>CAJGYO010000002.1:139103525-140452670 GCA_904845875.1 Miscanthus lutarioriparius
TGCACCAAGTACTTCATCCTCTCCTTATGCGTAATTGGCACCACACGCACCAGAGGCTTTCTAAGATCTAGCCAAACTCTAGTCCGAAGAAACAGCGTAGAGTTAATCTTCCCCTCATTCACCACTACTGTAATTAGATCCCCAACCTCCGTTGCTACCTTCTCTGCTAGCTCCCTCTTCTTCATAAGACCCTCCTAACTCCTTGGAATCTTGCCCAAATTGGGATCCTATCCAACTTATATGCCTTCACATTCGAGAATCCATCATATTCCTCCATGACTATGGTCAGACCTCTGAATGACCATGGCCCGCCTTCCATAACCCTCGTCCAATCCCGAGACAAGTGAGCTAGACCACGAACAAGTTCGGTTCCAGCCTTTGAACGTCACCTCCTTCGCCATTGCCCAAGCGTTCCTCAACGCACCGAATAAAGCCGCATGATCGAACGGCTTTGTCGTATGAACCCTAAATAGGGCTAGCCAACATGACCTCCTTCACAAGCTCCTCGAATTCTCCCGAGAAATCAAGGTCTTCTTCCTCCTCCCCTTGTAGCTTCATACTCTCCAGATACTTCTCCAAACTCGACACCCCTGCCTCATCTTCCGTTGCCATCCCCTTCCCCTTCTCCTTCGCTGCTTGATTCGCCATGCAGACCAGGCCAGCGACTCCCCGGCTCCTCACGGAGGGTGAGCAGCACGGGCGGCCGACCTGGAAAGCTCAGGCTCCTAGTCCTGATGGAGGAGGAAGGAGATGATGGATTCATCATTTGTATGGGCTGTAGCCTGTGGGCTAGTCCATGGGCCAAGTGCCACGAGTAATTCATTTAGCCCATCTCCCCATGAATCAGATCAGGAAAAATAACTCTTTTTCACCCCTCAATTTTTTTCACGGTAAACCCATAGTTGATGACCCAACACGTATGTTGATAAATGACATGACAACATATAATTTATGAACCAATAATTTAAATAATTTGTTTCTTAATTTTTAGAGTCCTTTTTGAGATTAAATAGTTTACCTTATAAGATTCAAATATAGTCTTACAGGAAGAATTTTAATTTCAGAACTACAAGAGGTATGATGCCAGATAAAAGTAAAATGTTTCGTGCTTGTTTTCCAGGAGAGTGAGGAATCTTTTTTCTTATTTTTATTTGTTTGTTTTTTGATGCAGTTTTGATTGATAGTATGCTATCAAGTCCTAATTTTTTTGTTTGGCCAATTGTCAAGTGCTGCACATAATCTGAATGGGGCTTAAGATTCCTGGGAGGATCATGAGGATTAACAATGTGAACAAGTACAATAACTCATTTTTCATGTCTGTAAACATGGGCATCTTCATGTCAAGCATGGGCATTTTCTGTCTACAAGCATGGGCTGTCCAGAATGTTGAAAACTGATGTCTGGAAGGTAGTGTTACTGATCATCAGAAGTAATTTACTAAGGTCAGACTGTGTTTAATTTTGATTGGAACAATACCGCAAAGATGTTATTATATGTTTTTTATTTCAAAATCTTAAGGACAAATTTCCATTTATTTGGTGCAGAGACATCCATTAACTGTAGGATCCATTAACTGTTTGCATATGTTTTCAAAATCTTAAGCAGTAGCCTGGCATGATTCACAAATATGGGAATTGTCCCCAAATATGACAGATCAAGTGTTAGAAAAATATTGCCCATCAGAAGATGGATTCGAGATCATCACACAGAAAGATCAGAAGGATAATTCTCGCCCTCTGTCTTATCAAGATTTATACAAGAAATATGGAGCAGCATGACAAGAATCAGCAAACAAGATGATCTTTTTAAAAAAAACAATGGCAGGAGCTCTTCCTTTCAATTAAGACGAATGAAGTTTATATACAAGCAAAAGGTAGTCAAGCGTGGCGCCAAACACCACGAAAGGTTACCCACCCACGCAACGCGACAGAGTACACACTACCATAAGTCATTGTTGCCGAGCATAGTTGCAAAACAGCTAGCAGCTCCGACTTCCCATGGCAAAACACCGACAACCCATCATAAGATGTCAGACCAACGAGCCCGAAGCAGTAGGCTGCAGCAGGTCATCGTTGCCGAGCTCAACGGTCCCGCGAAGAGCAGCTCCGACTTCCTGCCATGCTCCCACGCCCCGCCCGCGGCGATTGCCGAGCCTCTAAAGCTGAAAACCCAGCCGTCGGAGAAGGAGGGTTCGACACGCGTCATCGTTGCCGAGCTACATCCCCTGATGCAGCAGCTCCGACTTCGTGATGCAGAACTCGCCGTCTCGCATCAACCGGGCGCCAAGAGGCGGAGGACATCCGCCGAAGGAGACATCACGGCCGAGACAACTTTCCACAGCGACACCTTCAGGAAGGGTACGACACCGAATGCGTCGCCGTCGCTTGTCCAGGAAAGGACCGGGTTTTCACCCGTGGAAGACATGGCTGGGGGCACAAGAACACGACGCCCCCAACAAGGAAAACGGCACCCACAGGCGTCGCCATCGCCAAGGCTTTTCGCCCGAGGTGCCCCTAGCACATACATCAAGCCAAGATGCTGGACCGTACCTTTCGCCACCGTTGTCGTCACTGCCATCCCGCAGAAGCTTCTCCAGAGGGGCATCAACGCGCCGGTTGCTCACAGCAGCCGCACAGCTGCGTCGGCCGCCACCCCCTCCGATCGGGCAACATGTAGAACTGGACTTACCCTGCCACGTGCGTCACCCTGCCGCACGCCGAAGCCGTCGCCAGCTACCGTCGCCGGCACAAGCACCCGCCGTCGACGCTGCCGACCTCCGCCAGCCACCGTCAGGCACATGCCCCACCACGGGCACCGCCCCCTGCCCCGGGGGCACCGGATGTGGCCGTGGCGCCAGATCCAGTGTCCCCAGCAGGCGCCGCCGCCTCCACGCCAAGGTCGAGGAGGAAAGGGGGAAGCGGAGGAGGAAAAAGGAGTCCCCGCCACCGCCCGGCGCCTGCACGGGCACTGGCCAGCGCCGCCGCAACCGCAGCAGGTTGCCCCGCCGAGCCCCACGTGGCTCGCGCGAGGGCACGCCCCGCCGCCCTGCTACAGTGCACGCCGCCAACACTGCCGAGCACGAGGAAGAGGAAGAAGCCCGCCCCAGGCCGACGCAGCCGCCACCGCGCGCGCCCCTGGGCGCAGCGCCCCGAACCCCGCGGATCCGGCGATAGCATGGCGCCATGGACAGGAGCCGCCGCCACCGACGCCCAGCGCCCGCCCAGGCGCTGCCTGCCGGAGATCCGCGCGGATCCGGTCCTTGGACCACCGGATCCGGTCGCCGACGAGAGGAGACCGCCGCCGAAGACGTCGGCACCGCCCCCAGCCTCAGCAACCTCACCGAGCCCCAGGAAGCCGCACGCGAGCTCGTCCTCGACCGTCGCAGCTCCCACCGCGAAGAAGAGCCTCACCGCCGCCCTCCCGGCAAGCCGCAAGGCCATGCCGGCGGCCCGCTCCGGCGACGGCGCGGCTGGAGAGAGGGAGGGAAGGAAGAGAGGCGCTAGGGTTTGGGTTCGCCTCCCGTGTCGCCTGCGTGGGGGCGACGTGGGGGCCGGGCCAGAATTGTGGCTCAAGATGATCTGTTTCAAGACATTTTTACAGACTAAAAAACGATTAGGCAAAATTGTGCCAAATACCAATTCTACCTATAGTCCACATGTTCCCTTTCCACCAATTTCCTACTGTAATGTAACTGAAAGCAGGCACAACACTATGCCTCATCACTTGAATTCTCAGTTCTTTTTCATGAGGTACACAAGATAGTTCAAATGCTGCACTTCCAGTTTCAGGCCCTCGTTCCTCATCGGTTGGTTGCTCTGGAAGGAGAGAAATGTGCGGACATTCAACAGAGTCACAACATCAACAATACAGTTATGTATACTGATCCAGGAGGAGATTGACTGCTGGTGTTTGGCGGGCTACAAGCATCTGACGTCGTTAATGGCGTTGCTCTCACCTGGGGATTAAGCAGGCTACCCCTTTCCTTTGTCGCGAAAATCTCTCATGTAATCACATTCACTTGCGAGCTTAGAGTGTTGGGCTTTGGTAACCTTGGATTACGTGGTTCCTTTGGGTGTAACAAACAATCCTTTCTGCTTAATGAAAAACGTGCGTAGCATGATCGCCAAAAAAAAGTTTCAGGCCCTCGTTTTCACATCCTAGGAAGAAATCTGATGGATCGATTTTTCCCAAAGAAGTGAGTGTGGGCATAAGCGATTGATGATTCATTGATTCTTTCTGTCTCCTAGCGTTTCCTTGAATTTGTACAAATGCATGAGTGGAAAACATTCATTCCTCCCTGAACTTGAATCAATTTCCAAATAAATGAGAAATTGCCAAATGGTTTCAGCAGTTGGAGAGCGAGGATTCTTTTTCTTATTGTTATTTGTTCGCTTTTGGATGCAGTTTCAATTGATTTTTTGCTAATAAGTCCTAATTTTTTTGTTTGGCCAATTGTCAAATGCTGCATATAATCTGAATGCGCTAAGATTCCTGGGAGGATCATGAGGGCATTAGCATTTTCATGTCTGTAAGCATTAGCATTTTCAAGTCTGCAGGCATGCGCTGTTGCGAAACACAAGTTCAAGAGAATTTCTGGCAAGTGATGTCTGGTAGTAAGGATTACTAATCACCAGAACTGATTTGCTATTGTCAGACCCTGAAAAAAAATTCCTAAGGCAAGATTGTGTTTAATTTTGATTGGAAGTTGGAACAATACTGCAAAGATGTTATTACAATATATTTCTTATTTCAACTTTTGAAGGACAAAATTTCTGTTTATTTAGTGCAGAACATTCATTCATTGTAGGAGGGTAATTCCCCTCATACTGACAGTAGTACTTACAAATAGTGTAAACCCATCATGTGAGGTGATGTGAACCCAGAATCCATGGTATATAACATATATGAAGAAACCTTATAAATAGTACCATGCTTGCTATCTATCATCCACATGCTATAAAACTAGAAATGTTTCGAGAGGAACTCCTTAAAATCACAAAACTAATAAAATGGTAACTGTGCTAAATTAGTATCCTCTCATACAAAGTCAAGCATCTCTCTCACAACATGCCATTTATTTTCAGCTGTAAGCATCTCATTCCCGTACAAGCCAAACAAACAACCATCTTTTGCACATGAGCAGAACGTCCATGGCACCCAAAACATTTCTTAGGATATTTCATTGGTCCTTACAACACGGGCTTTTCAAAATTGTTCCAGAGAGTTTCTATTCAGTAGAACTTTAGGCCACTACCTGGAATCTACTAGTTCAGCCTCAATCATGTACAATGTAAGCATCACTAAAACAAAACAAAAAAACAAGAATAATTCATTCAGCTAGTGAGAACTAGGTAAAACATCAGTTGGAATAAAAACATGCTAATAATAAAAAATGGTTAGATACCAGAAAAGTGGATTACTGTCGATTCGAAATAGCATAATAAGTTGTACAATACAGACTTATTCACAGAAGAAAAAGTTAGATAACCTTCAGCAGTGACCTATGCAGAACAAGAAACTAACAAACATGCACATTTAGCCTCTAGAACAAGTCAAACCCAGCTCCTCCGTAAATAATAGCATGAGGGTCAGAGATCATTGGTGATTCTACTGCAGAAATCAGAATTGAGGGTCTATAAGTAGTCAGAGATAACTGGTGATTCTATTGCAGAAACCAGAATTGAGAAGGCCTGCACAGTGGACATCTGCTAATGAGCATGAATTGCAGTCCCGCCATCCGCCTAAAACACAAAAGGAGATGCTAAAATTAGACTCTAGAGGGCACAACAATACCAGCACAAGCTGTAGCATAAGCATCTGCAAGGCCAGGAACAGAGTCCTTGTGACAATTGATGAATCTCAGTTTGAAAGTTCCCTCTCCAAATTGAATAAATGTGAAAAGGCTCATATTGGTACCCAACAATCTTTTTTCCTGCAGGACCTTCATGACATAATGTCGGGGCACAAGCCGCTTCTCCAGATGCGAGCAAAACAGGCCTTTCCACAATGTGCCGTGGCTCCACTACAGCCTCATTGACAAGAAAGTCAATCTTGCGAAGAAGAACCCCGTCAGATAATCCTAATATAGCTGGCTTCTTGGACACTGCAGTGGAAACCTCAGACTCAGAACAACCAAGAGTCCTCTTGAAGAACTCAAGCTTGGCAGCAACCTTCTCTTGGGAAGCACTACTGACGACTGCCACTGCTTGCCTCAACATCGACGACGAGGCAGGCACCCCAAGTTCTTCTGCCCATAGCAAAACCTCTTTCACGCGTTCTGGGTTGAAGGTAAGCACCCGTGGTGTCAGCAGGCCTCACCCAGGCGACCCGTCAGCATCTCGGCAGCCCAAGGCATCTACTAGGAAGCGAGTGCGGAACGTGAAGATAGCTGGGCCGGAATGGGCCTGCAGCACTTGCTAAGTGAAGCCCAGCTCGGAGTGAGGAGTACAAGTATGAGAGGAGTGTGAGATTGGCCGGCTTTGTATTACATTTAAATTCCAAGCACTTGGCCGCCGGCCAGAACCTATCTTGTATTCGTATTTTCCTGTTCATCTTCCCTAACTCCGGTCAGTCAGCCGCCGCCGCAGTTAACACGGGTATCAAAGCCGCCGATCTCCGGCCACCGCGCGTGCTGGAGGACTCTCTCCCACCCACCCACTCCCACTTCAGTGGTCTCCAATGTTCCCGCGACGCCATGGATCCAGTCATCCGCTAAATGTTCGATGATTTGATCTAGCGATTCGACTCCTTCCGATCCGAGTTCGATGGCCTCGGGTCCGTCTAGATCGCCGCTTCTCCGAGTCAGAGGCCGCCTGATTCCAGTGCGATGCCGCCGTCGACGGCCGCCTCGAGTCCCTAGAGCACTTTGCGTCCACCCAGTACACCGCCGCCATCGTCGCCAACAACTGGGGCGGCCACTTCTCCGAGTGCGTCACCAAGCTGGAGGAGCGCGTCCACGACCTTGAGATGGTGCGCTATGTCGAGATCCAAGACGAGCGCGACGAACGGGTCACCACCCTCGAATCCACCGCGGAGGCGTTCGAAGCATGGCGTCCCCGGGTCGAGAGCTCCCTCTTCACCGTTTGCTCGGAGGTGGATCAGTTGTCCAAGCTCTGGGATCGAACCCGCGCTGCTCAAGCTGATGGATCTTTCGAGCCAAAAGGTACACCGGAGTTGGTCGCCGGGCGAGCCTCTACCGGAGCAACGACCGACTGGCCCAGTGGGCACGGTGTGGCTTCACCAACACGGGATGCAGGGTATGGATCGGTAACGACCATAGCTCCGTTCCCGGCCAATGGTACGTCCACTTTCCTAGCTCCATCTTCTTCGGGAGTTCAGGGCATCAACCATCCACCACCTCCCATCCTCCACCTCCGATCACGTCCCACCATCCGCCTCCACGTCCACATCCTACTGCTCCTCCCTATTTCCACCCAATCCACCCCCATCCGTACCCAATTTACCCTCAGCCCCACCAAATTCATCCTCACCCACTAATTCAACAACCAATTTCCCAGGTCCATCCCCAACAGAACCAACTAATTCCCCTCCACAACCCTCCTGAGTACACCCAATTCGTCCCCAACCAGCCTACAACCCTTTACCCCAACCATACTTCTCATTCCAACCCCAATTTGGGCTAGCTCCCTAAGATACAGTTTCCCTAGTTTGATGGCGATAATCCTAAGCTGTGGCTGTCACGTGCTCGCTCCCATTTCGAAATGTATTCTGTTCATCCTGCAATATGGGTTCAAGTTGCAACTCACCACTTCACCCATGCCGCAGCACGTTGGCTTCAGTCTGTGGAGTCTGAAATCCAGAACATCTCCTGGGAAAGCTTCGCTATCCTTATTCATGAGAGATTCAGCCGTGATCAGCATGAACTGCTGTTACATCAGCTGTTCCACATCAAGCACACTTCCACCGTCTCTGATTACATTGAGAAGTTCACTGATCTGTACGAACAGCTCAAAGTCTATAATCCCAACCCTGACAAGCTCTATACTGCTCGCTTCATCGATGGCTTACGCGAGGACATTCGTTCTGTTGTTATGGTTGCGCGTCCGCAAAATTTAGATACTGCTTGCACCCTCGCATTGTTGCAGGAGGAGGCGTTGGACCAGGGTTGCCGCGAGGAGTTCAAGACGTCGGACGGGTCAGTTTTTGCCCGTTCGGCTATACTCAAGGGAGCGCTGCCTCTTCCACCTCCACCCTGCCTTCCTCCTGGTGATGCCCCTACAGCTGGTCGGAATGCAGACGACAAGCGTGCTGTTCCCCGTACTACATCTGTCGACGACAAGCTTTCCACACTCAGAGATTATCGCAAGGATCGTGGTCTGTGTGTCCGCTGTGGAGAGAAATGGGTACCCGGACATCACTGTGCGCCAGTCCCTCAGGCCCATGCTCTTCAGGAAATGCGGGCATTGTGCTTGGACGCGTTGCAAGACCCTGACGTTGATATTGCCCAAGAGTCTGAGCCTGAAGCTTCGGAGCAGGTGCTACTGATGGTTTCTTCAGCAGCACTCTCGGCCACGTCTGCTCCGCGTACATTGCAGCTTAAGGGTCAGATGCGTGGCCGTGACATGGTAGTTGTTAGTAACTCTTGTTCATAGGATTCACTTAGTTCAGTTAGTTGCTTTGTCATTCAGTTAGTTCAGTTAGCAGCGCATGAGCTCCAGGTTGTGGCAGCCGTGCGCATAGGAGGCCGTGGGCCGAGAATAGCTCGTCCACGATGCCTGGGATACGGACGTGAGCGCACTTGCGGGCGTGGGGATGGACACGCGACAAAGCCGCAAGGAGCAGCGGCACGATCCTGATCTCTGCTGTATTTCCTTCCAATAAAAGGTGAAGAAGAAAAACAGAAAAGCTGCAGGTTGTGCGCAGCACCAAAAACTCTCGAGTCCAAGTGATCGTGTGTGTGTTGTGTTGAGTTCTTCACAGAGCTCTCGTCCTCGCCGCCGGCGTACATCGCCGTGGTCAGGACTGACAGTAGTGTTGGTGGACTCCGGCAGCAGTCACTCGTTCCTCAATGCTACTTTTGCTGCTGACTTCCTTGATGTTCAGCCTCTGCCTGCGCCGGTGTCAGTTCGCGTTGCTGATGGTAATATCTTGAAGTGTTCTTCGCAAATCATTGATGCTGAATGGAGCTTACAAGGCCATTTGTTCCATTCAACACTCAGAATCCTGCCTCTGGGTTCTTATGATCTGATTGTCGGGATGGACTGGCTCGAAGCGTTTTCGCCAATGAAGGTGGATTGGAATCAGAAATGGATGAGTATTCCCTACGGATCTGGCCACATCTTGCTTCAAGGTATCTTGTCCGAATCAGACCCTCCACCAGCATTTGAACTTCTTCACATTGCGGCAGCGGCCCCGGCATCTGGTATATCTGAAGTTCCTCCAGCTATCAGCCAGCTTATTGAGGAGTTTGCTGAGCTCTTCCAAGAACCAACCGAGCTGCCTCCCAGGCGACATTGCGATCATCATATACCCTTGGTGCCGGGTGCCCCTCCTGTTGCTGTGCGCCAGTACAGATATAAGCCCGCGCTCAAGGACGAAATCGAGAAGCAGGTATCTGACATGCTCCAAACTGGAATGGTTCAGCCGAGTTCAAGCTCTTTTTCTTCGCCCATCCTGTTAGTCCGCAAGAAGGACTGCTCTTGGAGCTTTTGCGTCGACTACAGGATGCTCAACGCTCTCACGGTCAAGAGCAAGTTTCCTATACCGGCTGTGGATGAGTTACTTAACGAGCTGTCTTAGGCCAAGTGGTTCTCCTGCTTAGATCTCAGGGCTGGCTTCAATCAAATAAGGTTGGCTCCTGGCGAGGAACACAAAACGGCGTTTCAAACACATTGGGGGCAATTTGAGTTTACTGTTATGGCCTTTGGCTTGACTGACGCTCCGAACACATTTCAAGGGGCTATGAACAATTCTCTGAAACCACTACCGCGCAAGTGCGCTCTGGTATTCTTTGATGACATTCTGGTCTACAGCAGGACACTCGAGGAACATATCGAGCACCTTCGGCAGGTTTTTACTCTGTTGGCCCGTGATCAGTGGAAGGTCAAGTTTAGCAAGTGCCGGTTCGCCCAACAATCTATTTCCTATCTCGGTCATGTGGTCAGTCACCAGGGGGTTTCCACAGATCCTGAGAAGATTGAGTCCATACAAGCTTGGCCACAGCCCCAAGATATCAAAGAACTGCATAGCTTTCTAGGCCTCGCTGGCTACTATCGGAAATTTGTGCAAAACTTTGTTGTCCTGGCCCGGCCACTTACAAAAATTTGCTCAAGAAGGGTGCTCTCTTTGTCTGGACACCGGCACATTCTGCTGCTTTCAGCGCTCTAAAATCAGTCCTTATGACAGCTCCTGTTCTTGCCTTGCCGGATTTCTCTAAGCCGTTTCAGCTACAGACTGATGCCAGCGACTCTGGTGTGGGTGCTGTGTTGTTACAGGATGGCCATCCCTTAGCCTTCGTAAGCAAATCTCTGGGGCCAAGGACTCGGGGCTTGTCCACGTATGAAAAGGAGTTCCTCGCTATACTCGTGGCAGTTGAGCAGTGGCTGTCATATCTTCAGCATTCGGAGTTCACGATCTTTTCTGATCAACGAAGCCTCATGCACATTACTGATCAGAGGCTTAACACACAATGGCAGCTCAAGATGCATCACAAACTGGCTGGTTTACAATACAAGATTGTCTATAAGCGGGGTACTTCAAATGCTGCAGCCAATGCTCTGTCACGACACCCTGCACCTCCTGCTCAACTCCAAGCTCTATCTATATCTACACCAGCATGGTTGGCTGAGGTTGTCGCCGGATATGATCGGGATCCTGAAGCCGTCAAGCTACTGCAAGAGCTGTCAGTTGATCCCTCGGCACGGCCGCCGTTCACCTTGACAAATGGAATTCTCAGGTATTCTGGGCGTATTTGGATCGGTACCAATCCGCAGTTACAGCAGCGCATCATTTCTGCTCTGCACGACAGTGCACTTGGCGGCCACTCTGGGTTTTCGGTCACATACAGTCGCATCAAGAAGCTATTCTACTGGCGTGGCATGAAATCTGCTGTTAAATCCTTTGCTGATGGCTGCACAGTTTGCCTTCAGGCCAAACCAGATCGCGTCCGCTACCCTGGGGTCCTGTCTCCGTTGCCGGTTCCAACTGAAGCTTGGCAAATGATATCCATGGACTTCATCGACGGCCTGCCCACTTCCGGTAACGCCAACTGCATACTGGTAGTTGTTGATAAGTTGAGTAAATTTGCACATTTCCTTCCACTTCGCCATCCGTATACTGCTCAGAAGGTTGCCCAGGTGTTTCTGGATGGTGTCTTCAGACTTCATGGCCTGCCCACACACATCATTTCTGATCGGGACCCGATCTTCACGAGCCTGTTTTGGAAGGAATTGTTCAGCCGTACTCAAGTGAACCTGGCCATGAGCTCGGCCTACCATCCGCCTCAGATGGTCAGACGGAACGCGTCAACCAGTGCCTGAAGACATACCTTCGCTGCTTCGTGCATTCTTGTCCAAGACAGTGGCTTAAGTGGTTGCCACTCGCAGAGTATTGGTACAATACCAGTGAACATTTTGCTCTCGGCCGTTCACCATTCGAGGTACTGTACGGTCACTCACCAATGCGTCTGCTTCCCTTGTGTCGGATGCTTCCACCCTGTTGGCGGATCGTGCCACCATGCTCGCCCCCATCCGTCAACATCTTCTCCGAGCCTAGCAACGGATGAAGTCACAGGCGGACAAGAAGCGTTCGGAGCGCACCTTCAGCATTGGGGACTCCGTCTTCCTCCGGTTGCAGCCGTATGTTCAGTCCTCGATGGCGCCTCGATCACATAACATGCTCTGCTTCAAGATCATCGCCAAGATCGGTACGGTGGCATACAAGCTGGCACTTCCTCCTTCATCGTCGCTGCATCCGGTCTTCCACGTCTCCCTCCTCAAGCCGGCTCCCCCGTCCGCGCCGGCAATCTCGACGCCGCTGCCTGACCTCGACGACATGCTCCGGGTGCCTGAGCGAGTTCTGCAGACTCGTCTTCAACAGCGCGGGCCGCACTCCGTCAAGCAGCTGCTGATCAAATGGTCCAACCTCGACGAAGAGCTCGCCACCTGGGAGGACGCTCAAGCCCTGCAGCAGAAGTTTCCGGCAGCGCTGGCATAGGGACATGCCGCGTCTCAAGGGGGGAGGGATGTCAGCAGGCCTCACCCAGGCGACCCGTCAGCATCTCGGCAGCCCAAGGCATCTACTAGGAAGTGAGTGCGGAACGTGAAGATAGCTGGGCCAGAATGGGCCTGCAGCACTTGCCACGTGAAGCCCAGCTCGGAGTGAGGAGTATAAGTATGAGAGGAGTGTGAGATTGGCCGGCTATCAAAAACCCTAAGCAACTATTTGTATTACATTTAAATTCCAAGCACTTGGCCGCCGGCAAGAACCTATCTTGTATTCGTATTTTCCTGTTCATCTTCCCTGACTCTGGTCGGTCAGCTGCTGTCGTAGTTAACACGTGGGTCGTGTAAACACACCTTAGCAACATCTGGAACACCGCGCTGAAAAAACAGAGCTATGTTGGGCTTGATTATCTTCTCAAGGCTCGCCGAGAGGAGGCCCCAGCTCCTCTTTGCGGCCACCAGGACCCGATCAAACGAGCCGCAGAAGGAGATGAAGAACTCGAGCCTGGGAGTGATGTCGCCCTCGCGGAGAGCTCGTGAGGTGACCAGGAGGAAGCGAGTGATCTGGGGAGTAGACAAGGCGACGCGGTCGCGGAGAGCCAGAAGGCGGGGAGCGAGGTTCTTCACAGAAGCGCGGAGGAGCAGCGGGTCCGCGGAGACGACGGTGGCGATGTCGGCGCGGGCGAGGCCAGCGCTAGAGAGCAGCGCGAGGATGGCATCGGGGTTGAAGGCGGAGTTGAGGCGGGAGTAGGAGAGCTCATCCAATGATCTCCTGGATCCATTGGATAATAACTCGCGAGACAACTTCTTGGACACCTCGCGGGCTTGAGCTGGGGCGAGGTCGCAGGCAGCGACGAGGTAGTCCTCGAGGGAGAAGGCCACATGGAGGGTGGTGGAGGTGGAGAGGAGGCGCCATGCGCGGGGGTGGATTGGGGAGTGTCGCGTGGAGGCGGCGCGGAGCAGAGGAAGGAGACGATTTCGGAGTTGCAGCATGTCGGCGGCGGAGGGGAGGTGGCGGCGACTTATATGATGATCCTTCGAGATATTTATCAGACATCTAAATCCTTTGATTGTGTGCGCTTTATACATGAAGTAGGGAGTTTAATTGGGAGGCTCATTATCTTGTAAGGTATGCATGTTCACTTGGAACTGGCCGGCATGTTTGGCTTGGTTCCCTCCTATGTTCCTTGATGTAAACATTTTGAAATGAAAACATATGCCTACCTTCCTCTCAAAAAAAAGGGAAAAACTCATTGTCACCATTTTTTCGCGGTCGTCCCATTTGTCTTCCTCATCTGTAAAACTGTTTTTTACCGCTCTCAACTTTTAAATAAATTTGTTTTTTTTTCACCATAGTTGATGACCTAACACGTACGGAGTATATTGAAAAATGACATGACAAAATATACTTTCTGAACCAAAAATTTAGATAATTTTTTCCAAACTTTTAGAGTCTATTTTCAGACTAAAGTTTACCTTAAGATTCAAATATAGTATTACGGGAAAATTTTAATTTCAAAACTACAAGTGGTATAATGCTAAATAAAAGTAAAATAGGTCATGCTTGTTTTCTAGCATCTATATAGAAAATTTAAAGAATTTTAGAGATACATAAATAAATCCTTTATTTTCGATCGGCAAAAAAAAGAAACCAAAACGCTGTTGTATTAAGTAATGGGCACAAGCTCACAATCGTACACAAGCATGGCCATGCCATGGGGTTTGGCGTGACTCACCTACTGCAGTCACGTCGTCCACTTTGGCATGACTCAGCGGGCCAGTCACACCATCCGTGATGGTGTTATTTTGCTCAATGCCACCAGCGTGGTTAATCACGCTAATGCATTTGCTGTAACGGTAGTTACAAGTCGCGCCAAGATCTCTAGTGCGACTAAAATGGTTATTTTTTAAAAATTAGTTTAGAACATGCTCTTTTTAAAAATATTAGTTTTTTAGTTAGAAAGATAAAAAAAAAAATCATGACCGAGTGTCCCAACTCCCAACCCAATGCAAGACTAGCAGCACTGGCTGCCTTTATCGTTTGCAGCCACACCCACACTACCCAAATCCAAATTAGCAAATGTTCGCAGCCTAAGTACAATGTAGGCACCAGTAGAAAGTAGAAACAAAAAAAAAACCATTCAGCTAGTGAGACCTATGTAAGCATTAGTTGGAATAAAACATGCTAACAAAAAATGGTTAAATACGATACTATTAGATTATAAATAGCGTAATAATTTCTCAAATACAGACTTATCCACGGAAGAAACAATAAGTTAAGGATACCCTTGAGCCATGTGCTAGGCAAAACAAGAAACTACCAAACATGTGAATTAAGTCTATAGAAGACTAGAACAAATCAAATTCAAGTCCTCCATAAATAACCATAACTTACACTTGGACTATGAACAGTCAGAGATCACCGGTGATTTTATTGCAGAAACAACGAGGCCTGCACAGTGACACCTGCAATGAGCATGAATTGTAGTTCCATTCCACCATCCTCCTAAAACACAAAAGGAGATGCCAAAAATTAGACTTTAGACGGCACAATACCAGCACGAGCTGTAGCAACAGAGTTCCTGTGACAGTCGATGAACTTCGATTTGAAAGTCTCTCCAAGTACAGCTATTTTGTAAAAGCTCATATCGTATTCAGCTATCCTTTTCCTGCAGGACCTTCATGACACAATGCCTAGTCTTTGGCCACTTCTCCATGGTCAATGAGAACAGGGCAGGCATTTCAATAATGTATTGAGGCTCCATTGCAGCCTCGTTGACCAGGAACTCAATCTTGCGAAGAAGCCTCTCTTCAGAGAATCCTAATATTTTCGGCGCCTTGGACACTCGAGTGGAAACCTCAGACTCAGAAGTCAGAACAAGCAAGAGTCCTCCTAAAGAACTCAAGCTTGGCGACAACCCTGTCCAGTCCATGGAATTACAGCTGACGGCGGCCATCTGAGAAGTGGTACGCACCACAAGTTATCATCTCATCCTCTGAATTACTGTAGGTGAAGCAAAAGGGCCGATTACTATTCAGCTAGAGCGGGTAGAAATGAATTGCTTTGGTGACAACGGGATCTCCTCTCATCCTCACATGCGTCATGCAGATACTCAATGGCCACAGATTTATCATGTCATCATCTGAAGGTCTGAACTCTAAGGCCTTGTTGAGATGCATGTGTATCCACTTCAATCCACATGTGTTAGAGTGGATTGGAATGGAACTTAATTTAGTTCCACTCCAATCCACTTCAACACATGTGGATTAGAATAAATATATGCTCATTCAAACAAGACCTAATATGGTACGTTTCCCCTAAACGTGATTTTTATGGTGCTGTGAAGGATTTGACATGCATCACATCTTAACTATTTGCACATGTTTTTTTTTTACAACAAACAGATTTATATTAGCAGCATGAAGCTGAAAGTATGATGGTTACAGCTTGCATGTTTACACTAGGCAGTGCAGCCGAAAGCGGGCACTGAAGATGGTGATGCAAATAAGAGCACGCAGGCTCAAGAGTAGAACCAGAAGCAGAGAGAGCCTGTCTAGCCAGGCTATCGGCAGTCGAGTTTAGGTTCCTACTGATCTTGAAGATCTGGGCATGGCTCCGAGCAGAGCTGTTGATGAACAGCTGAGTGAAGAACTTAATTCTCCAATCTGGAGGATGGGTGTGGTCATTTTGACCAAGGAAGTCCACCAGCTGCTGACAATCTGATAAGAATGCCGTATCGTGGAAATTGAGGGCTTCATTGAGGACAGTAGCAAGAGCTAAGGCAGCCGCCTCAGCCATATGTTATTCAGACTGCAGAATTCTGCAGTAAGCAGTAGCCTGGTACGATTCACAAACATGACAGATCAAGTGTTGGAAAATTGTGGCCCATCAAAAAATGGATTCAAGATCATCACACAGGAAGATGTAACAAATCATCAGAAGGATAATTCTCTCCCTCTCTGTCTGATCTAGATTTAAACAAGAAAAACGGAGAAACATGACAAGAATCAATAAATAAGATGCTCT
Organism: Miscanthus lutarioriparius; assembly: GCA_904845875.1. Classification (NCBI taxonomy): domain Eukaryota; kingdom Viridiplantae; phylum Streptophyta; class Magnoliopsida; order Poales; family Poaceae; genus Miscanthus; species Miscanthus lutarioriparius. The sequence continues at coordinate 139,119,735 of CAJGYO010000002.1, forward strand.
GTTTCATGATATTTCTACAGACTAAAAAATGATTAGTCCACATGTTCCCTTTCCACCCATTTCCTACTGTAACTGAAAGCAAGCAGAACAATATGCCTCGTCTCCTGAATTCTCAGTTCTTTTTCATGAGGTACACAAGATAGCTCAAATTCTGCACTTCCAGTCCCTCATTTTCACATCCTAGGAACAAATCTGATAGATCGGTCTTTTTCCCCAAAGAAGCGAGTGTGGGCATGAGCGATTGATGATTCATTGATTCACCTTCCTTCTTGTCTCCTATTGTTTCCTTGAATTTTGTATATTGTAGTATGACCAAACGAATGAATGAGTGGGAAAGATTTCATTCCTCCCTGAACTTAAATCTCTTTCCAAACAAATGAGAAATTGCCAAATGGCTTCAACAGTTGGGGAGTGAGGATTTTTTTTTTCTTCTTATTGTCATTTGTTCACATTTGGATGCAGTTTCAATTGATTCTGTGCTACATAATCTGAACGGGGCTAAGATTCCAGTGAGGACAATGAGGGTTAACAATGCCAACAAGTACGATAACTCAAATTTTCATGCCCGTAAGCATGGGGCTTTTCAAGTCTAAAGACATGGGCTGTTGAGAAACAGAAGTTCAAGAGAATTTCTGGAAACTGATGTCTAGAAGTAAGGATTATTGATCATCAGAACTAATTTCCTAAGGTCAGATTGTGTTTAAATTTGATTGGAAGTTGGAACAATACTACAAAGATGTTATTACAATATGTTCCTTATTTCAACTTTTGAAGGACAAAATTTCTGTTTATTTAGTGCAGAAACATCCATTCATTGTAGGAGGGTAATTCCCCGACTGACAGTAGTGCTTACAAATAGTGTAAACCCATCATGTGAACTGATATGAACCCAGAATGCAAGGTATATGACATATGTGGAGAACCTTATAAATAGTACCATGCCTGCTATCTATCATTCACATGCTATAAAAGTAGAAATGTTTCGAGAATCGAGATGAATTCCTTAAAATCACATAACTAAAAAAATGGCAATAAACGATTTTGGGACTTAGATTTAAGAACACTTGGCTAATTATAAATTATAAAAGGTATATATTATCTCTATGCTAAATTAGTATCCTCTCATACGAACTCGAGCGTCTCCCTTACAGCTTGCCATTTATTTTCAGCTGTTAGCATCTCATTCCCTTACAAGCCAAACAGAGAACCATCTTTTGCACATGGGCAGAACATCCATGGCACCCAAAACATTTCTTAGAATATTTCATTGGTCCTTACAACATGGGCTTTACAAAATTGTTCCAGAGGGTTTCATTTCAGTAGCACTTTAGGCCACTACCTACAATCTACTAGTTCAGCCTCAATCATGTAAATAGTAAGCATCACTAGAACAAAAGAAAAGAATAATTCATTTAGCTAGTGAGAATTAGGTAAACACATCACCTGGAATAAAAACATGCTTACAGATTCAAAATAGCGTAATAAGTTGTCCAATACAAACTTATTCACAAAAGAAAAGGTAAGATAACCTTCAGCAATGAGCTAGGCAGAGCAAGAAAATAACAAACATGCACATTTAGCCTCTAGAACAAGTCAAACCCAGCTCCTCCATAAATAATAACCATAACTTAAATTTGGACTATGAGCGGTCAGAGATCACTCTGCAGAAATCAGAATTGCAGGTCTATGAGCAGTCAGAGATAACTAGTGATTCTATTGCAGAAACCAGAATTGAGAAGGCCTGCACAGTGGACATCTGCTAATGACTAATGAGCATGAATTGCAGTCCCACCATCCACCTAAACACAAAAGGAGATGCTAAAGTTAGACTCTAGAGGGCACAACAATACCAGTACAAGCTGTAGCATAAGCATCGGCAAGGCCAGGAACAGAGTCCTTGTGACAATCGATGAATCTCAGTTTGAAAGTCTCCTCTCCTAATTTTGCAAGTGTGTAAAGGCTCATTTTGCTCAGCAATCCCTTTTCCCGCAGGACCTTCATGACATAATGCCTCGGCACTAGCCTCTTCTCCAGGCTGTATGCCAGCAGGACAGGCCTTTCCACAATGTGCCGTGGCTCCATTGCAGCCTCATTGACAAGGAACTCAATCTTGTGAAGAAGAATCTCGTCAGACAATCCTAATATAGCTGGCACCTTGCACATTGCAGTTGAAACCTCAGATTCAGAACAACCAAGAGTCCTCTTAAAGAACTCAAGCTTGGCAGCAACCTTCTCTTTGGGTTTACCGGCGACGACCGCCACCGCGTGCCTAAACATCCGCGAAGTGGGAGGCACCCCAAGTTGTTCTGCCCGTAGCAAAAATTATTTCACGCGTTCCGGGTTGAAGGTAAGCACCCACGCGTTGTTTGAACACAACTGAACAATATCTCGAACACCCCACTGACGAAGCAAAGCTATGTTAGGCTTGATTAACCTCTCAAGGCTTGCCGTCATGAGGCGGTCATTCCTCTTTAGGACCACCAGGACCTGCTCAAACGAGCCATAGAAGGAGATGAAGAACTGAAGCTTGGGAACGACGTCGCTGCGGCAGAGAGCATGTGGGCTGACCAGGAGGAAGCGAGCGATCTGGGGAGTAGAAAGACCGGCCCGGTCTCGGAGAGCAAGAAGGCGGGGCGAGATGCACTTCACCGAAGCGCGGAGGAGCAGCGGGTTCGCCGAGACGACGGCGGCGATGTCGGCGCGGGAGAGGCCGACGCCGGAGAGCAGGGCGATGATGGCATCGGGGTTGGAGGCGGCGGAGATGAAGCGGGAGTGTGTGATCTTGGATAACTGGTGGAGCGCCTTCTTGGACACCTCGCGGGCTTGGGCTGGTGCGATGCCGCAGGCGGCGACAAGGTAGTCCTCGAGCGAGAACGCCGCAGTGGCCGCGGAAGTGGAGGTGGAGAGGAGACGGCACGCGCAGGGGTGGATGTGGATGGGGGAGGCTGCGCGGAGCAGAGGGAGGAGGCTGTTTCGGAGTCGCAGCATGGCGGCGGCGCTTACTGGTCGTCGGCCCCCGGTTGAGGAGGAGACACCACCCCTGTGGAATCTCCCAGAGTGGGCTCACGAAGCAGGTTGTCCGACTGGAGTACTGGACTCGATAGCGGGCCGGGCTACTACTGCTCGCTCTCAGTTTGTCGCTGCCTCTGCTCGGTGGCCGATCGCTTCACTACATAGACGTACCTGCTATATTATGCCCAAAATAAAATAAAATAAAATCTGGATTATAAACGGGGACTTCTAAATCATTGTTATGGAATTGTGCTTAGTCAGCGCTGTATTGGACCTGCTTATTAAGCAGCTAAGCAGCCTAAGCTGCATTTATGGAGTAGCGTTTGGTATACTTCCTTAACATGGTCATATCTTGTTGTGAAGGATTAGACAGGCATGGCATCTTAACTGTTTGCATATGTTATTCAGACTTCAGATTATTTGTATGTAACTGCTATGCAGAAGCCTGGCACGATTCTTTTTTTTTCGTGACAGGGCGTTCCACCCGTTTTTCATTAAGCAGACAAGAAGAAACCAACCTGGCACAATTCACAAATATGGTAGTCAAGTGTTAGATAACTGTCAAGATTCATACAATAAAAATGGAGCAGCATAACAACCAGCAAACAAAGATGTCCTGTTTCAAGATATTTCTACAGACATTTCTATTTTCTACCTATACTCCACATTCCCATTTCCTAACTCCTAGTGTAACTGAAAGCAAGTACAGTACTATGCCTTGTCTCCTGAATTCTCAGTTCTTCTTTTACGAGGTGCACAAGATAGCCCAAATGTTGGGCCTTCATTTTTCACATCCTAGGAACAAATGTCATGGAACGATTTTTCAACGCCAGGTAATCAGGGCTATGGGAAATTTGACTTGACAGACACCGTGGTTCCTGCCAGTGGAAATAGGCAGTATGTAATGTTCTTACATACATACTGTCGTTCTCGCGAGACCCGAGTTCGAAAACGAAATATGAAGTGGAGTGTCCCTAGTCTCTACCAAGTTGGGAGACTGATCAGCGTCAAAAAGCAACAAGTATCACATACCAGCACACTTGGTAATAAAATCTTTCGTTAAAAAGAAAACAAAAGAAGTTACTAGTGAATCAAATAAAGAACATCCATACAATTCTAATTACAGGACGTAAAATGAAACAATATTCCTAATAATGAAAATTTCAGAAAAGAGAAGATAAACAAGAGTCGTGCTGCAACGATTACGATTCCACACTGAAATGTAAGAATTGTCGCCAAACACACATATGCAGTAGCGTTTTGTTCCAGAAACGGTTGGAACCATTCTCCTATTTTAGACTATACTATAGAGTACCCAGCTGAAACGGTTCCGGACTATTTTCAAAGGATTCGGTCTCTGGTGCTTGCTAAGTTGCTATACACTAGTGGCCATTTTTTTTTCAAAGAACAGGAGGGGTTTTTGGCCCCTGCTGAATTGCATTAAAATACAGTAAGAAAGTTACAGGATAAATAGAGAAAACAGGTCTGAGGGAATTAAGGAACAGGAAATGAAAGAAAAAAGAACAAAAGCTGGATCACTATAGGCCTTAGCTTCATGCTATACTGCTTATCCATTCTTGAATTCTTGGGGCAGAGCTACTCTTGGCACGCAAGATCAACGCATCCATCTCAGTTAGAAACAGCCTCTTGCATCCTTGGACTGACGCACTGACCTGATTAAAGATCTTGTTGTTTCGGGTCACCCAGATGGCCCAGCACATTAGTATGATGATCTCCATGAAAAAAGGCTTATTGAGTTGAGCCATCAGCCACTCGAGATTTCTGAAGGGGTCCAGGCTGGGATCAACATTCAGAAGGATTGATCCCCAGCAAGCTTGTGCAAAGTTGCAGCCTAAAAAGAGATGCTCAACAGTCTCCTCAGATTGGCCACTGCAGAGAACACAACTGTAGGTTTCCAGTTCCATGTGCCTTCTTCTAAGTAATCCTCTAGTGTTTAATCTATCCTTCATTAGCAACCAAAAGAATACTCTGTGTTTGTTCTGGCATGCGCTCTTCCACAGCCATCTGAAGGCTGGATGTATCCTGCAATGACCACTTAATTGTTTGTAAGCTTTCCTCGAAGAGAAGTTGGATCCCCAAGAATAGGTCCATTTACCAGCAAGATCAATGGCCATATTTTTTAAGTACCATTTTTAAGTGCAAAAAGTTAAATGAATTGTATTTCCCGTGCTAACGCTACGGGACATATTAAGTCTAAAATTATAATTCTATCAAAATTGAAGTATTTCATTAAGATTCAATCAAAAACATAATTCTGTAGCTCCAAAAAATTGAAGTGATGCACGTTCAAAAAGCATAGATGTACTTTCTGCAAACAAACAAAATAAAATCTGAAGTGGATCTTCAAATTTCTTAACAATTCATTTACTTGAAGACCCTATCTTAACAATTCATTTATTGAAACAAACAATAGCCAGGTTTCAGTAGTAACATTTCTAAGGTAAAATGATTATGACCAGTATATAGGATAGCTTACCATTTATGTAATCACAGGGGCAGCAGGATAGTTTGCATTTGTCCCTCACTTTTTTCAAAGTCAAGGTGATTTGGGTACTGTCACCATCTGCTGCAGACGTTGTGAAAGCAAAGGCAAATCTTTTCAAGATCAAAGAATTTGGAAAGTTCAGATTGATGTTTCGCCATGACGATGATAGATGATCTATATGTAGTAGGTCTTTATGAGCAAAAATGAAATTGCTAACAGCAGGGTCACTTGATTGGAATGAAGAGTGCACCTCTACAACGTCAGGTTTGTTGCATATCTGTTTAAGGTCTGCAATCTTCATCCTGCGCTCCAGCTTCTTCTTATTGGACAGACCTCCATCTTTCTTCTTATCAGCCTTCTCTGGCACGTGCTCTACCTCCACCTCCACCTTCGCCCCCATTTCCACCCCAATTCTCATCCTCGACTGGCAGTGCTAGGCACTTTGTGGCGGAGTCAACATATATTGGAGGAATAAGCCATGTGTTTGCACGAAATCCATACGGTAAAATTCCCAAACTGCAGATGCAGAAAAGGTTATTCTCACCAAGAGTTCTCAAACTACATCATTCAATTCAATATTCAGTACAATAAAATAAAAAACAATGGCAAAGCATATTCTCTATTCACCTTGTTGTGACCCACAAAAGCTTTCATAAAAAAATGTATGTTAACAGCCAGTCATATAATTTACCAGACTGCAGGTTTTTGCACGAAATCCATACGACAAAAGTCCCAAACTGCAGGTTGTAACCTCAATTGTTTCCCTCATTTTTTCCTGTCTTTTTTTTGTTTCTTAAGCTGTTCTTCTACCAGTCATATAATTTACCAGGACAGAAAAAAAACATGAAGTAAAGTGAGGTAAGCACAGAAGATAATGAAGATATAAGATTCAAGGTTACTGACATTAGCAAACGCATTGCTGAGCTGTTGCAGCAGGTCCACTAGGGAGTGGCTAACGTTGTGTGGCTTCCCTGCCAAGTAGAAACCCTTTACTGAAGCAACAACGTGGAGAAGCTTCACATTGCAAACCTTCACCTGGGCACGGATGAACTCCTTCATTAGGTGTATGCTCATACCCACACGCCTAAATTGGCTATTGCAGGGTTGCAATTCAACTCAAAAGTGCAAATCAAATTGAATGGCTAGTACACCAATGCGAACGAACTCCAATTTTGTTAGTGCATTCAAGTGTGTGCATGAGAACTCACCTCGATTTGTTAGTGCAGGCGCAGATGTCCAGTAGCCGGCGGACGTGCGCCTCCGCCTGCTCCGCCGTCACGTATTCCTCTGCAAACAAGCCGTCGCATACTCCTGTGCAATAAGGCCTGCTCCGCCGTCACGTACTCCTCCACGGGGGTGGGCCTGCGGCGGCCGGGACGGGGGGCGGACGGCCAGTTACGGTCGCCCGCCGCGCGGGGCAACTTGAGTTGCCGGCAGGGCCGCCTTGGGGACCTGCGGCGGCCGGTGCTCCGGGAGGCAGGACGCCCCTGTGACACCCCAGGTGTCAATTTCCAGTTAAGCAGAGGATTAGGTCTAATCCAAGCAAGTCAGAGAATGATTAAGAGCTTTAGTTTAACACTCTGCAAAGTAGTGACAGAGGTGGAGTCAGAAAGGCAGAAGCAAACTTCTTTTGATTGACTTGTAATCTTTTCAAAATGTGCATGAATGTTGTTAATCATGTCCCTTGTATTTGAGTTAATGAAACCTTGATCATGTTAATCATCAAGCTTGTGTCATGTTTATGCATTTCATGTTTCAATTATAGTATATATATGTGTTACATATGTTTTGTTTTGAGGCCATGAAATGTTAGCGATAATGTTGATTAAGGATCTTTGTGATTTTATGGAATGAAAATTTCTTAAACAAATATTTTTTTGTTAAAATAAACTTTGGAGTACAAAGTATGTTCTTTAATATAGAATCAAAGTTCATTTGTGTTTCCCAGTCAAACATGTTTAAATTTGAGCTCAACGTTTGTATTCAACACTGATTTTCAAACAGCCATTTTGACTTGTCCCTAAATACCAGTTATGGAATTCAGATTTTGGTGAATTATTAAATCAATTTTTATAAATAAAATTTGTGCAACTTTGATTCTATGAACTGGTGTGATGTTTGTACTTTGATATTGAGCCATTGGTTGGATTGTTTGGAATTGTTTTGCAAACTAATTAATTACCTAAAAATGCTTAATCAAATCTGATGTGGGAGCACTAAAACTGAATTCAGTTTTTAGTTTCCATGTATATGTTTTCAAAACTCAAAATCTTTCAAACCAGTGAGAGTTTGACGTTGGTCCTTTAAGCAAAGTTGTTGTGCTCATGTAGCTCTACAGTTTTTGTTAATGCACCTTGGCCTTTCGTTGTTTGAATCGAGAGATAGAGATAAGGGAAGGAAGGGTTTCAGTCGGTGAACAGTACCCCCATAGCAGCATGCTTGCCCTGCTCACCGCCGTGCGCTGTCCGTCGTGTCCTTCACGGGACTTCTCGTGCTTGGACGCGCGACCATCCGCGTGGTCGAGTTCGTGAAGCCTGAGTCGTCGTCATCGCCCTTAAAGCCCCGACACCGACGCCTTCTCTTTCTTTTTCTCTCTTCTTCTCCACCACCAAACGATTGGTTTCACCGGCCAATTTCGCCGCCGTCATGCTGCCTCTGCCCAATTCCTCTCGCAACTAGCTCTGCATTGTCCTTGCGCGCCGCTTGCACCCGCTTGCATCGCCTCTCACCGTCGTAATCGGTCGCGCACCGATTCTCGCCGCTGCGGTCCGCCATGGCCACCGCAACCATCTCGCGCCGCCGCGGTCCGCCATGGCCACCGCAACCATCTCGCCGTGGCCAGCTCATTCCGGTTGATCTCTCTCCCTTATTTTCCTTACGCTGTGTTCCTTGTGCCTCAGTGGTGCTCATCGGCCTATCCGTTCTGTCAGACGAGCACCGAAGTCGTCGGAACGCTGGGCTTGCCGTTGGTTCACGCCGCTGTCTCCGTCCTTCGCGCCGGTAGTGCACCATCGCCTCGTCTTTGGAGCTGGTCAAGTCATGGTGAGCCTCGCCGAGCTATCCCGAACCCTAGCTAGGATGGAGAAGGGCTATAGCAGTGAGCCTGCTGCCGTGTCGCTGTGCCACCATAGCCGCGCCCGAGCTCGCTAGGAACCCTAACTCGCCCAACCATCACCCTAGATCGGTGTCGGCCTCGTCGCCGATAACCTCGCCGCCGGCGAGCTAGGGCCGGTTCCTCGTCGGTGCTCTGCTTTGTGATGAGCAAAGGACCGGAAGATGTAAATAGAGAGAAGGATGGGGTGTTAAGTGAGAAGGAACAGAGGGAAACAAATAGTTGATTGGGCTTATTTGTGATTTTGTAAAAACACAAGGGCCTTTTTGCAAAATCACTAGGCCACGCCCGCTCGCGCCGCTGGGCCGCGCCTGCTCGCGCCGTTGGGCCGATCTGGGCCACTTTGGGCCCAAAGCCCTTTTTCCTTTTTAGTGTTTTATTTATTCTTATAAATGTGTTGAATCTTGTAAAATGCATAACTAAACGTAGAAAAACATAAAATGGAAAATGAAGATGTTCTGGAATCCTCATGACTAGATCTATGCAGTGGATGCATAATCTTGTATGTGTTACTAGAAAAATATTGCTCTAGATTTTTGCCTATGCTTTTTAGGGAGAAATTCATATCTGTTATTGTATTGCTCCAATTGACGTGAATTTTTTATGGTAGGCTATTCATGTTGAACTTGATGCATGGTAAAAATTTCAGCTTCATTAGATATAGTATCACTGAGTTATTGATCTAACTTGTTTGATGCTTGTTTAGCTTGTGAAAATGATAAATGCAGCTATAAGTATCAAAACTTTGTAAAATTTATGCATCATACTAGTTAGACATATTGGAGCTGCTGTAATTTTTCTAGAATTAATATTGTACTGTAAGTAGCCTTTTCTTTTTTCCCTTGTGTTTGCTAGGTAATTAGAAAAGGCATGTAAGTAATTCATTTGGGAGTGATCCATAGTTTTTCTAGCATGTTTAGGAAGTGTGTTAACTGTTTCTACCATGATATGTGCCCAGGTCTTGTTTATAGTATGCAGTTTTCTTTTAAGTGCCTACAGTATATTGCCATGTATAACTTTTGCCTTATTAATAAAATGTGTAAAGATGAGTTAATACGATTTTCATGTTAGCTATAACTAATGGTCAATTAGCTATGTTAGTAGAAGTTGTGAGCCATATGATTAGTTGTACATATGTGATATTGTTGTTGAACCCAGTGAGGAACTTGGTTACATGTGTGCTGAAATAGCTACACGTGTAGTTTCTGTTGTGATGATGGTTTCGTGATGAAAATGTAATTTTCTGTGGTTGTGGTCTATATAAAAGTTGTAGGTAACCTGCTAATCTTTGTTGTACTAAAATTTCATGATTTTAGGCCAATAGATTTGGGAGTTATGAATTTTACAAATTCCCTGTCAGGTTTTACTTGTATGCTAGACAAATTTGAAAGGTTGTGTTTTTAGCTTAGTTAACTGTTTAATCATCTCAAAATGATAATAAGAAAGTTGTAGGCAATTTCATAAGATTTCTAGAAAGTTCAGGAACACTTTTGTTAGATTTCTACAATTCCAGTTATGATCAAAACAAGTGACTGTCGTGTTGCAGTCCAAAACTTGCCTTGCTTAAGTTGATTGCTTTAACTTGATGGTTGATATGGTTGCTAGTGTAATTCATGCCTTTGATGATATTGAGTTAATCTACCTAAACTAGCCAGTCACCTTGTTGTTTAATGATGAACAACTAATTAAGCCAATAGATGGCCTTGTATGCATGTCATTAGAAATAATGTTTGTACCCGTCTTGCTAGAACCTTTATCATGGTTGGGATGGCTAGCTTACATGAGAGTGTCTTGGTGTTGCTTTGCTATCGTAACTTAGCAGGTCGTGTGATGTTTAGTTAACCATCATCCACCTAAGTGCCTATGTTTAATCTAGTGTAACCTTGTTCTTGTTTTGTCGCCAGATTGTAATGCATCATGTATCACTCTTTCTCCATATTCATGTATTGCATCTTGCATATATCATTTAGGTACATTAGATGCATGATGAGAAGGTGAAGAACATGGTGTTGAAACCAACCAAAAGACGATGTTGGTGATCAAGTCCAGAAGACAAAAATGATAGTTGATCATGTCCTGAAGATGAAGCTAACTAACTGACATTGTGCTTCAAACCCAGGCAAGCCCCGGACATTTCACTTTCCTTTCTATCTCTGTTTTAAATTACACTTAGTAATGTTAAACTTTAGTTATGCATTAAGTTGCTAGGTGTTGATTTGAAACCGTTAATGCATCTCGTACCTTGACTAGAAAAATTTATCACCCTTTCTAACTAGATATAGACCGCTCTATGCTTAGTTATGCTTAGGCCAGTAGAAATCGGGCAATTCCTTTCATCTGCGAGATATAGGTGTCACTTGTCCAATTGAGAAACCATGGAATCATACAGAGATTAATAACTGGCGACCAGGCGGGATCCTCGGTTGTTGTTGTTAATGATTCAGGCTTGGCCTGTTTTTTTTATCCCGTCTATGTCAATTAAGGACCGCTTCGTTGTTGGATCTTGGTTGAGATTGAACGCACCTTCACATAACAGCAGGATAACTCGTTCCGATTGTGAAACCGAATAGCTCGTTTGAGGTGAGTTATTAGACCGCTAGCATTGCTAGGAGGAGAGTATTGAAGGAAGGGGACTGGTACAAGACCATGTTTGCTACGGGCTATGGGCTTCGGGCAATTCATGTGAGGATGTAGGATCATGAGTTTTGCGAAATGGTCCAAACTCACCACCGAATGGAGTGAACGGTGACTCACACGAGTGTTGCTAGCTTGTGGGGGTGTGTGATACGGGCTTTACCCAGCTGGTGTAATCGATTCGAATAGTCGTCTCTCCCGGTTAGTGAGAAACTCATGCCTTGCCCCAGTAGACGTTGTAGCTGATGAAACATGATGGTTCTGTTGATCATGATAATTGAATATGATTACTACTGTGATACTTATTAATCAGATGATTGTTACAGGATAGATGCAAACTTAGCTATAATTGGCTTCACTGAACTTGATGCTAAAAATTTGAAAGTAAGGACTTACATAGTGTTGGTGTTTCGGATCACCGGCTAGTAAATTTGTATCTGTGCGTCTAGCCCGGATGGTGTGCTCGGAGGACACAAGGATTTATATTGGTTTGGGCGAAATATCCATACGTCCAGTCTGCTGCTGCTCGTGTTACCGACACTAGTTTGTAGTAGGGGTTACAAACGGGTGAGAGAGGGAGAAATTCTCAAGTCTCTGGTGAAAAGATCGAATGGAGTTGAGTCTTGTTGAGCTCATCAGCCGTGTGCTCGTTGCCCCTTCTTAGGGCGTCCTGCTTCCCCTTTTATAGGTGAAGGGGAAGGCGCAAGTTACAGAGAGAAAGAATAAGAAAAGCGTGGGAGAAGAAGGCCTCCAGGGCCGTCGGGTCCTTCTCCTTCATGCGGGTCCCACCGACACTGTAGATGGTGACGGGGATGGCTCTACATCGGGCTCCTGTTTACCACCGGTGCCATGCCCCGACGTCATCAGCTGGTCGTGGCGTCCCATCCTGACCCGGCGGATGGCGTGGCGAACTGACATGCCCATTAGCGGTCGTACGGGGAGTAGGCAGCACAGCGACCACGCACCTGTCACTGTTGGCGATGTGAACCCCCGGGCGTGGCCTGACGTGGCCATGGGTCACGTCAAGACGTGACCGCTTTCCTTCCTAGTGTCAGAAGTTTGACCCTGAGGTTGTACCTTTAGACCGGTATGGATCCCCGTCAGGCGAGATGGAGCCCGCGCCCTCGGGGTCGGGCAGGACGGAGCCCGTGCTCTCAGTGTCGTGTGGGACAGCTCCCGTACCCTTGGGGTCGGGCGAGACGGAGCCCACGCCCTCGGGGTCGGGCGGGACGGAGCCTGTGCCCTCAGGGTCAGGCGGGATGGCTCCCGTACCCTCGGGGTCAGACGACACGGGGCCCGGGCCTGAGGGGTCGGGCGAGGCAGAAACCATTCCTTCGGGGTCGGTCGTGACTAAATTATGTCATCGATTATTTGGACGAGTTTGTCGTCCGCGGTCCTCAGATCCCTTCTTCGGGTATCTCTAATACTGATACTCGATAGTAGCCCCCGAGTCTGCGGAGGAGTAGGATACTTCTTCTTAGTCTTTTTCGGATGGAGTGACTTCGAGGGCTTCGATCTTCTACTGCCCTCGAGATGCCTTGGTGGGTTGCGATTCCCTTTTGTCGCGATCGGACTCCTTGGGAACATGTAGCTGCCGGATTCGGGGGGGCGGAAAAGATTTTTCTTGATTCTGATCCCTCCCAAGGATCCGATCGATCCGCCATCATCATGTGACTGTGTATTCGGTCTCCTTGCGAGTCCAACTTCCCTCGAGCCCCCGTGCGTAGCAGAGGTCCGGTCGAGGGGTCAGCTCGTCTTGTGATCGTTCTCCCTCAAACGTTTTTTGATAAAACGGAGGGGCTGAGCCGTGCCATGTTTTTCTCGATGGACGAATCATGGTACTCGGTGAGCTGTTAACGGGCTAGTCCGAGTAGGGCCCCGGCTTCCCGTTCGCGGGGGTCCGGCATGGGTCAGCTGGTGACCGACTCTAGATTCTTGACGGCAATCCATATAGTTAACCATACATAATTTTTATAATTTTATTACTTGATACACTTTTTAAGTAGCTTTGTTATAATGATTTTTGCTTGTCCTACTAGCAGGACCAGAGCCCGGGCAGCACGGGGCGTGTAGACTATAGACAGTGTAACAGCTGAGTACTGCCGGACGATAGCACTACGTACCCTAGCTTTTGGACGTTTCGCGAGTGGCGCCACTACTGTGCCGCGTCAAGCCATCACCCAAAGCCGAGCAAGATATTTTGCGAGGCTCCATTCTACACATTAACATTGTCGATCTTATCTTATCTATAATCGAGCGATGCCGATGCATGCATTATCTGCCAAGCTTGGAGATAAGGATGACACCTCTTTGTTTAATTTAATGGCTGTGTTTTGGTGGGATGGCCCATGGTGGGGAGTCTGCCCGTGACTTTGGGCGACCCGGCCGGCCGGAGGAGAGGATGACGATGGAGCCGCACTCTATTTTCAGAACTGTTTATTTCCTTCTTTTAATAAAAGCAACGTAGGGTGCAAACCCCTCCAGCTCCCCTCAGAAAAAACGATGGCACAGGACAAGGGACGCGCGCCTAGTCTATATCTGTCCATCCAGACGTGTCTGTTCCAGTGTTCCGTATATATGGCGCAGGATGCTGCTGGCAACTCTCTCCGTGCTTCTTTTTTTGCGTCCCCGTCGGAGCTGGAACGCCGTGCACTGCAGATGATCCCGTAGGTACCGGCCAGGTTATTGCTTTGTTTACCGCCTGTTAGCTGCTGTCCTGTCCAGTTCGTGGACCAACAAGTTGTTGCTGCTGCTGAAATGATGATCAGGATCGAGGAACCGGATCTGCTGCTGGCTTTCTGCTTTCGTGTAAAATGTAAATAGGAGTAAACATTATTGTTCAAGGTCGTCATGGTCATCCAATGGACGATCCGTAGCAGTGGTAGCGTGCTAAGAATTACGAACAAAATAACTGGGGAATAATAACAATTTGCAGTACTAGGATTATCAGAGATAGGGACGGACACTCACCCGCCTGTCATGACATGATGATATCTTCCAGAGACATCGTCCACGCGTACAAATGAAGAAAACCCGTGTGCTCTGCTGCTAATCCTGTGTGCTCTGCGGCCGCCGCCGCCTCCAAAGTCAAGCCCCACCGCGTATATAAAAATAAAAACGACCACCTGCCGCCGAGGCTTATCGATCACCACTACACACTACTGCCTCGTACTCATCCAGTTTGTGTGAACTGAAAGACCATAAGGCTCTGTCACTCTCAGTCACGGCCTGAGTTTCTGCAACCGTGACTAGTTTCGTGCTCTCGTGCTGCTGGGACGCAAGATGGGGTCTCTCATGGCTGGCTGGGACTCGCCGGTTCTTGGCGACGACGGCAAGAAAGGTACGCGGAAGAAGGTGGGCACATCCCTCTAGTCTCGATCTAGAGCTCTCTGCTGGAACTCTGATGTAAAATACTGTATATATACCGATCAGTTCACGCGCGCCGGAACCGGTCGCTGACTAAGGAGGAAGTGGAGGCGTTCTGGAAGCAGCAGCGTCGGAGTCGGATGTCGTCGCAGGACGGCGGCGAGCTCGCCTCGCCTCTTGCCTCGCCGCCGGCCAACGCCACGGTACGTACACTTGCTACTCACTGAATCTATCATCATGTCTGCGGCGTTCCTTGCTTTTGCTGTCTCGTCTCGTCGCGCATGCATGCTCATCATCACGAATCACAAAAGCCTGACGTACGTACGGAATGAATGTGTACGATGACGTGGCAGGAGAGCCCGTTCGGGAGCTTGGAGAAGCCGTTGGTGGTCCGCGTGGACGGCTTCCTCCCGGGCGGCGGACCCGGTCCCGGAGACGACGACGCGGCGGACAGCCCCAGCAGGAGCCGCGACTGGTGGACGCGGAGCAGCTGGGCGTTCCTCAACGAGCCGCCGCAGGAGGAGCCCTCCGCCAGGGCGCAGCGCTACACGCCGCAGTTCCACGTCGCCCGCATCGCCACCACCGGCGACGCCTGATGGTCGATCGAGAACGCCAGCAACCATGCACGCGCCCAGTCGACGTACCGGCCGTCCGGTCCATGTCTCATCCATCGTCGTCGTCGTCCTCTGTGTGTATATGTACAGTAGTAGTATGCCTATGATAACTTTTTTGCTACCACAGTTGAGTTTTGAGTATATATATGTATTTTCTCCTTATTACGCATACGTACTATGTATAGCAATCTAGCTAGCGGATGTGTGTCGATCGAGCGGGCAAGATCTATTAGGTGCATATGTGAAAATGTCTCTGTTCATCGTTCAGAAAATTACACCTCCAGGCTCCAGTCATATAAACATGACGCACTACAGTTCTTCTTCTTCTTCTTCTTTGTTGAATCTTTTCGTGTGTGAAACATTGGTTTTCTCGACTCAATTAGCATCTAGCATGGACAGACGAGTAAGTGACTACGACACACCATACATCGTTCCTGTTCTGATCGATCGGCGCGTGGTGGTTTCAGCATTCAGCTGCTGACGAATGCTGCTCAAACTTGGTCAGACCCCGCCCGTTCATCTTATTGGACAACTCCTGGTTGAAGGTATCTCGCTGTCCAAAAGTTTTCTCTTGACCCTAGCAGCTCGACCCCACTGAAAACTAGGGCCGAGCTCCGCCCGAAATTGCAGGCCGAGCTTGCCTACTGGACGGCTCTGTTCATTGTCGGGAGGAGGGCAGTGGCCTGGGTTTGCGACTTGTTTGGCCGGCCCGGGTCCTCGGTCATTCCAGGCCGACTGCGATATAGGCTGGGCCGAGAAACCTTTCCTCCTCGGCTCCTCCCCTTCTCACCCTCAACAACGAAGAGTCCACTCATGGAGACCGCCGTCTTCTCCGCCGCCTCCCTCTTCCACGGCGCCGACGACAGCGACGACGACCGAGGTATGAGCATCGAAGCAACCCAACCCATCCCTCCTCACCGCCTTCCCCTCTACGTCGCTCACCGCGTGCTCCTAACGGCCGGTGCTGCCTTTTATGCGGGGTAGAAGATGAGATGCAGGTCCGCGACGACGGGAAGAAGCCGGCGGCGCTGGAGTATGAGGAGAGAGCCCACGACTTCCCTGGCATGGTATGGTTCCACGATTCCGCCGTTTTGGTTCCCGTCTGTAGCTGTAGGAAGGGTGCTTCTCTGTTAATTCGAAAAGGCCTGGAGTTTGAACTAGTATTTAGGTTTCTCGCCTTCTCGGGTTTCAGTTTGATTTTCCTAGTATTAGAGAATGGATGAACAAGTAATGCCTGATGGACAGAAACAAGGAAAGAACATTTTGGGATTTTGACTTGCTATGTGCTTTTTGTGTTTTATTGGGGTTGTATTGCCTTATGCCTTATGGGCAAGGCAGATCCACTGAAGAACTAACATGATGCTATGCAAAACGCAGCAGCTATGGTTCAATTTAGTAATCCTCTAATTGTTAAACTACGCACAGCTTAGGTTCCCCATGAATTATGTTGCGCCAAACTCAGCAAAGTATAATAGTGAATCAAAAATAGAGTGGTTGTTAATGCAGTACAAAGCATACTTACGATCCTGATCCTTTTATGGACAGAGAGGAAGATTTTTATATCGTTACTAGCTCCAGAATAGTTGGGTTAACCCAATTGATTTTCATATTTGGTTAGTGACTTAGCATACTTTTGAATAGTATAAGTATATGGATGTGCTGCTTGCTCTAAAATCATGTTGCTACATTCTTGGATGTGCTAGCAATTTAGCATACAGTAGAGTTCATGGGGCTGCATCAATAAATCCACATGCTTAAAATAAAATGACTGACCGGCTATTTCGATTCTATATCAAAGGCTGCTCAACTTGTACTATTATTCAACAAGATTACATGAATTTATCGATTTCAATTTCATTATAGCCATTCCTTATTGCATTATTACAGTTTTTTCTTAATCTGTCTTGCGCTCGATTGTCCTCATTTTCCTTTTCGTATTTATCTGTTTGTTCACCATTCAAAAATTGATATACAGAAATTGAGTGTAAGGGAGTTCTCATGCCATGAGCTTAATGCCAACCTGTTGTGGCCTGGGACATTTTCATTTGCTACTTGGCTGGTTAAGAACCAGTCGATTTTGGATGGACAACGTGTCCTGGAATTAGGAAGGTATGGGTGCTATGCTCTAACTCTAACGGCGTCTTTTCTTTCTTTCATTCCTGACCAATTCAATCCAAGCGGTCACTTTATATATACAACTACCCCTGTTATTGCCCTGTTGGACTCAATAAGTAACTTAGGATATCGATACATCCACCATCTCTCAGGTTTTTCTTCTTTGCTGTTACCACTGACTTGAGGCATGTGATGTGTTTTTTATCATGCTGTCAAAACTTTGCAAAACCATTCCTATTGTGTCAATCCACCAGAAAATTGTAGTCCTAAGCAGCTGGTTGGATGATGTGATAATGATTCCGTTGTATACTGGTATAATAAACAAAAAGGCTATTTCGTTTGACCTGAATACCCTACTGTAATAATGATTTTGTGGTGCAGCAAACAAAATCTCTATTTTGTTTTCTTTTGTCGAATGTATTTTTTTTTCATTTGTTCCTGCTTTCCTGCATAGTGGGACAGGAGCTCTGGCTATCTTTCTTAGGAAGGCATTTGAGGTGGACATTACAACCTCTGATTACGATGACAAGGAAATCGAAGAGAATATAGCTTACAATTGCAGAGCAAATACCTTGAATGTGTTGCCTCATATCAGACGTAAGTTATCTGACCATTCCAAACAAAATCTATACATTTGTAGTATTTCTTTTTCCCAAATGTGTCCTTCATGGATGCACCCCTAAAATGGGATAATTATTCTCTCATGTTTCTTTTTAACGCAGACACATGGGGACACCCATTTCCTGTTTCCAGACCAGATTGGGACATTGTCATTGCAAGCGATATCCTACTCTGTAAGTTACCAAGTGTATTTCTTGGTACCTGATCTCCCAAATCTCAATGTGTGGTGGAATGACCTAACATGATATACATCCATTGCTTTCAGATGTTAAACAGTATGACAATCTGATCAAAACAGTGTCCTTTCTTTTGAATGAATACAAGCAGAATGGTCACAAAGCTGACAGCATAACCATCACGAACAAATCAGGTACTCCCTAGGCTTATATTTAATTTTGTATATTATCAAGGATGTTGTGCGAAATATTTCTTTCACTTGGCAGGAACACAAGTACATGCAAAATCACCAGTGTTTCTGATGAGCTGGCGCAGAAGAATCGGAAAGGACCAATCACTCTTCTTTGATGGGTGCGAGAAAGCGGGCCTGGAAGTGCAGCACTTGGGTGATCTTGTGTACCTCATCAGCAACAAGAGGTGAAAACTGAGGAAACGATATCCTTGAAAAAATTTGAGGAGACGGCACTCATCGTTAAATTTCTCACGAATGGCACAGGGGAATACCTGGGTGGTCAGTGTTAGGGATGAAACGTGGATTTTGAGTAGGTTTTGTTAG
Organism: Miscanthus lutarioriparius; assembly: GCA_904845875.1. Taxonomy (NCBI): domain Eukaryota; kingdom Viridiplantae; phylum Streptophyta; class Magnoliopsida; order Poales; family Poaceae; genus Miscanthus; species Miscanthus lutarioriparius. The sequence goes on from CAJGYO010000002.1 coordinate 139,138,448, forward strand.
TGATATTTTGATAAACTTTCCAGTAAACACTGGTTTGTGAGAGGAATGTACTGGAAGGACCCATTTTGTTTTGTTTTGTTTTGTTTTCTTCTCTTGACCCTCTTTCGTCGATTCTAGCTGGGATGTACTGTCGTGACTTACAATTGCAACATACAAAGCAAGAGCTACTATTAGAGAGGCACCCTGCTCATTGCCTACTGGGCTACTGGTCTGATGCCGCTGCTGTATTCGTACAGCAGCAGCAGCTCTGGTGTGAGCGAAAATGGAACCAAGATCGAGCTGCGAAAGCCGAACTTTACACGCTGCAGCGTTTGATTATATATTTCTACCCGTCAGAACGAAATCGACTTCTCAACAAAGGTCGAAGATGGGCAATCAAATAAGGCATGCAATCCGCTTTAGGCAGTGCACAGGTAGGTAGCTTTTGCCAAAAAGCAACAAGATCTGTTTACACGGAGAAACAACGATCCAAAACCAGGGTCTGTTTACACGGAGAGGACATCTTTCGATGACGCATGGAACCTCCTATAGCTAGTGCTAGTGCGTGCAGGGTGAAGAGGTGAATATTATACACGCGTGCACACTTCAAGCCAAAGCGCTATCTACGAGCACACGGACCAGACGCATGTCATGTACACACGAGTGCGACTAGCTAGGCGTTGCCGGTGATGACGATCCGGTCGGCGTGGAAGCTCCTCAGCGCCCTGCCCAACAGCACCTCCTCCCTTGTCAGCGGCGGCGGCTCGTTCAGGAACGCCCAGCTGCTCCGGGTCCACCTATACGAATCATATATGTAATGTGCAAGCGTGCACAGTACATGAATCAGTTCTGCAGACTTCTCAACACGTACGTACGGTAGCTTGCGTAGTACGTACCAGCCGCGGCTCGTGCCGGAGCTATCAGCGGCGGCGTTCTCGGGGAGGAAGAAGCCCGCCCCGCGGGCCGTCGCCGCGGGCGACGGCGGCTCGCTACGGGAGGAGACTAGCTGCTGGTCGCCGGCTCCGTAACCGTAAGCCGAGCAGCACTTCAGGTCGTCGTCGTTGCTCCTCGTGCCGCCGCCGCGGCCTGGTAGCGGAGGCAAGGACCTCGTCGCCTCGAGCCGACGCTTAGCGGCGAGCGGGACTAGTATCTCCTGATGAACAGATAACGATAATTAAGCTATACATATATATGGTGCGATTATTTCTCCAATCTGATCGAACAGATTGTCGCGTAATGACGTGCAGCAGTACCATACCGCGCGGGGAGAGCCGGCGTTTGGCTTCGGCGCTGTTGGCCTCCCGTGCTGCTGCTGCTGCTGCCTCCAGAACGCCGCCACGTCCTCCTTGGTCAGCGACCGGTTCCTCATCAAATGAACTAGGCACGCAGACGCAGAAGCACATGTGCACACATATATCAGACGGCAACAAGAGTCGTTAGTACCGACACAGTTTTGTACATAGAATGATACAACAAACAAAATTAGTGCAAGTCCTCAAACAAACAAAGCTCTGAGCTTGCATGCATGGATGGATGGAGGACACTGGACACATCATGTTATTATACTGATACCTTCCTTGTCACTCAGTACTGATGAGCTCCAACCGGACATCAGGGACCCCATCTCCACTGCTACTGTCTGACTCTGATGTCTAGTATATGGATCCTATATATATGGACAGCAACTCTGTTCTACGCACCCTGAAAGAGCTGTATATGTGAGACGATGGACGATGGACGATGGACGAATGATCGATACTGATAGCTCTCAACTCTGAACAGCAACCCATTTTATAGACGAAACAGACTGTGTCGATGGATGGCGCCAGAGCCCTGTTCGTTTGGGCTTGGCTTATAAGCCATGGCTGAAAGTACTGTTGGCTAGTTTAGTATGAGAGAAAAATACTATTCGTTGACTGATAAACCATGACTTATAAGATAAATACGACCAAGCGAACAGATTACAGCTCAGTGTACTGCTGCATCATGCGTGCAAACGTATCCTTATCGTTCAAATACTCCCGTCCTCGTTCAGGTCCTCTTTGGCAGAGCTAGCTAAGGGCATCACTGAAGAAGGATAACACTATTAGTAGTGCTAATATAAATAAAGTGATCCACGTATGTTACGAAATGTTAAGACTACCATTCACACAATAAAAATTATCACTACTTGTGATTCGTACATAAATTTTTTTCTTTCATCATGCCTCACTTTTATTTCCTCTACCTCTTCTTTTTTTAGCATGAACCATCTTCTATTTCTCGAAGCATATGTAGCTTTTGCAAGTCAATATAACAAGTGTAGAGCATATTTTTTTTATCCGATTCTACGTGGCCCCCGGGGCTACAAATATAAAACAGCTTGGAGAGACCTAAAACACTGCTAAGTGCTAAGAATTGAATGTGTCTCTCTCATGCATGCAGCTAGGGCTGGATAACGAGTCAGTTCGGCTCGGCTCTTTTTGGCCAGTTAAGATAATAAGATAGCTCGGTTCGGCTCGTTATTTTAACGAGCCAGAAGGCCAGCTCGGCTCGGCTCGTTTACGAGGTTGAGCTGGCTCGTTAAGCTCGTGAGCCAGACATAAAAAAGTACACAAAATATAATATTTATATTTATCTAAAGCTTGAGAATAGAAATAATATAAAAGTAACCCATCCAACAGCCTTAAATCTAACAAAAAATTAATATATGCTAACATATATGTAAATATAATAATATACTATAATATTACACCATACATCCATGGTCCATACTCAATACCATACATAATGCGTCCATAAGTACCCATATATCCATTTAAAACAAAACGATACAGTCGTAATAACCCAAAGTTTATAGGGTCTTGACCAGTCATCAACCAATTACAAAGTGCAAGACATGAAGTAATATAAAAACTAATATAAATTTTGCTTTCTTTCCCGTGGAAATGTGGCTCGTGAGTTGACACATTATAGCTAATGAGTTAAAAAATCTTAGCTCAGCTCAGCTCGTTATGCCTCAAGCCAAACGAGCTTTGAGTTTTTCGTCTCAGACTTACACGCAGCTACCCGACGACTACGCACACGCGTCACTACCCAGAGTCGCCAGTAGCAGCCATGCCGGCCTCGATCTCATCCAGTCATCCTGCCGCCGGGAAAGGCGTCGATGCACTGCACTTGCGGCTCGTCCTTATCAGCATTCAGGAAGCCTCATCTCCTCCTTGTTCGCATCCGGCGACAGTGGTCAGCGGGGCCGGGCAGAGAGCTTATCTTTCCGTAGCAGACCGGTTTCACATGGGCCGGGCCCAGGTAGAACGCCTGTCCATCTGGGCCTTGCCTCACCAGCTTATATTAACCAATTAATTATTTTGTTTTTTTGTTCTTCCTCTTTTGTTTTTGAGAGGGAGGGAGAGAGAGAGGGTTCCTTTTTGTTCTTTCGATCCATGACGAGATTCTCCATGTTATCATCCACGACGAGATTTCTTGGCGACCAGAGAAATCATCCGAAGCAGGAGAAGAAGATGCCGTCACGCCGTACAAATACAAGGGAATATATAATAAATAAAAATAAAATAGAGCAGGGCGCAGGGCTTCGCAGGCGCCGAGGGGAAGACGACGGGGACCCACAAGGCGAATATCCCCCGACCTGGCCGCACCCGACAGCGACCCACCCAATCATCCTTCCTCCACTGCCTCTTCCTTCCTCCCTTCCTTCTCCCCTCGCCGTCCTCCCCGCGACCCCGCCCGAAACAGCCCCCTCCTCCGCTCCCACCGACGAGGGGAACCCTCTATAAAGAGACCGGAACGACGAATCTCTGATATTAAGGAAGGGATCGTGTGGGAGGAGGGAGAGAGAGTCGCGGCCATCCGCCGCGGGATGAAGTTCGGGAAGGATTTCCGGAACCACCTGGAGGAGACGCTGCCGGCGTGGAGGGACAAGTACCTCGCCTACAAGGCCCTCAAGAAGCTCATCAAGAACCTGGTACCACCTGAGCCCGCGGCGGCCCTCCTCTTCTCCTCCTCCTCCCCCGCCGCCGCCGCCGCCGAGGGGCCGGGGCCGGGGCTGTGGCCGCCGCGCAGGGGAACGTCGACCTGGGGAATTGGTTCGCCAGAATCCTCGACGCGGAGCTGTACAAGCTCAACGAGTTCTACATCGAGAGGGAGGAGTGGTACGTCATCCGCCTCCAGGTGCGCGCCAAATCTTGCCACCGCTTGTCTATCTGACGTGGTGTGGGGGCATCCAATTGATGTCGGAGTTACGCCCGATCCCTTGTTGATCCATTGATTGATTACGTCATGTGCAGTGGGTTTATGTACTAATGGTTAAATCGATCATGGGTACAAGTTTTGACATATGCTGTCTCTGGCGATTAAGTATGTTCACGGGCCTGTTCAGTTCGGAGTGAGTGGCCAGTTCATGATTAATTGTGGGTAGAAAACTGGGCTTATTGGTCCAATCCTTACTCTAATTCTTTATACCTTCTTCGTACATGTCTTTTGTTGATGACCCCGTTCTGAACCAAATGGATACCTCAAATGCTTTATGTATGGAAGAGGCCTTCCCGTTCTGTTGTGCATTACTACAGTATTAAGGTAGCAAAGTATTAAGTAGCAAATTTGCTAGGCCAAATTAATTTCTACAGTGATAGTATACTAGTACATCACATCCACGGAGTGGCCCTAATGTCTCAAGTTTGCATAAGGTCAATCAACTTAGCCATGCTAGCTCAAGTCAACATGGAACACTGACTCGTTATCTCAAAACACATAACACTGACTGGAATTGCCCGCACAGCCACACTGTTTTTGCAATGACGCGAGCATGCTGCTGGACAATTTTACTTACTTTTCCATGACATGAGCTATATTTCTAAAGCCTTGATTATATCTAAGATTGCATTTGATGTCAAGGTGCACAGATGATATGGTATATGACTATATGAGTAGCACAGTCGATTCAGCAATAGTTATTTTGTATTATAATCAACTGAAAATCGAATTTTTGTTTGCGAGAATATCACTGATGACCATATTTGTCATGTATATACCAAAATGACCCATTAACTGACTTTCACCCAGCAAAAGAAACTTAAGGTTACTACGAGGAGATGTTTTAGTCATTTATACAGTAATCGCACCTGGTGTTGCAAAACAGTTGCTGGCTTGCATGAGGAGCTATATTGACGCACAGAAAAAGTTTTTCATCCAAAGAAAGTGGGTGTAGCTTAGGCTGCTCTTCCATTTCCTCAAAATTTGTTTGCCTCAATAGTCTCTCTAGGAATGAGCGGTATTTGCAACTCTCAATCTCTACCTGAAAGTATCTATGTCCTTTGGTCTAGGCACTCCATCCTTGGTCACCTATGGTCTGGTGCTGGATACATTATGGACTAAAATATTGACAAATTGCTGTAGCTTTAGATCTTAGAATGTTCTGATGCCATAGAGGAAAGATTATCATAAATGCATCGGTAACCATTCTAGAAATGTTTTCCTTTTTTTAATAAAGAGAACGTTTTCATTGAATGTTGGGAGGAAAATGTCTTTCATGTCGCGACGATGTGTCCTTTTCTTCCCCTTATTTATCAGACAATGTGATTAGACAGTAAATTTATCTAGATTTGTCCTTTTGTTCTCCCTTTTTTATCAGTTAATTGCCTTTCTTTGTCACTTCCTTGGATTGGAGCTGTCATTCTAACCCTTTCTGTCCTTGTTTCTCGAAGGTGCTCAAGGAGAGGATTGAGCGCGTCAAAGCTAAGAAGAATGATGCTTTTACATCCAGGAGTGAATTTACTGAAGAAATGTTAGAGATACGCAAGGATTTTGTGATCATACATGGTGAAATGATTCTTCTGCAAACCTACAGCTCCCTAAATTTTGCTGGTTAGCACATCATACCAAGTTGGTCAATCTGCAGTATTCTAGTAGTAATGCCTTGGCTTCTAATGTGTCCTATGTGCTGTACATGCAGGACTAGTGAAGATACTGAAGAAGTATGACAAGAGAACAGGCGGTGTGCTTAGCTTGCCTTTCACTCAGCGTGTCCGTCACCAGCCATTTTTCACCACCGAACCTTTAACAAGGCTTGTTCGAGAATGCGAAGCTAATCTTGAACTTCTTTTCCCGGTAGAAGCAGAAGTTCTTGAGCCTAGTTCATCCTCAAATCTGGAACCACATGATGTGGCTAGGTGTGACCCAACATCATCCTGCGATGTGGAAACCGTCGATGTTTACAGAAGCACACTCGCAGCTATGAAAGCAATACAGGGCCTTCGGAAAGCCAGCTCTACTTACAACCCCCTGTCTCTGTCTAGGTTCTTCCATGGCGAGGATGGCGAAGCCTGCTCTGGTGCCATAACTTCTGAGAGTTCACTGTCAGATTCCTCAACAGACTCCCAGATTCAGGATGCTGGAAAGGATGATAAAGAGGTGCAATCAAATTCGAGGGAGCAGAATGCTGCCCAAGGGGGACAGAATTGCACAAGGCGAGCCGACTGATGAAATAAATAGTTTTTTTTTTCGCACGCTGTTCAATAAGACAGTGTAAATGCTAATAATCTTGATGTTTAACCCTCGTTTGAAGTGACACATACGCAAGGATTTCCTAATGGTGCAGTTTCATTTTCTTCTTTTTTTCTGAATGGGTCAAGAGTAATGGAATGTTGGATTTATCATGTTCCTATTGTGTTGACACTTGACAGCATGCCAGCTGTAGGCAGGAAGCACGTCGAAGACCTTACAAGACCCATTTTGGTTGACACTTGATAAGAGCTACGTTGTGATCAGCATGTTGAGTCTGTTATGTTTTTGTTGTGTTGACACTATACAGGTACCACCATGTGAGTACTTCATAAGCGCCATGTGATGTTTAAGCTGTAAGCAGAAGGCATGTAAAAGCCATTAGCACAGACGTTTTGGTTGGTCAGCACAAAGAATCGTCAATTATCTCGATTGGTTGTTTATTCGTGCACAGAATAACCCACATTAGGGCCTTGCTCAGCAAAGCTTCAGGAAATCCGTGACTATTTTAGAGCCTGGTATTTGTAGCTTCAACATGAATCTCAGAGCAAGAATTGTGGCAAACACAGTGTGTATTTATATGACTCATTTTGTTTATAGTTTGAATCAAACACAAATATTTAAACCACTTTAATTTAGTCTATAAAATGTAGATCCAACATGGATCTCTAAGCTAGGGCCAAACAGGCCCTAGGTAGGAGAGTAAAATCAGAAAATACACCATCAGAAACGCAGAATATTATATTAGTATAGACTCCCCTTGACACTTAAGGTTCACCTTGAGCTCACAACATTTTACACAGTTAGTAAAGAGCAGGGTAAGTGAGGCCGTGTGGCAGCAGCTGCTGACAATGGATAAACCCCCTTCAATGGGGAAAAATCAGAACAAGTAATACACACATTTTTACAATGTTAACTATGGCAACTCTTCAACAAAAATCACGATTTTCCCCAATTGCAACCCCTAATAATAGCCCATCTCATCAAGCTTAATCATTGTTTTCTTACATCCGTGATTGCAGGAACCTTGGCTGGGTAGCTAGACAAATCCACATCAAGCAATTCTGTGAGATCGTAAAGCCCTCCAGGAGGATCGACTTTGTCCTTGATTGGGGTTGTCATTGTCTCTTCCTGCTCTGCCTGGTTGGATGATACACTTGATGTCACTGGACTGTTTGAAGCCACCACAGTGATGCCAGCCAACTCTACACCCTGCCCACTTGGGGCGGTGCTCCCTGAGGGATACTTAGTTTGTGCATTGTCTCCCTCATTGTGATTGTAGAGCACATATTCATTGTATGTAGGAGCAAACTGCATGAGAATGAGGTTTGATCAGACAAAATAGATGCTACAATGTATTGGGGTATTAGAGTGTGAAAGATCCTGGTTACCTGGTGAACGGTGTCATGGTAGAAATCATTGAATTTCAAAGCATGAAGAAGGCTTTCTCTGAAACCACCTGACGGGCGGGCATTGGGACCTGCATATTCCTTGTAGGGGAAAGCAAATAAGTGCCCAATGGCTGCTATTAGCATCTCAACACACAATACAAAGTTCTGGAGATCAGCAGCCTTATCAGCATTCTTGATAAATCGAGATTTTGCAGCAAGGAAAACCAGAACACCCTGCAATAAAAAGGTTCAATTTATGGCTTCGATATCACATAAAAATTTATTGCAAACAGAAATACAGTTCTAGATTTAGCTTAGTAAATAGGTGGGCCAATGTTATATACTGGGAAGTGTGAAGAGGGAAAATACTTGAAAAGTATTTACCTGCCAATATGTGAGAAACACCACCGATTTGATCATGATGAATTTTGGGACAGGATTATATGGCCGAAGTAGATCTCTGCATGCCGCATAGAACAATGCAAGGGCATATAAAGCCATTGAGTATGAGATTGTATATATGATAGTTATGTAGAGATAGGATTGGTTGACACTGAAGTTTCCATCTTTGTATTTTCCTTTCGCGTAAAGTATAAAGGTGATAACAACCAAAATAGGCTTGAGAATCACAAACTGCAAGCAACCTTGTTTACATCTTCGTATAAAACGCCTGTCCAAGACCAAAGTTTTTTTTTTGTCAGACAGCACTTTCGTAATAATCACAAAATATATTTGACAAAAACAAATCACTTACTATTGAGCAATGGCACAGAAAATTTTAAAAAGCTGTGGTAGTTACTTAGTAATGCACCAAGGACACTTACGCACCCATCTAGAGGAATAGCTGGATAACAGCAAGTCATCAGAATCCATGACGGTTTCAGGCTTCGGCCACTCAAACTTACCACCACAGCACCAGGACCTCCCACCCATGCCAAACAGAGTGAGAGAAAATTGTAGATGACCCAAGCATCATAGCTGAAATAACATGGATGTGGCTTTTCAGAAAATGGTGATTTTGCAATTACTAATTGTAGTACTTCTGTAACTGCACTGAAAAAACTAACAGCACACAGGCAAACTCACACAAACATAAAGATAAATAACGCCTAAGATCTGCACTATACTATTTAGGTAGACATGTTCAAGAGCTTAAATAGCACAAAAAAGAGAGAGTGAGAGAGAAAGAAAAGATTAATAAGACTCTAGTCCACGTTATGATGACATGTGAAGATGGACTTAGCATCATATATTAGATTAGAAAACAATTGTTGAACTTACTACCAAATTATGACCTGTGAAGATCCTTTTTGCAATTTTACACAAAGGAGGTCTTCTGTTAAATTTTCTCCACCTTGTTTCCATTTTTTATCATAGGAAGGCACTCAAGAGTCAAGAGTAGACAGAACCATGAGCACTCTCCATTGTTTATGAATTGATAATGCATCCATGGGATCAGACCAATATTCATAAAATTGGACACGTGCACTCGTTCACAATGGATACTGGATACTCCATTCACTAGAGATCATCAAAGATTATCAGCACAGTTGCTGACATATTTATAGTATATAAACAAATGAGCAGTTCACACATACTGATATGTTGAAAGCGCATATGAATTGGATTGCAGAAAGTTTCTACCAGTTCTTACTACTTATTTTTGTTGTTGACTACAAATAGATGGAATCATGCCATTGAGCATTACATGTCTCAACAGTGAGCAAAAGACCAAAAGTAGAAGCCATAATGACACATTGAATAAAAATTTCATATGAAGTGAACATAGAGGTTCGGCTTACAAGTAGAACTTACATCTCTCGAATAGAATTAAAATATATCGCGTTATCAGGGGAGGATAAGGGAAAGGAATGACATCACAGCATATACCTGCAGAATAGCACACGCCTTTGGGGTTAATATAATGAAATATGCAATACACATAGAGTGCTTGTAGACAAAAGCGAAGGGACACAAGGGTGACAAATGTGAATGAATAATGGACCAAGTGTTTGTATTTTCCAAACTAGAAGTGTTGGCATTAGGGTTGCAGACGTTCTACAGAGCAATTACTCTTTCTCTTACAGCTGCAGCAAATTCACTTGTGGACCAAATCACTAGAGTGAATGTGAACACATCAATACATATACTATGATCCAAACATAATGGTTCAATCCAGAAATAATTTGCCATGGGAACACATACATTCCTACCAGAAATAAACGTATATACTTATTCAACCCACATCCTCAGGACGAAACCACAAGTTCCAGGAATCTATACTGATCAGATGCACTCTACTCAGAACCTCAATGAATTCAATTGCACGCATAAAAGTAAGCCATAGTTATATTGCATAAAGCTCCACGCATGGCAAGCATTCGCATTCTGATCAGTATCACATGCTCTAGCAAAATTTACCAGCGAGTACTTCATTCCATCACAGCCTAACTTTCACGGGAAACTCACCAGAAAAAGACACCTAACATACCGACCGAAACCTAAGAGCGTCGACAGAGCACGCAATCGCGCAGGCAAGCAACTAGCTCCGGCAAACTGACCCAATCCGGACCTTATTCCAGCTAACGACCGCGACGCGCCCTCGAGTTCAGCCATAGATATGATGCGGACGATGAACCGCGAAGGCGGCGGCAGATCTGCAGCCGCGAGGGTTAGGTATGAGCGGCGAGCGGAGAGCATTACCGGGACCATGAATATGATGCGGACGATGAACCGCTGGTAGATTGGCTCGGCGTAGTGGAGGAGGTGGCGGTAGATGTGCGCGAGCGCGACCACGCACGCCGCCGCGGCGCACACCAGCGCCGCGGCCGTGTAGGCCGCCGACTCCCACTCCATCGGGCCCGCCCGCCACCAGCGCTCCTCCCGGGTCCCACCGCGGCGGCGCGCGCGCGCAGCAGCAGCAGCAGCTAGGCGAGGCGGGGCCGATCGGAGGAGGAGGCGAAGGGGAGGAGGGGACTCAGGGGAGCCCAGGCAGGCAGGCAGGCGCTCGGCGTGGCCGCGCCGCGTGCTGTCTCTCCCTGGTTTGGCTTGGTGCGGGTGGTTGGGTTGGGGAAGAGGAAGAGGAAAGGCAGCGGGCGGAGAGGGGTTAACAGTAGTCAGCGTTAATAGCATCGGTTTTCGCGTCCGGTTTTTGCTTAAGGCCACGTTTAGTTCAAAACCAAATTTCCGAAAAGTGCTACAGCAGTCGTCACATCGAATCTTGCGATACGTGCATAGAGCATTAAATGTAGACGAAAAAAAAACTAATTATACAGTTTGGTTGAAAATCGCGAGACAAACGTTTTGAACCTAATTAGTCTATGATTGAACACTAATTGCCAAATAAAAACGAAAATACTACCGTAGCCAAATTTCCAAATTTCACTCAACTAAATACAACCTAACTTTTTTTTGGTAATTTATTTGTGGTTTGATTTGCCTGGACATTCGAAAAGTGGACCGGTGTTCGAGAAGGTTGGAGCTGACGAAGCTTCAGAATTGTTTCTGCTTTCTCCTGTTGAAAGCGTGGAATCGAATCAACCGTGCGCGGCAGTGGACTGGACGCGACGATTTCGTGCGAGAGGAAGCAATCTGCTGCTAGCTGTGGTTATTTCCCCCTCTAGACTTCACGTCGTATTAGATGTTTGACATATATATATATAGAATATTAAATATAGATTAATTATAAAATTAAATACATAGATTAAGATGAATTTGCGAGACGATTTTTTTAATCCTAATTAGTTCATGATTTAACAATGTGGCGGTATAATAAATATGTGCTAATAATAGATTAATTAGGCTTAATAAATTCATCTCGCGAAGTACTAAGGACATGTGTAATTTTTTTTATTATTATTCGAAAACTCGATGCGACACTCACGTGTCACACCTTTAAACTTTAGCCACTCGATTATATTTATTTATACTGGTTGTATGGGCAGGCAGGGATGCCCGTATGGTATGCAACTCGAATTAACTCGGATGTGCAGCTGTCACTTGCTGCTGGATGATGGATGCTTCAGCCGACAGGTGGGTTGTGTCAACATCTAATCATTGTTATCGCAGCTTGGAATACAATACGGTGGTTAGTATTACAGCATCAACAAACATGTGGTTACCCATTTTGGCAAGGTAGTATTAATGTTTGCGTGTCTTTTTTTTCTTAGCGACGAAATACCCTCTCCATCCTAGAAAAATACAATCATTGCTTTCCAAGAAGTGAAATAATATCAAATTTAACCAAACCTCTAAAAATACTAATATTTATGGTACGAATGAAATATCATTAAATTAATTTTGAATATATTTTAATGGCAAACCTGTTTAGAGACATACTATTTGATATTATCTCTAAAAACTTAATTAAACTTAAATAAAAGTAACTTAAATTTGTCCTAAACTAAAATTGTATCTTTTTAGGACGCGGAGACTGGTATCATGGGTGGCGTTCTCTCATTCTTCCTTGGCTCCATTACACAGTTTTTGCCGCTTCAAAGAATCCCGTGTTTATGTAAACTGAATTAATGTAATCTAGTAGTTACTGATGGTGGAATTTGTACGTGGGCTGTATTCGTGGCTAGTTATTATTTTTATTAATAGACGATATGCTAACCGGTACTACATTCATCCGCAAAAGAATACAATTATGGGAATTGTGTCAATCAAAATAGCTTAAGTTTGACCAAATATATAATAAATAGTACTAACATTTATATCTCTAAATAAATTTATTATGAAAATATATTCTATAACTAATCTAATGAAACTTAGTTTATCTCATGAGTGTTAGTACTTTTTCAAATAATTTTAGTCAAAATTTATAGTGTTTGACTTCTCGAAACGTGAAAATTACATTTTTTTATGGACGGAGTAACTGTGAGACACATGTTATATCTTTATCAATACTAAAATCTATATCGAGTTAATCTCCGACAGAAATTCGGCATGATTTGATGTGCGCGAGTGTTCAATCTCACAGGACTCTTGCCAACATTTGAAAAAAAAAATGAATGTCACAAGACGCAAAAGTAGTACAACCTTTCTACTGGCCTCGTTAGCGCCGAATGATTAAGCTACAGCGACACTGTCTGTGTAGGTCATTGCTTTTAGGGCCACGTTGGATTCTGCTCTAAATTTTAAAGCTCTAAACTTTAGAGTTAGAGTAAGGCTAATAATATAGCCGGCTTGCTGGTTGTAAGATTCTTTGCAGCTGTTTCTTAGCCTATCATATAATAGTTAGCTCTTTACTATTAATGTATTATCCACTTGCCTCTTTCACAAAGTTTTTTTTGTTTCTTGTGTTTAAGGCCTAAGCCAGCGGTAAGCTTACAGTCCGCTTCTCTTCTCTCTTTTTCACCTCAGTATTTAGCCAGCTTACAGTCTGCTATTATATTTGCTCTTAAAGTCTTCAAACAGATGTTCTAAAGTTAGCTCTAAATTTTAGCACACCTCACATTATAGCTTTAGACCTTAAATATGAACTAAAATGCTTTAAATTTTTTTTAGAGCTCTATACTTTAGATGTGGCGATCCAAACATGTGTTAGTTCGTACAGAAAACTGCGACAGGTAACGTGATGATGAGCCAGAAAGTGTTCGTTGCATGCCAGCTTGTTGACAACACCAGCTCGCTCTTATCACGATGCTTGCAACACTACTTACATGTTCGCTGAAACTTATCAGTTGACTTATCAGCTGGAATCTACAGTACTTTTCTCTCACAGCAAAACAGCTTTAGTTAGCTTATGAGTCAACTTTAATAACAGACTAACGGGCCGGCCGGGAGTGCTGCGTGGTCAGGGAAAGGCAAAGCAATTTGCCCATTGTCCATGGCATGTAACAGCCGCTGTTATTTTCGTCAGGGAGTATTACAGTCGGTCAGAGCCAAAATCTATGTAATAAATCTGTTACAAGCATATCCTTTTACAGGAAGTCGGTAGGGCCCTAAGTCGGTTTTACGCAGCGCATCTCTCTTGGCCTCTTCCCTCTCCCTCCCCTTCTCCGGCGGTCCGCCGCATCCGCAATTCCGCATCCATCTCCATCAGATCAAAATCAAGGCAAAACCGAACTGGGCCTAAATTAAAAAAACAAGCAAACCCCTAAAGCCTCCACGTACCCTCCTGACGCGTCGATGGGTGGCCGACGAGATGATCCTCCTCCGCCGGGAGAGCGCGAGGAGGACGATTCCTCCCCTCGCCGCGCCCCCAAAGGTACACCTCTCTGCTCTCTCCCCCTGCCGCTCCTCCACTTCGATCCCTAGGTTTCCCATTGCCTCTAACTAGTTTTTTTTTTTCCGATTCGGTAACTTGTCATTGCCGGCTTGCCGCTGCAGCTCACATGGCCAACCTCGGCGGTGGCGGCGGCACCGAGGTGCACGCGCGCTTCAAGCAGTACGAGTACCGCACCAACGCCAGCCTCGTCCTCACCACCGACTCCCGTCCCCGCGACACCCACGAGCCCAGCGGCGAGCCCGAGACGCTGTGGAACAGGATCGACCCCAAGTCCTTCGGCAACCGCGCCGTCCAGAACAAGCCGCCGCCCGAGCTCGAGGAGAAGCTCTCCAGGTCGCGCACCAGGAAAGCCAAGCGCGACGCGGCCGACACCGGCCTCCACCGCCGCGACGCCAAGCGCAGGCGACGCGCCGCCTCCGGCCGGGGGATCAGCGTCCTCTCCCTCACCGACGATGCCGTCTACAAGTCTCAGACCAAGGAGACGAGCGCCGTCTACGAGGCCCTGCTCAGCCTCATCCAGCAGCAGCTCGGCGGCCAGCCGCTCGACGTGCTCGCGGGGGCCGCGGACGAGGTGCTCGCCACCCTCAAGAATGACAAGGTTAAGAACCCTGACATGAAGAAGGGCATCGAGCAGCTCCTCGGCCCCATCTCCAACCAGCTCTTTGACCAGCTTGCCTCCATAGGTAAGCTCATCACGGACTTTCATGATGTAGCGACCAGCAATGCTGCTGCCGGTGCGCCTTCTGCCGATGCAATGGACACCACCCTGGATGATGATGTCAGTCTTGCTGTCGGGTGGGAAGAAAATGAAGACGATGAGAGTGATTTTGATCAGGTACATACTACACTCATATATGAATACCTTTAACTAATCTGTTTATCTGTCTTGCCATCCTGCCTCACTTGGCCCAGATTTTTATTTGCTTACCACCGTGTGTTTGTGGCCATCAGGTGCAAGAAGAGTTGGATGAAGACAGAGTTGGATGAAGACGACACCACTGAGTTGAACGGTCCTGAAGGTATGCAAATGGACAGTGCGCTAGATGATAATGACATGCAGAACGCCAACCAGGGGCTGGCTGTTAATGTTCAGGACATCGATGCTTACTGGCTTCAGAGGAAGATATCCCAAGCATATGGGGATGGGGACATTGATGCGCAGCAGAGCCAGAAGCTTGCGGAGGATATCTTGAAGATTATAGCTGAGGGTGATGACAGAGATGTCGAGAATCGCCTTGTCATGCTCTTGGACTATGAGAAGTTTGATCTCATTAAGTTGCTGCTGCGCAACCGGCTCAAGGTTGTTTGGTGCACACGCTTAGCCAGGGCCGAAGATCAGGAACAGAGGAAGAATATAGAGGAAGAGATGACAAGTGACCCAAGCTTGGCTCTGATATTGGAGCAGTTACGTGCAACCAGAGCATCTGTGAAGGAGAGGCAGAAGAACCTGGAGAAAAGCATCAGGGATGAGGTCAAGAGGCTCCTCAACACTGATGGTATGGGCATTGATGTTGCAAGGGATCGCAGGGCAGCCGAGGGGGATATGGAGAGTGGATGGTTGAAAGGACAGAGATGGCTGCTTGATCTTGACAGCCTCTCTTTTCACCAGGGTGGTTTCTTCATGGCTATCAAGAAATGTGAACTTCCCACAGGATCATTTAGAACCCCTCATAATGGATATGAGGAGGTTCATGTGCAGCACCGAAGGCTAAACCCTATGAAACAGGAGAGAAGATTGTGAAGATATCTGATATGCCAGGGTGGGCACAACCAGCTTTCAATGGAATGACGCAGTTGAATAGAGTTCAGAGCAGGGTCTATGATGCTGCTCTTTTCAAACCAGATAATATACTAATCTGCGCTCCGACTGGTGCTGGCAAAACAAATATTGCTGTACTTACAATCCTTCAGCAGATCGGTCTGCATATGAAGCACGGAAAGTTTGATAATACCAAGTACAAAATTGTCTATGTGGCCCCAATGAAAGCATTGGTTGCTGAAGTTGTTGGAAACTTGTCGAAGCGTTTGACATGTTACAACCTTAGTGTTAAGGAGCTCAGTGGAGACCAAAACTTGACCAAGCAACAGATTGATGAAACACAGATTATTGTCACGACACCTGAGAAATGGGATATTGTGACCAGTAAATCAGGGGACAGAACCTGTACCCAAATGGTGAAGCTGTTAATCATTGATGAGATCCATCTGCTGCATGATAACAGAGGACCTGTTCTGGAGAGCATTGTTGCTAGGACAGTCAGGCAGATTGAAACAACCAAGGAGCATATTCGTCTCGTTGGGCTATCTGCGACTCTACCAAACCATGACGATGTTGCACAATTCTTGCGTGTTCGCAAAGGAAACCTTTTCTATTTCGACAACTGTTACCGACCCTGCCCTCTTGCTCAGCAGTACATTGGGATAACTGTGAGGATGCCACTACAGAGGATGCGGTTGATGAATGAGATTTGTTATGAGAAGGTTATGGCTTCCGCTGGTAAGCATCAAGTGCTTATATTTGTACACTCGAGGAAGGACACGGCAAAAACTGCCAAAGCCATCAGAGATCTAGCGTTAGCAAACGCTACAGTCAGCTGCTTTCTGAAGAATGAGAGTGCAAGCCAAGAGATACTTGGCACTCATGCAGATCTTGTCGAGAACAATGATCTTAAAGATCTCCTGCCGTATGGGTTTGCTATTCATCATGCAGGGATGGCAAGGGTTGACCGTGAACTCGTTGAGGAACTTTTTGCTGACAAGCACATTCAAGTACTCGTGTCCACTGCTACCCTTGCATGGGGTGTCAATTTGCCTGCACATACTGTTATCATAAAGGGCACACAGATTTACAGCCCGGAAAAAGGTGCTTGGACAGAACTATGCCCTCTGGATGTTATACAGATGCTTGGTCGTGCAGGAAGGCCTCAGTATGATACACATGGAGAGGGAATAATCTTGACTAGCCACAGTGAATTGTGGTTCTACCTCTCTCTTATGAATCAGCAGCTACCTATGGAGAGTCAGTTCACATCCAAATTGGCTGATCAATTGAATGCTGAGATTGTTCTGGGGACAATTCAGAATGCTCGGGAAGCATGCTCATGGCTTGGCTATACTTACCTCTATATTCGGATGCTTCGCGATCCGACATTATATGGTTTGCCAGCAGATATCTTGGAGAGGGATAAAACACTTGAGGAAAGGAGAGCCGATTTGGTAAGTAAATTGTATACGTCTCATCCTTACTGTTTTATTTCTCAGTTATTGCTTTAGTCCTTGCTTATGTGAACATGCACCAATTGCTAATGTATCTTCTTCGGTTTATCTATTTCTAAAGGTCATCTAGCCCATAGGCTCTCACAACTGCATGTGCAAGATATTTGTTAAGCGTTTGTGTTTCGTTACAGTCTACTACGACTAGTTAATAATTGCATTTGCCTGCATTGGTCAATAGTCTCTGCAGTAGGGCATATAGTACTAAGATAGGTTCACTGTGTTGGCAACAAAGTTTTGAATCTAACTGGTGCTCTACTTGGGCAATTAGATCCTTTGGCAATGTAGCGTAGGATAACACTGTAGTGGTGTTCCTCTGTGCAGCATAAATTTGTCGCTGCATGTGTAGTGGTTGCACTATGATGGTTAGAGTGTTCATTTCATCTTAATACTATGACATACTTTAATCTAACACCTTTCACATGTATTTGTCACGATAATGTGATGTGGGTAATGGCAAGGCATATAGAGAATTGGTACTGCTTTCCCCCTATAGGTACGTAGGTTGCACATTATGTGCAGTGTTTCACATGTGATGTAGGTAATGATAAGCATATAAAGAAATGACAATTTTCTTTTCGTAGGTGCACATGTTGATTGCATGTAATTTTGTTTTGATACAGACACAACCATGCAATTTGTTGTACAATAATTTTGCTTCAGAAAGTACAATATCTATAGTTAAGCAAACATGAATTAAACGAAATAATACTGTGATCATCTCAAAACATAGTTTTTTTTGTTTGAAAAGAAGATGTAGGTTGTTGATATAAATCCTGTGTTGTTGAAGCATCATATGTGCTTCTTGATACTGCAATGAGATACAAAGAAGTTTTAGGCGTGCATTTAATTCCATACTCATTGTTAATTTTACTGCTCCTTGATATTGCATAAATATAGTTGATGTTACATCGTATTATCTCTGCCTTTTCTGTTCTTGATCTTCTGTATTTTTTTGTTCTGCTGCAGATACATTCTGCTGCAAATCTACTGGATAAGAACAATTTGATAAAGTATGACAGGAAAACGGGATACTTTCAAGTTATTGAGCTGGGAAGGATTGCCAGTTATTACTATATTAGTCATAGAACTATTTCAAAATACAACGAGTGCTTGAAGCCTACAATGGGGGATATTGAGCTGTGCCAACTGTTTTCTCTGAGTGAAGAGTTTGAGCATGTTGGTGCCAGGCTAGATGAGAAAATGGAACTGGCAAAGCTTTTGGATCGTGTGCCGATTCCTGTGAAAGAGAGCTTGGAGGATCCTAGTGCAAAGATCAATGTTCTGCTGCAAGCATATATTTCTAGGTTGAAACTGGAAGGCCTTTCTCTTAGCTCTGATATATTATACATCAGACAGGTAGCACCTTTTTTTTCTTCTGTCAATTACACCTTATAGTTTGTTTGCATGCTTTCACCTTACTTAATACACTTTTCGAACCTAAATTTCTTGCTTATATTGTACCACATAGTTATGTTTTCACCCCTTCTGTAATGCAGAGTGCTGGCCGTCTCTTACGAGCATTGTTTGAGATTGTTCTGAAGAGGGGATGGGCTCAACTAGCGGACAAGGCACTGAATCTTTGCAAGCTGGTTGATAAACAAATGTGGAGTGTCCAAACTCCCCTGTGTCAGTTTCCTGGAATTCCAAAGGAGACCCTGATGAAACTGGAGAAAAAGGAGTTGGCTTGGGAGAGGTACTATGATCTGTCATCACAGGAACTTGGTGAACTGATCAGCTATCCCAAGATGGGGAGACTGCTGCACAAGTGCATCCACCAGTTACCAAAATTGAACCTGTCAGCCCACGTCCAACCGATTACTCCTACAGTTTTGGGTTTTGAGCTGACCATTACACCTGACTTCCTGTGGGATGATAAAGTGCATGGATATGTGGAGCCCTTTTGGGTTATTGTTGAGGACAACGATGGCCAGTCCATTCTTCACCATGAATGTTTCATGCTTAAGAAACAATTGGTCAACGAAGATCATACATTGAACTTCACAGTGCCGATATATGAGCCACTGCCCCCTCAATATTTTGTACGTGTTGTGTCTGACAAGTGGCTTGGTTCTAAGACAATTCTCCCTGTCTGCTTTAGGCACTTAATTCTACCAGAAAAATATGCTCCACCAACTCAATTGCTTGATCTGCAGCCTCTACCTGTTACTGCATTGAAAAATGCGCAATATGAAGGCCTCTATAGTAGTGCTTTCAAGCATTTCAATCCCATCCAGACTCAAGTATTCACTGTGTTGTATAACAGCGATGACAACGTGTTGGTCGCTGCAGCAACGGGCACTGGGAAGACAACATGTGCAGAGTTTGCTATACTAAGAAACCACCAGAGGGCAATGTCTGGTGAGAGCAACATGCGGGTTGTCTATATAGCTCCTGTTGAAGCTCTTGCAAAAGAAAGGTACAGGGACTGGGGCACAAATTTGCAGAATTTGCCAAGGTAGTTGAGCTCACTGGTGAAACTACAGCTGATTTGAAGCTTCTGGATAAAGGGGAGATCATAATCAGTACTCCTGAAAAGTGGGATGCACTGTCTCGTCTGTGGAAACAGCGAAAGCACATCCAACAGGTCAGCTTATTCATAGTTGATGAACTTCATCTACTTGGGTCTGATAAGGGACATGTTTTGGAAGTCATTGTATCTAGGATGAGGTGTATTTCAAGTCATTGTTAGTAACATACGGGTCGTAGCACTTTCAGCATCAGTTGGTAATGCTAAAGATCTCGGTGAATGGGTTGGTGCCACCTCTCATGGCCTCTTCAACTTCCCTCCAGCAGTGAGACCTGTGCCATTCGAAATTCACATTTAGAGTGTGGATATAGCAAACTTTGAGGCAAGGATGCAAGCAATGACCAAGCCTGCATACATTGCCATCACACAGCATACAAAGAACAGTAAACCTGCCCTGGTGTATGTACCAACAAGGAAGCATGCAAGGTTGACTGCATTGGACTTGTGTGCATACTCTAGTGTCGAGGGTGGTGTTGCACCATTTCTCCTTGGGTCAGAAGATGAGATGGATGCTTTCACCAGAGGTGTTGAAGACGAGACGCTTAAGAATACACTTAAATGTGGTGTAGGCTACTTGCATCAGGGTCTAAGCGAACTTGATCAGGAACTTGTAACAAATCTGTTCCTTAGTGGGAGGATCCAAGTTTTTGTTGCGAGCAGCACAATGTGTTGGGGAAGACTATTGCCTGTTCATTTGGTGGTTGTCATGGGGACTCAGTATTATGATGGCCGTGAGAACGCTCGCAAAGATTATCCAATTGCAGATCTGTTTCAGATGATGGGTCATGCCAACAGGCCACTTCAAGATAACTCAGGGAAATGTGTCATATTGTGTCATGCGCCTCTCAAAGAGTACTACAAAAGGTTCCTTTATGAGGCCTTCCCTGTTGAGAGCAATCTTCACCATTTCTTGCATGATCGTATGAATGCCGAGGTTGTGGCTGGTGTTGTAGAGAATAAGCAAGATGCTGTGGATTACCTTACTTGGACTTTCATGTATCGGTGGCTGACAAAGAACCCTAACTACTATAATCTTCAGGGTGTAAGTCACAGGCATCTTTCAGATCATCTTTCTGAGTTAGTTGAGACTGTCCTGAATGATCTGGAATCCAGTAATAGTGTCGCTATAGAGGAGGACATGTACCTGAAGCCCCTCAACCTTGGCCTTATTGCTTCATACTACTATATTAGCTATGCAACTATTGAACGTTTCAGTTCTATGCTGACCCAGAAGACTAAGATGAAGGGGCTCCTAGAGATTCTAGCATCTGCATCAGAATATGCAGAGCTTGCAGGTCGTGCTGGTGAGGAAGAATTCAAGAGGCTTGTTCGCCACCAGAGGTTCTCTATCGAGAAGCCCAAGTATGGTGATCCACATGTGCAGGTCAACGCGCTGCTGCAAGCCCATTTTTCAAGGCACACAGTGGTCGGGAACCTGGCAGCTGACCAGCGGGAGATTCTCGTTTCTACCCATAAGTTGCTCCAGGCAATGGTTGATGTTATCTCCAGCAATGGTTGGCTTAGTCTTGCTCTTATTGCAGTGGAGTTGAGTCAAATGGTGACACAAGGCATGTGGGATCGTGATTCTGTGCTGCTTCAAGTTCCTCACTTCACAAAGGACTTGGCTCAGAGGTGCCAGGAAAATGAAGCGAAGCCCATCGAGAGTATCTTTGATCTTGCTGAGATGGGTATTGATGAGATGCGAGATCTCTTGCAGCTATCAAACTCTCAGCTGCAGGACATCATTGAGTTCTTCAAGCGGTTCCCCAATGTTGATATGGTCTATGAGGTCCGTGAGGGTGACGACACAAGTGCTGGCGACAATGTAGCCGTTCAGGTAACGCTGGAGCGTGACATGGCAAACCTGCCATGTGAGGTTGGGCCAGTTCATGCGCCGAGGTTCCCCAAGCCCAAGGAAGAAGGCTGGTGGCTGGTGACAGCTCCACTAACCAGTTGCTGGCAATCAAAAGAGTGGCACTTCAGAAGAGGGCAAGAGTGAAACTTGAGTTCTGTGCTCCTGCAGAAGCAGGGACAATGGACTACACGATTTACTTGATGTCAGACTCTTACTTGGGCTGTGACCAGGAGTACAAGTTCACTGTTGATGTTAAGGATGCTGGAGGGGATTTATGATGAAGACCACTTGACCAGGATGTGCTCCATGACTCTGGGTCGAATAGAAGTAGTTTAACTTTGAGAGTGTATGTATATATTCTAACTCATAATTAGTGTTTTTGACATTCTGTGTCTTCCCATGATATTTCATGATATACTTCATGATATTTTTGGATCAACTTGTGTCTTCCCATAAGCTTGCTGCTGTGTTCAAACATTTCCTATTGGCAGGACAGGACTGCCTTAGGCCCCGTTCGCTTGTCTTAAATTTGGCTTGTTCGGCTTATTTTTTCAGCCGGAACAGTATTTTTCTCTCACAACAATTCAGCCGGAACAGTGTTTTTCAGCCAAAGATCAGACCAACGAACGGGGCCGTTTCTGTCTTTTCCATCAGCTATCCTCCTAGTGAGATGGTGGATATGAGATGTGGATTCCTTCCAGCATTGGCTTGTTCAGATCTACTACCAAGTATTTTGTTCATACTATGATAGTATGATGTGATACCCCTTGAATAATTTTGCTGTGATAATCAATGCATTGTCCAACTAAGAACAATCAAAATAATGTCTTGCTACTTGTCAGGGTTGGTTACTGTTCTTGGAACAGGCTTTGCTTTGCGGGAGAATGTATTGATTGGCAAGGGACCATCCCTCCCAAATGTATTTAAGTTTTTTTACTGCAGCAACAACATTTAAGGTTAGTTGCATATGGTTAGTTTTTTCTCAAGTCAATACTAATATGTTGGTAAGTGAAGAAGGGCCACCCTCTGCGTGCTGGACCGCCGGAGGTTAATCGCACGGTCGGCCCAGCCGTGTGTTGGCTGCATCCTGTTTCATCCTGGCTTTTGTGGTGAATTTCTGCGCCACCACTTTTGCACTCGTGTTCTTGTTCTTAATTATACTGCTACTTTTTATTTATATAAAAAAGACTCAAAAAAAGAAAAAGCAGAAATACACCACACTCCCAAGCTCCCAAGCCCGGCGAGGCGGCGACACGCGCGTTGCAGTTCCAGCGCCGTTGAAATCTCAGAGGCAGGCAGGCAGCCAGCGTCCTTGTCCCTGCGCGACACTGTCATCCTGTGAACGAGGCTGCTCCTCGTCGCCCCCAATCGGCCAAAACCCCTCTCAAACCCTCATCCGCCCCGGCTGTATAAAGCCCTGCGCTCCTCTGCGCTCTCAACGCCATCCGTTCCATTTCTTATCCCCTCTCCTCCCCCCACCCCTCCTATCCCCTTCCCTCCCTCCCCCGATGGCGTCCCTCCTCACGCTCCCCGCCCTCGCCCTCTCTAACCCCGCCACGGCCTCCGGCGCCGTCCGCCGACGCGCCGCGGCCTTCCGCTGCTGGGCGCTCCAGCGGCGCGGGTGGGCGGCGGTGGCCGCCGTGGCCTCGCCCAACTCCGTGCTCAGCGAGCACGCCTTCAAGCGGCTCCAGCTCGGGAGCGACGACGAGGACGAGGAAGGGCCGTACGGGAGCGACGCCGACGAGGGGTTCGAGGAGGGGGAGGGGTTCCAGGGGGACGAGGAGGAGCTCGCCATTGCCAGGCTCGGCCTGCCCGACGAGCTCATCGCCACGCTCGAGAAGCGCGGGATTACACACCTGTTCCCCATCCAGGTGAATGAACTATTGCTCTCTCTCTCTCTCTCTCTCTCTCTTACTTGCCTCGCTTGCTTCTAAGCGCGCGGCTAAACCGTGCTGCAGGATTGGCTGACGGGAGGAGACGGGGAGGGGTCCAGTGGGCGTTCAATTTGGGGAATTGGGTTACTGCTTTTGAAATTCGTGGCACAGACCTTGCGTATTGCCCACCAACTTTGAGGCGCTTATTTTCAGGGAATTATAAGCGTGGTTACTTTAGTGCTGACATTAGGAGCATAGTGTATTCCGAGTGGATTAGTCCCTACTGACACTTAGCCTACTACTAGCAGTCTAGCACGTATCCGTACACTCCTCAGCACCAATTAGTATGCTAATGCATAGATATTCCTATTGAAGTTCAATAGTGCATATGAATATAGCCAGACAAATTAGCTGCACTTTCAGTTGCATGCTATGTGCCACATGTTTTTACTGAGCTCAGTAGCTCATGTTTGGGTCTTAATTGTTGTTGTATTTTGCTCATTTTCTGTCTCCTCCTCCAGAGGGCTGTGTTGATTCCCGCTCTTGAGGGCCGCGACCTGATTGCTAGAGCAAAAACTGGAACCGGAAAGACACTGGCCTTTGGTATACCCATGATCAAGCAATTAATTGAGCAAGACGATGGTCGAAGTACAAGGTACCCATTCATCTTTCTATGCAGGTTCACCGGAGTCAGTTGATAATTAACAGGCACATTGACTGTTTCCTTTCCCTTTTCACAGGCGAGGTCGCACTCCTCGGGTTCTGGTTCTGGCACCTACCAGAGAGTTAGCCAAACAAGTCGAGAAAGAAATAAAGGAATCAGCACCCAAGCTCGGCACAGTGTGTGTCTATGGCGGTGTCTCGTATAATGTCCAGCAGAACGCACTATCGCGTGGTGTCGATGTTGTTGTTGGAACACCTGGCCGCATAATTGATTTGATAAATGGCGGAAGCCTCCAGTTGGGAGAAGTTCGGTATTTAGTCCTGGATGAGGCTGACCAAATGCTTGCAGTGGGGTTTGAGGAAGATGTGGAAACAATATTACAACAGCTACCCGCGGACAGGCAAAGCATGCTGTTCTCTGCGACGATGCCTAGTTGGGTGAAGAAACTGTCCAGGCGGTACTTGAACAACCCTTTGACAATTGACTTGGTATTTGCTTCCATTCCTCCACTTTCATTTGCTGTTATTTACCCTGTTCTTTTGTCACACAGTTGAGAGCATTCAAGTATATAATGTTGTATGGGATTATTCTTACATGTGATTGCAGATGTCATTTTAACTTGATCTTAGTTTATGGTCATGGTGCATGCTATTTGATAAATATTCTGGCCTAAAACTTGGACAAGAAACCCATGTGGTTGTTTCTGTTGCACCATGTGACAGCTGAAAATATTGGGTTTAATTCTTGTTCATGGTGCATAGCGACAAACCACAATAAATCAGCTATTTCCTTTTTCATGAAACTCTCCGAAGGAGTAAAGGATGACTTTTACTGTCAATACATATTATTTGTTTCATTATTTATGCAATTCTGACTAGCACTTTGTTAGGACATGTATGTCACAACAACGATTTATTCATGCCATGCTGGTTTTGGACTCTAGATATTTATCAATACAGTGCCATAGGGGATGCTAAGAGTGTTCTTGAGCTGTTAATTGCACTTTCACTTGAAGGCCCATGTTGATTCCTTGTGAGATAATTGTGGCACCTGTGTCTGGCTATGGTTTAGTTTTCCATATTTTTATGTCCTAATACAGTGCCATAGGGGATGCTAAGAGTGTTCTTGAGCTGTTAATTGTACTTTCACTTGAAGGCCCATGTTGATTCCTTGTGAGATAATTGTGGCACCTGTGTCTGGTTATGGTTTAATTTTCCATACTTTTATGTCCTAATACGTTATTGTGTCTCTTCATGTGTTAAGGTTGGTGATCAAGATGAAAAGCTTGCTGAAGGAATCAAACTCTATGCTATCCCACTCACAGCAACATCAAAGCGCACCATTCTTAGTGATCTAATTACGGTATGTTAATGCTGCTCTGGAATTTTTAGCTCTTTTTTCCCTCCCCTCTTCTCACCTTTCGGTTTAACTTTTGCTAGCCCCTTGGATAATAGTAAATGGTGCAGGCAGCTAGCACATGCATGCTTTATTTGAATCAACATGACCATAATCATAAACACATAGGTCTATCTTTTACTCTTAGTCTGACTACTTTTCCATGAATATCATTTCTAATTTCCTTGAATACTTTGGCAACTGCATTCATTTCAGCTTGGTTTAAGCTGAAAAGTCTTGATACTGTGGTCCCTGTTTAGCAGTTACAATTACATTTAGTCACTCCTTCCTCAGTGGGGGTTCAAACTGTAAATGATTGATGCTTCTGAAACTGGGTGCTGCGGCTCTTAGTGTTTTCAAAAAGGATTTGTGCCATTTGTTTCCTTATAGTTTCTGATGCTGGCAAGTTAGGACTTCGATAATCATGGTGCTGTTGTTCTCATCAACATTAACATTGTGTTGGTGTTTAGTTTCATCATTTTGATTTCGTGATGGTTTGCCTGTCTATTGGGATATAAAAATATATAAGATCATTATATATGTCACAGTTGATACACTTATGTTGCTGTATAATTTTACTATGTTCTGATTGAGAACAGAATTCTATATATGTATCTGCCATGCATATTAAACATTTTAAGGGCTCGGTTTTGCTTAGACTTGGTCACTTTCACATATCTATCGCATGAGATAAGTTGTTTTGATTAATCAGTGTCAATTCTAATCCATATATTTTGTTGTCAGGCTTATGCAAAGGGTGGGGGAAACCATTGTTTTCACTGTATTTAAGAAAGATGCAGATGAGGTATCATTGGCACTGACAAACACTATTGCTTCTGAGGCACTTCATGGTGATATTTCACAGCATCAGCGTGAGCGGACACTAAATGGATTTCGTCAAGGCAAATTTACTGTTCTAGTAGCTACAGATGTTGCTGCCCGTGGTCTTGATATACCAAACGTTGATTTGGTGGGTTCACAATCCTCTTCACTTCATCTGATTCTAGATACTGTAATTCTGTAAAACACCTTTCCAAACACGCGTGTTAACTCAGTATCATGGAGCTGTGATGGTTAGCTTAACTATGTCTAACAACTTCTGCTTACCAAATTATTATCACACATTCTTCTAGAAAAGTCAATCTGCGAAAATTCCTAGTTTGAGACTATATTATAGCGCCAAACGAGGTATCATATCTTCAAGCAATGTACTTAGGTTTCTTTTTACCTGGCCATTTAGGAATTTAGCAATTAAGGTTTTCATCTTGCCACTAAACAAATTCAAGTGTTCTTCTGTATTTTAGTTTGGCATGCATTGGGTTTCATACTGGAACATCATCACTTTGGTATGTCTGATAGCATCCCTGTCTGATGTCTTGGGCTGGTTAATCTTGTGATTTACTTGATACTGTTTTTTATCACTTCAACTTGACTTGTAAAGTGCATTTTTTGCATTATGCTATTTAAAATGAACTGTAGGCATACAATGCCTAATTATTGAGAGGCTTCATTTTTGTATGCAGGTTATCCATTATGAATTGCCAAATGATCCAGAAACTTTTGTCCATCGTTCTGGACGCACTGGACGTGCTGGGAAAGCAGGAACTGCAATCTTGATGTTTACCAGCAGCCAGAAGAGGACAGTTAACTCTCTTGAGCGTGATGTTGGTTGCAAGTTTGAGTTTATAAGCCCTCCGTCCATGGGAGAAGTGCTGGAGTCATCTGCTGAGCATGTCATTGCTACATTGCGAGGGGTGCACCCAGAGTCGACTCAGTACTTTCTTGGAGCAGCTGAGAAATTAACAGAAGAATTAGGACCTCATGCTCTTGCTTCTGCACTGGCACATCTGAGTGGGTTTTCTCAGCCACCTTCTTCACGTTCTCTGATCAGTCATGAGCAGGTATGAAGTGACACAAGGAAATTACATATGCATTGTTTTCTATTAAACCTACCATTGAGGTCAACTACTTTCCACAGTTAAGCATACCTTACATCTGTTCTGCCATCGATTTGAATATTTGATCCTGTTATTCTGGCTTCCGTTTTCTAGATTTGAAAATTATCTGGTTGATGTTATATGACTATTAATACCAACAACTAGCACTTTTTTTCTATTATGAATTTATAACAGGTCATCAAGCGATCATCTAGAAAAGCTCCATTACTTTTGTTGTGCATTTGTCTTTTCTTGTGGTTTCATTCTTAAGGAGGACGCTCTCAGATGCTTTCTTTCTCTCTATTAAAATGCAGGGATGGGTCACATTGCAACTAACTAGAGAACAAGGATATGGCAGAGGCTTCTTTTCTCCTAGATCTGTTACTGGTTTTCTATCTGATGTTTATTCAGCTGCTGCAGATGAAGTTGGCAAAATATACCTAACAGCAGATGAGAACGTGAGTTTTTTCCTGACTATATTAAATTGTTCCCCATTACAATTGTAAAGATCGTGTCTCGTACTACTTCCGTAATGTGCATGGGATCTAGTCAGAGCGCAGGGCACTAGCAAGATGGTTTTCTTGTATTAAAACTGTAACTGCCTTGTTCTGCGTGTCTACACCACTCTCTTTTTCACTTTTGTTTGCTCTTTGCCCTTTATTTGTGTAAAGCTGGGCATGATTTCCAACCTGATTTCAACTACAACCATGAAATGAAAATCTTTTATGCCGTGGTGTCAATTAGTGACAAAGCATATTGTGCCACAGTTAGTAGGATACAGCTTGCTGGTTGGGGGTTATTTTTTAAATCCTACAGATTTGTTTGGTGTAGCATCTGAAACAATTAATTGTACTGATACTTCATCTACAATCTGCGAGAAGGAAAATTGTATGCATAATAATGAACCAAGATTTGTGTAGAATATATTGTATGCTATTTCCCTTGTTCGGATGAATTTGTACTGCTAATCAATGCATTGCTCATCATATCAGGTCCAAGGAGCAGTCTTCGATTTGCCTGAGGAAATCGCAAAGGACCTGCTTACTATGGAGCTCCCCCCAGGAAACACCTTAACCAAAATATCGAAGGTATTTTTTGCAGCTCATCTTCTTAAGTTAGTTATGGACAATTTATGTCATGAAATATATGCAGATGTTTATCTTGATGGTTTATAATGCCATACATTACAGCATGTTCTAAAACTGCTGGCTGAGATGAACAGGAATCAGAAGTCTAGTCTCACACTATTTTGATCTACATTTTTTTCCACTGTATTTATCTCCAACCAAGCCTGCTTAAGTTTTATTGTGCCAAATATTTACACTGTCTTATTCCGAATGTGATTTTGGTTTTCTGGGAGTCAGTGATGACTGTTATTCTTTCCTGCTTTCAGCTGCCTGCGTTGCCAGATGATGGTCCTGCTACTGATAGCTATGGTCGCTTTTCAAACGACCGAGGTTCCAGGAACAGGCGTTCCAGGGGTGGAGGCGCTTCAAGAGGCCGGGGTGGTTGGGACACTGACGGTGAGGACCGATTCCGCCGTGGTGGCAGGAGCTTCAGGTCTGACAACGATAGTTGGTCAGATGATGACCGGTCAGGCGGTGGGAGAAAATCAAACCGTTCCTCGTCCTCGTCCTTTGGTAGCCGCTCATCATCTTACGGCAGCCGTGGCTCACCATCCTTCGGTGGCCGCTCATCATCCTTCGGCGGCAGGGAGAGGTAAGCTTCACAAGATTCCCGATACAATGTAGCAAAGTTAGCAATTCTAGGTCGTGCTACCTAGGTATTGGTTCTTCTTAGGTAGTTCACTTAGAGCGACCTGGTATTTCCTTTATCAAGCTTCGGTATCCATTAGTATAGGAGTACATGGAAACCTAATGTTTTATAACTAATGTTGACAGGTGAAGTAGTGTCTGTTTAGCCTACTAGATCTTGCTACAGCCCATTCTTGCCTCCCTGAATCATGATCAGAAATTACCTTGAAAGTTATTTTTAGAAGAAAAAATAAATCAGCTACCACATGATGATCTTTCTGTTTCTAAGGCTATAATAGTCTTCCCATTATTTGCAGCAACAGAAGCTTCAGCGGTGCTTGTTTCAACTGCGGTGAATCCGGTCACCGTGCATCAGACTGCCCAAACAAGTAGATGGTAGAGATGGCGCATTCTTCCCTGCCGCACGGGGCCGGTCCTTTTGGTGATCCTGATCGGCTTCCAACAAGACGGCTGGAGCATCAGGACCGCACGCAGAGCAAAAACCCAAGCCCACTCCACCTGCTGATCAGTATACTACGCCCGACAGCCAGCCGACGTTATTACTGGCTGGTGCGGTAGCTACAGTTTTGTGTGGCTGTCTCGTCGGGACAGAGGATTTTGGCACGCTGACTACAGTTATTACATCCAGAGGAGTTCCTTCAGCTTATTCATGTCAGGAATGCGTTGTATTTCTTCTTTTTTTGTGTTCTTGATTGAGGATCCCAATAGAACTGTAACCACACGAACTGTGTACAGTTGTTGCTGCTACACCGTGGCGATAGAGACGCAATCACAATCTGTGTTTTCCTGCTTCAGTGTGAACATCCATAGCTTAGCTCCCGTTGCATCTTTTGACACAGAGAATACTATCGGGACTTTGTTGCATTAGAAAAGGTTACGCTACCCCGGGTTGGTCCGGCAGCTCGTCCTCCTGATCTGACCTCGCAAACACACGGTCTGGTCAACGCAGTCGCAGCGTGCGACACGACTGCAGGGAGAAAGTAACCATCCGGAGCGGAGGCCGCCGCGGTTCAACATGGTAGCTGGTGGTTGGCCCGCCGTCGAGGCGAAACTAGAACTAGAAGCAGACCACCCCTGCCGGTGGAGGATGCGTTGAATCCGAACGAAACGAAAAACGATCTTGGCGTCGCCGGGTACGGTACGGTCGATGCGTTGCTTACCGCACCGTGATGTGTTGTAAATGCCGGGGTACGCGTGCGTTGCGTGCTTCCTGTCCGTTTTGAGTTGACAGGGTCGCGGGTCGCGCCTCGCGGCCGGTCAGGTCAAGTACAGGAGGTTCTGGTATCAGAAAAGGTTTGGTCGATGGGGTGGGTGGCGAATGCTATACCGAACTGGCGAACAACGATCTGCGGATGCAAAAAGATATGAGCTGAAACTGTGGCCTGGTTTAGTTCCTCCCTAAAAAATTTACGTCATATCTCATATCTCATCGAATATTTGGACACATACATAGAATATTAAATATAGAATAAAAAATAACTAATTATACAGATTACGACTGTTTTGCGAGATGAATCTTTTAAGCATAATTAGTTCATGATTTGACAACAAAGTGCTACAGTACACATATGCTAATACTAGATTAATTAGGCTTAATAAATTCGTCTCGTGGTTTACTGACAGATTCTGTGATTTGCTTTTTTATTAGTATCCGAACTACTCCATGTAACACCCCGAAACTTTATCCACTCGAACCAAACAATACCATACGCCGTCAGGTCAAGATCCATGCGCTTCCGGCGTCTAAAAAATGATCCATGTCCAGCCTCCAGCGGCCATGGCAAACACGCGGCGGCTGACCTGGCCTAACCAGGCAGTCTCCGTCTGGCAGATCATGGATCAGGCGGGCAATTACGTCACCCGAGCCCGTGCGCGTCTGTACATTACAGGGGACGAATGAAGGGTCCATGCAGTTACAGCGAGCAGGCACCCTCTGACTGTTGCCCCTGTCCGGCTGTCCCTCGATCGCCACGTCCCCGGCAGACGAAGGAAATGATAGCCGCCAGCCGTGCGTGTCTCGCGAGTCGTGACCGCCGTCAACCACTCACTCCCCGTGCGCGTCGTGCGGCAGGGGTGCGGGCGTCGGGCGGCCTCCGTGCACGGCCAAGACACAGATGCTCCGAGCGGACTAGCCCAAACGAGCAAATGGCGTGTCGGAAATGACTGCCGTCGCTGTTCAGACACGAGAGCAAACCCGTCCAATGCGACCGTCCGGCATCGTCGTGCTCGCTGGTGTCAAAGCCCGGCCGGTGCAAGATGAGGCCCCGTTTAGATGCAACCCAAAACCTAAAATTTTTCAAGATTTCTCGTCACATCGAATCTTACGGCACATGCATGGAGTACTAAATGTAGACGAAAAAAAAACTAATTACACAGTTAGCCGAGAAATCGTGAGACGAATCTTTTAAGCCTAAATAGTCCATAATTGGACAATTTTTATCAAATACAAACGAAAGTGCTACAGTAGCCAAAAGCCAAAAAATTTTAGAACTCAGGGCCTGAGTTTCCGATCCAGAAACGTGACAGGTCTGACAAGTGTCAACTGTGACTGCGACGAGATACTACATGTATAGCAGCCGATGTGCTTGTTTTCCAAACTCCAACAAGACGCATGTGCTACACTACAATTAGCATCGGCTGTTGCCCGCTAGCTGCCACACTCCAGCGATTTTACGCGCGGCATGGCTGGTTGACTTGCAAGACACATGTGGGAATCGTATTTCTGGGGATCGGCTCGGACCACGCGTCCACGCACGCACTTGACATCACACGCGCGCGCACAGCTAGCCGTTTACACTAGTACTACACCGCCGATCGGCGCTGCCAGAGCATAGACCACACCAGTAGTTTAATAATAAGTACTACTCTGTTATTTTATATAGTACTCGGTATACTACTACTAACTGGGATCATATTGAGCCGTACACGAATACCCTTCCGAATCAGTTATTTACTCCGATACCAAATCAATAATAATACTGGGAGTATCAGTAGTGGCACACGTACTAATCTGCAGCCTTTTCGTTTGGCTGTGGCTTGTCGTAAACGATCGTAAATTTCCAGCCGAAACAATATTTTTCTCTCACATAAACCAGCCAGCAGTACTTCTCCACGAACCAGCAACGATACGAACCGACCAACCGAACAGACTGCTGATTCCGATATTAATTGTGGGGTTCCCTGGAATGTGTTCAGATTCCAACGGGCCGGGCCTTGAGATATTAGGCTGTGTCCGTGTTTAATTGGCGAAAAGTTGGAAAATTAGCTATGGTAGCACTTTCGTTTTTATTTGGCAATTAGTGTTCAATCATGGACTAATTAGGCTCAAAACGTTCGTCTCGCAATTTCCAACAAAACTGTGCAATTAGTTTTTTTTTCATATACATTTAATGCTCCATGCACGTACGTAAGATTCGATGTGATAGGTACTGTAGCACTTTTTGAGAAAACTTTTCGCGAACTAAACAAGAGCTGTGTTTAGTTCACGAAATTTGAAAATTTGGCTACTGTAGCACTTTCGTTTTTATTTAGCAATTAGTGTTCAATCATGGACTAATTAGGCTCAAAACGTTCGTCTCGCGATTTCCAACCAAACTATGCAATTAGTTTTTTTTTCGTCTACATTTAATGCTCCATGCACGTATCGCAAGATTCGATGTGATGACTACTGTAGCACTTTTTGGGAAACTTTTTAGAAACTAAACATGGCCTTAATTGATTTGATTACTAGTACAACTGTAGAGTTATTAGGACAGTCCCAACGGTGTATTGATGATGATTTTTATTCTCATTAAATGACTTGTCACGTAGGCAAAACACTGACATGGCAACGTAATTAATGAAGAAAGAGAGCAAAAATCTTAGAAATGGTTTCCTCATGAAGAAATCAGATCTTCTCTTGACCCAATGCACCAAGAAACCATGAAATCGCCATTGGGGAGAAACCACCAATTTTTAGGGGGCCTCGTGCCATACTTTCATTGGAGGAAGAAGATAGAGTTGGGAGAGAGAAATAGAAAATAATTATTACTCATAAAAAACATGAGTTGGAAAACAGTACTTTTTTTTGTGCGGTATCCTATGTTATAGAAACTACTAGTTTTTTTCACTGGGACTACAGTATAATATAATAATCTGTCATCAGTCATGGCGAATAGCAGTGCCCCTACCGGTAACTTCAGCGAAAGCAATTGCTGTAAGATTAGTGCAGCATCAGTGTATGCAGTGCCCCTACCAGAGACACGTCCATTTTGTATGTGTACTACAGTAGCGTGAAGCAAGCAATGCAAGATCGAGCAGCCGCCGTCGTTTAATAACTCCCTCCCCATCAGTGGCTAATCATTCATCTAGCGTATATCTAATCTAATCTATCCCCATCATCATTCATCTGAAGCCTATCTATGGGGTGCAAAACTGCCACAAGAGGATCGGACCATTGCCACGATTTGGTGCTATGTAATGTTAAACGGAATGTAGTCACAGAGCTCCCTAAAACGTAATGTTTGTAAACTTATCTGGCTTTGAGAGAGAGAACAACCAATATAATGCTCAGGTGGGGCCCCTCTCTCTAGACTTATAAAAAAAACAAGCAAAGTGAGTGTACCTGGTTACAATTTCTTATGGCTAATCATTAAGTTCCTGACTTGATACAGGTGTTCGCATTTTTTTAAATTTTATTCTAAAATTTAAATATCGCAATTCGTGCGAGGTCTCTTAGGAATTGTATAGAAATCGATTCATTTTTAAAGAGAAATGCAGAAAATAGAGAAAACAAATCCCGCATTCCAAAGGGAGCTTCACTTGGTCTTTCAAAGGTGGTCATGTGTGTAGAGTGTATGTGCGTACATGTATATGAGTGTCTTTTTTTTTTGGCAAAGAGAAGTGGAATTATATTAAGACATGGTACACTACAATTCTGAATGACACCTAAAAAATCTGAAATAAAAAATATAATATTATTGTATATAATTTTTTCCAACAAATTCTTCACTGATGACTTTTTTTTCCGATGCAGCCGATGCTCTAGATACATACGAGTGTGTGTATATGTATGTATTGAGATTCGGAAGAAAAAAAAGTCCACAACAACTCCATAGGGCTGCTGCTCCGTTTAAATAAATGGGGTGAAAAAAAGAAAAGAAAAGGCGCTAATAACAATTCTATGCT
The DNA here is from genome assembly GCA_904845875.1 of Miscanthus lutarioriparius. NCBI lineage: Eukaryota > Viridiplantae > Streptophyta > Magnoliopsida > Poales > Poaceae > Miscanthus > Miscanthus lutarioriparius. The sequence goes on from CAJGYO010000002.1 coordinate 139,173,014, forward strand.
GCTAATGGCTGCTGCTGAGACAAGACGCCATGCATGGAACAGATGAAGTGCATGTTTGCGCAGACACATGGCACGGTCGCCATCCACGCACGCGACCTGGTCAACTTCATCACTGCCGCGGCTTGCGCCCAAAGAAACACGTACTCTCGTCGTGGCCCGTGCGCGTGTGCCGTTCGTGCTCTGAATCGGACGCAACGGACGCAGACCCAAACGAGCCCCGCCGCGCCGCCGCGCCTTGGGAATCTTCCGAGCAAGAGCGAACGGCTATGGCAGCGACGGCAAGCGAGGCCTCGGTCGTCCCGTCGTCATCGGCGGTCGCCGAGCCAAACCGAGGCGTCCGCTCGTGTATCTTTCGCTGGCCGTACGTCCGGACCAGCGGCCAGAACCTTCGTAACCAAGCACCACATTTTGGCCGGGGAGCTCGGGCCTCCTTGATTAGAGCACCTTCAACAGACTCTATAAATTTCAATAAAAAAATATTCTCTAACAGTCTTTTTATATTAATTGGAACTCCAGATATAGATATCCTTTATTCCGAAATTATCGCAAGCAAAAATCTTCAGTAAAGATGATTCTATAGAGTGCGCAGAAGATATATAAAAGCTATTGGAAGGTAAAGATATAGAAAACGATTTTTACTCAACGATTGTTTAAATAGTGATTTTAGAAAGACTTATGAAGATGCTCTTACACGGGGCAACTAAAAATGAGCTTTGGTTCAATTAAACAGAAGGGCTAATGGGTGAACTAGTTTTCAGTCAAACTTAGCTAGTTGTTAACCTGATAGCCAACGGTGACTAGCTAATAATGGTTGCACCGGCTAATAGTTACTCCGGTACCTTACTATTCCTAAAAAAAATAGTTACTTGACTAATTTTAGCTCCAGCTAATAATTAGGCTATGTTTAGATCCACTTGTAGCTAGCTAACTATTATTTGAGCATTGTTTGGATCCACTAGCTATAAGTAGAGCCATTGGTGGTTTTTCCGCCCTAAAACTCCATTCGTTTTCTATTTGTTATTATCTGTAGGGCATATTAATAGAGATAGGTGGGAGGATAAGTGTCGGTGCAGAAAGTGACCAACAACTAAATATATGTAGTTTTGCCGTACGTTGCGATCGGAGGTGGCCTAGCACTCAATGACACAGGATTTATACTGGTTCAGGCAACGTGCCCTACGTCCAGTTTGAGTCGGTTGGTGACTTTATTCCTGAGCCCAGGTGCTCGAAGTTTGCAGTGGGGTTACAAGCGAGAAAGAGAAATATGGGGTGTATGAGAGGTCCGGTCGGACTCTGGTCGGAAGGGCCGAGAGCGATAGGAGCTCCGCTATGAGCTAAGTATTCAAGCGTGTGCTTGAGGTCCGAACCTGGCGGTTCTGTGGTTGTGAGCTAGTGAACTTGGTCGATCTAATGAATCTAGATTAACTTATATGAACTTGAATCAACTGAGTCTCTTGGGAGAGAGCGCATCCCCTTTTATAGATGAAGGGGATGGCCTTACAAGTGAGAGGGAGAGAGTACGTATGCTTCTAAACCTTGTTGCCCATGTCGGCAGGTACAGGATGATGGTAGACACCCACAACACTGTTGGATGTCAGATGGATGTCGGAGGTTACGTCGTCTTGTTTTGGGTATGGCAGATGTCGGCACCTACATATACTGTTGATGCCCAGAGGCATGTGAGGAGTTTCACCATGTTCACTCGATACGGTAAATTCCGGTGCCCACAACACTGTCAATGCCTAGAGGCATAGGGAGGGCTCACCGTATGGGAGTTAATGACGCCCACAATACTGTAGGGAAAATATCAGCGGCTACAACACTATTTGTGTCAGGGCGGTTGCAGAGTACTGTTCCTGCAGGTGTACAAGGTACGGTCCCTAGTATCGTGGTTTGACTTGTGCGCCTTGCCTTGCTTTCTCTGTCTGTTCACTGGCCTGTTCCGAGCGGGCGTCCCTGGTCGGTTGGCTCAGTCGGCTCTGGTTGCGTCAGTCGGAGAAGAGTAGTGAGCAGGGTCTTTGCATCCCCCCGTCGGAGACGTGGGGTCGGAGTCGGAGGTAGTGCTTTGCCAGGTGTTCCGGTCGGAGAGACCGTCCGGAGGCGGCTAGAGACCGAAGTGAGTGCTCCGGTCGGAGAGGTGGGTCGGAGTCAGAAAGCGGGCGCTGCTCCTCCTTGGCCAGACTTTCCGGTCGGTGATTGGGTCGCCCTTCTGGCCTGCTGTTTAGACTCTTGGGCCGGCCCATGCGTTGCGCGCTGTCTGCTTGGGCCGAGCCTTTACGGGGAAGCCAGTCCGCGAGGGACCCCGGGTTTATGAACCCGACAATAAGTGTGTACTTTTCTAATCTAGAAGTCAGTTGCTTATTGATAGGAATAGAAATTTGGTGAAAAATATCCTTTAATAACTTCTTTCTCCAAATATTGTTATTCTCTATTCTGAATCTCTCACTAGCAAAAGATGGAGAGCAGATTGGCTCTCTGGAGTGAACACGGATATAGAAAAATTGTTGAAGGGTAGAAAGATATAGCGAGCGATTTTTATTCAAATGGTTCTCTAAATGATAAATTAAAGTGAGTTTACAAAGATCTCTTAGAGATGCTCTTAAGTTTGTTTGAGAAAAAAGCTAGTGAGACACTCCCTCGGTTCCTTTTATAAGGCACAATTTGACATGACACGATCTTCTAAATTACAATATGATTATTATTGATACAAACTTATTATAATTGGATAGTATATTTAACTACAAATCCAACATCATCAACTTTATATTGTAGTAATTAAAAGTTATTAGCCAAATTATCGATCAAAGATTTAAAAGTTTAAAAAACGATATACGTGAATGGAGGGAGTGTTTCTTAGTTGGGTGTCCAACTGAAAAATTAACTGGGTTTGATGGGATCCAACAGAACTAGTAACTTTTAGCAACTAATACCTACTCCGTCGACCCCCTATAAATCAACTTTTAGCTATGTATCTAAAACAAATGTTTAACTTTTAGCCATGTGTATCTAAAACAAGTGTTTTTCTTGGTATACATAGTGTTTGGGATCGCCCCGCTCTACGTTTTGCAGCTCCACTTCACGTTTTTAGGGGATGTTTGGCACTGCTCTGCTCCTATTTTTATAGCTCCGCTCCATCAACTCTACCATGGAGCAGCTCCATCGTGGAGTTTGTGGAGCACGAGGTACCACTTTGGCACACAACCTACCTCCAGCTCCAGCAATGGATTGTTTTCATACAAATAGTCCATTATACCCCTGATTGAAATTGCACTTGATATTTTCTGAGAAAAATAAAAAACAAATGATTGAAAATTAAACAAAAGTCAATTTGGAATAGGCAAGATAATGTCCTGTCAAGATAATCGCAATGTCATACGTGCACAATATACTCCTAATGATCTTAGATGAGTTGGTTAGGTTCTTTGTAGTAGAACCTATCCATCCAGGTTCAAGTTCTCGACTTGGCACATGTGCTCGCATTTCGGTGGATTTATTCAAAGATTTAATGGCTTATGTTTTTAGTGGTAGGCGACGTCCCCGTTGACAGCGAGACGTCAGCGGTGACTTCGTGAATCTTGATATCTGTCAGCTCAGTTCTTCGAAGATGCTCATAGGAATAGGGTTTGCGTACGTGTGTTCACGTGCGTGTTGTGGACGTCTGTGTTGTACTGTGTAATTTAAAAAAAATCTAGCATGTGTCTTCGCATCGAAATAGGCAAAGCCACAGTGACCAATCTGGTTAGGCTATGTTCGGCTGCCTTTATAAGCCGGCTTATCAGTCATGGTATAATATTTTTTTCTCCTAATAAATTAGCAGTACAAATTAGCACAATCGGCTCACAGACCAGCTCAATAGATCTTCTCCCCTTCGTCTATACAGTACGTACTCTATAGGAAATGGAATGTTCTTTTCTGGGGCAGCTGCCACGGTCCGGCAACAGGAACATGCGTACACGACGACGTGTCGCGTGCCCCCACCGTACTAGCGCAAAAGTAATCAGTGATTAATTAGTGGTAAAGTAAGTAATTATCTCTCAACTATACGCGGGAGTATAAAACTCTAAAAACTAAAGTACTCCTTGAGGTGCTTCAGAAAAAATGTGAAGTTAGCCCTCAATTCTACCTTTTTTTTTGGAGTAGAGTTCTCGGAGCCGAGGGTATTTGACAACGTAGAGCTAGAACGGAGATGCAAGAGCGGGAATAGAGCAGTCCCAAACACCCCTAGTCAAACGGTTCTGACTCCACGCACTCTGTTCGAGAAAAAATTATGGAGTTATGAGAGCATCTAAAGAGGTACTCCGTAAACTCTAGTTTTTATAGAGCTGCTTTACGGTGGAGTTTATGGAACAGTCCCACGCACCTCAGTTAATTTTGAGATGGAGGCGGTATTAGTTTGGTGGGACCAAGTGGGGCTTAACGTGGACCAAACAAAGAGGCCCTAGGCGTTTGGGGGCGTGCGACGCGCGTGCTGACATGTGATTGTCAAAGGCTCAAAAGCCATATTCCATTTGGTCCCTCGTGTACATCTATCTACTCTGCCCCTGCATGCGACAAGGGACTAGACGCCAATAATGGAACCATCTCATGTACAACTCACGAAATATACAACTCACATTTAGTATTCGACAACCACACGAATTGCGGTTGCGGAGAAAATGGTTCAGGGCGTGTCCGACTGATATTTAGGCCACTGATAAACCGGCTAAAGCTATTTTATCGTAAGAGAAAAATACTGTAGATTTTAGCTGATAAGCCGGCTGATAAGTTCAAACGAACCGGCCCTCAAACGTGTAAAGATAGACACGATGACTGTACCAATAAAAACAATACCACAGTCCAGACGCACTCACTGTTCACCATAGCAAAACTCTTTCAATCTGATTTTATGTTGATCACTCCGAACCTATTTGGATATATAAAGGTCAATCGTTAGCTAGCTGAAAATTAACAAAATTAGCTCTAACGTGTGTAAACACGAGGGCTGATAGTTGTCCTATTTGTTTAACTAAACATTTAACTAATAGTTAGCTTAACTAGTTACTAATTTAACTTAATTTTTAGCCGCAACTGTAATCTATAGGATCCCAACAGGGCAGATATTGTGCCCAAATATCTATAGGATCTCCATCAACTTAATTTTTAGCTCATTTGAGCCCAAAAATTCTCACATTTTTACCTAAAAGAAAAAGGAAAGTTGATCATGATCCCAATAGGCCAGATTTCCCGAATATCTACAGGATCTCCATCAACTTAATTTTTAGCTCATTTGTGCCTAAACATTCTCACATTTTTACCTAAAAGGAAAAAAAAAGAAAAGTCGACCAGAATCCCAACAGGGCAGATATTGTGCCCAAATATCTACAGGATCTCCATCAACTTAATTTTTAGCTCATTTGAGCCCAAAAATTCTCACATTTTTACCTAAAAGAAAAAGGAAAGTTGATCATGATCCCAATAGGCCAGATTTCCCAAATATCTACAGGATCTCCATCAACTTAATTTTTAGCTCATTTGTGCCTAAACATTCTCACATTTTTACCTAAAAGGAAAAAAAAAGAAAAGTCGACCAGAATCCCAACAGGCCAGATATTGTGCCCAAATATCTATAGGATCTCCATCAACTTAATTTTTAGCTCATTTGTGCCCAAATATTCTCACGTTTTATTTACCTAAAAGAAAAGAAAAAGAAAAGTCGACTAGGATTGTCAAGACCAGAGGCTGGCAGAAAATGGTTCAAACGTGTAAAGATAGTCACGATAACCGTACCAATAAAAAAATACTACAGTCCAGATGGGTGCCTCACTGACTCACCATAGCAAAACTCTTCCCATCTGATTTTATGTTGATCAGTCCGAGTCAATTTAGATATAACGGTTAATTGTTAGCTAGCTGAAAATTAACTGAAATTAGTTGTAACGCGTATAAATATATGTCCGTTTTCATCCCTACTAATTGTTTTAACTAAATATTTAACTAATTGTTAGCTAATTAACTAGTTAACTCTAACTAATTTAGCTTAATTTTTAGCCCCCAACCGTAATATATAGGATCCCAACAGGTCAGATATTGTGCCCAAATATCTATGGATCTCCATCAACTTTTAATTTTTAGCTCATTTGTGCCCAAATATTCTCACGTTTATTTACCTACTCCTTTCGTCAAAAAAGCACAGTCCTAACTTTAAACCTGTGACGTAGGGAGTAGAAGAAAAAGAAAAGTCGATCAGGATTGTCAATTGGCCCGTTCGTTTGAATGATAAATCATGATTGATAGTACCGTTAGTTAATTTGTTACGAGAAAAAAATATTATTTATTAGCTAAAAAAACGGGTTATAAACCTGGCAAACGAAGAAGATCAGAGGCTGGCAGACACGCATGCGGATTCTGGAGAATCCAGAGTGACAGCATAGGAGCGCAGGGGTGGCAGGGAGGGCATTGTTGATGGTGATGGAGATCATCATGTGAGGGGTCAAACCCTGTCCCATCCAACGGTTCTTTCTCCGTCCGTACACCACCACGAGTTGAGAAGGGATACCGGATACTGAAACAAACCATTTATTATTATTACTGTAAATACTGGTGGAAAGAGTCATACCCATACCGTCTGTCATTCATGGTCGGTGGACCCACCCCCGAACGTGCTGCTGTTTACTCCTCCCCTCCGTGCCTTGTCTTGGAAACGAGTTTCACACGCGCCGGCCCACACATCTTGTGTGACATGCGCCCATGCCACCCGGCTTACCAATCCACGAAACCCTTCTTCTTGACTTATCACTTGACTGCACTACTAAATTCGCTGCCTCTCAGAAACCTATATAATATTTCTGTTTCGAAATGGAATGTATGTTCACACAACTAAAACTCATGTTTGGTGAAGGAACTTGCAACGTGACCGTTTCGCGCACTATTGGAAACTACCATTTTCTACATCGACTATCGTAACAATAATTCATAAAAAGCTCATATCCATATTGGTACCGCCACGGTTATTTGCACGGACGTAGGATCGAAATTTACACGACTTTGAAAACACGGATCGCGAGACAAAAGAGTGTCCATGGAGAACCTCATTTTTAAAATTCATCTCAAAACCCCCTAATCTCTACTTAAAAAACTCGCAAAAAAAAGCCCCCATTTGGAAGCATAATAAAGCCGCCACCCTCCCCTCTCCCACTCCAACCATCTACCCTTCCCCCTTCTCTTCTCGCGCAGCCAAACGTCTCCGCCTCCTCTCCTTCCCCTCGCCGCCGCGCTCGCCAGGCAGCCACCCCCTATTAATTCTCCTCCTCTTCCACTTCCACGTCCACCACTCCGCACGCCTCGACGCACAAGCTTCACCTCCTCCTCTTCCTTCGACGTCGTGCGGCTCGCTTCGCCTACTTCCTGCCGTTCCTGTCTGTGCCGAGACACGCAAGGCAGAGCCGACTCAGGGGAGAGCACTAGAGCAGAGCACCCAGCGGCCAAGGAAGGAAAGAAGAGCCAGCGCCATGTCCGTGCGAGTGGCGTCCGTGCCGGCGGCGACGAGGGCCGCGGGCGGCGTGGCGCCGTGGCCGTACCTGGAGCACATGGCGCGGTGGGAGCGGCAGGTGGAGCGGCGTCAGCTGTTCCTCCGGAGCTACCACTTCTCCCGCGACGCCGAGTCGCCGCGGTCCCCGCGTGCGCGCGCCAGGCGCGTCGTCTGGGCGGGGCTCCGCAGCCTGCGCCGCGCCGCGGCCACGGGCCTCCGCCGCCTCCGCGCGCGCCTCCGCCTCTGCTTCGGCTGGGCCACCCGCCGCCGCGGCTCCTCCTCCTTGCCACGCCGCTCCACCGCAGGCGGCCTCCGCTACGGCCGCCTCTCCGGCGCCGGCAAGGCCCGCGCCGCCGCCGAGTCCGTCTTCTGGTAGTTGCGACGGCGCCGCCGGCGCAGAGCACTGCACTGCACAGGCGTGTGCGTGTGCGACCTCGAAGCATTCTTTGCTTCGTCTCCTTGGTTGGCGTGTGTGAAACGGAGATGAGCTTTACTTAGACAAGAATTAGCTGGTGCATGTTAACCTTCTACTGCTGTTCTGTGGAGTGCTTGCTTAAACTAGCAGTATTATTGCCTAATTAGAGAGGACAAAGAGTGTTAATTAATTATTAGTGGGGGATTATTAAGGGTGTTCTTGTTTTTTGGTTATTTTTTTCTTTCATTTTTCATCGCAACTCGCTCCTTGTCTTGTCTGAATATATTCTCCTGCTTTTCTATCAACGAATGAATTGTGTAGTATCTTGCTGAAATGAAGGGGAGTGTCTCTGTCTGTGCTCTGTTCTTGGATCCCCTGTTCTTCTTGCCTCGCAAATTGCAATTGCGCATGGAGATTTCAGTGTCAGTGAGGTGTTTTATGTTGTCTGTGTGGCCCATGTATGGTCTACGAGGCATGTGGATGGGATGGCACCAAACAAAAAAGCAATCCACCACACTACAAATACAAAATGTGAAATCTTTGGGGGCCGCTACCGCTAGATGGATAGGATTCTTCAATCATGCAGGCAGGATGAGAGTACGAGAAGAACGATGTCCTCTTTGCAGTTGCAGGGAGACCGCCAAGAACGAAAAGTCCAAGCCCTGAAGCCCTCCATTTCATCAGGTCTAAAAAGCAGGTGGTTTTGATCTCCGAAGCAGGTGTGGTGGTGACTCATGACTGGTGAGGCGAGCCACGTTTCGTGTCCAGCTTTATTTCAAGCGCGTGTCGCGGTCAAAAGACAGCGGCCAGCAGCAGGGTTTTGCAATTCAGTTTTGCTGCCTTCCGTGCCATTGCCCATGCGAGGGCGATGTGGCCGATGGCCAACGCAGCAGCTGCTTTCTCACCTCTCCAAACTTTCCACGACGCCCCCTTTGGCTTTGCTTTCTTTCCCATGTCAGCTTCTCCCTTCCAAGAATTAACAAAGCGGATTCCGTGTCAGATTGGGAACTCACCCCCATATCTGCACCTCTTGAATTTGCCTGCCCTGCCGCTGCCAGCACCAGCATTTAGCATTGATCTGATGATCTCAAAGAAACAGGCAAATTATGTAGAGAAAACAGCAGGCGAAAACTGAACCTTTGCCAGCCATTTGTTGACTGACTGACCGGCAAAAACTTCATTCGTCGGCATGATGAGTATCTTCAGTACAGGTCTGAAGGAAGATCAGATCGTCCGGTGCCATCTTAAAACCGCCTTTATGGTTTTGTATAATACATACATGCAGTGGTACCGTAGTGTACCAGCACCGGAAATGGAGTAATAATGCAAAGAACTAATGGGGTCTTGTACTCCTGTCCATCTGGTAGCGTTTGCCCCCACAATGCCCACAACCACCCACATCATGGTACAAATTCTTCTTATCAAGTGCTTTCATTTTATATTTGTCTAACCCTGCACTTACTGCATCTAGTGTGCTAGTAGTGCTTAGTGCTAAGTGGGATTCAGTCACTCTCACTGATGATCACAACTGACCGCCATGATTGCGCTGGTCCATAGCAATAAAAAAGAGCAGACGCTGGATTAATCGAGGTGGATTTGTGCAGTGCTAATTGAAGCCGTAGCCGTGGGCCCGTCACTGCAGCGTCCCCACCATGGGAGCTACTAGTTCTGTTCCTGCATGGGTTCCCAATCAACATGACCCGCTTAATCAGACTGGGATGAGTGACTCGATGGTTTGTTTGCTCCTGGAGGGAATGCGATGCCACCATGGTCCAGAAGATCTGGTCGAGAGGCTTCGACGTTGATATCTCTTCTCCTGCCGTGCTCAGTGTCTCACTTTCTTCTCTGGACGGGATGTGTTTGATTTGAAACGGTGACAAGACCGAGTGAGCTATTGCGTGATGATAAAAGTAGCAGTAGTCTAGAAGCGCTCAGCTCAGAATATATTTTGGACTTTGGAGAGAACATTCGAATCCGAAAGGTAAGCTACTGGGTAGAAAAGGGGACGGTTTTGAAACTGTGAGTGCGGTAGCTACGGATAGAATATATACCTCCTCCTCGCTTTTGTGGTATGCAAATGAGTAATCTGCTTGCGGCACTTTTGGGTGAGCTACTGCTGTAAGAGACGAGCCAGATTTGAGTGTGCTGCTGTCGTTGGAGCTGCCACTGTGTTGAAGCAGTAGCTGTGCAAAAATTAGTTTGCTTTGGAAGAGCAACTAATTTAACGAACGTGTTGAAAATAGCAATACATGCTTGGGAACTTCTATAAAGATCTTGAGATTACAAGAGGGAAGATTTGTCATGCAAAATTCTAGAGCTAATTAACTTCGTGTATCAATCATGCTATTTCTATCAAACAAATCACTAGAATGTTTTAAGGTGCTCAATCCAGTCCAAGCTTGTCTCTTTTACAAATCTAACCCTATCCTTCCATAATTCGTGATCTTTTGTTCTATGTGTGTTGATATTTTTTTTCTTTACCATAAGCTCTGGCATCTAAGTTTAATTGCGAAAAACAACGATGAAGGGAGGTTATGACTTACTAACCGACAATGATGTTGATACTGTAGTACCGTCGAGTGTCGACCTCTTGTACCTTTCAAACAACATACGTTTCAATATTTTTCTCATTTTGTCAAACATTTGTCTAAAGCACTTTGGCTTCATCAAAGAAGCCACTTTTACACAGGAGCTAGAGCCGGAGCCATTTCAGGAGCAGGAGCCCTACTAAATAGATAATTACATAATATTAGGTCTAAGGATCTTACTTTGTGTTAGCCCAAGACGACAGATGTGACTTTCCCTTTGAACTTTACAGTACATAGTCTGATACCGATTCTCTCATTTGTGAAGATCATGTGGCCCCGTTCGCTTCGCTGAAAAAACAAGCCGAAACACTGTTCCGGCTGATTTGTTGGGAGAGAAAAACATTGTTCCGGCTGAAAAAAAACAAGCTGAAAAAGACGGATTATAAGAGAAGCGAACAGAGCCAGTGGTTTAGCATGGTTAAAAAAAAGCCCCTAATCTTAGTTCTTGAAACCAACTCCTAATCTTAGTGTTTTAGCAGGGTTAAAAAAAAGCTCTCTCCAACAACTCCGTGTTCAAACTCCTAATGTTTCCATACTTCAAAAAATCAATCAATACGCATGGAAAGACCTGTGTGGAAGGGTGACTTCTCCCGACGTTTGTTCCTGCGCCCAACATTTCTTTACCCTAGTTCTTGGCATGCCCTAGCTACTATTGGAGGTCTCTGGACGGCCACAGCTACCACTAGCATGGCCCTGCCTAGCTATCACTGGTGGTGGCCGACTGCTACCTGGCTGTTGCTTGCTATGGCTGGTTGTGGCTGGTTGGGAGCGGTTGTGTCCGGCTGGGGCTTGGGGATGGCCGCCGACTAGTTGTGGTCGTTGGTTGTGGCTGGCTAGGGAAGGCTATTGATCGGTTGTGGCCAGCTGAGGCAGCTAGGGATGGCGGTCGACCGATTTGTGGCCGGCTGGGCCATGCTTGAGTGTGGTTGGGGGCGGCCGTGTGGTAAGGCTATGGGCAATTTGAGACCCAACGAATGTGCTCCCAAATTTTTTTAGCAACTTGAAAAATCCATTGATTTACCAATCGTTTTTTAGAACTAAGAGCATCTCCAATAGTTCCATAAAAAAGGATTGGTAAATTAATGGGTTTTCTAAGTCACTAAAAAGTAGGGAGCATATTTGTTGCCTTTCTGCAATTATTTCCAATATCTCACTCATAAAAGATAGAAACCAATTTTGCATCCCAAACCATTTTCGAATCTCCCTGTCACTTTTATACCTTTTCTCTCTTGTATATTTGCACGGTTCTTTCACCTCTTTCCCACATCCTTCCACCTCCGGATTAGAGGATGGATCCGTGTGCGTATTTTTGTTTTTGTCCGATTATAGATCAATTTCAAGTGTGGAAAGATTGAGTTGAGAAGATGGATGCTTGCGCGTATATTATTTCGTCTTATTGGATCATGTGGAAAGTTTTTCAGGGTTGAGATGAGGAGTTGGAGAGAGAGTTTTTTTTTATAAAAAAGGTCTTGCCAAAAAAATATCAAGATTGAAGGTGCTCTTTTTTTTTTAAGGTCACCGTTTGTGTGGGGGTGGGGGGTGGATCCCCACCTGAATTTGTATTAAATTGCTCAGATGTAGGTGCTCTTATAGTTTCCACATTTCAAAAGACACCATTACGAAAACCTCCATAAAGAAGACATGAGCAATCTTGAAATAAAATCTATTCTTTAGTTCATATTTAACTTTATCTGACTTTCAGCCTTGTGTTACCATTCACCTTGTCACTGAATCCTAATGTGTCACAATAAGGTTTGAAAGATCATATGCTGATTGGGATATATAGACCCCAAAGACGTACAAAAAAAATTAAATCCTGCGGTTTGTTTGTTTATCTCTGAAGAGCACTAACTTGAAATCCTTACACATCAGACTATCAATACTGGCTTGAAAGTATGGGATTTGTGCTGGTGCAAACAACCGTCATTCGATCATCAGAATGCCCTTGGGGCTTCAGATGAAAAGAAGTGAAGATAATCACGAGTACGAACTGATTAATTTAGTGGCATTCCACTATCACGTGAGAACCTGACAATCAAATTAGACGATTACAATCGTTGTTTGTTTAAGCTGGCGGATGTAAAATCTACAACAGTACGAGGGAAGAACTAGCACAAGATGACGCATGAACCTTAAAAAATACGATGCATGCAATGCATGTAAAAGCAAGTCCTGTAAATTAAGCTGGAGCGAAAAGCTGTAATGTGTGTGACATCGATCGATCAACCATGTCTTTAGACCGTGATACTAATTTTGACAATCTATCTCTGACAGAAGACTAGCATTTGATGATGACTACTACTGCAAGTAATGATTCTCTTTTAATCAATCATGTACGTACATCCTCCGTTCGGTCGTGTCGGGCATGGGAATAATACCAAAATCGACCACGCCGTCAACATGCTCCAGCATCACCTCAGCGTACCCCTTGTCTCTGACCTGCATCAGAATGTCTTCCTCCACGTCGACGAAGGCATTGGCAGCTTCTTTGGAAGCCAGGACCATCTCTCGGAACTTAGGGTCGTCCTCGAGGAAGCCTTCGGGGAGAGGACTGGGCCTCCGCACCCCACGTTTCTGGATCCTCTTGATGTACCAATCCGGCAGCCTGATGATCCTGTTGCCCTCCGCCGGCTCGCGCTTGTCCTCCTCCTTCGTGACGTACGCCCGCCGCAGGCTTGGGCTTGTCTTCCTCCTTCGCCGCAGGCTCCATGCTGCTCCCCGCCGCCGCCGGCTGCATCGCAGCCACTGCCACCGTCCTATCCTGCGTCGCCATGGCCGCTCTCGAACCCTAGCCTCTGTATTGCGAGTCGTGGAGGACTGCCCCGGTTGGGGTTGGTGCAGGGGTTTCTCGCGTATATAACCCCGGGCCCCCGACCCGGACTCCTCTCGACGCGGAGGATCCATGCACCTCTGTTGGAAGCGGAGACCTGCTGGGCCAATCGGGCCGAACCAACCCTTTAGGTCGCTGGGCCACGGTAGCCCACGGTCCCGTTCACATACCCATGTAGCCCAACGCGTGCTTACCCGCCAACTCCCGCCGAGCCAGAGCCCTGCCAGAGGTGAAGGTGATTCTCTTTTTCGACCTGACTGATGAACTCTATCTACCTAGAATAAAACTGATGAAATATTAGCATGTGCACAGGAAATCCTTCGTTCATCGAGTGCTGAATTTTCTTATGACCATCTATAATCTGATGAATCATCGTGATTCAGGAAGTCAGGAAACCAGCATTATCGCATCATGTTAGTTTCAGAGAGAGAGAGAGAGAGAGAGAGAATGCAGATGTTCACTTTTACACCACGGGAGGTCACACCATAAAACCTGCACATATTAAAAAGGCTCTTCACACACGCTTATAAACACATAAAACACAACAGACTGACCGCCATGATTGCGCTGGTCCATACCTCGGACGGATTATATCTCTTCTGTATCTATCACACTATTCGTTTTATCGTTTCTGTATCTTATAAGTCGGCTGATGCTATATTATATACAACTAAAAAGGTTCGAATGTCATCGTTTTAGCCCCGCTAATTACCCCCGCCCGCGCTAACGACTCCGGCCACCAGCTCGTGCACAACCTCCGCGTCCGCATCCTCCCTACTCAGCCACGCCGCCGTCCCAACCGCACCTCCGCGCCGTTGAGTCCGACGACTCCAGCGCCGCCTTTCCGCAGCGCCGCGGACCCGGAGGACCTGCTCGGCGAGAGCCAGCCTTGGAGCGGGGCTCGCGCGCAGCAACGTCGCCATCGCCGCGGGGCTCCGCACCACGAGTCCACGATCGATACGGTCCTCATACAGGGCGCCGCCATCGGTGGTACTGGAACGGCGCGGCCCGCGCCTTTTCTTCTCCAGTTCACCGCGCGTGCTCAGGTGCCCAGGTCTTCGTTAGGCCCTTCGCCATGTCTTAACGTGGCAGTTTGCCGGCGACGAGAATCACCAGGTGTGCCAATCCCATCTCTTCCCTTCCTACTGTGCGAAACGGAGCACCCAAACCCTCTTAAGCTAATTGGCTATTTGTATTCGGATCTGATCTGATCTAGTTACATGTGTGTACATGTATTATGCCTGCTAACTTCTATCCCTTTCGAGATTATCATGCGTACATGTGCACGCCCATGCCTCTGCAATTCTCAGTTCTGTCTGCTTTGCACTAAGTGTTATGTGCACTGGAAGTTTCCCAATCAAGAAAATTTGCTTACGTGCTGATTTCAGAACTTGGCAGTAGGGGCATGCTGATATTGAAATTAACATAAGTTTCATATGGTAATACTGTTCAGATTGACATAGCACTGCTAAATTCTTTGTCCTGTGCACTCCAGTTCTAGATGTTCTGAATTAGTGAAGCCTGGAACTAATGCAGTTAATTTCAGCGTTACTACTGTCTGCTTCAGTTCTAGAAGTACATCACAGCAACTCTGCTTAGTAATGAGGCACTTCAAACTTGGATTAACCAAACAAACAGGGGAAAGGGGGCAATTAGCCTCCAGCCCCAAAGATGCATCATTGCTGAGTCACGCAGCCTATTCGTGACAGAATTCCCTAATGTTTCAGTTATATCAAAGTGAACACTCCTCTTATATGAACCTGAGCTCTATCATTAGTATGAATCAAGCCAATAATATGGTCTGCTATCCACAACAATTCAGCTTCTTTTTTTAGCCGGAACAGTGTTTTTCTCTCCCAACAATTCAGCCAGAACAATGTTTTTAAGCCAGTTTCAGCCAAGTTTCAGCAAGCCGAGCAGGGCCTATGAGCACCTTATGTTCACCATTTTAGTTTAAGGTTGCCCATGCTGCTCCGCTGCTATGCTCAGTAATTTGAAGGACAAAAATTGCTCAAGCAGGCAAAAAAAGGCAATGATATTGACCGGTAACAGTAGGCAATCAAGGTTCGAAATGTTGACACCTGAATCCAAACCATCCTACAAGAGAGACGCACTTAAATAAGCATCATGCACAGGAAAAAAAGATTAAAAATAAATACATTGCACATTTGTGTCCTAAGATCTCACCACTCATTTGAACTTTCTTAGAGATTGTTTCGCTTGTTGCATTCTGGTCGATTACTATGGATATGGATGTTGGCATTTTTTAGTTGATCAGATAGTAGTATTTGAAAATCTAACGAAGGTACCTTCTAACTTGTAAGCTTAACTACAGTGAGGTATGTGAAGTTGTCCCCAGATTGATTGATTGTTCAGATACTACACATATTAATTTTCTTTCCCTGATGTGGAGTTGTCTCATTGTATTCAATATGCTGAAAGGAGTAGTCTCAGTGTGAAGTTTGAACTTGGAATGACAGCTCTGGTCTTTGGAACTTATGGAGTTTAGATATTTCCAGTGGATCAATCAGGGGAGTAGTTTATGCAACATTTCAAATAAAATTTTCAGTTGGGAAACATTTGTTATGCTTGGTTACACATGATATCAGTTTACCTTTGCCATCAGCACTCATATAGAGTTATTGGAAAATAAATAGCTCATAACAGGAGTTTTTCAGAATCTGTAGTTTACAGCAGAAATTCAGTGCAAAATATGATACAATATTTATATTTCAGCTTCTATACAATATACCCTGTAGCAAGCTACCTTTTTCGAAAAAAACACAACACTGGCCTCTCTTGCAAATATCACCTCAATGATGGAGTAGATAATACAACTAAGATGACAACAGGTTTATTTAGCCAACCTATGTATAACAATCCTATAGTTGTTTTGCTTTATACTGTAGATTCAAACTTTTGTGCTTAACGAGTGGTTAAATTGTGTTTACCATTTTTGGAATATTTTTCAACTAATGGTTACCGTAAAACTCCTAAGTGGTTAAATACTACAAAAGATAGACCGCAGGAAATCGTGATGATTATTATTTCTAACATGCCTCTTTTCTTCTATGGTTAATATTTAGCTTTATGTCAAATACATTGTTAATGAATGGATGAGATTTTACATATGTTCTACAAGTGCGGCTATCTATCATGAGATTCTATGGTAGTAACGCACGGGCACTTAGCTAGTATAATAATAAAGAGCAGACGATTGAAGCCGTAGCCGTGGGCCCGTGGTTGCAGCGTCCCCACCATGGGGGCTAGTTCTTGCATGGGTTCCCAATCAACATGATCTGCTAATCAGACTCTGTGAGTGACTCGATGGTTTGTTTGATCCTGGATGGAATGCGATATGCCAGTGCCACCGTGGTCCAGATGATTTGGTTGGAGAGGCTTCGACGTTGACACCTTCTCCTGCCGTACTCAGCTTCTCACTTTCTTCTCTGGACGGGATGTGTCGTGCCGTCTGTGTTTGATTTGAAACTGTGACAAGACTGAGTGAGCTATTGCGTGTAGCAGTAGTAGTCTAGAAGCGCTCAGCTCAGAAGATACTGTACGTGCCAAGGGCCAAAGCAGCGAGGTTCGGACTTTGGAGAGCCAAGCCGAGACAACATTCGAATCCGAAAGGTAAGCTACTGGCTACAAAAGGGGGTGCGCTAGCTACAGATAGAATATATATATACCTCCTCGCTTTTGTGATATGCAAATGAGTAGAGAGAGTCTTACTTTTGGGTGAGCTACTGCGGTAAGAGAACGAGGATGTAAGTGTACTGTTGCTGTTGGAGCTGCCACTAGGTAGAAGTAGAAGCAGTACCTGTGCAAAAAATAGTTGGCTTTGGAAGAGCAACTGATTTAACGAGCGTGTTGAAGATGGCAATATATATTTGGAAACTTCTACAAAGATCTTATGTCATGCAAAATTCTAGAGCTAACTTCATGTAAACCAGCCCATGTCAAACCTCATAAACTCTCTTATTTCTTGTATCAATCATGCTATTCTATCAAATAAACCACTAGAATGTTTTAAGGTGCTCAATCCAATCCGATCCAAGCTTGTCTCTTTTACAGATCTAACCCTATCCTTTCACAACCCGCCAACTCTGTTATGTACTATAAGCCATGACATCTATGTTTAGTTGCGAAAACCGGTGGTGAAGGGGTACGAACCGGCGGTGATGTTGATTATGCAATAGTGTTGACATAGCCCGGATCTTTCAAACAACATACATTTTAATATTTTCTCATGTGTATAACCAAGCCATTTTGCCAAACATTTGCATAAAGGGCTCCAACTTCATCAGACAAGCCGCTTTTTCAACATGAGCTAGAGGCGAAGCTGTTTTAGAGCCAGAGCCCTACCAAATCGTACCAAATAGATCGACCCTTAGGTCTAAAGACTTCACTTTGTGTTGGCGCAAGATGACACATATGTGACTTTCCCTTTGAACTTTACGGTCCATAGTCTATACTAATTCTCTCATTTGCTAAGATCATACTGTTTCCTTAGAGCATATCCAATAGTTCCCAAAACCAACTCCCAATCCTAGTTTTCTTTAGCAAGGTTAAAAAAAGGTCTCTCCAACAACTCCTTATCCCAACTCTCAATGTTTCCGCACTTGGAAATTCAATGCACACGAAAAAAATTCGCATGGGTGGTTTGTCCCGATGTTTCTTTCTTCACAACATTTATTTGCCCTAGCGTCATACTGGTATGCCCTAGAGCCACCACTAAACGTCTCTGGCCACCCCCAGCCACCTCTGATCTAGCCCTGCCTGGTTGCCGCTGGCTGCTGGCTGCTGGGAGCTGCTATGGCCGGCCGGTTGTGGTGGGCCTAAGTGTGGCTGGGAAGACAGCGACAAGGCTACGGGTGGCAGACATGATCTACGCGTGAAGAATATCGAGATTTTATTGATTTGTTAGGAGAGAGATTTTTAGAGACGATTGGGGGAGCCTAACAAATATGCCCCCATCTTTTTGTAGTGACTTGGAAAACTTATTGATTTACCATTTTTTTTCCACATTTCCGAAGCCACAAATACAAAAATCTCCATAGAGAAGACATGGGCAATCTTGAAATAAAGTGCACTCTTTCGTTCATATTTAACTTTATCTGACTTTTAGCCTCGTGATACCATTCATCTTGTCGCTGAATCCTAATAACTTACAATAATATGATTTGAAAGATTATATGGACCAGATTGGGATAATAAACCACACAGACGTAAAAAAAAAACTAAATCCTGCGCTTTGTTTATCTCTGAAGAACACTGACTTGAAATCCTTACACATCAGATTATCAATACTGGCTTGGAAGTATGGGATTTGTGCTGGCAAACAGCCGTCATTCATGAGAATTCCATTGGGGCTCCAGATGAAAAGAAGAAGAAGGAAACTACGAACTTCTCAGTAATTACGTAATCAGAGTACAATCTACTCTTGTCAGTAATTCACTGGCACTCCACTATCACGTAATCAGAGTACAATCTACAATCTACAATCAGAGTACAATCTATAATAACCGTTCCGTTCGAGGTTAGAATTATATAATAGATGATGCAGCGTGCAACGGTTAAGGGTTAATGCATGTAAAAGCAAGTCCTGTAAAGCTGGAGAAATAAAAGCTGCAATGTGTGTGACATACTGACATTGATCACCTTCACGTGTGTCATACTAATTTTGACAATCTATATATATGCTCTGACAAGGCATTTGATGATTACTACGACTGCAAATGCTCTTCTAATAATAAGTTCTAAGAATCATGTGTAGTACGCGCCTCCTCCGTTCGGTTCGAGTCATCGGGCTTTCCACCCCAACCTCGGCGTACCCCTTCTCGTCGACCTGCCTCAGGACGTCGACATGGGCCTTGTTGGCTGCTCTGAGAGCCAGGACCATCTCTCGGAGCTTAGGGTTGTGGTCGAGGAAGTCTAAAGGGAGAGGACTGGGCCTCCTCCGCAGCCTACTATTCTGAATCCTCTTGATGTACCAATCCGGCAGCGTGATGATCCTGATGCCCTCCGCCGGCTCGCGCTTGTCCTCCTCCTTCGCCGCCGGTTCCATACTGCTCCCCGCTGCTGCCGCCTTGTTCCCCGCAACCGCCAGCTTCATCGCAGCCAGGGCTGTCGACCTATCTCCGCCGAAACCGCCCTCTTCTGCGCCTCCGGCGTCGCCATGGCCGCTCACGAACCCTAAAATAACCTCTCGATATTGCCAATAAGTTCAGGACAGGGGTTGGTGGGGATCGGGTATCTTGCAATATATATCCCCGGCCGGCCCCGCAACCCTAGACGAAGGCATCGCCGCATATCGGCCGGCTTCTTTCGTTTCCTCCTCGGCCTGGGCCTCGTTTAGATGGTAAATTTTTAGAACCTGGACATTGTAGCATGTTTTATTTGTATTTGACAAACTTTGTTCGATCATGGACTAATTAGGCTCAAAAATTTTGTTTCGTGATTTACAATCAAATTGTATAATTAATTATTTTTTTTACCTACATTTAATGTTCCATGCATGTGTTCAAAAATTAATGTGATGGAGAGAGAGTGAAAAAACTTAATTTTGATGGGATCAAGGCCCTGGACTCCTCTCACACGTTGCGACGCGGAGGCGGATCGCGGATCCATCCATCCACCTGTTGCAAGCTGGGCTAGATGGGCCGAACCAACCCATTAGATCGTGGGGTCCCACCTGTCGGGCTCCAATCCCTTCCACCGCTGGCCCACGGTCACGTGCACATGCCCAAGTAGCCCAACGCGTGCTACCTGATGGATGAACTCAAAAAAAAAAAGACGAAATATTAGCGTGCGCACAGGAAATCCTTCGTTCATCGGGTGCTGATTTTGCTTGTGACCATCTAATCTGATGAGCCATCATAATTCAGGAACTCAGGAAACCAGCATTGCATCATGCATTCATGCTTAGATGAGATGCATGGCGTTAGTTTCACACACACACACACACACACACAGAGAGAGAGAGAGAGAGAGAGAGAGAGAGAGAGAGAGAGAGAGAGAGAGAATAAAATGCAGGTGTTCCCTTTACTTTCAAGGCTACCAACTTACAAATGGATAGATTTAATCTCTAGATTTAAACATATCTGATTCTTTTCTCTTTGGTGACCACAGACAAAAGAGCTAGATCTGATGGCAATGCCACAGGATAGTTAGTGGCCTAGAACACAATTGACCGAAAATAAGAAGAGAAAACAAACAAACTAAGACCAGGGCAAGCCTGCGGCTCTGCCTAATGTGGCATGAAGTTCGCCCTCAGATAGCCATATATAATAGTGTTAGCATATTATGAGGTGACACCAGAAAACCTTCATATATCTATACAACTAAAACATTCATAACTATTCCGTCCACAGGTGCGACACCAAAACATGGTGTCGCACACTCGCTCCATACGATCAGATCAGGGAGGCAACGCACACTCGCTCCATGCGATCAGCTCAATCCCTATAACAGCCGCAGCAAATCAGGAAGTCAAAATATACCACCTAAAAAAATAGGTTCCGCTTTCGTCAAACTAGACTTGGTGCGCACGCCTCCCCTAGCACCGGCTCCGTTTTTTTTTGCCTCGCTGTTAATTTTGGATTTTCAAAAATAAAACAGCATGTCCCACTAATTTAGGAAGACAAAAACGATCGGACTCATCCGCCATGCGATTGTGTAACCGCCCGACGACGCACGTCCAAACTCCAAAGTGCTCACGATCTGATCTGTACAGGCTACGTACTCCTATATACTCATCTATATATACGGTAGGGCGGCGATGGCGGTGCTGACTGAGACCTAGAGCGGCATGACGCATGAGCCTGGAAACCGGCCAAACAATGCAAATCCGCAGCACTGCTGGCGGATGGACGTGCGCGTGAGTGCACGCCATGCATCCCGCGGAAGCGGCACCTGGCCGTAGCTAGCTAGCTAGGCGCCGTGACGACATCCCCACCGGGCACAATTCACTTGCAGCTAGAGCTCGACCGATGGGTGGTGGATCAGGATCATCGGCAAGGTCACGCAGGAGGTGAAACATGACACCCTCCATGTCACGGTAGTGCTGCTGCATGTGTGGCGTCTCGCCGTCGATGCTGCTGGTGCCGTCAAACTGCGGAACTGGATATGGTGTCCTGGATGCAGGGGGCCGTCGTCGGAGCCAATAGGTATCCTGCAGCACCGTCGAACTGGACATGGTGTACCGGGTGCACGCCACCACCGTCCATCTGATGGTTGGGCGTCGTCGGAGAGAACAGTTACCCCGCAGCGCCATCGAACTGGACGTGGTGTCCTAGGTGTACACCGCCGTCGGAGCGAACAAGTACGTACCTCGTGGCGCCGTCGTGGTGGTGCGTGGGCGGCGTGCCGAACCTGATGTTGACGCCGCCATCATGGGAGTCATGGTGCTCTAGGCAAATAGTGAGGGACACACGCCGCCGCCGAAGCCCCCGGCATGCTGGCCACGCGCGTCATACTTGAACCCTGCTTTGCCTTCATACGTACGACCACGACTCCATTTAGTAGCTCGCGCCAGGTACGTCGACTTGGTGTGGTGGTGAGCTGAACGTTGCTGTTCTGCCCCTGCGTGTTGAAGAGGGTGTCCACGGTAAAGGGCTTGACTTAGAGCGCGTAGCCGTCGACGACGATGACCATTTGGATGGAGAAGAAGAGCTCATTGTTGAATGCAGCGTTGATGAGCAATAGCATGTACATTTTGCCGGGCTTCACCTTCAGTTTGAGCCTATCTGATGTACATATGCACATACAAAATTGGTGATCACCGTGCAACGTACGGACATATATCTAGTAGTATAAAAGAGGGTCAAGTGTGGCTCTTAACACAAGCTTATAAACACAGAATGAAAAAACACAACAGACTGAAAACTTGCAGGTATTCTGATATCAGGTGTGTTACAACACAATGTTACAATTAGCCTGTTCGCTGGTTAGTTTCTGAGTTGATAAGCCCGACTGGTGCTGGTTTGATGTGAGAGAAAAATACTATACTATGACTGATAAGTCCTGACTGAAACCAATAAGCGAACAGGCTACGTGTGGAGGAATAAACTTGCAGGGTCGGCGGGGTCCACGGGCCGGCTGACCTGGACGTGCCCGTGGCCGGAAGACGGTGCCTTGGGCCCGAGGATCTCGCGGAGGCGGAGGCGGAGGTGGGTCCATCCCTGCACCTCTGTTGGAAGCGGAGACCTGCCGGACTCCAACCGCTGGCCCAAGGCCCATTCGCTGATTCACATGCCCATGTAGCCCAACGCGTGCTACCTGCCGACTCCTGCCGAGCCAGAGCCCTCTGCCACTGCCACTGCCAGAGGCGATGAAATATTGGATTGGGAACAGGACCGCAGTGCTAATGGTCTCAGGTTTTCTAGGTAATAAAACCCTGTATCAAACTTGCATTCTCTTCTTAAATGGTATGCAGTGCTCATGCAAACTTTCAGGAAAAAAAATGATGGATCATTATAATTCAGGCAGTCAGGAAACAGCATTGCATCATGATTGAATGAGATTTAGGTGTCAGTTTCAGAAAAAGAAATGCAGGTGTTCCCTTTTATTTTCATGGTGACCAACTTACAAATGGATAGATTTAAACATATCCGATTTTATTTATTTATTTATTTATTTTTGGTGAGCACAGACAAAGAGCTACATCTGATGGAAGCTCAATGCCACAGGCTAAAGTTCAATTTCACAGGACAGTCATGTAGCCTTGAACTCAATTGGTGGAAAATAAGAGAATAATAAAACAAATAAACTAAGACCAGGACAGGCCTAGGCACACTATTCTGCGGCTCTGCCTAATGTGGCAGGAAGTTCGCCCTCAGATAGCCGTACCATATTATCAGAATCTTTGGATGCCTCCTCTGTTAGTTGATCTCCATCAATAGGGTTATGGATCTGCATCTTGATCGGGAGCGCCCAACACTAATATGGTTGGTGGGCCTCTGTCGCACAGCACTATAAAGAAAGGTGGGAAGACAGGGCTCTAACTACGAGGTTGCCCTGAGCCGCCGTAACCACCAACAAAAAACCTAATCCGATCTAAAGTGAGTGCTGCCAGCGACGGAAAGCCCCACTGACTCCGCCGTCGTCTCTGCAGTGCCATCACCGGGACGCTGTTCCTTGCGTCGCCGTAGGGACTGCGACTGCACTTCAAATCCGGTCGCTGCGGGCGCACTAGCTACTAAGGTACACCAACAGATATTTATTCTTTACCCGCTAGATCTACACCTATAGTTTAGAACTTTCTAACAATGGTACCAGAGCCAAAGTTGTCAGTGTGTAGATCTAGTATGGAGTAGAGCATTGAAAAGAAATCAAAGAAAGAACAAGGGTTCTGTCGACACAGAATTTTCGTCTCCGTGCCGAGCACACACGTAGCAAGCCAGAAGGATCCGCTCGATGGAGCAGATCCGCCTAGCTTCAGCGCAAGGGTGGTCGATCCTGCGTAATACTCCCGAGACGTGCCAGTCAATTTGACCCTGCAATTGACAATGAGAGAAAAGCTCATCAGTAATTAAGGGCGAAACGTGCCGGTGTTGCTAGACAGTCCCGAATGTGCGGCTCTGAGAGCCGATATGAGAGGTGATCGACTAAATAGTCGATTTCAGCATATTCATAAGAATAAATCGATTAAAGCTTATGGGGTTGTATAAGAAGAATCGGTTATCATTCAGGATAAATATTATTTAAGAAAATATTAATCAATGGCAATAAGATATCAATGATGATCGGTTTATACTGAGCCAATGATTGTAAGTAACCGAACTCTTTTTTATATAAAGAAACAATTCAACACCACTTGATCATTTAATAAAGATAAATCTAATGAACATGTTAGATCTCATTTATCGCCATGACCAGTGGGGCATGAGGCAGAATCATGCAGGCCGTAGAAACAACAATAGACTCGACGACCCTAACTCATTACTAATATCAGTGGGGCACGAGACAGAATCATGCAGGCCGTAATACAATAATAAGATCATGGGGCTATCATATCTTTCAACTTATCTCTACTTCAATGATCTCGTAATGTGAACTGTTCGTGAAAACGCTCGATATCAGCTAAATAGCCGATTCAGGCATAGCGCACAGTTAAGGTCATGCCTTCTCAGGAACGGATCTACCAACTAACGATCCCCACTCCACGGTGCTAACAGTGGGGTGAGAGGCAGAATCCCACAGGCTGTGATAACGGGCCATGAAACGGTTCTCACTAACCAATAGATCTGCTCAAGATCGAACATACCTTAACCGCACGCTATGCACGATTAAGATTGATATAAAATAGTCGATAAAGCATAACTCATCGTTTAAGGTATAGATTAGATCAACTTTAGATTAGCAAACGATGGGTTAAATAAGATATAAGGCCGATCTAGATCAATCTCAATCGGGCAGAGTGATATTGCTGTAATTTGATAAACAATGAAAGCAATAAGCAATATCGGTAACTTAATGAATCTACTAAAGACTATCATTCTAAGGTAGAGCCGATAACTTGTCCTTGATCTAATTCAAGCAGTGGGGTGTGAGGCAGAATCACATAGGTCATATTTGAATTAGACAAGAGTCGATAACTAGCTTATACCGGAGCCGCAGTGGGGGTCGACCGGATCGATGCAGTCATACGAACAGAGGTATAAACCATGACGGTACTTACAAGAAGCAGTGGAGGTCGACTGGATCGATGCAGCCATACTTGTCGAAGAACTCGCCGAGATCTACTCTACTCCTACTCCTAAGGGGTGGCCAGAGCCGAAAAAAGTAATTGACTTATATTTGATTGATTGTGTCCTTTACAATAGCCGGGGTTTGATATTTATACCCGGAGTCTAAACATGAGTCCTACTCGAGCACGATTTGTTACAACCTTTGGCATAAAATAAAAAGATTCCTAATTTAAGATAACTTGGACTCTAATCTTTTCCTTTTTGTAGAGTCCAGCATGTCTCGTCCCAGCGCTGATCATAGCCTCTGTCGTTATCTACTGGCGCTATATGAAGAAAGCCGATTCTAGTGCTGCATCTGAATTAGCTGGTTTCGATCTGCACGCAATTGATCCCTTGCTGACATGATTTTGGGAGCTCTCGAGCTTCTGAGATCCTTCTTCCAAATTCTGGTGTAAACACATGCCCCCCCAATTTTGGGATAAAAGTAATTTTATTCTAAAATTATCCTGTCTGCATCCCTGATTTGTCCATAGTCATGGGTAGAGAACCTTGATCTGGGGTCCACTGTTTATTGTTGCTTGCGTCCATCCACGAGCCTATGCCGCAAAACTTTTTTTAAGAGCATCACTGTTTCACGGGCATTTGGATTCATCTTCCCGGGTCGGCTATAAAACCCTCATCTGACCCTAGCGAGAGCAGCTCAACACTTCAACCATGTTTTTCTTCCATCCGTCTTTTCGAGTGCTCCCAACTCCGCTGGACCCTCCATGGCCTATCTCTTTGCGATAAAGATCTTGAGCGATTAGAAGAATTCTTGTGTATAGAGTGATTGTGTCGCTCATTCTAGCACCTTGTCAAGCAAGAGGATCAGCTGCTGCGGCTAGAAGAAGTCTTGTGACATTGCCTGCGTCTTCTCACCATGCTCATAGAGCTATTCTAGTATTTGCAAGGGCTAGAATGTGTGGACACTTTTCCCTTGTTTGTTCCATAAAATGCCTATCGGGAGAACTGCAAGCTTCTTTCCAGCGGTTTCCCAGTCACCAATAAATCTGTGGGTATCTGCTAGTCAGGTGGTTTTTCCCTTTCTTTGGCGTAATCTTATTAATGGGCCGATGTGACTTGGTTTATGATGATCCTCAGCCTTGTGGGGATCCGGACTCCCTTTAATCCAAAAGAAGCCTTGGTGGGTTGATTTTTGGTACATATAAATTCTTTATATCCGTCCCACGATGCTTCGTAATTTGGGGAAGCGATAAGTTCGAATCTATTACCTCTTCGTTATCTGCCCCCTGAATTCCTAGAGTGTCGATCCGTTTTCGTCTCTTATTTCAATTTCATACCTCCGACGAAATCGATTTTGCCTTCCCGGGCTATATATACGGGCCACGGCTAAGGGTCGAGCAACAACCCGCTTCGTCTCAATCCCTCGGCATCCTCAGTATAGTCCTTGTTTTTTCTGTTAGCTTGAGATCATGGAGAACAACAAGAGGTCTGCTGAGGGGGCTCTCGATGGATCTGCATCATCGCACCAGCGCCTTCATCGTCAAGAGGGTGCAACTCGTGATGCACCCACTGCCTCAGGTCATAGGGACGACTCCGTTCGGCCTCTAGGGTCTTCCTTGTCGATAGCTTATCGTCAGCTTCCTTGCTACCCGAGGCGGCGGATCGGCAATGATGACCTGCTCGCCACCATTGATAGTCACGGCCAGAGTCTTACCGAATGTCTCTCTCTCGTAGAATCAACCCTGGCCATGGCTCGATGCCGATCGCCTCCCGTGGTTGATTCAGTGGATGATAAACTGGCCAAAGCCGAGGCTAGAATCATAGGTGAGATATCATAATCTTTGTTTCCTTTCAGTTTCACCTTCAGGATTCTGATCATCTCCCTTTTGAACTTTTCAGATTTGTCCGCCCAACTAGAGAGCCTTCAACTAGCTGCGGAGTACGCGGCAGGATTTGTCAATGCCAGAGGTGCTGTCCCAATAGTTCGCCTGTATGACATCCCAAATCGCATCAGGGAGGTCGCTCTTCATGGCGTCCGTCATGGTGCTGCCACGGCGTTGGCTGCTGCACAGGCTCATTCTGGCCACAATCTTCGGCTTCTTCCTCACGGTTTTCCGGATGCGGTGCACCTTGGGGATCATGAGCGTTTGACTGAGGATTTCCTTAGTGCCACCGACTCCGTGGCCTTCAACACCCTGGCTGATGACATAGTAGGCAAAGTGTTTTCTGGCCCATAACTTGTAATAGGTGGTATTTAGCAAACAATTTCTTCGTCTTGAGTGACTTCTCCTTTGTTTTGTATTCCACATTATACGCACCACTCTATTGGCATAATCGATACGCATCGTACCGACTTTCACCCCTTCGGGTTTACTTTCTCACTAGCAATGATACCCTTCCGGTATCGGCTACTAAAACTGACGATCGAGCAAATCGGTTGTTAAGTATCAATCCAAATGCTAGGGTAATATTCCTTCAAATATTTCCCATTTGATTGCTCTGTCGAATTTTCCTTTTCCTCTCAGTTTCCAAACTACAAGTATTACCTGACGCATAACATTTGATCCGATAAGGTCTTTCCCAGTTGGGTGACCTTTCGCCGAACCTGCTGTTCCCTGACTCGAATGGCGATTTTATTTTCCAGACTAAGTCTCCTTCAAAAAATTGCTTGATCTTGACCTTTTAATCGTAATATCTCGCAATCCTTAGTTTATTGGCTTCAGTGTTTTTCAAGAGCATGCAGCCGAAGGCACCTCAAGTCTTTAAAGTCATCCATCATAAAATTCTGGTAGACTTCGGCTTGATAAATTATTTTGCAACGTAACACGCCTTGATCTAGTTTGAACTTCCCAAAGAAAGACTGCATTGTGTCTATGCACAAGTTCATAAGGCGATCATATTAGCTCCTCTGCTCTTGGTCATCAAGGGCAACCTATTCTTAGCCTTCCTAGAGTCTTGTCTCCCTTTTACATTTTTGAAGATCAGATCCTGAAGGTGAAACATGCTTAGAGGAGTTTGTTTGACCACGAAAACCCTTTTGGCCAAGGGGCACTCAAACAGGCGGGAGGCTTAAAGAACCACTATAGTCGACTGATCACATCTGCTTTAGCTAAAGAGCCGATTCTTTTGTAAATAACCGATTCCAGACTCCCGATCTTAATCCCACTTAGGTCTGAAAACACTGCTTTTGTCAAGAGAGCCCTTCGATCTCCTATCCTCAGTTATATGGCGTCATATTCTCTTCGACATTTGTGGAGTGACGTTTCGGCTTCTATTAATTGCGATTGCTTTTTGCGCATCCCGAGGCGTCCACCTCTTCGCTTCATGTCTTCAAATACCAACCGAGGGCTTCAGCCTCAAACGCATCTCTATTTACAACTGTTCCTTCGCTCTCTTCAGCCTGCCAAAACCCTATAGTGGTTTTCTTCTTTTCTCCCATAGACCCAATCATTTATCATGGCCGGCGAAGATAACCGAGGTAAACGCGCTGCAGAGGAGATCCCGGTAGAAGATTTGCTGATGAACCAGCGTCTCCGACGCATGAGGTGAGATTGACAATCCTTGTTCATGATGACGACCCATTCTGATTCGCCTATAGATTCATTGTGAATGACAGTTTTCATCCTTTTCTTCAGGACCGGCAAATCTACTGATGCTGCGTCTTTCGTGCCGGCCTCATCATCAGGTTCTTCCAACTCATATGACGGCGATGATGCCTGGAGCTTCTTTCGAGAATGGAGAGCGGCCGAGGACCGCTATTCTGAAACAATTCGGAATAATGGCCAGCTTGAGATCCGTCTCGGGGTCTTCCAAGAGGCCCTTAATGCGGCTGAAGAGGAGGCCAGCACCGTTCGAGCGCGACTGGATGAGTCTGACGCCATGGTAGCAGGTAAGACAAGGTCCATGAACGTTTCCATCCTAGTTTCCATTGCCTTTGTCTTGATATTCTTCTGCAATCGCCAGCTCAAACAGTGCAATTGGAGTCTCTCCAATTAGTAGCAAATGCGGCCACGGATGCCATCAATGCCAGGGGTTCCCTCATCGATGCTCATCTCCAAGACATCCCGGTCCGTGTCTGAGAGATTGCCCTTCACGGCGTTCGTCATGGCGCATCGATGGTGCTAACTGCGGCGTAGGTCCAAACCGGGCATGATCTCCACGCCATGGAGGTTGGCTTCCCGACTGACGATGGCCCTGAGGGTCATGAAGATCTAATAGAAGATTTCATCGCAGTGGTGGAGGCCATCGTGGACATCACACCCGCTCAGGATGTGGTGAACAAGGTCTTCAATTAGTTTGTATTTAGGATAAACCAATGAATGAAGACTCATGTTCCTTTATGATTGTGCTTCAGTGTGACATCCTTGCGTATGACTATTTTTGCTTTTTGTTTTTGCTCTGTAGGTGATACATATCGTATTGGCTTTTACTGTCTTTAAAGATTTTTATTTTTGAACTATAGGCAATACCCTCCTGGTACCGGTTATTGGAGCCGAGAACGAATTGGCTACCAAATTTAGATGTTAGGATAACATCTCTTCAAACATTTCTCATTCCAAAGATCAAACGACCGATCAATCTAGGTCAAGCATCCTATTAATTGAAACAGAACTTCTCTTAAGAAATCCATTAATTCTGAATCGCACTTACACTTTAGCTCAACATTCACATACGTCGGCCTAAACCCATCTCTAAGACTCAATGTTTATTATTTTCTTAACTCAATGGCCGACGCGACGCCACGATTATTGATCAAAATAAACTTTCAGAGCCGATTGCTTGAACCGGCTGTTGGCCTTCATTATTAATCCTGACGAAGCCTCCTTCCCATGTTTTGCCAGAAAGGTATTCGAAGTCTCCTAGCTCCCAAAATACTAGATCGGCTATTGCAATACTTACAGACTCGTCAGCGCGAACCACCTCGACATCATCTCCATGCCATTGAATCAAACACTGATGCATGGTCGATGGCACACAACAGTTTGCGTGAATCCAGTAACGACCGAGGAGTAAACTGTATGATCCTTTTCCATCGATGACAAAGAACGTGGTGAGCAGAGTTTTACTCCCGATGGTCAGTTCGACGTTCATTGCCCCCCGGGTCTTAGATGTATTACCTCCGAAGTCTCTAAGCATCATGTCGGTTTCAAGCAAATCTCCTGGTCCCTTGCCAAGCTTACAAAAAGTGGTGTATGACATAAGATTGACAGAAGCACCTCCGTCCACTAACATTTTGTTCATCGGCTTCCCATCAACAAAACCTTTCATGTATAAAGCCTTCAAGTGCCGATGTTTGACTGGCTTATCAAGTATCGCTTGTTGTGTAACCATCAACTTGGCAACTATCTCTTCATACTCTGATTCATCGAAGTCTGAATAAGCTTCCTGATCTGCCGGAGCTCTGAATTCTGATGGCAACAGAAAAACTATTTGGATATTAGCTAATGGTTGCTTTCTATCGGCTATTTGCTTGGTACGCCACACTTGAGTTTTACCGGATGACTGAGCCTGTTCCATCTCTTTATTTCTTAGGCGCTGCACTCTCCTTTTCTGGCTTCTTGTCAATCCTCCGGGGCACCATTGGCCTTCATGCCAGACATGTTCCCTCTGGTTGCTTCCTTCTTCATGATCAGCCCAGTCTTGGTCAACAACTCTTTTTCTAGCCGATCATGAATACTTTTATTTTTTAAGCGTCGATCCATGTTATTATGGTGATATGCATTGTGGGCACGGATAGACCGGCGGTTGATTTGAGATTGCCTAAACTCCCAATATTGATTGCTGCATTCTGGACAGTCATGACTGGTAGGCAATTTCAAACCTTCGTTCCAGCAATATCTGAAGAAAGGACAATTCCAGTGCGATTCGGCTTGCTTCCTTTCATACCTTTCTTCTTCCAATTGACGCTGGTATTTTTGATCCTCTAACCATCGTTGATAATGTTTTTCCTTCTACCGCCGCCACTTATTCAATAGGATCCGAGATGTGACTTGCGACTTTGTCGCACCATCCTTTGATGTTTCCCCCTGTTCATATCGGCTTCTCTGCTGATCATGACATTTTCTAATCTCTCTATATTCATCAGCCGATATTTACATCTTAGGATCAACTGTTCCAGCTTCTCTTGATTTGGTCGATGTTAGGACCTTAGTCTTTTCTTTGAATATCCCAACATCAACCATATTTTGATCTCCTAGGAAAGGATTATCATCAACTTTCATCTTCCGAGGCGTATCGAACTTGAGCTTCTCTTGCTGAATAGCCCTCTGTATGTGCTGTCAGAAAATTCTGCATTCATTGGTGGAATGAGAAGTAGCATTATGGAACTTACAGAACTTCTTATTCTTCAACTGTTCAGGGGGCAACATAACATGATTGTCCGGCAATTTGATTTGACCCTTCTCAAGTAAGAAATCAAAGAGCTTGTCCGATTTTGTGACGTTGAAGTCATAGCTCTCCTTGATTCCTCTTCCCTAGGGATTGGGTACCATCACTGTCTTCTTTCCCCAATTCCATTCAGTTGCAACAACCTCTTCTTCTTCTTCATAGCCGTCATTTGCTAAATATGGATCGTAAGCTTCGGCTATGGTGGTACTCTTCTAGAATCGGGTATCCCTGTGCATACTCTGGAATTGACTATTGAGCGCTGCTACTCGTTGAGCCAATTGACCCAAGTTGTCAAACTCTTGTCCCAGCAACTTTTCTTTCCACATTGGCAACATTCTTTGGACAGCTAAAGCAGCTATCTGATCATCGGTCAAGTTTAATGAGAAGCACAAGTTCCTAGTCTCTCAGAATCTCTGAAGAAACTCAATGCCCGATTCATTAGTCCTCTGTCTCATAGTTGTCAAATCAGTTATCTTTTTTTCTCCAATCCCAGTGTAAAAATATGTATGAAACATCTTCTATAGGTCAGCCCAATTGGCAATGTAGTTGACTAGTAGTGACAAAAACCAAGTAAAGGCCGGCCTTGACAGGGATAAGGAGAAGAAACGAACTCGATGGGCATCCTCAACTGACGCTTCGCCCAATTATGTAAGATACCGACTGACATGTTCTATTATGCTTGTACTGTCTTGACTAGTGAACTTGGCGAACTCTGAGAGCCTGTAATTTGTAGGAAGAGCGACCAAATCATATCATTCTGGATATGGGCGTTTGTACGAAAAGGTCAGCCATTTTGGCTTCAAATCGAACTGATTCTTCATCATCTCGGTCACCTTCAGCAGCAACTCGTCAGCTTGCGGATTTGGATTTCTCGGTACTTGCTGACCCATCTGTGGATTGAAATCCCACGTGCCTTGATATCCTGGATTTGGCATCATGTGGAGGGTATTATAATGTGCCATAGTGATAGCCTTATGGAATCTCAATCTGTTGGGTCCTTTGCTGGCTTGCTGCTTGAAGTCTCTGATTATAGACATAAGGGTCTATATCTCTATGGATCCTTTGAATTGATGATGCTATTTTTTTAGCCGACGACGGTATGTGGCCTGATGTGCCAAAATTGATCATCTGGTTCTGACTTTGCCCCGCCGGCTGTTGCACATGCTGTATTGATGGTCCAGGATTGTACTGTATTTGATCCGTAGTAGTACCTGGAGTTTGTTCAGATGAACCTTGAAGTGTCTGGACGTCACCATTACCAGCTGATGCTGCTTCTTGATGGCTGGTACCGACTTGATTAGTCCCTTGGGTCGACAGATCTAAAATGTTGTAACAAGTCGATTCAACCTGACCAACTGGAATTCCATGAATCGCCTCTTTCATGGCGTTGTGAAATGCGTCAACAAAAGCTTCATTGCGGCTTGATATGGCATCACGAATAGATTTGTCTATGGCTTCCGTAAAGAAACGCTTTTCTTTAGCTTCGACTGTATCTGTCTGTTCGTATAGTAGAACTCTTGGTAGTGGAAATTTCTAAATAATTGTGCTGTCACGTGTTTTGGTGTAGGACAACAAACACTTCTTCTGAAATTCTTCTATAGCTTTGTTGATGGTATCCTTATCTTCATCAGGTAGGTCTTCATAATGTACCATAAGGATGTTGTCGTTGTTGTGAACCGCCATGAGGATTGTGGGGTCCCACCGGGTGTGCCAGAAACATGTGTCAACACAGAATTTTCGTCTCCGTGCTGAGGACACACGCAGCAAGTCGGAAGGGTCCGCTCGATGGAGCAGATCCGCCTAGCTTCAGCGCAAGGGTGGTCGATCCTGCGCAATCCTTCTGAGACGTGCCAGTCACTGGGGAAGAAGAATAGTGACTCTAGTGAGTCAAACCCTAACCCTAACCCAACCCCAAATCGGTTCAACTCCAAAAGGAAAAGAAAGAAGATCCAAAAGAGAAGAAGGGGAAGAGGGGAAGGGGCTTATCTCGCCGATCTCGAATCAAAACAGAGAGAAAAACCAAATCGGGTTCAACCGAACCCTAACCCTAACTCGCGACGAGGAAGGGGAAGAGAGGGATTCGATACAAATAGAAAAGAAAAGAAATCAAATGAAAGAGATGAATCGAATCGAACGAATCGAATCGGGAAAAGAAACCCTAACCCTAGATCCCCAAATCGGTTGAATCCGAGAAGAACAAACAAGACCCAAATCAGAAGGGGAAGGGGAGGCCTGCCTCGACCGCTGCTGACACCGCCATAGTGTGGCTCGCCGGCGTGCGGGGAGAAGAAGGCCGAGCCGGGGGCACTACTCGTCAGGTTCGGCGAAGGGGGTGCCATGGCCAGGCCGCTCGACGGCGGCACGCTCACCCGCTGGGGAGCGCGCATGCCGGTGAGGGAGTCGGCGACGACGCCATGGCTGCCCGCTCCACCGCTTCGCTCGCTCAGTGCGCTGCGCGGTGCGAGAGAGAAGGAGAGGGCGGAAGAGAGCAATTGAACTAGGGTTATGGTGGAGTCGACGCCGAGCTGGTTTTGTTTGGCTGAGAACCACGCACAACCGTCGGATCTGATCCAACGGCGACAAGAGAACAGGCCAGAATTAGGCCCATGCGGGCGCGTGCGGGAGGCCGCTTTGCCGGCCCAGGCCTAGGTTCGGCCTGGGTGTGGGCAGCGCGCATGCGTGGGCTGCTGTGGTAGGCTGGGCCGCACACTGTTGCTGATCGGTCGGTTACTGTTCCTACAGGCCGGACCAAAATGAATAGAAGAGCAATTTTTTTGTTTTATTTAATTTCATAAGCTGATTTGAATGAATTTTGATGAATTTCAAAGGTTTAAAATTTCTGGTAAAATTACACCAACGTGTTATTTTTTCCAGAAAGTAGATATGAACAAGAAAAGCTTCTAAAAATATATAATGAATTTTTTCATGTTTCTGCTGCTAAAGAAATAGTTGATTCTACAGTTATTTTGAACCAACATGATATTTAATTGGAGAAAAAGAGATTTTAACATGATTATGATATTATTATTTTCTGACCAATGTTGTTAATAACAATATTGTAATTTTAATGATTTTATGTATTAATTCTACTTCTGCCCAACGGTGATGTAGAATTAGTCTATAAGAACAATTGTAAATTTTAATGATTTTATGCATTAATTCTATTTCTGGCCAACGGTGATGTAGAATTAGTGTATAAGAACAGTTGTATGTTTTAATTTTGACCAATGTTGGAATCAAGGCATGCAATTGTTGTTATTTTTTATGTTAAGAAAAAGTTTGACCAGGCCTTCATCTTGGCTGAGGTGAACCGGGTAGTCACCTCACCGTGTTCCACTGAGCATGTGGCACCGGTGAGGGAGACAAACGAGGCTGATGCCGCTTAGGCAACTAAAGAGAGGGATTTTGAATCCCAAAAGATGTCATATAACCTTGAGCATAGGAAGTGTGTCACTGTCAACAAGAAATGTTTGGTTATGATAAAAACACGATTGAGCCTGTAATTGTGGGCTCAATCCCAGAGTGTGACACGGTCACCGAGTACCTCGATAGAATAAAGAGTCAGTTCACTGGCTCTTCAAAGACATATGCTACCTAGCTGATAAAGCAGCTGGTGACAGAGAATTACTCTAGAAATGGTGTCATAAGAGAGCACATGCTATTTGTTATCACTATGTGATGATGTGAATGTTGTATGCGATGATGGAAACGTTGCGTGCGACAATGAGAATGTATCATCGTCTGTGGATGTAAACAGAAAACGAAAGAGCTCACGATACGTCGTTGAAATTATGGCACTGTCATTTAGACCATATTTCAAGGGGGAGAATAGAAAGACTAGTTAAGATTAATATTCTTCCTCCATTAGAGCTCTCAGATTTAGAACAATGCAGAGAATGCATAAAACAAAAGTATGTAAATAAAACTAAGAAAGATGCCAAACAAAGCATAGCAATTTTATAGATTATTCACATAGACATCTATGGTCCATTTCCTATAAAGTGTGTGGATGGTTATGATTCGTTCATAACATTCATAGATGATTACTCCCGTTATGATTATATTTATCCAATCAAAGAAAAAATAGAAGCATTGGGTAAATTTAAGATATTTAAGGCAGAAGTTGAAAACCAACACAATTTAAAGATTAAGATAGTCAGGTCCGACCGTGGGAGGAGTACTATGGTCGGCATACCCCATATGGTCAAGTTCCTAGACCTTTTGCAAGGTTCTTACAGGAGAATGGCATAGTAGCCCAGTATTCTACACTAGGCAAACCTCAGCAGAATGGAGTAGCTAAAAGACGCAATCGTACCTTGATGGATATGGTGCGTAGTATGATAAGTTACTCCACCTTACCGTTGAGCCTGTGGATGGAGGCATTAAAAATCACCATTCATATTCTTAATAGAGTACCAAGTAAGTCGGTGCCCAAAACACCGTATGAGTTGTGGACAGAAAGAGTACCCTCACTAAACCACTTGTGTGTGGGGGGGAGTCCTGCTGAGGCTAAAGTATTTAACCCAAACATTGGTAAGCTAGATCCCAAAATAGTAAGTTGCCATTTCATTGGCTACCCAGAAAAGTCAAAAGATTTTCGTTTCTACTATCTAGACAGACATACAAAGTTTGTGGAAACGAGACACGCTATCTTCCTAGAGGATGAAATGATGAGGGAGAGCATGGTAGCTCGAGAAATTGACCTTGAAGAGAAGCGGGTGTATGCGCCCACTCTGAAAATTCATGAGCCATTTTTCTCACTACCTGCTGTCGCTGCACCAATAGTGCAAGATACTATGGGGCCAACACCTATTGTTATTCCACCTGTGCCAACAATGAATGACGATAAGGAACCTGTTCTTCATGATCCTGTAGAACCTATTGCCACACATGAGGGGGAGCAACAACAGCCTCAAACAGAAGATGTGCCAAATATGGAGGTCCCTAGAAGGTCTCAAAGAGTTAGAAAATCAGCTATTTCTGCTGACTATGAAGTATACAACACTGAAGAATTTCAAATGGAGGATGATCCCCCCTTATTTGAAGCCATGAGAAGTGATCATTCATCAAAGTGGCTTGAGGCCATGGAACATGAAATGAAATCTATGAATGCCAATAAAGTTTGGGACTTGGAAATAATTCATAAAGGAGCTAAAACAGTAGGCTGTAAATGGGTCTACAAAACAAAACTTGACTCTCAAGGGAATATAGAGAGATATAAAGCGTTACTGGTTGTAAAAGGCTTTACGCAAAGAGAAGGAATTGATTATAATGAGACCTTTTCTCCAGTCTCATGTAAGAATTCCTTCAGAATCATAATGGCATTAGTGGCACATTACGATTTAGAATTACATCAGATGGATGTAAAGACGACATTTCTCAACGGGGACTTGGAGGAAAAAGTTTACATGGCACAACCGAAAGGTTTTGTCATGGAAGGAAAAGAATGAATGGGATGCCGCCTAAAGAAATCCATTTATGGATTAAAATAAGCTTCAAGACAGTGGTACTTAAAGTTTGATCAGACAATAAGGAATTTTGGGTTTAAAGAGAATGTAGAGGACAATTGTGTCTATGCAAAGTTTAAGAATGGGAAGTTTATCTTTCTTGTCCTGTATGTGGATGATATCTTACTTGCTAGTAGTGATGTCAGTCTACTACTGGAGACAAAAATGTTTTTATCCTCAAAATTTGATATAAAAGATCTTGGTGAAGCTTTGTTCGTTCTAGGGATCGAGATTCACCGAGATAGAAGTAAAGGGGTATTAGGACTGTCACAAAAGGCATACATAGAAAGAATCTTAAATAAATTCAGTATGCACAAATATAGTCCCTCACCTGCTCCTATAGTTAAGGGTGACACATATGATGATTTACAATGCCCCAGGAACCAGTATGAGATCGATCAAATTGAAAATGGTTCCATATGCTTCAGTTGTCGGAAGCTTGCAATATGCTTAAGTATGTACGTGCCCTAACTTGGCATTTGTTACCGGGTTACTTGGCAGATTCCAGAGCAATCATGGAACAGAACACTGGAAATTAGTAAAGAATGTCTTGCATTATTTGCAAGGAACGAAAAGCCTCATGATGACGTATAGAAGATCATATTCACTCCATATAGTGGGATATTCTGATTCTGATTATGCGGGAGATGATAGAAAATCCACGTCTGGATATGTATTCACTATCGCAGGGGGAGCTATTTCATGGAAAAGCTCAAAGCAAACCATCACTACATCGTCCACAATGTATGCCGAGTTTGTAGCGTGTTATGAGACAACGGGGCAGGTGAACTGGCTAAAGAAGTTCATACCCGGTTTGAAGGTGGTTGACGACATCTATAGACCACTTAAGTTATACTGCGATAATAATCCGGCAGTACAGTATGCTCACAACAATAAGTCAAGTGGTGCTACCAAACACATTGACATAAAGTATTATGTTGTGAAAGATAAAGTCCAGGATCATGTCATAAGTCTTGAGCATATAAGTACCGAAAAGATGCTCATGGATCCGCTTGCAAAAGCCTTATCACCCAACGTGTTCAGAGAACATGTAGCTAGCATGGGTTTAAGAGAATGCATATAATTCCTGGATAAAAGAAGGCCCAAAGTTAAGTATCTATTTCAGAATAGAGTGGTGTGTTGTAGCTATTAAATCTATCGGTAATTGACCGTGACGATGAAACATGCTCTATGCGCTAATCTGTAATGGAATGAACAAAAGTAAATGATATGAAATTGAAACATGGTAGTGAGATCAAGGGGGAGAATGTTAGTTGATCTCCACCAATAGGCCCAACGGCCTATTGGGCCCTTGGATCTGCGCCCTGATCGGGGGCGCCCAACCCTAATATGGTTGGTGGGCCCCTGTCGCACAGCACTATAAAGAAA
This sequence comes from Miscanthus lutarioriparius, assembly GCA_904845875.1. NCBI lineage: Eukaryota > Viridiplantae > Streptophyta > Magnoliopsida > Poales > Poaceae > Miscanthus > Miscanthus lutarioriparius. Next base: position 139,211,330 of record CAJGYO010000002.1, read on the forward strand.
GGTGGGAAGACAGGGCTCTAACTATGCGGTTGACCTGAGCCGCCGTAACCACCGTGCGAGCGGTAGCAGCGACGGCTCCACGTAGTCGAGCCAAAGTGGCCAAGACAGGGCAGCCGTGGCCGGCCAAGCGCGGCAAGGCGCACGCGCGCGTTCAGCCAGCACGGCGACGTTGTGGCTTAGGGACGCGGTGACCATGCCTACGCGAGGAAACCGACCGAGGACGTGCCATGCATGCTTTTTAAAGCATCCAAATCAACAAATCGGTTGGCCAAACACCCAAACCACCTTCACCATACTTTAGAGGGTACATCAGGCCACCAAAACAACCCATAACACTACCCTATTTCTTAACCAGATTGCCATACAAAAATTACCAAACATCACAGTGTCTAGCTCACTAAAAGTTCATAAAATCTTCTAAGTGTTGAATGACTTTCTATTTCTAGTTGCATTTCCAAACCCTTAGAAATATAAGCTAGCAACATTATTTATCAACACTGAGTATTTTATTGTCATCTACAAAGTTCGTACTTTCAAATTTATTTAAGTGTTGCATATATGTTCTACATTATTTTTGTTCGATAAAAATTGGTTTTAAACCCTAAGTGATATAACATAACTATCAAATCAACTTTTGTTTCGCATTTCCGTTGATAGTTTTGAGTTACGGGAATTGATCTACACTCTTTATTACATGCATTAACACATAAACATTATGCTCATGACATGTTTTAGTAAATGATTTACAATGTAACACCGAAGGTGTTATATCTGTCGAGCTTGTTTCTTCGTGATCTTACGTCCGGCTTGGTTCCCATCTTCGTGCTTGGACTATGCTTGATATCTTGGGTCTTTTCTTATAGTGTTGATCGTGGGATCATCATGTCGTCTTCGTCCAAATCACGTCTTGCACCCTATTGAACTATAAAACAATTACTTGTAAATTTATTAGTCCAATTTGGTTGTGTTGGTCATCAAACACCAAAATCCAAAGTAAATGGGCCTATGGTCCATTTTCCTTACAATATCTTCCTTTTTGGTGATTGAAGACAACACGACCAAAGCAAGCAAATAATAAAAATTTTGAATTTAAAAACTATTTATTTGCTAGGATGCAATGCAAAGGGCAAGATTATATGATGCTAAAAAATACCACATATAAACATCTTTGAAAACTTATCTTGCCCTTGCAAATGTCCCCATGTGGCATTATGGATTTAAGCCTCCCCCTAACTCCATAATCCACTATCATTCCTTTCTCGGACCATTACCACTTGTAAATTATTATGATCGGGCTTATTTTTGGTCCCACAAATTCTCTCCCTTTAGAATCAAACACAAAAAGGAAGACATTAGTAGCACACGGGAGGGTCAAACTTTGTGTTCCTTTGTATGTGGAGTGGAATAGGTCACAAAATTTGACTCTCACATTATATAGACTAAGCTCCCCCTAAATATATGCATACATATGATGAAGAATGTAGTTTACGCATAATTGGCAAATTAATACTCAAGGGAGTTTAATCTATATAATGCATGGAGAAAGCATATAAACATCAAAGTGAAATCAACATGATGATATCGGTTTAGAAATACCACATGTGAAAACCAATTTGATTTATACCACTTACAATAGGTGGTGGATATTTGAAGTATGATGCTTAACTCTGAGAACTCCATTTTCCTTGCAATGAGACTACTACACACATGATAAGCTTGAAAAGGTGTTAGTCTCAAAGCATCCAACTTGTAGAGTAACCTCCCCCGAAATTTGTGCACACAAGTATGGAATACTTGTAGGAGACATGCACATTTGATTTTAGAATAAAAAATACCACTTGAAAGATGACATCACATGAATGTGAGAATCATTTTCGAAAGTGATATTCGGGAGAGATTATCTACAATTTGGACTTTGGCACATATTAGATGAACAATTGTAAAACAAGCTATGTGCCATGCTCCTAAACAATCTAAACCATATAGGTTTGCTCCAAGGGTTAAGAGTGAAACCGAGCAAGCCTACCATAAGATATACCTAGTGTATGCAAGACAAAAGATTAAACATGCAAATGCAAACCTAGACATGAAAATGAACTAGATGCTAATTGAAATTGCAAGAAATTAAATCTAGTTATATAACATGGGAAGAGGAATTTAGGTCCATAGTATTCACTAACCCACTTGGCAATTACCTTGTCCATAATGATGCACCCCATGAAATGCACCCATACTTTGCCAAGTCTCCAAATTCCCTGAAGTCCATCGGACTTCCCACTTCTCTTTCGGGATCCAAACCTTCTTGGTGCTCCTTATGTTGAAAATGATCTCCTTTGGCACCTAAATGCGTTTGGCCCCATTGTTTGGCTTGCTTGTTCACCTTGATGGCCACCACCTTGTCATTTTTCTTCTTCTTCAAGAGATAAGGTGTGGAGGCCTTTTTGTCCACCTTGTTGGTGTAGGTGTTGGAGAGCTTGCTTGTTTCCTTTTTATTTTTCTCTTTCTTCTTAGCTCCTTCCCCATTCTTCACCTTGCACTCATAGGACTTGTGGCCTTCCTTGTGGCACACGTGGCAAACCACAGTTTGTCCTTCATCAAACTTCTTCACTCCCTTAACGGTGTTATCTTGATGATGTTGGACTTGCTCTATTTTGCATTTTACTTGAGTCAAGTCCTTGGTAAGGCGAGCCACTTCTTCCTTGAGTTGCTCATTCTCCATTGCGACCTCTTGTGTGCATGTATCTACAACACCTTTCTCAACACAAACTTGGTTGTACAAGGGTGAGTCTAAACATAAATCATTGTAAGAAGTAGAGGCATCCTTTTAGGCATGTCAAAGATAGAACCTTTCTTTTTAGGTGCCTTGGTGAGGGTTGTATCGACGGCTTCAAGATTAGTAACTTTATTAGTTAGCTCATCACAATGTTTGCACATGGTTTCCATTTTAGCAAGCAAACTTTTATAAGCATCTTGTGAGCTAGCTAACTTTTCTTTTAATTTTTCATTTTTCTTTACAAGTTGCTCATCATTGATTGTGCATGCATTTGTTGTTGCACTAGCCTCAAGTTGCCCAATTTTAGTAGATAGTTCAATATTAAGATTAGCAAATGTCTCATATTGTTCAAGCAAGGTTTTATATGCTTTTTGTGAACTATCTAGCTTTTCTTGCAATATTTTTAGCTTCTTTTGTTGGCTAGTGTAAGCCTTAGCATATTTAAGATTTTCTTGCACAAGTTCATTAAGAGAAGGTATTTCAACATCACTATCACTCTCACTAGAGAATGAGCTTTTGTTACCTCGTGCCATAAGGCACACACAAGAAGAGCTTGATGATGAGTGCTTGTGGCCTCGCCTCTTGTGATGGTCTTCTTCACTTGAAGAATCATCCCATGACCTTATTGATGTGAGGGCTTTGTCCTTGCACGCCTTCTTCTTTATCTTGGATGTGGGCTTGTTTTCATAAACTTCCACAAAGTGCCCCAACTCGCCGCATCCATAGCATCCTTTCTTTATTTGCTCATTTCTTTGATTGGTGAAGAAATCTTGAATTTGGATGGGCACGCCCTTGACATTGAGCCTTTGGATCATCTTCTCTACCTTGTTGATAAGTTTGATTGATTTTTCATCAAGGTCAGAGGTGGAGGAGGAAGATTGATCATCATCACTTGAATTATCATCATCTTCTTCATCATCATCTTCACTTGAGGAGCTTGAGCTTGAGCTTGTCTCAACTTGCTTGCCCTTCATCTTCTTTTTCTCACTACATGCGAGAGCTTTGCCTTTGCTTAATGACGAGGCTTCTTCTTGACCCATCTTCCGTGACATTTCAAATACCACTATCTTGTCAATGACTATGGCCGGGTCAGGGTGCTCAAGTCCTCCATGTTGTGAAGGATGGTGATGATGCTTGCATATTTCTTTCGTGGTAGCACAGAGATGATCTTCCTCACGATGTCCGCATTATCTAGCTTCGTTAATCCTATTGAATGGAGCTCATTGATAATTAGATTCAAACAAGAATACATATCACGAATAAGCTCATCATAATTCATTTTAAAGGAATCATAATTTTGTTTAGCTAGACAATGTTTTTGCTCACGGATATTAGTTGTGCCGTCATGGAGCTCTTGGAGTTTTAACCAAATTTCATGTGTCATATTTAAAGTGAACACTTGGTTGAACACATCCATGCTAAAAGATTCATACAAGCAATTTTTAGCTCTAGCATTGAAATAAATTTCTTTTTTCACTCTTTATGGGTTTATCGGGATTCTTAATGGGTTTCATCCCGTCACGAGTGACTCTCCAAACACCCAAATCTACCGCCTCAACGTGATAAGCCATTCTAGCTTTATACTAGGGGAAGTTAGTGCCGTCAAAGTGCGGAGACCTAGAGGTATCCATCCCAACCACTCTAAATAACGTCGGCTCAACGACGGTGAAGCCAAAGGTCTAAATTGAGCCAACCGGCTCTGATACCACTTGTAAGGGACCGTGACGCCTAAGATGGGGGGGGGGTGAATTAGGCAACTTAAAACTCTAACTCTAAACTATGGCCTCTTTTTCTATATTTAGCAAAAAACCTATGCAAAAGATAAACTATCTAGGTGTGCAACTATGATTTTGCTAGTTGAGTTGCTATCTCTACCGCAAAAGAATAATGCAACCTAGGTTCCAATCCTATCAACTAGCCTATCAACTAAGCTAGGGAAGTAAAGCACACAACCAAGGTAGCAATGTAAATGCAGAAGCTAAAGAGTAAGGAAGAGATATGCAAACTCTCGTCGATGACTCTGGTATTTTTACCTAGGTATCGAGAAGCGCACAAGCTTCCCCTAGTCCTTGTTGGAGCCCCTCGCAAGGGCCAAGCTCCCGGTCGGGTAACTCCGTGGATAGCTCTGGGCCTTCCCCACATGCAAGCAGATCTCCGGTTAAGCCACTCGTGGTAAAGCCTCTCCTAGACCGCTCACCGCCATCTTCACTATCAAGCTTCCGGCCGAAACGCCACGGGTCTTGTTCCCTCCGGTACACGGTGGCAGCCACACCACAAACACGGTTGGTGTGATCTCGCAAGACTACAAGCCCCTTCGATGTACAACAAAGGTGCGCGCAAGCACCGAGTGGTAAGAGGTATGCAAACCTCACTAAACACTAGGCCTAAACCTAGAGCAAGCGCATAAGTGGTGGTCTAATCAACCTAAGCACTTCGCAAAGCACCTACGCTAATCACCTAATGAATCACTAAGCACTATGCAAGTGGAGATCACAAAAATGGTGTATCAACACCCTTGGTATGTTTCCTCAACTCTCCACTCCTCAAATGGCCGGTTGGGGGGCTATTTATAAGCAACGTAGAGAAAGTAGCCGTTGGGGGCGAAACCCATCTTTCTGCTACTAACTGGACGCAGCTGTCTTCCTGACCGGACGCGTCTGGTCTTGTCGACCGTTGTAGTGTGTGTGTTGATCGAACTCTGGGCCGAGTCCGGTCTCACTCGATCGGACGCGTCCAGTCGCGCTGGCGCCGCTCTGGAACCTTTCTGGACATGATCGGACGCTACTTCTTGGTGCATCCGGTCATTCTACCGTCGTGTCCGGTCACGCTAAAAACATTGTCGTGATGAAGAACAGTGTCATCTGTGCTTCCGGTCACTACTTTGCTCAACGTTCGATCACAGCTGCTGACGTCTTCCGTTGCCAAGCAACTGATCGGACGCGTTCGGTCCTCCTAGGGACGCGTCCGATCACCTCTGTCGAGCTTGTTTCTTCGCGATCTTGCGTCCTACTTGGTTTCCATCTTCGTGCTTGGACTATGCTTGATATCTTGGGTCTTCTCTTATGGTGTTGATCGTGGGATCATCATGTCACCTTCGTCCATGTCACGTCTTGCACCCTATTGAACTACAAAACAATTACTTATAAATTCATTAGTCCAATTTAGTATGTTGGTCATCAAACACCAAAATCCAAAGTAAATGGGCCTAGGGTCCACTTTCCTTACAGACTCGTCTTCACCAACACATCAGCAGAAGGGGCTTCACTATCATCTTGGGGCACTACAATGGCTCGAAAGCCTTAATTTGTCGACACCTTTTGCATCAATGTATACGATGACTTGCCTTCATAGCCTAGTTCGAGTGGCCAATCAACTCGTTCGGCACCGAGGTCTACTTCACCTTCGTCGACCACTTCAGCTCGAGGGGCTCACTGACAACTTTGGTCTGGACATCTACTTATGCTACTATGGCTACTATGAATAAGTCAACTAAAACATGCACAACTAAATATTCGGTCACAAGCGCCAGCCAAGAGGAGCTAGGGGAGTATACTGGAGGACCTAACACTCTAGAGGGTGAAGTCTTTTTCTCGACGCTCATGAGAGAAGATTTGGAGGCTTCACGGCAACCTTCGGCTATGACTACTTCGAGTACATCAACTATGATGACTACACCCATTCGTGAAGTGAAGGTTTGTCTCCATGTGAAGCCTCAGACGAGAAGGTCCCGAAGGCGAAGATATGCAAGTAGAGAAGGTCCCAGACCAGAGATGAAGATCTACACAATGAGAAGGTCTCAGAGGAAAGATCTGCATGCTGAGAAGCTCCCAGAGGCAAAGACCTGCATGCCAACCGAAGCTAACAATCCATGTCACAGAAGCAACCAAGGAAGCCGAAGCCCAAATAGGAAGCCGTGGAGATCGACATCGAGACACTTGGAGTTAGTGGCTTCCTGAGTTAGCACTTGTATAGACTAGAGTCATGTATGTGGTATTTTCTCCATGCCCTTTTTCCCACTGGGTTTTTGGGATGGAGTTTTTAGTGAGGCGCCATGCGTAGGTTGCGAAGGGCGATCCTCGCGACCATAGTTCAAGTTCTATTTGTGCCTCGTCCAGTATGAGCATCTATTAGGACATGTTGTACCATTCATAACCCAATAGTTGAGGGACAAATGTATATGGGCCAAATCTCCCCCTAGAAGAGGCCCAACTAGCAGCTAGCTATCGCAGGTTCATAACAGCGACAAGCATCGTTGTTCGTCAGATGTCAGAAGTGTGGGTCTCCGGTGGCTCAGGTACTCAAGAACACGAGAGAGACGCGGTGATGTATCCTAGTTTGGGCTGTCGAGGCCCTACGTCCAGCAGTGAGGAGTTCTTCGTATTCAGGAGCACCCAAATCGGGGGGGGGGTACAAATGAAGAAGAATGAGAGTTTGGCAGGATGGCTCGGTGCTATCCCACGGCTCGTCGACGGTGAGGTTTCTTCCCCAGCGAGTAAGGGAATTGTCAATGCGGGACCCATGGGGTTTCCCACGGAGAAGAGAGAAGAAGACCTAGTCCAACTAGGATTCCATACATGTAATCCTACTAGAACTAGTTACACGTAATCCTACTAGGATCTCTACTTTGTAACCGACTAGGACTCCCGCCTCTCCTGGACTATATAAAGGAGGGCAGGGGTCCCTAGATCGCTACCTACAGACCCACCTACACATAACCGACAGAACTCACTACCACAACAAGAGAAATTTTTAGTTCAATTTTAGTTCCTCGAACAAATCAGACTCAAGACCCTCCAACTCTTTGTTCCAAACAGCAAGAGGCTCGGGGGCTACTCTACTTCACAAACTACCATATTCATGACTACGAAGATTCAAGATGTTCAATGGAAGAAAACAAGCACTCCGGGAGGGTATTTATAGATCGAAGGAGCGGTGCACATGGACTAGGAGTACCAACGAAACAAGCCTTACAAAGAACACAGTGAAAAGACAGGACTCAATAATAGAAGACTCAGGCACAGTACTCGAAAACGAGCATATTCGGAAGAATATACCAACGCTGTGCAATCTGTAAACAAGCAACATTTATACCCAACCGCCACCATACAACCCCTACCTGGCGCGCCAGCTGTCGATGTTTTACCACTGGCAACCAGCCACGGGAGTACCCGGGACGGTGATTTGTTCAGAGGGGTATCGGCGTTTGCAGGAACTTGATGGTAAACGCAGGGAGACAATGATTTATACTGGTTCGGCACGCCGGAAAGTCACGGCGCCCTACGTCCAGTCTGGTGTGGATAGTATATTGCGCCCTGCGCTATTTGTTGTGTTGCGAGGTATGTTGTCCACCGATAGCCTGCCACGGGGGTCCCCGGGGCAGTATTGTTTGGGCTTCAGCGTATGCGGAACTCGATGGTGAACGCAAGATACAGTCGATTTATCCTGGTTCAGGCCCTCGACTGTGGTCGAGTAACAGCCCTACGTCTAGTTGGCGTTAGCCTTTGCGTTGGATTGATTGTGTTGTAGAAATTGTGATCTCCTTCTTGGTAAGGTAGAATAGCCGTCGTCGTCGAGTTGTCCAGTCGGGTACTGTTATCCTCAGGAACAGAGTCCGGCCAGTGAACGATGCAGTCTTGAGATGTTACAGTCAGGACGAGGCCATCTTGAGCTCCCTTCAGTGGCATTCTTAGTACTGGATCGAGGACTTCTCTGAGCCGTGCCTGATAAGATGTTGCCATGTTGAGGAGTCCGAGTGGAGGAAAATCCGACTTCTTGAAGGGGTTCTGCGCATACTCCGAGTTGTATTCTTGATAGGTCAGGGCCGCGTTCTTAAGTCCCATCGGAAAAAACTCGGTTTCCCGAAAGGACTCGGATAAGACTCCAACTCGGATGCGGATCTCGAATTCGAGTCGGATGCGCAAAGCTGTGGAACCTGAGTTGAATCAGACACTATGAGCTGCGTGAATCTTCCGAAGATTTGATCTATCGTGTTCGGCCAACTCTGACTCGTATCTGATCCAGGCTTCCCTACGCTGCCTAGCATGGTGTTGGCGCCCTTGCTTCAACTTGTTTTTTCTTTCTCTAGCTTGTTTCTGACTCTCGGTTTCTCCATCGTAGCCCTGGGCAAAGGGTGATATGTTGGATTCTGATTTATCTGATGACCTGACATCGGGTGCTTCTGGGGGATTTAATGGTGACCGAGGGCGTCGAACCATGAATACTTCCCGTGCGTGAGCCGTTCTGTTATTGGCGTTAGTTTTCATACTGTCGGAGTTGTTGATGACTTTAGTAGATGCCTCGATGTTGACCTAGCAAGGGAAGACATAAAAAATCATCATGCGAACAAACATAGTGCTCTAAGTAAAATCATCATGTGAGCAAACATAGTGCTCTAAGTCTTCTCTTAACGGTCGCTAAAGTGCTCAGGTAGAACATGCCTTAATCCGTGAAGCTTGTTTTCTCGAATGGATGGTCACGTCAATGAACCTCTGAACCATACGGATGGTCACGTCAAAGAACCTATGAACCATACGGGTGGTCACGTCAATGTACCTCTGAACCATACGCGAGATTCAAGTGCTTAAACGTAACAAGACACTACCTGAGGAATTTACATGGCCTAGCAAGAGCAAGACACGAAAAAAGTTTATATGCATTTTATAATGCCGGGGCCTGCCCCTGATTGATTATCCAAATATGTGACATGATCCCGACTTCATATCCGGAGTGTCATTTACAACATATTTTTATGTTTAACATGCAGGGGAGCTACATCAGTACCATGAGATCAGGAAAAACACGCTCTTGAGAGCTAATCCAGAAACAACCTGGATTGATAAAAAAAAAGAACCCCGACAAGGTGCGGCACGGACCAAGACAAGATCAGAAAGAACCCAGATTGATCAAAAAAGAACCCCGACAAGGTGCGGCAAGGACCAAGACAAGATCAGAAAGAACCCGGATTGAAGAAAAACAACCCAGATAAGTTGGGAACAGAAATCAAGACAAAAAAGAACTTGGATTGATCAGAAAACAACCCGGATGAGGTACATACAAGTTCAGAAAGAACATGGACGAAGTGCAAACAACCTGGAAGAGGTACATCAAGAACCAGAGAAGTCTAGAAACGACCTGGATAAATAAAAAACAACCCGGATGAGGTACATACAAAGTTTAGAAAGAACCTGGACGAAGCGCAAACAACCCCGAAGAGGTGCTGCAAGTACCAAGACAAGATCAGAAAGAACCCGGATTGATCAAAAAAGAACCCCGACAAGGTGCGGCAAGAACCAAGACAAGATCAGAAAGAACCCGGATTGATAAAAAAAGAACCCCGACAAGGTGCGGCAAGGACCAAGACAAGATCAGAAAGAACCCAGATTGATAAAAAAAAAGAACCCCGACAAGGTGCGGCACGGACCAAGACAAGATCAGAAAGAACCCGGATTGATCAAAAAAGAACCCCGACAAGGTGCGGCAAGGACCAAGATAAGATCAGAAAAAACCCGGATTGAAGAAAAACAACCCAGATAAGTTGGGAACAGAAATCAAGACAAAAAAGAACTTGGATTGATCAGAAAACAACCCGGATGAGGTACATACAAGTTCAGAAAGAACCTGGACAAAGTGCAAACAACCTGGAAGAGGTACATCAAGAACCAAAGAAGTCTAGAAACGACCTGAATAAATAAAAAACAACCCGGATGAGGTACATACAAGTTCAGAAAGAACCTGGATGAAGTGCAAACAACCTGGAAGAGGTACATCAAGAACCAGAGAAGTCTAGAAAACGACCTGGAGGAATAAAAAACAACTCGGAAGAGCATCACGGCTTAGTCAAACACTAAGCTCGGGGGCTCGGCATTCGCTTCAACTACGCCCGGGGGCTCGGATTCAAGGATGAAAGACCAAGAATACAAGTACTCAAGACAAACGACAACACATCAAGACCCTTCATCCGATTTCTTTTTGAAAGAAAAGAACTCGGAGAAGGCTCGGGGGCTGCGGGATATATAACCCCAGAAATTTTTTAAGACAAGAATCTAGACCCTCTAACTTTTGCAAGCAAAAGCAAGAGGCTCGGGGGCTACACTTAGTGAGTGCAATTTTTATGAAAAATTGCACCCACAGAAAAAGAACTCGGAGCAACCAAGAAGACTAAAGGGACCCTCTGGCTTCTTGTCCCAACAAGCAAGAGGCTCGGGGGCTACACTCACTGAGTGCACTTTTTTAGAAAAAAAGTGCACATCAGTCATGCCGAACCAACCAAAAGAAGACCATCTCAAGGTTTCACTTCAGAAGAACCTGGAACGGATTTACAACAACTCAACGAAGGCCAAGAAGAACAAGAAGGCTTCCGAAGCTCATCCATGAGATGCTCGGGGGCTTGTCGATGCAGGACCCATGGGGTTTCCCACGGAGAAGAGAGAAGAAGACCTAGTCCAACTAGGATTCCATACATGTAATCCTACTAGAACTAGTTACACGTAATCCTACTAGGATCTCTACTTTGTAACCGACTAGGACTCCCGCCTCTCCTGGACTATATAAAGGAGGGCAGGGGTCTCTAGATCGCTACCTACAAACCCACCTACACATAACCGACAGAACTCACAACCACAACATACCTCGCAACACAACAAATAGCGCAGGGCGCAATATACTATCCACACCAGACTGGACGTAGGGCGCCGTGACTTTCCGGCATGCTGAACCAGTATAAATCATTGTCTCCCTGCGTTTACCATCAAGTTCCTTCAAACGCCGATACCCCTCCGAACAAATCACCGTCCCGGGTACTACCGTGGCGGGTTGCCGGTGGTAAAACATCGACAGGAATCGACCCTCTCTCTTGCTGGGTTGCCTTGGGAGGAACACTCTGATGTGTCCTCTCGAAGTGTCTAATCTATCGACTGAACTCTGCTTGTCCAGCCCCCTATCTATGGGAGCCGATCTTCCACTTATATCCTAAGGAAGGTCGGGTACGAGGCGGTTTGTGGGCTTCAGTCTATGGTCTTCGTGCGCCGAGGTCCAATAGGGTGCTGCTGCGGCGTGCATGGACCTTGGTGTTGTCATGGAGTCGGGGGAGCAACGGGCGCCGCCTGATATCGTGGGGGCCCCTGACACTTGACCGTTAGGAGCTGTCTGCTGCGGTTCGGCCTCCACCAGGTGAACCTTCTCGAGACGTCGGTTGCTGGTCCGAGCACTGGGTCGGGTTGGAGCCGGGCTGGGGTCAAGCTCGGGGTGTCGTCGATCGGGAGCCCGAAGCCTTGATGAGCCCCCGAGGTCCGAGCAGTGACCTTGGGCACGCTCGGGCTCTGCCCAACTCTGACCGAAGGGTACGCGCGAGCGTACCCAATGGGTATAGCCCCTAGCCCCCGAGCGATCCTAGGGGATCGGTCGGGGGATCTATCGGCCGAGAGCCTTTCTCCCGAGGACTTGGCATACCCCTATGTTTGACTCTGGTCACTCTTCCTCCTCTAAAGGTTGGTGTCTGCTACTCTCCTTTGAACAAAGTGAAGATGTTATCTGTTTTTTTTTAAAGTGAAGATGAAGATGTTATCTAATGTCTATCAATTATCCAATTTGTGACACATCTGTGTGGTTGCGCAGAGGACGCTCAGCATGCTTTCCTCCTTGCTTTCTTTGCCTCTTCCATTTGCCTATTTATGATCCTGTTTACATATATTTAAACTATACATAAATGACTGATCACTATTCACTATATATACATGGCTGACCAGCCATCTAGGCACATGAACGACTAAATGTTCGACTAGCCGGCTAGGACCGACTAATCGACCCCGATTGACTACTAATCATGATTATTCATCTAATCGGTGGTCTTGCGACTAGCCTCAACTATACGATCTGATAACACTTCTTTCATATTTGTCTAATCGGTGGTCTTGCGACTAGCCTCGACTATACGATCTGATAACACTTCATACATCAGGTTTCCGATTAGGTGTGCGATCAAGCCTTTTGGCAAGACTCGGAATGGAGATGCAGGTTGAAACATAAAGGGGTGTACCCGGTCAGAGAGAGCTCTCGCTGTCGCGGGGTCTGGGAAGGTGTCGATGGCAAGCCTTATCCTCTCGCTTTGTGCTATGCGAGGAGACCGTGACTCGAACCGGGATCTTCCGGTCACAGGCGATAAGACTCTACCGCTTGCCTGGGCCCGCCCTTCAATGCAGGTTGAAACATGATCCAGCAATATGCTGAAAAAGAGATGATCGGGAATACCCGAACCGAAATTTCAGGTAGTGATATTTCGGGACTAAATTCGGGTAGCGTTTTCCATTACCCGAATTTCTTACTACCCATATTACCCGACCCGAAAAATTCGGGTAACCTGAACGCCCAGGGACAGATGACATTGTAGATTAATTTTCAGCCATGTAGACATCAGTTGATCTCAAGTCTGATTATATAATTTTGCTCTTTCAGTAGTTCCTCTGATTCAGACAGAACAATCTGATGAACCAAAACAACAAAGTAGCAAAAGCTTTAGAAAACCATGTACATAACCAGGGCTGCAGCATAGGTGTGCCATGAGTTGACGACCATGGTGATATAGAATTGAAAGGTGGAGAAGCAGAATGGTAGTGAACTGCTCCTCACAGCAATAGGCTACTTTTTATAGAGTTTATGGAATAAACAGCTATACCCACCTTATGCATATTTATGGATATTTCGCAACTAGAGCAGTCCACTATCCGTGGCGTATGCATCTCCAGTGTAGGAAATCCCGTTCAACTCTTATATGTGTGTATCATCTGCAATTGGAAAGTGAAGTTTTGATGAATAGACTAAAACAAGTTCAAATATGGGTTAAGTTCACTGCATGAATATCTTGATTAATAATTATGGCCCAGATTCTGAGCAGCATCTAACCTGTCATGGCAGTGCTTAATAAAAGTCTACGTCCTAACTACATAGTGTACATAACATGGTAATAGTCTCTGTCTTACACAAAAGAAAAGTTTTTTTTCTTTTTCTTTTGGAGGAGAATGCACAGCAGACATGTTAGCACACTATATCTGATTCATTCATCATGATTACTAATTATGGTCAGTTGGGCCCCGTTCGCTGGTCTAAAACTGGCTGAAAAATACTGTTCCGGCTGAATTGTTGTGAGAGAAAAACACTGTTCCGGCTGAAAAAAGAAGCTGAACAAGCCGAATATGGGGTAAGCCGAATACTTCTAAGTCCTAACTACATTGTACTGTGACTCTGTTGCATACGGATGAACGAGGGACTGACAAAGCCGTACCTGCTTCAAATCTCCGAATGTCAGTCTATCATAATCAATTTGTCACCTGTAGTCAGGAGTTTCTCCCCTGTTCCACAAATGGATAAATGACGAAATTGTTCATACACCAAACCTGAGAAAAATAATAAAAATGACATAGAAATACATTTTGTTAGTCTGTCAGATGGAATAAAGATTAACAAGACCAAAGCATTGCCAAAGGAGAAACATAGGGACAGAACTAATGCAAACAAGAAGCTCAATATATTGGATTTCAAACATATTCTACAATCAAAGTACAATAGACTAACAGACAGCTACTATACATATTTGCAGCAGTAAGGGGGTGTTTGGTTCCATGCCTCACTTTACCACGCCATGCATGTGGCTGCCACAAATGCTAGGCTGCTATTTGGTTTGAGAGTAAGCTGCGGCACACCACAAGATCCCAACCTCCATGCACTCAGTAATTCTCGCCACAACTGTGGCGGCCATTTTGTTCACCTCAGCTGCGGTGGCGCCACAAATAACATGGCATGCATTGGCATAGAACCAAACAGGCCCTAAACCTTTTGTTCTCTTTTTTTTAACGATCAGCTGAGAAAAAGAATTCCCCACTTGAATTAATTGCACTGGAGGGATGTTAAACACTGCTGTCCAAAGGGATTACAATTTACAAGAGAAGTTTTTAAGAATTAGTAAACCTTTCCTACTCGTCACCAATAGCTCAATGTCAATGAAATGGAAGTTAGGTGGTAAAGGATCATTGCAAACATAAAGAGGCCATAAAGTGTCCATCTTTTTGCAAAAACAATCACAACTGTAAGATTATACTTTAAACGAGAACGGTAAGCTTCATATCATGCATCATCGTGCACATGTTATCTATCACCTTGATCCCCAAATTACAGAGATACAACAATTAATCCTGAATTTGGTTACCTCTTTTACCTGTACTAGTTCAGATGAGAAATGGTGCAAAATATTCCGTAGAAACTGTACTCCAGTTACATACTTTGTATTTGCGACTCTGTTGTATATGCATAATTAATATAGTATATGTGCCTGAACAGAGCGAAAGACATACTAAACTGCTCTCCCACTGTCAGTCGGTCATGACCAAATTGTCCACGTTTGGTCGAGTGTTTCTCCCCTGTTCCACAAATGAACAGATAAACCAAATTGTTGGTGCTCCAAACCTGAAAAGGGAATAAACATGACACAAAACACCCAAATGCTGAGTCAGTGAGATGGAAAAAAACAGGCAAAAATATTGTCCAAGGAAGAACATAGAGCAAGAAATGACTAGTCAAACAAGAAGCATCTGAATATGAACACAAAGTTTATCCAAGGCAGCCGTAGTGCTATGGAGGATCAATACAAGAATCCTAACATATTTGCAGTTTTTATACAGATTTGCAGTAGTGGATCTTTATATTCCTAATATATGATAAAGGACCATTGCAAATACAGAGGCCGTACATCTTTGTGCAAAAACTGTCACAACTGTAAGATTCATACATTTGAATGCATCCTTGAGCAGATACCAACCTGAACCTTTGCAAATTGCAGAAACATCACATGAGCCAGAAACCAGTGACCACTTTTAGCTGTTCTTGTCTGAATGAGAAAATGATGGAAAATATCCAGCCAAATAGATTACTCTGATTAATCAGTGCAACTTTGATAATTACACACAGATGTAAGGGAAGTGCCAACAGTCTGATCATACAGAAGAAACAGAACTGCACAAGACAGATAGAAGGTCGAATATGTAATCCATAAAATTGCTTATCAGTCACAGGGTTTTTTAGTTTTGGTGTACATATCACAACTCTGCAACACATCCAGAACCATATCTACAGCCTGAACCTATGTAGCACTAAGCATCCATTTATTTCTACCTTACAAAGTTTCAGCACTCAAAACCTCTAGAAGCGGAAGTCCACTGAACCACAGATGCTGGATCATAGTTTAAACATAGACCACTATCCAATATCATCTATAGTCGGATTCTAGAATATGGCAATGGGAAGAACTAAAAGACGTGCTTATTATCCTCAGCAACCCATGTTGACATGGCATGGAGCACCCGCCCCTTCCATCCCAGCAGCAACCAATGGTTATCCACATCGATGAGAAAGTCTCTGTGATAAAAGTTCTTGACCTTGTCACTGGCAGCCTTGATAACCTCTGGATTCAATGGTAGCTGCCTCAGCCCAGCCCGTGGTTTCGCACCTGCCATTGCCTATAAGTTTCAGGGCGCTCCACCCGGTCTGCACCCTCACAAGCAATCACATTCAGGGCAGACCTCCCCAACATATCCCGCTCAATCAGCAGCCGCTCATCATTGTCCCTGGGGATGGTCGCATCAATCATGTCAAATAGCGCTGAGTAAAGAAAGTGCTTCCGGAACCGTGTAAAAAGAACGGGACACCATATGTTCCATTTACCACAGAATGGATGAAAACATCGGGCTGCATCTCCCGGATGTTGTTGAGGACCATATCCCTAGGGCTTGGGTTGTCCACCAAAACACTCTCGCCCCATCAAGTGGCCGATAAAGCATTCGCTGTTGACAACAAGCACCTCATCAGGATTAATATTGAGGTCCTTTGCACGGACAGTCTCCCACTTTGCTGCAATACCGTGGAACTTGAATGGCACGCCAACCTCACGGGCACAGTTGCTGAGGCGGCGACCTGTTTCCTCAATCTGGTGGGCTGGGCGGAACCCAGGCTGTGGGGCGGCAATTGCGGTGAACCTCACCTCTGGCGGTCCACCTTCCCTCTTTGCCAGTAAATGGAGCAAACCAGGATACTGGAATCCATGCTGCACACCATACTCCACAATGTGTAACTTGCTCCTCCCTGCCACAGCATGACAAATTGTCATGTTGGAGAACATGAATTTCACTTTCTTCAAACAAGAGGCTGCCATGGACAGCTTGTATGCCTTGAGATAATCAACGACAGAGGTGCGTTGTGCCATGAGCGACTGGTACACCTGGCTCCCTGTGCTCACGAGTCGTGCCTCCAGTCCCTCGGCAAAACAATGGGCCAACCTCTGCGTGGCATCCCCTCTGAGCGAGGAGTGCTGCTTGATCTGCCTCAGCACCTCGTTTGCACTTCTCGCCGATCACCAGTGGCAACCGACTGTGCACAATGGATAAGCATGCTGTGCAGGTCAACAACCTCATTCCCCGCTGCCTCCCCCGTGCCCCCCTTCCCGCTCACCCTCCTGGCACTCTTCTCAGACTCGCTATCCATGGCGATCGCGCAGATCCTCCATGCGCTTCAAGAATCCCTCATGGCCAGAGGTCATTATTTCGTTGTACAGCTCACTAGCGTCGGCTTCTTCCTGTTCCGGCATCATCAGCTTGGTGTTTCTACCTGTCTCTGTCTCCAAGTCCTCTTCGGTGTGGCGGTTCTTGCGGCCCTTCCATTACTGCTTCTGCTTCCCCAAACAGTAACATCCCATCCACCACCGCCTCCTCCTTCACTTGGCCAGCAGCAAAGCCAGTAGCTGGCTTGCTGTCAGTAGGCAAAGCCTCGGAATGCCCCAGGGTGTCCTCGAGGTCGATGAGAAGGCTGTTGTTGGTGGGCAGGAACTTCTTGGCCTCTTCCATGCCTTTGAGGAATGCCATGTTCAGCAACTCCATGTTTCCCTCATTCTGGGCACCGAAGAAGGCCGAGGCCAGCGCGGCGTGGTCACCGTCGCCAGCGGGCAAGGTGGTGGCCTCTGTCTTCGTCTCCTCCTCCTCTGCGCCATTCAAGAACTCCGATCTTTGGATGCCCACGCCGCCCCCGGCGTCCTGGGCGGCGAGGGAAGCGCGCTGCTGTTGGGCTCCGCCACAGTCGGCGTTCTGAGGGGCGAGGGAAGCTATCAGCCGTTGGCCTCCAACGCCGCCGCCGCCGGTATCCAAAAACGCCAGACTCTGCTGGAACTTGGCGGTGCCTCCGTCTTGTCCCGGCGAGAAGAAGGCGTTGAGCTCGTCGGCGGTGAAGTCGTCGAGCCCCGCCGCCATGTCGGGGTACGGAGGGGAGGCCAGCAGCTGGGAGAGCTCGAATGAGTCGTAGGGCGAGGTGGGATCGGCGGATGCGGGGGCGGGGGAGGAGGAGGGAGAGACAGTAGAGCTGCCGCCGGTCCCTGAGGTGGTGGCGACGGCGGCGGCGGAGTCGGTTGCGGTGGTGTCGGAGAGGATCTGGGCGTACGGTTGCTGGGTGTTGAGGAGAGCGGGGTGGTCGGGGAACTGGTAGAAGAACTGGCCGTCGATGTCCTGCTCCATGAGCATCTGCGAGATGAAGGGGAGGACGAGGTCGTCGGAGGAGGCCGGGTCGTCGGCATCGAGGCGCGGCGTTGGGGGCAGGTCGAGGAAGATGGAGGGGAAAAGGGCTCGGGGCGGCGAGGTAGGCTCCTGCGCCAGGAAGTCCTCCGGCGAGGTGGACATGGCTCGCCGTCGGTAGAAATCGGAGCTCTCGCGTGGCGGAATCAGTCAATCAGCGCTTGTGGCGGGCGTGAGGTGTCGTGGCGGGGAGGGAAGGGGATGGCCTGGGTCGGGCCCTGGGAGGCAAATTGTAGAGGACCCGGTCCTTTATGGATCGTGGAGGACCCTGGCCCCGAGACGACACGTGCATGTCAACAATCTTAAAGCACATGCTCCTTTCAGTTCATTTTCAGTAAATTACACGGCCGGTCCTTAAAGTATTGGACGAGTTTTATTTGGGTCCTCAAAGTACAAAATCACATGTTTGGCTCCTTAATATATTTAAGTGATGTCATCTAGATCCAAAATAGATATGAGGAGGGTTAGAAGCAGACGTGGTTGTCCACGTGGTCGACCACGCACTACGGGATCATGGCTCCTTTCCACCAGGCCAAGCCATGGCATGCCCATTGCCCACGGTGGCATGCGTGACCTCGCCCACATCATGCTCGACACCCTCGCAGCCGAACCCAGCAGCTCACAGACGTGTGTGTACGCCAGCGAGTCTTGGCTACTCGATGGGTGGTGACCACCGCCTGCAGGTCTGCCGCCGCTCTCGCATCTTTGCCTGTCTTGCCACCTTTCGGCGGCGCTTTGTGGCGCGCAATACCCCTCACGCCCGCTGCAAAAAAGTCACCGCCGCCATCCTTTGCGCCACGGCGAGTTAAGCCGATGAGGCAGTCATACCATGCGCCCTCGTCGAGGCATATTCCCCGTCCGGTCGCTTACTGCTGACGACCAACGCCAACGGCGCTGCCCATCTCGCACTCCACGCCGCACGCTCTCTTAGCTTGGCCGGCCTTGACCGAGCTAGAAACTCGTGGCCGCCATCACCGCCATGGACGCCGGTAAACACCGCCACCTCCCCATTTCCAAATTCGCGCAACTCGAGGCCTCTCGCTCCAATTCCTCGCACACATAGCTGCGCCTAGTTATCATGTAGCCCCTGGAAGTGACCTCGTTGCAAACCATCCACTACGAGTGATGAATTTTGGAATCTCGCCACTGCGGTCCGCCATGGCCGAGCGAGCTCCTGCTGCACCACCAAGCCTCCCCTCGCTCGACCACGGGCACCGTGAGGCAGGGTCAGCCACGGAGGCGTCGGATCACGCGGCCGCGCGTACGCGGAGGCGCTGGGGCAGCGCTCACGTGCGTGGGGCGCCGGGACGGGGTGGGGCGGCGTCCGACCAGAGGAACAACGGAGGAGAGGTGGCCACGGGGCGAGGAGGTCGAGCGCGATGCGGGCCAGGGTCACCGCAGCCAGCGCGGCTGGTGGCGAGGCTGTCGCTGCCGGCGGCGGCCATGGCCTGCTGGGCGAGTGCCCCTCGAGCCCATAGGTACGTGGACGACCACGTCACCTTCTAACATTCCTTGTGTTTATTTTGGACCTGAATGAAATCACTTAGATACATTAAGAGTCAAACGTGTGATTTCGTAGTTTGGGGACTTAGATAAAACATGCCTAATACTTTAAGGACCGGCCGTGCAATTTACTTCCTTTTCTATTCTCATGTGATGGCCGTTACTTCCCCGTTAAGGCTCCAACCTTCTATCGGAAGCCAGCACCAACAGCAGCAGCAGTAGCTACGTGCGCCTCTTTTGGTCGGAGTCTGCGCAGCGCTCCTTGTGTAGGAAGCCAGATGGGGCCAAGCGTCGATCACCTGTTAAGCGTAGCTACGATGGATCGAAGCATAGCAGATGCTGCCGCAACGCCACCAGGTGCATGTTTGCAATCGAGTTCTTGCTCCCCCACGTCTTCCATGCTCAATGACCCAAGGCCGATGGCAGAAGTTGTCGCCGGTAGATTTGCCCTAACAATGTGTTGACAACCAAAAATGTTCATTTTTGTGAAGTTGTCAAAATGTGAAACGGACTTCACCATTACGTTCCTCTCATCGAGGACGGTCAAAAAACATATATGGAATGTCTAATTCGGAGTCCGGATGAAGAAGTTATGCCCTCGGAAAGATGCCTCGTTGTCGGGAGTTCCGACCCAAGTCGGGACTTCCGACTGTCGGAAGTTCCGACGTGTGTCGGGACTTCCGGGAAGCCTGAAGAAATCTACCTAGGTGTCTGGGGTTATCCCTATGTCAGGAGTTCCGATAAAAGTCAAAAGTTCCGACTGTTGGGAATTCCGACCCAAGTCGGGACTTCCGACTTGACTTCCAACATACCTGACAGAAAATCCTGTTTTGATCTGGCCTTTTGGATTCCGATCCGAACAGTTCCAAACTCATGGGAAACTTGGAAAATAAGGCTTGGAGAGGTTTCCTACTGGGATAAGACCACCCCCTCTATATATATGAGAGGATCATGGCCGATTGAGTTCCCATCTATCCAATCGTCATACAAACCAATCTATCAACTCCTTATGCCCTAATTCCTCTCTCTCTCTCAACCTCTCTTGCTGTTCGTTGAGTTTCTCGGCGAGATTTAGCGGCATCCTAGGCGGCCTTGCTAGTCCTAGGAGATCCTCCACGTGCTCCTCCCTGACGAGTCTTCCCGGGAGAAGTTCGGGAGCTTTTCCGGCCAAGAACAAGCTCTACATCGGTCTCACCGATCTTCAGATTGGTTTGATCGATTACGCCGCATTCTTGCTGCGTTGCAGGTTGTGTGCAACCTCTTTGGGCATCCAAGGCCCTGCTGGTGTGTTGATTTGGGGTCATCCTCAACATCAACATACTTTTTGGCGACTCCGCTGGGGAAAGCGAAGCGAATCAAGAATCAATCTACTAGCAACATGGGAGGCAACGATGGTGCTGCCACCGACAAGGGTGACAAGACCAGCCCCTTCAATGAGGCTAACATGATCTTTCCTCAATCCATGGATGAGCTTCCAGATGAGTTGCGCCAGAAACTTTAGGCCAAGCTTGATGCCGATGTCAAGGCTTTCTTGGAGAGCTGCACCAAGAATCGGCACGACAAGGTCACTCAGTTCCGTGAACCCTCCTACGGCGATGCTACCGCTTCCGAATCTTCAGGCGCCGAGGAGAAGGGCAACGGAAAAGCTAAGTATGACGAGGAGGTAAATACTGATGCTTATCCTACTCATGCCAATTTTGCTCAGATGTTGATAGATGAAAGAAAATTGCATAGTAATAACCTTCAGCACCTTTCTAATCTACTTCAAGCACGTATGGATAAGTTAGAGGGCAAGACAACCGATTGCGATCAATCGAGTGCCATGCAGCAACCTCAGTTCGGTATGCCTTTGAATTTTTATGAAAATCAAACCTCTCATGCTTTCGCTAGCCAATTTCAATCGGCCCCTTTGGCATCTAAAACTGATAAGGCCAGTCAACCTGGTGCTAGCGCATCTAAACGTACAGGTGTTGGTGCACAAAGTTCGGGTCGAGCTCTTCGAACCGATTATGGAGCATCAACAAATAGAGCTTCAGCGGGGCATAATGTTTTACCAAACCCACCGAAGTCACCTAGCCAAATTCCTACATTTAATGTTAATCCTAATGCTCCTACTACCGATTTTGATGATGCTTTGAATCGGTTTAAGGATGAATTGGCTAAATCTCTTAAGAGTAGTTTAGGAGTGCAACTTAAATCTAGTAGGAATACTTTTCAAAAGCCGTACCCTTCTACTTATGATTTCATGAAAGCACCTGATGGCAGAAATTTAGTGGTGATGATAGTAAATCAACCATGGAGCATATTAGCATGTTTCTTGCACAATTGGGTGAGGCTAGTGCTTATGATTTTATGAAAGTTCATAATTTTCCTTTATCTCTTACTGGCATAGCTTTTGCATGGTTTACTTCATTACCATCTTGTTCAATTGGTTCAAGGGCTGAATTAGAAGAGAAATTTCATAATCACTTTTATAGCGGTGCTCATCAAACAAGATTGTCTCATCTTGCATCGGTTCATCAAGGGCGTGATGAGTCCGTCCATGATTTTTTCAAACGATTTAGAGAGATTAAGAACCGATGTTTCCATTTAAATATTTTTGAAAGAGATTTAACTGATTTATGCTTTGCTGGTTTACATTCTAGTATTAGAGAAAAGCTTGACCATTATGAGTTTCACAATGTTAATCAACTTATGCAAAAGGTCGTTTCAATTGAATCGCGCTTTAAAGAGTCTCTTGATGCTTATAAATCTCATCGTCAGAATGTGCATTTTGTTGGTGATTGTTTCGATGATTCTGATGATGATAATAAAGAATGTTTAGCTACTAAAATTAAATGGCCATCAGAGAATAAATTGGTTACTTGTCCTTCTCTCAAGTCGATTCATAAAAATCGGAATGAGGAAATGAAATTTACTTTTGATTTCTCTAAATGTGACCGAATCTTTGATGAATTATTGAAATTCGGTTATATTAGAATCAATTATACATTGCCTTCAGCTGATGAGTTAAAGAGAAGGGCTTATTGCAAATATCATAATTCTTTTTCTCATGCCACTAATGATTGCAATGTTTTTCATCGGCAGGTCCAATCGGCCCTTAATGAGGGACGATTGAGTCTTACTGAAATGCAAGTTGATAAGACCCCTTTTCCCATACACATGGTTGAAGCAGGGGCGCCTGCTGTTTTGATTCATCCAGAGCAAGCCGATAAAGCCTAAGGCAAGAACGTGATTATCGGCGAACCATGTGTAGCACCGAATGTCGAAACAAATTCGGGGCGCAAAGTGGTGCTTGAGAAGGATGATGAAGGCAAGAACAAGTTGAAGATCACCGCCGGATCAACGCAATATTTGAAAAGGCAGCGGTGGTATGAAACAACGGCGGCACAGCAGAGGCCGGCTAGGCCAACTCCACCAGTTGGCCAAGCTGACTCCAGTACACAGCAGGGCCAGCCGGCTCAACCGACTCAAGGAGTCGGCATAGCTGACTCTACCACCATCTCAGCCAAGTCAGCTGAGCCGACTGCGCCAGTCGGTTTAGCCAACTCTCCTGGTTCCAACAGCTCTGGCGCCTCCGACGTTCGTGTTTTGCGTACATTTGTTCCACAGCGACCAGAGATTGGCACCTGGAAGACAAATGAGAAGAAGAACCAGGGAGAGTTCGTGAAGAAGCAATGCACCTTTGACAGGCTCATGGCCAAGTATAAGCAGCAAAAGGCCGATTCCTAGAATCGGTCGTTTAAAAAAAGAGAGTCTACTCCGCCTAAGCGGGAAGATGACAAGATCAAGCAATTGGCGATGGTGCAACCAATAGCTCCGTCTCAGAGAGTTGTTCCTCATGTTTCTCGCTGGGGTCCCCCGATTCCGCCTCCGGTTACACCGTAATGGGGTCCTTATGGAGTTTGGGTGCCATATCCTCTGGCAGCACCCGTGCATAGCCAACAAAGGTGGGGAGATCCTGCTGGTTCAATTCCAAGACCCTCCATCTTT
The DNA here is from genome assembly GCA_904845875.1 of Miscanthus lutarioriparius. Classification (NCBI taxonomy): domain Eukaryota; kingdom Viridiplantae; phylum Streptophyta; class Magnoliopsida; order Poales; family Poaceae; genus Miscanthus; species Miscanthus lutarioriparius. The sequence goes on from CAJGYO010000002.1 coordinate 139,235,198, forward strand.
AGCCGATTCAACAATTGTCAATCGAGCTCTAGCGGTACAAGTCAAGATCATGTGATTACCTCCAGGACTTTGACTCCACAAGAGTCGAGAAAGGCACCAATGCAGCAAGTTTATGTGCCTAAGAAGGTTGAGATTCCCGTCATTCCCCCACCAAGAGCTAGGCCTCAATCGGTTATCACAATCGGCTCCATGGAAGCTCCCGTCACTAATCATGATGGGCCGATTGTAATCGAAGAAATTCCAGCATCTAAGCAAGATGAAGCTCCTAAAGATGTTTTTGGAATTGAAGAGAAGAAACGCGTCGAAGGAGATTCCAAGTACCGGCAACCCGTATGGTGTCCTCGTGGGTTGAATAAAACTCAACGGTGCAAATTGTAGCGTGCCCGACATAAGCAACAGAAGAGGGAGAAGCTTGCCAAGATGGAGAATAAAATCCTCAACCCCGTACAGGTCAAAATCCCTCTAGAAGTTCGAAATGCCACTACTGCTGCTGGCCAGTCGGCTAAGTCGACTCTATCGGCTAAGCGAACTCCTATGTTGAGCCAATCAGCTAAGCCGACTCCTGAGTCGGCTGAGCTGACTTTGCCTGCCCTTACTGCTTTAGAAGGTCTAGAGTCAGCTAAGTCAGCTTCCGAGTCAATTGAGCTGACTCCTGCTATCCCGGGTGCCTCTGAGGTGTCCTCTGATGATTTCGCTACTACTGTTGCTGCTCTGGTTGGCATGGAGGTTCCTGAGGTTCCCGATGAGGAGATGGTTGACTATGAGCCTACTCCAGAGAGAGTTGAGGTCAATGTAGTTGTTTTATCTGTTGATTACTACATCGTGGCAGATGACTCCACGGTGGCAGAATTTAATTTTGCAACGGAAAGCGCTGTATTTCAGAAACCAGATGACACCATCAACCATCTCAAGCCTCTACATGTGAAGGGCCATATCAATGGCACACTGGTCCATAGCATGTTAGTGGACAGTGGGGCGATAGTGAACTTGATGCCGTATCCACTTTACAAGAAGCTCGGTGGCACTGATGAGGAGCTGATCAAGACCAACATAACGATCAGCGGTATCGGAGGAGGTGCTCCCATTTTGGCCAGAGGAGTTGCTAACATGGAGCTCACCATTGGAAGCAAGACTTTGGCCACGGCGTTCTTCGTCGCCGACGTGCAAGGTAGCTATAACTTGATACTTGGGCGTGATTGGATTCATGCCAATCGTTGTGTGCCATCTAGCTTGCACCAATTTCTCATCCAATGGGTGGGAGATGTTGTTGAGGTCATGCATTCAGATTCATCGGCTGATGTTGCTGCAGTCGATGCTCCTACACTCGAGGGGCATGATGCTATTGCTTGCTTATCTGGTAGAGATCTTTCTAGTTTTGAATTTATTAGTGTTACCAGGCAAGGTTTTGTTCCTGTGTCCTTGAAGCCGATTGATAATCGGCTCAATATCATCATGTAATCATTATTATAATGGATGCTAACGTTGAATGGTTAAAACATCGTGTTGAACAGTATCGGGCTAATAAGACCGATGTCTGTGAGGCTATTGATGATTTTGATGAGCTCGATAAGTTGGGCCAAGGTTTTACGTCGGCCGACCCTTTGGAACAAGTTGATATTGGAAATGGCTCTGTGCCCCGGCCGATGTTTATTAATCAAAATTTGGAAGCCGATTACAAAGTTGAGTTAATCGCGCTTCTCAAGGAATATGTTGATTGTTTTGCATGGGATTATACAGAGATGCATAGATTGAGTCGAGAGCTTGTTGAGCATCGGCTCCCTATTAAGAACGGATTCAGGCCTTTCAAACAAAAACCTCGTCGATTTAATTCTACAATTTATGATAGGATTAAAGATGAGATTAATCGGCTGTTGCAAGCGGGGTTTATACAGCCATGCAGGTATGCGGAGTGGGTCTCTAATATTGTGCCTATTGAGAAGAAGGATTCTAGGAAGATCAGAGTATGTATTGATTTTAGAGATCTGAATAGAGCTACTCCAAAAGATGAGTATCCTATGCCTATAATCGGTATGCTTATCAATGATGCTTCAGGACACCGGGTTATTAGCTTTCTTGATGGTAATGCCGGTTATAATCAGATTTTCATGGCCGAGGAAGATATGTCTAAGACGGCCTTCATATGTCCTGGGTTTGTTGGTCTTTTTGAGTGGGTTGTGATGACATTTGGGCTAAAGAATGCAGGTGCTACTTATCAAAGAGCTATGAATTTGATTTTCTATGACTTAATTGGGGCGATTATGGAGGTGTACATTGATAATATTGTGATCAAATCGGCCACCCATAAATCTCATTTGGCCGATTTGCGTCTTGCTTTTGAGAGGATGCGCCGCTATGGATTGAAGATGAACCCACTCAAATGTGCTTTTGGGGTATCGGCTGGAAAGTTTTTAGGCTTCATAATTCATGATAAGGGCATAGAGGTTGATCCCAAGAGGATAGAGAAGATCAAGAAAGTTAAGGCACCTACGTGCAAGAAGGACTTGCAAAAGTTCTTGGGAAAAGTGAACTACTTGAGAAGATTTATTGCTAACTTGTCCGGGAAAATTATTCCTTTCACCCCTATATTAAAGCTGAAGGATGAATCTGAATTCACTTGGGGGCAAAACAACAAGAGGCATTCGAAAAGATAAAGGAATATTTATCAACACCACCGGTTCTTCGTGCACCTAGGAGAGGAGTTCCTTTCAAGTTATATATTGCTACCGAAGAGAAGGTAATCGGGGTTGTTTTGACTCAAGAAGACGAAGGTAAAGAATATGTGATTGCTTATCTTGGTCGCCGTCTTTTTGATCCCGAGACAAGGTATGCCCATATAGAAAAATTATGCTTATCACTATACTATGCTTGTGCTAAGATGAGACATTATCTTTTGTCTAGTACATGTGTTGTTGCTTGCCAGACCGATGTGATAAAGCACATGTTATATCGGCCAATTCTTCGTGGAAGGATAGGCAAATGGGCATACGCACTAATAGAATATGACTTGACTTTTGAACCATTGAAAACATTAAGAGGTCAAGTTCTTACTGATTTTATTGTTGAGCATGGTATTGATTTAGATGATGAAGTCAATTACCTTACTTTTACTCCATGGAAATTATACTTTGATGGATCAGTTTGTAAAGATGGCCAAGGTGTTGGTATTATTCTTATTTCTCCTAATGGTGCTGAAATTGGAATGTCAAGCCGATTAGATTTCTCTTGTACCAACAATCAAACCGAATATGAAGCTCTATTATTCGGGTTGATCATGTAGCGGTCTATGGAAGTAAAACATGTTGAAGCTTATGGTGATTCTTTGCTGGTAGTACAGCAAGTTGCTGGTGAATTTCAATGTTTAGAAGGATCACTAAGAGTTTGTCTTGATGCTTGCCTTGATGTTATTGATTATTTTGCCGAATTTCAAATTCGGCATATTCCGAGGCATGAAAATCAAAATGCCAACATGTTAGCTCAGCAAGCATCTGGCTATGATGTCAGTGGACATAATTTTCATATTCAAGAACAGCCGATGCATGAAGATTTTAATTTTTCCTATGTAGGTACAGACCAGTCGGCTAAGCCGACTGACCAAGTTGGCTCAGCCGACTACTCTTCTGCTATGGCCAAGTCGGCTAAAATGACTGACCTAGTTGGCCAAGCTGACACCTCCAAATCAGCTAAGCCTATCGGGCCAGTTGGTTCAGCCGACTCCCCTATGACCAGCCCGGTCAATTCGCCTGAGAAGCTATCAAATCGGTCTGATATAACTTCTAGTGATGTTGGGGCCGATTTAGAAGATTGGAGGACTCCCTTGTTGAGATATCTACGTGATCCAAGCGCCAAAATTAATAAAAGTGTTCGGCGGAGCGCTTTCAAATATGTATTGCATAATAATGAGCTCTATCGAAGAACCGCCGAAGATTTGCTGCTTAAGTGCTTGGGATCAGATCAGGCAAGAGTGGCTATGGGAGAAGTCCATGAAGGCATATGTGGTACGCATCAATCGGCCCCGAAGATGAAGTGGTTATTGCGTAGAGCCGGTTTCTAGTGGCCTACTATGATGGCCGATTGTTTTCGCTACTATAAAGGTTGCGAAGAGTGCCAGAAGTTTGGAATATTCAGCTTGTGCCTGCTGCTGTGCTTCATCCTATCATCAAACCATGGCCTTTTCGTGGTTGGGGGTTAGACTTCATTGGCCAAATATATCCCCCATCTTCGAAGGGACACCGATTTGTGTTAGTTGCTATAGATTACTTTACTAAGTAGACCGAGGGAGTTCCTTTGAAGAATATGACATACAAGGAAGTAATTGAGTTCATTATTGAGCATATTATTCATAGATTCGGCATCCCTCAAATATTAACTACAGATCAAGGGACATCGTTTGTGTCTAAAGAGGTGAGGGAATTTGCCGAAATATATAAGATCAAGTTGCTCAATTCATCTCCATACTATGCTCAAGCCAATGGCCAAGCTGAGTCTAGTAATAAGACTTTGATCAAGCTCATCAAAAAGAAAATTGAGGAGAATCCAAGGAGATGGCATGAAGTTTTGTCTGAGGCTCTATGGGCACATCGCATTTCAAGGCATGGTGCTACAAAGGTTACTCCTTTTGAGTTAGTATATGGCCAAGAGGCCGTGTTGCCTGTCGAAGTAAATTTGAATGCATACAGGCTTGCTAAACAGAATGATTTATCAGCTGTTGTGTATCATAATTTGATGATGGATAATATCGATGAGGTGACTGATGTGAGATTAAAAGCTCTCAAGGAAATAGAAAAAGATAAAGCTCGAGTTGCCAAAGCATACAACAAGAAAGTCAGGAGCAAATCCATCCAAGTGGGAGAATTGGTGTGGAAAACCATACTACCAATTGGATCGAAGAGCAATCAGTTTGGCAAGTGGTCACTGAATTGGGAAGGTCCTTACAAAGTGCTCAAAGTTATATTCAGAAATTCATATGTGCTAGAGACATTGCAAGGTGAACGTCTCACGAGAGCATTCAACGGAAGGTACTTGAAAAGGTATTTTCCAAGTGTTTGGCAAGAAGCTTAAGTGCTCACCAAACAATGGCCGATACATGTATCGCCCTTAGAAAAATGGCCGATGTATACATCGCCCTTAGCCACTGAGCAGTCGATGAGATGGGAATCGTCGCTGTTTGGTTTTAATTTATTTGATTAAGTGTTTTCAGGTTTATGCATCATTCACCTGAAAACAGGGGGCATATGTTGACAACAAAAAATGTTCATTTTTGTGAAGTTTTGAAAATGTGAAACGGACTTCACCATTATGTTTCTCTTGTCGAGACGGTCAAAAAACATATATGGAATGTCTAATTCAGAGTCCGGATGAAGAAGTTATGCTCTCGGAAAGATGCCTCGTTGTCGGGAGTTCTGACCCAAGTCGGGACTTCCGACTGTCGGAAGTTCCGAAGTGTGTCGGGACTTCCGGGAAGCCTGAAGAAATCTGTCTAGGTGTCTGGGGTTATCCATACGTCGGGAGTTCCGACAAAAGTCAGAAGTTCTGACTGTCGGGAGTTCTGACCCAAGTCGGGACTTCCGACTGGACTTCCGACATACCTGACAGAAAATCCTGTTCGGATCTGGCCTTTTGGATTCTAATCCGAACTGTTCCAAACTCGTGGGAAACTTGAAAAATAAGGCTTGGAGAGGTTTCCTACTGGGATAAGACCACCCCCTCTATATATATGAGAGGATCATGGCCGATTGAGTTCCCATCTATCCAATCGTCATACAAACCAATCTATCAACTCCTTATGCCCTAATTCCTCTCTCTCAACCCCTCTTGCTGTTCGTTGAGTTTCCCGGTGAGATTCAGCGGCATCCTAGGCGGCCTTGCTAGTCCTAGGAGATCCTCCACGTGCTCCTCCCTGACGGGTCTTTCCGGAAGAAGTTCGAGAGCTTTTTCGGCCAAGAACAAGCTCTACATCGGTCTCACCGATCTTTAGATTGGTTTGATCGATTACGCCACGTTCTTGCTGCGTTGCAGGTTGTGTGCAACCTCTTTGGACGTCAAGGCCCTGCTGGTGTGTTGATTTGGGGTCATCCTCAACGTCAACGCAATGCAACCAGCTGGCCATGGTGGTATGAGCAAATGTTTTTATCCCGGTGTTGAGGATGGAGATTTGAACTCTGGTGTTGAGAAAATTGAAGAAATTGCAGGTTTTGAGGTGATCGAGGAACACATTTCTATTTAATGAAGTAATTTATTGTGTGCATACGTGACATATACGGTACATATATAGGCAATTTAAATGAAGGATGCTTACGGTATAATATGAGTAGCGAGTGCTCGGGAGCTTCTTCACCTACATACTTGCTGAAAGTTGACATGTTTGTCTTCTGACCATATGTTGCAGCTGGCTGGTCGTGGCGATCTGGGCAAGATCTCTTGTCCGAACTTTGAGGACGGTGATGGATATTTCAACTCTGACAATGAGAAATCCAAAGAAACTGCTGCAACATGTTTGGAGGTTAGTGAGATATTTCTTTAATTATGAAGTAATTTTATACGAAGGATACTGTTGGGGACCAATACAAGGGTATCTGAAGAGGAGGGGCTAATAACCATCAACATTGATTCATCCGAGTAGTCAAGAGCGCGACTACAGCTCCAACCGACCCCTAGGTGCGCAAGCTCTGCCTCGCCCGACCTCTGGGGACGGGCTCCGCCTCGCCCGACACCGAGGCCGCGGACTCCGCCTCGCCTGGCCTCTGAGGGCGGGCTACGCCTCGCCCGACCTTTGGGGACGGGCTTCGCCTTGACCGACACCGAGGCCGCGGGCTCCGCCTCGCCCGACCTCTGAGGGCTGGCTCCGCCTCACCCGTCCTTTGAGGACGGGCTCCGCCTCGTCCGACCTCTGGGGGCGGGCTCCGTCTCGCCCAACCCTTGGGTTTACGCTCCGCCTCGCCCGACACCGAGGCCGCGGGCTCCGCCTCGCACGCCTCTGAGGGCTGGCTCTGCCTCGCACCGGCCTCTGAGGACAGGCTCCGCCTCGTCCGACACCAAGGCCGTGGGCTCTGCCTCGTCCGACCTCTGAGGGCGGGCTCCGCCTCGCCCCGACATCGAGGTCGCGGGCTCCGCCTCGCCCGACCTCTGAGGGTAAGCTCCACCTCATCCAACTTCTGAGGGCGTGCTCCACCTCGCCTCGACACCGAGGCCACGGGCTCCGCCTCGCCCGACCCTTAGGCGCGGGCTCCGCCTTGCCCGACACCGAGGCCGTGGGCTCCGCCTCACCCGATCTCTGAGGCCGAGCTCCGCCTCGCCCGACACCGAGGCCGCGGGCTCCGCTTTGCCCGACCTCTGAGGGCTGGCTCTGCCTCGCCCGACCTCTGGGGTTTGCGCTCTGCCTCACCTGGCCTCTGGGGGGGACTCCACCTCGACCGACCCCAATGCCAGGGGATCCGTCTCGCCCGACGGAGACCCATACCGCCGCCAACCACTCCAGGTCCAAGCGAATGTGCCTAGGTCAAAGCTCTAACATCAGGGAGGTGATCGGGACGCCCCGATATAACCCGTGGCTGTGACGGGCCGTACTTGTGGATTCACATCAGGAACAGCGTCGGGCGTACCGGTGCTGCTCTGCCTAACCCTCGTATGAGCACTGACAGGCGCGTCAGTCCACCATGACGTCCGCCAGGATGGAGTGGAGCGACACGACCGGGAGACGACACCTGCACATGGCGCTAGTGACGGACAAGGCCGCGACGTGGAGCTGTCCCTGTTGACGTCTACAGGGTCGACGAGACGCGCGTGAAGGAAAAGAAGGACCCGACGATCCTGGAGGACTTTTTCTCCTTCTCATTCTCCTCTTTTCCCTTCAATGTAACCCGTGCTTTCTCTTGGCCTATAAAAGGAAAAGCAGGGCATTCCATAAGGAGCATCGCAACACATCGCATCAATTCGGACTCGAATCCCGAACCGATCAGAACACACAAGCACAGAGCCAGGAAGCGACCGAGCTCTCGGCACCCGTTCGCTCCTCTCACCAGAGACTTGGGACATGTTCCTCTCTCGACCGTTTGTAACCCATACTACGAACTTTCAGTGCTAGTAACACGAGCAGCAGCAACGAACTGGACGTAGGGACATTCTGCCCGAACCAGTATAATCCTCGTGTTCTCTTAACACACCATCCGAAGCAGACGCGCAATATTAGAAATTTACTAGTCGGTGGCAACTCGAAACACCGACATATACTCTCAGCAAAAGTAATTGATATATGGGATATGCCACTTTGGTGTACGTAGGGTAATGAACAAACTTTCTCAACTGAGCTTGGGCCAAAGGTTGGCATGATCTTTACTTCGGAGGAAGAAGCATACAAGTTTTATAATGCATATGCCGGAAAATTTGGCTTTAGTATCAAGAAGTGCCACACTAAACATAGAGCAGATGGCACACTATCTTCGAAGTATTTTGTTTGCAGCAATGAAGGTCACAAGAACACTAATCGAGAATATCAACCAAAGAAAGAGCGTGCTTCAACAAGGACATGCTGTAATGCTCGTGTCCAATTCTATGTGTCACGAGAAGGGATTTGGACGATGCAGAGAGTCATACTCGCTCATAATCATAGTTTTGTAAGTCCTGACAAGACACACATGCTTAGATCACAGCAGCGTATGACAAAAGCGGACGAGCATATCATTAGCAAAATGCGGCAAGCTGGTGTTAGGCCAACTGAAATATATGATTTTTTTCAACGGTGGTCAGGCGGAGCTGAGAATGTGCAGTTCTTGAAAACGGATTGCAATAACTTCATTGGTCGTGAGCGTAAAAGGTACTTGGAAGCCCAAGATGCACAAACCCTATTGGAATATTTAGAGAACAAACAAGTTCAAGATCCTTCTTTCTATTATGCTGTGCAATTAGACAAAGAGGATGGCCGAATATGTAACTTCTTTTGGGCAGATGGTCAGGCCATTGCAGACTATGCTTACTTTGGGGATGTCATGTGCGTTAACACTACATTTCAGACAAATAAACCTGAAATGCCTTTTGCTCCTATTCTTGGAACAAATCATCATAGGCAAACCATCATTTTTGGAGCTGCACTATTATTCGATGAAAGTGCTAATTCATTTGTATAGGTTTTTAGAAATTTTTTGAAAGCAATGTCTGGGAAGCAACCGGTCACCATTTTCACAGATCAATGTGCTGCAATGGAAAAGGCAATTAAGCTTGTTTTTCCAAACTCAAGCCATCGCCTTTGCCTATGGCACATATACCAGAATGCTGCAAAACACCTTAGCCAAGTAATATCCGATAATGAGGATTTTCTAAAGGACTTCAAGTATTGTGTATATGAAGAAAGATCAATAGCGCATTTTAACAAGAGGTGACAAGAATTATTGGCTACTTACAGCGTTAGGTAGAATTCATGGTTGCAAAATTTGTATGCACTACGTGAGAGGCCACCGTGTCTCGTCGTGATTCGTTTTGTGCGGACATGACATCCACTCAAAGAGTGAAGGTATGAACAATATATTTAAAAGAACTTTTTACAGAAAGCTCTCTATTTCAGAACTCATAGTGGAATTTGACAAGTGTGTTGCACGGCTTCGTGGTAATGAGTTATATGAAGATTACAAATCACGGAGTTCAGAACCAGTTCTCTGTGTTAGTAACTTACCTTTTATCGGGCACCAATACTAAGTACCCGAAGAGGAGAAGCTAATGGTCATCAACATTGATTCGTCCGAGCAGTCAAGAGTACGACTACAGCTCCAACCGACCCCCAGGTGCGCGTGCTCCGCCTCGCCCGACCTCTGGGGAGCGGGCTCCGCCTCACTCGACCTCTGGGTCAGGGGCCCGCCTCACCCGACCTCTGGGGGCGGGCTCTGCCTCGCTCGGCCTCTGGGTCGGGGGCTCCGTCTCGCCCAACCCCTCAGGCACGACCCCTGACGGAAGCCCGTACCGCCACCAACCACTACGGGCCAGAAAGTACAACCCAAGGTTAAACTTCTGGCATCATGCAGGGAGCGGGCACATCTCAACAAGACTCGTGCCCGCGACATGTCGCTCTAGGGTACTCACATCACCAATAGTGACGGACACGTGGTCACTATGTTGCCTACTCCCTATATGGCCGCTGACCAGCACGCTGGTTCTCCACGTCGCCTGCCGGGACGGAATGGGACGTCACGACCCGCTGACAACGTCGGGGCGTGGCATCAGCGGCGAACATGCGCCCCGCGTGGAGCCGTCCCTTCACCGCCTGCAGTGTCGACGGGACCCGCATAAAGGAGGAGAAAGGCCCGACGGTCCTAAAAGCCTTCCTCTACTTGCCTCTTCTCCCTTTTTCTCTCTGTGTAACCTGCTCTTCCCCTTCGCCTATAAAAGGGGAAGCAAGACGTCTCAGGAGGAGGGCGGTTCACCGCTCTACACGACTGTAGACATCAAACACACGCCCTAACACGCCTTAGGAGCACACGCACATCAAAGACTTGGGACTTGTCCCTCTCTCGCTCGTTTGTAACCCCTACTACAAACTTTCAGTGCTAGTAACACGAGCAGCAGTGACGAACTGGACGTATGGACTTTCTGCCCGAACCAGTATAAACCTCGTGTCCTCTAAGCACACCATCCGAGCTAAACACGCAATATTAGAAATTTACTAGTTGGTAACTCGAAACACCGATACCTTTGTTGAAGGCAGCTGCTGAATCATATACAAGAAATTTGTATAGCATTTTTTAGGAGGAATTCAAAAAGTAGTTTGTTCTTTCATGCACATTGCTATCTCACGAAGGGACAACAAGGTCGTACAAGGTAGTATCCATGGAGTGGAGTTGGGATGAAGCTACCGTCACTTTTGATTCAAATGATATGCAAGTGTTTTTCTCATGCAAAAAGTACGATTGTCTTGGTAAGTGCATGTCACTAATAAGTTGTGCAATCTAATTGTATCAATATGGCATATCTAATAGTTCTTATTCATGCAGGTATGTTATGCAAGCACATACTACGAGTCTTTAGCCAAAACAGTATTATCAGTTTGCCTCCTAGGTACATATTGAGTCGATGGACAAAATATGTAAAAAGAGGCATCCTTTCTAATAACAAGCAACATCAGCGTGATGACTTACCAGCTCAAAGTGCACTTCTCTCCCGAAAGATGATATCAGTTGCGCTGAAATGTGCAGTTTCAAAAAAGGTTCTGCAGCACTTAGATGATGGTTTTGATAAACTGACTTTAGAAGTCGATAATTTATTGAGTCAGATCAACTTGAATGAGAAAGAAGCACCACAATGTTTTCTCAAGTGTACCCAAGAGGTTGCCGAGGAGCGCATATCATTTAGAGTACCTCCACACAAAAAGGCCCCACACTTAAAAGATCAAAAATGTACTTGAAGGAAGAAAGAAAAACCTTCAACTAAAGAATGGAGGAAAGAAAAATGCTGCTACATTAAAAAAGAAAGGTATGCATAATAACTTGTATGACATTTACAAATTTTCACTGTGTACCAACTGATTGTTTGCACATGTTTACAACAGATGATTCAAGGCAACCATCCAACATAAATCTACATGGAACTTAACAGCAGGCTGTAAGATTAACCAAAGCTCACGTCTTGTTCATTAACGATTTATTTCAGTTTGTATTTTGTTTTCATTCTGGCAATATAATTGGTCCAGGGTCATTTCAACTCAAATGCTACAAGGCCAACCTCTGTAATTGGTTTGTACGCGCTTTCTTCGACCACATCTGCTCCTTCCATCCAAGGTGGACTTACAAGTCTCTTACAACGAGTTGAGCAAATGGCCACATCGTCATCATCCGCTAGAAAGTTACATTTTTTATTAATAGCATTTTGTGCTCCCTGTGAGACTTGTTCTTATTTATACATGTCTGCTCCTTATCCATTAGAAAGTTAAATTCAGATGAACATATGTAACTGTGTTGTTATCAAAGACCACCTGTAAGATTTACGGTGTGTCTATTTCAGTTTCTTCACTGTAATCATTTTCAGCAAAAACAACCTTGTATACAGGATTCAACTCTGACAAGATGCCATATGTATTTCAGATGACAATTTACAATGTGCATACATCTTGTGCCATTTGGACGGCAACTCTTACAAAGCAATTTCAGAACAAAACCATTGGCTTTAGTAGCTTCAAGAGGAACATGCATGAAACTGAACCTCCTCCGGTAGCATCGCCATGGATCATTGATATAGCCTTTTTTTACCAATGCAGAGAGCTAATTTTTCAAATGACAGAGACACAACTGATCGCTGATTTATCCCCAGTGCATCAAAGGCCCTAGCCAATACCACTGTTGTTTTCCTACAAGTTCTGAATCTTCTCCAGCATCTGAAATCCCAAATAATGAAATGAATCATAAGTTGCTGATGGAAGCCAAAGAATTAATTTGGAAATTGCAGAATGTGCTATGAGACGTACCTTGCCAGTTTTCTTGAAACAAATTCTCCATTTATAACTGGAACTGCTGTGCATAAACTGTGAGGGATTTCCTTGCTGCTTCAAATACTCAGCCCTCTGCTGCTTTGCCTATTTTGGCATATATATATATAGATGGCTATGACACAAGTTAAAGAGCTAAAACAATTACATCAATGCTGCATCACAGAAATGCATACCTTCTCAAGCTTTTTTCTATTACCTACTTTAACTTGCTCCTCTCAGATTCTCTCTGTTTAGAGGCAGTCTTTGCAGCAAGTTGAAAACCCCGTCAAAGACGCCGAAAAGGTGCGCCGCAGGCAGAGCGCGTCAGCTTTTTACATGCACCTGAAAACGGCAATCAGTCTTTTGTATACACGGCCCCTATTTTCAGTTGTAACAATGTGCTGCAGCATGGGTGACAATAAAGTGTATATGAGCCATCCAGAGTATTGCAGCCGCAGTAGTACAGTAACCACAATTCACAAGCACTGGAAAGTAGCTGGAACAGCCGCCAACATGCCAAAAGGATAAGACAGAAGTCTCGATTAAAATTCAAACACAGTTGGAGATCCACCATGTCATCCAGGCATCCAGCTACTACAGCTCATCAGTCTGGATCACTTCCCAGATCTTCTGCTTCCTCATTATCATCCTCATCCACCTCTTTGTTTCCTGCCTACAAGTTTGCAAGATGAAGAAAAATCATTCACAAATTTACTGCACATTACATGTTATCTCTATATAAGTCTTTCCATGTAGCAACTGGCAGCTAAAAATAAAGAATTCCATGGACTGAAAATCAGGTTTAGTGGCATGCCTCAAATTTGAGTTTATTAGCCATGGCTGTAGATAAAGCATCCACCTCAAGAACACCCATAACTGAACCAACAATTTTAGAATCTGAAAACAAAAAGATGAACATAGGAAACTAATCAATGCCTTTTTGCTTGCCGCATTTTTAAATTAACACATAAAAAACATGACTGAATCGTCACCTTTTCTTGCTGCCACTACCCAATCTTTGGTGCAAATCAATGCCTCTACCATCTCGGGATCAAGTTGACTACGGTAAGGATCAACAACACGACCAGCAGCACTAAAAAGCAGACTCGGATCAAGGTCGTCATCTATATTTCCCATTAATACATCTGCTGTATCACTAGGTCCAGCTGCTGCACTACTATTTGATTATTGAGGAGCAGAAGTAGTTTATGCATCATACCTTGTCATAAAAAATGCATGACTAGTGCACTATTGTAATGAGCAAATGAATGTGAAACTACTGTCCCAAATGGCATGCAAAGAAGTGATTGACATATGCAAGCAAAACATGAATGGAAGAGTACTAAATTTCACAGCAATAGGGGATGCCAAGCAAACAAAGCTCTGTGGAAAATTTAAAAAGCCTGAACATTACACAGTATAGTTGTTATCATTGTGCTCTCTAAACTTTAAGTTACAGAAATCATTATAGGCCAGTCATTCAGAAACAAGACTATATCAGTAGATAAAATTGTGATAAATAGTTGGGAAAATAAATCTGAACAACCAAATTTTGGAAACCCAGCAGAGAACTGGGTAAGAGTAAAATAAGGGGAAAACATTCAGACAATGTTTCACCTTGCCTTTCTGCAGGAAGAGGAGAACTATCAACTTGTTCTACTTGTAGCCACTAACTGCTGGTCAAGAACAAAGTGGGCCAGAACAATGTATTCGTCCATCAAGAGAACTTCATAAAGATAGTATTGACAATCAAAAATTGAAGTGATTTTTTATTAGAATGGAAAATTATAGCATGGCTCAAAAGCAGACAGACCTTTCTTAATCAGCCCTCCAATTAGATAAAGAGAGCTGTCATTATTGATTGATGCATGTGAATATTTATAGGCTAGTTCAAAATTAATCCAAACTGAAACTTCCACGCAATAATGAACTATCAATTTGTATTTACCTTGGAGAGGGCCATCGGCTCTCTATATATAGGAGATTGGGCGTCAACTTCGACTCTGTGCACCACAACGGAGTAGTAACTGTGTCAAATTAGTGGCAGTGTTTCAGCTCATCTTGTGACAAAAGTGATACTAGTGCAAGCAGCACAGATCAAAGGGATTCAGTTAATTAGATTTGATGTGCCTGTTAACATGCCATTTTATCGATTTAGTCAGACTTTACATTACTTCAACTCAGAAACCAGAGTCAATTAGACATTGGACTTGAGGACAAACATAGAACAAAGAAAGTTGTTCTGGATTCGAAGGAATAAATGGTCTTGCTAGTGTAATATATAGCGTATGTTCACTTGTAATCTGTGAGAGCTTAGTTTTGTAAATCTTGCAAAAAGGTAGAGTATTCTGTGTTGAAGGCAGTGTGGGAGAACACGTTTCATCGGGAGAAATGTGGTGTATGATACGGATCAGGTATCATCGATGTATAGCAACAAGAAGCTATGGATCAGGTATCATCGAAGTCAATGGAGTGGCTTACGAGGGTTGCCCTGTTTGGATGCAACTAAATTCTATTCCATTCTACTCCGACGCACGTGGATTGGGTTGGATACACGTGCATCCAACAAGCCCTAAGCCCGCGGGCGTACCTCGGCGCCGCGGTGGCCAGCGAAGACGCCGAGCAGATGTGCCGGCAGCGGAGCGCGTCGGCGTCGACGCCCAGGCCATCGAGGTGGCGGCGGCTAGCGAGCAGGCACACCGGCACGTCCGCGAAGCGCGGGGCCGGGCTCCATGGGGTCCAGGCAGATCGGGCAGAGCGCCGCCGCCGCCTGTCTGCCCGTGGGCGCTGGCACGGTGACCCCGCCTCCGCTCGAGCTCCGCCACGCCCGAGCGAGCCCGCGTACCGACGGCCTCCGCTCAAGCTCTGCCACGCTTGAGCCAGCGGCGGCCTCCAGCACGGCGACCCGTGGCCCATCTCGGTGGCTTCCGATGGAAGACAAGGCCTGTAACGGCGTGTGCGTATTGATGTTGAGATAGAAGCGGTGGAAGTTTGCTTTAAGATTGATGCAATGCCACGTGTCAGCCAAACGACGAAGAACGGGTCTTATGAACAGATGACGACGATGCTTTTCAAAGGACATAACCCTGACATTACCAGAGTACTAGTGCTATCCTCTTTCACCAATGATTGTCGCTTTCTACGGATAATCAGCCGGTTCGCTTGATCCTATTCGGCTTATAAGTGATGGCTTATCAGTTAATGAATAGTATTTTCTCTCATACTAAATCAGTTAATAGTACTTTCAGCTATGACTTAGGCCCCGTTTAGATGCGAAAATTTTTGGCTTTTGTCTACTGTAGCACTTTCATTTGTATTTGGCAAAAATTGTCCAATTATGGACTATTTAGGCTTAAAAGATTCGTCTCGCCAATTACAGGCAAACTGTGCAATTAGTTATTCTTTTTACCTATATTTAATGCTCCATGCATGTGCCGCAAGATGTGATGTGACGGGGAATCTTGAAAAAAATTGGATTTTGGGTGGAATCTAAACAGGGCCTTATAAGCCAAACAAGCCCAAACGAACAGAACGAATATGTTGGATCCAGACTGCTAACTTTTATTAAAAAAATAAGACACGATTCGACTTGGTGCAGACTTCAAGATCATACTCTACTTCTAATTTCTTTTATAGTATACATTAGTGACAACAAACGTTTGATAATTAGAAAATATTTCTAAATACAAATTTACTGTAACATTTTTGTGGCACAAACTTTTTATATGATTAAACCAATAATCTAAGGTGCTAAGTTTGAATGTTAATAATATTTGCTGGTCTTATGTTTTGGGATTAGTTAAGGAATTCTGCTGACCTACTAACTAAACATTGTTTAGATTTCCAGCTCATAATTTATAGTATTAAGCCTAGGAAAGCTAGTTATAGCTTGTGCTATTAGAGACTAATAAGGACCTGCTCCACCAACTTTGTTCCACAAACTTCATCATAGAGTAATTCCAAAAAAAACCTAGAATTTCTAGAGTACCTCTTTAGGTGCCCTTGTAACTTTCCTTTTTTTCTCTAGAGTAGAGTTTGTGAAGCTGTACATATTTAGCTAAAAAATTTGAAGCGGGACTCAAACAGCCCCTGAAGAAAAGTACAAGTATGTATTCGGAGAAGTTGTTAGTTAACAGATACTCCCTCCGTCCCAAAATAGATGTCGTTATGGGATGTGTGTAAGTTAAATTTTCTTAACTTTGATTATGTTTGTAGAGAATGCATGCAACATTTATATCTCCAAATAAGTTTATTATGAAAATATATTCAATGATCTACCTAATGATATTAATTATGTATTATAAATATTAATATTTTTACATATATATTTGGTCAAAATCAAAAGTATTTGACTTTTCGAGGAGTGAGAATGACATCTATTTTGGGACGGACGGAGTACGTGCCAATGTGCCATTACCTCGCAAAGATATGGGCCGTTGGCCAGAAGTCAAGACTGTGACAGATATGATATACATGCATGGACCCGATGGACGTGCCTGATACGTTCGTGGTAAACCAACAAAACAAGTCTGTGGAAATACTCGATTCACGTGCGTATGGCAGTAGAAAAAAAAATGAAGGGAGAAAATGCACAGAAAAATAGTCAAGGCCACACGTACAATAATGACCATAAAATAACATACTAATATATCAAAGTAACTGTGTTTCGCAAAAAAAAAAAAAAAATCAAAGTAACTTCAGCCACGCCAAGCACGGGAAAAGTCAACCCTTGCATTATTTGGAAAGTTGGTCAGTGTTTTGCTCCCTTTTCCTATTGACAAAAATGTTACCGCTGCACATCCTCTGCGGTTCATACGATTCCACGTGGCAGTGGCATGCATGTGTGGTGGGCGAGTGCAAACTTTACACGTGTGCGGTGAAGAGCTTCGGTTGCATCAAGTTTTGCTGGAGAAATCAGGAATCATCTGTGAGTGTATTTTTTTTAAAAAGGAATTTGACGTTGTTGTAGGGTGTTTATATATGTGTGCACAAGTAGGTTAGGATTATTTCAGCTTCATAATTCATATTTTTTATTAGTGATGCAAATTCAAAGCCTGTGCCGTCCACGTGTAAATCCAATTTTTGCGGAATCTTTCTGGGTAGCTAGATTCTACGACTGTGAAAAAGTTTACAAATATGATATAGGATCCTCGTTCGTCAATGGCATGCAACATATACTGGATTTATTAGTTATTAATTTGTCAAACACTGATAGACATTTGAGGACATGCATGACGGTAAGAGAGGTAAAGGAGACTCTTTTATACGGTTCCAAAAGTAGGTAAAGGTAAAAGGAGAAGATGACTAAACTAAGCTATTATTTCCTAGCAACTCGGAGTTATCGTGGGGCCCAAAGCTATATATATATATATATATATATATATATATATATATATTAATTTGGAGAGAAAGCTAGCTTGACTTCTCAGAGCATCTCCAACGGCCTCTGTATAATCTCCGTGAAAGCCGGTTTACCGAGCGCGAGCCAAAAAATCACGTCCAACAGATTGCCTATCGCGTTTTCCTTTTTTCCTCGTCGTCTATCCCGTAATTATCGGTCACCAAATTTTCCGATCTGCCGAGGCTCGCTATCCGTGCCACGTGAGCTAATGCAGCGTGCGCGTCTCCCTTGGAAGGTGGAAGAAGTACAAACTAGATTAAAAAATCCGATTAAAATATGCAAAATTAGTAGGTGACGTGGCAGTTTTTTTTTTGACCTGGCAGTTTTTGAAAATAGACAACGGATAATAAAGAATCTGTTGGAGAAAGCTTAACTTTTACATAGCTACTCTTTTTAGAGAACCTCTGAATCAAAGATTTTGAGTCTAAATTTTACAAAATCTGTTGGAGATGCTCTCAGTCACTGTACAGCTTACGTCCTACGGTTGGAATAAGCGCTAGCAAGGCTATCGGCTGACGACTATCTCGACACTGCTGACTGTTGATGCTGCAGTAGTACTAGAAATAAAAGAGCGAGATTTATTTACTGTTTTTTTTTTTCTGGTGTTCACGCGCAAACACTGTTTTTTTTAGGAAATGTCAGTTGACGTCAAAGATAATGGTGCCATGCTATTGTGTATAGGAAGAAGGTAATGGCGAACAACCATGATTGTGTATTTGTGTTGGAGATATTCAGTTTTTTTTGCTACGCGTTCTTGAAAATTAAAGCTATAATATGCCCATGACGATTATTATATTCAGACCTGTTATTTTTCTGGGCAGCAAGATTCAGACTTGTTGGTTTGCCGTACCTGATGATGACCCAATTAATTAACGAAAGCTTCAGGAATAATGTTATTGCAAAGCAAAACGAGCAAGCCAATACATATAATTCGTCGAAGAAACAAATGCATACTGTCTTTGTTTGACGATGAAGAATAATGCGAGTAGTAGAGAGAAGAGAGGTGCATACATGCATGGTGGATGGCCGGAATGAACAGAAGAAAACTTACGATGATCTCGGCGATGACGCGGGGCTGGCGGAGCGCGAGGGCGAGGCCCCGGGTGAGCACGAGGACGAGGCAGACCTGCAGGATGATGAGCGGCAGCGAGAAGTGCAGCGCGGGTTGTCCCCCTGCCACACCCCCTCCGACGTCGCCGCGCACAGAGCCGCCTCATCCCCGCCGCCGGCCATCGCGCGCCCTCCCTGTCTTCCCTGCCAATGGCGCGCGCGCGCGTGTCGTTGTTTATTATTCAGTCCAGATGATGGATACGACGAGGAAAACGCAGTGATACTGACACCACTGGCTAGCTAGCTACCTAGCCAGCCCAAGCGAGCGCGGCCGGCCGGCCGGACATGGTTCTCCGTGAGAGCGAAGGGAAGAAGAGGAACTATAGCTAAACAAGCGCGTGCGCAGGCCGCAGGGGAGGGGGGCGGTGCAAAAATAACCAATCAGCAGCGCGCAGCTAGCGCACGTGTGACCGCGCCATCGATGGATGCATGGACATACTGTTGTATCTCTCACCTGACGGATCGGAGCGAGAGATACTCGAGGACTGAGGACAAATATAGCAGCCCCGCGGCGCCGGCGATGGGTGGAGCGAGGCTGACTGGCTGAGAGCTCGTTCGCGGCTAGGTGGAGACGACGAGCGAAGACGTTATATCTGTGGCCGAGTGTGATCAATGGGCTCTTGTATCAGCTCGCCGATCAGTAGCTTCTTATTTATAGAGGAGCAAACCGTGGCAATGTTTGTTTTCGATTGGCGGATCTAGAATTTTTGTTAAAGGTACGCCGACAAAAAGAAAAAAAATCATCGGTAATGCTTAGGAGCAAGAGTCCGTCCGACCGGACGCCGCGTGCCCACTTCATGGGACTGACCTCTCCTCGTCGCGCGCAGCCACGATGCCTACACCGACTGCCGAGTCGACACTCCCAGCGGCCTTCATCTGCGTCTTGTCCCGGCGACTCCTCTCCAAGCCGCTCTCCGACGCCGCACTTTACGCCTCTCCCACGCCACGCCCTCCTCCCACCATGCCTCTGTCCTGATCCCGCGCCCACGCGGTGGAGCCCGAGCACCCTCCGTCGCCATCTCCGTCCCGAACCCCACTTCCTCTGCGGCGTCACGGCTCCATCCTCCTTCACCGCGACTTAACGCCAGATCCCGCTGTGCAGTGCTCCACCCACCCACCCGTCAGCCAGGGTTTGCTAAAAGCGCATGTTGGAAGCGTATGTTTTTAAGTGTTTCAGATGTTTCAGAGGTATGTTGCAAGTGTTTCATATGGATGTTGCAAAAATAGATTGAGATGTTGCATATGTTACCATGACTATACACGTATGTTGCAAGCGTCTGTTTTAAATGTTTTATCTGTTTTTTCAACCGTATGTTGCAAGTATGTTTATTCGGATGTTGCATATGTTTCACATATATGTTGCAAGTGTTTTATCTTGATGTTGCATATGTTTTGCAAGGGTTTTTTCAAGTGTTTTTAGGGGGGGGGGTTTCAAGTGTTTCAGACGCATGTTTCAAGTGTTTTCATCTGTTTTCAGACGTATGTTGCAAATGTTTCTCATATGGATGTTTTAAAAGTAGATCGGGTGTTGCACATGTTATAATAGCGCCGGTGGCTGGCAGACAGCGGCCTGCCGCAGGGCTTCGGCTCCTACATACCTCGCGCGGCTCACCTCACCCTCTCCTCTCCCTCCCCTCCCTTCACTTCCCTTCCCTTTTCTCCATCTCCCCACGACAGTTCGAGCTCGCGCAAGGAAATAGAGGGGCGCGGATAGTCCCGCGTGTGGGCTGGCGGCGTGGGCAGGGCCAGTCGCCGGGTAGCGCAGAATCCGAGCGGATGGGGCGCACGGCACAAAGCAGGAGCGGGAAACAGAGAGCAGCCACGGGCGTCCGTCCGGACATCCCGGCGCTAGCACTGCCGAAAAATAATATACATTTCGGTAAAACCATTTAACAAATCGGTAACAATTGTAAAATTTACAATGTGATTTGATATACATGTACTAATAGTATGATAACTATTAAATTTAAGACTTTTGCTATTTATATGTTGACATATTTTTTTATTAAATATGTCAAATTTTTAAGCGTTTGATTGTGCTTTAGGATTTGTGCTACAACTATCACTATTGGATCGCATTTTAAAAAATCTGACAGTTTTGATCATGTAAAATATGTCGACAGATAACTAGACACTCCCTGAATTCAATGATTAAATTGAAAACATCAACAAATTATAATATAATAAATAGTTAAAATGAGATACTAACAGTTCAAAATATAGGTATAACGGGGAGGATTTGCAGTAGCAGTAGTAGCCGCCGCTGTCTTCTCAAAAAGATATGCAATGTGTCTTCTTCTCTTTATACCTACAAAATACAATGCCCAACAATTAAATAAATTGCACTTGCACGGATTAATATAAACATCAGTCCTCACGTGTGACTACACAAATGCTCACACGATATGTATTGAATTGTTGCAAACTCGGTCGTACGTCTTTGATGTTAGACGAATCCCTGATCTCGCTGCACGTGGAATGACTCAATAATATTAGCAATGAAATTTTTAAGTTAGATAGGATTTTCTTCAAGGAAAAAAAAGAAGAGGAAAGATCGGAGAATTGATTGAATCCCTGATCTCGTTGCACGTGGCACTACCCCAGTTTTCGACATCACTGCCGGTTCAAAATCTCCCTTCACTGTCAGATTTTGAACCGGCAGTGGCATACCGACAGTGATGCTCGCTGGCTACTGCTGCCGGTACTTCACCCGACAGTGATAAGGTTTAGAAAAACAAAAAAAATCAATCCAACAAGCATGCTGGCTGGAGCATGCTCGTTACCGCCGCTGCCGCCACCATGCTCGCTGGCTACCGCTGCCACTCCATTAAGCATTTCATCCAAGAAAAAAAATTCATACATCACAGACAAAGGACGGATTCAACACATCAGAAAAACTCATCCACAAATCGATTCGTACATCGCAGACGAAGGAGAAGGGTTCAACACATCACAAATCAACCCATCCATAAATCGATTCATACATCACAGACAAAAGAACAGGGTTCAACACAAACAAAATAACTCATCTACAAATTGATTCACACAACATAGAGGGAGGGGAGGGGAGGCCAGGAGGGGGAGATTGGGGATGCCGCCGGGCAGGCCTAGTCGCTCCAACGCCAGATCTGAGGCCGCGCTTCCGGTCACCGCACCTATGATGACAGATCTGAGGAGACACAGTGTGAGAGAGAGGAGAGATTATCGGAAAGGGAGATTGTCGAGGAGAGAAGAGCGAGAAAAGAGAAAACACCGTAAGACGTGCTGGCGTCGGGGTGGATTCGCGATGAGCCGAGCCCGCGTTGGGGTGGCCTCGTGCCCGCACGTCACTGCCGCGGCCTCCATGGGTCCACACCGCATGCTCGAGCAGCTCCGACGGAGATGGCTGAGCGTCCTCCATCTTCACTCGAACGGCTCCGCCGCGGAGGTGATGGGGAAGAGCGGGAGCAGGCGTGGGGGCTTGGCGCCGCTCCTCGGGGACAGGTGGAGGAAGAACCCCTCTCCGGCGTGGCTCTCCGCGGTGACCGGAGCACGAGCAGGACCGGCGTGGCCCTTCGCGGCGACCAAAGCACGAGTAGGATCTGGCGTGGCCCTCCACGGCGGCTGGAGCACGAGTAGGATCTAGCATGGCCCTCCGCGGTGGCCGGAGCACGAGCAGGATCCCGCGCGTGGCCCTCCGCGGTGGCCGGAGGACGAGCGGGATCCGGCGTGGCCCTCCGCGACGACCGAAGCACGGGATTCGACGGAGTGGAGGCGGGTGTGGTGTGGAGGCGTGGGGAGATCTAGGGAGGAGGAGATAGTCTGTCGTCCGGCTTGGGAGTTGTGAAGGAGTTGGGAGGAGCAGATAGAGTTGGGAGTTGGGAGGCGTGCGGAGTTAACTAGGATAGATAAAATTTTCCGGTCCGGGAGTATGCATCAGTGCCGGATTGGTAATTCAACCGACAGTAAATAGACATTACTGTCGGTTTGTATTAACAATCGGCAGTGATATGGTCCTTCAATATCGGTTTTAGCCCAGACTCAATTATTTTCTTGTTTTCAAGCTCGGAAGCGTACATCACTGCCAGTTCTCACGAATCCGACAGTGATAAGGCCAGCAGTGGTGTCTAAATCTGTAGTAGTGTGGAATGTCTCAATAATATTAGCTCTGAACTAGTAAGCGAGTAAAAAATAATCAAATGTTTAAAGAGTTTTTTCTTCACTTAGTTTGGTGAGATTCTTATTCTTTTTCAGTCTAGCTACACTCTTTTTCAGCTATTACTAATAATTAGTATATATAGCACCAGATACACATCGGTAAAGTAGGAGTATAGTACTACTTCTCACAGTTCAGAGAACCTG
Organism: Miscanthus lutarioriparius; assembly: GCA_904845875.1. Classification (NCBI taxonomy): domain Eukaryota; kingdom Viridiplantae; phylum Streptophyta; class Magnoliopsida; order Poales; family Poaceae; genus Miscanthus; species Miscanthus lutarioriparius. The sequence continues at coordinate 139,258,492 of CAJGYO010000002.1, forward strand.
AAAGTAGCTGTAGCCTGTAGTCTATATAAGCCTAGCTATACCATTGCTAGGTTATGTTGCACGTACACAATAACACAAGTAATTGGAACGTACGTACGGCCATGCACCACACGCGCACACTTCATCATTTCTCGTTTTTATATAATGGTATTATACGTCATAGCCGTCCAAACATAACCCAACATGTTTACCGAACTGCCCATGCGTGTGTTTCGGTACATGGGATGGGAATATGGGATGATCAGTTTAATTTCCTACTAGTTGCTTCAGGCTCCCTTGGAACAAAGAAAAAAAATAAAACAATTCTATAAAAACGAAAAAGATGTTATAGGGCATGTTATTTTTACGTTTTTTTTTCTATTCCTGTGTTTCTAGAACAAAGAGATCCTTAGTAATGTTTTGAAATAAACAAAAGAAGTAACCATCACATTTTGCTAGGCCAGCAGCGCCATAAGACGACGATCACTTATATAGTGTTTGGTTTGGATAAGAAGGGATGGGACGGGCGAGCGAGGATGGGGCAGCCCCTAAGAGGAATATTCCCCTGAGAAGAGTCAAAGGTGATATATCTATAGTCTATGTTGTACCTGACAATGCAACTGTCGATGTTCTTTTATCGTTTTAAATACGTTTTGGACTGGTTCCCGAACGTTGGATCCTGTGGTATGTCCAATGTTTTGAGGTTGATTCAGCATAAGAACTGCACTTTGGCTTCTGTGTTAAATATAGCTCTATTCTGCATCAAGTAGACCTCTATGCTGCATAAGTAGAGCCACTAGAGAAGACGATGAAAAGTTCAGATTGAATATTTCAGATTTTCTTTTCCATGTGTAATTTAGGGACATAAATATAATTCACTCCTCTATTCGGGGAAAAAAAAAGATGAGTAGACGACCTCCGTTGTAACCGGAGTATTAGCACCACCAACAAAATTGGAGAAAAGCCATATTAAACACTACCGGCACGCGTGTCTGCCAGAGCTAGATCAGACATCAGAGTACTAGCGCACTCGCAATCCTCACCTACCGTCTACCACCATCCTTTCCAAGTTTCCAGTGGCACGATATACTAGTGTGTGCGTGCTTCAGCAATCATGCATGTAGAGACGACTGGAGAGAAAAGACAAACGGTTTACTGTGATTTTTTAAAAAATAAAACCTTTTCTAAAAAAATCAAAAAGAAAAAAGAGGAGAAATGTTTACTGCTGATCGTGTTTCAGAGCCATCATCAGCTGGCATGGTCGGTCGTAGCTCTCATAGTAACTGCTAGGAAAATGCAGTCCCAGAGAAGACAGACAGTAAGCCCCACTACGTATGTACCTGGCCGACCGCCGGCTGGCTAGTGGTAGTGGGTAATTTACCTGGACGTCCAGAATTCGTCCAGGTCGCGGTCGTCATGCAGAATTCACATGGAGAAAGATATATTGTTGGTCCACGACCACGCACCATATATCGATCTGCAAAGCTCCTGCACGAACTGCAAATGGGCAGCGACGTATCATAAGTTGGTGAGACAGACAGAGAAGAGAACCACGCATTTCTCTCTCTCTGAAAACGCTTGGAAAATGCGCGCGCACGAGGGGTCGGAATTGCAGGCATAGACAGTAGCTAGTGGTTGCTTCATTTGAGTCCAAATTTTGTCCACAGGTCTTCTGGCTCCTCCAAGGAAAACGGATCGGAGCTGGAAAATATAACCCCATTCAGCATAAGTTCAAAAGGTAACTGAAAATACGCCATGCTTTCACCAGAATCCTGACCGGAATCAGGCTACATATCACATCCATGCTGCTGAACAGCTGAAGTGCTCAGTGCGTGCTGAGAAGCAGATAATTCCTTCTTTCTGAAAATTTTTGGAAATAATGGACAGTTTCAGGGTCTGCGTGCCTGTTGCCACCACCTCGTACGCAAGTCTGTCGGTGGCTCGGCGCGGCGAAGACCGGAGAAATCTGCACGGTGTTTTGTCCGTAAAATGAATAACATTTTGTGATAGATATATAGGATTTGTTAAATTTCAGGTGCCTAAATTTTAGTTTTCTTTCAGACATATATTTTATACTAAAATTACAGTTTTAGTTCGTTGCATTTATGTAGACACCATCTGTAATGTTTGATTTCGAGAATAAAAAAATCCGTTAGACAAAATCATGAACCTGACAAAAACTGATATATGTTGGCACAAAGACAATTTAACAATTTACAATTATTTCTATAGTCAGACAAGAACAAAATTTGATATATATGATATGACACAGACAAATAATAAATCATAAAAGTAACAATTTACTTATACTAATTGGTAACACAAGAGTGTTACCTAAAATCATCTTAAAATTCAGACAGATAAAATATAGAAAAATGTAAATATATTGAATAAATATATTACGAGGGGTGTGACCTTTTTTGGCCCAAACCCGTTCATAATTCAGCCCAATCCATCACTTCTCTCGTTTCTTCTTCGTCTAGAAATAAGTATCTTTTACTAGTTCGATTTTTCTCTTCAAACTCCAAAATCAGAAATTTTACACTGAAGAATTTAATCAATCAAAAGTACAAGATTTTGTAGCATGGAAGATATAGCCACGTTCGGCTTACCCCATATTCGGCTTGTTCGGCTTGTTTTTTCAGCCGGAACAGTGTTTTTCTCTCACAACAATTCAGCCAGAATAGCCTTTTTCAGCTAGTTTCAGCCAAGATTCAGACCAACGAACGGGGCCATATAAACGTTGAATTCCTGGGATGGAAGATATATATTATGCTCTCTCGTAGCGCGCGCCGCCCGCTAGGCTGAGCCTAGGCCGGTGCTGCTGGTGCTAGATAGTGGTAGTGCTCGCGCGCTGCCGCTCGCGCCGGATCCCACCCCGATGACCGGAATCGACCGGCCACAACCTTCTCCTCCCCTATGTTGCAAATGTATGTTTCAAGTATTTCAGATGTTTCATAGGTACGTTGCAATTGTTACATGTAGATGTTGCAAAAGTAGATCGAAATGTTGTACTTGTTGCATATTTTTGCAAGTGTTTTCAGTGGTATGTTGGAAGCGTTTTGAAAAATGTTTTTAGACATATGTTGCAACAATTGTTTTATCTGAATATTGCATATGTTCCACACACATGTCGCAACTTTCAAGTGTTTTTATCTCGATGTTGCATATGTTTCACACACATGTTGCAAGTGTTTTATCTGGATGTTGCATATATTTTCCACATATGTTGCAATAGTATATTTCAAATGTTTCATCTGTGTCAACGTGTATTGCATCCAAGTGTTTCATGTTGAAAGTGTTTCAGGGAGGCACGATGAGTGATGGGCGCACGGCCCAGGCGCCGGGGATGGGGCGCGACAGAGCTGGGGACCCGTGACGGGCGGGCATGACGGGGGACAGCTCCGTGTCCATGTCTGCGGAGAGAGAGAGGGGGTCCGAGGGAGGGAGTGGGCGCAGCGAGGCAGGCAGGGCGAAGCTGCGTCTGTAGGCGGGGGCGGGCTGCGTGGTCGTCCATCTAGACGCGAGGAGCGGCGTGCGCAGGTCGCCGGCAGTCTCCACGGGTGCGGGCCCCTAGGTGGACACGTGAAAAGTAGGCAAGGGGGGGAGTACAGGCGCGCTCGAGGGAAACGAATCGGTCCGGTCCATGATACCGTCCAACGAATCAATCAGTCTGTTCGCTTGTTGGTTTCAGCCAGGGTTTATCAGTTAGCCAACAGTATTTTTCTCTCACAATAAACCAGCACCAGCCGAGCTTATCAGCCCAGAAAACAACCAGCCAACAGACTCAATATCTGATCGGATGTACGGACACCAGCAGTTCTCATCTGCAAAGCTCCTGCACGAACTGCAAATGGGCAACGCCGGCGCCTTATCGTAGGTAATAAGTTGGCGAGACAGACAGAGAACCATGCATGCATTTTCTCTCTGAAAACGCTTGAGAAATGCGCACGAGAGGTCGGAATTGCAGGCATAGGCAGTAGCTTGTGGTTGCTTTATTTGCAAGTCCAAATTTTGTCCAGAGGTCTTCTGGCTCCTCCAAGGAAAACGGATCGGAGCTGGAAAATATAAGGGGTCGCCCTGGCCGCCCCTGCTTTCAGCTATCTATCAGCATAGTCTAAAAGGTGACTGAAAATACGTCATGCTTTCACCAGAATCCTGACCGACATCAGGCTACATATCACAATTCACATCCATGCTGCTGAATTGCTGAGTGCGCGCTGATACGCAGATAATTCATTCTTCTTTCTGAAAACTTTTGGAAATAATGGACAGTTTCAGGGTCTGCGTGCCTGCTGCATGCCACCAGACACTCGGCGCAACCTCGTACGCAAGTCTGTCGGTGGCTCGGCACGGTGTTTTGTCTGTGAAATGAATAACAAATGGCCCGTTCGGCTCACTGAAACTTGGCTGAAACTGGCTGAAAAACACTATTGCAGCTGAATTGTTGTGAGAGAAAAACACTATTCCGGCTGAAAAAACAAACCGAACAAGTCGGTTTCTGGTAAGCCGAACGGGTCCTCGGGGTGATAAATATATTGAATAAATATATTACGAGGGGTGTGACCTTTTTGGGCCCAAACCCGTTCATAATTCAGCCCAAACCATCTCTTCTCTCATTTTCTTCTTCCATTAGAGAAAAAAAAAGTATATTTTACCTATCTAAACTATATTCTATCGTCAAATTCTGATTTTCCTCCTCAAACTCCAAAATCAGACATTTTACACACTGGAGGAGTTAATTAATCAAACGTACAAGATTTTGTAGCGTGGAAGATATAAACGTTGAATTCCTCATCTTCCAAGTTCCAATATAAAGGATGAAGTGCTGTCTGTCAACAACTGCAACTGCAATTCTGATACACAACTAACGAATCTGAGAGCTGGCAGTACAGGAGGATTGTCTTCAAAGGAAATATTCAGATTTTGCGCAATGGCTTTCCCGCTGTTTCGGTTTCCGGCCGGCCTGTGCTTTTGTCGGTGATGCCCTGCTCCACAGCTGCGTTGCCATCGAAAGCAGCCAAGGCAAATGGACATGGACTCATCTTTTTGTTGGAAGATGAAACGGCGACTTCACATGCATGGCCCATGAAAACTACACCCCCCGCAAGTATTTAGCACTAGCTAGTACCTCTTTTATTATAGCATAGCATCCAGTATGAATGTATGATGATGTACTTGTGGTAAAGACTACGCAGCTCTCTTTTTTAACGAGAAATGTGGAGCTTGTTTGGACAAGTATATTCTAACTTAATACTCCAGCACCATCTTGCTTCAATTCAAGCTGGTGTGGAGGAAACATCAGAAGCTAGCGGCGTCGATGCAGAACAAGAACGGGATGTGCAACAACTTTTGTGCGCATGTTCTGCAGCACTACTTCAGCAGTACCTGCAGCGAAGAAACATTGTTTTCCTCTCACAACAAATAAGCATAAGCAACAGCATCAGCCAAATTTCAGCGAAACAAACAGGGCCTTGTGTATATTTGTTGTTGGCTCTGTCTGTTGCTGTCCTTTTTCATTTTGACGAGCTCTTTAATTTTCCTCTAAATTTTGTTGCTTCCTCTTAGACGAAAGAACAGGGCACCTGCGATTTGCCCACAAAGAAAAAAAAACTATACTCGTCTCTGTCTACCCCTAACCTTGAACAACCTGTCACCACACACACACCTAACAAGCATTTTTTTACATAGTAAATATACATAAAAAATTTATATGTGCTATACAATACACTACTGAACAATGAAGAAATTGACGTGAACAAGAGCTCTTGTGTTCTTGCCCCTACTTTGATGTGTAATTGTGATTTTGCTCTCATTTTTCTAACTTTGTGATTTTAGCCTTTACTGTTCACAAGTCAACGCGATTTTGCTCCTGGTCAACAGTAAAAACAGGGGCAAATTCGGGTTTGACCAGGGGCAAAATCATGTTAACTTGTGAACAGTTAAGGGCAAAATTACAAAGTTAGAAAAACGAGGGCAAAATCACAATTGCACATCTATGTAAGGAGCAAGAACATCATTTTCCCTAACCAAAACCATAGCTTACCAAATCTTTGGTTTGGTAAATTTTAGACGTCAACAACGAGGCTAAAAAAAATGTATACTCTACGTACTCATCTCTGGCTACCCCTAAGCTCTAGAACAACCTGTGTGCCTCTCTCTCACACACATCACCTATCAAGTATATTTTTTACCTAGTGGAGTATACAGTAAAATTTTCTATAATCTATACACTACTGAACAATGGAGAAATCGATGTGAACAAAGAGATGAAACGAACCAAGAGTATGTGCAACAACTGTTGAGTTTGTGTATAATAACTATCACTACCACTGGGACCACCCACGCTGCCTACGTGTATCTTCCTATGCGCGCTCCTCCTCCTCCGGCGAAGTGCCGCCTGTTTCTCGACGTCCTCGCTGGTGATGAGGCTGAGCTGGGCCAGCTGGCGGGAGTGGTTACCGATGATGGTGGCGGCGAGTTGGTCCTCGGGGAGTATGATCTCGTATCCGTCCCTGAGCGTGTCCATGCCGCCGTCGAGCAGCTGCCAGAACGCGCCTCCGACGAGCGGCCCGCCGCGTGCGGCGGAGGCGTAGATGGAGTCGAGCACGAGGCGCAGGAAGTAGTCCCGCTGGGTGCGGTTGGCGCCGGCGATGCCCTCCCAGAGGAACTGGCCGTACTCGGTGACGAGCAGCGGCTTGCCCAGGTACAGTTCCGTGTCCCGGGCGTGGGAGCGCGTCCAGTTGCGGAGGAAGGCGAGCTGCGTGTCGGCGGCGGAGCCCCAGAGCCAGACGTCCGGGTAGAGGTGGATGGTGGCGAAGTCGACGCCCCGCGCGCGGTGCGTCTCCACGAAGTTGGTCCCGTAGTAGATGCCCCACGGGTTGAGGTCCTTGCTCTCGTGCGCGCCGGCGCCGTAGAAGCCCTCCAGCCCCGGCGTCACCAGGTGCCCGCCGTCGATGGACTTCACGTACGGCGCCATCTCCTCCACCCACGCCTGCATGCGGCCATGCGCGCGGTCAAGTCAAATCCACGGCGGTCGGCGGATGAATGGTCGTGGTCGGTGGATCATGTGGCTCGTGGGTGATCGTCGGTCGGTCGACAGGCAGCGTTAATTGCGGGCGGGCAGGTCTTTGGGTTTTCAGTTTTCATTTGATTTGATTTGATTTTGATCAGGGTGTGCATGTGAGGGTAGAGCACGACTGGTGCTGAATAATTCGGCGTGGTGCACGAGCTAGCTGATTGGTAGTGGATGGATGGAGAGGAGAGGGTGATGACCGTGAACTCACCTGGACCATGGCGCCGGTAGGCTCGGCGTCGCAGCGGGGCTCGTTCATGAGCTCCCAGCCGAGGATGGTGGGGTCGTCCTTGTACGCCACGCCGGTGAGGGTGTTCACGCGCGTCAGCACCGTCTGCAGTGCATGCCAACAGACACTGTGAACATGGTACATGGAACCAACCAACGCAACGCAACAAAAAATGTTGCTGACATGCATCGATGCTAGCAGACACAGTGAACTAACAGGGTGATGCATACTTGTATGAGAGTTAGGGATACTACCTTGACGTGGTTCTTGTAGTAGTCCTTGACGACGGTGCTGTTGAAGAAGTCGTCGTCGGTGGCGAGGCGGTGGCCGGCGTCCCTGGCCCACTGCACGTACTGCCGCTTGCCGCCGAAGTCGTGGAAGTTGTTTGTGAGGCAGAGGAGGAGGTAGATGCCGTGCCGCCTGGCTTCGGCTACCACGAAGTCCAGCCCCTGGAAGCAAGAAATGAAGAAAACCCAACGATAGATTCTTTATCGCTAGCTGTTAACGACAACACCTCGACACGCACGGACGACAAGTACGTCGCGCTTGGGTTTGCACGTTACGGTGGTTACGGTAGCGACCTGGAACATGGCCTCGTCGTAGACGCCCGGCGCCGCCTGCAGCGGCGTGTCGCCGCCGTCGCTGAACGCCCAGGTCCGCGCGAGGTTGAGCCCGTGGTCGGCCGCCTGGCGGAACGCCGCCACCACCTTGCCCCTCCGCGCCGGGTCCGACGCCACCAGCATCAGCCAGTAGGCGTTGAACCCGCTGAAGTAGATGGGCCTGCCGTCGCGTTCGCCTCCGCCGACCACGAACCGCGTGCCGTGAACGCCCACCATGCCGCCGCCGCCGCCCGTCGTCTCGGCGTCCGAGCCAGCACCAGCCGCCGCGGCGGCGGCCAGGAAGATGAGCAGGAGAAGGATGGCCGCCGCCGGCCGTTGCTTCGCCTTCGCCATTGCTGGCTCGAACTCGCTCCGGTGCATGCACCTGTCGACTGTCGTTCACCGCGGCGCATGCATCGGCTTGTCCTTCGGGTAATGCACGGCCGGCCGCGCGCGCGCGCACGTTTAATAGAGCGCCCCTGGGACCGGGACCCGGGACCCGGGAGGAAGAGCGGAATGGGTAGAGCACGCGGCGCCACCACTCGTACGTACGTGTACGACCTGCGCAGCTAGGCCCTGGCGGCCAGCAGCGACGGCGCCGTCCGCCTCCGATCCGTTTGAATTTGAATACCTTCCGGGACTGTTCTGTTACCGCACGCGACGAGGTCCAGCTTCTTCACCGAGCTCCATCGTTGTGCCTCTTCCTGTCGTGCTGTCGTGTGTGCACATATATAAGGTTTCTCCAGACTCCAGCTTGTAAGCAAGCAAGGAAGGAAGGAAGGAAGGAAGGAAGGCTGTGCGTGCCATTTTTGCATTTGGCGGCCGGCGTGCGCAGACGCAGAGGCAGGCAATCCGAATCTATCCGTCTTTGGACCGTCCGCAGACCGGTCGCCCAAGAGTCCCGTCCCGTTTCGTGCCGTGCAGGTGCAGCCGTGTCGAACTCACGCAGGGAGTAAGATGGCTCGTCCCGTCACGAAACCGCGGAGACGACACCGAGAGCTTGGAAGGAGACGAGGCCACGACTGGCGTGGACACACTGAACGGGGGCAAAGCGTCGCGTTCCTGCGCGCGGGCGGTGGAATCTGTGGAGGAATCCGCGGGGCCGGGGGCGGCACGACGCGTGCGCGCGATTGGGGCACCGCCAGAAATGAAACGCTCGTCCGGGCTCGGTTGGACGCGGGGCAACGGGCTGCTTTGCCTAGGCCGGCAGGGGCAGCCGGGCAGGGGCTGACGCCACGCCACATGTCTCGGCTTCGGACGGCCGCTCGACCTAGCTACCGCGGTGTCGTGTTGCGTTCGGTGTTGCTCAACCTAACTACCAGATGCTTATTTTTACCTGGTTGGCTCCTGTCCTGAACAAGCAAACTCCGATCCGACACGCAATTACAGTTTAATACACCGTATCTACTAGTGGTATGTAGGTCACGACTACGATGCCACCGTATATTTTCCCGAAACCGACTGTGACGTCACTGGCCCACCCAACTGTAAATGTTTTTTTTCCACCCTAGTACGCTACTTCTTCACTATATAAACTTATAAAAAGAGAGTAGAGTCACAGATTGGGGAAATGGGTAACTTCTGCAGCTTGCTTAACCTTTTCTTTAGATTCTAGGATGGCACTTGCCATCTTGTTTTAACTTTCTGAAAGCGAAAGAACCGATGCCGATTGCTGCAGTACTGTTTGGTTCATAAATAAAGTGGATTAGACCAACAAGCTTACCCCGCACGGAGGGTAACAAAAAGTCCAAAAGTCGGCGCAAAGTTACGCTCCAAATCTCGTTGCTACGCTTTCGGCCTGCCGTCTGCAAATATCTTCGAACACAGCTCAGATCTGAAAGATGCTGGTAACTTCAGTATTTCTCAAACTTTAGCCTTTATATATTACTTATTACTCGCGCACAAGGGAATGCCGTGTTGTCAGGCTTCTCGTCGTTCTCGAGAGCTGCCCTCTCAACGTTTCTGCAGGCCTCCGCTTGCCATGCCATTTGTCCAGGGCAAATAAACCTTTCTTTCTTACACACAAGCCACTGGTAGTGGTAGGCAATATGCATTGCAGCGCAGCCCTGCGTGGTGCCATACTGCCATTTGCCATGGCGGCCCGGCCAGGAAAGGCACTTCGTCGTCGGAGCCAAGGATCGTGTCAACCTTGCACACAGGTTGGAGTGTTTGACACACGACCGTGACGCTGCCACAGACGTCGCGATCTCCTGTTACCTGGACAGACAGTTGGGCCTCTAGTGTCTCAACACATGCCACCGGCCGGCCACTTGAGACCCGTCTCGCTCACTCCCCAACTCATATTTTTTTTTGACGAGGGTAAAACGTTTTTACAAAGATCCGAAACCTGCTGGGGAAACCAGCTTACAAGAGAGCAACAAAAGAAACTACACCTGAATGATGTAATAACAGACGCCAGGAAACTACCAGTACCACTAAAGAGACATGTCTTCTGAAGAAAAAAAGAGCAAAACTACAACTATTCGATCTCCATTTCCTCAATATTCTTGCAGAAGTCTTGTAACCAACTCTTCACCCGTGAGATCTTGTCATCCATAAATTGGGCAGCCTGTTCCTTCAGAAGGATACGCCATCTCTGCATAAAAGCAAGAATTTTGTGGAAAACCTCTTTAGAATTACGCGGAAATACTTTTTCAGTCCCTCACTACACCCCAAAGTCAACCAGTAGTCAAAAACATCCTGCTCTTTCAGCCCTTCGCTCTTTCTCTCTTTCTCCTTTTTCGCTTCTGGAAAACCTTCTCTGAATGATGAACTGTCAATCTATCCACCGAAAGATCTCAACGAAATGACCATGAATCTTTTGCAAGAAGAGCTCTTTCAGGAACGCATCACAGTACTGTACTGGAGTATCTGTTACTTGAGAAACAAAACAATCCAGGGATGTGACTAGAGGACGGCTGGCTTAGAAGCTGACACCAAGAAAATCGATCGATCAGTGCAAGTTAATGCAGGTCGCTGCATCCAACCCAACAGGAACAAAACACCAAGGAATCAGAGAACTCGAAGTGAACGAGACCACAAGAGTTTCACAAATCAGCTTAGTTAGACAGCTCGAGCTATCTTTTCAGTAATCAGAAGATAATATAGAAACAAGGGAATGGAATGAAGTGGTATGAGGCTTCTCCAGAACTGCCCTCTCATTTTTCCTTCAGGCCTCCGCGTGCCATGCATTTGTCGTCCAGGGCAAATAAACCTTTCTTTCTCAGACACACGCCACTGGTAGTGGCAGACGACGACGCATATGCAATATGCATTTGCCATGAAGGAAAGCACTTGGTCGAACGAAGCCAAGGATCGTGTCAACATTGCACTTGCACACAAGTTTTTTTTAAGTAAAATAAAAGGAGCATTGATTGGTCAATCTGAAACGCGAAGAAGTTTGAAGTCTCGATCAACAATGCATCTCGAGGTAGTTGCATTGCGGCATTTCCACAAACACATGGCGTGCGCTGCCATGGATCGTGAGGCAGCATCAACAACAGAGGAAGCCACGACCGTAGAACAAGAACGTGGAGAAGAGAAGAATTAGCCAGCTAGGCAGCTACTGGTCCTCGGCGGCGGCGGGTGCAGGGTGAGCGGCGAAGATGCGCCGGAGGTGGGACGCGAGGGCGCCGGACGAGTCGGCGTCCGCCTCCCTGCGGAGCGCGTCCTGGAGGTCCCGGGCGCGGAGGGAGAGGTCGTCGCGCTCGCGGCAGAGGTCCGCGGTGTCGTCGGCGAGGTCGCGGAGGCGGTGCTTCTGTCCCAGGGACCGCAGGCTCATCATGAATACGCCCGCCATCAGGAAGAGCTGCACGAACCCGTCCTTGCGCTTCGCCGCGTTCGCCAGCAGCCCCGGCGGGCGCCGGCCCCCGAAGCCGCTGCCGCTCACGTCCGCCATCTCTGCCTGCGCCGGCTGCGGGGTTGGTTGGGCTCTTCTGGGCTTTGGCACCTGGACAGACAGTTGGGCCCACCAGTCAGTGTCTCAACACATGCACCGGCCAACTCATTATCTTTTGGAAGAAGAGCTCTTTCAGGGATTGCAGAGATAAGATGGATGCTTACCAACGCATTATCTTTTACTTTACTTGACAAACAATGCAATGCAAGGATGTGAGAGGACGTGATGGTGAAACTGATCGAGATGAAGAAAATTAACCAATGCAAGTTAATGCAGGTCGCTGTGCTTCTAGCTTGGATTCGTCAGGATTCATCCATCCAATCCCACTCCAAGAGGACCACATGAGTTTCACAAATCTATCGAGCAGTATAAGACAGCTCGAGCTATCTTTTCAGTAATCAATCAGAAGATAGGCAACGCGCTGAACCAATAAATCTTGCTCTTATCTTTGTCTGGAAATTCAGTGAAAGAGTCGTCGTACGTATCGTTTTCATAACAATGGCGTGAGGCCATCGTTTTTACAGCAGGAGTGTGTATCCAGCGATGAAAGAATGGATCATTACTCAAGGGACAGGGTTACGATCAGATTCGTGCAATAATGACGCGGATCACCACGTGCCCAATATATTATTGCAATCCATATGTATGTATCCCTTTCATGTTAGTAGGCAGACATTTTAATAAGAAAGATACAGGCAACATGATAACAAGTATGAGATTTTAATACGAGTCACACTGATTGATGGATGAAGAACAGGAAAATGACAGTAAAGAAACGAGTAATAATATAGATCGACGCTGTCATGCACGTACAACAGGTGACGCTGTGAGCAGTAACCTAAAATTGATTTGTGGTTGTTCAAACATGAGGTCTATCTGACACTCCGCAGCATCACAATCGCATCACATTCACGTTAGCGGGTTCTAGTTGCTATCCTACTCCTGTAGATGGGCTCTCAGTGTATTCAGCATTGCAAAAATACGCTCAGATTACACCTGCTGTACAGTATAATGACCTTGTAAATTGTAATAAAATACAGACAAGCAGGTAGATCAAGTGGCCGTGCTGTTCTATCGAGGGCAGAACGGACAAAGTACATCACGAAGAGAGAGCAGAAGAAAGCCTTCCTTTTTTGCCGTCTTCTTTCCGTTCCAGCTATCGTCTACTCAGGATTCAGATCGAAAGGATCAATAATGTTCCACATATCATTCTATCGTACATGAATATATGATGTGTACCATAGAGTAGCGACGGCGGGAGAGATGGATACTAGTAATATCAATTAGAGAAGCATCAGAACACAAGACTCTTACAAAAACGTGACATGATCAAAGAGTGGCCATGTCTGCACCCTGCAGAACAAGGCGAATGACTACAAAAGAACTCTGTCCGACATATGGAGAAAAAGGGAAGATTACAGGTGACCCTGGAGATATGAACAAACATTTGGACGATTCAGAATTCAAGCCCGTGCTCTCTAGCAGAATCAGCAAGAGCTTTTATGCGGCCATGGTAGAGGAAACCACCTCGATCGAAGACAACTTTGCTGATCCCTTTCTCCAAGCAAGACTTGGCAATCACCTCACCAATCTTTTGTGCTATTTCCTGGAAGCCAATATCAAATTTCTGTCAGAAACAAATCATAGCCTATCTGCGAGAGCATGTCTCATCTTGTCATGTTGAATCATGTATAAGCAAAATTCAAACACCAATGCAATACCATTGGAGATAAAAATCAACAGAGTCATCATAAAAATGATTGCACAACCTCAAATTGCTTTGTGTTTTTTATATGTAGAATCATCTGAAGAAAACACAGTGTATGGTTCCCTGAGATTGTTCAAGTTCCAGTAACCAGACTACTTACAAGCCAGTGTGATCTAACTAGAAAAACATGCTGTCTTAAAACCTCATTGATTTTTCAGAAAGGGAGTTTTGAACCTAGACTTAACTGTGTTGATTAAGTTGGCCATGGCTATTTTATGTATATATAAGCAAATATTGAAGTACCACAAATGACTGATGAAAGAATGGGTTTATAAATTGTGAATATATTAAAGGCTGCATTATCTGTTCATCTTCTCTACTCTGGTAGCCTGTTTTACTTTTCACTGCAACCAGGGCTTGTTCAATGACCAGAGACATAAGACCGTGCCTATTCTTGTGAAGAAACAGCGATGCATGCATATATGTAGTGATTACACATCTAGTACAGATAACTGGCGTGTTTAAAGTAGGAATACCTCAAATCAAACTATGTAATCTGAAATCCCAATGATAATTCAGTACCCAAACAGAGTGTATACATTTGATTGGGTCATAGATAATTAATCACATTGAAGTTTCCAATGATGCTACAAGTGGAAAGCATATGCATTTAAACAAGGAACCAGTAAACTCTCTACAAGTGGTTGATGTGATTTGAATGCGCTCTTATTCGTTACTAGGCAGGTCTCTACGTTCGAGTGGACAAAGAAGGGCTTTTGGAAGCAGTGAACATCATGTTTCAAATTGTGTCCAAGCTGCTAGCCAAATCAGAAACCAAAGTGGCGATGAAGCAGCTGCAGGATGTTGTTCAAGATGACGAAGATCAGGGACCTGATAGATGTGCCTGAGAATGGTGTAGTGGTGGAGCTGCGTTTCTGTTATGTTCCTTTTGGATGAGTAGCCATGTGCATGTATCTGGGCTGTAAGGTGGAAGTCTGTAAACCTCAGTTATCTAGACTGTACTCCTGCTCTACTATATCTGCTTAATCAGATAGGCATAGAGTTTTGGAAAACTGTCAGGATCAGGTCTTTTTGTTCCTCATTCAGTTTCTGCTTTCTGAACTTTCTTAGGAACTCCGTATTTCTGGTATCTGAGTAATTGAAATGGGGAATGCCTCGATTCGGAAAAAAACAGTAAACTCTCTGTTACGTTCAAACTTAAGCTTTCTAATAAAGCAGGGTTGGGCCTATGATCTAAACTCTCTGTTACTGTTTTACTGTCTTTGGAATGATAATGACACTTCAACGAAGATCAGGGTTTCTCAAGCAAAATAGAAGGAACTGATAACTTACAATCGTTGGTCCAGCCGAGTATTCCAATTCCTCGGAGAGAGATTTGTGCATGGTTGAAGCTGAAGCCAAAGTGCATTGCTTTGTGTCGTCGATGACTTGAGCGTACAAATGCTTGTTTGAGCGGAAAACACTCAACCTCGGCCTCTCTGTGGTGCCACTTACCTGGAAAGGAGTATGTAAGACTGACAACTGCGATAAAACTCGCGAAACTAGCAGTAAAACCCGTAGTTACATTCAATTCGTGAGCTCTATAGCCGATAGATTCTTAGGCTACCACTCCAAGAGAAGCATTTCGTCGAACAGGACGGAAGCACGGCCTTGGCCCGCACCCACCACTCGTGCAGTCGAATGCAGAGTGAAAATGTCCTCGCTAGAATTCGTGCACATTGATTGATGTCCACATTCGCACGAAGGAAGGAGGAGAAAGATTCTAACTTGGCTCTCGCGCAGATTTCTAGTACCTTCTTGCGGAGGCGGACATGGCGGGCGATGCGGTCGTCCTGGGGCGTGGACACCTTGACCTTGGAGACGACGGACAGCGCCGCGCGACGGGCCGGCGCGGGGACGGAAGGTAAGGGGATGAGGAGGTTGCCGGACACGGACGCCGCGAATGAGTGGACGCCGGCGAGCGCAGGCGAGGCGAGCATGGCTCCCTTTGCGCCGCTGCTCTTCTCTTCGCTCTCCCTGCCTCCCGCACAACGGCGTCTCCGTTATGGCCTTATCCTATCCGCTGCACAGCGTTTAAATGCTTGATCAAATTACAACAAGGACCCTTCTATTTTACTTATTTCAGTATAGAACATGATGCATTTCGCATAATTTATTTCATTGCAAATTGCAATACCTCTGAAACCAAACAAAATCAGTAGCATTTTAAACTTGTAATATATATAGTCCAGTTTACTAATAAAATTAATTAATATGACCAAAATTAGGCATAGGCCTGGGAAAATTAGGCCAGCCTTGGCAACCGAACAGCAACTGACGAAGCTCCCATTGTCGAAAGAATACAAGAATTAAAAGCAGCACTATATTTTCTTTTATAGAGGGCAATATATCGGAATATAAAGGGAATGCAAACTTCTGAAGTTTGGTAGAATTAGAGTACTGTCACTTTATTCTGAGGTACAATCATGGTACATAGAGAATGGTGCGCCAACAGTGCGAATATCTGCAGAATTACTGCATATGCTGTTCAGCAACTTTCAGTTCACACTGCTCTAAATGATACAGTTCCATTAATATTTGGAACTAATATAAGAGTGCAATCTCTTCATCAATGAAGCTAGGGTACACCTTCTGCATCCACTATCCAAACTCAAACTATAAGTCGTAGGTAGTCCACTCTCACGGTATTACAGAATGGATAACCCACAGGGTTACAGATTCAAGCAACCACCGCAGTTTCGACAGCAGTGGAAGCAAGAACATCAGACTCGCACCAATCCTGACCATCCCATATCTCGGGTAAACCTTCATGTTATGAATGCTCTCCAAAGCATGGTCAGCCCCTGGAACAAGTGTCGGTCTGCCAACCTGCAAAATTCAGAAAGTTTTGTGTTCAAGTTATCCCATTGGACATGAATGACGGTTAATGTGGAATTTTGGACCATGTGCAGTGTCTTACAATCACAGTATGGAAGCCTGCAGCCTTTCCTGAAGCTATGTTCCGAGTGCTGTCGTCAAAAAATATCTGAAAATAAACTCTTAGAATGTAAAATTTCCAACAGGGTCAGGCCTCAGGTTGTGATATGGCAAGGTACCATGAACAGTTGCATCAAACTCATCATTATCAAATTTCGTAGCCTAATGCCTGCAGAGAATAACGATCACACGATTAGAAAGGAGAAGAAAATATAGGACAAGTCATTGTAAAGATTACCTTAAGGCCAGCCATTGTGGTACCATATTCCTTGTACAGGTCCAGGCACATATCTGCAATATGGCTTTCTTCAATATGCAAATGGTGCCGCATGTAATCTGGTGGCCAAATTTCAAAGTTGCAGTCTCTTCAACATTTGCAGACAATAAACACCTCATAAAGCATGAAGCCGTGGAAAACGATTCCTTGTATGTTTTTGCGACAAGCTAGATTGATGCCAGCGCTGAAGGGATACAAAGTGTCATCAAGATCTGAAAATGAAATAGAAAAAGAGACGTCATTATTTGATTATACCATAAGATGAAGAAATAAACACAACAATTTCTCTGGAATTTTAAAAGAAGGGAACACACCAAACAGCAAGCACTTGTACTTCGGTCTTTCAAGAGACTCCATCCTCAACAGTCAAAAACTGCAAAAAGTTTTCACAAATTAAGTGAGACCAGTTTTCTGAATAGTTATTATTTGAGAGCTGAAAAAATGAAGAAAAATATACAGGATGCAAGTTTTGGATGTAACTCCATCAAATAACTCCTAAGTTAATCTTTTTCTGCCATTTAAAAAAGTTAATTAATCTTTTTTCTGGATGAAACTCCTATGGGTTTATTTGAGCAAACAAGGCTTATTCATTATAGCGTAACTCCTCTTATAGATATTAAACACATCCACTAACTCCACTGCAGTTACATAAATAAAATCTTAGTAACAAGTAACCACATTTCCACCTATAAAAACCAGTTATTCCTCCCAATCCTAGACCAGCAACCCATTCCAATCCATTACCTCACAATAAACGACTATCACCAAACCGTGAAGAAATGGCCAAGCTCGCCAACCTCACAGCCCTCCTGCTCCTTGTTGTCATGGCCATGGCCACCATCTCGTCCGTGCACAGCGCCCGCACTCTTGAGAGAGTGGATCAAGTGACCATCCTAGAGCCTTCGACGGTGGCGAAGCCCCCCTCGTCCACGTTGTTGGAAGTTGAGGCCCTGCTCCCTTGCGATGGCCTGTTTGAAGAAGCAGCAGACGGCCCCATCGCAGCCGGGTACCGTGCAACCGATTGCACTCGCAAGACACCGGTGCTAGGGCCCTAAGAAACAAGGCTTATCATAGTTGGGTTGTCACGTGTAGTGAGCACCGGCAGCTAGCATTACTAAGTTCGTGCCAACCATGTAAACGATCTTCATCAAGGAACGATAAGCATGAATAATGGGATGTGATGCTGCTAAATTTACTTGTCATGGATACTGCTAGATTTAATGTGGGCATGACCCATATTTTATTTAATAATCAAATCAAATAAATCCTAATGCCATATTAGATGCTAGGTGCAATAAAATGGTGGACTGAATGTAGTTGATGGCTAAACTTGTAATGGTCATAGTTATGGCTGCGGTTACCAATAACTCATGCTTATGGCAGCGGTTACTGGTGATTGATGGACGCTTCATGACGTCCAGGTTCATCCTCTACATTTCATCTTCTATCTTCCGCACTTATAAGAAGGAAAGCTTGCCTTCAACAGCGCAGACGAGAGACAGTACACTGCACCATTGTGTTTTTTATATGTAGAATCATCTGAAGAAAACGCAGTGTATGGTTCCCTGAGATTGTTCAAGTTCCAGTGGCCAGACTATTTACAAGCCATTATGATCTTACTAGAAAAACATGCTGTCCTAAAAACTCACTGATTTTTCAGAAAGGGAGATTTGA
This sequence comes from Miscanthus lutarioriparius, assembly GCA_904845875.1. Classification (NCBI taxonomy): domain Eukaryota; kingdom Viridiplantae; phylum Streptophyta; class Magnoliopsida; order Poales; family Poaceae; genus Miscanthus; species Miscanthus lutarioriparius. Next base: position 139,276,928 of record CAJGYO010000002.1, read on the forward strand.
ACCTAGGACATGACTGTATTGATTAAGTTGGCCATGGCTGGTTTTGTATATATATAAGCAGATATTGAAGTGCCACAAATGACTGATGAAAGAGTGGATTTATCAATTGTGAATATATCAAAGGCTGCACTGTCTGTTCACCTTATCTACTCCGGTGCTCTGTTTTACTTTCACTGCAGCCACGGTTTGGCCAATGATCGGAGACATAAGACCGTGTCTATTCTTGTGAAGAAATCGGGAATGCATGCATATTTGTAGTGATTGCACAATCTAGTAGAAATAACTGGTGTGTTTAGAGTAGGAGTACCTCAAACTATGTAATCTGAAATCCCAACGACAATTCAATACCCAAACAGAGTATATACATTTGATTGGGTCATAGATAATTAATTGCACATTGAAGTCCTTGGCCCTTACCAGATAATTTATCATCTAGTTTCCAATGATGCTACAAGTGGAAAGAATATGCATTTTCACTAGAGCAATCTTCCATTTGTATTATGGGGGAAAGGGATGGTTTAATAAAGGAACAAGTAAACTCCCTGTTAGTGATTTACTATCTTTGGAATGGTATTGACATTTCAACCAAGATCAGAGTTTCTCAAGCAAAATAAAAGGAGCGGATAACTTACAATCGTTGGCCCAGCCGAGTATTCCAATTCCTTGGAGAGAGTTTTGTGCATGGTTGAAGCTGAAGCCAGAGTGCATTGCTCTGTGTCGTCGATGACTTGAGCGTACAAATGCTTGTTTGAGCGGAAAACACTCAACCTCGGGCTCTCCGTGGTGCCACTTACCTGGAAAGGAGTATGTAAGACTGACAACTGCGATAAAACTCGTGAAACTAGCAGGAAGTAGCAGTAAAACCCATAGTTACATCCAATTCGTGAACTCTAGGTATAGCTGATAGATTCTTAGGCTACCACTCCAATAGAAGCATTTCGTCGAACAGGACGGAGGCACGGCATTGGCCCCCACCCACCACTCACGCAATCGACTGGAGAGCGAAAATGTTCTTATTACAATTCGTGCACACTCGTACGAAGGAAGGAGGAGAAAGATTCTAACTTTGCTCTCGCGCAGATTTCTACTCCTACCTTCTTGCGGAGGCGGACATGGCAGGCGATACCGTAAAAAAGCATAGATCTAAAGCTACAGCAAAAACTTTATACTAAAGCATATCATATTATATTTTCACTGTGTAGATCTACTCATGTGAAGTCCAACAAAATTGAAATTTCTATTTTATGATTTTTACTGTGATTTACTATGAAAAGATTCAATGAAAATAAATAAAAATAAATAAAAACCACAGTCACTTTTCCAAAACCGCTGAGGGTTTTTGCCCTGTTTTAAAAGTTCAGATGGTAGAAAATTCGGTTTTATAGTTTTTGAAAGAAGTAGTCCACCCTAAATAGTTGGGGGTTATGTAAACTTTTTTTTTTTCTTTAAAGAAATGTATCGTAAAACAAAGGGAAATAAAATGGCAACCACATGCCCACTGTAAACCCGATGGGCAAGGATACGGGCACCACTTCTTGCACATGTCCAAACCATCCGAACCAGAGGATAGTTCTTCCAAAGAAATTTGCTATCCTCGCCAGCTTATCCGTTCCGCTCCATGGTCTAAAATGGGACCTACAGGCAAATATATGTATATATACACGATTTGTTGTGAATATGTATCTTCATATCTCTTGTAATGCACTATGATTTATGGCTCAACTTTGGGTTACGGGCATGCATAAACTTTTCATGCCTTTGGATGGAGGGCGCGCGGGGTTTGTTGCCCGTGGCGGAAAAGATTTAGGCGAAGGGATAAGAAGGTAGTATGGGCATCACTTTCTTTAAAAGGGAATTTGAAGTTTGGTAGAATTAGAGTACTGTATCTTTATTCTAAGGTACAAGTACAAACAGTCGAACATGTTTTTTTTTTATCGAATACGCAGGAGAGCTGTGTATCATTGCATTAAGAAGAATAGTTGTAAAATACAACATGCACAAACATAGTTACATGGTACATAGAGAATGGTGCGCCAAGAATGCGAATACTGCAGAATTCCTGCATATGCTTGTTCAGCAACTTCAGCTCACACTACTCTAACAGATACACTACCATTAATATTTGGAGCTAAGAGTGCAATCTCTTCATCAATGAAGCTAGGGTGCACCTTCTGCATCCACTATCCAAACTCAAAACTATAAGTAGTACGTATTCAAGCACAGGATGGATAACCCACAGGGTTACGCATTCAAGCAACCACCGCAGTTTCAACAGCAGTGGAAGAAAGAAGAACATCAGACTCAGACCAATCCTGACCATCCCATATCTCAGGTAAAGCTTCCTTCATGTTATGAATGCTCTCCAAAGCATGGTCAGCCCCCGGAACAAGTGTCGGTCTGCCAACCTGCAAAATTCAGAAAATTTTCTGTTCAGGTTTTCCCTTTGTACATGAATGACGGCTGATGTGGAATTTTAGACCATGAACGGTGTCTTACAATCACAGTATGGAAGCCTGCGGCCTTTCCTGAAGCTATGTTCCGAGTGCTGTCGTCAAAAAATATCTGAAAAATAGATTATTAGCATGTAAAATTTCCAGTGCGGCATTCCTTCTTGTTAGAACGTGTTCTTTTTCATATTTCACAGACGAGAATCCTTACTGTTTTCTTGGGATCAACATTTGCAATCCGAATTACAGCTTCCATGGCTTCAATGGAGGGCTTGCAAAGGATAGGCGATATGGGTCTGAACCCATCTGATTCATTCAGATCAACCAAGTTGGGAGATGTTTCATCTGGGAACAGCATGCTGTTCTGGAACTCGCTCAGAACATTGCAAGGATTCAGTGTCTCAAAGCAAATTACAAAATCGAAGCAACCCTGTAAACCCAGTCTGCGCAGAGATTCCTCCGCATGAGCTTTGTCAGAATTTGTGAATACCTGCAGTAACCAAATGTAGGTTGATAAAAATGCTCACCGCGACTATTTTCCCAAATATATCATTTCAGAATACAGCAAGAAAACAGAAATAACTGGTTGCTTTTCGTACTATTTTTCTCTGTGGAATTGAAAGTAGGAGGGTCCTCAAAACAGGGTCAGGCCTTAGATAGTGATATGGCAAGGTACCATGAACAGTTGCATGAAACTCATCATTATCAAATTCATAGCCTAATGCCTGCAGAGAATAACGATCGCACGATTAGAAAAGAGAAGAAAATATAGGACAATTCATTGTAAAGATTCAACAAACGACTAATGGAACATGAGTTGTACCTTAAGGCCAGCCATTGTGGTGCCATATTCCTTGTACAGGTCCAGGCACATATCTGCAATATGGCTTTCTTCAATATGCAGATGGTGCCGCATATAATCTGGTGGTCAAATTTCAAAGTTGCAATCTCCTCAACATTTGCAGACAATAAACGCCTCATAAAGCACGAAGCTGTGGAAAATGACCAGTATCATTACCCACCTTGTATGTTTTTGCGACAAGCTAGATTGATGCCAGCGCTGAAGGGATACAAAGTGTCATCAAGATCTGAAAATGAAATAGAAAACGTCATTATTTTATTGTACCACAAGATGAAGAAATAAATGCAGCAACAATTTCTCGGGATTTTTAAAAGCAGGGAACACACCAAACAGAAAGCACTCGTACTTCGGTCTTTCAAGAATAGACTCCATCTTCAACAGTCAAAAGCTGCAAAAAGTTTTCCCAAATTAACTGAGACCAGTTTTCAGAATAGCTATTATTTGAGAACTGAAATATTTTATATAAAGGATGCAAGTTTTGGATGTAACTCCATCAAATAACTCCTGAGTTAATATTTTTCTGGATGAAACTCCTAAGGGTTTATTTGACCAAACCGTGAAGAAATGGCCAAGCTCGCCAACCTCACAGCCCTCCTGCTCCTTGTTGTCATGGCCATGGCCACCATCTCGTCCGTGCACAGCGCCCGCACTCTTGAGAGAGTGGATCAAGTGACCATCCTGGAGCCTTCGACGGTGGCGAAGCCCCCCTCGTCCACATTGTTGGAAGTTGAGGCCCTGCTCCCTTTCGATGGCCTGTTTGAAGAAGCAGCAGACGGGTACCGTGCAACTGATTGCACTCGCAAGACACCGGCGTTCGGGCCCTAAGCAACACGGCTTATCATAGTTGGGTTGTCACATGTCGTGAGCACGGGCAGCTAGCATTACTAAGTTTGTGCCAACCATGTAAACGATCTTCAAGGAATGATAAGCATGAATAATGGGATGTGATACTACTAAATTTACTTGTCATGGATAGAAGACTGAGAATTACAATAGTATGACTTGTTTACAGCAAGGTCAACCAAAATGTAATATGTACTGATTCCATTTTGTCACAAGGGAAGGGAGGAACAGGGACATTGCACGCATCAATTAGAACGAACTCTTTTCACTGTTTTCCTTTTACTAATTTCTGGTTGTGATATTCAAGACCCGTATGGTGCTTATAGGGAAATTTTGATGCTCCTGGTGAGCAGTTTATATGGCAAAGGAAAAGGGTTATCCATGAATGTGGATTTTAGATCCTTCTGTTGACTTTTGTTTTGTCAAGCATTTCTCAGATGATCCAGTATGTGCGATGAGAGGCTTAAGGACAAGACCCATAGTCACATAACAGAAGTGGAGATGTATCCCCACACCCTACTGGCTGTCTGAAGAATGAAGCAGTTGGTGTTGTCTGCAGGAGTGAAGATGATCACTTTCTAGATGCAAGTGCTGTTTTCCATGGTCTGACATGCTTCCTAGATGCAATTTGAAGCTACTTCTATTTTTTTCCCTTGGACAAGAGGAGACTTATCTCATTGCATATACACAGATAGAAAGTCTGTTTAAATGCTGATTCGATGGCTTCAGTTAGTTTTAGGAATGCCTTAGTTTTATACTTTTACTTTGAAGTTACTTCTGAAAACTTACACTCGGAGTTGATGATGGTACTGCTCAGTTCACTATCACAAAAGAATGTCCAACTCTAGCAGCAGGAACAAGGTACAGGGCATTTCAAAGGAGAACTGTAGAAGGATAAAGTAACAGACGAAAACAGAACAGCGGACAAGAAGGTTACCTTCAAAATGCAAGGACTTGAAGTTGAAGGCTTCTGAATCTCCGATGAATGGTGTTGGAGCCGGTGCTTCTGGTGCTGTACTTATAGCAGCCCAAAGCTCTCCACATACAGAACAGTTATGCAGCTGCCTTAGTAGATTGATTGATAGCATATTGGCATGATATTCAGCATTTGAACGATCCAGAAGCCAATTTGCCTGTAGCTTTCCATCAACGCAAGGATGCCTCTTTCCTTCCACAGAAGAAAGCAGGGGTGGTGTTCAACCTTGAAGGCCCGCATATCCTCACAAGTCAGAACTGCATGACAGGTACCTACAAAAGTGGCATGCGAATATATTGTAATTATTGAAAGCACCAAAGAATATTACAAGCATCTTCTTGAAAAATCCTAGACTTCGGCAAAGTTGTTGAGAAATAGGTCCACTTAGTAGTACTTTGTGCCATTCCTACTCTGTTATTTATCCAGCAGCCTCTGTTGAATTCATAGAGAATGGGAGAGAACACGAATAATAAAAGGTATGGCAAATCAGGCGTATCTATGGCTCCAAGTTAGCACATACATCATTTGCCATAGTTTGTGTGGTCCAATGGCTACTCAATTGGAATAACCACCTTCAGAGGAATGTTCCAGTGTTCTGGTACAAAGGGTACTTACCAACTCATTGAATATTATGAGCATTTCATACTAGTTTACAACCTCTACACGACATGATAAAACAGCCCACAAATTGAAGAAAAAAATACTTTATAAAATATGGTAATTACACCATCCATACAATGCTATCACATTAAAGTCAAGGACACTTCTGCCAGTTTATCCTCTCAGCATGGGCTTAAAAACACCTTTCTGAGAACTCAGGATATTGCCAAAAGGTATCAAATCCTTGAAGGCCAGCAAGGAAAGGTCAACCGGTGTAGCGGTAACCAGCATTAGCTGTCGACGATGAACTGCAGTAGTTGATTAACTACGTTACAACAGAAATGGAAAGATTACAATAGTAGCATGAGATTAACATATTATAAGTGAGCATCCTTTCATGTAGCTGCAGCTACAGCTTCGATCTATCTTCTCATAAACCAGAGCAGCTACAGATTTAGACAAAAGAGAGAGCATAAGGCATTCCATGAAATCCTGATTGTCTGCCCAGCATAAATGGCTTTGAGCTACCATATCTGAAACCAGAGCTTGAACTCTTGCATACTTGTGGAGATGACCTGACCTTCAGACTTTGTCCTGGAGAACCTAGAATGCATTTGGGTTCCTGTTATCAGTTGAATACGAATGAATTAGAAATGGAACAGTGTGGCATCCTTTCTTAGTTTTTAGAACTTTAAACAAATACCTGGCTAAAAAAATCAAAGAGTAAGAGAAAAGACACAATCGATAATGCAAATAGGTCAACTAGTCCACACCACACAAAGTGCTTACCCAGTAGCATGGAATATGAGACGGAACATGGAAGAGAGGAGAGAAATGTGTGTTTGACTAGAGATACTCAATAGAAATGTTAACTTTCTCTAAATTCAAATTTTAGTTCAGTAAAAACATTGAAGATACTCAATCGAAATGTTAACTTTGTCTGTTTCAAAGGCAAATACATACTTCTCAAGTGACAATATCAGCTATATTATGAACTTTAGTAAACCAAAATTACACAAATAATCTGCACAGCATTTCTTTGCACAATAGCAATGCAAATCCGTGACTAAGGAAAATGAAACACAAGCAAAGGATGAAGTCTAAAATCATGCAAAACAACTGTACAGAAAAAAAAAAGGTTTCCAACAATAGATTTTTAGATCGGCACCTTCTCAGTATGAGATCCTGGTAAGCTAGCAACTGGTGTCAAATGCTTCAATCTGGCACAAACAAAAAAGATAGCATTTTAGATATGTATGGATGATTCTCCAATCTCCATGAGATAACATGGAGACTGCAAACTCACCTGCCTGGGGAATACCTATCCCTTGCAGCCTTTATCTTTTCTACTGCCTAATGAAAGAAGGCACAGATTATTCCATGAAATCAACCATTTGGTGTTAGGATAGTTAGTGAAATACAATAAATAACACATGCCTTTGTTACCCTATCAGAACTGAAACTGTTTTCTGTTGACAAGAAATCCATAAGGCCCTGAACACGGAAAGCAAAGCATGCTTAGCTTGTGAAACAATCGGAGTCATGTCATGTACTATGGTCTATCAATGAAAACCTCTGAGTCTGGTGAGGTCCACGTGAAATCTGGAATTCTTGCACAAACATTAGGTTCCTTAAACAAGGTCCGAACTTCCTGGTAAGGCCAGTCTTCTGGAACACTGAATCTACAGATCCAAAAAGAACATGCACAGTAAGACCAGCATGTCAAGATCACTCAGAGAATAACATGGTAATCAAGAAAACCATGCCAGTAGCACCAACTCCTGAGTACAACCTACTTCCTACATGCAGATTTTATATTTCTTAGGTATAAACAGTGTAACAAAGAAGCTACAGAAATATAAACTGGTTAATGACTGAGCTTTTAAATAATTAATTAATCTTTGATGTATTTTTTAAAGTTGTACTCCAGGCAGTCATCAAGGACTGGTCAGACTGAAAGGCAAACAGTTCTCAGACAGATAAAATCTGCAACTACTTGACAGCATAGCAGCTTTTGCTGTTACAAACTGCAGATTTTAGTAGATACATTTTGTGGCATGACCACATGTTGACCTAATGCCCCCTAGCAGAAGCACATAGCATAAACAGCACGGTGACATAGTAAAATGGGCAGTAGCAGAGTGCAGGATAGCAACAGAAGCTGTGCAGCAGGACGCAGAGCGGTGGTATTATAATCAGAGGCATTAGGAGACATTAGTGGTGTAAAACGCTTGCTGTGCAGTGTATAACATAGCAGCATAATAAAAAAAATGTTTTCTTCTCAGTATTATATGGGGGGAAAAGTGACTTGCAAAAAAGGCAATTCGAAAAATTTGCGGCCCTGTTAACACTCACAAGGCACACATAATCCAACGCTATTCACGTTAAGCATATGTTAGCATGTCCATATAACATAACATCATTGTCGCCATTGAAAAGGCATTTGGCATTCCACTGCATACATTATCATTTCACGGAGTTCAAAAAATGTGTACTTTTCTGGCAAAGTAGCAATGCGACTCACTAGACAGGATTTGAGTGAACATGTGACTGAATGTATAAGACAAGGACTATCTCATCCAAACATACCTCGTCTGGTTCAGATTTTGCAGAACTTCTTCTATGCAACCATGCTGACGAATGAGTTTCAAGGCTCTTTGTCCCCCGATACCTACGAACAGAAGAATATGACAGTTACAAGAAAATTTAAATACCTTATAGATTACAGTGTGGTGATGAATGTTGTTGGTTAGAAGATTGTTCAGATTGTAGATAACATATGTCACCAAACTATCAGCCTAAAGCAAAGATACTATAAAACAAACTTGGAGCTTGAAGTGACATTGATTCAGGATTTAGTCAACAGAAGGAAATTACAGAAAATATAATTGAGCCTAAAACCTAAAGCCTGGGATATTTGGCTTCCACAGTTTATTGCTGCTAAATTTGGGGCAGCGTATATGTTTTTTATCGAACACGCAAGAGAGCTGCGTATCATTTCATTATATTTAGAAAGGTCTGAAATACAGGGGAAGATATCCACAACAACACTCACACGCACAAAAACACCCACAGCACTCTAGAAGAAAAGAACAAAACTGAAAATAAAGAACGCAGCGTTTATGTTAAAGCCCCATGAAATGAGCAGGTGAACAACTAGAAGAACTAGTCAAGGGAACCACAATCTCTTAATAGAAGCTATTTACTGAATCATATGATGAGTTTAATCTAATGAAAATACCTTTAATATTCTCACAGTAATCACATCCACTAAGGATACACAAGTCAATGAACTGATCCATCGTGAGTCCAAGTTCTTCCAAAACCTGGAAAATCATAAAGAATGGCTAAGACACTAAAGGATAAAAGAAGATAAAGAAAATATGTGATGATACCTTTGACACATCAAATTCTGTCACAGGAGATTTCTTATAACCAAGGTCAGTTAAGTGACGAAGAAACCTTCGGGCACCAAAAGTCAGTGAGTCCATGTCCTCTGAAGCTACAGCATAAACCTGGCATTCACAACTCAGAATGAAATAAAAAATAAAATTATGCTAAGATACAGGAATTAACTTGGTATACCTGGTGATTTTCACAAAGTGCTGCACACTGTGCTTCAGCCTCCCCTGGTGCCTGTGGAAGTGATCAGGAAACTTAATTACTTATTACCTTTTTTCTCGAACACGCAGGAGAGCTATGTGTAATTCCATAAAAAGGTAGAAGCGGTCCAATTACATGCCGGTTCCACGGCCTGGGCTAGTTTTTCAAAGGATTTGTGGTCTTTTACCTTATTACCTATGATTCTATAACAGTACGAGATCACAAAGACCAGGTACCATGCTTGCATTGCTGCCATCAAATCAGAGTACAGAATGTGGTCCAGACAGAAGAATCACACCCGCACCCGATCAAAAAATCAAATTGTGTTTTTCTCCGTAGTGATAATATCTATATCATGTGTGGGCAGCTATTGATTGCCAAAGTTTACATATCAACGTGTGCAATGCGTAGCAATGGTCTATTTGTACTAGTTAAAGCCCAATCTTAACAGCAAATAAGTTTAAATCGATACCAAAAAGACATCTTATTTTCAGTTAAGCCATCTGCTTAATCCCCATCAGCAAGAGACTCCGCTAAGCTTACCTAAAAAGTTTCTAGAGCCCTAAGCTCATGAACCTAGAGGGCTGACTCATGAGTTCAACTTGAAATGTAGTCCCTCAGGCCATGTATCTATGGTGTTTAAAAACTGTATACTATTAGAGATATGTAGAGTGAAGGGCAGGCCTGGTGCAAGCGGTAGAGTCTTACCGCCTGTAACCGGAAGGTCCCGGGTTCGAGTCGCGGTCTCCTCGCATTACACAGGCGAGGGTAAGGCTTGCCACTGACACCCTTCCCCAGACCCCACACAGAGCGGGAGCTCTCTGCACTGGGTACGCCCTTTATTAGAGATATGTAGAGTCTAGAGATATGTATGTATTTTAAGAATTCCTAATATTCCACCTCGGTCACAAGCTCAAAACAGCCCTCATTAAATTGTCTCCCAGCCAAAGGATGGCTAGTCCAGTTGGTTAACTGAGATATGCTAGTCACTCCGGCGGCACCCTCCAGGTCCTAAGTTCGACTCCCAGTGGGAGCGAATTTCAGGCTGGGGGTTAAAAAAATCCCCTCGCCGGTCCCGGGTGCCAAAGCACTGGTTTAAAGGAGACGGCCCATCTCACGGGTTACGTCTCCCAGTGTCGGGCCGGGGCCGGGGTTCGGGGGTTTTCTCAGCCTGTGTGAGAAGGCCTTCTTCTTACGTATAATGCCCGGGGGGCGGCTTGCCCCTCGCAGGTCGAGTTTTTTTAAATTGTCTCCCAAGGCTCAAGCGCTTTAGAGAGGAGCATCGAAGTTTTTCCCTGCATGCTTAATCTGTGCTAAAAATCACAGGAATGCTAATATACAAGACAGAGGGAATGGCTTAAACTTGTCTGAGAAGCCATACAAATAGGAGTTAACCAAACGCTTAAAGCATCCTAGTGCAAAACCATTCTTTAAGTTCAAAAGATTATCAATATTCTACTGACCCCCCTTGGCACTGGAAGAAGACATCAATAAACGGCAGTAGCTGATCTGTATAGAAAAGTAAAGAAAAACAACTTAACTGACAGATGGACAAAAGCAATAATGATACCTCAACTACAGGGACGCCCATCAATCTTAACAGCCTCTTGCAGTCATCATTGTGCTTTCTTGTAACCTGGAAAGGGAAGGCAGAAATCACAGTACATGCTCAGAATGACTCCACAAGTTAACAAAAAATAGTACTAACACTCTCAATTTGCTTAAAAGGCTTAAACCGTTTTGCTAAAGAGACTCCAAATGACATATTTCATGCAAGACTAGAAGGTTGCTTCATCTGATATAAATTCAAGGACACTTTTCATTGCTTATTTCTTGAAAGAGTATGATCATTACCTTGACAGTTCTTTTACTAAATTTTTCAATTGCATCCTCATCCCCAATCTGTAATGCAATTGGCACTTTAGAAATCCATCAAAAACAATGAAAAAGATAAACAAGGTCGGTAAGAAAGCTCTAAAACTACATTGAGGACCAACTAACCTCCATAGCTCTGTTAAGATCTTGGGTAGCATCATCCCTCTTCAAGGACCTAAATAATAGCAAATATCAGAAATGTGTGTATTGAGATTTAATAGTGAATATGAGCAAAGAAATAATTTGACACATACCTTTTTGCAAGCTCCTTTTTCTTCATTTCAGGTGGCTCGCCATCAAAAACAAATCTAGCATAAAAGCTCAGCACAGTCAGCAAAAGTAAGCTAACTGCAAATAGTTGACAAGGACCACAGGAATGCAACAAGCTTACACGGGCTTTATCCCTGCTTCTAACATTCTTACTATCCGGTTCAACATACCCTGCAGATGACTACACAGTTCACAGAGATGGAAAGTTAAATAAGCTGGATAATGATCAGACCACAGGCAGGGCAAGCAATATTTCTTGCCTTGTGATTTCACCAGCATCATTGGTCAGAAGCTCTGATCCTTTCCTTCCAACCACGATCTGCAGAAATTAACGACACATTTGATATGAATCAAATGAAAACTAGACAAAAACACTATAGTCCTATGACCCAATAAACAGTTAAATACAATAATACAAATGCCTGCACATGTTAATAGCATGAAACTTTGAGAGAACAAAAATTGGGCCGCGGTTTTGAAAATTGAAATTCTGCCAACAACATTAACCTATGAAACTTTTTTTTTCACGGCTATGCCAAAGCACGTATTTCATTAAGAAGAAAGAAATCAAGAACCGTTACTGAAAAGTGGTGAGCCTAGGCTTAAAGTCGAACTCGACAAGACAAGAAGCACTAGGTGTTATTTACATGATTGATTTGCGACTGTAACAAACAATTATGTTTGTATGCATGCACGTAATACAGCAGATGCCGAATGTAACAGAACGTAGCAGTTGGCTCAAACATTTTGTACCCCTATGAACCAACATAGGCATAAATCTCCAAACTGACTGTGCTTCCCACAACAGCAACAGGCAGGAGGAGAAATCACACGTGCTATCATACCAAATTTGAAACCAGGAACACTCCGCAGGACACATCATCACATCATCGGAGAAATCCAACCCAGCCGCAATACAATCCTCAGCACTGGTCTGTACCCAGATGCAACGACGACTCACGACATGAGTAAACGGCCGCAGGAAACTGAAGCCAAGGGCCGAACAGACAGAGGGGGCGAGCTGGCGTGAGGGCTCACGAGGAACTGGTAGATGCTGAGGCTGGCGTCGACGGCGATGACGCGGCCGCGGTAGTCCTCCACCCGCCGCTGCACCGCGGCTCTCGGCGCGTGCTCCGCCAGCAGCTTCGTCAACCCCTAGAGCGCGCCACGAGCACAGAGACCGTTACATCGAGAGCCCAAGGGCCAAATTGCAGCTGTGAACCACCAACCCCTGCAGGAGAGTACCTTGATTCCCATGGCGGTCGGAATCGGCGGCGCTGGCAAGGACGGCGAACCAATGCGCCGCCGCGAAGGCTGTGTTTCCCGCTTCGGGACAGGAGCCGGAAAGTCGGGAAGGGGTGTGGAACGGAAGTGGACAAAGGAGAAAGTCGACGTTGGCCCCGTTTTCAGCTTTTTTTTAGTCGAAGCAGTTTTTTTTTTCATAACAATTCAGTCAATTCAGTAGGAGGAGTGTTTTCACCTAATTCAGCTAAGTTTCAGCAAGCTCGAACGAGGCCAAGTTATCTCCTTCAACTTTCACGAAGTCCGTTTTTCTTTCCCAAACTTCAAAGCCGGGTAAAATATCTCCCTCAATTTTTTAAAATCGTTCATCTTACCTCCTTGCCCTATTATAAGCGGTTTTGAAGTCAGTTTTTTTTTTGTCGAATCTTTGAAAAATCATAGTAAATAAAAAAAATCATAAAATAGAAAATTTAATTTTATTGGACTTCACATGAGTAGATCTACGTAGTGAACATATAATATGGTATGATTTAGTACAAAGTTTTTGCCATTGCTTTAGATCTATGTTTTTTTAATTAAATAGAATAATTCATAGTTGCAGTTCTATGATCCAATTATGGTGAATTTTTTATGATGGACTAATTATTGTATGCTTAAACTATACTAAAAATTTTATACTCATTGGATCATGTATAACTTAGTTATATATTTTATTTAGGTTTATGCTTGTTAAATATAAATAAATCTACAACTAAGCTATACATGATCGAATGAATATGAAATTCTTACTATAGTTCAATCATACAATAATTAGCCCACTATAAAATTTTTATCACAATTGGACAATAGAAATTGCAGCTATGAATTATTCCAATTAATTACATAAAAGCATAGATCTAAAACCACAATAAAAATTTTATACTAAAATATACCATATTATATGTTCACTGTGTAGATTTACTCATGTGGAGTCTTAAAAAAATTAGATTTTCCATTTTATAATTTTTTTTTTTGTGATTTACTATGATTTTTCAAAGATTCGATCGAAATAAATAAATAAAAAAGACAAAACCACCTTCAAAATTGCTTATAACATGACAGGGAGGTAAGATGAACGGTTTTAAAAGTTGAGAGAGGTGTTTTGCCCAGTTTTGGAGTTCAGAGAGGAAAAGCGGACTTTCGCGAAAGTTGAGGGAGATAATGTAGACTTTTTCCGTGGATAAAATCAGCGGGTTTGGGCTGTGCTTTTCTTTGCATTTTAGAGAAGGAAAAGAATGCTTGGGTTGTGCCTCCGTAGCTTTATTCAATGGGCTTCCAGGACTTTCTATTTCTGACTTTTGGGCTTTTGGCCCATCGATCAGCCTACATATTATCTATTTACACTACTAATTCATCGATTTTTTTTCTTTTTTAGATCCACACAAAAAAATATCCTTCACTGGAAAGTGTACCTAGAAAAACGACATCTTAAAAACAGACCATCCAGATTTGCTTGTAGACCTTCTCTCTCCTTCCTCGCTCACATCCAACGGTCCACGTCATCTACCCTACTAATTCACCAACTTTTTTTTTTCCTAGATCCACACAGAAAAGGTCCCCCACTGAGAAGCCCCCTATCCATCCACCCATAAAAATATACCTAGAAAAACGATATCTTTAAAATCCACACAAAAAAAATATCCTCCGCTGAGAAGCCCCCAATCAATCGACCCACCAAAATATTCTAAGGAAAACGATATCTTTAAAACGGATTTGCTCGTAGGCCTTCCCTCCCCCTTGCTCACTCACATCATGTTAGTCAGCCGCCTCACCCTTCCCCGTCTCCCACGGCCGCGCCCCCCACGCCCCCACGCCCGCGCCCGTGCGCATCGCGCACAGTTCGATTCCTCAGTTATCATCTTCCTCTCCTCCCCCTCGCCTCCCTGTCCCGTGACTCGCGACTCGCCCCGTCCCGCGGCTAGGGTTCCCCGATGGTGCCGCTCGCCGGCCATCTCCAGTCGTGTTCGCAGCCCTGGCCTAGGACGCGCGGCAGCGGCCCTCGCCAGGTCGAGCGGAGCCGCGCTCGCCGGGCCGCCCCATGCCACCCCATGCCGCCCAGCGACGCCCTCGCCAGGGCCGCACGCGCCGCCGCCTCCGCATGCGGCTTCCTGGGCAGCGCGGGAAGAGCAAACCCGCTCCCGTCCGCGCACGTCTCCAACCTCCAGTCCGTGCTCGCCGCACGCTTCTCGCCCCCGGGCTAGGTCAGCACCGCCGCCGCAGCCGGCGAGGCTGAGGCCTCCTCCGCACCGCTCGAGATGGGGCGCCAGCGAGGCCCGTCGTTCTTCTTACCTGTGCCAGGGGATCCGGTCGACTGGTCTTGCGGCTCTCGTCGATGCCCTCGTTGCCGGCGGACGCTGTGACGTCCACGTGTGTGCCCCCGAATCGTACGTGCTGCAACCTGAAAACCCAAGCGTCTTAATGTCCCCTTACATTGCTCTCATGATCGCAAAATATTGTTTGCTTCCATTGAATTTGTTGGGAGATTAAGTAGTCCCAATTTTGGACGCCGAGTTTGCTGGCATTATATAGTATTTTTGTTGCCTTTTGCCTGTGATTGTTGAACTGAACTGATTTGGGTCCCTTTGTTTATTTGAAGGGACAAGCTAGCCTGTGGCCACTCAATTACCATCCGTGAAACCATCACTGCGACATCCGTGGATTTCACAGTTGCTAAAGCTTTTGAGATATGATGCGGTGAGGTCCATTTGTTCATTCGATTGTGCGCAATTTGCGTCACACTTATATTAAAAAAACACTTAATCTGATTAAAGAAGGCATGTGAAGATGCTAGGATGGATGCTTGACCTGGATGGTTGAATGGTGTGTTCGCTGACATTTGCGTTGTTCTTGACAGTAGTACTCCAGTGTTGCTTACTTCTACAGTTGTACAATTAATGTTCTGAAGCCAACCATCGAAATTCGATTAACACTGACTCAAAGGTAAGCTGTGGCTCAAGTTCAGTTATCTTCCATAATAGATGTCTGAAGCTACCATGCATGGTCTATTTTTTATGTTTTCCTCTGATCTGAATATGAACTGAACAGAGTGTTTATTGTACAAGTGGCCTTAGGATATTCCTTTTTATTTATAGATTATATCATAATATATATATAATATCGGACGTAAACCAGTTAGCTACTCTTATCAGTTCTTTTCGGTCTTCAAATGAACTCAGGTAGTGTGATTCTATTGACCGTATCTTAGCTAAATTCACATATGAGCTTTATCACTGCACAGATATCATAGGAACAAGGAATACTTATGAAGGATGAAGAGGAAATAGTGGCAAATCACCACTGATAGAGCATTGCTGAGCCTGTTGCGCACCTGATGGATGGACGAGGTCTATGCTCAGCCACGATCCTCTAATTGGCAATGGAACTCTTTCACTTTTATAGATCAGGTATTTGTTTTCCCAACTGCTATCATTGGTCTGCTACTGCCATTCTACATTCTTTTAGAAAACATGCAAATTGTGTTGCCCACTATCATGTTATTTTAAATTCATAGAAATAGATAGGAGTCGTTACTCTGTTTTTTAATCCATCGTCGTATGTTTCAAATTGTTGACTTTAATACGTGTAGTTGTGGACTTGTGGTTGGTGTCCCTTATGCTCTTAAATGACTTCCACGAGAAAACCAAATGGTGGTCGTCCACCCTTGATTTGCCTCCTACATTTGATTAATTTGACTCCTAAAACTGAAAAATCACCGTTTGCCTTGCGCTTTATTGCTTTCGATACACTTCCATTGCGATGATTTACAACGCTGGTCGTTTGGTTTTTGTTTCAAGTATTGCTGCTTTGTTTCAACTTCACAACTCTAGAGTTGAGCTCACTCTCAGTAATGGCAATGCCATCTGCAGGTTTTAGTGGTACGCCAGGACCTCATCAAGATGGGGGCTGGGAAAATAGCTTCTCAATGTGCCCGTAAGTTCATCTTCAAGTGGACGCATGCTGTTTATTTGGCACACCTCATTCATTGTTAATCCCTTGCAGGTGCAACGATGGGCTTGTACGCAGAATTGTTGTCAAGTTGTCAATGCGGTTTGCACTGTTTCTTCATTAAGTAGATTTAGTTGAAGGATGTCCGAAGTATATTTTTCTCTTCATAGGCAATAAATATTCCTTTATAGTGTTACTGTACACTATTTAGGCTTGAATTTGCGTAGATACACTCATTTATTGATTTTTAAAGATGTGATTGAATAAATGATGTTCTACTCATCAAAATGGGAACACTGGGAGCAGCAGAGCAGACAGCATTATAATGGAGCTAGCTGCCTCTGTTGAGCCGAGCGGTGCTTGCACTGCATTGCATTTGTGGGCAATGGCAGGAGTTGGAAAGACTAGGAAGAGAGGAGAGGGGCGATGAGAAGCAGAGCATGAGAGGAGAGGGGCGAGGAGAAGCAGAGCAAGAGGGGATTTACAGTATAGTACGTCATAAACACAGGCATTTTATAAGAGTTAACTTATTATCTGTCATGCACAGCTGTCAATGAATTTTTGGTGGACATTTTGAAGAGCCATGCAAATAAATATTTTGACAGCTTCTCCGAAAATCTCCAAGGCCTACCTATGTTTCTTAGGCAGATTGTAAATTAGATGGTTAAATCGAGACATTACTTTATTATATCTTGTTATACATGAAAGTTTGAACTATGGAAAAAATATCGGTTGTTTGGTTGTTTTTAAGTCCATCTCCAAAATAAAGCCATAGCGTTAACACGGGCACCGTACGTAGTAGCTAAAAAACAATTTACGTTCCCCTAAAAAAAAGGTAAAAAACAATCTACGTATAAACTATTTTTTTTTATCTTTTTACAGTATAGCATAAAACCTCTCTTTTTATTTTTCTATTTTTTGCTAATTACACTGTGCAGACGTAATAACGCTCAGAAACACACGTGCATAGCATGCGTCATGCGTGTACAGGGATTATTGCTTCCACACTATCTAGGGATTATTGCTTCCACACTATCTAGTTGCAATTCTGTGACGATCGAGCTCAATGTTTTAGGGCCTGTTTAGACTAACAAATAGTTGGCTAAAGCTTAGTCCAAGAAAATCCAAACAGGTAGATTAGTGAGTGGACTAACAACTAGTTCCAGCTCCAACTAATTGTTACTCTCTCCGGACCGTTTTATAAGGCGCTCTCTTGTTTTTTCTAAAAGACCGGTATGTAGGGCGCGTGATCATTCCTAGACGTCAGTCCACCGGAGTAGCAGCTGTGATTTAACACGCGCACTGTTTTTCAAGCGAGCATTCGTCCTGTTTATTTAGTTTATAAGTCGTACTTTTTCGACCAATAAATAGTATTTTTTTCTCACAATAAATTAGTCAATAATACTTTCAGTCATAGCTTATCAAGCGAACGGGACATTACATGCGGCCTTAACTCCCCATTGAGTCCTGGACGTATAGAAAGGCAGCAGCTGTCGCATGCTTCTTTTCACGAAGCGTTTCTGCAACCGCATGAACCTTGACACGATATCAAGGGACTGGATAAGGGCATCTTTGGTACAGATTCCAGCGGCTCCAGCTCTCTCTAACACACCGCTGTAGATGTACTGTACAAGCATTATTTGTTGAAGCAATTTTTCTCTCACCTCTCACTCCCACTCACAGAGCACTTGGCAGCAGGATATTTTAGCTTCACCAGATCTGAATTCTCTGAAACACAACGTTCACACAGTATTGGAGCCGGAGCCACCGAGAGCTCGGCCAAACGGACCTTAAACCATGTTCATTTGATTTATAAATCGTACTTTTTCAATCAATGAATAGTATTTTTCTCTCACGACAAATCAACCAACAGTACTTTCAGTCATGGCTTATTAGCCAAACGAACATGGCATTGATTTTTTCTTGGTATCTGGAATCAACCTCTTTGTGCCCTATAAAACGGTCCGGAAGGAGTAGTTCACTAGTCCATGAAACTTAACTGTTTGGACCAGTGATTCCACCATATCTACTCCTAAAAAATTACTATGGTCATCATCGTGTATCCCCTCGCTCCCTTCGACACCGCGTCGGACACCTGATATCCCGGCTGCCATGGATAGACCGATGGAATAGAGAGAGGAGTAGGATTAGGCCGGTGTGCTGCATGCCGTGACCGAATAGAGAAAGGAAAAAGAACCGTGGCCTGTTGGTCTGCGTGTCGGACACCACGTGGTGCTCCCGTCGTGTGCTAATCCAGGTCTCGCCGATTAACGAGTCCCGATCAGACACAAACTCTCTACGCGTGCAAATAAAAAGAAGACGTCCCTCCTGATCTCCAGCGCATTCTATGCAGGCCACTTAGCCCGATCTCTACGATCCGGCCGCGGTAGTGGACGAGAATCTGCACACGAGCCCAGAAACTCATGTACATACGGCCTACTACTACTACTACAACAGCCGAGCCATATAGGATTTGATTCTTTTTAAAAAATGAATAAATGTTGCTACAGTTAATTGTTTATTGATAATCATTTGCTACAGTTAGTTGTTTATTGATAATATTTGAAAATTTGATTTTCATGTCTAGATGTTACCGGTCCTAAGCTCATGCATCATATGTAAGCGTGTACGATACGGAGTCATTGAAGCTCACGCGTCTGGATCCAATTAGTGACTTCAGTCTAAAATATCGTAACCCGTGTCTAGTTGGAAAAAAGAACCTCCGTTACCCCCACCTCCACGCACGAGACCGAGCGCCCTCCGCCGTGCACCTGGCTGCCCTCCGAAGGGTTCTCTGTTCTAGTCGGGCCTCTGTTCGTTTCGCTGAAAAAATAAATAAAAATACTATTTAAGCTGATTTATCGTAAAAAAAACGAATTATAAAAGAAACGAACAGGTCTCTTAGTCCCATCTCACTTCCGCCCGCCGCCGATGCGTTTGCCCTCACTGCCGCAGCCGCCCGCAACGCCCAAGCTGCAGCTCGCCGTTGGGCCGATAGGACGTGAGTACGTGACGAGACCGTCGCCGAGGCGGAGGTGCAGCGAGCTGCCATTCAGCACGCTGATCTCCGCAGTGGGGACCCGCCGGCCGGGTCGGCCACGAACCGCAGGCCCTCGCGCCGCCCAACCTGCAGGTCACCCTATCGTTCGTCCAGAAGATCCGTCGGCGAGGAGGTTTTCTTTTTGACTGGAAGCGTGTTTCTTGTGAGCATTATTATTTTAATCTAATATTTCCTTAACCATGGCGTAACAAAAAAAAATACTTGCTTGTATGGCTGGAACTAGCGTGAGGTACCTGGAAAAACAAACTCAAGGGCATAATAGTCTTTGCAGTGAGATAGTACAATTTATTAGCTAGTGGAACCAAATGAGGTTGGGCTAATCACTAGTTCTAGCTAATCACTAGTTCTAATCCATTCAAACAGGCCAGTTACGTAGATCTAAATAGGGTCTATGTTTCCTTGTCTTTCTAAGCCCCCCTTTGGCAGGGCTTTTGCCGCGGCTCCTCGAGCGGCTTCGGGCGAAGCCCTGCCAAACGGCGACATGCAAAACGGCTTGCGGCAAGAAGCCGGCAAAAGCCCCGCAAAACCCGGTGACTCAGTTCCTCCCCACGCGAGAAGCCAAAAATACTGGCTTATTCCGGCTCGAGCTCGTCATTTTCCATCCCTGTCCCCGGCTTGCTCTCCTCCCCGACGCCGCGCGCCGACGGCCGCCTCCCTACGCCGCCTGCCCGGCCTTTGAGCTCCGCCCACGGCTTCTCCATGCTCCACTCACGTCGGCCTCGAGCTCACTTGCGCCTCCTCCCTCCGCTCCGCTCCCCCCCACCGCCCGGCTCTCCTGCCTCCACCCACTGGTCTCCAGCTCACTTCACTTGACCTCGAGCTCTCAGCTCCGCCCCCTGTCGGCCCCTCCCTGCTCCGGTGGGCCGGCCTCAAGCTTCGCCCCGCCGGCCTCCTGCTACGCCCGAGAGAGAGAGAGAGAGAGATGGATGGAGGGAGTGGGTGCCGGTAAGGAGTGAGGCCGTTCGGATAAGGAGAAGAAAAGAAGGGAGAAGGAAAGAAAAAGAAAAAAAAAGAAAGAAAAATGAAGGGAAAAAAGGAAAAAAATATTAGGGTATTTTGGACATTTCACATCTTCTTTATATTAGGAGAAGCCGTTTTGCCAAACGTTTTCGTACAAAATAAGCCAGAGTCAGAAAAAACTGCTTTTCTATACAAGCCAGAGCCAGAGCTGTTTTTTCACGAGCCGGAGTCATGCTAAACGGGCCCTAATTCGTACCGCTTGACATGCCCGCTCTCCATCGCTTTTGAGTATGGTCATGTCGGATCGCATGCTCTCACTTTTTATGTATTCCCGTGGAAATTGGAGAGATCTCTGCTGCTACTCTATGGTAAGAAAGGAAGCATATGCATCGTTGCCGACGAGATAGAATGAGCATATGACCAGCATTGCATTCCTATGTGCATCCCGTTGCCAAATTGTCAATTGGCCCAATAAATCGGATGCTTACCAACTCGGTACAAAAAATAGGAAATATATAGTATTGTGGGTTTTTTTTTCTAAACAAAGCTACTTCTATTCTATTGCGTCCAAACATTCGACTCGTCAACACGTAAAAACTTATAGTAATTGATAAAAAAATAGATTTTAAATACAGCTTTGGTTAGAAAATGAGCCTTTTTTTATGCTTAAGTGTCGTACCCTTCGCTTTATAGAATAGATAGGAGGAAGAATACCAGAGATTCTCGAGTGCTAAGTACAATACTTTTAAATGTCTCGTTTAGACGGACGTTGACAGGTAAGGAACTGACGGAGTGGCTTAATTTGGTGCGAACAAGAATCAAACCGGAAATGAACCATTCTTATGAAATGAAAGTTATAAATAAAAAATGAAAGTTATAAATAAAAATGTCCTCACATTCATTCGAAGAAACCAAGAGCACCGAGGACACAGAATTACCTTTGATTTGATAATTAATTTTTTCTTTCATACATAAAGAAGGGAGACATTCCTCGCAAACAAAGAAGAGAGTCGTTTCAATAACAAAGGGCAATTGGCTAAAAGGTGTTGGAAAGGGCTGCGCTAAGTGTAATTTTCTCAAAAGATTAGAAACCGTTTTTGAATTGGTGCTACTGCCTTGTGTTAGGTTATATAATTGTATAGAAATACTAGGCACCTAACTTTTTTTTTTTTTGCAGTTTATTAGGGTGGGGGGAGGAGTCACACAACTATTTAAAGACTCTTGTGAGGAGGTCAGAGTCACTTGTTGAAAACTTTAGTGCTGGAATTCTTTATCAAGTTTGTACTTTCATATGGTGGAGTATGGTCTTATCATCGTAGATCAAAATATTTTGGTCGGCTCTATACTCGCTTCGTTCGTGAAAGTTGGAGGCCAGAATATATTTCTTAATAAAAAAAATGTAATAATCAATGTCTCAGATAGTGGACCGATGCATGCGGTAGCTTCTTTGCATGCATGATGCGGTGACAAGTCAGTCTAATTAAAATCTATGGCTCCGATCGCGATCAGCGTTCAATCGCGGTCCACCCAATCCAAGATGACTAGCAGATGAGAAAGAACGCCGGGGTGGGTGGATGGTGTCTGATGCATGCATCCATCCAATCCACCGACCAAAAAAAAAGTGATTAACGAGTGAACGTCCGCTCCCTCGCACGTGCCGCGTGCTTCCGTGACGCATCGACGAATGTCCGGTTTGCAATAGACTGGATGAGGATGGTGCTCATCTTTTCCTGAAGTGCAAACTGGCAAAGGGAACTGAGACTAGAAAAGGAATGGGCGAGCCTGTGCGGCCTTGGTACAGCTCGCGATGTGATTGAACAGATAGATAATGAAGGCAAAGGAGGACAGGCGGCAACTCATGTCCATTACTTTGTGGTTCATTTGGTCTGAAAGAAATCTTGTACGGGAGGAGGGACGAAGGCGTCCAGCGGAGATTGTGGTAAGAGCTATCAAAATCTATGTTGGGGAGATGAATGATCCTCCTCAAATGCAGCAAAGAGCACAGGTGCAAAGGGTGGTGAGCTGGGCCAGGCCACCGGAGGGACATCTGAAACTGAATTGCGACGCCTCTTTCATCCCAGAAAAGAAGTGCGGTGGATGGGGCTTCTTGATCAGAGACAGTGATGGAGAAGTGGATGGGGGCGTGTAAATCACTTGCTGAATGCATTCCAAGCTGAAGCGATTGCCTGCCTTCAGGGTGTCCAAGCTGCTTGTAATCTGGGGATCGGCCGGTTGATCTTGGAGACGGATGCGCTGAAAGTTAAACTAGCACTGTCAACTGAAGAAAATGATTTGTCACTGGCTGGTGGCATTGTCGAAGAACTGAAGTTCATAGTATCTACTAGCTTTGTTAGCTTTGAGTGCATTCATGTTCCGAGAAATGGAGGTGTGGGTAGCACTGAAGGGGAGGAGCACTTGTCGTGCAACACTCCGGATTGTGTCAATGTAATTGTTGTTGACGATTTGTCAACACGAGTGCAATGAGATTTACCCAAGTTCAAAAAAAAAAGGGAGTACGTAGTACAGGCGCGCGGTACAGCAAAAAGGTGCCTCGTCATCGCGCATCCAACGGCACACGCTACGGCCTACGACCGTGAACCCGGCCCACCGCGCGTGCCGATAGCTCCAGTGCGGCGCCTGCCCGCCCGTGCTCGCTCGCTAGGAGTAGGGGACCACCGCCCACCGGCCACGGCGTCGGCGGTCCACGCCTGCGTCGCATCACCTGGCTTCCGCACAAAGGTCAATCGCCGGGCCCACGTGGCAGGGACTCGGCACTTCCCGTATTTATATACGCCAAGCGAGAGCAGTAGCAGCGAAGGCCACGCATCTCCTTCCTTCCTTCCCTGTCCGTCAGAGACGAGCGGCATCCGCATCGGCGTCTGTCCGTCCCTCGTCCCTCGGAAGTTGTCGCGGGTAAACTCGCCCGTGTCCGCTCCCGCCATGGAGGAGGCCAAGGGTACGTCTGGTATTCTGTCGCATGGTTGCTACTGCTAGAATATGTTATGGTCTGCGATTGCGGTTTTCTTGGGTTCGTGTGCTAAGGCAGAAATTTGGGATCCAGGAAGTGTGGAGATCTTGGGGTTCGTCGCTGCTGCCCCCGGTGTTGTCGCTCAGTGGTGACAGATTTGGCCTTCGGTATAAGTTGAGGGCGGATTCCAGGTTTCTGTTGCAGTGCGTATCGTGATTAAACTAGGAACTTGCAAAATTGGTGGTGTTTGATGCGTGCGGTAGTTTAAACTGAAGATGCACTTCGCAGCGAGAGAGTGGGAGGAGTAGATTTTGAGTGTTGCAGCAGGAGTACTGGGATTTGAGCCATTCTGTTTGCGTTCTAGTCAGGGCAATGCTCTGTTCTGTTCGTCGGTGTCTCAATTCTGCTTTTTACTGGCTGCCAGTGCCAGCCAATACATATTCGGACTGGAAAAGGTGAAAATTGCCTCCTTTCCAACTTATAGAGGCAGCGCAGAAGCTTAGCCTTGTAATTTCTGTGTAGGATAATTATACTATACTCGCTCCTATTGAAATGCGGTAAGAGGGCTACACACTTGCCAAGTTATGAATTGCGGTACTGACTATCTATATGAAAACTGGTGTGTACCATTGAGCAGCTAAAGCTAGCAGGGAGTACCTTGTCTGCTCCCTCTCTTCTACAACCAATCAATTATAGAATCTACCTGGCAGTTGTATACAGTGTCCATCTGTTGGCAATCCAGTTTTGCTGCCAATTTTGTTTTCCTGCTGTTGAATAGTGGAATGCCATGCTAAAATGATTTGTGTACACCAATCTTCCTGCATACCCTCGATCGCCTTACCTCTGAAAGCATCTTGCCTGCTTATGTAATAATAATATGGTTGCTATATTTCATCATTCTTGAATAGAATGCTCATGTGAGCTGAACAGTATATTTCATCATTCTTCCTTTTTGGATCTGGATTTTTATATCTTAGTTAACTTAGATGGCTCATATATGACCTTTCCCTCTACTGCAGTTGTGGAGTCCAAGGACGGAACGATCTCAGTTGCTTCAGCATTTGCTCATCATCAGGAAGGTGACATTGTTGTTTCCTCATCCACTAAACTCTACTGTCTTGTCCCGTTTCATCGCATGACATGACATTCAAGATTAAACTAATACAATCTATGCATTCATGTATACACTGTTATTTCTTACTGTCAAAAGAGGTTTATTTGAGCTTTGGTTTATCAAACAGCTGTACAAGACAGGGACCATAAATTTTTATCAAAGGCAGTTGAAGAAGCGTACCGAGGAGTTGACTGCGGTGATGGAGGACCATTTGGTGCAGTTGTTGTCCATAATGATGAAGTAATAGCTAGTTGCCATAACATGGTTTTGAAGAATACCGATCCAACTGCACATGCTGAAGTAACTGCGATAAGAGAGGTAGGATGCTCTCTCGACTGCTGCTCTAACTTGCACCGCAGCATCATAATAGTTGGATCCTTGACCATCCAATTGGTTACTCCTTCCATGCTTTGGTGTTAGTACCACATTCAGCTTGTAAATAGCCAACGAGCCTCTAGTCCATTTGGTTAGAGCTCCTCAGCGGCACTCCACGTGTCCTGGGTTCGACTCCCCGTGGGAGCGAATTTCAGGCTGTGGTTAAAAAAATCCCTCGTCTGTCTCATGGCCAAAGCACAGGTCAAAAGGCCCGGCCCGGTTCTCACAAGGCAATGGTGCCCATGTCAGAGTGGGGCAGGGGTTCGGGGGTTTTCTCGACCTGTGTGAAGCTCTTCTTCTATCACAACAATGCCCGGGGGGTGGTCTTACCCCCTGCAGGTCGAGTTTTTTTTTACATTCATCTTTTACAGATGTGGAATGACTCATTCCATCTAAATAAACACATATGTTCAATTTGCAATGTTCAAATTTAGTGCCAGTAACTTAAGATGATTATCTGCATCTGAAGTCAGTTAAAACTAACCAATCAATAGCTTTCTAAATTTATTTATATTCCTGTGTGGAGTTAAAACTGATGGTTGGTCTTTACTATTTCATAACTTTGTTTTTTTTTTCATTAGCAGTAGATTGTATGGAAATAGATGCTTTCAAGATCACTGAAACAAAAAAAAAAGTGTCTTGTATGGTCTGCCTGACTTTTGGGACTATAATTCTGAAATATTTTTCATTCACAGTGTTCGCTGCATTCTACATTAGTTTTCCTTCCATTGTTAAGACAAGACAATACTCATCTCTTATAATCAATGTTTCTTTTGTACACTAGGCTTGCAAAAAGCTTGGGAAAATTGAGCTGTCAGATTGTGAAATTTATGCATCCTGTGAGCCATGCCCAATGTGTTTTGGTGCTGTTCATCTATCCCGGATTAAGGTTGTTTTCTTAACTTAAATATTCTTCATGTGATCGAATATATGGAGCATGTTACTGATTGCAATCTGGTCCAATGCTGTACTGCAGAGGCTGGTGTATGGAGCCAAGGCAGAAGCTGCAATTGCCATTGGATTTGACGATTTCATTGCTGATGCTCTCAGAGGAACTGGGTACTACCAGAAGGCCAGCATGGAGATAAAGCAGGCAAATGGAAATGGAGCCATGATTGCTGAACAAGTATTTGAGAAGACTAAAGAGAAGTTCCAAATGTATTGATCCATGGAAATACTTGTTGGGATGATTTAACATTGTTATAGCCCTCTCAAAAAGAATAACGCAACCTCTGGTATTATGTAATTTGTGATGGGCTACAAATTGTCAATTTGAACACACTTATTTATCATTGTGCTTCCATTTCTGAAAACAAGAATGTTGTCGCTCCTTGTCCTTCAGTGAGCAGTTGATTCTTAATTTATCTTATAAGTAGTCTTCCACACTCTGTACCACTTGAATTCAGAGGTCCTGAACTTTTTTTTTTTGATCGCCTCAAACTTCAAGTACAAGTCGTACTATCTGAACTCACACCAACACACACTATAACCACACGCACACACACAACTAGATCTACAATAAGTTTTCAGAGACACGGTTGAAAGATTTTTTAATATGTACTTTGTTATTCATGTGCCTGAACCTTGATTGCTTCTGCTGGGTTTTAACTCTAGCCTACCCCAACTTGTTTGGGACTTAACGGCTTTGTTGTTGTTGTTGTTGTTGTTGTTTGTTGTGGTGAACTCGTTAGGTAAATATATGATTCATGATCAGTGCCAAATTAAGGTGCACATGCAATGACTTACTGCTTAGTTGTAGAATGCATATCGGCTGTGGAAGGGTAAACTAGGACAGAGTTTGTGTTTTTTTGGTTCATTTGGTGCACACTGTCAGTATGTCATGATTTGCTGTGGCGAAAACAATAAAGCGAGACTAGCAATCCTGATAGTTCCAGGCTTCAAGAGAAGTATCTGTGCAAAGCAGGATAATACCATACCCTGATAGTGGCAGTTGTATGTAAGATCTCAAAACACCATGTTTTTTATGCTTTTCTTATTGCATTGATTTTTTTTTTGGTCCCGTGGCAACACAAAGGTATAGACCTAGGTAAGAGTTGGCCATACTATAAGATGATTAATTTCTTGTATCTTTTATTAAAAAGAAAAACTATGCTCAAAACCATAAGTTATGCAGATCGCATTCACATATCAAAAATGGGAACAAAACAGGCAAGATACATCAATAGTCATCTCAACAGCTATATACATGAAGCAAGCGGCACTCTAAGCACAAATAATTGCAAGAATCAGATATACATGACTAATAGGGCTCATTCCGTGAAGCAAGCCCCTTTGCAGCAATAACAAGCACAGCTCTACCTACACTAAAATGAAGCCAACTCTAGTAAAGGATTTAGCAACCGGCTGGTGCTCGATGTATATCTTGGTTGCTGCACACGCATTGCTGAAGAACCGCTTCCATCGTAGCAAATGGGTGTCTGTCTACAATTGCTTCTGAGCTGCTCGCATGATTCTGGGATTACGAAGTTCGAATATCCTTCAATAAGTGAACAATTCCATGGATGTGCAGATTGTACACTGAGGGAAACATTGGACAGACAAATGTTGCTGAAATTGTCCCCCTGAATGCCTTCCAAGATACCAGCAACGCTAATGTTAATGCCAACAACATCCTTGATTGTAATATTGCTTATGACAGGGAGAGCAGTCCTGTCATATTTGTCATCAGGATGTTCACCATAGTTTCCAGTGATCCTGATGGCCATCGAAACATTGTCCATGCTCACATCTGCTATGTACACATTCTTCACGTACCCTCCACGCCCTGGGGCTGTCTTGATTCTGATCCCATGAAGGGAATTGACAATGCGGAGGCCCACAGCCCGGACTTCTGATATGCCACCTGACATCTCACTTCCAAAGGCAATCCCTGCACCACCCCTTGTCTCCCCTGTGATGTCGCTTATGCTGATATTGGAGCTTGGTTGACCAAATGAAATGCCATACTCATCCCAGCCACTTTTAATGACAATAACATCATCACCATTTCTTACATAGCAATGATTGATGCACACATTCGTGGAAGAGTCTGCATGGGTTTGCAGTTGTATTAGTGCCATAGATGCAAATATGATTGATATCGATCCATCATAATTAAAAAAAAAAGCAAGCATATTTTTGCATGAACCAAATGGGATAAGGTCATATCACAAGCAAACACTGGTCACATCTTATGATAGCTTGTGCTTATGTTATTTACTATTTTTAGCACTACATAACAGCAATGTGAAGCCCAAAAGTATGTCGCCACTTCACGAAAGAATTGCTTGCATATATTCAGAGATCTTGACCATACAAATCAAAAGTAGATGAATTTTGAAAGGACAAAGAAGGAAAAAAAAACTTGGAGAGAGAACATGTCAAATGACATTTCAATCACCAATGTCTCTCTCCCTTTTCCACCTAGTCTGTTTAGTAACAAAAGTTGCCTACTGCAGAACCAAATGGGGGGAAAGGAGCAAACGTGTAATAAATTATGAAAGCTTAGACATATTGAATAATTACAAGTGTCATATTACCTGGATTAATGCCGTCAGTATTTGGTGAATTCAAAGGCGCTAGGATTGTGACATGCTGGACAAGCACTTGGCTGTTTATGTAGCAAAAGCACTCCAGATAATATATTTGTATTGTGAATGAATTTTTATGTTTGAACAGAAAGCAAGTGGCTATCTAGAAAACCAACCTGCAGTATACAGGGTGGATATTCCAAAACGGCGAGTTCTTGAAGGTTAGATTAGATATGACAACATTGGTAGAGTACATCAACTCAACAAGATGTGGTCTAGTATAATTCAATGTGTGGTTGCGGAACCAGCCCCACCAAATAGCTCCTTGACCATCAATGGAACCATTAGTACCTGCCCAAGAGTAGCAACATTTACAGTACTAATAGGTGATAGTTTAAAAAAAACATTTACAGTACTGACAAGCTAACTAAATGATATTTGAAGAACATGGGAGTGATGCAACTATAGTATTTACTAACCAGTTATAATAACATCAGTCAGATTTAATCCAAAAATCAGACTCTGATGCCTTTTTCCAGGAAGCTCTCTACCTCGCCCATAGGATGGAAGAGGATCAATAACTGGCCAATGAGATGAATCCTGCAGGATGCATTCAGGGCATTACAGTCGAAGTATAATAAAAAAATAAAGTTGCTATTCAACACGGAAAAAAATAAAAGGTTTTAAAACTTTTAAGGAAAGTGACTTTTTTTAGCATTTAATAATAAATATAACATATGCAGTTGGTTTCTATCGTTTCCTAGAAGAAAGCTAGATTAATGATAAGATTCAGCAATATAAGTTTGTCTTGTTCATGTGCATAACGTAACAAACAGACGACCCAAAGAATATATTATTGGAGTACAAGTTATCTTTGTGCAAAGTGTGCAAATCATCTTACCGGAGATCCAATTATTACCGCATCCTTGTCCAGTGATAAAGTGAGATGGCTGATAAGATTAAAACTCCCTGTCAGCCACCTTCCTGCAGGCACGAAAAGCTGTGCGCCACCCTTGTCCGCAAATGAATTGAGATAGAAGATTGCATTCTGGAATGCCTTTGTATTGAGGGTCACACCATCCCCGACGGCACCAAATTCAGTTATTGTGACACTGTGAGGACGATATACATTCGGGGGCATGTCCTTGCAGTATATGCTGGATACAGTGGACCATTGGGTCTCAACCATGGTTGTGAAAACCAAAAGGACTTGAAACAACTGGCAGAAACTCCAAAGGAAAAAAAGAGAGAGGGAGATTCAGTAACAATCACATATACCTGTGATAATAATTTGTGTCACCAACAAAACATGTAACATGAAGAAATTTTCATCCGTGAAAACACAGAGCAATGAATTGACCATAACTATAAACATCTGAAAACAAAGTTTCACTCAAATCTTCATCGGATGGTTCTATAGCATCTGAACACGCCACAGGAAGCTGAAGAGGGCCAACTCATTTAGTTTTCTCTCGTATTACCTATCTTCAAAATTGTTTTATTGAATTGTGGATCAGGGTGACACTAGGCACCTCCACTAAGGCGTTATATCAAGTGTTTGGAACACGAACCGATTTTTCTAAAAAAAATATTCCGATCAAGTGACAGGAAAAACAAAGAGTGAAGCACGAACAGACTAGCGGACATGAGCCTCGAGATGTTGGGCATAAATAACGCGACCTGATGACGACAGATCACGCGGCAATGCCACCAAACGGCAAATGCCACGCAGGAATGCAGGATCGATCTAGGACAGCACCAGCGCGTCAGGCCATTCGCCAATCTCCTCGGACCAACGGCAGTATGGAGCAGAAAGGGCAATGGGTCGTGCACTCCTCACCGGAACCCCGTGACGGGTAACGGCACGATCCATCGTCCTCTCGCCCTCCCGGGAGGGAGACAGGAGCGCGGGCACAGGAGGAGGCAGTAGGGAGGGGGACACTCACAGATGCAGATCTCTTCATCTTCCCCGGCGAGATCTCGGAATCCGTGGGCTGCTCCTGCTCCTCCTCCTCCTCCTCCTCCTCCTCCTCAGCCGCCGACGCCGACGCCGACACCCTCTTAGCTAGCGGTGGAGACAAGAGACCTGGCGCCCGCCTTCAATGCCGCACGCCGCCGTGGCTGGACCCGCCTGCAACGACAACGACCCGGCAGCAGGCCCATCATCAATCAATCGGGAAAGAGGAGCGGCGGCTGTTACAAACTGTAACGAGCAGTGGGCGCGAGGGCAGGCACGGAGCAGGAGCGAGAGCCACGCACCACCAGGACTCACGACACGTCGTTCGGTCGGTCGGTCGATCGCCGGGGCCGCCAGGATCAGCGGCGCGGCGCCCTCTGTTCCTTCTCCTCTCCTCACCTGCTCGAGGAGGAGGGGAGCAGGTGGCTGGCGAGCCGCTGGGACTGGAGCGAGGGTGAGGCACTGAGGCAGAGCGCAGTGCGGGGGTAAAGGGGGCAGGGACCGAATCATGCCACGCTGTGCAGTGCAGCGCAGAGGCGGCGTGGGTGGCTGATCGCGCTGGGGCTGGGGTGCGCCCCGTCGCGGCACCCCTGGTCCTTGCTTGGTCCTGCCACTGCTGCACCTGGACGGTGGTTGGCTGCTGCCGTGAATGTGTCATGTGTGATGGTGGGTGGCGCCGTGGAGGAGGATCGGAGGAGCAGAGCAGGGCCTCCCGCCTCCCGGGTCAAAGCAGAGCCGAGGTCGAGGGCCGAGCCGAGCAGGGGAGCCAACGATGGAGGGAGAGGGTCCGGCTCCGGCAGGCACACGGGTGCCTGCGCTCCTCACAACGGCCGGCGCCAGCTACTCACCTCTCTCTCCGTGACCATGAGAAAGAATGGAAATCTTAACAATTTTAAGTTTAGCGGAAAATGTAAAACAATATTAGTATTTAATATGAGCGCTAGATTAATCACAAGATAATTTTTATCAAAAATATATTTGAAGGTACATTCATGTTATTTTTTTATAAACCTTTAAATTACATTTGGATTTATTTGACTCTTGAGAAGATAAGGGTATGATTGGTTGGTTGTATATGTCGATGTATTATTATATGGGGCTATTGTGTTCTTGCTCCTATTTTAAACATTAATTGTAATTTTATCCCTATTTTTTTTTCTCTTTAAAAAGTATTCCTGCTTTTTTCAAAGACGAACACTTAGTTTACCCCTAAGCTCATAGTAGTCACAAGATCTGTGAATTGTTAAAAAGTTGAAAGATGACAAGTTTGTCCTTCCGAATATGCCCCTACTTTTTTTGACAACTTTGTGATTGTACCCTGTTTGATTTACATGTATATTTAAGCTCAAAATTTCGATAGATTTGAAATTTCCCAACAAAATTTCACAATTAGTTTTTCTAACAAAATTTAATGCACAAATTTATCAAAGTTTTGACAACATCATGACACAAAAGCAAATTTTAGTGATTGGCCTGTGCCTCTCATCTTTAATTTAACTCATTACTTCTTGCCTGCCACAAAAAATTGCAATATTGGATTGCAATCAAATCAATTTTTACAGTGAGCTTTCTAATCGAAGCAAATCCATAAGGCATCACTGCACGCAACATCTATCTATGGGCAGCCATGCTATCTCAGCCATTTTTTATCAGTTTAACCAAATCCCATCGGATGAAAAATTTTGTACCTAGAGTGAACAAAATCATAGCTCTTTTGATGTAAATTGCCTGGGCCTGGCTCGCGGGATGCAAAGATGTCCTTTCAGATTGGCTCTGCATGTTCGTTTGGCTCACCAAGTTTTTCCAACCATTTTAGGAGTTGAGAGAGAGAATACTGCACGGCCCATAGTCGGTACTTTGCTGATACGCGTGACCGACCGAGGAATCTTCTGCTTGGATTCCAACGGCAGGAGCGTCCAAAAACGGTCGGGCGCCGGTAGCATGCAGAATACGGGACGGCCGCCGCGCCGGCCTCTGCTGTTCGTTTCGTGTCGTCTCGTCTCGTCTCCGGTCTTCTTCTGCTCATAATAACTCCAAATTAAGCTAATCAGCAACACCGCCTGATCAGAAACCCTTCCAGCGCAAATAAAAAAGATAAGGTGTGTTGTTGGTGGTGTGCTTTTGTTAATTTTTAATACCTTTGATCCTCTTGTAAGATATTCTTGTTAACTCATCTTGCTTTGCTGTTTGGGTTTGTTTAGATAGGGTAAAAACACAAAAAATGAAGATTGTAGGTAAAATCACAATTGGGGTTTGAAATAGCGGCAAAAACGCATAATATTCTAAAGGCTTAAAAGAAACTTGTCATATTTCAAATTTTTTAAACTGTGTAATTAGTTTTATTTTTATTTATATTTAATGTTTCACCTACGTTTTGGAAAAGCATTCGAAAAACACAAAGTGAAAGAAAATTTGGTAAAATCACAATTGAAGTTCAAAATAAACTGGACAATAATCTCTTCCTCGCCCCTCCGGCCCATAGTCACAAGATCTAAGTAATTGACTTATCGAGCTTATTTATTTTCTAAAATTTTGCAAAATTTTTCAAGATTTACTCAATCACATGGAATCTTTGGAAGCCATGCATGAAGCATTAAATATAAATAAAAATAAAACTAATTACACGTTTTAGAAGAAAAAATAATGTTCGAATCGAAAATTTTACTTCATTTAGCCTAATTAGACTATAATTGAATACTAATTGCCAATCATTCCTGACACTGTCAGTGTCTGCTCAGTGTCTCTGTTTCTGCGTCGGCATCTCTGTCAGCTGCATGCACGCCTTCTCTGATCTGGAGGTAGAGGGGATGGCAAAGATGTCCTTTCAGACTGGCTCTGCAGATACATAGATTTTAGACATTTCTAGGGAGCTAGGTTCGTTGAATGCAGACGTTTACCAAGCTAACATGTTATTAGTGTACAATAATACATATCAAGTGATATTAATACATTTTAAAGCCAGAAGAACGTTCAGAGAAGGCGTTTCAATAAGATACTAAAAGAAAAAAAAGATAAAAAATCAAACGTCGTTTTTGTCTCTGTGTATGTATGGGCATCAAAGACGCCATATGATTCACTCTTAGAATTGGCTGCGATGCGACAGGGTAAAGTAGAACAGACACTAGAACTGCTAGGATACATCCTCGGCTGCAACTCTTCAGCAGGGAAGTGTGGGAATCACCAGGAAGATTTCTACTTTTTTTAGGATTTATTAGGACAGAGAGCGATATCATGCAGTGGTGGACGGTCTGGAGGTGCTGACCAATAATTCGTCGCGATTGATTCCTTGTTCTTCCTTGTTTGTTGGACGTTCCAACGGAAATGGAGAGTCCAAAACGGCCGGCCGCCGCGCCGGTCTCTGCTGTTCGTTTCTCGTCTCATCTCGTCTCCGGTCTCCTCTGCTGATAATAAAGTGCTAAGCTAATCAGCAACACCGACCTGATCAGAAATTTCCAGCGCAAATAAAAAAATGTGTGTTGCTGCTGGTGGTGTGCTTTGCTGTCCTTGGCTACCCGTGCTCTTCTCTCGGGTCTTATTTGGATTGAGGATGTTTTTCGGAAATTAGTATTATGTATGTTTACTGTTATTTATTACAATTAAAGTAAATCGTAGTCTGGTTGAGAGAAGGTATTCGGTAATCTCGTAAATTTCGTTACTGATTGGGGCATTGGTTTTATTTTTTATTTATTCCTCTAATGCTTAACGAAATACGGGGAAAAAAAAAAGAACTGCTAGCTAAATCTAGTATGACGTCTCACATGCACACACCAGAAACAACAGCGAAAGATTCATGGGTCTCGCCACCATCTTGGCTTGCATTCTCTACTTCCTGCTGACAGTCAGCTGGTGGTAATCGTCTGGTCTCGTCTCATCTCCACTGCAAACTGCAAGGCAAACTGCTCAGACGTCTCTGTTTCTGCGTCGGCATCTCTGTCAGCTGCGTGCCTCTCAGCCTCTGGTCCTCCTCCGTCCAGGTCCCCAACAAGTCGCTGTCAATGAACATTCAAGGCAGATCTCAGTGTTTAATTTCGCCGGCGTGGTTTCTGAAACCAAATGGCAAGCCAATGAAATGAACGCCTGCATCAGAAAGGCGCTTCAAACTTTGACTGCCCCAGGCGGAAGAAAAACCACCAAATACAGGCCACCAAACAGCGTTTTTGGTCTCGTGTGAGCGCATGGCGTGTTCGTGTGAGGCAGAAGCATGCAGATGCCATCTGATTCACTCTCTCGAATTGGCTGCGATGCGACAGGGTATTCAGGAACAGGGTCTCGTTTAGCAGCCAGCAGCGGATGGCCATTATGGTGACTCCCGGGGAGCACTGCTGGTAATCAATCGATCGGCATTAACGCATGCAGCAACAAATTAATTAAGTGCCAGTACCGGCAACTCCTTAATTCTGAATGGAGAAAAGTTGAAGAGCGATTCGATTAAAGCTCTCATTGGAAAGCGAAATTTATCCTATGGGGACGTCTATACTCCATACATTAATTCTGTATTAAGCAGCCTAAATTTGATGTGATGTCTTTCTTTGAGATCCCAAAAATCTATCAAAACTCGATCATTTTAGGTAGCTAGTCATCCTCAAGCGTCTTCAGCAGGGAAGTGTGGGCATCATGAGCCAAGATGGGTTTGCAGGATTTGTCGAGTGCTCGTTCAGGAGGTGGACATCATGCAGTGGTGGACGGACTCTAGGAGGTGCTTGCCCAAAAATCAATTCGTCGCGGATTCGATTCCTTGTTCTTCCTTGTTGATTGGACGTTGTGGAAGGAAATTCAAAAGTTTTATCCGATAACCTTCAATGATTCGCATTTTCGGTGACGGCCTCATGCATATCATCGAAGATGAGATTGCCAAAGGGACTTCGGCGGGGTACCGGATGGAACGCGCTGGACTCGATTTTGGGATGAGGCGGATTGGGATGTTCGTCCTCTTAGTTCATGTATCCATCTTTATATAATATTGTGAGACATCCTCACGCCAGTCTGGTGATGATAATGAGCACTAGGTAATCTTTGGATTTCTATATTGGAGGGCTGGTGTAACAAAAACTATTCATCTGGCTTAATGAAATCTAGTAGCAAGACGTTCTCATGTCGAAAAAATAAATGAACTCCTATCTATTTTAGATGGAGTTTAACGTCTCCCACATTCACACCAGAAATGTAACAACCTTATAGATACAAATACATCTTTTTCCTTCTTGGCTTTGCAAGATAAAAGTTCCTGTAAAATAAAAAGTCCGGCGCTAGTAGTGCCGTCTGGTCTGTCATCTTACACAAGATAAACTGCAAAGGCAAATTGAAAACAGACGCCGGCCCGGTCCTTGTCTGGATGGGCCGGAAACTATTCAACACTCGATCTCTGGTCCTCCTCCCTCCATCCAATTTGGAGGATTATCGCTGTCTACTAGTTTAACTCAACCTAGATCAAAAGGCGCTCTCATTTTTATCTCATCTGGTTTAGCATCAAAATAAAAGGCAAGAAATTTGATTTGCATGCCTGCATCAGGCCAAAGGCGCTGAAACTTTTGCGATTGGAGGCATGTTGCGGCAATAAAATAACACACTCCACCGGCCAGCATTTTGGTCCCGGGGCGAGCGCACGCGCGTGTTCGTGTGAGCAAGCTAAGAAGCATGCAGAACCAGCCTTAGAAGTTATTGCTCTAGAGATATCCAATAATCAAACATTTTTATTGCGCGTCTGTTAGCAGCAGCCAGCAGCGGATAAGCCATTATGGTTTCTCCCGGGAGCACTGCTGGTAATTTTCGATCGGCATTAACGCATGCAGCAACATGTTTATCCATTATCTAAAAAAAAAAGTAGTGGCAGTAGTCTTAAAGGTGAACAAGAGGTGTTGTTAGTCTTGCAGCGAAGTGACGCTTTGTCAATGATGGAGATCAACCGTTCGACGGTAGGGAGAGGGAGATCTGGTGCAGTGCAGTGCAGACTTTTATGATGCAGCTACCAGAACAGCTATTATTAGTGTTGCTGTGGTTAAAACAGCATGAATGATTGCGTGCATCTAGAAGAAACTCGAGAAATTAGGAGAAGAAGGGCGATGAGCCGATGACTGATGGGGAAACAAATGTCTCATCTCTGATCTCTCAATCCCTCACGGATGCATATGCAGCTGTGGCTGGCCCTTGGCCATGTTTTACGATCTTGATTCGGATCTTGACAGAAGAAAAGAAGAGAAAAGAAACCTCTCGTCAGGTTTTGGATTACGACCTGTAGGCATGCGTGCGTGTTGTGTCTGCAGACAGACGGCAAGCGGCACTGAAACAGACAGCTACTTCACCTCGTACATAGTAGTAGGACGACAGCGTTCCTTGGGGCTTGGGCAGTCAGCAAAGCATTGGATTCTTTCAGCATGTGAATCTGAACGAAACATCGCATACCGTACCATTTGCTCACCTGAAATCTACTTCACCTCAGACCTCACCAAGTCACCATCACAACGAACGGAGAACACAGTAGCTGTCTATCCTGCGATAGAAACGCTCCAAAAGCCGGAGCCGGAGCGGGGCTAAACGGGGCCTTAGTTGTCGTGGTCCTCATCCTGGATATGTAAAATTATGGACTAGTGTATCTCCGATGCAATGCAAGTTCCTACATTGGATCTTTGAATTGGATTCCCTTCTCATGTGCACTGCATGCAACAGGCAACTGCTAGGACGGCCATGGCAATGCCGTGCGTCTCCAATAATCTGCATGCAATGCACTGTCTGGTGACCAATGATTTCTGAATTTCTGATGCTAGGAGCTAATAAGCTATGTATCCTACTCATGTAGCCTGTAGGATCATAAGACTATTCGCTTAGTCGTATTTGGTTTATAAGCTATGACTTATCAGTCAACGAACAATATTTTTCTCTCACATCAAATCAGCCAGCAGTATTTTCAGCCATGGCTTCAAACCAGCCCAAACAAACAGGGTGCATATCAGCGGCAGCTGCTGTCGCTGTACTCTTGGCACATGGGTTGCTCATGAACCACGGAGGCATCCAGTCAGTCACTGCATCACCCTCGCTCCTCTTCTCGATCTCTCTCTTCCTTGGGGCTGCTCGATCTGATGAAAATGGCTGGAATCAGAATCATACAGTGTCATCCAACAATACTCTGGTTGAATTGAAGGCATTTCGGTCCCATGGCTTTGGCTCCGGTTGGAAGAGAGAGTAGTGTGGCGGTTTGTGCAAGCTTCCAATGTAGTACCTCCATCTCAATTTTGGCTCCCGAGAACACTCAGTTTTTTCCTTCACCATCTTCTTCCTCCTCCCGACGCGCCGCCACCGCCCACCGGCCACCGCGCCCCCGACAACAACCTCCTCCTTCCCCTCCCCCCACCGCCGTCATGGCCATGGACATCCCGCCCTGACCTTGCCTGGCCCGCCTCCTACGCCACTGGAACCCTAACCACCGACCCCACCACCTAGCTGGCCTACCTCCCACGAGGCCTTTCTAAGCCCACCGGAGTTGGAGAACAAGAGAGGGAGAGGAAGAGAAGAGAAGAAAAAAAAAATCGAGTGTTGAATTGCTCTAAAACAATGAGTGTTGTATAGCATTTCTAAAAAAAAAATGTAATCCTAAGTCTAGATTGAATCAAACTTCCTCAATTTTGATAAAGCTATTAAAGTTAATATAAAATACTATCGATATTTAAGAAATCAAATTAATTAATATACTATAAAAAAAATATAAAGTACTTTTTATATATTTGGTTAAACCTAAGAATGTCTAACTCCTTTAGAAACAAAAAGTATATCTTTTTTTAGACGTAGAAAGTATATTATCTGTCCCTAATAATAAAAAAGCAAAAAAAAATACTTTTTTTTTTCGTCCAGTCCATTCAATTTGCCCCATCCGTCCCGGCCCATTCGCTCCATGCAGCGGACCTCATGGGATTTACATCACGTCGCTCGGCACGCCGCCGCCGCGCATCGCTTCCCTCCCGCGCCGCCGATGCTTCCATTCAGCACCGCCGCCACTCCTGTCCCGCGCCGCCGCTTCTCACGTCGCGCAACGCTGCTGCTCCTCAAGTCCGTGCGCAGGGACGAGGTTGCCGCTCCTCTCGTCCAGGGCAGGAACGGAGGCGCAACTAGGAGCTCTAGGCGAGGAAGAACGGAGGCGGCCACCGGCGGCGAATGCAGCGGACGGCGCGCTGGGCTGGAGGAGGTTCTGCGCTGGCGGGGCGGGCGTCTCGGCTGGGCGACAGCCAGCCGGGAAGCCACCGCCGGCGGCGGCCGGGCTTGCGAGGCGGGGTGGTGCGGCTCGAAGGTGCTGCCATAGAGGAGCCAGCCAGCTAGGCTTTGCGAGTCAGAATCAGAATCCAATCAAACGAAGACACCTGCTCGGATCCGGACACCAGCTCAGATCGGAAAAAAAAAATCGATCGGGACAGCTCAGATCGGGAAAAAATCCATGGTAAGTTCTACATGAACTCAAGTTCGACACAAGCTCCTTCACT
Source organism: Miscanthus lutarioriparius (assembly GCA_904845875.1). Taxonomy (NCBI): domain Eukaryota; kingdom Viridiplantae; phylum Streptophyta; class Magnoliopsida; order Poales; family Poaceae; genus Miscanthus; species Miscanthus lutarioriparius. Next base: position 139,316,060 of record CAJGYO010000002.1, read on the forward strand.
TTTTTCATATTTATACATTATAGAGATCTCGGTTGAAAAATGTGTCATTGGGATATCCTGTTTTTGCAGGCTTACAATCCTGATCCCGCCGAGCTGACCGAGTTCAGAAGTTCCTCATCTCGCCTTTGAATCCTGTTCTCGCCGAGCTGGACAAGAACAAAAGCGGATCAAGCAAGGTTTGCTTCTTGGTGTGGCTATTTCATCCTCTTCACTTATTCTTCTGACGTTCTGCTGAAAGAGTAGTTCTTAAAGAATTTTTGAAGATTTTAGCATGTAGGAGTATACTGAGGATTTGCTAAATTTGGACATTCATTATAGGTTCCATGCAGGTAAGCTGTTATTCCTTGATCAGAAGCTCCTTTACTTGTGCAAGTATGGAGGCAGCAAGCTTGTCAGCGTGGGTGCTGTGAAATGGCTTGACACTGAGATCTGGAACTCACATGTTTCAGTTTGGATCTGAAAAACAAGGTTGCGTAGCCTCCTCCACAATCATGTATGTAACTTTCTTTCTCATTTTCTTCAGATTACAAATTCTTCCTCATTTTCGAAAATTATTAGGCTTCCTGTGGTAGTGTTTCCAAATTGGCAGCCTCGAGGTCATGGTGCCCACTGCTGTGTTGCCTGGCATCACCGCATCAACTTCCATCCCCCTGCTTTGGACTTCAGAGGGGTCTGAGTCTCCGAGATGCTTATAAAGGTGAATAACTGGATGAATTTGTGTTGTTGGTATTGTTCTCTTTGCTTAGAAACAATTATTGGTCAAATTTATGTCCTAATTGATTTGTTTCTTAAAGGCGAAAACTGTTAATGCAGGTTGTCCATTCTGTTTTCAGTTTGCAGGCTACATGCAGCTCGAAATAATTATCTATTTTTTGATCCATATACATGTGCGTACCACATGAACTTTTCCCTTTAGAGGGAAATTTTGGGAAGGGCCTGGTATTAACTACAGTGTTTCCACATGCAAATCGGTAATATCACTTGACTATATTTGTCACAGTATATACCTGTCAAAAAAACTTATGATGTTGGGTTCTATAGATCAGATGGTTTTCCTTTTCTATTCTTTTCTGTTGCCGATCTTTATATGCTTATTGAGAACTGCCTCATTGGCTATGGAAAGTGACTTTACCGTGCATATTCTGTAAGCGTTACTTGTCAAAAAAAGTTACTGTAAACTTTATAAAGAGAAATATTTGCGGATTACAAATTTTGCTATGTGATTACAATATACCGTCGGTAGTATGCAATATGATGTATGTTTGGGAGGAAATATTCTGCAAATTGTTTGCCTGAAATTCAAGTATTCAACAGTCTGATCAGGATTGTTTCTTGGCCCAAACATACGAAAGCTTGGGATTGCACTTGTGACTTGTTGCTTTCATGGTCATGGAGGAGTCACAAAAGATTCAGGAGAAAGCAACTGAGATATATGAATTTCGGGCCATTTCAAACTCATCTTTCTGTCTCTCTTTTTTTCTAGAGGTGATATACATATATATTTGATATGTGATGTAACTTAAGAAATTTTAAGCAATTGTAATCCCTTTTGCAACAAGACTCCCTTAACTATACCCGCTTGTAGTTTGTTGTTTTGGGTAGAAATAAATGTGGTAGCTTAGCTTTGTTCAGTATAAATATTTAGCAATGGTTATACTGATATTTTACTGGTTATCAGTTGGACCATATTGGATGGCCATGCTTTGATTTTCTTTGGTTGCTACTTCTGCAAGAACAATCAGTAAATGCTGGATGGATATAATGAAGTCATGAAGTAAGTTTATTTAGTGGAGTATCATGTCTTCGATGCTCAAATTGCTCGTATGTGTCTTACAAAGCTTCCTACTGAATTGAGACATACAGGACGTTTCTTGTCAAACATACATAGGAATTTTTATTCATTGTAGGCGCCCGACATTTGAAATTTTAAGCAATACTTCAATTTGGCTCTTCAATTCAATTATAATGAAGTCATGCGTACATCTGTTGTGCAAGCTGATATTTATTTGAGTTTGATGTTTGATAACGTCCTTGAATTTTTTTACCTCTCGCTTTTTCTCTTTCTTCCATTGGTAATCCCATACTCTCCCTTGGCCTATAAAAGGAGAGCGCACCCCACTATGGATCGATATCACATCACACATAGTGTTGCAATTTGCCCTCAATCCAATTAGAGACTTGGAACCCATGCATCTAGGCAGGCAGCCCATTAGTTCAAGATTTATACATAGTTTGCTCGTATGTGTCTTACAAAAGCTTCCTACTGAATTGAGACATACACATCATAGGAATTTTATTCCATATCAAGAAGTACTTCCCCAATTTGGCTCTTCAATTATACCTACATCTGTTGTGCAAGCTAATATTTATTTGAATTTGATGTTTGATAATATTTTTTTACTCCCGTTGCAACGCACAGATATATTTGCTATCAAAAGTAGAAACCCATGCATCTAGGCAGGCAGACCATTAGTTCAAGATTTATACATAGTTTTCTTATGTCTCAACAAGTACAACTCATACCACACACACAGGCGCGCACACATTGTGTCACCTATACATGTACCTAAGGACACACATGCGACTTAGAGGTATTTGCAAATCATCACCCAGACTCTAAGCGTAACAGACACGGTACCTTGACCATTGTGGAACGTCCGCACTTGAGGTCTGCTCGAAGCCTCAAACATAGATGATGGTGCTCGATCGGGCAAACCGGACCACTCAAGTCATCGGCTTATTCGCAGTTGCTGAGATATTATAGGGTTTAGATGCTGAAAAGGAGCAGCGGTATCTTCATTCTTCCATTCTCCGTGCATTTCTCTCTTTCCACAGGCGAGGCCTGATCGAGGGGCTGGCTTCACTTCAGAATGTGACCAATCTTGCTTCTTCTTCTTTCGCGTGAGAGAATGTGACCAATCTGTCTGTGCCTGTAGCCCTGTGTATTAGAATGTGAATAGCCTAGAACGAAGAGTCTTAGCATACGAAGAGTCATGTAACTTGTATTATAAACACTTGTTCAATGGAAACTCAAGCTAGTTATTCTCACATCACATTTGAGTTGTCTTTGTTTTGTGTAATTTTGCTGTAAATAACGTTGTCTTTTTTCCTTTTTATTCGTCTAATAAAAATTTGGCAAAGCTTTTACCGCCTTTCTAAAAAATTCTCACATCACATTCATGGTATCCAACAACGTTTAAGTCTAGCACTCTAGCTTTGGTAACAAGTAGTACGGTTAAAGTATTAGATTTGACGGAAATCCTCTGCAATATTTTGTTGATTTTCTGCTGGTTGCATTTCTTTTTTCTTTTTCTTTTTTTTGAAACAAGCTGCTGGTTGCATTTCATTGCGATTGACTCTAGGAAATGCATGTCTTTGTGGGCCAAAAGAACAGCACGTGCTACTATACATTTGGTGTGTTCATTTCATTCACAAGCCTCATGGGCCTTCAGGCAAAGGAGTGGTGGCGCAGGTGCGTAGCTAGGATTTTAAACTGTTTCTCAAAAAAAAAAACAAGGTTTTTAAACTAGGATGGTCAATTTAACATATATATCATGGCTTTCACACTAATATAATGGTTATTTCAACAACATGTCCTGGTTGATTGAACAAGACGACCATTTTTCTTTCCTTTTTTTTTAAGAATAAGAATAACATGACGATCTCTTGTGATCAACTAGTCAACTGTACATGGATCTAGTCTAATCTGACAGGTACTTTTGTACATGAGTAGGAACGATGTTGACATAGTGAGGAAAGCTGGAACGATGACAGTGAATGAATGATTCGTCATTTCCCTTGGCCATGCATGGTAACCTTGGGTGTTGATCCAACTGGACAAGCTCTGCATCTGCATGCTGATCAGATATGATCCAATACTAGTAAAACACAAAATCTCATGTAAACAAAAGTTGAGATGGCCGAGTTGGTCTAAGGCGTCAGATTAAGGTTCTGGTCTGAAAGGGCGTGGGTCCACATCCCACTCTCAACATTGTTTTTTTTTTCCTGTTTGCAGTCATTTTTTTTGTTTTTTGTTTTTTCTTTTTCCTGTTTTCAGCTATTGTTTTATTTTTCCTTTTTTACTCTTGTTCTTTGTATTCGTTCTTGTATGGTTCATCAAATCCCACTCTCAACATTATTTTTCCCTTTTTAACTCTTGTTCTTGTATTGCCCAAACCCCACTCTCAACATTATCTTTTGTTCTAAGCTACTCATGTTCTTGTATTGTTTGTACAAAAATGTTGAGGCTTATAGATTTCAGCCACAAGATCAAATATATTCAGACCGTGTGGACGTTCCGTTGTGAATCATATCAAGTGGGTCAAATCGCCAGGTTGTAACAAAGCCAACAGAAAGCATTTTTTTTAACGAAGTGAATATATACATTCATATGTGACATGCTACTTTTTAATGTTTTACATTATATCACTTGTCAATAAACACTTGTTTCAGCCTTTCAAGGGTTTCTTTCCATACTCTTTCTTTAAAACAAGTGATTGTTTTCAACTACTCTCTTTGTCCCTTTTTAAGTGTTGCTACGGTACTTGTGTTCGTCAAACATTCTTAAATTTGACAAGGTTTGTATAAATATTAGCAATATTTGTGTCGGTGTTTCGGAACCGGGGGTCCTTAACCGACTAGTGAATTTGTGCTGCGTGCTCCCAATTCCGGATGGAGATGCAAAGAGACACAAGGTTTATACTGGTTCGGGCAATGGATGCCCTACGTCCAGTCTGAGAAGGTGTTCTTGTATTCCTTGCACCGGGGTGTTCGTAGTAGGGGGTTACAAGCTAGGCGAGAGAGGGAGTTCGTCCCAGATCTCTGTGAGGGGAGGTGATATGAAATTACAGAACGAGACGTGTTGTTCGTGCGAGTATCTGTGATTCTCTCCGTCGTCGTGGAAACGGTCCTGGCTGCCTCCTTTTATAGCCGCAGGGAGGAAACCAGGAGTACATAAGAGAGCTACACGTGGAGCAAGGACTATTCGATGACGTATTTACTCCTGGAGCAGCATGGCGTTGTCGTGGAAGTTCCCGTAGATGTCTAATCGGTATGATCTTCACTGCAAGTAACATGCTGCGCATTTATTGACTTGGTGGATTGCAGAGGCTCGGTGGCCTTCGTAGCCGGTCCGTAGAGGCCTGTCGTGCGAGGCTGTTCGCCGAGGCTCGCCGTCGAGGCTCGAGAAGTGACCCAGTGCGTATCTGCGGTCTCAGCAGCCCATCGAGCGGAATAGTGCGAGACGTGCGCCTGCGGGATCCGGTACTGTGTTGTCGATGGGGATGGTAAAAAGGTGATCTGACCGTTGTCCCGTCGCTCCTGTTGCGGCAAGCACTGCCGATCGTGGCTTACGTAGTGGGTGCGGCCGAGCGCATTAATCAGATGTGACAGCCTACCAGAGAGACTTTTGAGGCGGAGGCGACGAGGTTGTGGGACGAGCCCGGCCTCAGGCGAGGCGGAGCGCGGCCGATTCGTCCGAGGCCCTTCCGAGGGGGCCTCGGGCGAGGCGGATGGGCGAGGCGTAGTAAGATCAGTGAATCCGAGGCCTTGTCGAGGGGGCTCGGACGAGACAGAGTGGTCGGTCCGCTGATTTCGAGGCTACAGAACCCGCTTCGACTCCCCACGCTATGGCGTCCTTGGTGCGGGAGTTAGGCGGCCACGGTGGTCGGTAACCCCGCTGCAGGCCGTCTCAGATGGCAGGGGGTTGACGCGACCGGCGTGTAGCCGGTCACTTCGCCGTTCTGTGCCATCGTGCGTCTGTCGGAGTGGTTGGGCGCCTGGATGTGACGTTCGGTCAGAGCAGTTTGGTCAAAAAGGCGGTCACGGGGTTGGTGCCGAGCCGGCCTCGCGCGAATCGGAGAATCGGCACTTCTTCCGAGGCCCCGGGCGAGGGGGCCTCGGCGGGGCCTCAATGGGGGCCTCGGCGAGGCGGTCTCAAGTAGTCGGAGAACCGCTTGCTTCATTGGGGCTCGGCGACGGGTCTCGAGCGAATCGGAGATTTCGGCCGAGACCTCGCTTTGTTTATTCCGTTGGTTCTGCTTTTTTAGGTCTAAGCAGTTTTTTCGATCTTTGCTTGGGGTACCCCATTTTCTAGTATCCGACAAGAGGCCCCAGAGCCTCGGGCGAGAGTGTGGGATACTCTCTCAGGTTTTTTCGAGACTTTTGTTTCTCGGTGGCTTTTTGTCGGGTTTGTTTTATACTCATGATTCGGTGGGTGCGCTGTGCGGCTCCGCCGGTGTAGCCCCCGAGGCCCTAGAGGAGTGAGTTTACTCCTTTAGGGGCTTTTTCTTCGTTGAGTAAGGTGCTCTATCGCATTTGCTTGACCCATGAGAGCGAGCTCGGGTCGCTTGTTTGGGGTGCAGGAGGAGCACCCAAGCCTGCCGAGCCCTTGCGTGCGATCCTAGGTCACTGGGTCTCAAAAAGTTTGCGGAAGAGCCCTCGAGCCTCCGCACAGACGGAGAGCGAGAGGGCGGTCAGGAGTTCTTCCGGCTTTTGTACAACCCTCGCGCTTCCTTTTCGCTTTCGGAAGGAGGGGTTATTTGTCGAGCCCCCTTCGCAGTGAGCCTAGGCACACTGGTCTCGTCAAGTTTGCAGGAAGAGCCCCCCCAGCCTCCCTCCTTGAAGGAGAGGGCGATCGAGTTCCCCGACTTTTTGTACGACCCTCACGCTTCCTTTTCGCTCGGAAGGAGGGGTGGAACATGCCAGCTACCCTCGGTGGGCGAGAAGATGACATTTCCGGTGAGCTTTTATCGGGTAAGTCCGAGTGGAGGCCCGTGCCCCATTCGATAGGGGTCGGCTAGTGGTCCGAGACGACGCTCCCAAAAAGTACCGTAAGGCTTCTCTAGCGGGTGCCGTGGCTGCTCGATTGGCCCTAGGGGCTCGGTGCCTCCCCTACGGTGGGATCCCTTTAGAGAACTCCTGCTGGTCTCGGACACGACTCAGGGCATCCCAAGCAATCGCTTGTCCGGGCCTCGCCATGTATGGGCTCGCCCATAGTTGTCCCCTCGACTGTCGTCCCCTGAGGCGGCCGTCGAGACCATAAATGGCCCAACCTTCAACCTCTCGGACCAGAAGCGGGCTCGGTGCCCTTTTTTTCGTCGTGTTTTTCCGATCCTCGGGTGTACTTCTCGGCAAGGTTTTCGTGAAGAGCCCCGAGCCTCCGCACGAAGCGAGAGGACGATCGGAGTTCCCCGGCTTTTTTGTACGACCCTCGCGCATCCCTTTCGCTCGGAAGGAGGGGTTGTTTGTCGAGCCCTTCGCGTGCGAGCCTAGGCCGCTGGGTCTCGGCAAGGTTTGCAGGAAGAGCCCCCGAGCCTCCGCACGTAGCAAGAGGGTGATCAGGAGGTCCCCTGGCTTTTTGTACGACCCTCGCGCATCCCTTTCGCTCGGAAGGAGGGGTTGTTTGCCGAGCCCTTCAAGCGTGCGAGCCTAGGCCACTGGTCTCTCAAGAAGGTTGCAGAAAGAGCCCCCAAGCCTCCGCTGCGAGCGAGAGGCGATCGGGAGTTCCCCGGCTTTTTATACGACCCTCGTGCTTCCTTTTCGCTCGGAAGGAGGGGTGGAACATGCCAGGCTACCCTCGGTGGGCGCGAGCGGTGACATTTCTGGTGAGCTTTTATCGGGTAAGTCCGATTGGAGGCCCGTGCCCCATTCGATAGGGGTCGGCTAGTGGTCCAGACGCGCTCCCAAAAAGTACCGAAGGCTTCTCTAGCGGGTGCCGTGGCTGCTCGATTGGCCCTAGGGGCTCGGTGCCTCCCTACGGGGATCCCTTTAGAGAACTCCTGCTGGTCTCGGACACGACTTCGGGGGCATCCCAAGCAATCGCTGCCTAGGCCTTGGCCATGTACTGTGCTCGCCCATAGTTGTCCCCGACTGCAGCGCCCCGAGGCGGCCGTCGAGACCATAAATGGCCCACCTTTCAACCTCTGGACCGTAGCGGGGCTCGGTGCCCGGTTCCTTAGCTCGGAAGGAATCGGTTGGGGGGTATTTCCCTTCCATCGGCTAACAATGCCCGGCGCGTCTTTTGAGGCGGTCTTCTCGGGAGCTGCCGTTGCTGCGCGACGTGGTGTCAGTGGATGGGACATAACCGTCTACGCGATTAAATGTGGAGAAGGTGGGCACGTGGGCGGAGATATCGGATCTGGATTATATGCGCCGGATCTGAGGGAAACTTCCCGATTTCGCCGCCAAATGGTTCATCTCTCTACCCCGCATAAATACAAAAGAGCCTCGCCCCTCCCTCCTTACCTTGCTCGCATTTGCTTTCGCCGCTTCCAAGCCGCTTCTTTGAGCGTAAAGCGCCGGGAGAAGAAGGGCGAGAGATCGATTGAAAGAGAGAGAGAGAGATTTATTTACCGCCGTGAAGCGGCCCTCCACCACCGCAATGGTCGGCGGTCCCGCTATTCTCCGGCGGATCCCTAGGAGCGGTCTGACGTCACCGTGGAGAAGCTGCAGCCGGCCGGTGGACGCCGGTCTCCTCCGCCCGATCACCGATTCTGACGAGCCGGAGTGGATTGCTCCGGGGAATGAGTCGGAGCCGAGGCCACGTGATGGCTACGTGGTGAGCTTCGTCGTCTTCCACGAGCGAGGCCTCGGCTTGTCGGTGGACCAGTTTATGCGGGCGCTCCCGCACTACTACGGCGTGGAGCTCCACAACTTTAGCCCCAACTCCATCGCACAGGCGGCCATCTTCGCCGCCGTTTGCGAGGGGTACCTGGGGATCTCTCCCCACTGGGAGCTGTGGCTCCATTTGTTTCGAGCGGTTTTTACCACCAAGTCGGCGAGAGCGAAGGGGGCTCGGAAGGCGCTGAGGGCCGGCGGCTGCACCCTTCAGGTGCGCCAAGACCGGCATCACCTCTACATCCCAGCCCAGCTGGCATCATCCAACCATTGTTGGTATGACAGCTGGTTCTACCTTCGTAACGACGACGGCGGGCTTCCCCCTTACACCGGGCGGGTTGTGGAGAGTCAGCCGGAGAAGTGGGGGTACGGCGTCATCAAGCCCGATCAGCCTAGGCTAGAACCGCTCCTGAGGGCCCTGGGGAAGCTGCGTGATTGCGGCCTTACGGCGGCCGTGGTCGTGGCGGCTTTTCACCGCCGGAGGGTGTTGTCGCTGATGGCTCGACGGCGGCGCCTGTTCGAGATGACCCCGCGCGATTCGATCGAAGGCATCAAGATGTCCGCCTTCGCCCTTACTGATGAGGAGATCCTACGTCGGGTAAGGGAAGTGGTGGATGGGAAACCGAAGATTGATGGCTTGCCGCCGCCCCGGCGCGCCTCATGGGGGGGGTATTTCTCTGGTAAGTTGGGTGTTGCCGAGGCCTTCGCGCCTTCTTGCTTATTGCTTTTTTCGCCCTGCTGCCTTATTTCATCGCTTCTGCAGGGATAAGGGACGTCGAAGCTCCCCGCCGCCTGCTCTCGAGGACGCCCAAATGGCGAGCCATGAATAGGGCGTATGCCGAGGAGCAGAAGAAGAAGAAAGACGCCAAGGTGGCAAGGCGCACGAAGAGGATCCTTGAGCGCGAAAAGCTGGACGCGATGCCGCCGCAATGATGAGGCTCGACGGTCTCCCGCTGGAGTCGCCTCCCTCAATGATCGGTGTCGGGTTCCTCCGGCGACGCTAAGCGCGGGTCGAGGAAGGGAAGGGTACCGGACCACCTCCCCGACGCTTACGGAGGTGGCGCCGGGTGTCTCTCGGTAGACGCCCATCTCATTGTCGAGGACGACACGCCGAGACGCTGCGTCTTTGTCACCTGTGGGCTCGGCGGAGGAGGTGGAGCAAGCGACGCCGGGGGCGGCTCAATCGTCTTTGCGGACGGTCGAGGGGGTGCCGGGGTCCGGCGGAGACCAGCCGGTACCGGCGGATACAAAAGTCGTGCCACCACCGCCACCGCCGCCGTTGCAGAGGAGGGACGCTATCTAGAAGCGATTGCTTCCTCGTTCGTGGTAAGTCTATTTTTTGGCGGAGTTTGTAGTATTTCCTGCTTGCCCTCTGGTCGTACGCTGACCTTTAGGAACGCCTTCATTTCTAGCTAGAAGCGCCGGGTGGAGGAACCTGCCTTGGCGCCCCATAAGGCACTCAAGGTGAGCACCAGCTCCACCGCTCATCGGGCGGCGGAGGCACAGGCTAGCGTGCAGCATGGCGCGGCGTCGGGCGGGGCCGGCCCGGAGGAGCCGGCTGCTCAAGGAAAGGGCGCCGAGGTGGCCACGGAATGAGCGGGGAAGGACGAGTCCACGCCCAGCGAGGTCGTAGGTCTTGGGGCGAATGAGGCCGAGGCGTCCACCACTGCTGGGGCCATCGGGGATGAGGCCAGAGCCCCCAAGGCTTCCGAGGCCAGGGCGGTGGACGCCGCCACCGAGGTAGAGATGGCAGAGGCCAGAGCCCCCGGGCCCGTTGAGGCCGAGGTGGTTGGGACAGAGGCGGGGCGGGCTTCGGCACCGCCCCTGGTTCAGACGATCTCGTCTGAGGATTCTTCCCGGGGAAAGGAGGCGGCGGACGCCAAGGCGGCCAGCACCGCGGAGCGGCCGGTCCCAACTCCTACCGAGGGGAGTTCGGTCCTTGTCCTAGTCCGACCCGAGCCCCGCGGGTGGAATCACCCACGTGTTGTATGGGGAAACCGGGCCAACCCTGAGGGGGAGCCTGTGTTTGCCCTTGACGACGTTGCTGAGGGGGGGGCGCTGGGACACCCTCGAGCAATACCGCCAACTGGTGGTGCAGTCAATGCAGACAAATGATGTCTCATTATGCAAAGGACCTGCCTGTGTTACCTGTGCACGCACTTCCCTTTCTCGTGTCGCGTTGTTTTTCTCCGAGCCCCTTGCGGTGTTTGACGACGCCTTTGCTCGTCTCGGGAGCTCGAGACTCGGTCCCTTGGGAAATCGTTGTTCCTACGAAGGGAGATGGGAGTCTGGGAGCAGCTCCGGCGGCAAAAGGGCCTGCTTGCCGACGCCCAGGAGCTGTTGTCGGTGTGGAGTGCTGAAGTGGAGGACCTCCGCTACCATTGGTGTCGACTGAAGGCCGAGGTAGCCATGGCTAAGGAGCAGTCGGCCCCTTTGGTGGCGAAGATCAAGGAGCTGGAGGAGGAGCGGGATTCCCTCAAGTCCCGGGCCCAAGAAGCAATGGCCTCTGCCAAGGTCACCGCCGGGCAGCTGGGCACAGAGCAGAGTGAACATCAGCTGACGAAAGTCGCTTTGGCAGAGGCTACCAAGGCGGCCGAGGCCTCTCGAGTCGAGGCTTTAGCCTGGAAGAACAAAGCCGAGGGTAAGTTCCACCAACCGCGCCTCCTTGTTCCATTTGCTCTGGTTTATGCTCGCCCTCGACTCTTTGTCGTGGTGTAGGTCTGGAGAAAGAGGCCTCCCAGTAATTGAGGCCTCCGTCGCAGCAGCAGCAGCGGCGCCGGACGTTGAGGTCCAGGAGCACGAGGCTCAAGCAAGCAGCCCGCCTGCATCGCCTCGCGCGAGGCTCGAGGTCGAGGGGTCCAATCACCAGTTCTCCCTTGGGAGCCGCTGATTGCGCTGAGCGGCCGCGGCCCACGAGAGGCTCCGGGGGTGCACACACGGGTGTCAAACGCCTACAGCCGCCGTCTCCTCGCACTACGCCACAACCTCGAGGTCATCGGCAATGACGGCTATATTTTTTGCCGAAGATGACGAGGAGGCCGACGCAGAGGTCATGAAGTGATGGAGGCGGTGGAGGCGCCCAAGACATAAGCGTCGGCCACCTGCTTGAAGAAGAGGTGGTTCCTCCGCGCCACCCGCCGCCCTCCTGAAGCTTTGACTCAGGCGGCCAGGGCCATGTAAATGGATTGATTTAATTGTCATACTGCGGACGTTTTGTGGCCGTCGAGGCCTTTTAAAATTTCTTATGCGTGTGTGTTTTTTTTTACCGCTTTCTTATTCCATTTCCGAGCCTATGCCCCTGCCTCGCTTCTTGGATACCCGCAGAGAACTTCCTCGAGCCTAAGCCGTCCCTTGGCGGCGGGGTGGCGAGGGAGTTGCCCGAGTCCGGGGCGAGGCTATTCTCACGGCTCGACCGCCCTTTGGCCTTAGGACATGCTTTTGGTCCTTAGGTTTCCTGCGATGGTCCTGCCGGAGCGCGAGAGAGTTTGGCGTGGAAATTTTCGAAAGACGGTTAAGAAACGGCGTCCGGGACTTAGGGGGTTCCCCCCTTTTTAGCCCCCGAGGGAGGCTCGGCTCTGCAGAGGCAGAGCTGAGTCTCTCTCGGAGCGTTATTGTGACGTCGAGCCCCTATCGATAGACAAGCTCTTTGCAAAGAACTTCCTCGAGCCTAAGCCGCCTCTTGGGCTTAAAAGGTGGCGAGGGAGCTGCCGTAGCCCAAAGGTGTAGGTCGTTCTCACGGCTCAGCCGGTCTTTTGCCTTTGAGACGAACTTTTGGTCCTTAGGTTCCATACAATCGAGTTGCCTATTAAGGGGGGCCTCGAAAGATTGTAACAACTTAAAGAACGCTTCTTTATTGTATTTCAAGAAACAATGTAAACAACGTTTGGAAACTTAAGGGTAGAAACGACATAGCTGTTCTATGTTCCAAGCGTTGGTGAAGATTTCGCCCTTCTCGTTGGCCAGCTTGTAGGTTCCGGGCTTTAGTACTTGGGCGACGATGTACGACCCTTCCCATGGCGGGGTCAGCTTGTGGCGGCCCTTGCTGCTCTGCCTCAGCCTCAGCACTAGGTCGCCCACCTTCAGGTCTCGGCTCCGAATGTGCCGGGCTTGGTAGCGTCGTAGGGCTTGCTGGTATTTGGCCGAGTGTAGCAGGGCAACGTCTCGGGCTTCCTCAAGTTGGTCGAGGGCGTCCTCGCAGGCAGTGCGGTTGCTTTGCTCATTGTAGGCCTATAGTCTCGGGGAGCCGTACTCCAAGTCGGTGGGGAGGATGGTCTCGGCCCCATAGACCAGGAAGAACGGTGTGAATCCCGTGGCTCGGCTCGGTGTATTCCTCAGGCTCCAAATGACCGAGGGGAGTTTGGCAAGCCATTTCTTGCCAAACTTTTTCAACCGGTTGTAGATTCTTGGCTTGAGGCCTTGTAGGATCATGCCGTTGGCATGTTCTACTTGGCCGTTTGTCCTAGGGTGTCCTACGGCCGACCAGACCACACGGATGTGGTGGTTGTCGCAGAACGTCAAGAACTTGTGGCCGGTGAATTGCGTCCCGTTGTCGGTGATGATGGTATTTGGGATTCTGAACCTGTGGATGATATCCGTAAAGAACATCATTACTTGCTCGAATTTGATTTGGGTGATTGGACAAGCCTCGATCCATTTGGAGAATTTGTCGATGGCTACGAGCAGATGGGTATAGCCCCCGGGTGCCTTCTGCAGAGGCCCAACCATGTCCAGCCCCCACACGGCGAATGGCCATGTGATAGGGATGGTTTGGAGGGCTTGGGCCGGGAGGTGCGTCTGTCGAGCGTAGTACTGGCATCCTTCGCAGGAGCGTACTAGCCCCGTGGCATCAGCCATCGCTGTTGGCCAGTAGAAACCTTGGCGGAAGGCGTTTCCCACTAGCGCCCAAGGCGCTGCGTGGTGCCCGCAGGCTCCCGCATGCAAGTCCTAGAGTAGTGATTGGCCAGCCTCGGTGGTGATGCACCGTTGGAGAATACAAGACGGGCTATGCCTACACAACTCGCCGTTGTAGAGGACGTACGTCTTGGCTCGTCGCGCAAGCCGTCGGGCCTCGGTCCTGTCCGCGGGAAGCTCTCCTCGCACGAGGCGATCAAGAAAAGGGGCTCGCCAGTCCGTTCCTTGGTCGGCCTCGGGAGGCTCTGTGTTAATTGCCATGGACTCGGGCTCAGGCGGCGAGGTCTCGGTGGCAAAGGGGGCCTCGAGCCCTATGGGGGGCTCAGTCGATGGGCCCTCTACCTTCGCCGAGTCATAGTCGACGGATGGCTTGTGGAGGTCTCTAGCGAAGATGTTCAGGGGGACCGGGGTCCGTGCCGACGCCATCTTTGCCAATTCATCCGCGGCCTCGTTGAACTTTCGTGCGATGTGATTGAGTTCGAGGCCATCGAACTTGTCCTCTAGGCGGCGTACCATCGTGCAGTACGCCTCCATCTTGAGGTCATGGCAGTTTGATTCTTTCATCACTTGGTTGATGACAAGCTGTGAATCGCCTCGAACGTTGAGACACCGTACCCCAAGTTCAATGGCGATCTGTAGGCCGTTGACGAGGGTCTCGTATTCGGCCACATTGTTGGAGGCAGCGAAGTGTAGTCGGATTACGTAGCGCATATGGACTCCGAGGGGTGAGATGAAGAGTAGACCCGCGCCTGCTCCGGTCTTCATCAGAGGCCCATCGATGTACATGGTCCAGTACTCCGCCTAGACTTGAATAGGTGGTAGTTGGGTATCGGTCCATTCTGCCACAAAATCGGCCAAGACCTGAGACTTAATGGCTTTTCAGGGTGCGAAAGACAGGGCTTCCCCCATGAGTTCCACGTCCCATTTGGAAATCCTTCCCGAGGCCTCCCGGTTATGGATTATCTCTCCCAAGGGGAAAGATGACACCACGGTCACTGGGTGGGACTCGAAGTAGTGTCGCAGCTTGCGTCGAGCCAAGATTATGGCGAGATTAGTTTCTAGATGTGGGGTAGCGCGTCTTGGTATCGGAAAGCACCTCACCGATGAAGTAGACAGTGTCGTTGGACCGGTAGAGCGTGCCTTTCTTCCCCTCTCTCCACTACGGCCGCATGGCCGACCACTTGGGTCATTGCGGCGACGTAGAGTAAGAGGGCCTCGTCTTCGATCGGTGGTACCAGAATGGGGGGGTTGGAGAGCAGCGCTTTGAGTTTGGTGAGTGCTTCCTCGGCCTCGGGGGTCCAGGAAAAGCGCTCAGATTTTCTCAAGAGACGGTACAGAGGTAAGCCTTTTTCACCGAGGCGCGAGATGAAGCGGCTCAGGGCCGCTAGACATCCCATAACCTTCTGTACTCCCTTGAGGTCTCGGATCGGCCCCATATTGGTCACGGCAGAGACCTTTTCCGGGTTGGCCTCGATGCCAGCGCCCTCGAGACTATGAATCCTGTGAGCATGCCTCGGGGACCCCAAGACACACTTTTCGGGGTTGAGCTTGACGCCCTTCTCCCTGAGGCATTTGAAGGCTACCTCCAGGTCATTGACGAGGTCATTGGCCCACTTGGATTTGACAACGATGTCGTCCACGTAGGCCTCGACGGTTCGTCCGATGTGCTTGCCAAGGACCTGGGTCATACACCGTTGGTACGTGGCCCCCGTGTTTCTGAGGCCGAACGGCATAGTCGTATAGCAGTATAGGCCAAATGGGGTGATGAAAGAAGTTGCGAGCTGGTCGGACTCCTTCATTTTGATTTGATGGTAGCCGGAATAGGCATCAAGGAAGGACAGGGTCTCGCATCCCGCAGTGGAGTCAACGATTTGATCGATTCGAGGTAATGGAAATGGGACTTTTGGGCATGCTTTGTTCAGACCGGTGTAGTCCACACACATTCTCCATTTTCCATTTTTCTTCTTAACTAATACGGGATTAGCTAACCACTCCGGATGTGACACTTCCTTGACGAATCCGGCCACCAAAAGCTTCTGTACCTCCTCGCCGATGGCCCTGCGCTTCTCCTCGTCGAATCGGCGCGCAGCGTTGCTTCACCGGTCCGGAGCCGGCCTCGATGTCGAGGGCATGCTTTCGGCGACCTCCCTCGGTATGCCCGGCATGTCCGAGGGACTCCATGCGAAATATGTCGGTGTTCGCGAAAGAAAGTCGATGAGCACGACCCCTATTTGTCGCCGAGGGTCGCACCGACCCTCAAAGACTCGGTTGTTTGAGCAAGTGGGGTCGACCGGACGAGCTTGACAGACTCAGCTGGCTCGAACGTCCCCAAGACGACGCTTCAATCGTGCACCTCACTGCTTAGAAAGCCGGTCGAGGTTGGCGATGAGGGCCTCGAGACTCCACTATAGCCTCGGCGTACTCGATGCACTCGACGTCGCAATGTATGCATGCTCGTATGTGGAGTCAATAGTGATGACACCGCTAGGGCCCAAAGATCTTGAGCTTGAGGTAGGTGTAGTTCGGGACCGCCATGAACTTGGCGTAGCACGCCATCCTAGGATGGCGTGATAAGTCCCTTGAACCCCACCACCTCGAAGGTGAGGGTCTCCTTGCGGTAGTTGGAGGGGTGCCAAGCAACGGTAAGTCTATGCGCCTGAGGGTCGTCGGCGCGCATCCCCAGCATGATGTCAGTGGAAGGCGCGGGCGTTGCCTCGAGTTGTGACCGGTCGAGCCCTAGGAGCTCCAAAGGTTGGCGTCACAGGATGTTGAGGCTGCCGCCTCCGCCCATCATCAACACCTTGGTGAGTCGGGTGTTCCCGATGATCGGGTCAACGACGAGCGGGTATCGGCCGGGTTTGGGACATGATCGGGTGGTCATCCCGATCGAAGGTGATCACCTCCCGAGACCACTCGAGGTACCAGGGAGTGGCCACCTTAACCGAGAAGACCTCTCGGTGTTCCCTTTTTCGCTGTCGCGCCATGAGGCACGTCGAGGGCCCACCGAAGATCATGAAGGCATTATGTACCTCGGGGAACCCGTCGCCCTTGTCGTTGTCTCCGTTGTCCTGTCCCCTCTTCTTGGCATCGTCGTTGGGGAGCCCGAGCTTGGCGTAGTATCACCGGAGCATGGTGCACTCCTCGAGGGTGTGCTTTACCGGGCCTTGATTGTATGGGCAGGGTCTTTTAAGCATGTTGTTGAAGAGCCCTGGGCCTCGGGGATTCTTGCGGTCTGCGGCCGCGACGAGCCCGGCCTCGAGAACCTCCTGTTTCCCCTGGCGTCCCTTCTTTTTTTGGGGAGGGGCGAGACGTCGAGGCCCCGGGGGTCTCCTCCCTCCTCTTCCCCTTGGAGTCGTTGTTGGGGAAGATGGCCCCAACGGCCTCTTCGCCAGAGGCGAAGCTGGTGGCGATGTCGAGGAGTGCGGATGCCGTGGTCGGTACGCTCTGGCCTAATTCTCGGATCAAGTCTCGACAGGTGGTGCCGGAGAGGAATGCCTGGACGATTTCTGAGTCGCCGATGCTGGGCAACTCGGTGCATTGCTTAGAGAAACGTCGGATGAAGTCTCGGAGAGACTCGTCCGGTCTCTGGCGGCAGCTCTTGAGGTCCTAGGAGTTCTTGGGGCACGTGTAGGTGCCCTGGAAATTCCCGACAAAGACCTTTACCAAGTCGCGCCAGTCGTGGATTTGCATAGGGGGAAGGTGTTCGAGCCAAGCTCGCGCTGAGTCTGACAGGAATAGGGGGAGGTTGCGGATGACGAGCAGGTCATCGTCCGCACCGCCTGGCTGACAAGCCAGACGGTAGTCGGCCAACCATAGCTCGGGGTTGGTCTCGCCGCTGTACTTTGAGAGATTCGCTGGCTAATGAAACCGGGCCGAGAAGCGGGCGCTGCAGACGGCCTTACTGAAAACTCTAGGGCTAGGCGGCCCGGGAGAAGGACTGCGGTCCTCCCCATCATCATCATAGCGACCGCCTCGGTGCACTCGGTAGCCCCGGGCGGCCCCATCGTCGGTTCGTGGCGCCGCTGCCCGCCGCCCATGTGGTGGCCGCTTTTGGCGCCTCGCTGGTCGTCGAGGCGGCGTCGTGGCACCGAGGCGGCCCCGAGCGCTGCGTGGCACCGAGGGGGCCCGAGGCGGTCGTGGCACCGAGGGCTGCTTTCGAGGCGCCCCCGCTGGTCGTCGAAACGCGGAGCTTTCGCCTTCCGCACCGCTGCAATCTCGAGAAGGCCCCGAGTTCACCGTGGACTCGCCGCCCCTCCATGGTAGAGGGCTCGCATCGCCGGACCAAGATATTGCCGCCGCAGCGACGCTTACGCTAGCGCGATTGAAGACAGGGGTTGCTCGCCCCTTCATCATCGCACGCGGCGGTTGACGCCGTGAGCCCCCACCCGCCGTTCCGCCATCGCCGCCCCCTTGCTCTTGCTCGAGGGTGGCTCGGAGTTGCTTTGAGGAGTCGATCTTGCTCGACCTTGGCTTGAAGCTCACGGAGCCGCTCTAGGTCTATGCGCGCCGGTTGCTCGGGGTGGGGATACATGCCGCTTGGCGGGCGGGACCCCGTGCGCGGTGGTGTGGCGCTATCGCCCTACCTCCATCGTTGCCCGTGCTCAGCATTCCGAGTCTGACGTGGAAACACTCACGAGTCGGGTCGTAAGCGTCCTCGCCGTTGGAATCGGAATGGCCGAAGCAGTAGTCGCTTGCGATCATGAAGTGGTGCATCACCTCAGGGTCGCGAATCCCGGAGAAGTATGCTCCAACCCACGCCTCGTCCTCCTCCGAGGAGTCAGAGTGGGGGTGGATTGGAGTTGTGACTATGGGGTTATGGGCATGACGTTGATGAATGGAGATGAGGGCGGTGGCGTAGGAGGCAACGACATTGGTCAGCCCGAAAGGGTATGGGGATGGCGCCGTCGCCATGCTCTGCTCCGTCAGGGCTGGCTCCTCAGGAGGAGGCGGGACAGAGCTTGATGATGGGGTGTCGCTGTGCGCCACCGGCCCTTTTCCCCTGTCGAGGCTTAAGCCGGACAGGTCCCCGTGCAGGGACTCTGTGCCAGCAGCGGGGTATGGGATTCCGGTGGAGCACAGATCGGCGTTCTGTACTTGCGTGGTGTTAGGGTGGACTCGCCCGCGCGGCGCTCGGCGAGCTTGACGGGAGCAGCGGCCCAGGCGCCGTCCGCGCGTGGGCTGCCGGTGCAAGATGTCGTCGTCGGTTGATGGCGCTCTGGGTGAGAGGAGTACCATGTCGTACTCGTGCCCTAGAGACATGAATTCTAGGCTCCCGAACCAGACGATCGTCCCGAGACGCAACGATCGCACGGGATCTGCCATCCGGAATCTGGTGGGATGACTAAGCTGACACGTAGAGGCCCCTACCTGGCGCGCCAACTGTCGGTGTTTCGGAACCGGGGGTCCTTAACCGACTAGTGAATTTGTGCTGCGTGCTCCCAATTCCGGATGGAGATGCAAAGAGACACAAGGTTTATACTGGTTCAGGCAATGGATGCCCTACGTCCAGTCTGAGAAGGTGTTCTTTTATTCCTTGCACCGGGGTGCTCGTAGTAGGGGGTTACAAGCTAGGCGAGAGAGGGAGTTCATCCCAGATCTCTGTGAGGGGAGGTGATATGAAATTACAGAACGAGGCGTGTTGTTCGTGCGAGTATCTGTGATTCTCTCCGTCGTCGTGGAAACGGTCCTGGCTGCCTCCTTTTATAGCCGCAGGGAGGAAACCAGGAGTACATAAGAGAGCTACACGTGGAGCAAGGACTATTCGATGACGATTTACTCTCGAGCAAAGATGGCGTTGTCGTGGGAGTTCCCAGTGAGATGTCTAATCGGTATGGTCTTCATCGCAAGTAACATGCTGCGCGCATTTATTGACTTGGTGGATTGCGGAGGCTCGGCGCCCTCGTAGCTGGCCGGTCGTGCCGAGCTGTCGTCTTAGGCTCGCTGTCCGAGGCTCGCCGTGCTCGAGGCCCGAGAAGTGACCCAGTGCGTATGCGGGTCTCAGGCGCCCATCGCGGAATAGTGCGAGACGTGAGCCTGCAGGATACGATACACCGTGTTGTCGATGGGGATGGTAAAAAGGTGATCGATCGTTGTCCTGTCGCTCTGCTGCAAAACAAGACCGCCGATCGTGGCTTACATAGTGGGTGCGGCCGAGCGCATTAATCGGATGTGACAGCCTGCCAGAGAGACTTTTGAGGCGGATGCGACGAGGTTGTGGGACGAGCCCGGCCTCGGGCGAGGCGGAGCGCGGCCGATTCGTCCGAGGCCCTTCCGAGGGGGTCTCGGGCGAGGCGTAGTAAGATCAGTGAATCCGAGGCCTTGTCGAGGGGGCTCGGGCGAGACGGAGTGGTCGGTCCGCTGATTCCGAGGCTACAGGAACCCGTTCTGACTCCCCACGTTGCGATGTCCTTGGTGCAGGAGTTAGGCAACACAGTGGTCGGTAACCCCTGCTCTGTGCCGTCTCAGATGGCAGGGGGTTGATGCGACCGGCGTGTAGCCGGTCACTTCGCCGTTCTGTGCCATCGTGCGTCTGTCGGAGTGGTTGGGCGCCTGGATGTGACGTTCGGTCAGAGCAGTTTGGTCAAAAAGGCGGTTACGGGGTTGGTGCCGAGCCGGCCTCGCGCGAATCGGAGAATCGGCACTTCTTCCGAGGCCCCGGGCGAGGGGGCCTCGACGTGGGGGCCTCGGTGAGGCGGTCTCGGGCGAGTCGGAGAACCGTTTGCTTCCGCTGGGGCTCGGCGACGGGGTCTCGGGCGAATCGGAGATTTCGGCCGAGACCTCGTTTGTTTATTCCGTTGGTTCTGTTTTTAGGGTCTAAGCAGTTTTTCGATCTTTGCTTGGGGTACCCATTTTCTGGTATCCGACAATTTGTATCTCCAAATAAGTTTATTATGAAAATAGTTTCAATGATCTATCTAATGATGCTAATTATGTATTATAAATATTCAAAAAATATTTTCTTGTATATATGTATTCAAAGTTAAGTACATTTGATAACAAAAAATAATGGCGAGAGATAGTACCATAAAGGTATCCAAAACAACAAGGAGGTGAGCATAGTGGAGCTGTGTAGGATCCAAGACAAACGAAAGTTTGTTCTACGATAAATCCAATGACATTTATTTGGTACTTATCATAAATATTTTTGATTTTATTTTTCTTTAAAAAAGTCAATCTTGAGATAGTTGCTAGAATAACAATTCTTTTTGGACATATTTTTATTAAGAATTTAAGATAGTTCATGATCAAGCATGTTCCCAATTAAAACACCATTACTTTAAAATATGCCGGTGCTGGTATTATTAGCATGCGTTGCGAATTGTGAAATCTAACTGTGTGATAGTAAAGGCATGTGAAATTGGAATGCCTAGCAGTAACAACCCACTATTGCAAGCCCAATGGATACATATAGGCCCCGTGAACTAGGAGTCTAGGAGCAGGTGAAACATGCTCCTGTCAAACAGGCCCATCCTATTATCATGGAACCGATTAATTAAAGTATGAGGTGAAAGGTGGTAATGTGAGATCAATCATAAGAAACCATATCATTGCACTTGACAGAAGGAACTCTACGCTGTATGTTCACCTACAACATGTATGGCCAAGCATCATTCAGATTCAGCTCTGCCTCCCATGTACATACATACACACACAAAACATCTAGTCCTCTCTTCTCCTCTATGAAAGGTCACTCATATGTACAACACAACTGAGTAGCAAACATGTGGCAATGTGTGATCCTATTCCATGAAGCAGCTCAAGCTGGGCTCTACAGTTCTCCTTGACAAATGCAAAGGTGACCATCCAAACGAGGCACAGGACGACCCAGCCGCCGCAGGACAGCGGCGCTGAGCCTGCGGTGAGCCCCGTCGGGTTGTCGTAGCCGCCATACATGGAGTTGCCCCCGGGGTTGTTGGCGTTGAGCACCGTGGAACCGGAGCCCCCTCCCATGGTGCCCGACATCCCTCCCGCTGGGTTGTAACCGGTGCCCGACATCCCCGGAGTGTAACCGCTGGGCACGCCGCCGCCCGTCGTCCCCGGGCTGTAACCGGCGCCGAAACTGCACGAGTTAGTTGCGACATCGATGCAGTCAGAACACAGTCATGCATGGTGATATGATCATGCTGATGCGTGATGGCAGAATGAGAATTTTGGGATGGATCAGGATCGCTCTTACCCTGCTGATGTCTGGTACATGCAAGTTCCTGAGCCTGCAAAGGTTGGTTGGCAAAAGCCAATGCGAGTGTTCTGTTAGATGAGCAACAGTGCAGCAAGCAGATTCGTGTGTTCCTGGTGGCTTACTTGGGTTGACGTTGACGAGCATACCGGCGCCGCCGAAGTCGCAGCTTGCCGCCGACGGGTTGCGCTGGAAGTAGCTGTTGAAGGCGTAGGAGGCGTGCGCCTGCAGCGTGTTGGGGTTGTAGCAGGTGCCCATGGGCTGGATGGGCGAGCAGTCGGCGCCGCCGATGCCGCACGCGTAGTCGATCGCGTCCTGGAGGGTGGTGTCCATGATCCCCGACTTGGCGACGCACCACGCCTGCCCGGCCACGGTGGGCGCGCCCGGCTGCACCGTGCCGGTGCCGGGCATTGTCGTCGCCGGAGGCTGGTACACCGGCTGCGTTGCCGGCATGCCGCCGCCGACGCCGACGCCGACGCCGCCCTGCTGCGGGTACGGGTACGTGGTCACTGGGTTGGTGACCGGCGACGTTCCCGGGAACTGCGACGGCGTCGTAGCCGGGTTCGTCACCGTCCCCGGCATGGTAGTCGGCGCGGCGACCGGGTTCGTGAAGGGGGATGGCACCGTCACCGGCGGCATCGTCGGCGTCGTCGGCTCCGGGTACAGCGGCGGCAGGTTCGGGTTGGTCGCGAACCCGTTGCCCGGGTTGGTCGACGGCACGGTGACGAATCCCGGGGCCATCGGGTTGGCCACGGGGTTCGTGGCCGGCACGGTCACTGGGTTGCTCACGGGCGTCGTCGCCGGGTTGCTGACCGGCGAGAACTCGTCGTGCGCCGTCGCTCTTGCCTCACCGAGCTCCCGCCGAGGGGAGGACACGTCCACTAGAACACCCAACAACCTCACCCAGCTTGGCCATTGCCACCGCACTTGGAGCCGCACGGCTCTTGATATGGATCACGACACTGGCGCCGGCAACAGAGCGGCAACTTCAGCGACGGCCTCTTCGATCCCCGCGTCCACGGCAAGCTCACTGTCTGCTTCTGCCTCCGTCTCCACCCGAACAAGAACAAACGAACCTGTCCTCCTGACGAATTCTACGACCTTGCCCCACTGCTTCTTGCCGGCACGGGCACGATCCTTGGCGACGATTCGCAGAGAAGACAGCGAGAGCTCCGGCGAGACCTTGACGCTCTCCGCCAATCCAGCGTCGCCGAGAGAAGCCTGAAATGACTGCAAAGTGCGGCGCAGCGCGCCGAGCTGCGTGTCGGTGGCCGTGACGATGATGTTGCTGACATTGAGACGCCGGTTGGGACCAAGAACTTCGTTAACAAATGAGCCGGCGGCGGCGAGAGGCTCCGATCTGCATGGCTTCAAGAAAAGGTAGGCAAGCTGCTTGTCAGTGACCATGACTCTGTACTCAGTGATGACTGAGCTGGATAGTGTCTTGACCTGTGTCGAATCATATGATAGCTCCAAAAATACTCCTGAAATTAAAGAAAAATAAGATATACTTTGTTTCAGGAAGGTAAAAAAAAAATCATCAAGTATATATGCCAACTGCATCAATGGAACAGCATTTTGCTAATCAGTAGCTGCCTAAGTGTGGACAGGTTGATAAAAACTTTATGATAAAGGAAAGATATTTCAGAAACTAAAAATGATACTGACCTGAACAGCAGATTGTTTGAAGGAGGAGGATACAGCAGAAGAAGAATGTGAGAGCAAGAGGGCAGGCAGGTGCCATTGAAGAAGAGAGAGAGAGATCTTTGCAAGCAAGGATGTGGCTGAGCTGAGCAGCCTCTGGCGAGGGGAATGAGCTGGAGATGGCAGTGGGGAAGGAAGGGGTAGGAGAAAGGGGCTATGCAAATTTAAGTACAAGGGGAGCAAAGCTTGTGTGTTCCTGTGTGACACAAAGTGGAAAGCATAAGCGGGTATTTGGTTCTCACCTCCTAAAGTTGAGTCCCCGTCATATCCGATGTTTGACACTAATTTAGAGTATTAAACATAGACTAATTACAAAACTAATTATATAAATCGAGACGAATTTGCGAGACGAATCTATTAAGTCTAATTAGTCCACGATTTGACAATATGGAGCTACAATAAACATGTGCTAATAATGAATTAATTAAGCATAATAGATTCATCTCGCGAATTAGTCATGGCTTATGTAATTAGTTTTATTATTAATATGTAAACACCCGATATGACATCCGATGTAACACCTCCTAAACTTTAGTCCTATATCCCAACAGTCCCTAAGCAAAAGGGGCAAAGCGGCAAAGTGGATAACTATTGTATTAGATATGCAATGCATGCTCCTTTTTTTGAACTTTAGAATAGGGGAGACAGCAAGGAGCGCAGTGCATACATTGCATCCTTTTCCATGCAGAAAAAATGTCCGGAGCCGGAGCACTGCACCAAACTAGGTGCAATTCTTTTTTCCTGTGTGTGTTCGTCACACTGGGAGTTTCTTTTTGTTCAGTTGTAGCATCACTCTGACTCTGTCAGGTTTTCTCTCTGCAAAATAGAGGTGCCAAGGTTGTTTGCATTACATTTTTACTGCCATGCAGTCTCCACTGATGAAAATAAAATACAATGACATTATGTCCTGCTTCCTCATGAGAAATGATTCTGATGGCTCAGATGTCATTTTTTTTTCCTACTCCCTCTGTCCACAAAAGAATACAATTCTCACGACCCGAGAAGTCAAAGAGTTTAAACTTTGACTAAAATTATAGAAAAAGGTACTAAGCCCCATGAGACAAAATATATACCATTAGATTAGTTATAAAATATATTTTTATAATAAATTTATTTGAAGGCATAAACACTAATACTATTTACTATAAACTTGGTTACACTTGAGCCAGTTTGACCCGTACGGTTCTCATAATTGCATTCTTTCCTGGACAGATGGAGTAATTGAGAAGAAAAAAAAAAGCATGTGCATACGAGGCGTTGAGTATGAATTAACTGACTTCATCTGTGACCATTTTTCTTCTCTTTTCGTGCACAAAAATATTTGCTTGATTGGTAAAGCTGCTTTCTCATATGACTGACCTCCTCCATGTATTAGCACCTTGTGTTCAACGTTGAATACTTCCCTGACTTTAATATTGTAGACTCCCTTTTCTGCATGGCCAAGACTTGCTGCAAAACAAGACATGATCACACTGTCACACAAGTTTGACAGAGTTTTGCACAGTGTTTAGACTTGCCTTTTAAGAAAACAACCGTACCATGACCATGAGCACAACTGGGACTGGGACATTGAGCAAGCTTTTGGACCAACTGGGCCACTGCCCACTGGGGCAGTGGGCAGGAAGCATGAGCCTCCGAAACCAAAAAGGTTGCCCTTGGTTGTCGGTAGCTCATGCCATGTGCGTTTCAAAGATCCTTGTCAGGCTCTGGAAGGCTGGAGCCATTTCTTCGTTGGGTAGGGTACCCTAAAGGAAAGGGACCAGGCCGCCTTCATCACAGATTCACAGGCATTCCCCATTCAGCAGCTACAGTGACAGGACCATGCTGAATGGCGTAGCCTTAAACTTGAAGAGTGTCGAGTGAGGCAATGGGAATCTTCACATGTCATCAGATTCAGAGGAATATATTCTGATACTTCCTCGTACCTACTTTGGCTCATTTTAGAATCCGGGATAATTTTTCTTGCTTTCTGTTTTTTTAATAAAAAATGAACTGGTTCCGGCTTAAATTCTTGAATGAAGTTCCTGTGTTAAAATTTACAAAAGGGGGCTTTAAATTCAGCAAGTGTTGCTTGCTCCATCCCAAGGGCTAGAGCTACGCTTTACGCACGCTGGTATCTCCATCTGAAGTTCTGAACACACAGTACATGTAACTACTAGTCTTTATCATGTTTCAAAAGGAAATTACAGATCTTTATCACAGTGGAGAAAATTCTGGGGCAAAAAAAAAGGTTATACATGATTGGCTTAACGCATCGATTTGAGGAGGAAAACTGGCCAGATTGCAGGGGCTTGGCCTGGCTTTTGCTTTGCCTTTGCCTGCACCATCATTGGACAGGGGGAAACGACCGGAAAAGGCAGGTTTTCATCAGGCGCAGGGAGGGGGATCGGTTTTCACAGGCTGCTGGTGTCTGCAATGGATGCGTCATATTCATTCATAGCTTCTTTTCACGGATTTGCCTGTGCCATCTCATACATCACTCTTGACTTGAGCTTTCTTCTTGCTCTTCTTTTCCTACTCCTAATAAAGCTGGGATAAGAGGTGTAGATAGAGATGGATATCCCCTCTTTTAGCCGCAAGTAGCAATGCAATGTCAAGGGTCGAGAGTAAAGAATGTCACCCCAAGTCCAATGGCCACACCAGAGGACAGCACTTGCATTCCATGCATCCAAGGTCACAAATCACAGATCATAATCGAGGACTGCTTTGCTTTTGTAACGGTGAAAAGGCGGTCATTCTCATGCCAAAAAAAAGAGAGAGAAGGCGGTCATTCCTTTTTATTTGTCATCATCGACCAATAAACGTGTTCATGGTTGAACAATACAGCATCCATGATCGAACAAAGCAAATTGATCTCCCGTCCATGTTTGCTAGTTTCTGAGAATAATATTGGCTTGAAAATAAATAAAGGCTAATAACGCACTTTAAAGGAACCGAACGAATCATGTGATGACCAGTATACGCTTTTGTCGCTAGAAATACGTATGCTGGAGAAATTAAAGGCCATGCGGTATGCGTCGCAGCTTTTTGTCAAGCAGACTGTTAAAGATGGATTGGAATTGGAGCAATCGATCATAATTAAATCGATCGTGGGCATCTGCTTTACATATGCAGCTTGTCGCCCTTGGATCCATCTGATATGATTGTGCGTGTACACAAGGCATGGAATACGTACCTGCACACGTACGTACATAAAAAGAAACTGATTCAACTTTAATTTGTTATTGAGCATTATACTTACGATGGTAGTACGGCGGTAAGCATGCAGATCCAAGTAAGCGATGATGGATTGATGGCATTCAAATTTGATGCGATGTACGTGGTTATTATAGATCATGGGCCGGGTATATATTTTATTATATTACACTCTAAATAAAAAAATAACACCAGTTGTTAGTACGTAAAGCAAAGATTTGGTATGGTACACCCACGCCCATGACTGACTTGACGAGTTGACGGTGGTGTGGTCTGACAGTCACGCATCGCAGGCATCATCAGCGAGCAAAACAAAGCTTAGCATGGATCGGCTTGCTTAGCAGCTAAGGCCGAGCGAGGGAGCGCAAGTGTGTGTTTGGCGGGCCATGCCCATGCGTCGATGTGATTATGGATTATAAACAAATTAAAGTTCTGCGGCCCGCGGCCCATGAGGAAATAGCAAAAACGAGCTTCGAACAGGCCAGGCCACACAGTCGGTCTCTCCCTCACAATTGGGCCCGTTAGTTCAGGATCGGAGAGACACATCTCCTCGACTTCTCTGACCATCGTCAGCCTTCTCGTTCGTCTCCATCCAACAATACTCCTGGTCCTAGCAGCTAATCGACGACACCTCCACCGTTCACCGTCCACTCACCAATCAACAGAACCTCGAGAGAGAGAGAGAAAAAAACACATGGATAAAGAGACATATGCTGATATGCCTGTGCGTTACATTATTGTACGTGATGATCGAATGGCATATATCTCTCTCCTCCTCCCTTTTAATCTAATCTGGTACTGGTCCGGCGAAACCGACGTGTCCATGGAAAAGGAAACAAAGGGGCTGCTCCGTCCGTTCGAGCGGTCACGGATCGCGTTCGTGCCATGTGTCGACGAACGACGACAGAGAAAGAAAGAAAGAAAGAAAAAAGGAAAGAAGAAGAACTGGTAGACGAAGACGAGAGACCGCGAACACTCATGCATACATGCACCCGGCCCGTACGTGTTCCTGTTATTCTCCGTCGATCCCCGCCGGTCAGTCGGTCAGAGGCACCGTACGTACAGAGCGATCCATCGCGCAACCACCGTGCACGTACGTACGTGTGCCCACGGATGCTTGTTGCTTGGTCCAGCGGCTGCGGCTCCAACCCGACCAGCCATGCAATGCAACCGGCCGCCGGTCGCCATCGTCCTACAGCCAATCCAGGTTCGGACGCGACGTGCAGTGGAGTATGCACGATGGCTAAGCTTCTTCCGGCCGCAAGATCCTAGCCTAGCTACCTCATCCTACGACTAATGTGTCTATGTTACAGGCCGGGACGACGTACTCCTGAGGCCTCTTTAATTACCGGAGCTCACAGGCAAGTCCTGTCCTGGATGTTGTACATGTTTGCACGCCGTACATAGCTACTGATGGTACGGTACATTTCTTGTTTTCTTTGTCGACACACGCAAACGCACACTGGACAGATCCACTCGATCACCTTCCACTGACTGCTAGCTGCCGCACAACGCTTGTGTTGATTCGTACAGGAGGAAATGTTACCGACAGAGATAGTCGGCTCTAGATAGAGCCTACCCAGGGGACATGCTGGGTGGTCGATCGCAGACGCCGCAGAGAGGAGACCATCACCGGCACGGGAAAATTAATTAATTAATTATCTGTATCGTCACCTTCCACAGTACTGTGACCCTCCGTCCTGCATATACCACAGCCCGCCACGTGGCCAACTCTAGCCCGTAACAATTGCTCCCCCTCTATGCACAAAAGATATAACTGTGGGATTTATGCAAGTAAGACCAGCTTAACTTCGATCGAGTTTCTACTAGCGTTTAACATTTATGTCTTCAACTAGATTTTAATATTAAAAAAAAACTTATCTTGTATCACAAATGTTAGCACTCTTTTATTATATAGCTTTGTTTAAACTTTAAGTCGTTTGACTCGTCGAAAAGTTATGCGCCTAGACAAACCTTCTAAGGTACTGTTCAGAACACGAAAAACTCCTAGGTTTTGCTTGTCAGTACCTGCCCGAGTAAGCAAGGGGTACATATCTTTAGTATAGTACTTTGTTGTTAATAATATAAGATGCTAGACTCATGAGATATGACAATATGTCAATATGCACTCTGAATTGTCTCTTTTGCCTTCTCGTATATATAAACCAGGATGACCTCATTTCTACTTTTTCTACACTATTAAATATCACCTTTTTTCCAAGAAACTGTGGAGCACGCACGTCGTTTAGATTAAATAAAAATAAGTTTACAACAACCACAAAACACGTAAAAGGGAAGAAAGGAAAAGGAAATGCATCCTTCCTAAGGCAAAATACGGCTCCGCGACTTTTATTGTAATCGTTATCTCTACTCGACTCTAACAAGTCGCATGATCTCTCTCTCTCTCTCTCTCTCTGAAAAGCCGTGATCTCCTTTTTTGAAGATGGGGACCATGTGAATTCCATTCCCAGTGAGAATTCCACTTCCTCCTGTCTTATGTACAGCCTTCATTTTGTTTAGGAATCTATATTGTAAATGTACATTTGGATCCAAATCCATACCATTGCAAATAGAAATCTGTTAAAAAAATAGGATCACAAATTTGTCATATAAGGGTGGGAGCCAAGTACTCTATGTCAGAACTAATTCACCTAATCCCTAGGACATTGATTAACCTAATCACATAAATACATAATTACTTGTTGATTAGTACTAATTGCACTTACCTAAGGTGAATGTTGAGTTGATGTCCACATGCCTCGCCTAGCAGCAGACATGGGTGTCGAACTGTCGATGAAGACTCATGGTTTTCATGGATTATCAAGGCCTGCTGTTCTCAGATTTTGAATTGTAATTTTTCATGATTTTCAAATGACCTTGGACGAGGACATGTCCTTATCAAAATTGCAGTGCTCGACGAGATCTAAAACTTTGTACTCCCTCCGTCCACAAAAGAATGCAATTATGGTATCCGTGTCAGTCAATTGAGCTCAAGTTTGACCAAGTTTATAGTAAATAATATTAGCATTTATGTTTCTAAATAAATTTATTATGAAAA
Source organism: Miscanthus lutarioriparius (assembly GCA_904845875.1). Taxonomy (NCBI): domain Eukaryota; kingdom Viridiplantae; phylum Streptophyta; class Magnoliopsida; order Poales; family Poaceae; genus Miscanthus; species Miscanthus lutarioriparius. Next base: position 139,345,720 of record CAJGYO010000002.1, read on the forward strand.
TATATTCTATAACTAATCTAATGATACTTATTTTGTATCAAGATTGTTTGTATTTTTTTATATAAATTTAGTCAAAGTTTGGACTGTTTGACTCCTCGAAATCCGAGAATTGCATTCTTTTGTGAACGGATGTAATAGTTTAAAATTTTCCCATTTAAGATTGTTTGCGAGTCGAGATATTGATTACAAGATTCTCACGTATTAATATAAATGGATAGCATCATATGTGTTATCACAAGTGACTATGTTGTTGCCGTAGTAAAGTGTGGTATGTGTGGGTTTGAATTTCCGTGACTGCACTTGTGCAAAACAAACCGAAAATGAAACGTTGTGGTACTAGCAAAGTCCTCTACTCCTATAGGCCTCCAACCATATTTTTTTTTTTTTATTTGTATGACTTCTAAATGATTTTTATTGAAAAAGTATAAAAATAATTTTTAAAGATAGTTGACTAAGTCAACCATCACTAAAATCATTTTTAGGGAAGGTGAACTTTACCATATAATGGTTTTTGCTAACTGGCTCTAAGAGCAACTCCAAGAACTCTCTAAATCCTTTCTAAATGCTACGAATAGAGATTTTGATGAAAAACTACTCTCCAACAGATTGTTCAAATGGTTATCCAAATATAGCCTCCTCTATTCTGGATTTTTCGCTAGCCAAAGATAGACAGCCAAAATGGCTCTCTAGAGTGTGCTCAATATATAAAAAAGTTGTTGGAGAGTGAAAAGATATAGAAAACGATTTTTATGCAAATGACTCTCCAAATTATGATTTAGAGATCCAATTTTAGACAGACTCTTGGACATGCTTTAAACATCATTTTTGACCGTTTGTAAAAAGACGTTTGTGTGCTATTGTATACATTGTTAATGATCAATTTTTTTAGAAGGTACGGAGCATTGTTAATAAACCAGTCGGCTCCATAACTTGTACGGAGTATTTGCTCTCAATTATGTCCAGCCGACCCTACCACGTCACATGCATGATTTGCCTTTTTCTGAACATGGAGAGCATGTGAATTCCACTCCGAGTAAAGCTTCTATTCCATTTCCTCGATTCGGTCTTATATATAGTCTTCAGTCCGTTCATCATATAGAGTCTTTCTATTCCTATTCAGAGGCACTTATGAATTATGATTGTATATCTAGATCCGTCTATCATGCGTAATCTGCATATCAACAATTCAAGATATATACACATATACCGCCGCTTATACATACATGCATCACCCAATCATACGACTAATGATGATGAATAATTTGATATGATCTGACACGGAGCATGCATGCATGCATGGAGAAGAACACAGTGTGGCAACAATCATCAGGATGCCGTGGCATGCAACAAAGAGACTAGAATCATGGATCTCCCTTTGTCCTCTCCGGCGAATTTTAAAAATGGTCTTCCCCATACACGGGCGTTTAGGGCAAAAAACACACTGTTTTCTTTTTTACCATTAACCTGAGTCATCCAACAGCATAAGGTTTCTCATCACAAACCCTACATGTTCCTCCGATCCTCCTCCATTTCTGGTTGCTGCTATATATCGTGAAGTGTTTTCCCTCCCGGTTATCCTAAGATCTCGCTACTCCGATGCCGTTGAACGATCCCGATGAGCCCAAAAGCCCTTCCTCATTGTTGGCATCTCATTTTTGAACTTGTTCACTCGTCGTCCGCACCTCTGCCTTGCCCTGCCCTCTCCTCCTTCGTCTACGGCGACTCACTATGATCGCCACGCTAATCAGGCTTTGCCGACCATATGACACCCAGCTCTTGCCCGGCCCAACCGTCTTTTTGCCCGCTTGTCAATCTGATCCATGCCACCCTCACGCCATCACCATTGTCGGTCCGGTCTATCGCCCTTCTACGCCAGCTAGGGGATAACTCAACCATGTCATATCCCACCTCGAACCCTAATCCACCGGAGACCTCGTCAAAAACAAAGATGACGTGAGAAAGACACCGGATAAGGATAAACCAGGTATGTGGCATTTGTTGATTAGTGAAAAAAAAATGTGTGTGGATAGAGACGAAAACACTCGAGTAGAATATAGGATTTAAAAAAAAAGAGGTAACATCGCGATGAAGAAACGGCAGCAGCGTCCTGACGCTAACCACTCCGTTGTATATATGCACTAAGCTAGTACGTACACGGGACGAGATGAAGCATTTCTTTTTTGAGAATACGTAAAAAACTTGTACATCTTTGTATGGAAGGTACAATATAGTTTGGTAGACGAGATTAAGCATGGAATGCAATCATAAGCGCCATCTGGACATCTGGTTATGAGGAACATGAACGCAAGAGCTTTTTCCGTGACGACAAGCTTGCCTGCTCCTGTACCTGTACTAGCTTTGCTGCAGTGTTGTATTGCGTGCATGACTTCACAGAAATATCTCTATCTACCTCGCTGTCCTTGTTCCTCCTTGGAAAGGAGGAGCTGACTCAGCTGAGTGAGATATTTTGTGGTGTACAGTAGGACTGACGGGTCGAAATACATTAGGGACTCAGCTGACGAAATGGCTGCTGCTGCTGCTGCTGCTCATTCCCATGTTGGAGTAGTGTTTGCAGCGCGTTGTGCACGATCTCGCCAAAATCCAGAGGAAATCCATGGGTTCCGGTTCCAAAACTGATCCAAAACGAGGGTGTGGGTTCATCATTTTATTTTAGAAATTATTAAAACCAGCGTAAAATAGTAGGTGCGCTACTGCTACGCAGCCAGTTTATTCAGAACACTTGAAGCCTGAAGAGAAGAGGGAAAGGACAGTCTGACAACAGTTGTCGGTAGAGGGTACGTGGGCCAACGGGCGGGCGCGTGGACCCGCCCGCTATCTGGGCCCACCAGTCTAGCCCCACGACCACGAGGCTGAGCAGTGACCTGGTACTGGGATCATCCCGGACCCGGATCTCTTTCTCTTTCTCCTCCCGACAACAGCAGGTAGGTTGTTCAGATCAGAGCGGATCTCTACACGGAAACCCATGCATGACCATTCAAGTGCCCAGCCCAGGTGCTGTGCTCTCGTTTGCTATAATTTATTTATTGATTCAAGGATTCTAAGAAGAAAATGTCAAATGGAACGATTCAACTCAGTATTGGACTATTGTGTTTGCTATATCTAGAATCTAGCTGTCCAACTAGAGTGGAGCGTCTCGCCACCTGTTACTCGGTTTTGAATCAGGAGATGCATCATGAGCATTAGAGGCAGGCAAGGTAGACTTGACGCTCGTGCACGCGATCGAGAAAGCGTGTTCCTGTACTAGTACTCCTGCCGCTGTGGCTTCACATCACACTACAGGTAGAATGGCTATCACTTTTTTTTTTTCAATCACTACTGTCACAGTTTTTCTCTAAAAGAAAAGAGATTCTTTCTGCCATAAGAGGCAAAGCTTTTTAACTACTACATCCGTCCCGAAATAAACGAATATTATTTCACTCTTCGAGGAGTTATTTTGTTTGAATTTGACTACGAATATAAAAAATAATATCAATATTTGTATCTTAGAATAAATTTATTGTGAAAGTATATTTCATGATTAATCTAAAGACACTTATTATACATAATGAATATTATATATTTTGTATATATTTGGTCAAAATTTAAAAGGTATGTTTTGGGACTTATGGAACAGAGTATTACTACCTGCCCTTCCCTCTCGGCACTGTTCAACTAACACATCATTCAAATGCTATTAAATTGTTTCTGTTTAATTAGCAGTTTTGCCCGTTTAAGTGTCTGTTTTGCTCGTTTAACCTGAATAATGGCAAGACAGCAGGTGACGATTGTTTACCGTTTGAGATAAAGCTATCTTTCGAAAAATAATAAAAGAAAACAAATCATACATAGTAGATTTTGACTCTTAATTTCTCTTATCATTATCTTGCATATATAGTTTGACTAATTATTCGTCAAAATTTGAAAATTTTATCTTTTTTCATCTGGTCAAGATACGTTATCATTCCTGAACGGAGGGAGGGAGTATAAGACACAGAATATTGCTGTGTCCTTTAATTATCCGATAATCTCAACACAATTGCACCACAACCAATTGTCTGAATTTTTTTTTTACCCTTGGTGACGCGTGGACGAATAGTAGGAGGACGAGGTGGTAATCCCATGCATGTTTATGTGGCGATGCAACAACCGCGCACATGCACCGCCGTATGATGAATACAGTCAACGGCTAGTCATAATATACTCTCCATCCATCCACGCCCATCTCACAGTGCATCATTATTATCTATAAATAATCTCGAGGCCACAATGCATGGCATTAGCATATCTATAGTGCGGGCTCTCTCCCTGATGGTGGCAGCCATGATAGCTAACGCCACAAGCTAGCGAAGTGATATATGCAGTGTCGATAGACTAATTGATATGTCTATCGAATCGACTAATGAAGTCAATTAATTTGCTAGTTAGCCATGGTAGGTGACTACGTGTGGCCCCGATGGCACACTATTTGGATTTGGATTAACAACTTGATATCCATGCATGGCACACACAAAGTAACCATGTTAGTTGAAATGGCCATGGAAGGGAGCTTGTGCTATGCACACACGCGCACATGTACGTGCATCATGCATAGTCAATAACATGTCCTTTGTTGTTAACTTATGGTGTCGCGAGTCTTGATGCATGGTCGATGAAAGAGAGGGTAATGTATGTATAGATAAAAAAAAGATTGGATCACAATTTTTTTGCAGATCTTCCACACAAGGACGTATAGTTTTTTCTAAGAAGAAAGAAGCTCGGCTCAGTTTTTTCTCGATAAAGAAAAACTTGCTTCGTAACATTTCAGGGCCTGTTTGGATTGAGGCCTGCTGACGTCTAAAATCGGATGTCTGGGGAGCTTGTCTTGGCCAGACAACTTTTTTAAGCCGCAAACCAAACAAGCCCCCAATGACAAAGCAATGAGTGGTATGGTGGTACCTGAAGTTAGTTGGAAAAGTACGTTGAGAGCTTGTGACGCACGCGTTGGTGCCTAAGGTATAACATCACAATGCAATTTCTAGGTTCCGAAAGCTAAATATGCATAGTACATATGAGGGAGAAAAGTCACACGACGAGATGCACCAGCTTATAGATATAGCTAAAGGGTCAAAAGGACTAGTTAACATATTTAACTTTATTTCACCGCCGTTTCATGATAGAAGCATATTCATTTTATGAAATATTGTGATAAATATAACAAGACGTATAATGTCCATTGCATGAAAAACGAACTTACAAGTTCACTAAGGAGCTATAATTTAGAATGGAGGAGTATATAAATGGGTAAATAACGTTCTTCTCAAAGCAATGAACTTTTACTAGCCAGTTTGAGATGGGTATACTGATGCCTATTCCAATCACCAATTCGACATGCTCGTTTCGTGTACGTGTTCTTCACAAGCTTTGTAAGCTATTACGCACGCAGACACACGATGAGATAAAAAGGCATCATGCACAATACTTAAAATGTACTCCCTCAGTTTTAAATTATAAGTCGCTTTGATTTTTTTGATACAACCAATTTGCTATGTCTCTAAACATAACGTATGTCTAGATACATAATAAATTGTATGTACCAACAAAAGTTAAAACGGCTTATAATTTGAAATAGAGGGAATATGGTTTTGTGGTGATGCTATATTTTCCATCTACTTTATGACTGCTAACCTGTGACGGGTATTATATATTGTACAAGGATATTTTTCTTTCAATGCAATCCACATGGGCTCTACCTTTTTCTCAGACATCTCGACGCAACCTAGTCAAATATGGCATACATCACAACATCTCGTACAGATATTATAATAACCGTATGTTCTATTTCCTTTGGCTATCGTATCTTATCTTATGACGTATGTAGTTGTGCCTCTCTGCTTCTACGATGTCTTCAAACCGAAGAGAGTTTAGAGACGACTCTAAGTCAAAGACGCCCTTAACTGTACTCTTCTGAAGCCTCTAAAACCCTATCAAGTACACTTTGACATACTGGATCCTCCGGTCACTTACATTGAAAACCTTTGATAAAGTTGGCTAAAGACGCCATGGATCCACTCCATTTTTTCTTTGCACGGCGCCAATTGTCGTGTAGCCGCTGGTGTGTGGCATACAATTTCTAGTGGCCCTATTTCCACTAGGCCACCGTGCTAGGGGTCCCCATCTATCATCTCCCCACTCACACATGCCATCCCACCTCTACCTTTCTCTGCTCTTTCCCCTCCACCCCTGCTGGCTGCTCCCCCATACTCGAGACTAACCAAAGCTTCCCCGCCGAATTTCCCAACCTCCCGCCGGATTCGCCCAGCTCGTCGACTCCGGAGCTCGATTCGTCCACGGAGCAGCGGCCTGGGCCGCCAATTCGCCCGGTTCGGCACCCCGCTGATTCGCTTCGGTACTCTCTCTGTTTTCCCTGGAATATTTCGGTGATTCGCGCCCCATGAGCTCGGATTGGTGGTGGTGCTTCTGATTCCCGCTTGCCGGAGGCGGAGGCGCGAGGGCATGTGGGTTTCTCTGGTGTGGATCCGGGGCTGCGTGGGCGTCACGTTCGTCGATTTCCAGAGCGGGAGGGGAGCCGACTAGATCTCTCGGCTCCTGCGGTTGCTGCGCTCCTTGGGAGAGTCCGAGAGGCTAGCTGTGATCGAAGAAAGTTCGTGTAGGGTTTTGGGAGGTGAGGGGACATGGAGGCCGCCAGGTTCGGCACGCAGAGCAGCCACTTGTACGGCGGCGGGCTGGGCGAGCTTGACCTCAACAGGCGCGAGAACAGGGTGTTTGGCTGGGACCTCAACGACTGGAGCTGGGACAGTCAGCGCTTTGTTGCCACACCGGTGCCTGCTGAGGCAGCAAATGGCTCTGGATTGAACAGCTCGCCGTCGTCGTCTGAGGAAGCCGAGGAAGAGGTGGCTAGGAATGGTGGCTTGAGAGGTGACACTGATAAAAGGAAAAGGGTTGTGGTCATTGATGATGATGAAACGGAGGATCAGGATACGGTCGTGAATGGTGGCGGGTCGCTCAGCTTGAGAGTTGGGGGTAGTTCTGCTGGTGTTGGAGCGATGGAGAACAGCGATGTAAATGAGGATGAGAGAAACGGAAAGAAGATCAGGGTGCAAGGAGGCAGCTCAAGTGGGCCGGCATGCCAGGTTGAGGGCTGTGGAGCAGATCTGACTGCAGCGAAGGATTACCACCGTCGTCACAAGGTCTGCGAGATGCATGCTAAGGCCAGTACCGCCGTGGTCGGGGACACTGTCCAGAGGTTCTGCCAGCAATGTAGTAGGTTAGTTTTATGGTTCTGCCTGCTTCTATTACCTTTCAATCACATGCAATTATTTGTTCATAAAAGAACGAATGGGTAGAATATCTTATGCAAGTTACATTTAGCGCAGCTAGACACAGACTTGAGACATGTGCAAACTCTGACCATCATGATGTTTTCCAACCTTTGATCTTTGGGAATCGCCATAATCCGTGACATCTGGAGAAGGAAATAGATGAAAAGGCACATTTATGATTTATCACGTTTAGACCGAAATATCAACATTTAAGTGAAAATTGTTTGCAAGGAAATTGTAGTTTAGTTTAGATATCAGAGCATTCACTGTGCACAGACAAGGTTTAAGGGTGATGCTGGGGGAAGTGGTTAAATAGTTTCATGCTTAGAACTTCATGACACTGTATACTTAAGGAACATTTTTTCCCCAAGTTCTCTGTAAGTATCGTACATGTTCTTGTGCAGATTTCACCTTCTTCAAGAATTCGATGAAGGGAAGCGAAGTTGCCGGCGACGCTTAGCAGGCCACAATAGACGCAGGAGGAAAACTCACCCTGATACTGCAATTGGTGGGACTGCTTCAATTGAGGACAAAGTCAGCAATTATTTATTGTTGAGTCTTATTGGAATCTGTGCTAATTTGAACTGTAAGTTTGCTAACTTTGCTATACCACATATACATTTTTCTTTCTTTTCCCTTCAGTGTTATGAAATCGTGTTTGTAATGTTTTGGCGAAATTTTCTTGGTGTGGAGTATAGACTTAGATCAAGTTTAGCGACCATACTCATTTTTACAGGAGTATATGAGTTCTTTTTACTCTATTTGACGTGTTGATGAAAATTTAGTAGTCTTAGGGCCATAAGGATGTTACATGGTATTCAGTGTGCTTGAAGTTTCATGTATTGGTTTATTTAGACAATTCTAGGATTGCTCACAGTCACATGAAGTTCCTCCATCAGCTGCATGTTAGGATATCATATTGAGATTTAACATCTTTCACTGACAGAATGCTGCAATTACTAGCTGTGTGACCTTCCGGATATTGTGGACATTCCCTCATTTCCATTCTGGAGAATTTGAATCCTAAGTTTCTTAATTATCAAAGAAAAAAATCCATTATCTTTTCAATCTTCATTAATCCATGTGGATCAATCTAGCAATCATGGAATCTGTATTCTGTTTACCGAATCACATGAACACCACATACGTATTTCATATATGTATTCTGCAGAACTACTTGTATATTCACGAAGGTACATGACTCCTAGAATTCTCCTTGCAGCTGACAACGTTCAGAATTCAAACGGCCAGGAGTTGCTATCCACTCTTTTGAAGAACCTAGGATCTGTTGCCAAATCACTGGAGCCAAAAGAACTATGTAAACTCCTGGAGGCATACCAAAGCCTGCAAAATGGATTGAATGCTGGAGCCTCTGGAACAGCTAATGCCGCAGAAGAGGCTGCAGGGCCATCTAACTCTAAGCTGCCTTTTGTGAATGGTAGTCATTGTGGACAGGCATCATCATCTGTTGTGCCAGTACAATCGAAGGCTACCATGGTGGTAATTCCAGGTATGATGGACAACCACTGTTAAACCTTCAGAAATTGTTTTCTGATTAACAATTTCAGCTTAATTTTTTCCCCTGACTGCACAGAGCCTGCATCATGCAAGCTTAAGGATTTTGATCTGAATGACACTTGCAATGATATGGAAAGCTTTGAGGATGGGCAAGAAGGTTCACCTACACCTGCCTTTAAGACAGCTGACTCTCCTAATTGCGCATCATGGATGCAGCAAGATTCTACTCAAAGTCCACCACAGACTAGTGGCAACTCAGATTCAACATCAACACAATCATTGTCAAGCTCAAATGGAGACACTCAGGTTTGTCTTTTATTCCTTGCAAACATATAGAATGACAAAGGACAGATCGTGAGCTCTCTTACGACTTAGCAACCTGTATATTAACAGATTTATATATTAGTGAGACAGTTTGTCTGGCTATAATTTTTAATGGGAAATTGACAACTCACTAATGATCAATATGTTATTGGAATAGTATATGTTCATATGCATCAAGCTGTTATCGGCAACGAACTTAGGTGGAGAATATTCAAGGTTGGAATTTGAATTGGAATAAGATTTTCAGTGCACCTGAATGAGGGAGAAAGACATCAATACATTTGGTTTATGTAGGACTAGATTGTGAATCCATACTTGGCTTTAGGGATTTAATAACTCCTACCTTTAATCGTTCAACCTTTTGACTTTTACACCTACCTGACTTTTTTTAATACCTTTACTAGAAGTTGTGATAGCCATCACTGTCAAGAACTAAAACATATGCTAGAGTGATTTCTGATGGGAAAATGAACCAAACAAGTGTTCAATCTCGAAGATCCAAGCCTAGAAGTAAAAAGCTACTTTGTGCCACTAAATTTTTCTTCAAAGATACATACTTCAATCAGACACACTTTTGATTGCATCTCTGCTCAACAAAAATGACATGTGAACACTGAAAAGGACTAACATGAACTGGACAGCCTTCTGACATATATATGGAGAGTTTGATGAAGAGAATTCATGTTAAGGGCCATAGTCTTGGCAGCACTTATGCAAACACCAAGATGCTAATTTTACCATATTATTCCATATGGATTTGCACCTTACTATACTTAGATGCCATCTTGTGAAACACCTGATTCTTATTGTTTTGTCTGCAGTGCCGAACTGATAAGATTGTCTTCAAGCTTTTCAACAAAGTTCCCAGTGACTTACCTCCAGTTTTGCGGTCACAGGTAAATTATGCATTCTCTCAGCGCGCGGCAAGAAAATATATCCTGAACCTAACACTTAAAATCCTGATTTTTCAGATTCTTGGTTGGTTGTCGAGTAGCCCTACTGATATAGAAAGCCATATTAGACCTGGCTGTATTATTCTGACAGTATATCTTCGGTTAGTTGAGTCTGCATGGCAAGAGGTATGCTTCCTTTCTGAATTCTCATGTCAAAATAGTGCCTTCCTTGTTTGGTTATTAATGGTCTTTTCTACAGCTTTCTGAGAATATGAGCCTGCATCTGGATAAGCTTTTGAGTAGCTCCACTGACGACTTCTGGGCATCTGGCTTGGTATTTGTGATGGTTCGACGCCACTTAGCTTTTATGCTCAATGGTGAGCCAATCCCAGGCACTTAGCTGCTCTTATACAGTGATGCTGCTGTGCAAGCTTTATTCTGGATACTTTATGTAGGAAATTTGTTAACTATCAAGCTTTGCTGTTCATGTTGCTGCAGGTCAAATTATGTTGGACAGACCCCTGGCACCCAGTTCTCATGATTACTGCAAGATTTTATGTGTCAAACCTGTTGCTGCACCTTATTCTGCAACAATAAATTTCAGAGTCGAAGGTTTTAACCTACTCAGTACTTCCTCAAGGTACTTTATCATCTTTAATTCAGATTAACTTATTCATGAAGTATATACAAATAAACCTTGATGTTTCCTTCAGCTTATCCATTTACATCTAAATACCATCTTCTCATGTTTGCAGGCTAATTTGTTCATTTGAAGGACGTTGTATATTCCAGGAAGACACGGACTCTGTAGCAGAGAATGCTGAATGTGAGGATAGGGACATCGAATGCCTCAGTTTTTGTTGTTCTGTTCCTGGTCCAAGAGGAAGAGGATTTATAGAGGTACATATAGTTATACGTGTATAGCTTCTGTTTGAGAACAAAATATAATTATATAACTTCTGTTCGAGAACAAAATATACTTATAGAGCTTTTCTTATGATGCGGTTATTTTGGTTTTCTTCTGTAACCTTGAATCCCCCCTGAATATCACCTGCAATTTCAGGTCGAAGATAGTGGTTTTAGCAATGGCTTCTTCCCCTTCATAATTGCTGAGAAGGATGTATGCTCTGAGGTTTCTGAGCTGGAGAGCATATTTGAGTCCTCCAGTAACGAACATGCAAATGTTAATGATAATGCCAGGGACCAAGCTCTGGAGTTTCTAAATGAGCTGGGTTGGCTTCTTCATAGAGCGAACAGAATGTCTAAAGAGGATGAAACTGATACATCTCTAGCTGCTTTTAACATGTGGAGATTCAGGAATCTTGGTGTATTTGCCATGGAGCGGGAGTGGTGTGCTGTGATCAAAATGCTGTTAGATTTCTTATTTATTGGCCTTGTTGATGTGGGATCCCGATCTCCAGAAGAGGTGGTGCTTTCAGAAAATTTGTTGCATGCTGCTGTACGAAGGAAGTCTGTTAACATGGTTAGATTTCTGCTGAGATACAAACCAAATAAAAACTCGAAGGGAACTGCACAGACATACTTATTTAGACCTGATGCTCTGGGCCCTTCAACGATTACCCCCCTCCATATAGCAGCTGCCACTAGTGATGCAGAGGACGTGTTGGATGTGCTGACCGATGATCCTGGACTGGTATTCTCTTTTCTAGTTCTTGGAATTTTGCCTCTTTCTTTCCACCACCTCAAGCTGAGCTATATTAATTTACAACAGTAGATCATTAGAAATTTAGTAAATTATCATTCTTTTGATGTTTTATTATTTCACTAAAGCACAGACTTACACATACATTCAACTGTGAAGTGATGAATACATGAGTTACCAGATGTCACATGCATTGCATATATTTTAAATTTAATTAATAGAGTCGAATGATAATAGTTATATCTAACATCCCTGTTTTGACTTATCCCATGCAGATTGGAATTAGTGCTTGGAGCAATGCACGGGACGAAACAGGTTTTACCCCAGAAGACTATGCTCGGCAGAGAGGCAATGATGCTTACCTGAATCTGGTCCAAAAGAAGATGGATAAGCATCTTGGCAAAGGCCAGGTTGTCCTCGGTGTTCCGAGCAGTATATGCTCTGTAATAACTGATGGTGTTAAGCCTGGCGATGTTAGCCTCGAGATCTGCAGGCCAATGTCTGCATCAGTGCCAAGTTGCCTCCTCTGCAGCCGTCAGGCACGGGTGTATCCAAATTCTGCATCAAGGACCTTCCTTTATAGGCCAGCAATGTTGACTGTGATGGGAGTTGCTGTGGTTTGTGTCTGCGTGGGCATACTCCTTCACACCTTTCCCAGGGTTTATGCCGCGCCCACATTCAGATGGGAGTTGTTGGAGCGTGGACCGATGTAAGTTTTAGGATGAAATAAGTCTACCTGTTGTTTGTAAGTTGAGAGTTTTAGTGTGGTGGCTAAGATAAAAAAAAGGGCGTACCCAGTGCAGAGAGCTCCCGCTCTGTGCGGGGTCTGGGGAAGGATGTCAGTGGCAAGTCTTACCCTCGCCTGTGCAATACGTGGAGACTGTGACTCGAACCCGGGACCTTCCGGTCACAGGCGGTAAGACTCTACCGCTTGCGCCAGGCCCGCCCTTCTGTTGCAGTGTTGTGGCTAAGATCAAAGGAACATAATTACCGTGTGAAGTTCCTTTGTATTTAAAGCAGGATCCTGTTGCAGTGTTGCTGCTGTAAGCTTATATATCGTCAATATCAACTATATTTACAGCCTAACGTGCTTCCGTTCCATTCATCCATTTTATTGTAGAATTCATTCCTTGCGGAGATTTTGTGAACCATCAGAATAAAACATGTTCTTGTATGTATAATCGTTGAGACATAGTATTTCTTGGAATGATGCTGAAAAACTTAAGATTGTATTTGTTGAAACTATCTTTTACAATCCAAGCTCCTGAAAATTTGCAGGGCTGAAATACATGCACTTGCTTTTCAGCCAAATCAAGATGTACATTTTGCGATGAGTAGACGGTTTTCTGGTGAAATTTTGGATGGAACATAGCTTACAAGATCAGCAACCAGACCCTTCTGCCCAAGCCATAGTAGCCTCCCCGTATCAATGATATCTTTACACATGGATCCCAGAGAGGCCCTCTCCCCTGCTGGTATACTTCGGATTATTCTCTCAATTCCGATGGTGTCCTGATCAAGCTTCTCTAGTTCTCTAGTCCAACACAAAATGGCATAAAACAAATATCAAGTTTTCAATGGCATGACACAATAAAGTTGAAGTTCCAGAAAGTGAATTATGAGAGTTCTTTAAACCACAAACGTCGAAAAATAAATAACCTAGCGATGACAAGGCATGATGCACAGAATGACACTAGAGTGTAGAGATTCGAACAGACAGTATTTAACCACAATAGAAATGAAGGCAAGACCTAAAATACCATATGGCACTTGTCTGATGATTGAGAATTACCTACCTGACTTCAGAGGACGTGTCTTCAACCTCCACAGGAGAATCTGGGTAGCTATGATCACCATCCACAGCCCAGCTGCTAAACCATGTCATGGCATGAAATTCTTCCTCTGTGATACCTAGTCCCAAGAGGAAAGATTTATCTGCAGCGATAAGAAAACAAATTACTTTGCATGCAATTTAACAAGTTTTGCTGTAACTTTCAAGGGAAGACAAACTTTTGTATATCTGTAGATGAGGTGAAAGTGACAGACAGATTCAAATTCTTTTTTGTGTTGAAATGCTTAGCATGCTTAAAAAAAAAGGAAATTACTTGTGTAATGCTTCCATTGGCAAAGATGGTGGCAACAGGTAGCTAGAGCAAGGCCTTGAAGACTATGTTTGCTGTTTTCTTCTGTTTGGTCATATCGTTCAGGAAGACAGCACATCATGGTCATATCTGGAGATGGAAGATAAATTTTCTTAGATATTCTCAACTTTTCTCAACATGAAATGAAGGCATAAATTTCAAAAATTAGGACAACCTGTGGCAGGTCCACACAGATGCTTTCCAATTGCTAGATATTGGAGCCCCCTCAATGCCTCTATTCCGTGCAGTTTCAAATCCTCAACTGTATTGCGTTTATGTTTCTAATCAGTGCTTATATTTATAAAATAAAGTACAAGCACAGAAATATAAATGATCAAATGAAGCAACTCCGTCGCACACAGAAAGATTCATTCAAGAAGGTGCTTGCAAGTGCAGAACACTCAAAATTCATTACGTTGGATATAACCCAATAAATACAGAAATGAAAAGAAAGCTCACTATCAATTCTCAAACGCTCCAAGGTAACATCTTCATTTTGACGCAAGCTTCGATCAGCCTAATAAGTGTAGAGGGAAGGGAACAGGTACTTAATCAGGAGGTGAAAGAACTTATATATCTTGGACAAATTAGATTTAGCATAACAGCAAGTTGTTCTGTTAGAGAAAATTCACAGTACAATCAAGTTTACTCTAGAAAATAACACATTATATCCAAAACGACGGCAGTGGTACTAAATTCAGAAAAGAGTAACAAGTTAAGACCATAAACTCACCTCACTAGAAACAACACACAACTACACATTGCACTAGTACACAAAGTCAATGCATCTTAACATTCGTTTGCTAAATACAGGCTACATCAAGGATAGTAAAGCTGCAAAAGCCAAGAGGTCACAAAAACTGACACTCCTTTGTGCAAAAAAAATTTAGAGACTATGTATAGGTTATTGAGCCTAACTATGATGCAGATTTGAGGGCCTTGTGGAAGTTAAGCTGCACTTAACAAGATAAAGTAACCAACAACAAGCATTAATACAGATCAAGTGGATCTTATCCCAGAAACATAAAAATTTGTTTAGACTTACTGACCTTAAGCTTGTAGGACCGCCTCTCAACCAAGAACACATTCGTGATCCCATAACAGTCCACCAGCACCTGAGTCAAGTACCCTCTTCCAGCTCCAAACTCCACAACTGCCTGAGCACTCACCGCCGCGTTCTTTCCATCAACCACCTCATCGCTACCCTTCCGCAGCAAGCCAAATGTCTCCATGTTTCCAACAATGGACGCCTGCTGCACGACGTGCTTCTCTTGGTACGGCACCATCCTGTAATCCAATCCATCAACAGAAATCACTCCCCACTAGAAGAATGAGCTTCACACTCCCAAAATGTGGATTTGACCCCCCACCTATCGACCTGACCGCTCATCCACTTATCGCAAGCACCAGTGATCAGGTAGGACTCCCGTATCGCCGCGGAGGCTGCCGCGTGCACCGACCGGATCTTCCCGAGCAGAGACCGGAATTCCTCCTCGGTAAGCCTGTACACGGCCGCACGCTTCTCGGCCGACGTCACACCGCAGCCCGGCTCACCCGCGCCGGAGTTGATGCCCCTGGAGTAGTACGGCTGCGCGGTGAGCGCGGCGACCTGCTTCTTCAGGGGGCACTTGCCGACGTGCGCCTCCAGGTTCTCCTCGAGCACCGTGCTGCGCGTGAGAAGAGAAGAGAAGGCGGGGGTTAGCGGTGGTGCTGGAGCCGACCCGAATGGTGAGTGGGTGCTGGGACAGGCTTACTGGGAGGGGTCGACGGGGCAGGGGACGCGGCGGCCGGCCCCGGAGGCGGACTCGGGAAGGTGGTTTCCGCAGTACCTGAGGAGCAGGAGCAGGAACAGGAGGGGCTAGGGTTAGGGTTCAGGGGTTAGGCTGACGAGCGAGGAAGCTTGGCGGGAGTTGCTCACTGAGAGGACGGGAGGGAGGAGTTGGCGCAGTGGCGGCGCTTGTTGGGGAGCCAGAAGTGGCAACGTCCTGGAGGAGGAGGCGGCGGCGGTGAGCGCTTACCGTTCACTGGCGCACGGCCCATCTCTGGCGGCAGCGGCGGCGGCGAGGAGAGGGAGACGCCGGGACGGAAACGGAACAGGTGGGGGAGAAAGACGAAGGGCGGCCTTCGTAGAGGCAGAACGACCGTCTGATCGAGTATAAGCGGTCCAGATTAGCCCAGGGAAACGATGGTGTGAGCGCATTTTTGCACCGGAGACCTTGCTAGATCTAAAATTCTTCAAACGTTTCTGTTTTTTCTTTCCAGACCATTCTCCCACAAAACCAGAGGAAGAAAAGGATCTACCTCGAGCGTTAATCTTAGGCGGCTGTTTTGTTTATCTGTTCATAAATCATAATTCTCGTCGTTAAAAATTCTGATTCAGAAAAGCATATTGACAAACCCAGAACGAGATGGGATCCATCTGAATATCATCAATGCTGCATCTGAACTTTTGAAGGCTCTGGGCGTATTCAGGCGTCCATTGCGTTGTACCGACCAGTGACCACTGAACTCTTTACGGCAATAGTATGAGCGTCATGTTTAGATCACCTAGGACTACTGAACTAGTTATTAGTCCACTGGTCGCTATAACTAATTGTGAAGTTACTTAAAATTAGCTGACTAAAGTAATAATCGTTAAACTTGAGAACGTGAGGGGAAACAACTCTGCTAACTTGATACTCTTATTGATATACTAAAACCAGAACGCCTTGTATCGGTTTTGTGTAATCTGAACCGGAGACATATAACTAAATCAAAATAGAAGCTGAATTACACCATGTCTTGCAGAGTACCGAAGTTACTGAAAAGCTACAGGAAGAAGAAAAGAAACTGAAACTGAGAGCGCGGAGGTAGCCAAGAAAACCATTAACAATTGTTTGAAGAAACTGAAACTGAAACTCCGTGTTCGGCTGGCTGGCTGGCCAGCTACCTCATAAAATCACTATTCACGTCCTGCCAGAACAGTATTTTCCTCTCACAACAATCAGCCGAAACAGTATTTTTCAGTCCTGCCGAACAGGCCCGCAGTGAACGTCCTTGATGAGGACGAGGCGAGCAAGAGCACACTTTGATGAAGATGACGATGACTGATGGCGTAGGATGGTCCGATGACGCCCAGCTGATGACGGACGCGGCGTCCCAGTTGTCCGCGCCGCTGCCCTCTAGGATTATATGAAGCCAATGAACGCCTCATAGTTGGCCGTGGCGCCGCCTTCGTGCGTGCGTGTCCACGTACTGCCAGTGGCGGAGCCAGGATTTATAGTCAGGGGGGGCCGGCCGTCAGGAATTACACTTAGGGGGGCCGGCTTGGTCTTTTTCATTACGATAATTTTATTATCTAGTTGTGTTTTGTATAATTATATTATCTAGAAGATATTAATAGGTATATATGACAAGAATTTTATATAATCTCCCTTTTAATATAAATAAAAAATATTAAGTCATACTACTATTTTTTGTTGTTGTAAAACATTGGGGGCCATGGCCCCCAGCCACTTATGGCTCCGCCATCGTCATCTGCGTGCCCAACCCGCGACCATCGCTTAGATTGATGCAGCGCGCCGCCGCGCCTCCTTCACCGTGACCCGGCAATGGCGATCTGCGCCGCCACGCCCAGTGTCGTGCCCCTCGTGGCCCTACGTGCGTGTCCGCGTACTGCGTACCCAACCGTCGCCGACCCCGGGCAGTGGCGATCTGCGCCGCCGCGCCCAGTGTCGTGCCCCTCGTGGTCGTCGTGCCCTCTGCAGTGTGCCGTCTCGCTCACGGTCGCCGCTTCATGTGCCGTCGGCCTAGGATTCAAATGATCGTGGAGGGGGGCAACCGAAATCAACGCGAGCCTGACCTGCAGGCGCATACGCGTGGGAGGTCCGCGGGAGGGCGATGGAGGGCAGACACACTAAACATGAGCCGTCGGATTTGGATGAGTAATGAGAGAGAATGTCTAAGAGATAATATGGTGTATCCGTTTTGATGGTGTTATATTTTCTGGGTGCATTCATGGGTGTGGATGTAGCATAGATCATGATTGTGGAGCAGGCATTTGTTGTGTCGCTGTAGATTTATTTTAACCGGTGTATTATAGAGGTAGATTAGCTGACTAAAGTTTAGTCCTACGCCGTTGACTAAAGTTGTGCACAAAGCTATAATTGAACACCTCTAGTCGGTCAGACCAGTGAAAGGTTACTGTTTTGACCTAAAAAAAAAGGTTACTGTTTCAGTTGCGAACAGCACTGCACACTGTCCTCCACTTCTATCTATGTCCGTCAGGCAGAAGCGCTGGCCTCGAAACTTTGGTCCCGTTCCTGGCTTGCTGCTAGGGCAAGATCTCAAAGTCTGCTCAATCAGACACACAACTGTTAAACTAATCTCTCTGCCTGTCAAGTGTCAAACGGCAGTGATTACGATTTGCAACCACAACGACTAGTTGTCAGTCCACTCGCTTTTTTGTCAGCGCCACGTGATCCTCGGGTCGTGTTCAGACTTCGGAATCCGAATCCAAATCCACCCACTTGCATTGCACACTTGCACTGCACGATCTGTTTGGTTTGGTTCCATGAAAGGAAAGGAAATGGCAGAACAACAATGGCGCAGCTGTTTGTTTTACAGAGTTCATCGTTGATGACGCAGCAAAGCATAGCACGAGTGCTCAGCTTCAGCAATGGTGGAGAGGGAAGATTGGAGAATTGCATGAACAGAGGGAGAAACGAAAACAGTTTTCTTGATGGCAACCAATGCAAAAAAAAGAAAGAAACATTGCACTGAAAGTGTATGTATGTATGCATGTATCTACTGTAGCAGCGATCGTTCGTCGTTCACAGCCCGACGGTGTGCAGCACGGCGGCGTTGACGGCGGTGGTGGCGCCGTCGACGACGAGGTTGTGGCCGCTGATGAAGGCGGCCTGGTCGGACGCCAGGAACAGCGCGGCCTCCGCGACGTCTTCCGCCCGCAGCACCTTCCCCTGCAGGACGTTGTGCGGCACCGTCATGGCCTCCAGCTCGCGGGGCCCCACGCCCATGAGCGCGCAGCTCAGGGGCGTGGCGACGCCGCCGGGGGACACGCAGTTGACGCGCACGCCGTGTCGCCCCAGCTCCCCGGCCGCGGCGCGCACCAGGCCCAGCAGGGCGTGCTTGGACGCCGTGTACGACGCCGGGCCGAACCCGCCCTGCAGCGACGCCACGCTCGCCGTGCACACGATGGCGCCGCCGCCGGAACCGGACGCCACCATCGCGCGCGCCGCGTGCTTCACGCACGCCGCCGCGCCGCGGAAGTTGACGGCCATCACGCGGTCCAGCTGCGCCAGGTCCATGTCCATCACCGACCCCGTCGGGAGCAGCACCCCGGCGTTGCTCAGCATCACGTCCAGCCGCCCGTGCGCCGCCACCACGCGCGCCACCGTCGCCTCCACCTGCGCTTCCTCCGTCACGTCGCACCGCGCGTACGTGCACCGGTCGGACCCGACCGACGCCGCCACCGCCTCGCCCAGAGCGTCCTGCACGTCCGCGATCACCACCGTGGCGCCGCTCGACGCGAACAGCCGCGCCGCCGCCTCGCCGATTCCGCTCGCGCCGCCCGTCACGATCGCTACCTTGCCGTCCAACCTGCAGTCGCCGACGATGATCGGAAACCCCCAAACCGTGTCAGTGCACCACTGCACGAGCTGCTGCACCGCACGTCGCAGCCCGTGAAACCAAACAAAAATAATGGACGCCGGCAGCCAGCGCACTCACCTTGGCTTGGACATGGCCGAATGCCGATGCTTGCTAGCTAGCTTGGTTAGCGCGTTGCCAGGGATGGACGCGGCATGAGTTTATATAGCTCTTCGTTTCCTGTAGATTTCGTCGACTTTTTTTTTTTTTAAGAATCGAGAGGACATGATTGAGCGTCGTTACCCTCTACTCGTTAATAAACTAGTTCTTTAATATTGCTGTAAAATAGTAATAAAACAGAATAACAATAAATAAACTGGTTTTGTTCTAGGGTTTTGATGGAGCCGGGATGGAAGGAGGAGGAGGACGCCGGCGGCAGCGAGTGACGAGGTGCATGTGGAGGCCATGGGCGACTGCACCCTGTGAGGCAGACACGGCCATGGCACTCTCCCTCGGCTCTGGCTGCCTGGCTGGCATGCCTCCTCTGCCCGGCACTGCTCATCACTGTTATTATTTGCACCACAGCACTAAGCCAGACAAGATCGCCTTGCCTTGTTACTTGGTCACTATTGAAATGAGGGGGGAGGAATATATCTTCAGTTGCTTGCAGGACTTGCTGTTGTTGCTTGCGTTTTTGTACATCCTGAGGAACGGAGATAGTGTTGTGTTGATGACCATGTTCAACGGCGGCTGACTCGGAGCAAACCAAAAGCAAAGGCAGTTGCAGCTGGAGCCTCCCTCCCTCTAGAGTCTAGATGGTCAATGGCTCAATGCTCTCTCATCGGATCTTGTGCCGCCACGTTGTTAGCTGTGCCGGCTCTGTTTTAAACTCCATCTGCTGTTGTGTTATCGCTGTCTCAGGTCAAGAGCAGCAGTGATATAAATCAATCAATCAGTGAACCAAAGCACCGGAGAGAGAAAAGGTTGCAGATTTGTTAGCTTGGCGGCGCATTAGCCAATTGCTGTTATTCGATCCCACGCAGGGCCAGACCATGCGTGCACGCGACAACAACAGCATGGATTCATCCAAAAGAAAATTGATTTTTTTTACAACAAAAGAAAACTGAATTGATTCAAAGGAGTACATTACAGCTTAAAAGCATGGAGGTCAGTTGAATTTGTTGATACCCTGCTTACTCGTGCAGCGGCCAGCCAGAGCTGACTGCTGCTCGACGCGTTCAGACAGGGGTGTCAAAAGGCATAGGAAAATGACACCTCCAGCTTGGCTTGCTGTTCGTCCTAGGGACAGTCACATTCTCCTCATCTCTCTCTCTGTCTCTCCTTTCTGAGTTTGGACCAGCAATTAGGAGAGAATAATCCTACCATTTTTTTTTTTTTGCTACTGACAAATCATTGTGCATTGGGTAGAGAAATAAGCGACAGCCAGCGTGCATCTCTCTTCCGACCACCAGACTTCATGTACATGCTGCTTTCTGAACATGAGTCAGGTATTCTCAAGTTTGAGCATGCAGATTCAGTGCCATGGCTGAATCAGTGGAACTCACATTTGCCTTCATGAACCATGGAATTCACGATTCTTTTTTTTTTTTTTTGGTTTTTGAAAGATCCGTCCGTTGCCGGCTTGTATTTATAAGTAGAGAAAGAGTCTACAAAGCGTGCGAGCAGCACGCAGATTTACAAGGCTTCCAGTAATTAACTGGATTGCTTGACAGTTGACACCCCTGAAGAAAAGAAACTACCTCACGCTAAGGAAGAAATGCATCCAGAGGTGCCCGAACTGTGAGACATTTTGTGTGTGGATCCAAGCGGCTGAATCGTTGATGGCTGTGGCGATTTCATTCATCTTTTGGAAAAGGGTATAGGAAAAAGAAAGCTTGGGCTCCAAACTCCAAAGTCAGAAGTAAGAGAGAATCCACTACTCAGCATATGCTGCTAGTACATGCAACTCATGCAATTTTCTCTACTGGAACGAAGAAAAGCGATGGGAATTTCTTTTTGCTGCCTAAAAAAAGGGGATGTAAGGTGATAGAAATTTTGAAACCGTAGCCAGCAACACATGCAGGATTTAGAACCATATATTTGTGTCTATATTCCTTCCTTACCATTTTCTCTTTTTTTAGCGACCGTGGCTTAGCACGTTTTTCATTAAGATGGAATAGAGTTGGCAAGCTACAAACCCAGTGTCAGTAATGAGGGTTACCAACAGCTGGATACAGGACACGGATTTACAAAGCGTTTGGGTTTTATGCTTGTAATAATTCTCATATTCACACTCGTAGAAATTTAGTTAGGGCTGCTAAGGATACTACTGGAAAATGAATAATCAATTACATATATATGTTACTAATTGCTAAGTCCCTACTTTGTCTCCACCCGGGGTGGAAAAACTAAAATCTCTCCCACGCTATAAAAAGGGAACAGTTATCAGCCCGTGCTCGCCTACACGGTTAGAATCTTAGAATACATCTTATGGGGCACATGTTATAGATTTTGGTTTTTAAATTTAGTCTTGTCAGTTCATACAGATTTTCAATCCTTAAGTTAATCTGAATCTTTTGGTTATTGTATCTTTGTTAAGTCTCTTTTGTTATTTTCCGAAAAAAACTTTTTAGATCATGGATTGCACTCTTTAAGTATCACGATACCATACTTGGTCATGTATCTTTCTAAATTTTGCAAAAAATCTAGGATTTTTTTAGCACATCTCACGAGAATTAATGTGAAGGCTATGTTGTGGTTCTTTAGCACATCTCCCAAATACGTGGTTAGGGAGGCTAGGCTTAATTGTATGATAGTCGCTATAGGGATGATACACTCACAGTTCCAAGCTCACACATATACATTATTAGTTTAGTACCACCTCCTAGCATGTTGTGATAAGTTGGTTGGTGACGGGATCCTAACATATGGGTATGTTAAGTCTCGGGATCAATGATTCCCGACCGAAGGGACCCCCGACCGACCCCTCCATAATCGCCCGAGGGCTTGGGGGCTATACCCATCGGGTACGCTTGCGCGCACCCTCCGACAAAGAAACCTGACCAAGCCTGGGCACGGCGCAGCCCCGCACAGGGCTCGGGGGCTCGCCCGGGCCTCAGGCTCCCGATCGACGACACGCTCGAGCTTGGGCCTTGGCTCCTAGACATCGCACTCTAGACGTGGCCTTGCCGGCCACTTCCGCGACAGGGTCACGCACAGGGCGCGACACAAAGAAGACAAGCTTCCCACAACCTCCAGGGCTGGGCAACTCCCGAGCCCGCGCGTCAGCCCCTGGAGCCGACCTCCTTCGCCACAAAGAAGACTCCAAAAGGTCCACCTGGGGGAGGCCGGTCCAAGCCGACACAACCTGACACGCAGAGTGTCAGAACAAAGCAGCCGGACGACGCCCAAGGCTTCTTCGGCTCCACGACACCGCTACGGTCCACAGAGCGTCGCTGTAAGACCCTCCTAGACTTCGACGCATGTAGACCGTAGACTCATCTCCCCAAACCGCCATGTACCCAACCTATCTCGTTATATAAGGGATAAGGCCGAACCTAGAGGGGGAGGCGGAAGAGAACCAGTCCAAGATAGACCATTCCATTCGCTCCTGCTCAGCACCGAGAGCAAGGCAACCCAGAGAGCAAAGCACCCGATCAACTCAGCCACCAATTTTAGCCGGCGGACAGTCCACCACCCAGGCACGTACAGTCTGCCGTTCACTTGTCAGACCATGAACAGTGCGAGCGTCATGTCCGGTCCCTCCCAAACGTCAGCGTCCGAGGACCGTGGACAGTCCGCCACCAAAGGGCAGACAGTCCACCATTGTCCAAAAAGCAACCCAAGCTCTCTGTGACCTCCTCCTCGCTTCCAACTTCTTTTCCTTTGCAAATGTGCTAACACCACCAAGAGATACACCACCTTATGCACGTGTGTTAGCTTTTTACAAACATTTTTTAAAAGGATTAGCACTCTTTTCACCATGCCACTCGATCCTAGCAACGATGCGAAGTTAGATCACTCGAGTGGCACTAGATGACCGATATGCAAACAAGTTTGCCCCTCTTGATAGTACAGCCATCTATTCTAAATCCGGTCATAAACTTCTCTACACACCTATGACCGGTGAAATGAAATGCCCTAGATTAAACCTTTGCCTTGCGCATTCCATTTCATCTCCTCCAATGTCGATGCAACACATGCACCAACATGATCAACAATGATATGATCCACTATATATCATCACGTGACCATATTGGTTCATCGATCTTGACTTCACTTGCTCTTCACCGTTGCTTCGGTCCATCGGCGCCAAGTCTTTGCTCAAGCATCCCGCCACGCGGTCCAGCACTTCAAAGCCTCCGACTTGCCCTTCACTCTTACAACCGGTCCATCAAGCCAAGCCTCATCTTGATCTTCTCCACCTTAGTCACATGACTCTATGTCATGTCTCATATGCAATGAGCTCCTTCATTACATATTCACCTGTGGACTAATCTCCTATGTATTCTCACATAACCACATATTAGTCCACCTAGGTTGTTACTCAATTACCAAAATCAAACAAGGACATTTCAAGAACCACCCTATTTCTTCCTCTCGTGACCACCGAACGGGATAAGCTAATGCCCTAACGCCACACGAGCATGACCCAGACTAACGGAGCTAACAGCTGACTACCACCGGGCTCAGGAGGGGGAAAACGGATGCTGGGGGCGCTCCCCACTGAGACGAACAGGGAATAGAGTAAAAGTGGCAACAATAGTGCAAACATTTAGCGGGCAGGCATGCCCTCGGCATCGCATTGTTCCGAAGGGGACAAAGCCCCAGAGTTATAGCAATGGGTTTTACAACTGAATCCTTGTGCAGGTCATGGGGACGCAGGAGGACTGATGGCGCATCGTCCTCATCTAGGTACTCATCTGTCAGCAGCAGCCTGTCGTCGATGATGCCCGCCACGACAGCGACCAGGGGCGCCACCGCCTCCTCGGCTTCCTCCAGTGCCTTGTTGGAGGTCTCTTTTAGGACACCTAGGGCCATGGTGCCCAAGTCAACCTTTGGGAGTTGAAGCCTCACCAAAGTTAGGGCGGCGGCAGCCCCTTGGCGGACCACGCCCCTGACGACTCGCGAGACGCATACCGTGAGGGAGCGCACCCACCCGACGAGGTTGTGCTCCTCCTCCGGGAGCGGTGGAGGGAGCAAGTGAAAGGTCCTTGTTGGTTTTGGTAATTGAGTGACAACCTAGGTGGACTAATTGTGTTTATGTGAGATACACAGGTGATTAGTCCACAGGTACATGTGTATGAGCAACATATGCCATGGAGGTGAAAATGGCTTGGAGATGTTGCAAAGCTCACACATGTGATGATGAAGGAGCTTATTGCACATGAGACATGACATTGAGTCATGTGATCAAGGTGGAGAAGATCAAGACAAGACTTGGCTTGATGGACCGGTTGCAAGCGTGAAGGGCAAGTCGAAGGCTTTGGAGTGATGGACCGCGTGGCGGTGAAGCTTGAGCAAGACTTGGCGCCGATGGACGATGGCAACGGTGAAGGGCAAGTGAAGTCAAGATCGATGAACCAATATGATCACATGATGATATGAAGTGGATCATATCATTGTTGATCGTGTTGGTGCATGTGTTGCATCAACATTGGAGGAGATGGAATGGAATGCGCAAGGCAAAGGTATAACCTAGGGCATTTCATTTCACCGGTCATAGGTGTGTAGAGAAGTTTATGACCGGTTTAGGATAGATGGCCGATTATCAAGAGGGGCAAACTTGTTTGCATATCGGTCATCTAGTGCCACTCGAGTGATCTAACTTTGCATTGTCGCTAGGATCGAGTGGCGTGGCAAGTTGAGTGGCTAACATCCTTTGGGAAATGATTGTGAAAATGCTAACACACATACACATTGTGGTGTACACTTGGTGGTGTTGGCACATTTACAAACGAGGTGGTGTTTGCAGGGGTGAGATGGGTTTGGGTCCCCTCTCTCCTCCCGCCGAAGCTTGCGAGGCGGGATTCGGCGCTTTCGGAAAATAGAATGCCTATTTTCTATTGCGCGGCCGTTGCAAGTTCTTGTGGTTAGCACATTGGAGCAAGGGTGATGAAGTTAGAAGTGAAAACGAAGTTAGTCGCGAAGATGCTTTGGTGTCGGTCAACCGACCGGACGCCGATCTCAAACGACCGGACGCCGGCCGGCCATAATCCGGCCAGCCGACGTCTGATATGACGCAGAAAAGCGGAGTGTGACCGACGCCGGTGCTGCGTCCGATCAAGTGTGACCGGACGCGTCCCGGTCGAGGTCGGTACTTTATCGAAACGACCGGACGCCGGGGTTCAGCGTCCGGTCGATTGAAAGCTTCTTCGCGTCCGGTCAAGTCAAGTGACCGTTGGAATCGGGACACGTGGTTGTCTGCGGGCGACCGGACGCCGAGGTCCAGCGTCCGGTCAACACGACCGAGGCGTCCGGTCGGCCCGACCGTGCTGCCCGATGAAGGGGTAACGGCTAGTTTAGCCCTTGGGGCTATAAATAGAAGTGGCCCTCGGCCATGGCTGGCAGAGAGCACCTCAAGGGACTTAGTGTCCATGCTTGTGAGTGCTTGGGAGCCCTCCATCACACATATACTTGATAGTGATCATTCGATTGTGTGAGTGAGCGATTCTAGTGCGATTGCATCGTGAGGTTGCATCGAGTGGCACTAGGTGATCGAGTTCTTGAGCCGGTGGTGCTTGTTACTCTTGGAGGTTGCCACCTCCTAGACGGCTTGGTGGTGGTCTCCGTCGAGCGCCGCAAGAAGAAGCTTGTGCGGCGCTCCCGAGAAGTGCTTGTGAGGGGCATTGTGCTCGCCCATGAGTCGCTAAGAGCAACCTTAGTAAAGCGTGTCATTGAGCTACCCTCACTCAAGGGGTAGGTTCTTGCGGTGCCCAACGTGCGGGCTTAGCGGGTGATGCTAATTAGCCGCCGAACCACCAAGTGAGCGGTCGACACAACGGGGACTAGCGTGTTGGCAAACACGTGAACCTCGGGAGAAAAATCATCGTGTCAACCTTGTTCTTCCCGTTGGTTTGCATCCTCATTACACAAGCTTGCAATTACTTATATATATATCTTAAGCTTGTGTAGTTGCTCTTGTAATTAGATAGCTTGTGTAGCTAGCTAATTACCTTCTTGCTTGTGTAGCATAGAAGTAGCTCCCTTGCGTGGCTAATTTGGTTTTAGTAACCTTGTTAGTCACATTGCTTAGTTTGTGTAGCTAAGTATTTGCGCTCTCTAATTAGGCATTGGTTGCCTTGTTATTGAGCATTGCTAGTGAGCTTAGTTAGCTTTGTGCTTTTGCTTACTAGCATGTGTAGGAGCTCCCTTGTTACTTAAAATACTAGTGGCATAGGTTTGTGTGACCTTGCTCCTAGAATTGTTTAGGAGAGCTCTAGCTAGCCCGGCACCTTAGTTGCTTTATTAGTATCTTTGCAAGGTGCTAGTGAACATATATAGAGGGGTGTAGTCTTGGCTAGACCGATTGTTTTAATTCCGCATTTATATCGGTTAGCCGACGCGATTAAGTTTTAGAAAAGACTATTCACCCCCCCTCTAGTCCGCCATCTCGACCCTTCAGCAAGGCGTTGCATGCCTCCTGTGTTCCAGTGGCGAGTCCCTGTAGCTCCGCTCGCGACACGTCCAGCTCCTGGCCACGCTCTGCTAGGGCGGTCTAGCCATCCTTCGACACCTTCGCCTCTACCTGCAACTCCTTCCACAGGAGATCGCATTTCGCACGCATCTTCTCCATCTCTCCCTCTAGCTAGAGGACCTTGCTGCACTCATCCGCGAGCTCCACCCGCTGCCCTGCGCCACGCACGATAGAAAAGACCGAGTTCATGGTGACTTGGGACAAGGGACCCCGCCCCGGAGGCAAGGGAAAGAAGGAAGAGAAGAGGACATACTCGTGATGAGCTGCTGGGCGCCATGGAGCTTGGAACGGGCAGAATCCCTCACAGTCTCCAGCAGGCCTAGGGAAGCCCTTAGCTCCGTGACAGCGCCTTCGGCCGTCTGGTGTGCCTCTTCTATCTCTGCCGCCTTTTGCTGAATCACCTCGGCCCTTGCCTCCATGGTGCGCTTGGCCTCTCGTTCCATCGCTAGCTTAGACTCCAGCCATGCCACGGCGCTACGTGCCCCATCATGCTCCTTGATGAGCGCCTCCGTCAGCGCTGCCACACGGGCGTGGCGAAGGATGAGGTTGGGGTAGCTGGGTGGGCAAGGACACCTCATCCCCTCTAGAGGGGCCGGAGAACACTTGCGTAGCGCCCTTCTCCCACTCCCGGAGGAGATCTGACTTCCTCCGGGAGAACTAGAGCAATGCCTGCAACCACAACAAGGAAGCTCAAGCAAATCCTCAACATCATCTACAACGCCACGCTCGTATGACCAATCCTTACAGCGTAGGAGTCGTATATCCCCTGTTGAAGGCTGAAGAACTCCCCCGCATGGCCCATCATTTCCACGAAGGAGCCGTATAAGAAAGCGACCAGCTCATTGAAGGTGCTGTGCCGCTTCATCAACTCCAGCCACGTGTCCGCCTCAGGGCCATCGTTCAGCACCCGCGGCCCCCCAACCGATAGTGCAGGGGAAGCTAGCGCCACCACCGAAGAAGAACCGACATCCTCAAGTCACGAGGCTAGGAGGAGGTCAGAGGCGGAGGCCTCCGCCGAGTCCCCTTCTTCCTGGGGGGGAGGTCTCCTAGGGGAGGGCCTGTCCTTGTGACACCGGGCCCCGCCTAACATGTCGGGGCCTCGACAACCGGCCCCTCCATGGATGTGTCCCACCTCTGCGCCTCGCCCACTCGAGGCAGCAGTAGCGGGCGGTGGTGCACCTTCAGCACTAGCAGTCGAAGCGGCACTACCGTGCCGCCCAAAGCCCCCGCCGAAGAAGACTCCCTGCAGTCAGCATCAGCATCGTCAAGTAATGAACATGTGGTCTTCAAACGGTGACAACTCAATCTATGAAGATACTCACCTACCGCTTACAGGAAGCCTCAGGGCAGAGCGCCTCTTTTGTGAAGGCGCCCCTGCCCTAGGGGAGCTCGAACAGGGGCGCTTCCCAGCAGTCTAGGCGGATGGCGACTCCCCCAAGGAAAGATTAGGGGACGCACCTCCTAGTGGTGGGCAAGAATCCCCGAGGGCAACCTCGACCCCCTGTCCCCTAGGGCAAGGGGAATGGAGACTGCCCCCAAGTATGGGAAGTCGTTGGCCCTCGGCTCAAACACCAAGAACGGGGGTGGCCCACCATCGACTGTCGGTTCCCCCGACACGGAGCCAGGCATCATCCATGCCACCCCAGTCATGGATTCCTCTAGGAGGTGGCCATCTGCCACTGTGGATTGATCCCCGGGGCTGATGTACTCCCACATCGGGGCCGGTCTCGCCTTCAGTGGGAGGATCTAGCGAAACAAAAACACCCGAAGAACCATCCGGTCGGTCAGTCCAACATCCTTCAGGGCGGTGATCCGGCTTAGCAGCCCCTCGGCAACCTCGAGGGTGGGCCCCTCTAGCATGCTCTTCCAAGATGGTGGCATCACCGGCCCCAGACGGTGGCGGGAGTAGGCCGAAAGAGATCCAGAGGGGTCGGAGAGATAGAACCATTTTTGGTGCCACCCCTTCTCTGAGGTGGGAAAGGAAAGCTCTAGGTACCACAACTTCAGATTATTGCACCGCTGGATGGCGGCGGTGTCGATCCGCTGCACGGATCCATCGTTGTCCTTGTTCATGTTCAGTCAGAAGATCCTTCGCCACAAATCGAAATGGGGCTCAATCCCTAAGTAACACTCGTAGAGGGTGACGAATACCATGAGGTGTGCCACCCCGTGTGGTGTCAGATCATGGAGCCGCAACCCGAAGTAGCGGAGGAACCTCCCCATGAATGGATATGCGGGGACCCCAAACCCGATGAGGTGGAAAGGGATGAAGGAGACGACCAACGACTCCCCCAGCGTAGGCTCCGATGCCTCTGTATCTGGTAGGTCCCATCCGGAGGAGGGAAGGATCAGCCATGCCTGGGCCACCTCCAGCATCTCGCCTTCGGCCCTCCAAGTGTCCCACTCCGCCATGGCAGATCAATCAGGGGCAGGCGCAAGCAAGCTTGACAACACTCGGGTGGAAGGGCGATGGGGGAAGCAGAAATGAAAGGTGCGACCTCTCCGCCCTATCCAGCCTTTTCTATAATCCGAGCACGTAGGAATAAACGCAAGCCCTAGCCCGAGCATGCCGCCCACTTCGCGCACGCTGCCTCACGGGACGTGAGGGGATCCGACTCCCCTCAGGCCCACTAGTCGTCATCAACGGCCTGGATCCACGCGCACCAAGTGCCACGACTCCTCCTCCGCCAGATCTGCTCCACGTGGCCCGACATCCCATCTCCTAGATGAAGTGGGACGGCACGGGAGCGCATGCCTTAACTCCTCCGTCAGGCACCACAGCCCATGCGCCATCAAATCGCCTACACAAAGCATCAGCGGAAGAGACGTCCCCAGAGGCCGCCACACCCGCTGGTAAGGAGGCTCCACGATGGCCTCGGGGTCTGTGCTGGCTCCCCAGATGAAGCAACTCGACCCTCGATCGACGGGCGCTCGACAGAGCACCCCCAAAACCAAACAACTCCCTAGAGTTGGGGCGGAAGCCGCTGAGCGATGGACCCAATGAGGGTCCCCCGCCCAAGCTCGACGCGCTCCCCATGCCCTAACCTATGGATACAGAAGGTTGACCCCAGAAGGCCATCCCGAGAGGATCGGGGCCTGCTATCGAAGCCCCTAGAAGGGCGTGGCGCACTGGGTGATCAGGTGGCCCTGAGCCAAAGCCTAGATGCTCTCGATCACCCGACCCATGGCAGGTATCGACCAAAAGGAAGGGTGCCCCTAGGCCTAATGACGGTAACTCCCAGATGAGTTCACGGAACCCTCGCTTGGGCCACAGACCTATGCAACATGGGAACAGAGAAGGGGTCAGCACCACTACCATGTGGCCCGGATAGCCAAGCACCCTTGTCACACCAAGGGAAAAGGCCCCACATAGGGCAACACACTCCCATCAGCAGGAACCGTCCCCGCCATGGTGAGTTTGGTCACCAAAAGATCAAATTTAGCCCTTCATTGCCATCATGAATCAGGCCAAGTAAGGCCACGAAGGGCTTGAGGCCATACCCATCGAGTATGCTCGTGCGCACCCTCTGATGAAGAAGCCTGACCGACCTTAGGCATGGCGTAGCCCCTACATAGGGCTCGGGGGCTCGCCCGGGCCTCGGGCTCCTGATCGACGACACGCTCGAGCTCGGGCCTTGGTTCCTGCTCAGCTTGCGATGCCAGCCAAGGCCCAGGTGCAAGAAGACAAGCCCTGAGCCATCAAGGCTCGGGGGTTCCTAGACGTCGCGCTTTGGGTGTGGCCTTGCCGGCCACTTACACGACAGGGTCATGCACGGGGTGTGACATAAGAAGACAAGCTTCCCACGGCCTCCAGGGGCTGGTCGGCTCTTGGGCCCACGCGTTAGCCCCTGGAGCCGACCTCCTTCACCACCGAGAAGACTCTAGAAGGTCCACCTAGGGGAGACCGGTCCAAGTCAACACAACCTGACACGTAGAGTGTTAGAATAGAGTAGCCAAACGACGCCCAAGGCTTCTTTGGCTCCACGACACCGCCATGGTTCACAGAGCACCGCTATAAGACCCTCCTGGACTCCGGCGCATGTAGACCATAAACTCATCTCCCTAAACCGACATGTACCCAACCTATCTCGTTATATAGGGGATAAGGCCAGACCTAGAGGCCAGAGGTGGAGGAGAAACAATCCAAAACCGATCATTCCATTCCATCCGCTCCTGCTCAGCACCGAGAGCAGGGCAACCTAGAGAGGGGCACCGAGAGCTCCTCCATCGCATCCCGTCATCTTCCTCCTCTCCGATGAGGAGAAGACTCCACCAGCGGTGAGACAACCTTAGGATTAGCACCGAGCTAACCCCCTACCAAATCTCTCTCTACACTCTGTTATAACCCCCCGATTTTTGGTGCGTTTGAGTATAAGGATCATCAGCTGCTGGACATAGGGCATCGATTGGCTCGAACCAGGATAAACCATTGCGTCCTCTCTGTGATTCCTATGTTCTTGAGTCCACCCAAGCCACCGAAGACCCGTACTCTAACACCGACTCGAACAACTATGCTTGCCGTAGTTCCAACCCCGCGATAGCTAGATTGCATGTCTCTATGTAGAGTTTGCTAGTTTTGTGTTAGGACTTAGGAGTCATCATGGCCTTAGCCTTTTTCACCAGCTTCTCCATGCCAGAGACCAGAAAGATGAACAGAAAGCTTGCGTGAACCTACAATGAGCGGGTAGGGTAGAGGCAAAGAGCAAGTCTCAGTTCTTTAACGCCGCCAAGGTGGATCGCCATACCTGTTGCATATCCATTTGCCATCTTGGAGCAAAGATGATTTATGAGATTCCGCAAGGTCCACGACACGCGATAGAGGCGAACATGTTTAGATAGTGTGTTTTTTCTCACATATCCAAAACTTATATGGCCTTATTATCTTCTTCTGTCACCAAGTCCCAGTAAGATTAGAACCTCTCTTATTGAGCTATGGACCCCTATCTTCTAGTTTGAAGAGAATATCCTTTTAGAAGTGTAACTGTAAATCATTTACCAAAATATGTCATGAGCATGTTGTTTATGTGTTAATGCATGTGATAAAGTGTGTAGATCAATTTCTGTAACTCAAAACGATCAACTAAAATACGAAACGAAAGTTGATTCCATAGTCATGTTATATCACTTAGGGTTTAAAACCAATTTTTATTAAGCAAAAATGCTATATAACATGTATGTGATACTTAAATAAAGTTTGAAGTACAAACTTTGTAGATGACAATGAAATACTTACAGTCAAAAAATGATATTACTAGCTAATATTTCCACTAGCTTAGAAAATCACAAATGGAAATCAAATTCAGCTCGAACTTAGAAATTTTCAAGTCTACCAACAATTAGACACTGCTATGTTTAGCAAGGAGAGATTGGGTTAAGGAGTGGTGCAGTGTTATAGCTCAATTCGGTAGTCTCATGTGCCATCTTGAGCATGGTGAAGATGGTTTAGGTCCTAAAGCAATCGTTTGGTCGTGTTGAACGCTTTAAAATTCGTGTATGTCACTGTCTCGGGTTGGTTGGCGCCGGGTGCGCGGTCACCGCGTGGCCTTCTCACGTCGCACACATGGCTGCATCCCGCGTGGTCATCCGTGCCACCGTGCTTGGCCGGTCGAGCCTCCTGGGCTTGGCCGAGGCTAGCCGCAGCGAGCCACTGGCCCCATGCCCTACTGCTCTGCCGTTTGGGTGCCGCCATGGCCGCGCTCCGCTACCGTCGCGTCCACACTACCAACGCTCCTCGCATCGCGACGCTGCCGCTACGTCACATCATCGTCGCGTCCGCGCCGGTCCGTTGTATCTCTGTGCTGTTGCCAGCCCTATGCGTGTCGCCTCTGCCATGCGCACGTGGGCGAGCCACCGTCGCCATGCCATTTATGGCACTGCGGCGCGTGGGCCACGCCGGTCGGACGCGCGCACACGTTGTCCGTAGCGCCGGCGCGTGGGCCTCCCAAGCTCGCCGCTCGCGTCCCGCCAAGGCATGGACGAGCCGAGCCCACTGCCGCGCTCCATTTCACTCTTTCTCTCTTCTCTCTCTACTTTCCGCCATTGTCGAGTCGCATCACGGCGAGTCCGAGAGCGAGCACCTTTCATCAATTCCTCGTGCTTGTGTCTCTGCCTTCACGCCCCCTCTCTAGCCGACCCCACCCCGCCTTGACTCGCGTCACGCCGAGCTCTAATTTTGGAGCTTTGCCTGCCACCGTGCTGTTAAGGCCCGTCACCGCCCGCGTCGTGGCTAGCCTCCACCACTTCACCCCGTGCTAATTCCTCTGCACCACTAGCTCGCCTTGGCTCCCTCTTTGTCATGCGCACGCTAGTCGCAGTTCTAGTGCCTCCTCCTCACCATTGACACAGCCGTGCCTTTGAGGTCCACCGTTCACCTCGCAGCGCGCACGTGGCCAGCCTCGCTCGGGTCATCTTCGGCCAAGCCGACATCTCGGTAAGGTCACCGGTGAGTTGTCGTTGCTCACCCGCTACCCCTACCGCCTTGTTGTTGCTGCGGCTCACCAGAACGCCGTCGCCATTGCCGCAGGGTGCCCGCCATCGTGGAAAGGTCCTTCTACGGCATCCCGGCTCAGGCAACCATCGCCTATCGTCTCGCGTCGAACCCTAGGTGAGCGTCGGCCTCGTAGATAGGTCAGCGTGGGTCCCGTGTGGCTAGCGTAAGAGCTAGTGCCACCGCTCGCCGTGTCGGCGTGCGCGGGGAAGCCCAGGGGCTTTGCCGTTGTAAAGAGGAGAAAGATCCGAGGGTTCCGTTATAAAATCACGGTCTATAGAAATAGTACGTGTAGAGTTCGCGCTATTTTCTAATAACGCGAGGGCATTTTTACTAATGTGCCAGCACGCGCGGGCTTCCTCGTTTCGGGCCGCATCACGTGCGTGGGCCGGTGGCGCGCGGGCCGCACCGCGAGCCACTATGCGCTTGCACATGCGCGCGCTGCGTCGCGTGTGGGCCGCGTTGGGCCGAAATCAGTTTAGTTTTTTCGTGGAGAATAGAAATAGCTTTTCATTTTAATTCTGAGCTGAACTTTGACAATTAATATAAAATCATGTAGGTATCCAAAAACTATGAAACCAATTTTTTTAAGTTTCTAAAATTGTGCTATATATGTTAGTGTATTTAGTTCATATATATACTTATTGATACCATGAGCTATTAAGTTATTTGAGAGTGCTTAATATTATTATATTAAATATTGTAGGAATTTTTCTGGCAAAATGGTGATAGCTTTAGCTTTGAAAATTTTATAGTAGCTTCATATTATTATTATGTGTCCACTGCAATTTTTATAGCTTTAGAATAGACTTAACATAAGGGTAGTTAAATGCTCTTTGTTTGAAATATACATTAAATCATTAGTAGAAATATAGATATATATCCTTTATTTGTAAAGTTAGGTGTTTGTTAGTTGAACCCAACACTTTACTTGATGAGGATGATAATTAGCTTAGTATCTTGGTCATTAGAGCTGACTTAGTAATTTACCATGTGTATTCTTATTTTAAGAGTTGTTGTTGCCGAAATGCTAAGTGTTGCATCATCATCGCATACATGTAGATAACGAGTTGGCGGGGATCATGACCATCGGAAATCACTGAGTTTGAGGAGGTGAGTGAGGAGTACGAGGAGGAGATCCTTGTGCAGGAGGAGGTCCTGGAGCCACCACCGACTGACTGAGCTGGCACCACGTCTGTCCAAGGCAAGCTCCGGTGCATAACACTTATTTTGAATAATCACTGGATATATATATGTGATGTGCATTTATGTTACAGGCTTATTGTTGAAACTACATGCATAGATAAACCTACCTATGAGTCCTACTAGCATAGGTTGAGTAGCTGCTATGCTTAAGCTATCGGTAACATAAGTAACCTGTCGTTACTCACAATAGGTGATTATTATTATTATTCTCATGATAAAATGGTAAAAGGAAATAAAGACCTAGCAGGGATATGGTATGGGTATTGGTGGGTGTAACAGGTTGTGTCCCGCGACTAATGGGGCATAGCTTGGTTACACTGTTTTTCTTGTCCGTGTTGGTTAAGAAGCAGCCGTTACATTGGATTCTAGTCAGGTCACAGACTTATTATCCTGAGCACATACCTGTTTATGGGAGCGGGAAGGCTCGTTGCTCTCTTGTCGTGGGTTCCGGTTCTTTCTGTACCGACTGATTGGAGGTGGAGATGGTGGAGGTCTAAGTACCACACTGAGTCTGGGACTCAGGTGTGGGGGCTTAGAGTCCAAGTTTGGATGGGGACCTAGACCCCTTAACAGGAGAGTGGTGGGTTGGTCCTACTTGTGCATGTGGTATAAGCGGGGCATGTGTTTCGGGGTACCCAGCTAGGCTACATTGATTCGTGAATCGCCATGTAATATGGTACTACTTGTCTACGATCTAGCACCATAGTAAGAACTGAAAGATAAAAGACGGTGAAATGGATCTGATTGCTCAACTTTTGCTTGAAAGTAGAACAGATGCTTACTTAGAATGGTTAGCTAATGATCTAATCATGATTGCTAATATAACACATACATAAGGATTCACTACTAGTAATATTTTTTCGCAAAAAGAAAACCCAGCAAATCATAAAAAGCCTATCATATCCTTTGGAGTCAGAAAATTATTCCCACTAGTCGGGTAAGTCTTGCGAGTACATTGTGTACTCAGGATTTATTTACTTCTGTTGCAGGTGCAGCTTGAGGAGTAGCAGTTGTGTTGAAGATTTTTCTGGTGGGCACAGATGGATTCTTGTATCTTATCGTTAGATGTTTATTTTAATTCCGCTGTTTAAATTTCGCACTCTGAACTTGGTGTTGTAATACTGTATTTCTGAGAACTCTTGTTGTATGAAATAGACTAAGTATTGTAAATTCGTTCTCATTATTGAATTATGGAGGAAAAACGTGGATTGTTCGAGTTCTCCCTTAGGGTGTGCTCGACGGAACCGTCCGATGTAGCCAGTTTTCGGGGTGCTTAGGGCCTGGTGGAAGACGAACGCCTCCGAAAACGTGCTATTCCAGATGGTTCTGCCACAAGAAGTCTACTACGATCCTCTACATGTCACTAGTATTCTCTATTGGTCCCTAGAGTTGTCTAAGTTAGAAATTAGTTTCTTTCTACGACGTTGGTTTGCTACTGTCTGGAGGTAAGTTGTATTCCATTCACAGTCTAAGATGTTCCTAATGCATTCCCATTCGCAGTCCAAGATGTTCCTAATGCATTCCCATTCGCAGTCCAAGATGTTCCTAGCTATCCCTCAACTATTGCCTAGTTTTTGTTTCCTCTAGGCCCATAGTTGCTCTAGCTATTTGGCTATGGTTTCATTCTTTCAAATTTCTAAGGTGAAAGCTCCCTAAATTTAGAAGCTACATTTGTAACATTATACTCTTTCAAAATGGTTTTCCTATGTTTGTTTTGCTCAGCTCACTAGCCTGACGGATTTGGACCATGCGATCAAATCTATCTTCATGCCATCTTAATCTTATAAGAATATTATTCTAATAGCACTACCCCAAAACTTCTTTTTAAAGTGCCTATAGTAGCCTTTCCATGCTTGCATTAGTAAGGATACCATTAACAATACAGAGATAGTTGCTAGCTCTAAGATAACTTTTGTTTGAATGATATTAACTTTTAGTACGTAACTTATAATATAAATAGCTCCGTATGTTAATCTTGTACGATCTTGTAGTGTGTGCATGAGACTAACACAGGATTAAGAGATGATTTTTTTCTCCTTCCTATTAAAATATAAAATAAATATGTTTAGAGTTAACTCATAAGTCACTGTCGAAGATGTCCTAAAGGAGCCCTACCATGCTTGAATTAATAAAGGAGAAAGTAGAGGTCAAAAGTTTATACTTTCTCCGTCCCAGAAAAAGTGACGTTTTAGGATTTTTAGACAGGTCAGTGGAGAAGAGAAATATCCCTAATACCCTTGATTTGTTGCACTTTATTACCTTAAAAAGGATGTCCCGTGCTTTACTTGCCTAATTAACATGTGCTGGATGCAAGCATGCAGACTCTTCTGGTCGGATGTGTTTGATTAAAGAAATTAAAGGCCGGATTTGTTGCACATGTAGATTCTCTTGTAAGCAAAAAAACGTACCTAAAACTTCGATTATCATTTTTTCTGGAACAATTTTTGAATCACACAATATTACTTTTTTTTGGACGGACGTAGTACCATTTTATACACGTGAAAAAACCGAAAACCACACTGCTAAAAGCAAGAGATGGGTGGCATACCCTGCGGGCTGTCAGCTGTGGCCCGGCGCCCCTACCTTTTGGTCTCCCGTCCCCCCCGGCCGCATACTCTCTCTTCTCGTGGTTCTCCCGTGCCCCTCGCGCGCGCTCTCTGTCTCTCGGGGCGACGATTAGGCGGCTGCCCGCCACCGCAGCCGCCGCCGACGGCCGCCAGATTCCCAGGTCTCCATCTTCGGGACCTTGGCCGGCAGGTACGCTGCCATCCCTAACCCCTTCTCTTCCGTTCCTGCTGTGCCTGAAACCGAGCACCCAAACCCTAGCTTAAGCTATCCGTGTTCGGATCTGATCTGATTCAATTACAAGTGTAGTATGCATGTATTATGCGTAGAAACTTCGATTTTTTTCTTCCTTTGCAAAAATTATTGGGTGTACATGTGTACACCCGTCCTTTACTGGGTCCGCCCCTGGTTGAGAGCTGCTCTACTGAGCTTTGTAACATCAGGGAATCAGAGCTTAACTCAAATTCAGTTACAGTATTGGATAAGTATGTGAGCTGCATTGTAGGAGCATGCCTATCTGGTGGCTTAACTCCCTATATGGAAATGCAACTAGCTGCAATACCTGAAATCCTGGACCCGGCCTCTAAATGAGACTGTTCGCATCAGCTTAGGTGGTACCAGGGCTTGAGAGAGAAAATGCTGGGCACAGTGTTTGGTGTTGGGTATGTGTTTAGATAAGACATGAATGCACGCAGTGCCGCTCACTCCACTCTGAGCAATGTGGATGCTTCATTCAGTGTCCAAGTCGACAAAACGCCAGGACACTAAAGCTAGTTGCCCCTTACATTAGTAGAGTACTTTGAACATGTACTGCTAGTTTATGCCATGCATGTGATAAGTAACGAGAACGCTTATAATGGTTGATCAGCAAAATATTCCTTTAGCTCAGCAACATCAATGGATTGATCAGCAAATCCTGCACACATATAAAGACGATAGTCATTCTTTTCTTCTCTTACCATATTCCATATTGAATTTGAAGTTAAAATTCAGATTCTAAAACTTGCAAGATTTCACTAGTTTTGCTCACTAGCAGGAACCTTCTCGGTAACAGGAACCCTGGGCTGGTAAAGTTCTATCATACCATGACAAGGTTGCTGTGTTATATCTAACAACTAACATATAGCCAGTGAACTTATTGTTTCTGAGTCTCATTAAAAAATGTCACACCTGAATGTGAGCATCTTATTTGTAGAAGTATTCCTTTTATCTTCTTATTAATCATTTCATCCGTCCTATTTTCTCATGTATCTTTGTGGTGTGTTTTGGTGCGCCCATAGGTACTCATTGTGCTGAAGGAACGGAATAATGTATTAGCCCTCATGTGTTAACACCTATATAAACTCTGAGTATCCTAGTTTCAAGTGAAATCATGGCACGAAAAGGAAATCAAAGCAAGAGTGGTCCCAATCATGCTTCACCTAACTGGCAAAATACAACTGATGGTGATGTACTAAGTACACGAGAAAGGGGTGCTACAGATAGTGAAAATCCGAGTTCACATGTTCAAGGCAGATCAAAGGGTCCTGAAGGAAGCAGTGAGAAGAAAGGAAGAAGCAGCAAAAGGAACAGCAGAAACAATGGCATATCATCCTTTGGAAAGAAGCAACAAATGGATACCAGTTGTGATATAAGCAGTTCAGAAGAAAATGAGCTTTCGATAAGAGGCACTAAAAATAGAAGAGGTAGCAAGAAACCCTCTAGGCGCGGTTTTGGTAGAAGTTTTTCGATTGAGCAAACAACATCATCTGGATTGGCAGGAAATGTTTTGGAGAAGACTAGGTGCATTGCTTGCATGGCTGCATCCATTATTAGAGCTTCCATGATATATCTAGTCGAGGAAGGTAAAAAATTTATCGACAGAAGAAGGCCAACAATCAACGCTTACATGGCTATTGTGAACAAAGGGCATGCCTATGTCTTAAGCAAAATTGCGTATGTTTATCGACTTTATCCTATAGTTCGAGCTTGGATGCTTAATGCTGGAAGGTTGATGTTGCTCTTGTTGACGGTTTGGCTAGACTGCAATCTAAGGGGCTTTGATTCTTTGCTACGGTTGGGGGGGACAAACTCCATCCTAGCAGTACTTTGGTGCAGCATGCTGTCAACTTTTTCAATGATTGGGATAAAAAAGATGCTCATATTCATGGTATGGTTTAACTATCCCTTAGGCTTCTGCTCAAATTTATTGATAATGTCAATGTGTACTAGCTTAATTTATGATATTTCATTTTTCACAATTTTTTTCCCAATACAGATCAAAATAACATTGGGCTTATTAACCTCAGTAATGAAAATGCCATTTTGCTTGTGAATTAACATGTGTGAGCAACTTCGGTAATGGCATCTTGCTAGCAAGACCTTTAGAGCAAGAAACTGTTTATCATGCAACACTTACATGATGTTTTCTTTTGTATGGTTTAATGGAAGTTTTAGCTCTAGTATCCTTCATTTGACCTCACATTTTTGTGCTTTCTGTAACATGATGATATGTGCCTGCTTACAATAAATGTAGACCTTAGAATTGCCAATCTGCTGCTCGCCAACATTTCATTACTTCAGTTTCTTGATTAACTGGCTGCAGCACCTCATACTAGTAATGAAATTCAGGTTTCCCGTTGTGATAAAAAAACACAGCATAGTAATGAAATTCAGGTTTCCCGTTGTGATAAACAACACATCATACTGCATCTGTGTTAGAGGAAGACTTTATGGATGATCTTGGTCAATGGTCACTACTCTCCAGATATTAAAAATGAGTTTAGTTGGTATGCAACATGTATCATTCACATTCAAATGTACAGTACAATGTTCATATGATCCTGCATTTCACGTGCTCAATCTTATGTCATCTCAATTCATATTTTGTTTACTAATTTTACTGATTTCTCAATTATGATAAGTGATAATATAATTCAAAATGCTTTGCGTGAACTGAAAATCAAAGTCTGGTAACAGTTAATATATAATTATTACCTATTATGTCTGGTTTTGTTTTAAATTGTTTTTGTTCTTGCCATGCTGTTTCTTGTTTAAATCATTAATTGCTATGCTCATTGTGCTTTATCATTCTTTTCATCTTTGCTACTCTCTTTTTTCAGGCGATTGCTGCTTCTGCGATTGCCTTCATAGGTCTAGGTTTTGCTATCCTGCTTATCTCAGTTCTTGCAGTGGTAATCTTATGGTTTTATGGAAGTTTTTGGACGACAACTTGTGTAATAATTCTTGGAGGTCATATTCTGCAACTTACTCATATTTATTTGGGATGTATTTTATTCAAATTTTACAGTTTGTAAATGCAGTACTACTTGATAACTAAGTGGTGATATCCCTTGTTTCCAAAATGCAGGTGTTTTCTTTTTCGTGAAACGTGAACGAATAGCTCTCCTTGTTGCCTGTTTATATTCGATGTATTGTGCGAGATGCTACGTCGGATGGCTCGGATTGCTTTTGGGCCTCAACTTATCTTTCTTTTCTAGTGATGTTCTAGTGCAGTTCCTAAGGGACAATGTAGACAATAAGAAATTCAATGGTTCTTCAAGGAACTCGGAGCAAAGCTCAGGTAGACCAGGCAATATCTTTGAAGAATTTCAGCCATCGGCAGATAGCGCCTCCCAAGCCAGATATGCTCCAGCTTCAGATCGAAGTCCAGGTGATCCTTCAACAAGTGGATCTGAGAAAGAGCTGACCTCTGAAGATGAAGTGGCTCGTTTACAGAACTGCACTGACCACTATTCAGCATTAGGTTTCCGTCGATATGAGAACATAGATGTATCATCTCTTAAGAGAGAATACAAGAAAAAGGTGATGCTAAAAGATGAACTAAAGCATATGCTTTGTTTTTGCACATGTCACCTTT
Source organism: Miscanthus lutarioriparius (assembly GCA_904845875.1). Classification (NCBI taxonomy): domain Eukaryota; kingdom Viridiplantae; phylum Streptophyta; class Magnoliopsida; order Poales; family Poaceae; genus Miscanthus; species Miscanthus lutarioriparius. The sequence continues at coordinate 139,386,977 of CAJGYO010000002.1, forward strand.
CAGTTTAAATTAATGTTTTTCAAAGCTGTGACGTGATAATAATCATTGTTAACAGTGATTAGTGATTTTTCAGGCTATGTTAGTCCATCCCGATAAGAATATGGGCAATGATAAAGCTGCTGATGCATTTAAAAAGCTTCAAAATGCATATGAGGTTTGTGTGTAGTCCTTGTCAAGCTAATCATAGATCCAATCACAACGCATCTTTGTTATGGTCATGTATATTCATGAGGTTCCTACTAAATGCACAGATTCTTCTTGATTCACTGAAACGCAAGACATATGATGATGAGTTGAGGAGGGAGGACCTCCTGAATTACTTCAGGCAGAGTGTTTCTCAAAAGGTCTTATTAATTTTCCTTTATGCTTGCCATTTATGCTTTGTTAAACTTCTCTATATTCCCATTCTTGACTTTGAGGTAGTTCAAGCATGCATTCTTAAGGCTACCTGCAACTACCGCTGACCTGTTACAGTTTGATGAGTGGGGACTGTAGTAGGGAAACTGGTTACTTTCACTGGACTGAAAAATTATCCAAATTTGGACAAGTTTGGAACTAGTTTAGTTTTGGAGTGTTTACATTTTTAGGTGCATGCATGGATTTACATTATATCACTGGGCAAGTTTGTAACTCATTGTTCTTCCAAGTATCACAGAAGAGGATTACAGTGAATGAAGTCCCTACTGGCGTAACCATATTAATCTGGGGCTTTGGCCATTTGAGGACGTGCAACTCAACTTTACATATGGTCACAATCAGCTCTGGACTACTTATAATTTCGAAAACATGACCCATAAATGTTCATTGACAGCCACTAAAGTTCAATTCATCCAGGAATTACATAGTTTATCACTCTAGTGTTTTCAGTTCCGTGTGTTAGTGGGTTTGTTTGTTAGAGGAAAACATTATTACTTCTAGGTGTCCTCAAACACCCCTTTAGACTGTTCTTGGTTTCAATGGCAAGTTGGGAACAGCTTGTTCAGTGTATCTTTTAGGAAAGTTTTGCTGGAATAGTTTTATCCGACATATCAAGGGTCCATTTTTGTTTACTGCATTGTGCTTATTTGTTAAGTGCTGTTGAAAATTAGTTAAAATTTCACATAGATTGATTAGGATGGCGAAAGAAGTCTAGATAAATCCTGCATTCCTGCTATTAGACTGCTGTTTGTCTCACATGCATTGTATGATTTGGATATCGAAATGCTAATAACTTGATACATCATTTGCAATCGAGACAATTATACTGTATGGGGCTTCATCTAGTTTTAGTTTTGCACTCATACTTTTGGCAGTTAAAGTGATTTTGTCAAACTTTATAAAAATACAAAAAGTTCATGTGTTGTTATAAGGTTCGTTCACTGAAGGACACCTAATATAAGAATTCTGACATCAAAAGACATTATCTATAGACTAAGGTGATTTTTTTTTTACTTGCATTATTAGCTACTATGCTATATGTTGCATGGAAACTCTACTGTTTAATGGGCAATCATTGGACCATCCTGTTTGCTGCATTATTTCATCCTTAGAAAGGTTTTAGTTCATTACATTTCTGATTGGCATGATTTCTCTGATTCTTCTAGAATGGAAGAAACAGTACTTTCCAACATGGGTTCAGCCCTTCAGAAGGTGTTGATGAAGGTCCTTATGGTCTTTCCAGAAGAATAGCTTGCAAAAAATGCGGCGACTTTCATCTTTGGATTTATACTGGAAGAGCTAAATCACAAGCTAGGTGGTGTCAGGTGCTTTCTTTTGACATGTGAAATGGGTGATTTCTAATACTGTGCTACTAATAAATGTCTTAAATTAACTAACGTATTTTCTATATTGCAGGACTGCAAGGAGTTCCATCAAGCTAAAGATGGCGATGGATGGGTTGAACAGTCCTTTCAACCTGTTCTATTTGGCATGCTGCAGAAGGTAAATGCAAAATTATTCGAACCTTTGATCTTGCTTTTTAAGAACTCAACTTCTTTTCAGGAGATAAAATGATGTATTTGTGCACCACTTCTAGAGCAGTTGTACGCATCAAACATAAAACCTAGGAATCACAAAGTTGTGACTGACATGGTATGATTTGTTCTGTTTTGCAGCTTGATTTACCTCATGCATATGTTTGTGCAGAAAGCTACATATTTGATGTCACTGAGTGGTTCAACTGTCAGGTGATTCAGATTTTCTCAATAAAAATTCAGATCTGTTCATTATTTTTTGCACAAACATTTGCTTGTTCTGCATGAAGGGTCATCATTTTTACTTTGTTACCCCCGTTTTTAAATATACGACGTTTAGGATAAGCTAGCTAGGTAAAAATGAACTATTAGTTTGTTATAAATGTCATATTATTTAAAAACGGAGCGAGTAGCTTGTGAGTACTTTCATGTTAGTGAGTATTGCGTATGGAGTACCATGTGTAATTGATAGGATTGCGGATCCTACCAGCTATGGTTCGGAGGTTGTAGGGATGGTGGATCGGAGGACGGAAACGGGAACGGCGCTGGGGCGCCGTGTTCTCGATCTAGGCGAAGAAGGAGGAGGCTAGGGCTGTTATGAAGTCTCCCGGCTCCCTAAGGGAAGCCGAGCAGATTGATTGCTCTTGCTTCATTGTTTCAATTCCTTACAATAGCTATATATAGCAAATAATGAAAATACTAATGGGCCTTGCGCCTAACTAGCCACTAATGGGCTTCGCCTTGCAGGCATATGACCGACCGGTCATAACATCTCTCCCTTCATTTGAAACAACTTCGTCCTCGAGCCGAAGTCTGAAAATCGCATGACGAATTCTGGAGAGAGGCTCCCAAGTTGCATCGTCTGCGGGCAAACCACGCCACTCAATGAGGACGCGCCAGATGCCCCGGCGCTGTTCCGCCCGGAGGGCATGTACCGGCTCTGGGAGCAGACGCCCATCGAAGACTGGAGGGAGTGCCGCTGATGTCGTTGGAGTATCGCCGCGGTGACGCTTGAGCAACCCCACATGAAAGACGTCGTGGATACGGGCGCCCTCTGGAAGCTGAAGACGATAAGCGACACGGCCGATGCGCTCCTGCACCTGGAATGGCCCTGCATAGCGTGGTCCCAACTTGTGCTTCGCCCGTGGATCAAGAGACTGAGCAGTCCTGTGCAACAGACGCAGCCACACCCAGTCGCCCACCGCGAACTCCACGTCACGGTGGCCGGCGTCGTAGTATTTATTGGACAGCTGCTGGGCTTGAAGTAGACGCTGACGAACCTCGGAGAGAATCTCATCACGGCTGCGTAGAAGAGTGTCAGCCGCAACCGTCCGAGCCGTCCCAGGCTTGTAAGGCAGGATCGGCGGCGGGAGACGGCCGTAGACGACCTGGAACGGGGTGGCACGTAGGGCGGTATGGAACGCAGCAGCGTTGTTATACAAAGATATTCCCCAGCGAGCCAATCGACCCACGCCCGAGGCCGATCCCTGTGACGCATCGCAGTACATGGCGATGACCTTGTTCACCACCTCGGACCGCCATCGATGCGAGGGTGAAAAGCCGTACTCATGCGCGCAGCTTGACGCCCGCCATCCGGAACAAGTCGCGCCACACGCTTCCGGTAAACACGGGTCCCGGCCATCGCGGCGATGGATGCACGAAACCCGTGCAACGAACGATGTTGTCGAAGAAAGCTCGTGCGACGGAGGCGCGGTGTAGGGGTGGCCGAGCGCTATAAAATGCGCGTACTTGGAGAAGCGGTCGACCACCGTGAGAATGACCGACTTGCCGCCCACCTTTGGGAGGCCTCGATGAAATCCATGGAGATATCCGCCCACACCGGGGCGGCACCTCCAGCCGGCTGCAGCAGAGACCCCGCCGGCCGCAATGTCTCCGTCTTTGTTCTTGCGCCGCACGTCGTACAATTGCGCACCCAGTCTTGGACAAGTGCGCGGTCTCCTGGAATGTAGAAGTCGGCGCGTAGACGATGGAGGGTCTTCTGGACACCCTCGTGGCCCGTCGAGTGAGCCAGGGAGAGCGCCTGGTGACGCAGTCGTCGTGGTCGGGGACGTACAGCCGGCTGCCATGGAGCAGCAGGCCCTCCTCCATCGCCGGGGACTGCAGGTCGCCGCCTCGGATGCGTCTTGCGGTTGCTGCACGTCCGCTGCTGTAATGGTGGCGCGGCGGATGTCGTCGACGAAGGCAAACGAGGGTCCCGAGCGAGCACAAAAGGCTGCGCCAGCCTCGCTGTCCGGATCAGCGTCACGGCGAGATAGAGCGTCGGCGACGGTGTTGAGGCGACCCGGCCTGTATTCGACGGTGAAGTCGAAGCCGAACAACTTGCTGATCCACTGGTGCTGGGGAACGGTGGAGAGACGCTGATCCAATAGATACTTCAAACTGTAATGGTCAGTGCGAATCAGAAAATGACGCCCCCATAAATATGGACGCCAGTGTCGCACCGCCTGCACAAGACCGATTAGCTCCCGCTCATAGGCCGCCAGCTTGAGATGTCGTGCGGCGAACGGCCGACTGAAGAAAGCGAGGGGGCCGGCGGCCTGGTGCAGGACGGCGCCGAAACCCGCGCCTGATGCGTCGTAGTCCACTATGAAACATTTGTCGAAATCGGGCATCTGGAGGACGGGCCCCGTGGTGAGGGCGTGCTTGAGCGCCTGGAAGGCCTCGTCGGCCTCGGCGTCCCAGGTGAACGCGTCTCGCCGCAAGAGACGCGTGAGGGGCGCGGCGATGAGGCCAAATTCCCGAATGAATTTTCGGTAATAGCCCGCCAGGCCCAGAAAGCCCCGAAGACCCCTGACGGAGCGCGGCGCCGGCCAGGATGCGACGGCCGCCACCTTGTCGGCGTCCATAGCGACGCCGTCCTTGGAAATCACGTGGCCCAAGTAAGCCACAGACGTCGCCCCGAACGAGCACTTGGAGCGCTTAAGGTGGAGATGATGCGCCGGCTCGGCGAGGACGATGGCGATATCTTTGAAGGTGTTCCGCCAGACGAATCAGAGATCGAAATATCGTCAAAAAGACCAAAGACAAACCGTCGCAGATACGGGCGAAGGACGTCGTTCATCAGCGCCTGGAACGTGGCCGGTGCGTTGGAGAGGCCGAACGGCATCACCAGGAACTCGTAGTGGCCGTGGTGGGTGCGGAACGCCGTCTTGGCGATGTCGTCGGCGCAGCATCTCGCACTGGTGGTAGCCCGAGCGCGATCGAGCTTGGTGAAAAGCGAGCCCCATGTAGCTCGCCCAAAGAACTCATCCACCACCGGATGGGGAACTTGTCCTTCGAGGTCTTGGCGTTGAGGGCTCGGTAGTCGATCTGCGAAGCGCCAGAATTGTCCGCTTTGCGACGAGGGAGCACCAGGGCAGCGGCGCGGTGCTTCGGACGGATGATGCCTTGGGCGAGCATGGCCTCAAGATCGACGCTCCAGCTAAATCCCTTCCGGGCTGGGGTAGGGTAGCAGATGCGGACGGACGGACACGCCGCCGTGTCGGGTAGCAAGTGAATGCGGTGGTCGTACGGCCGTGCCGGTGGAAGACCGCGTGGCTCGTCGAAGATGGCGCTGTGCTGCTGTAGGAGGCGGTCCAACAGCGGCTATTGATTGTCATTGGAGACAGCCGCTGCCTGGACAGTCCCACCAGTCCCGCCCATGCCCGTCCATAGGATACGGCGGTCGTGGCGGGAGAACGACATCGTCTTGGCCGCCAAGTCCCACAAGATCGGACCGAGCGTCTTCAGGTAGTCGTAGCCGAGGATGAGGTCGAAACCGCCAAGGTCGAGGCCCACGCAGGTGATGAGGAAGTCCTCGCCCTCAATGCGAATGGGGACCGCGCGGGCGATCCCTTCGCATCGTAGGCGGTCGCCGTTGGCCACCGTAACCCGCAACTGGTCGCCCCCATAGGAGAGAGACCCAAGCGGCGCATAGCATCGCCCCGGAGGAAGTTATGGGTAGAGCCAGTGTCGAGAAGGGCCACCAGACGCTCCCTGTTCACCTCCACCGGCAGTAACATCGTGTTCTCTGTCGTGATACCTGCCAAGGCATGCAAGGAGACGACGAAGGCGTTAGCATCTGGCTGCTCCTGGGCGGTCGGCTCCTCCGCCTGTACCGCAGCAACCGCGGGCACCGTCCTCGACCGACGCCGCCTCGTCCACGATGCAGTCGTCGTCGGCGATGTAGAGGAGTCGGTGGCAGACATGACCGGGGGCGTAGGTCTCGTCACAATTGAAGCAGAGCCCCCGGCGTCGGCGCTCCGCCTGCTCTGCCGGTGTTAGGCGGCGGAACACGCGACCCTCAGGCGGCGCGTTGGCCGCAGCGGCCCCTTGGCCTCCCGACGTTGGAAGACCTGCGGCGGCGCGGCCAGGTGGTACTGGTCGCGGGGGCGGCCGCGCGCAGGGGGCAGCGCCTGCTGCCCGTCGCTCGAATGCCCGCGCATAGTGCATGGCCGTTTGGAGGTCTTGGGGCTCTTGCATCTCCACGTCGGCCCGGATATGCTCCGGAAGGCCGCCCACGAAGAGCTCGGCACGCTGTAGTGTAGAAACTCCCGGGGCGTGGCATGCCAAGGCCTGGAAGCGCGCGGCGAAATCCTGCACCGTCGTGGTGAAGGGCAGCCGGCCTAGCTCAGCCAAGCGGCTACCCCGTAGTGGTGGTCCGAAGCGCAGGTGACAGAGGTCCCGAAAACGCTCCCACGGCGACATCCCTTCATCTTGCTCCAGGGCGTGGTACCAGGTCTGCGCCTCGCCCTTCAGGTGATAGGAGGCGAGCCAGGTACGGTCAGATGCTAGCGTACGCTGGCCCCTGAAGAATTGCTCACACTGGTTGAGCCAATTCAGGGGATCCACGGAACCGTCGTACGTGTGGAATTCCAGCTTATAGAACCTGGGCGGCGCTGGCGGAGGTCCGTCATTAGAGGATCCCCCTGCAGGAGCTGCTGGCACCGTGGCCGACGTCGCCGACGACTGCAGGGTACCCCCATGGAATAGAGTGCCGTCGGCGCCCCCGTACAGGACGCCGGACGCTGGAACGCCCCCATGCGTGACGCCCAAGCCCGTGGAGAGCAGGGGTGGCACGGAGGGCTGGGAACGCGCTGTAGTGTAGACGGGTGGCACCGACGCCTCTGACAGGCCCGTGATCCAACTCGGCAGCTGCGACGGCGACCGGGGAAACGCGATCTGTGTGATCGGTACTCCAGTGGACGGGGGCGGATGCACGGCCTGGTGTGTCGAGGAAACCGACCCGTCGTAGGGCATGCCGTACTGGTAGGAGACGGCAGCTGTAGCGGCCGCCGGCTGCGGTGGCGGAGACGGCGCCGGCAGGGCCTGCTGGTACGTTGGCTGCGGCGCCGGCAGGACCGGCTGTGCCTGCTGGTACGGCTGGTAGTAGTAGGGCTGAGGCTGCGGCTGGGTCGCGTACGGCCCCGCGAGGAACGAGCGGATGCCCGCAATGGCCTGGCCGATCTCGAGAACGGCCGCCGTCAGTTCAGCGGGCGTCATGACGGGGCCCTGCGGTGTCGCAGATGGGGCGACCGCCCCCGAGGTGGCCACGATCGCGGACGTCGTCGAAGGCAGCAGCTGCGTGGTGGAGGGAAGGGGCTGCGTCGCGGGAAGTGGCGGCTGCGGGGGTGCCCCCGTGCCTGTGGATGGGGGCGGCGGCGGCGGCATGGTGGAGGCTGGTGGGGGTCCCGACATCGCACCTGTGATCTCTGATACCAAATTGATAGGATTGCGGATCCTACCAGCTATGGTTCGGAGGTTGTAGGGATGGTGGATCGGAGGACGGAAACGGGAACGGCGCTGGGGCGCCGTGTTCTCGATCTAGGCGAAGAAGGAGGAGGCTAGGGCTGTTATGAAGTCTCCCGGCTCCCTAAGGGAAGCCGAGCAGATTGATTGCTCTTGCTTCATTGTTTCAATTCCTTACAATAGCTATATATAGCAAATAATGAAAATACTAATGGGCCTTGCGCCTAACTAGCCACTAATGGGCTTCTGCCTTCGTGCATATGACCGACCGGTCATAACAGTAATACTCTTTGATCTGTGCAGGGGCATTGTACCCTTGAATAACCCATGCATCTAATAGCAGTAACTATTAACGAGAGTAGCTAGTGACCTGTTTTTCTTCTCATTTTGTATAATTTTTAGTACTGTGGATATGTAGCCAATAGAAGACCTTAGATGTCCACAGTAAAAGCTTGAGTCAAGAAGGCACTGTAGAGTTCAGCATTGCCACATCTTATCCTTAGCATGTGATCTGTATTGGCCGGACATAAAGTTACCTAAAGAAATATTTTAATAAAGCATATATCTGGAAGTTTCCATAGATCTCTAAAAAATATGAAAAACATGTATGATTTATTTAAAACTAAACAAGCAAAGAATGCATACAAGATCAGTTGACTGGGCTACAAATTCTTGTAGCATTTCTGTGATTACTAATTTTCCAGCTAAACCACAAGGTTAAATTTCGACAACAAAGTTTAGATATTTCTAGTTGTAGTTGCAGCAAGTATATATATGGTTTCTTAAATCCAAGGTGCCAAATGGAATGATCTACAAATACATGCAGAGGTGTAAAAACTCTGGCTCTGCTTTGTTTGCAAACAGAAGTTTCTCTTTTGTAGAACATGAAAGCAGGCAAAGAAGTAATGAATGCGTGATTTGATATTTGAATTTCTGTTTTTCCAGGGAATGAGATGCCCGGCGAACACTCACAAGGCAACCTTTCATGTCAATGCCAACATGGCAAAGCAGAGTAGTGGCAAGGGGAGTACCTCAGCACAGAGGGGTGGTAAGGCCCCAAGTGGTGTAAACATGGATGGAGGACTCAACGAGGAAGAGTTCTTCGAGTGGTTCCAGAATGCAGTCAACTCTGGAATGTTTGAAACTGCATTCGGGGCACAAGGTGACCCGACTTCTCCTGGTAGCGGAAGCAATGCGAAGAGTAGCAGTAGCAGTAGTAGTAGGAAAAAGAAGAAGGGGAAGAAACAGTGGTAAGCAAAGCAGGTACCCGGGGCAGACAAAAAGAAAAGAAAAGAAAAGAAAAGAAAAAGAAACAGAATAAGCGTTTTGGTTAGGGAAATACAACTCGGAAAAATCGGCCCCCGACTTAATGGTTCGTAACGAGGGGCCATTGTAAATCCTGGTTATTCATGGAAGGAGTGTTGGCTGATGTTAATGGCCATTGTAAGTCCTGGTTCATCATGGAAAGAGTGTTGGCGGATGTTAATTAATGTATCGTCCTGGCCCTGGGAACTTGCTTGCGAAAAAAACTATAATCGAAATGCAAAATGCATAGATATGTGCATAAACTGTAGCTGATTTAGCATGAGCTGCACTATCCTAGTCTCGGTAGATGCTGCGCCGTTGAGCTGAAATGACACTGGTATCAGAATTCAGAAGCAGCAAACTGATGACCAGGACACAGGAAAAGTAGTTCGATTATTTTTTGCAGCGTCATGGTCATGAAGCCGCCGTCGTCAATTGCCGGGCTTTATCAGGCCGTGCCAGTGCCGGCATTTAAATAGGTCAGAAATGGGTGGTGGTTAGGCGTTGCTGGCTGGGATTATATATAGTAGTAAGATATAAACTGCCTACAGCAAACATCTGGTTGCAACAAGGAGCCAAGGACCCCCTCCCGGCACTACAGAGGAATTCAAAAAGGAAAAGCTTATTTGCACCTAATGACTAAATAATGAGGAAGAAAAAGAGTGCGCTGAGTTGGATGAGTATAGAGTTATTAGGCCTACAGAGGAATTCAAAAGGAAATCTTAGTTTGACCTAATAATATAATAAATAAATAATGAAAAAAGAGTGGCGCTGAATTGCATGTATAACCACTTGATCAAACTCACCTCTTTAATTTATGAATTCAAAATACATCTTTCAAAATTTACACTCAGGCGACGACTTCAGCACACTACCTTACAATAATTAAGTATATACAACCCAAATCATATATCTATAAAACTGTTAATAAAATAAAATGAACACACACACTGACACACACAAAAAAAAACTTTGATTTTATCCTTTTGTTATCCTTCACTGAAGCGGTGAAGCGTGCAGTGGAAATTCAGAACTAGGTAGCACAAGTAGGAGATTTCTTCTTGGCGCCGCCGCCGTGGTTGACGTCGACGAGGCCTTCGTTGCCGGCGAGCATGAGGTACTTGTCCTTCCTCGTCAGCCCCGTGCACGTGTACCCCAGCGCCTCCGCGATCCGCCGCTGCAGCTCGTTCGCCACGGCGCGCGCCGCCTCCGGGCCGTCGCCGCCGCACTTGAGGGTGTCCAAGAACTGCACGATGTATGCCGGCACGGGGTTCATGAGCAGGAACAGTGGGTCCAGCCCCTTCCACCCCCCCGCCGTCGTGCCGTGGAACATGCCCACCGACGAGTGCAGCGCCACGGGCGCCACGTCGTGGCCGAGCTCGGCGAACAGCGGGCTGAACCGCAGCAGGTACGGCTCGCGGCAGGTGGTGCCCTCGGGGCAGACGACCAGCCCGCCGCCGCCGGGGCCGCGCGACTGCAGCTTCGCGTGCATGGCGGCGCGGTCCGCCGCGCGGTCCCGGGTGAGGCGGAACGTGGGGATCGGCGACAGGACCTCCGAGAGGCGGCTGATGCTGTAGGTAGCGGCGGCGAGGTCCGCGCGCCTCGCGGCCGCGGCGACGTAGAGCGGGTCGAGCAGGGAGCGGTGGTTGCAGGCGAAGAGGTTCTTGGACGCCGAGGAGGGGTTGGCGATGAGGCGACTGTGCATGCCGAGGGCGGCGAGGAGGGGCACGGAGAGAGAGAACGGGAGGACGAGGAAGGTGGCGCTGCGGACGACGGCGAGGGCCGCGCCCATTGGCACCCACATGAACATGGCGAGCGTCGCGGCAGGCGTCGGACGGAAGGCGATCCGGCCGTCGTGGAAGATGAGGGGCTTCGGGTAGCGCCGCCGCGGGAGCGCGTGCCATCGCCGCCGTGCCGACTCGGTCGGCACGTATACCTCCTGCATCATTCGCCACGTACATCAATGCCACGAAGGAATTGATCACAAGGTTTCAAATGGAATCAAACACATTTCATAAGGAATTGATTGAGCATAAGGTGAAGCACTTTGCATGTTTTATCCTGCGTGTGTGTGTGTGTTTTGCACTTAGTTGAGGTGAAGCCAAGTTTCAATTGGTGGTGATACTATCTAGCTAAGGTATATCAATATAGTATATTATAAAAATAATATTTTCAAGGAGTAGCTAGTAGGTATACAGGTAGTGCTGGCCTTCTTAACCATGCTTGAGCAATTCATGCCCAAATGTCTCACCAAATCTACTCTCATTTCGTTCAAGTCATCATACGATGAGCAGTCAAACAGAGCACTCAAGCACGTTCCAGTGTTGGGCCTAATTTTACTCTCATTACTTCAAGTTTTATCAAAGATGGTGCAGACTGCCTGCTCAAAAACAGTCATAATACAGTTCATAGTTTGGTGCCAGTCTAACTGTTCATAGCACAGCTCATAGTATATTTTGGTGACATTTAGAGCATGACAATCTTAAAAACAATTCAAAGTCCTGACCCGTCTAGCACGTGTATTCGTAGGGATTGAGGAGTGAGTGTGCGTGTGTGCTTATACAACGAGCCTGTTTGCTGTTTGTTTTCTATGCTGATAAGCCTGACTGTTGTTGGCTTGTTGTAAGAGGAAAATACTGTTGGCTGACTGATAAACCCTGACTGAATCCAACAACCGAACAGGCTGAACGACTATGACCCTGTTTATTTCTATTTGCCATGTCAAAACTTTTGCTGCTAAACTTTAGTCCTACCTAGGGTGTTTGGATCTATGGTAAAAATTTAGTCATTTGTCATAAATGAACTGATTTGCCCCTCATTTAATTAAGGAAGAGAGGGCGCAGGTGGGTGGGTGGGGGTATTGGCGTGTCCAGCACGCACCTCAAGGAGTTTTAGCTCAGTTTTGCATCTCTTGAGGTGCAAATAGACTAAACTTTAGCCACCCTCTTTTGCTCACTTTAGCCCAGGTTTTTGGTTCCATTTGCCAAAAAAATGGGCCAAAAGTGCATGGCAAAAGTTTTGCCACTGAAACAAACAGGGCCTAGGCATACAAACTACAAAGTATATATAACATAGGCAAAGTATATAAATGTATCAGTGGCGGATCTAGAGGGGTTTGTTAGAGTCCACTGTCCCGATGAAATTTATAAGCCTGGTTCGCTTGAACTTATCAACTCAGTTTATCAGCTATGATACAGTGTTTTTCTCTTACGACAAAATAATATCAGCCAGCTTATCTCAGCCACAGGAACCATCAGCCGAACTGTAACTTAAGAAAATCTATGTCATATAATAAAGTTGATACTAATGACCCTTGATGTTGTTTCGATATGCATGCATGTTCCAATGCCGGGGGTACACGAGAACACTATTATATGGCACGATCATGGTTTAATGAGACGAGTTGGACGTCTACCGAAGATCAATTTATAAATGGTGACGAGTTCCTTTTCTTGACAACTGTTACACGTACTACGTGTTAGGTTACGTTATCAGCCCGTCTGGTCATGCAGCAGCCAGCGATCACCAAGACACTGACCATAGATATCCATGTTTTTCTTTCTTTCTTTCTTTCTTTAATTTCTTTTCTATCTGTGGCGAAATAATAACAGTTTCGAAAGTGACCAACCGAACCTACATTTACATCTATCTCTGCATCACAGATATACTTTGATACAATCGTGACATTTTATTTGGGTAATATATGTGACAAATGCTTCCTTCAGGCCAGAATAAGTGCACGGCTTGCATTTTAGGGAGTCATGACTTAATATATAAAAAATACTAATATTCATGATACCAAATAAATATCATTAGATTACTTAAAACATATATTTTTATAATAAATCTATTTGATATAGAAATGTCGATGTTGTTTTTTTATAAAAATAGTCCAACTTAAAATAAATTGACTTCTTCCAAATATCAATTTATTTGTATATCTTTCGATTACCATATATGAGTCTATTGTTATATTGTCATTTTCATGTGTCAAATCGATATAATTTGATGCATGTTAATGCAGTCTTGAGAAGGTGACTGCAGTAGGTAGTTACCGCAGAGTTTATGCGACACCCTCTGTTTTTTGGAATACTAAACTGGGACGTACAAACCTTGCAATGCTTTTGGAACACCTGGGCGAACGAGGACCCGAGTCCAGCAACGCCGCCGACGACGTCGTCGTCACTGCCGCCGCCGGCCTTGTCTCCGGCGATCACCTTCCCGACGTCCAGCGCACGCAGCAACTCGCTCTCGTCCTCCATGACGCCCAGGTAGTACCCCCTGAACTCCCTCATCTCGGGCGCGACGACGGCGTCGACACCGAGGTACTGGACCAGGAACGGCTGCACCATGGCCCGCGGCATGGCGCTGACGCACACGCACCGCCGGCGGGGCGGCGCCACCGCCGCGTCGAACACCTCGGCGCTCACGTCCTCCAGGAGCAGCTTGGGCAGCGCGGCCCCGCCCGCACGGAACGCGTCCTTCCGGAGCCCGAGGAAGGTGACGACGGCCATGGCCCTGACCGCCCTGTCGTGGCCGAGCAGGCGCAGGGCGGGGTAGAGCAGCAGCAGGAGCAGCGCCCTGACGAACCCGCCGCCCTCCAGGGCCACGAGCATGAAGTAAGGGAAGGCAGAGGAGGACCTTAGTAGGCCGCCCTCCACCTTGCACACGGCGACGCCGCCCGCCGCGGACGACGGCGGGAGCGCATCCACCAGGTCCAGCTGCGGCGGCGTCGCCACGCGCCCACCATCCGGCGACGGCCTCGCCGGCGCAGGCTGCGCCCGGGTGACGACGAGGGCGTTGAGCCTCCTGATGAGGGCCTTGTTGAGCTGGGAGAGGGACTTGGCGAAGGCCTTGGACATGGCTGCAGGGTCAGGGACTAGGTAGCTAGTAGCTCGATCGCGCGCGACAATGGCTGCAGGTTTGGCAGGCGTTGTGCTGCGCGATGGAGCAGTGGATCGGTAGAGCTAGGCGGCAATGGCATCTGCATATATATACATCCATGGTCAGTATTTGTCTCTCATTGAATAAATGCAAGCTGGAGACTATGCTGCCTAAGCTTTGAAGAAACTGAAACGCGAACCAAACGAAAGATGTGCAGTGTACAACGAGTATCGAGCACCTTCCGTCGATGGCCGGGTGGTGTCGCATAATTTAATATATGTGAGCTTCTTTCCATCCCAAAATAAATAGCTAGTGCATGACATTTGAGACATTATGGCTACAGTGTGCATGGACGGATTTTGTAACTTGACAAAAGAAAGAATATATATCATGTGGTAATTTTTAGACCCTATTTGATCGTCTAGAGTAAATTGTTAACTCCGGCTAAACATAACTACCTAAAAATTTGTTGGGCTATTTGGATGGGTAGACTCCTACCAACAGTCTAGGAGGTGATTGGTTCACGTACGAGTAGAGGCTAGCTCGTATGTGAGAGCCAACAGGCTGAGCGTATGCAACACCATCGTGTTTTGTGCGCCTGGTGGTTGAGAAGAGATGTTATTTGATTGCGTGTACGAAGAATGTTGCATGAGAAAAATAATAATACAAGATTATGACTATGATTTTTGTTTAGTACAAATACACTCTTAAAGCTCTTATTTTATCTTATTATGTCTTAAACTTCTTTAAAACACATTAATCAACGTGTTCGGCTCAGCTTGTTTTAGCTTGTTCTCTCTCACAGAACACTATTGAATCAGCCAAAACCAGCCGAACATCCTTCACAGACTGGATCAGCCGAACGAGCTCTTTGAGACCTCTTTTGCATCCCTCGAGCAAGGCCCACAAAGCAGTACAAGCAACCAAACATCAGAAACTTGCATCCCACTAGCCTGGCTGAGGCATATGCAGCCAACCAATCAACCCCCTAAAGTACCTTTCTCTTTTAACTCTACTACCGATTGTCCTCTTCCTTCAGTTAGGCATTGTTATAGGTATTAGAGCATCTCTAAGAGTATCCTAATTTTTCTTTCTAAAACTTATAGTTTAGCAACTCCTAAAAAACTATTGGATGAATTAAACAAGATCATTTCCTAGAGTTTCTAATAATTCACTCTAAAAATATATTACAAAAGCATATTCCAATCATTCAATGACATTTTCGTTAATACGATCATCTTCTTCCTCCTAAGGAGAAGCACGTAGATGGTGGCCTTGCTGCCTTGTGCCCGTACCTGAGAACAAGCACGTACAAGTCGCACAGTAGCAGCCACACCGACGCGGGCGAGCATAGGGCCACAACAGCACGGCAGCGGCGGCAGCACCAGCGCGGGCGAGCAGGGCCGCACGGCCAAGGAGCCACGACAAGCACGCCGACGAGCAGGATCCGCAGCGCCGCGGCGACGAAGAGGTCAGCTGGGCCACCGTGGACTCGGTGCACCTGAGCACAAAGCCGTTGCCGTAGTAGCCTCGGGGCAGCTCGGGCTTCAAGCGCCGCCGCACATTCACGGAGAAGAGAGCTTCTGCTCGCCAAGACGGGCGCGTCGAGCTCAAGGACGTCGGCATCCTCGTGGTGATGTGCAACCTGATCAACCCGACGCCGTGCGCAAGGGAGAGAGGAACACCGGAACTCCTGGGAAACCTGACGTTCGCATGCAGGATCCGCGCGACAGCAAGGGCGTGTATCTTTGCGCGGATTGTGTCATTTTTTTCCAAGTCCTAAAAGATTAGGAGGTGGGATTAAGAACTGTTGGAGATGAATTGTTTCAATCTCGCCAAAAAAACAAAGGATTGGGAGAGTGTTTTGAGAACTCTTGGAGATCCGATCCGATACTGATGCATGAATCTGTAGTAGTGGCTGGCTTGCTTGGGGACTCCAACCGTAGATATACTCATATTTTTTGGTCAATTATACTTTAAAATAGTAGGTGATATTCTAATTCACAATAAATGACTACCTTTGAAAGGAAGGATTTTATTAATCCACAACATATAAGCACACAACCTATAAAAAATAAGAACATGCCACTGTAATCACTATCTTTCCTAAGATTAAAACGCCATCCACATGTGCCTGGCAAAAAAAGAAAAAACCGTCATTGTCTGTGCCAATTGTTGTGATGCCACTACAATTAAATCTCTATGACAACTCTAATAATTTTAAGATCTATATTGACGATGTTTCGAAAAACAAACAGGCACTTTTAGAATGAGAACTCAAATCTCACCGCACATGTTTTGTGCTCCTTGTGCAAAAGAAAAAAAATACACACGTAATGTTGAAGCACATGCATGATGCATCCAGTATGTACAAATTTGGTTGATGATAAAGAGAGAAATGAATGACCCCAGAGCAAATTAAGCTATATCTAAACCATACAGTGATTTTTTATGTCCATACAGTGATATTTTGGTACACCACATGCTAATAAGGATGAAAACGGAAAGAAAATATCCCGAATCGAACCGCATCGTTTTCTACATTTGACCCGAGCGAATTCGTATTTTCGGACAAAATACGGAATACTAAATTCGAATTCGAAATTCGGAACACCAAATTCGAAATCGGATCGAATTCGGTTTAGGCTTTGTTCGACCGATTTCTACATTTCTACTTTTAATTCGGAATATCCCGAATTCGAAATTCGGTTTCGAAATTCGGTTTAAACCAAATTTGACCCACTACAAGTCCAACCTTAGAAAAATTATATCTTTTTCATTCGATCTTGGATGAAGATGATTTTTGTATGAAAATTATAGCTCTCAACGAGATCTACAACTTTCTAGTTCTTAGTTTTTTCATTTGATGTCTTGAAGATGTTCAAAAAAATTAAACAAAGTCAGCAATATATTAATCGCGTACAAGCGCTTGTTGCCTTAAAAAAATCATATCTTCCTTACATCGTGTCGAATGGAGATACTTTTTAAGAAAGTTGTAGGACTTGTTAATTATTATGTACTTGTTAATTGTTATGCACTTGGTCCTACGGGTCATTATTCCGTATTGATTTTCCGTATAACGACCGTGTTCGATATAATTCCACTCGAATTAGTTCGTTTTCGAAATTTTTGATATTCCGTAAGTTCGTGTTCGTTTTCGTGTCCGGCTTTACCGCTTTCGTTTTTGTTTTCGTATTCAAAATGTAGAAGTAGAAAACGGTTGAGAGGTTTTTCGACCGTTTCCGACCGTTTTCATCCCTACATGCTAACGCGTGCATACAACCAAGTTCAACTAAAACAAAAGGCCATCCCGACATAGTTGCTAAAATCTGCGATTTTGATATGAGATCATACGCCTTTGCGACCTTAACTAAGGGGTATGATTCTATGATTCTAATTAGTATTACGTTTTCATGATTTTTATGTTTACAACTATATGATAACCATCTTACTTAAAGATTTCCGATTCAATTTAGAACCTACGATTTTGACAACCTTGATCTCGGCAGTCACCTATATATATTATGAGCCCTTTTACAATGGTTGAAAATGCTTTCTAACGCTTGCTGACGCTTCCTGATGCCTATCCAAAATAGCTATTTTTATTGATTTTATTTTTCAAGGGCATTATGGTCATTTTGCAAAGCCAACTCACCACCCCCGCCGGCCCACCTCCCAGCCCGCCCACGCACCCACGCGAAGGGAAACGTCGCCGGCCTACCCTCGCCCGTGCCTAGCGCCGTCGCTCCTCCCTCCTCCCCGGCGCCGCCGCCTGACACGAGCGGCACCTCCGCCTCTGTAGGCCGCTTCCCTCTTGCCCCTCGCGCTCCCTGTAGTGCAGCCCGTGAGCACCACCGCGACACCGTGCGGGTAAGTCCCTCTGATGGCCTGATCCTGTCTCTACCCCAATGCTGCCCTGCGGTTGCTTGCGGTGCTTCTTTTGTTGCAGCGGGCTGCAACGCCAGTGATTTCTGATTTTGTTCTGCGGCAATCGCGCCAATCAAACTATAATGCCAGCGTTGTTGCTAGTGTCATTGTTCCGCACGTATTATCCTGAATTAGAGTCAAGTCAGTGAATAGATAGCAGGCACAGTAACAATATCTCATTAGCTGTTTAATTAATTGCTTGCAAGCAAGAATTGTCCTAATTCCTATGTTCTGGTTCAAATGGACAGTTGGGGTGTGAAGAAATTCCCAGAGCCAGTTCACTTTGTTCCGTTCTTCATTTGACGTTGAGTTACGACAATTAGGATTCTGGTTGTTCCATCTGGTAAGTAACAAAAATTGCAGCCGAGCCCTATTCATCTTAACTTGAACAAGGTTCAGAATGGTAGCTTGCATGTAAGATTTTTGTGCCTTATGCCAAACTGCTCGGGAAGGTTAACAACCTAGCTCAGAAAATAACCTGATGCTTGACCTTGACTTGAGTCGGCTTGCCTCCTTTGGAGCAATAATCCAATCTTGAGAAAAACTAGTATTGTGCAAAATTTGTCAACACCTTTAAAGCTTGAGCACTTTGTAGTTAACCTTTTTTTCTGCAGTACTTCTTAATGTGAGTTGGAGCTGTAGTATTGCTCCCCTGGTAGTGACTTGCAATACAATCAATTTTAGTGCTAATGTTCATTGAATGAATCCTGATCACATGGTGATAACTTGTGTATCATCATCTTTTAGTGAAGCTTGGTTTCTTTGTTACCTATATCATAACTTCTCGCTACTATTTACTTTAAACTGAGATAAGGTTTTCTCGTGTAATCCTTTTTGAGCACCGTCGTCCACATGCAGGGTGCAGCAAGCATTTGTGCACCCTAGAGAGCAGGTAACAATTTCTTAAAAAAAAAAGAGCAGACAACAATCCTTGCAGGTGGACATATAGGACAGACAAAATGCCGCATTGTCTCTAGAAAGGATAGACAAAGAACCTGTAGGCAAAGAACCTGTTATGCATAAAATATCTTGTAGGATAATGCAACTATCTGGTCATGGCATACTAATGTACTCGGTTTTTTTTTGGATTGATGCAGGAGGAAATGCCGGGTCTTGATTCTTTGCTGGAGTACAATGAAATTGTTAGGAAGATATTTAGTAGTGAAACATAAGGATATCTGTTTTATAACAAATACGCTAAGGGGAAAGGATTTATTGTTAGAAAAAGCTATTGTGAGTGGGGCAATGGCCACAATGAGAGGACCCTTCGGAAGTTTGTTTGCAGTTGTGAAGGTTTCTGCGAATAGAAGGAGCTGAAGAGGGAGATAAAGAAGCGGAAGACACGAAATATTACTCGTGTTGGATGCCCAGCTAAATTTGTGATTGCATGGGATCAGAACACAGGGCAGTGGTATGTGAAGGATTTCATCTATGAACACAACCATCCAATGGCGGAACGAGACCTTGCTTGTCTTCTACGTTCACATAGAAGAATCAACGATGAGCAAAAAACTGATATTGTGGCGATGCAAATTTCTGGGATCCGCAAACACCAGATAATGGATATTATAGAAATGCAGTACGGTGGGTATGATAAGGTTGGATTTACAACAATGGACTTGTATAATTTCGGCCATCGCAATAAGGTGGAGACAGTTGCTGCTGGTGATGCTCAAACAGTCATTAGTTACCTGACAGAGTGTAGACGTAGGGATCCTAATTTCTTCTTCGACTACAAGACTGATGGGAAAGGGCACCTCAAGGGACTGCTCTGGTGTGATAGTCAATGTCGGCTTGATTATGCAGCATTTGGTGATGTCATCGTATTTGATAGCACGTATAAAACGAATCGGTACAACCTGCCCTTTGTTCCTTTTGTTGGGGTGAATCACCATGGCAGCACAGTTCTTTTTGCATGTGGAATTATTTCCCAGGAGACAATTGAGTCATATGTGTGGATTCTTAGCACATTCTCTGATGCCATGGTTCAGAAGCATCCGATTTCCGTGTTATTAGTCCACTCGGACGACACATGAGAGTGGCGGCTTAGTTCCTATCATGTCAGGGCTAGTGATTCACTCTAGCAACACATGAGAGTGATCGATTCACTTCCTTTCACGTTAGGCCTATGACTCCGCCGAGACGAACATGAGAATCTAACTAGTACATCCCCAAATTGGAAGTATAAATTGATAAAATTAATTTTTAAGTGAATGCGAAATGACCAAAAAAAACTTGGAAAAACACTACATGCCCAAACGGGCAACTTAATGGTGCACGTATCCAAAAGTCAAGCCACGTTCTCAATGGTACTCGTCATCCTCTGGTCCAGCTTAGGCGGCGTGCCCCTGGCCGTGGGCGCGCTGCTTATGTGGTTCTCCATGCTGGCCACCGTCGGGCTGGGCGTTGCGATGGTGGTGTTCTCCATCTGGACCGGGATGTACGCGTGCTGGGTGGCGCGGTGCGTTGGTTTCATGGCGTGGGTATTCGAGCGAGTGGTGCAGCCGGTGGACAAGTTCCATGGGCTGAACGGTCATGGTGGTCACCACCGCGGCGTCCTCCAGGTCGGGATGGTCAGCACACCGCCAAAACGCCGTGTGCGCCGCCCTGGTTTGCCTTGATCTCCACGTTGGTCGATCGCGTCAGCCTTTGCGGGCCTCCTCCTTGACGACTGCTGGGCCGATAGCCTGGTGATGGTCACATATATGAGCGATGCATGTACCCCTGGCCTATATATCTGACGGTATGTCACATAAAAAATACGACTATTTCTTATAAAGGTTTGTGTGTAATATTAAAATCTTTTAGACACGCACGCACGCTCATTCTTCTAAATGCATGCATGCACACCTTAGCCTTACGAGCACTTGCGAGAGTGACGAGTTAGATTAGTAAGGGGGCGTTTGTTTGCCTAGTCTAGATGGGCCACTGACCCCAGGAGGTGCAACCCAGGCTGTTTGTTTGCTTGGACAAGCCCACGAGCCAGTCCGACATGCCCCTCAAAGCACCCCTGGGCCTGGCCCTGGAGAAATGAAAAATTCTTTCGTTCCTGCCGGGCTCGGCTATAGCAGGCGCACTATGTGCGAGCAGCGACGTTCTCGTCACCTCCCTTTTCTTTACGTGAAAGCCTCCCCGCCGCCGCCAACCCCGCCGTTGAGTGCACGTAGGATCCAGCTCGGCGTGGCGACTTCCCCTCCCTCTCCAGCGACCTCCGACCACAGGCTGGCTCATTCTCATCCATGAAAACAAACATGGCTGGTTGCACCACCACAGGCTGGATCACAAGATGCAGCCTTACTAAACACAATAGAACCGATAACTTTAATTAATATCAAATCTAGCAAGAGATCAAATGATGTAGCCTCTCAAGAACTCGCCGAGAATTACGTTACTCCAAACTCGCCGTGAATTACGTTACTCTTACTCCTAGTGCGATGGCGTGAAGTTGGAAAAATAGATCGTGTATTGATCGAGAGATGAAAAATGTTATAGTAGCCGAGGTCTATATTTGTACCCTGGGCCGATACAGAGAACTAGACAATTACGACTAGACAATTCTTGAGTAAAAAGAAAATAATCTAATTTGAACTCCACGATTTCCTTTCTGGCATAGTCCAATTTTGTTACGCCTGAACCGATACCGCTGGCGTCGTGATTTTCACGATCCATTCAAAAAATTTGATGTAAACAAAAAGAAAAACATCCTGAGTACGCTGAAATTTGTGTCACACCACCATTACGAATTTACCATGCTTCAAATTTCAACGTATCATCCTTGATTTAAAAATAATATATAGAATCATATTAGAATAGCATACTTATGGAATAAGCATCTTAGAATTTGGATTAGCGGTAATAGGATAAATAAGTCGATGTGCAAATTGATTTAGACGAGCTACAAAAAAAGAAGAAGGAAAGTCCGTTGGAAAGGTGGTGAAGCCCTGTTGGCACACCACGAGCCGCTAGGAGCCGAGAAGAGTCCAGTCGGCAATCCTCCAGCCGATTAGTACCTTGTCGGCCAGCGAGTGCCCGATAGGGGACTTATCGGCACACCACGAGCCGATAGGAGCTCCAGTCGGCAATCCTCCAGCCGATTAGTATCTTGTCGGCCAGCGAGTGGCCGATAGGGTACTAGATTTGCAATTTATTAAAAGTGGCATCTAAATTTATAATTATTTATTTAAATAATATTATATCAAAAAAATCTATCTTGGTGGTAACTCAAGGCATGATGGTACAGTGTGACAAGGTGTTTTCCGTCTCTCATTTGCTAATACACTCCGAATCCAGACTAAAAATTCTTTACGACACCCTACATGTCGTGACAAAGAGCAACCTAGGCAAATGGGGGTTGATCAAACAGTCAAAGTCTCAGAGTTCTTGTTTCCATGAAAAAGCTCTCATTTCTATTTCTTAGTCTGTGTCAGTTGATTGCAGAGCGTTTCTCACTTTCTCCCATGTGCACCTGCGGCCTTGGTTGGCAGCCATCTGGAGTTCTGACTATGTTTGATTCTGACTAATATTCAAACATAGTAAGTTGGGGAAGTGTCAGGGGAAATTGTTGAATTCAAAGTGTTTGCATTTCACCTTAATAACCTACTCAGAACTCAAAATAATACATGAGCTATTGTTGCTGGCATAACCATGGTGATATCACCCTCCCAGTCCTAAGCAAACAGTTTTGTAAGTAAGTAGTTTTGTAAGTTCTCCCATCTGAACACTTAACCTCCATTCCATATCAGCAAGACAAGCAAGCTACACAGATTGGATCAAAGTCATGGTCTGCTGGGCCGATAGCCCGGTGATGGTCACATATATGAGCGGTGCATGTACCCTGGTCCCATATATCTGACGGTACGTCACATAAAAAAATTACGACTATTTCTTATAAAGGTTTGTGTGTAATATTAAAATCTTTTAGACACGCACGCACGCTCATTCTTCTAAATGCATGCACGCACACCTTAGCCTTACGAGCACTTGTGAGAGTGACGAGTTAGATTAGTAAGGGGGCATTTGTTTGCCTGGTCTAGATGGGCCACTGACCCCTAGGGGTGCAACCCAGGCTGTTTGTTTGCTTGGACTAGCTCACGAGCCAGGCCAGCACGCCCCTCAAAGCGCCCCTGGGCCTGGCCCTGGAGAAATAAAAAATTCTTTCGTTCCTGCCGGGCTCGGCTATAGCGGGCGCATTGTGTGCGAGCAGCGACGTTCTCGTCACCTCCCTTTTCTTTACGTGAAAGCTTCCCCGCCGCCGCCAACCCTGCCGTTGAGTGCACGCAGGATCTAGCTAGTCGTGGCGACTTCCCCTCCCTCTCCGACAACTCTCCGGCGACCTCCGACCACAGGCTGGATCACAAGATGCAGCCTTACTAAACACAATAGAACCAATAACTTTAATTAATATCAAATCTAGCAAGAGATCAATTGATGTAGCCTACCGAAGAACTCGTCGAGAATTACGATACTCCTGACTCGCCGAGAATTACGTTACTCCTACTCCTAGTGCGATGGCGTGAAGCTGAAAAAAATAGATTGTGTATTGATCGAGAGATGAAAAATGTTGGAGAGGTGTTTTCCCATCTTCCTAAATAAATAAGGATTAAGAGGATATTTAGAGCACTCTCGGAGATGCTCTAAGATAAGAAGATAGAGAATAGAACAATTTACGACCCGATGAAGTGTCACACAGCCAAGGATCTAGCGAGCGACACATGATTTTTTATTTTCGATCAATCCCTGTCAGCACCAGTGGTGGATTGGCATTAACAGTTCAACCAGAGTGACTTAGCTTATACTCATATATGACAAGACTTTGAGGGAAAAAAGTGCCAAAATCAGAAACAATTGATTGGTAGAAATCTTTAAAACGACGTGTGTGTATAGATATGTTCATGATGGGACGGAGAATGAATAAGTCAGCAGTATGCATGTATGTATGAATGAACGGATGGGTTGAGATGCAAAATGCTGTTGGACAGGACGAGTATAGTATTTGAGTCTCATATCACTACATGATGTGTTTTTTTATGTGCTGGACAGGAGTATAGTATTCGTTTCTATTGTATATAATATGCATGCAGATGCAAGCTATTGATGAATATGATCGGATCCGGATCCGCCGATCTAATGGAATTCCCATCGTTCAAAAGATAGAATGAAAGAACGGACTTGCTAAGCTGCCTGCACAGGGCGCCAGCGCGTCGGCTCGTGAGGGAGCGCACCAATAGTGGTCCCGCGGTGCCGGTCTCTTTCCACGCACATCTAATATGCAACACTCGATCTACTTTTGAAAACATCCAGATGCAACATATAAAAAAAGACATATGAAGCACTTGAAACAAACGTTTGAAACACATGTGAAAATGACAAAAACATTTAAAAACAATTGCAAATATATGCAACATACAGATAAAACACTTGCAAACATATGTACGAAACACCTGAAAACACTTGAAACATATGATTGCAACATGTATGTATATGCAACATCTAGATCTACTTTTGCAACATCCAGACAAAACACTTGCAACATTCGTTTAGAACAGATAAAATATTTGGAACATACACTTGAAACATAAGTGTATAGCCATTACAACATGTGTAACATCACGATTTACTTTTGCAACATCGATATACAACACTTGAAACATACCTTGAAAATATTTAAAACTCTTGAAACATACTATTGTAACATACACTTTTAGCGTAGCATCTGCTCGATGCTTGGACAAATGGAGGCTTGTCGATGTGGAGCTCAACACTGGTGCGTAGGTTGCCGGTGTGGAGTTAAATCAGTGAGTTCGGTAGAGGGGCACCGACCTCGGATAGAGCAGCGAAGGGAGGATAGAGGCAGCGATAGACGAGCGCCATGACGCTGGCGAGGCGCGAGCCAGGCGGCAGCGGGCGAGGACAGAGACAGAGTCTACCCACGAGCAGAGCGAGCGGGCGACGCGAGTGGGGGCAGCATGGGTGAGTGCGTGGTCCATCCAGACTGAAGGACTCTCTATAAGGAGCATTTCTGGAGAAAGAAAGGAAAAGGACAGACTGCATGCCGATGGAAATTTGGCCATACTCACAATTATTGGGATCATGTCACATGCAAACATCCAAATCCCTGGCGCAAAATTAGCTCTATCGCACATACGTATTTCCATTATAGTATATAATAAATATACTCATATATACATATAAAAAGTCATAATAATTGATTAATAATTCATTAATTAACGAGAGAGGAAGAATGAGTTCGCGGCCAGTTAGAGAGTCGTGGAACCACCTGAGGCGCGCGCATATGGTGAGGGTGTCTGAACACGCGCGCGCGTGTGGGCGTGCACGCTAGTCTCGTACAGTCGTACGCGCGCAGGGGTTGCACGGTAGCGCTTCATAAATTGCGACGAGGACGACGACGAGATCTTGAGAGGCGCGTGCCACGGACGCGTGCGGGTGAGCGGGGAGGCGGCGGTGCGCCTCGCGTTTTCTTCGGAGCTCCTGCCGGGAAAAGAGAAATCCAACCTGGTTATTATATATGGTACAGAAATAATAAGTATATTTTGACTACAGAAATGAAAGGTCAAAGTTTTGCAAAGTCTGATAGACGATTAGTCAAATTATAGGCAAGTTTAAAACTTATACGTAACATGCACCAGTAGGTTTACATTCATAGATGATGCCTCTAATGTAGATGATATTAGCAATTGATAATGCATTGTTAAAGAAATTAAGAATCAAAATCTATCATATATGACTTTTTTGTTGTTGTTAAAATACACTTGTCATTTGACTTGTTTCTGAATGAAGGGAGTACGTTATGTCAGGAGTAGCCTGAGCCAAGCGAAGGTGTTAGCGGTAGAACACTACCCGTAGTTTACATGGTCTAAAGCTAGTAGTAGCTAGAGCAAAGCCTAGATGTTAAGTAGTCCAAGACTATGAGTAGATAGAGCTAAGCCAAAGTATTAATGGTACAACTTTATTGTGCTGGTACTCCCTACGTAGAAAAAGAAAATCTTAAAATTATCATAAGTCAGACTATCTTAGGTTTATAAGTAACTCTACATTAAGATATAGTAACATCTATGATACCAAATAAGTATTTTATATATCTAGTTATATTAATTTGGTGTCATAGATACCGTGCTCTTTTGCTATAAAATTTGATTAAATATAAAATAGTTTGATTTAGGACAATTCTAAAAGTTGAATTAGTTTAGAAGGAAAGGAGGAGTTTAAATAGTCCTAGGAGCAGCTACTCCCTCCGTTGTTTTGGAAAAATGTCGGAAATAAGTGTTGTATTTTTTTTGTGACTTTCTTCCCTTTCATTATCAGCTGGCCGAAGCCTCAAACATGATCAAGTCGCACACGCACGTCGGAGTTACATGCCACGTCTCGGATCGATGCGAACCCAAAACTTGTTTAGCTCAAACATGTGCTACTTTATTACATGATCTATTAACATAAGAAAAGGAAACCTCCTGAAAGGCAAGACAATCTTCATCAATCTCCTTCAAAATAGCATCAATGAGTGATCGTTGCGACTCCCTCTTCCTCCAGAGCTGCACAAATTGAAGACAGTCGGTCTCCAAATTTACTCGCTGGAAGCCAAGGCGCCCAGCTAGCTTCAGGCCATCTCTGCAGGCTGCTGCCTCCATAAAACATGCATCAAAAGCTCTATCATGCCATGTCGCTTGGCCTGTTAGAAAAGAGCGCCGCTCATCTCTGATTACACATGAGGTAGCCCCTTGTTTGCTCTCCGTAAAAAACGCAGCATCCGTGTTTATCTTGATCCACCCCGGTTCGCACCGTTGGCTTCGTTCCTGGAGTCCGGCCTCTTCCTGGCTGCAATAAAAACCTGCATGCAGCCAATGAGCCGCTGAGTACGAAGCGTTCTGCGGAGTAAATCTTCTCCTTGGTCTGTGTAGCCTAACCAAATACGACACTTAAAAAAAACGGAGGGAGTACAGCCAAGCCTAAGGTTTTAGGGGTGTACGACTCCGATGTGCTTAGATGGTCCAAAGCATCGGACAATGATGCGTGAAATGGTCAACGGAGTTGTAGACTTGTAGCACCTCGGAAAAGATGGACTTGGAGAGACCTGGCCTGGGCAGAGCTGGGCTGGCGACTGGCCAAATGTAAACGCGGAACCAGCGGCGCAGGTCCAGTGTCCATCGCACATACAGCAGGCATGGGCTGGGCGATCGCTCACCGTCGACGTGGAGCTGTTTGGCTGATAGTTTTTTTTTTCCGATCGATAAATCAGTCGGCTGATGCTGTAATGTTATAAGAGATAAGCACTGTACCATGATCGCTGGACTGATAACGCGGGCTGTGGTGCTCGTCGCCGTGTCATACAGGAGCATAGTACAACTGCACCAAATTCGAATTCCTAGAAACCCCACTCAACTGTTGTGTACTTTACTATACTTCCTCGGGTCCATTTTATTAGGCGAACCAACAAAAATGAGAATACCAAGGAAGAGGATTTAAAGCAGCATCGTGCGTTGCGCTCGCCCTGGGAGTTTACCTTACCTCAAGTACCCAACGACTCCTGCAATTAACACGGGCCGGCTAGCTCACCTGCGCCGGCCTCCCTCCCCTGATGCAGAGCCTGGCCAACGATTTCGCATGCATGCAAAGGTCTCAGCTGCTTGAGTTAATATCACCCATGTCAACGTTGCGCCATGTAAATTGGAATACGGACCAGAGGAGCAACAGTGCAAAATACTACTCAAGCAAGCATGGCATGTTTGGATAGGACCCTGGACGTGCTGCCTGGGCTTTTGAGCTGCCTGTGACCCAATAGCAAAACTGCCTGGTCAGGCAAGTCTGTTTTTCATATCTTGTTTGGTTGACGTTCTGGAAGTAGACAGAGGGACGGGGCAGCGTTTGGTTGATGTCTCTCACGTGGCTTCCTGTAGGGTGATTAGATCCAGGCAAGTTGGATTGGAGCCCAGGCAGTCGATTTCCTACGCCTACTCACAGGCAACTGTCACAAACAACTCGTAGCAGGCAGATTTCTCAGGATGTCAACTAAATAAATTACAGAAAGATTACAGGCAGGTGTCCAATCCAGGCATTTCAGTCCAGGTCTTTATCCAAACATGCCCGCGGCCTAATGCGTGTGTTGCCTGAGATAATTTAATACTACATGTTTTACAACAGTTCGGTGTTCATCGAATTTACAGCGGGCTCGTGATAGAATGGCGGCTGCCTCTGCCTGCCTACAACGTCAGTATGGCCGCGCCGCTCGACGGCTTCGATGCGAACACGTACAGGCCCAGATCGCCCTGCTGGATTACTCCCCTCTCGATCCTTGATTTGTAGTACATTTCCTGTGTAAATTAGAAATCAGTGCTGTCAGACTTCAGAGCCAAAGCCAAGTCATGGAAGAATCTGTGTCTGCATGCACCATCACACTATGCAGTTATAAACAGGATAGTGACAGCCTCCCTAAGTAAGCTCAGACGCATCATGCCATGCGATCCTTGCGGCGGTTTTTAGGCAAGGATTACACATACAAATCGGGGTACAACAGACCAGACTATGGACAATTTATATGTCTGTAACTTTCTAATGCCACAAGCTCACTTACTACCAAGAGTTTTGGATGCAGCAGTCAGAATATGAGAGATGAGACATTGAACTTGCCTTTAGATTCAGAATAAACTGAGGGACGATGGGCTCCTTGACCAGAGCAACCGCGCAGCCACCCCACCCAGCTCCTGTGAGACGTGCTCCTAGTGCTCCATTATCTCTACAGACTTTCACAAGCTCCTCCAGCTCAGGGCAACTGGTATATATAGGGAAATATGTCAGTATGTTCATAAGTTTCGCAAAGCAACGCCAAGTGCCTTGTGATGATAGTTAATATAAACAGCCTGTGGCAGAAAAATCACCACAACGAATTTGAACTGTTACCATCAGTGTACTGCAAAGATACCTGCATTCGTATAGCACGCTGCAGCTGTAATGGCTTTCATTCATAAGATCACCAAGTTTCTTAAGCTTATCTTCCTCACTGCACGGAGACAACAGTATGTGTCAGCAGAAGAATGACTGTATCATATGACAAAACACAATTTTTTAGGATCAATTTTCAAAGTACTGTGAGGATACACACAACCTAGGGAAGAAGCAGATTACAAATAGTGAACCCACCTGAGTTTTGAAGAGACAGTATCCCTGAAAGCATAAACCCTCCTTGCTTCAGAGTAGACATGAGTCGCACGCTGAAATTAATAATAGCATCACCACACAGTTCAAGTAGCATCTATGTTAAAAGAAACTAGCAAGCTTCTATTCAAAGTGTTCTAAACTCGCAAACAGGTCCTCTGACCCTATGCAGTTGTTTTCATGAAATAGCACAACTTGGATGGCTACAAGAATACAAATAATAATAAGCGCATGAGATCCACCTGAAATAGCTTGTAGTGCTCTGCAGCTTTTATAACATCCAAGGAAGTTTGAGAGCTCTGGAAGACAGCTGTCAGGCTTTCACCTGTAATTTTCTCTATTTCTTCAGCTGTATATGGATCCTCATGCAAAAGTTTCTGCAATATTGCACAGCAATATGAGGAAAACTGTATGGCTTAAAAAAAATATCCTTGCTACTCCATCTTGCACAGCATTGATCTTTTTTCAGACATCAAAAAATCAAATTATCCTTTCCCAACATCAAAAAGATAAACCATCCTACTGAGTAACATCACAAAGTATCAAAAGTTCAAAACTGTAAAAAAGAAAGTCTATAAAAGAGACTGTTGAAAAAAAATTGGCCACTCAAACTGAAATTAATCTGCCTACTCAGGGAAGAATAAGAAGATGCAGAAAAGGGAACTAAAAGGTTCCAAGCTGGCAGACCACCCAGTGGCTCAGCAAGGCAAGGGCTTAGTATTGGTTGTTTGGCCTTTGTGATTTGGGTACAGTGTCATCTTTTATTTCTTTCTTAATGTGATTATGCACAGTCCGCGTATGTGTTCTCAAGAAATAAATAAATTGGATGAAATGGCAGAACCAAATGCTAAATAAAATTGTAAAAAGACAACAACCTAGCACTGTGAATCTCTCTTCAAGAACAAACAATGAAGATGGGGCGGGCAATTCTTCAGTCATAAGCATATTTCTCTTGCCAATAGTCTAAAGTCATGTTAAAAGTCGTGCACCTTCACAGCTATTGCAGGATCAGATGAACCTTCTTTCCCAGCAAAAGAAACGCATAGACCCTCAACGTCGGAGAGGGTTGTAACAGAGGAGACAGCTTTTTTCGTATCCATCCCTAGTTTGATGGCAAGAACAATCTGAAAAGTGCAAGGGAAAGCTATTAGCTCAACAAACAGAAATGACGAGGAAACCTTCTACCTGTATAACCAGTACCATGCTCTAGCCCAGATACAACATAAAACAGTGATATTTCCTTAAAATCTGAATTACGTAAGCTACAATGTTACTTCTTTCATTTCCTTTTATAAAAAAACAACTGATAATACTTGAGTGTTATTAAGATATTAGTCATTTGTTTTGGTGCAATAGGTGTACTGTCACAATACAGTACTAAAAAGGAGCATGAGATTGAAAATACTTTAGAAGCAAGCCCATAATAAAAATAATTTGTCATTTACCGCTGCTAAGCGACACTCCACAACACGGTTATTATAATTTGTTGCAGCAGTCTCTGCTTTCTTGGACTCTGCCAAACAATGGGCGATCACAAATGTACCACCTGGAGGTAGTCGGACATCAGTTGCATGAATTGGATTAAAATCTATCAACTCAGCGAATCCAGGTTTGGCCATGATAGATATAGCCTACAAAAATACAATGAAATGTTAAATGGGAACAAGATCAATTGAGTTAAGCAAAGCATTTTAATTTACTTTAGCAACTGACATTACTTACAAAAAAGATAAGAAACACCCCACAAATCTCAACAAGAAATTCCTGGATTGTATTACCTGATCCATGCCTCCAGACTGTGTTCCAATGTGGCGCTCAGACAGACAAGTGAATTGAGCAACTTCTTTCTGCATGGTTTGAATATAATAAGTAATATAAATAGGAATTGACCACTGGAAGTTTGCTGTGCTAAACACACGTAAAAAGAATATAAATGGGTGAAAATTCATCTGATCACCAATATAGTCAATGCCAGAAACAATGCATCAGCATAATCAGCAACCACCATCTACTTTGGCTATCCAATTTGTACAGCCATTAACAAGCAGGGTGTTTACTTCTGCTGCATCTGCCACTTATATCTCCATTTGACATAAAGGCAAAAAGGCACTTGTTTCTTGCCAATTGTGCGACATATTAGCGCTTTACAAAATTAATTGCATTAAAGTAATACCTTTGGAAAGTTTTTCTCAAGGACTCCCATGATAGCAATTGTTGCTGAACAGACAAACGCCGCTGAGCTTGACAATCCAGAGCCTAATAAGAGAAATAACAGCAGCAAACCTTTATAAAACATGTCATTTGAACAGAAGGAAAGATTTGTACAACTAAAGAACTGAATCGAACCTTGAGGAACTGTGCCATCAACAACAACATCAAGTGCAACAGGTTTGCCCAGATCTATCCCTTTTGATCTACAGTACTCGTAAACTCCCTTGTATCTGCAGATTGCAAATCAAGTGGATACAAGCATATCACATACTGATATACTCATTTTCTACAACAAAAATAATTGGGAACAAAATACTTCAATATCCAGGTTTCTGCAGCAAGAATTCAAAATTGTAACTTACCCACACATGAAATAGTGCCCCCATTTGTGATTTTTTATGTCAATTTCCTACACCAGAAACAAAACACTTAATGTTGTTAAGACCAGGCAAACAAATACGAACATATTTTTGCGCAGCAAGCAGAGCTGGTACTACTATCAACACGAAGTAATTGGAAATCTATACCTGACACAAGAATTTCTTTAGCACAAGGTATACATTGGCTGCATCACGACCAAGAAACTACTAGCAACTACTAGCAGCATTTACAAGTTCACTGTTAGTGCCATCGGGTAGCTGAAACTATCCTACTAGTCAACTGCTCCCACTGCGCTGATGTAGCAGGGAAGGACCTTCAGGTCCAAAGCAGGTCAGTTCCGTGACCCACCTGAGGACCACAGGTTATCAAGTTCATGGGTAAGGTAACGGACCTGCCCCACGTCACGGGCTTTTTGTTGCGATATGCTAATTAATCGGAAGTAATGCAACCGCCGCCGCGCTCCAATGGTAGGAACGAGACGAGATCCTCGTGCCGTACCTCCCCCCTCCACGAGTAAATTAAATTAACGCAGATTAGTTGGAGCACGGCCGGAGAATCGCGCCTAAAAATTCCCCGTGACAGCATCATGTTTTCCCCCAAATCACCGTCGAAATGAAGCCCCGATCGGATCAACACCGCCCAAAAACTGTATTACCAATCTATCTAAATGGATAGAGCAGGCAGCATAGCAGGGCATTGGTACCTTGTCCGGGTCGGCAGGGTAGACGCAGAGGGGGAACTTGTCGTCGACATTGGCGACCCGCACCTGGCCGCCTTCGGCCCTACGGATGGCGACGATCATGTCCTGGCGGATGGCCATGGGCAGCACCGAGTACCCCTCGTAGTCGATGTGCTCCCCGATCAGATTCACCCTCCCTGCAGCAACAGCCAGCCAGCCCGCGGCGCGGCCAGTCTCAGTCTCAGCCTCAACCGCTCTGAAGCACACACGCGCACGCGCAGTCCAGGGACGGGGACGGACGGACCTGGGGAGCGGGCGAAGAGCGCGGGGCGGGCGCCGTAGACGGCGTGGAAGCGGTCCCCGAGGCGGGAGAAGCGGAGGCGCGCCTCGTCGAGCTGCGCGCCCGCGGCGTAGACCGGCTCCAGCGAAGAGAGCGTCGGCACGAGCTCCGCCGCCTCGGCGGGGAGCTGCCGGGTAAGGTGGCCATGTCCTTGCCGTCACTCTCGCGGCCGACTCGCCGCTACTCTCGCGCTGCGCACCGGCTTCGCCTGCGGCGGCGGCGT
The DNA here is from genome assembly GCA_904845875.1 of Miscanthus lutarioriparius. Lineage (NCBI taxonomy): Eukaryota > Viridiplantae > Streptophyta > Magnoliopsida > Poales > Poaceae > Miscanthus > Miscanthus lutarioriparius. Next base: position 139,419,793 of record CAJGYO010000002.1, read on the forward strand.
CTCGTCGCTGTCCGTGTTGTATGGCGTGATGACTCGTCGTGGTTGCGATTGACTTGTGGAACCTTCTCTCTTTCTGGGCTATACCCCTTTGTATCCGTCGGGAGATCCCGTGCTGATGAGCTGTAGCCTCTTGTCTCCTAGTCGGATAGGGCCAACCTGTCAGTGCCACCGCCCGTGCGTTCTGGAATCCACGTGGCACGGATGCGGGCGTGGCACTTGGATCAGGATCGGATCGGATGCCAGGATAAGGTCTGTCTATTAATTAACTGGTGATTATGATTTATCCTTCGGTCCCAAAATAAATCAATAATAATTTGACCAACTTTATAGTGAAGAGTAGGAACACTTAAGAAACCAAATGATAAAAGTACATTCATAATATATAGTTATATTAATTTGATGTCATAAGTATTGATGCTCATTTCTATAAATTTCAAATAATTTAACTGAGAACAACTCTAAGGATGGAGTATAATGTTATATTGTACTACTTCAGTTACAAATTATAGTTTGTTTTACTTTTTTTACTGAAAGTTTAATCACTCGTTTTATTCAAAAAATATGTGCAAATATACATAAATTTAAGTCATAAAGAACTTTTATTAATAAAGCAAGTCACATCAAAAGAAATGATATTTTACACAAAATTCTGAATAAGACGAGTGGTCAAATATTTAGTCAAAAAAGTCAAACGAATTATAATTTAAAACGGATGGAGTACTCCCTATGTAGCGAATGTAACTCTTGTTTTTGAGAAATCATATAGCTTTATATTTAACTAAATTTACATAAAAAAGATTACTAGTATTTATGATAGCGGTTATTATTAGGTTAATTATGGAACACATTTGATAATATATTTATTTAAAGCCATAAGTGTGAATAACATTTTCTATAAATTAATTTAAAGAAGTACACATTTAAATTGGCGCAAAGAAGTTTAAGAGCACCTACAAGAATCCAGGCTCTACACAAGTGTTAGGTCTGATTGGGGAGCTATAGCTCTTTTCAAAAGTACTTCCTGGTGAAGCTATCTATTTGGGGAGCTCCAGAGCCGTAGCATTTTTCAAAAGTACTTCCTAGAAAAGCTGCGTGGAAAAGCTCGGAAGACTATTCTGAGAGAGCTTTTCTACTCCCTCCATCCAAAATCGTTTGACTCTTTTGGCATCAAGTTTAACCACTCGTCTTATTCAAAAAATTTATGTAAATATAGTTAAATTTAGGTCATTCTTGAAGAACGTTTATTAATAAACCAAGCCATAACAAAAGAAGTGATATTTTGCACACAATTTTGAATAAAACCAGTGGTCAAACTTAGTGTCAAAAAAATTAAACGTCTTATAATTTATGATGGATTGAGTACTTTTTAGCACGAAGTGTGGCTTTTAAAGCTTTTGTCACCTTGAAAAAGCTACCCAGTTTAGGAAAGCTCCCAGCTTTCTGTGCGTGAGGGATCGACCCTAAGCTCGCCGTCTTGCTCGTCGTTAGTCGCTCAACAGGAGCAGTGATTGAGCGCCCCGCTGACTTTTGTGGCAGCCGCTCAGGAAGCGGACGCATCCTGGGTGGTCGCCTGCTCTTCGGCAGAGGCTGCCCAGTGGACAATGGACTCGCCTCTGTTGTTGCCTATGCAGGGGCCACCACCGGGGGAGGGGGCTTGGCGTCATGGATGTCTAGGCGCACCCTGACCCAGCGCTAGTCGAGGCAGCCACCACGGGAAACACGACGGTCGTGGCTGCCATGGACATCATCAACCGCACTCTGTCCCCTCATATGACCTCTAACGATAGACGCCTCAAGCGTTTCATCGAGCGAATCACAAATGCGAGGCAGTCGCCACTCCTGGAGCTACCAGGAGATGATACGGCCTACGGCGGACGTACACCGCCCGTGCTCCCCAAGAGAAGCAAGCGGATAGCGGCGCAGTGCATATCACATATCCCAGCGTCAAAGCGAGGTGAGCACCTTATCTTGAAGCACCTAGAACTAACCATCGAGATATCGTCTCCGTCGACGTCGACCCTGAAGGCGTACGAAGAAATCTTCAGTGGTGACCCAGGTAATACGCGGATGCTACGTGAGTTGTTCCCACAGGATGGCGACGTGGGTCCGCGCAAGCAGCGCCGTTGCCGCTCGGTAGCCCGGGCATAGGCCTCTTAGCCGGCACCGTAATTAGGGTTGATCAGTGTCCAATGTAACACTATAATTTTTAATACACTAGGGAAGGTCCGAACGTCATGTATAACTTTTCTAACACGTTAGAACGTCGTTAAGACGTGTTGTATTAATTTTTTTCATTATATTTAATATAAAGACGCGCAAACCAAACCGGACCCGTTCGCTCCCGTGGTGAAGTCGCAGCGCCTAACGCCTCCTCTGCGATTTTTTTTGGCGCCGACATGTGGGCCCATGCCCTCTCCTCGCGTGGAAAAGCTCCCTATCGGCGCTGACGCCTCCCTGCCCCGCTCCCCTGACGCCGTCGAGCTCGTCGTCGTCGCCTCCACGCGCCACGCGCCGCGTCCCTGCTGCAGCGCCAGCAGCCTGTGGAGGCCTCGCTGCCCACACTCGCCCCGACTCTGGGTCCGGCTCCGCTTGCCTCTCCCGCTCCGGTTCCTCTGGCGCCGTCTCATGCACAGGTCAGGTCGGTCGATCCGAGCTCCCCGGTGACTTTGGCGTCTCCTCCCGGCGGGCGGCGCGCGGGGCCGGACAGAACACGACGCCAGTATCCCACCATAGCGCGGAGGGCCTGCGAGGCCATAGCCTGGCGGGACACCATGACATAGGCGGTCGGCAATGGCGTGGCGGTGGCGCTCCGTGGGTGCAGGGCAACTCTGGCTTCTCCCCCTGCGGCAACGCGGTCATGGCGACCCTGCTCCAGTCTCGGCGTAGCCGCACGGGTACGTGACGGTCTTCCTGTTCATCTGAATCTGTTCCGTACACCCTAAATGCCGATATTGTCGGCATCGACGATCCCAGGGACGAGCTTGTTCAGCAGTTGATCTCCGTTATCGGGATCCATGGCTCTGGTAAGATCGCCCTTGCCACAGAGGTCCACGAGAGCCATGTCGGCCTGCAGTTCTGCAGGTGTGGGTTTCTTCTACTGATAGGGGTCCAAGAGAGGTGCACTTCATTGACAAAATTGTAAGCATACTGCCAAACTCTCTTTAGTATTCACAGTTTGTTTAGATCATCGGGTGCACAGTAGCATTTGCATTCTAGATTGAACTACGCAATGTAAGCTGGCCAAATCGAAGAAGCTCCTAAAGCATTGAGTATTCTTTTTCAGACAATATTAGGAGTTTAGGACATCAAGAAATTCAGTAACTCCAGACACAATTTGGATAACATGATGATCAACCATTCATCAGACAGTTGTAACCTGAAAGGTAAGTGTAGCAAGTTATCATGCTGTTGCTATCTGCTATACGTTAAAAAACACACATTTCAGAATATTGTTTATTCTAAGTTCTATAGACTGATGTATCATCGGGATCTCTCATCTGACATTTTTATTTGTGCAGTTATTTATGATTCTATTTATAAAGAATATGATGAATAATTCAATATCCATTTCCTAGGTGCCTCTATTAATTGATCTTTGGTTAAGTTTTCGTTGATGAGCTTACTTGCATTGGGTGGTCAATAGTCTACTCCAGTCATGGGCAAATTACCTTCAAAGAAATCAAAGCTGTAATGTCCTTGCTGGCATGCTTTTACTTCCTCATCAGTGTGTCTGTTTTTGGTTTCAGGTGACAATGAACATGTCTGGTTGACCAGCACTTGGCTGCAGCTTACGACAAAACTAAATTGTTGCTGTTTGAAAGAACAAGTTTAAAGTGAATGTTATTCAGACTGAGCTTATGAGCCAGCAGCCATGGCTGTCGACCATGCTGTTTGGAAAGCATGGAAAGAGCAGCCTTGTGGTTCATAACCTGTATTTCATCTAGGAATTTGTCAAGGAGCGTCTGTGGAGCTGAGTTATAGCAGTTGCTTGTGTGGAAACTCCTTTCCTCTAAATGCCTAATGAGTTGATTTTCTTTTTCCTGGTCTACATTGGTGCTTTTCAGGTTGAGATGGGCGGCTTCAAGGCGCTATCACAACCTTCATCGGTGAGCCATTTGTGCCCCCACGATCAAGAGTGCTGCCTTTCAATTGATTTAGAGAGGTTGGGCAGCACCATCAGCTTTGCAGAGTTGATTTAGAAAGGTCAGCCTTTCCTTTTTCCTTCAGACCTCTATAAGAACTATTTCATATAATAATGCAATATATGTATCGCTTTCTTCAGTAAACAGTTGTTTTTTAGACAAAAAACAAGCTTTGATGTGAATACTCTGATCAAGGACAGTAGCCTACAGTTTACATTCGGAGACAAAATTATTGTTGGTATCCCATCAATACATGTTTTTCTTTTTTTTGCTCCATCCAAGGTCTCATGAGGTTTTCCTTTTGTTAAGCAGCAGTTTCCAATCAATCAAACTACTAAGTGTCTTTAGGACAGTCTGACAGTGTTGAGGCCTGGAGCTTTTTTCCCTCCATGAATGAACTAATGATGAATGTGTTGTGATGCCAATATTTTGTTTGTCAAGGGAAATAAAATAACTTCTCATTTTGAAAAGAAAAAATCAAGTGAAAACTTAATTATCGTCCATGTATTAGGGAATGGAAAATTGTTGATAGTTTTTTTTTCTGGTTGTTTCCTATATTGCCTTTATTGTTTTATTTTTCCCTGATTGAATTGCTTTAGGTGACTAATGTGCTGTAAGTGAGATCAGGCCTAGCGACAGCTCGGTGATATTGTGTCCATGCCACCATTTGCCAACTCCTAGCTAAGTTGTATGATCAAATTTGACTAACAATTGTAGCTTACTACTTTGAAGGATTTTTGCAATAATTGTAGGGTTATGTTTTGCAATTGCTGCAACAGCCAGGAATAAGAACAGGAGGTGCAGGTGGCATGTGCTGGCGGAGGTCATCAAAGCAGCCTATGTGCATCTTTGCAATCAGCGATCTTAAAATTGTTTGTTGACAATAAAGAAGTTGTAATTGTAAGGAAAAAGTCCATATTACTCCCTCCAAATTTGGCCTATGTCAAATAACCCCCTAAACTAACATTTGGTTCAATTTACTCCCTCCAACTATTTAAGTTGGTCCGGCCAACACCTTAAAGAGATTTTTCTTTTTTGTTTCTCTATGTACAAATTATATTTTAGTTTCAAATTTTGTGAGGTGATAGAGGACATTGTATTTTGTGTTAGAAAAATGCACTATGAATTTTTCATCATTATGTTTTATACGATATTGTATCTCTAGTGTTAATTTATTATTAAATTTCCTAAGTTATCAAAATAGTGGTAAAAAGTTAAGATATATTTTTTTAACATAACTTATGATGTTCTCTATCATATCACAAAAGTTGATATAAGACTCAACTAATACGTGGAAAAACAAAAATAACAAATCATGTTAAGGGGTAAACTAGATCAGTTGAAATAGTTGGAGGGAGTAAATTGAACTAAATATAAGTTTAGAGGGTAATATGGACATATGTCAAACTTGAGGGGAATAATTTGGATTTTTTCCTAATTGTAAAATGGTTTTTTCCCGTGAGCACGCTCTATTCATCTACATCTTTTCAAAATCATTAGCAATGAATATATGAGTTTTCTTTTGTTACTTGCTTGAATTTTTTTGAGATGTTACTCATTTATTATTCATATGAATGAATTGGATTTGTATGTTTGTTTCCCGTAGCAACGCACCGGCCATTAGCTAGTGGAGAAAAAAAAAAAAGAGAGAGCGCTTCCTGCTTTTCGAGCTTTGCAAAGAAGCGAAAGCTGCGCCTTAACTTCCGACGCCACGCCATCCTAATCCAGTTGGCTATGGCGTGAAGACGCGTCGCATCTTTAGAGCCACTATAAATTAATCCGTTCGATTAGGCAATGCCAAGTGCGGCACACGTGGACAGAAGCACAGCCCAACACCATGCGCATCGTATCATCGCAAACACAAAAGTTTATTTATGCACTTTGTATATTGATTGACTGCGTAAGTGGGAGTAAATCAACTCGATACCCTATCCTCGTCAATCTGTCACATGTAATTTCAAAGTCATCAACCTATATATTTTACTCGCGGTTGCGTAGGCTGAGGAGCTCAGGGCTCAGCAATCGAAAACAAAAGGAAATTCCGAAATTGTATCTGAAATTCAGAAAACCGCTGTGCCAAGAAAACGTTAGGCTGTTTGGTTTGAAGACATAAAATTAGTCCATCTCATCACTCTATGTTTTTTTTGTTTTTGTTTTGCGGAATGGAACATGTAAATTCGTCACTTCATTCCTCACGATCTGAGTAAGAGTCATTCTATCAAATTTTTAAAATAAACTCATGATTCACCATCATCGTTTGTTTTCTTTGACCAGACGTACCAGGCACGGTGTTGTTTGCTGGGTACAACTCCCAAGATATAATATAAGGCACCGTTTCAGAGAAATCTGAACTCGGCTGGCTCTGGCTGCATTGCCAAGCAAAGCTGTCACTCACCATGAAGAGCGGCAGCTTCCTGTAGTGTAGTAGTAGAACTACGGTGCCACAGGAACCTACGCATGCTGATGCCCGCATCCAAACGCTAGGCCTTCCTCGACGTCTTACTCTCGGAATTTAACAATTTGTCAATGAAGAACCCATCTTATCTATCGTGCTTAAGCTCACTTAAGCAGCATTGCTGAATGATGAATTGATGACGGCACCTTTGAAAACCAAAGGTTGAAACACATGTAATACAGTAAGTTTTCAGCATCAGCATTTCTTTCTCAAGTGCTAAATGGACTCATTCGCATTTCTGGGCTCTCGTGATCTCCCAAGCTGGGACAGCTTCATCACCCACAACACATCCATCGGCTCGCTTCCTGGTATTCGCAATAGCCACCGCGAAGCTCTCATTCTGGAGAGTGTAGAGATACATTGCCCGTTCATCCTGATCATTTTATCATCACGAAATTTCAATCAGAGCAGAGAGTAATGCGTTTCCATCATGCAACCGTACGCATGCTAATGGTGGAAGCTTGTTTGCCATGGCAAGTTCAAAAGACAATGTTTTGTTATGTGCTGCATATTTTTCTTAGGTCATACCTCGGGGAGCTCCAGATATTCATCAGGAGATATCTGAAGGAACTCGACAGCTGTTTGCCCAACACACCAAGCTAAGACCTCTGCACTGTCGTCTGCGATGGTCAAGTGCAGCTGAAAGCCATGCGCACATGCACTTTCGCAGGCACACTTACAAAATGAACACTGGTGTCCACCTGAATGTTCATTCACAACGCTGCCGCAAATGCTATGGAACAGTGACACCTTTAAACTGTCACAATCAATGCGATCTAACCGAACATGGGATATCTGAACATCAAAAGGCGTCAAACAAATAAAGGATGTTAGCATCAGAAAACAATTTGGTCACTCTTGAAGTCACAGTTGAAGAATGCAATGGAGTTCTGAACAGAAATAAACATAATCTGTGACTGTTTTTAGCCCTTTTAATATATTTTTAGTCTTTTCCGTATGGGGAGCATGTTAAAGGTGATCTGGTAGTCGTTTTCTAGAATGGTATCAATAGTTTTAGCAAAATGCCAATTCAACTAAACTTGAAAAGGTCTGGAAGCAACCTCACGGCAGTAATAAAGAAGACTTACATGTGTTCTGTTTGTCGAACGGGGAAGATCTGACAAGGGTGATAAATTATGCAGGCACGTTGAGTTCAGGAGTGCTGGCAGCAAGCTTAAGTTAACAAATTGAGACCCTTGCTCCTTTTCACGCCATGAGACTTCAAGGCTATTAACCATAAGATAGCCAGCAATCAGAACTTTGCCCACATAGTACCATATAGATAGTAAATGTTAATATAAAGGAAAATGCTTCTTACGTATTTGAACTCAAGGCGCAAGTCAAACCGGAGATGTACACCATATGCCCAGCTCCTACTCTACCTAATGACCTGCAGAGTAAGAGACATTTATATACTGTTATGGAATTCAGGTGCATGATGGACATAAACAGTTCAATTGGCATAGGAAGCAACAATATGTCAAAATAACAGATATGTGAAGAATGGTGGGCAGGAATGATGGAATCTGGAATAGCAAAGACAACATAATGCTTATTATTGAGGTGAAAAGCCTCATACTTTACTGAAAGATCAAGAGCAACAGCCTGTCAGATGGATGTAGCAAAATATAGCATCAGCCATCAGATATCAAGTTATTAGCTGCTAGTTATTATTACAAAGACATGTCATCCTAAAGATATTAAAATTACTACAGATTTTTTGCTTTAGATATCAAAAGCCAGAGCACTCAGCCCACACAACAGGTCCAGTGACAAACGTTTTAATGTATAATGAATTTATGACCTCATAACATCAGTGCATGTGCCCAGGCAACAGAGGGGAATCACTCGTTTTGTTGTAAATCAAATTGATTTCATATGTAAAACTCTTAAACAAGCAATTTTTAGAAAGGCAAAGACTGGATAGCTTTTCTTTCAATCATTATACCATACTGATAACACAGATGCACAAGCAGTTTGATACTGTCAGTGCCTAAGTGAGAACAATGTGGTGACCAGCATCAGGAATCTAAGATCTCGCACTTAACTCAGCCAAACTGCTGATGCATGTCAACCTAACCATTGCAAAATAAAAGGTTCTTGCACATAAGGCACATTCGATTTAGCATGACAAACAGAAATAATGATACATTTGATTTATCAGTCAAACAAGCATGCGATTTCAGAGAAAGGAATGCATGGCCGAGAAAATAAATAGATAGGCTATCGCTTAAGTACAAAAGGCGGTACCAGGGTCCAATAAAGATAAGCTTCATCAGAACAACTCCTGTTGTGTCTTCTAACTCCAAATAGAATGTAGTCCCTGATGTGCTTACTTTGCAAACACTAGTTACGATACCAAACAGACTGATTCCCACCATTTTATCATGAAGGTCACTTACATATGCCTAAAAAATAGGCATGTTATACAAAAACATGAAGAAAACATGATCGTTAGAAATTTGAGAAACAGAAAACAATGACAGAAAGCATGAAACATCAGGTGTTCCTCTCAAGAAGTATGTTTCTACTTATGAAGAGAATAAAAAGGGAAACAGTAATACTGATGGTAGGGTAATATCTGCATGTGCATGCTAAGGAACTTTTGGAACCAATGTTCTAAAAAGTGTAAGCAGTAAGCAAATGGACACCCACCGCTTAGTGATTAAGCAGAAAGTTGGTGGAATAAAAGCACAATATTTATTGAGAAGAACTACCCCAGACTGGTCATATTATGAGACGTAATAGCTAATAAGAGATCAATGCTTTCAGTTTTTACACTGGTAAACTAAGCAGTATGTTTAGCTAAACATGATAGTATCACAAGCAGACCAATATAGATCAGTAGTGAACTGAGATTTAAGGATCAGCAGAATCAGTTGTTGAAGGCTAAAGTGGTAAGTATTCAGGTTCCAAACATCATCATGGTTGCAAAATCTATCTTCTGAGAAGACCCTAATGAATGAAGGTAAGTTACATACTCGAAATGGGTATTTGCTGAAATCAATTGAACCATGCAAATCACGTGGTAATGTTACTTGCGAAGCTACATTATCCGTCAGAACACATGACAGACGAGGTCCTTGGCTCTTTACTTGAGTAGTAGGTGTAAAAGGCACCTAGCACACACGTTACATATTAGTAAAATGGAGTTCTGCAGAAAGAACTATGAAGATATCCCTACAAACCTGTTCCTCTTGTTGAGCAATTGGCACCATGTAAACCTGTGTTGCACTGCCATATTCAAGGCACAGTTCCTGAGACTCCTCATGATTATTGTCTATAAAATTTGCTATGAAAGGTCTGTCCAGTGCAAGCATGCTCCCTACACTGAAATAATATGTTTAGCTTATTGTAGTCTGAATAAATATTTGGTCCTTAGTTCTTATATAGAGTGGATCAGTGGAATGAACCTGAACAGATTTGCAAGTAAAGTCTGCTCTCCCCATAAAACTAACTTCATCTTTGCATCATCATTGTCTTCAAGAATGACCTGCATTCTTTCTGTACATCTAAATGGTTCCAACGACTCAATCTTTTCAATCCTGCAAAAGAGAAAAAAAAAAGGTGAAGTGTTTTGAAACTCTGTGCGACAAAGTAGTAGACTAGTAAGTAGTAAACCCTCGATTCCCTCATGTTTATCAGCAAACCATACTACCATAGTGACCGTGTCTCCATATATTTTACTAGACAAATATTTAAAAGGGCGTACCCAGTGCAGAGAGCTCCCGCTCTGTGCGGGGTCTGGGGAAGGGTGTCAGTGGCAAGCCTTACCCTCGCCTGTGCAATGCGAGAAGACCGCGACTCGAACCCGGGACCTTCCGGTCACAGGCGGTAAGACTCTACCGCTTGCACCAGGCCCGCCCGCCCTTCAGCAGACAAATATTTAAAAAATCAAAAGAAAATGATTGTGTCCAGATTTTGTAAATCTGAGAGCACAGAAAATGAAGAAACTAATTGCAAATTTTGTAGAAACTAAAACTAAAAATGTAGAAACTAAAACTAAAACTGAGAATAATAATTATGCTTGTAAGTATAACAACCCATAAATATCACTTTACCTGGCATAAAATGAGTATGGAACATTGTTTCTACTTTCCTCTAGAATCATAGAAGAGAATGAATAGGTGCAAAACTGTGCAGCAAGTATCAAGGCATCTTCATCTTGGTCCTGCACAAATAAAACGTGTGTGAACTAAAAAACAAATTTTACTAAGCAGCAGTTTGCCCAATTTAATCTCTAATAGCTAAAGCTGAAATTATTTGACTAGAAGCACATACAGTATTTTTTTTCTAAGCCAAAAGAAACGAGTACAATATTGCAAGCCTGAATTCATGAAAGAAGCAAGGGTTTTACAATTTGCAGCGAGAAAAATAGACACAAAATGATTTTGACATTTTTATCAAAATATTTAAGTTCCTAGCCAATTGTTGTGGTATGAAAAGTCATTGTGACTTTGTGCCAACTGAATGTGCAACTTATACAAAGGAACTTTACCTAAAAAGTAATAAATTGCAAGTAAATTATGTGCTCTGAGCAGTGCTGCCTCATACACATAAATACAATGAACCATTACCTCATCCAATAATATCACCATGTATTCTGTTGGCAAAATACGAGCATGGCCAGATCCCTCCATGGCTGTACGAAGACAACATCCTGTGAGCATAACTTCTCGACCCTTCTTCAATATACCATTTTGTCCTATGCAGTCATAGTACCTGATACAAAATTTGTATAAGTATTCCAAATACCAAGAGTAATACAATAAAACGAAATAAAAAAGAATGCTCTATCGATGAACTGCACTCCAAAAGATAAATTACTGACAATGCTAAGTTACTGACTGAGCATGGGGAGGGGGCGCGATAGCACGCACTATTTGGGGTGATGGATCAATAATCTAACTTTTGTAAATCAGAAAGATCTGTGTTATCCTACAACTATAAAATTTACATATTATACACATTTCAGGGCGATGAATGATTCAGAGTGTTCAAAGTTCAACAATAATTTCTAATAACCATAGTTAGCATTGCAGAATTCCTTGCATACATAGGTTTCCATCCAAATTTGCTGACGAATTCTTTACTGGCATACACCAGTTAAACAAATATAAACTAAGCAATATGTAGTCAGCTCTACCTTCGGTGTAAATATAGGTCGATTGTGGATGCACTCCACATGTCTCCCAAGGTAAGCATGTATATGTTTGTACCTAGAGAAGAATGACACATGACTAAGGATGATGTGGAGAAAAGCAAGTTGACAGTCATGTATCAAAAAGTGAGCTAAAATTGTAAGCAGGTTTGACCATTAGTTCTATTTTTTGAAGGATACCATTAATTCTATTTGATGTATTGCTGCACCAATGAGTAGAAATTCGGAAATTACGTGTGGCAGTCATATGGTTTTAACAGAGAGAACCCTACGATGCTGCATCACTCAACTAACCAGGAAAGTTACTAACAACTATAGCTTCTTGTTCATAGCATAGAAGTATGGTGTAAGTGAACAAGCATACCAGGAAGGACAAACACGTCAATGACAACAGCTTCAAGGACACTGTTGGGAGAAAGGAAGTTTTTCTCATGGATAGAATCGATTGTAACAGTATTTGGAAGCCGCCTCCTCTTATTCTTCGTGTTCATAAGTTTGGCCAGCTCGACCTTCCTCTTCGAGGTCAGGGATTTTCGCTGTTCTGTCCAAGACTAACAAGAGAAGCTAAGATTTAATCCTACTGTCGGCTGTACAAAAAAAAAGATATGGTAATAAGCAAAAAAAAAAAGGTTCAAATTGCCTTTGTTGTACAAATTTTTGTAGAGACTAGATTAGGCTATTAGCTTAAAACTCCTTCGTGGCATTGACATTTGCTTCAAATTCGAGCCGAGTACAAAGCATAAACAAATGCCCGCATCAGCTTACGGAAATGTAAGAATATTGAGACGTGTAGCATGGACTCGGTAGAAACAAAAATCAACCCAATTACTACCACGCAGCGAGTCGAATCAACCTAACCTGGAAGAGGTCGGAGAGAAGGATGGCGGCGGTGACGCCGCTGGAGTAGGCGCAGCAGGACTTGAGCAGCTGCGCCACCGCCCACCCCCAGGGCGGCCGCGCCGGCGCCGGCCCGTCCCCCGGAGACTCGTAGTCGTCGCCGTCGCCGGCGGACGAGGAGAGCATGGAGATGGCATAGTCGACGAACTCCAGGAATGCGCCCCCGTCGGCGGAGGCCGCGGCGGTGGCCGGATCCATGAAACCCTAGCTCAGGAGGAGCGAGGGCGGGAAACGGGAAGGGAGGGTCCAAGAGAAGAGACGGGAGAGCGCCACCGGACACCGCGTCTTGAGCGGGAATGGTTTTCGCTTCGCGCGCGATGGCCGCCTACGCCTGGTCTTGAAGTGATCTTTCTCTGTCTTGGGTGTATTTTTTTTTTTAACCTGGTCTTGGGTGTTGGGCTTAACCCACTAGAACACCTATTCCATATGAAATCGACAAGTTTCCCCCGACAAACCAGTTTTGGAAACCAGCCTGGGCCGGTTTGAATAGCACACGGCTACTCTTTTTGGAGAAACCGGCCTGGGCCAGTTTTGCCTGCTGCCTCCAAACCAGGCCGGTCTTTTGACAAACTTGTGTGTTTGGCCCAGATTTGATCCTTTTGTTGTCTTTGATTTTCTAGTCCCATCTTCAACTCTCCCGATCATATTTTGGTTGTTAACATATGCCCTCGTATTTTTGAGCGAAGCATATGTGAATTTAAAAACACATGACAACGATAGCAACGATGTTGATATCATCGGTTGTTTTTGTCTAAGGGCTAATCGGCCATGCTGTTCTCTTCAATCGGACTTTCATTAAACCAATTATAAGAGATGTTGTCTTGATGGCCTCTATAGGAGCAGCAACTCCTTTATTTTATATAAGCATATAAGCTTGCTTCAAAGGTGACCAAGCTTCTTTTTTATGAATCAACCCTTTGTTTGGTATACTTGTTCAAAAATGGGTAAAAAATTGATTGTAACTGCACCTCATTGTTAGAATTCATGACTTCATTTGTCTTCCAAATTCCAATCTCCATATATCTTAATTTGTAGGTGCGTGGTGTCTCTGATCCACCTTAATTAGATTGATTTGAGAGATCGGCCTTACTGTTTTTTTTTCTGTTTACTGCTCTGGACAGCAACAATGACATCTTCTTTGTTTCTCACTAGAGTTTTAGCTTGCTCCCCAGGCTCTGAAGATTTTATAGTGATTTTAACATTCACTAGAGTTTTAGCTTGCCCCCCAGGCTCTGAAGATTTTATAGTGATTTTAACATTCTCCCGGACATCTACAGATCTTTCGAGCACAAAATTTTGCGTGCCCTTGTCATTTCTTCTCACAAGAGGAGGCAAAAGGATTTGTTACGTGCTAGAACATTTTCCATGCTTCTGAGGGTGAACAGTTACAAGAGGGGAACATGCATAGGGAAAATTTCTACAGGAACAACAACAACAGGCACCTAACAGGAAGGCACGAACAAGCATTTCTCTAGTACCGTCAACGTCCTACTGCTACTTCCATGGTTGAGCTGCTAGTACCTTCACCGGCCTCGTTTGCTGCATCGTGGCCCTGGCTGCGGATCTTCTCTGGATACTTGGCAAAGGCAGCGGTGAGGGCCGACCTTACATCAGAACCTTTCTTCTTCTTTGCCGCATCTGGCTTTTCTACCGCATCTTGCAAACTGCCATCTGTAGATGAAGGTTGACTTTTGCTTTCTCTCGGTCTGGGGGTATCCGGTACGACAAGGTTTGGGCGGGCAGAAACCCGTTTGAATGGCTCATGGAAGGTATCAGAGTCGTTTTACCTAAAACAATACACACACATGTTAAACAGGGAAACAGGGTTCGGTAGAAGAAGAAAAAAAACTCAAAATAGGGAGTTTGCAGTTTCTGTCAAAGGGATAACCAATGTGTGCACGTTGCAGTACCTTCCGCTGACCAATTCCTGGGCATCGAGCCATCTCCTCCATAGAAGCATTCATGATTTGTGAGAGTGACTGCAAATACATGGAGAACAACCACATTTATAAGATGCATATTTATTTGCTGGATTTCTTGTGTTAATGCTACTGCCATATTGAAGTGCCACAACAGAATATATTGTCAGACAAGTGTACTTATGGAGGAAGTTTTAAGGCTTATTTTGTATGGAAGTAAAAAAAAAACTTTTAAAATGTATCAAGGACAAAGCCAAATGGACTGAAATCTGTAACTCTACAGTAGGTTCCCTGAAATGGTGAAGAGATCATAAGAACTGCTGGACAGTTCACTAGCTTAACCAAGAACCATCAATGCAAAGGGTAGCTACACTGACTATAAAAAAGACATGGTATACACTCCTCATGAAATCAACATAGAGAATGCTCCAATCAAAACATGATGTGTGTGAAACAGATAGAATAGCTAGCTTTACCTGTTAGTCCAATCGTATACTTGTATTCATATACCAGTGAAGTTTTCCTATATGATCTCAAAAATGGATATTCAGACTGCCTTCAGTATTTCACTACCAGTAGTCTCCACATGAACATTTACCATCCTTAAAATGGTGAAAGCGTTGAATATCTCTCATGATTATTTCCCGTCCTGTCACTAGAGATATTAACTTGGTCGCATTATGACAGTCATTACAAACTCGAAGGTTCTTCTTTATCTGAATTGTCGTGCCAGAGGCTGTTCGAATGAGCCCATATGCAATGGCAAGCTTCTCACTATGGGTGTTAAGTAGCTGTGCCTTGACATCATCTTCCACATCATGTATCGAATCAGTGTCTGGCACATATCCCACAGCTTTGATCTCTTCAATGAGCTTAGCCAGCCTTGCATATATTTCCTTTGCGTGCTGGTGATTTGTGCTTCCGGAGTAGAAGGTATGGACCTCATTTTTGAGCTGGATAATACTCCATCCAGGAGTCTTTTGGAGTCCTTTCTTCTCCATAGCAGTCCTCACCCTCGCGACGTCCTTCCACATTGAAGCGTTTGCATAAATGTTTGCCAAGAGGACATGATACACCCCCTCCTCTGGGTCCAGCTCAAAGATTCTCTGTGCTGATTCTTCAGCCAATTCAACATTCTTGTGCAACTTGCAAGCACCTAACATTGCACCGTAAACACTAATGCCAGGTTCTATAGGCATGTTTTGGATGAAAGACCAAGCTTCATCTAACTTCCCAGCTCGTCCAAGAAGATCCACCAAGGTACCATAGTGCTCCATTCCAGGTTCAAGCCCATAGTCCTTCATGCTAGCAAAATATTTCCGCCCTTCATCAACCAAACCAGCATGACTGCTAGCTGCAAGAACCGAGAGGAATGTTGTCTCGTTGGGCAAACTGCCAGTGCCCTTCATCTCTTCAAATAGCTCAACTGCAGCCTGGCCAAAACCATGCGAACCATAACCATGGATCATCGCATTCCAGGTGATAACATGCCTGTCCCTTGTGGAATCGAAGAGCCTTCTAGCTATGGAGACACGCCCACATTTGGAGTACATGTCGACAAGGGCCGTCAGGACATAGATATCCTGGTCCAATTGGTGCCTGATAGAATACCCATGGATCCATCTTGCCTGCAGTGGGTCAGAAATGTCCGCGACTGCAGGAATCACGCTGACTAAGGTGAACGAATCTGGTTTCACATTTTCCAACTGCATCCTAGCGAAGAGCCTCTCCGCATCCTCGGAGCATCCATTCTGCGTGAAGCCGAGGATCATCGCATTCCACGAGATCCGTGTCTTTTTTATGCCCAGCTCATTGAACGCCTGGACAGCGAGGTCTGCCCGCTTGCACTTGGAGTACGTGGTGATAAGCGCGTTCATCACCGACACATTGGACTTCAAGCCAACGCTCACAAGTAGCTCATGGACACGCCTTGCCTCGTCAAGACATCCAAGCTTCCCACACGCTTGCAATGCTGCCAACACAGCCACATCCGTCACATCCACACCCTCTTGGACCATCCTCCAGAACAAAGCCAGAGCCTCCGTGGCGTTCCCGTTCTCAGCATACCCATCAATCATGGCGTTCCAAGACACGGAGTTCCTGACCGGCATCCAATCGAAGACCGCCCTCGCCGCCTCGACCGCACCGCACTTGCAGTAGGCGTCAAGAACCGCCGTGGAGACATTGACGAGCTCATCGAGCTCCGCACGGAGCGCGAACGCGTGGACCTCTCGGCAAGCGCGGAGCGCCCGGGCGTCAGCGCAGGCCGGCAGCACGGACACGAGCGTGACGGAATCGGGCCGCTCCTCCTCCCCTGCATCCGGACGACCGCCTCCATCGCGGGCGCGGGGAGCCCGTTCCGCGCGTACCCGGCCACGAGCGCATTCCAGGCGACGCGGTCCCTGGCGGGCATGCGGTCGAACACCCTCCGCGCGTCCGCGGGGCGGCGGCACTTGAAGTACATGTTGGCAAGGGCCGTGGCAGCGAGGGACTCGGAGGTGAGCCCCCGCGCGGTCAGCTGCGCGTGGACGGCGCGGCCCGTGGCGAGGTCGGCGCGCGCCGCGCAGAGCTTGAGGAGCGCGGTGAAGGTGCGGAGGACGGGGCGCGCGGCCGCGTGGGCGGCGGAGGAGGATGACATGGAGGCGAAGGCGGCGATAGCGCCCGGCAGGTCGGAGCATGCTGCCGCCGCCCTGAGGCGCGCGTGGGGGTCGGCGGCATGCGAGGAGAGGAGACGGAGACGGGAGGGATGCGGTGGCGCAGCAGCACAGCATCGGAATCGGATTGGGAAGCTCATCGACATGCCGGCCGGCTCGCCGAGGCCCGTACTTTGTGTCGTCTGCATCAGCCCATTTTCTGGGCTCAGCTGATCAGGGATTTGCGGCCCAACTGGGATATATTAGCTTGAATGTATGTGTCCTTTTTCTTTTCTTTTTTTCTTTTTCTTTCTTTCTTTTTTGCGTTGGGAAGCCTGCAACTGCAGAGGCTTACTGGATTCAATTATGATGTTTTTGTGCTTTTTCACATGATCTCACTAGCATACTTGCAGGTTACTAGATTCGATGATTGGTGATCATGTATGTACTTGTCATGCAATATCTCATGTTTAGGCGATAAAGGAGGTCATGTTCTTCTTATGTTGGGAGAATATCTGGTGGCTTTGTACTAATGAATGTGGGCAGGACAGAGCAAATATGATCTTTCTTTTTTGTTGGAGCACACATCTAATGTTTTTTTGGGTGCCTTGAACATATTGATGTAGCTCTAGTTACCAGAATATTGTGTGTTTTTGAAGTAATTGAAATTCTTGGTTGTGCTGTAGTATTTGGTCATGTTCAGGGCCTAATCCTTTGGTTGATATGAAATGGCATATTCCGTGTGGTGAGAACTAAAGGGCTTATGCGCAATCCCATTTTGGTAATTGAAGGGCTCACTGCGCAACATTTTTTTCATATTGGTCGTTCAGCTAAACGATGAAGCTATCCAGCAAAGGAGGAGGTGATCAAGCAAAAAGATGATAAGGTAAGCAAGACAAAAATAATTCCAAAGAATGTGCGCGCTACATAGGACCTGAGGGCCGAGTCACCAGCTCGTGACAAGAATATGGCATGGATAGTGGTGTTCTGCCTACTAGCCAGTATTCTAGAGAAGGTTTACATTTAATTGTTCTGGTGCACAACATTGGGTGATCATCGCTCTCCAACACCATGTATATGCTTGTGGGGTTCCTTTTTGTGCAAAATGTTCTGCATGTTAATATATATGTATATTTTCCCAACATCTGATGCTCTAGTTGTTCTACATTTTTAGCTTAACTGGAATGCAGCTTGTCCAAAATACTACCATTCAGAGTTTGTTCAGAATAACTCAACTTTGTGTGCATATGTGATTTCTATCATTCATGCGCTACACTATACTCTGTTTCCCTGACCGGACACATCTAGTTTGCTTCACAGAAATCTACCAAAAAAAACATAATGGCATCCCCTTCTGTATCTTCCTACTCATGTAACTTATCTGCGGTGTTTCTACAGCTCAATGCAACGAAAGGCGGGGACAACTCCTCCAACAGCTCAATGCAACCCCGTGATTACCTCAAAGAAAATGATACATAAATGTTTTCTTCATTCATACCACTGGTGATCATCGATTTCTTCAACACTTAGGCCCCCTTTGGTATGGCTCCTAGGCGAAGCCAGTCAAAAAAAAAAACTAGGCGAAGAGAGCTGAAAATTGTGTTTTCTCCAGCGAAGAGAGCTGGAAGCTGTGGCTTCTCCGGCAAAATGAATGGCTCAAAAAAAAACTTCACCCAAAAAATGAACTAGGTGAAGGGAGCTGGAAACTGCGGACTAGAGCTGGAAATTGTGACTTCTCCGGCTCCGTTTCTTTTCCTGGGCACGTGGAAAACCATGATTGGTTGGACTGTGATGTGTGTGAGTGAATGCAAAAGGCAGTGATTAAAAAAGGAATTATCCGGTAGAACAATTGGACATTTCATGAATAAAACAAGAAGAGAGAATTCTGCAGTTTTTCACTGGCAAAAGCTCACACCAGCTGTTTGCTTTCAAGCCTTGAAGTCTAATAACGGCTAGAAACGTTTGGACTTTTCTGAACCCATAATGTTTCTTGTAAAAACTTCCCGAATGGGAGATTGATCAATGATCATCACATCACACTGATCCTAATTCATGCTTGAATACCAACTCTGAAGCATGCATAAACAATTTATGATCATGACGGCCTGAAGTACAGTAACCAGGTCGCTGTCAAACGTCAGGGGATGTGGTTAAACATGCTGACAATTGTCACATACAAAACGAACTAGCTGTAGCTGTAAGCAAGAGAACGAACCGATCAGAATTAGGATCAGTAACCTTCCCTCACGCTCTAGAGTCTAGACATATATCTCCAAAACCGAAGAGTATCCGCATTTTATCCGACATAATTCAAGAGGGGAAAACTGGCAATTCAGCAACTTGTAAATTTTATGTGCAAAAATGGGAAACAAAAAAGGAAGCTGGTGCCGGAGGTTGTGCGCTTTTCACAACCGGTTGACCATGTCAGCTGACTCTGGATATGGCTGCCCATAGGAGCTGAACACCAGTGGATGAACTAGCTCACTGTCAATAATCTAGGGCACATCTGATGGAGAGGGGTTGTCCTTGCGGAGCACCTTTCAATAATAGGTCATGGTTTATAAATAAGACGATGACAGTAATGTCATCATGAAAATGCCTGCGAACTTTCTTATCGATCTTTGTAAGGTCTGAGTAACGCATCTCACGCTTCCGCGCTGCTTCTTGTAGAGCAGCTTTTATGAGTCTTCTTGCACTTCCCTGAGTAAGAAAAAAAGCAGCAATCATAGTAAATGCAACTCTTGTTTTTGAAAGTAACAAAAGTAATTCAATGTATTTGTGAGGACATTGTACTATTTAACCAACAGCCAAGAAAACCAACGCAATACATGCATCAGTGGCAGATAAACTAACTTAACTTGAGCACGTTAGACTAGCGCAGTAACTTAACGTGTCAAATTGGAGACTGATGCGATATCTTACATGCTATTTCAGTGTACAAAGCAATAACATGTCCAGCCATGGCAGCTAAGTGAGTCGTCAAGAGGCAGCAGACCAAACAAATACACAAAACTAATAAGACGGGACAAAGTAACTAGGTGGACGTCAGTCATGGTAGTGCATCCCAGGTACTTAAAAAAAACTCAGAACCGATATTCCTTTCATGCAAGTAGTACATTTATTACGCTTAATCATAGGTCTAATAACCATGTACACAGTTTGCGTCATTTGACAATAAATACCATGACCACAATCTTCCTTGCAGCATTACTGGAGGGCAGGACACCGTTGACACATAGCACACACTCTCGCTAAGCAGGTCACAAACTCGTCTAGGCTGGAGGTGTGGCATGTAGCCCCAGCTTGTGTAAGCCATCTGCTGCTTGTTGAGGCTTCGGTCCCTTAATCTTAATGAAAGGCATGTTTACCTCAAAAAAAAAAAAAGACACCGTTGATACAGCAAACTTTTTCCCATAACTGATACCTAATAAATGACCCTAAATGCGAAGCAATAAAGGTTGTAACAGCTTGCTGGATCACAACAGGAGCAGAACTGTGGGATCCCGATACAGGTTGCATGCCAGCCACACATCCAGAATGAATTCATTGTTAGTATTGTAGCAACTGCGCTGGCCATAGTGGACTACCAATTTCATACTGATACTGGCAAAATGGTAAGGCCTGGATTTTAATGCAACCAAGTTGAATTCACTCTGGATGTGTTTGCCTGGATTTTATCACAGTCATGAGCTTTAAAGTGAATGCAATCTATGAGAACTAGAGACCGTCACATTCCAAATTGATCACACTGACTGATAATTCTAGTCCACAATTCCATGGGTAGAATAATAGGTTCACCATGTGTTTAGCAATTCCCTAGTTCTGATGATTCTTAAACTTTTTGTATAGTGAAAGTATTGCTAGTTGCTACCATTGCAAAACAAAAACTCCATAGAGATATTGCAGAATTTGGTGTTAATATATAGTTGTGATCTTAAGTGTTCTGGCCATGAACATTTTGCAAACTGTTTGTATTTGTTTTAAGGTTGCCATATGAAATGACTGGATACCGGATTGATCAAGAAAATCACATAAGTAATTTGAGTAGTTATGGAACTTAAAAGAAAAGGAATCTTACAGCATGTTGATGGTTGTGAACAATCTCAACAGCTTCCTGATTGCTCAGGTGTTCCCACAAACCATCTGACGCGAATATGATGAAACAGTCATTTGGTTCAAGATTGCGGGAGATGATAGATGGATCAGCACTCAATAATGGCTTGCTGAATGATTCAGAAAGCCTGAACTTGGGTTTGATCCGCTCTGTGTTATACTTTGCATGTTTCAGGTATACATCACCGATTGATCTAGACACCTGCACTGCCACCACATAATCATAAGCACCAGACATACTAGTCTCTGATTCATGAATGAATATACTATACAGGGGACTCAGGTAAGACCGACCTGTATGAGGCCCCTCACTCTCCAGACCCCATGCTTGAGTGCAACAATCTGAGCATCATCTGGGTGCTGCGCCTTGAGCTCCTGCCTGACAGCCTCCTGATTGGCATTGTGCTCACTGCATAATTGCTCTGCAGTAATCTGCCCGGCGCGGCCCACCTTCTTCCCGAGAACGGCCCGGGAGTCGCCGAGGTTGGCGACGAAAAGGGTCCTGTTGTGCACGACGCCGACGAGGCAGCACGTCCCGTCCGTGGCGATGTCCGGCTGGGCCTCCCAGAGGCTTGACACGAGCGCGAGGAAGCCTTCCTCCGTGGCCAGGAACGCCTCCCTGATGGCGTCCGCGGTGACGCCCCGAGGGCCGGAGAACGCCTCTGCGCGCAGATGAATCAAGCGTCAGCTGCCTGCCTATTATACAGTTTCACGCTCACCGCGCCGGCCGCGGGACGGGGTTGCATTCGGGCGTGGATTACCTCGGAGGTTGGGGACGAGGTGGTCGCAGGCGAAGCGGGCGGCGTCGGGGCCGCCGTGTCCGTCGAAGACGCCGACGACGGTGCCGAGGGGCGGGGCGGAGTCGAGGCGGCACTGGTCCTCGAGCACCTGGTTGGCCTGGGCGACGGCGACGGAGACGTCGCCGGCGAGGCAGCGCGCGAGGTCGCGCCACCAGAGCAGGCCGTCGCGGCCCTCAGAGTCGTCCGCCGAGGAGGAGGAGGAGGAGGCCGCGGCGGCGTGGGCGCCGGGGGCCGGCGAGGTGGGCCAGACCCCGCCGCACGCCGAGAGGAGCCTGAGGAGCGGGCCCAGCATGCTCCCGCCACATCGCCGACCGGGGCGTCCCCGAGGCGGCGCGGGGAGGACGAGCGGGCGCGGGCGCGGGCGGCGGCTGCGGAGGCGGGGCAGTTTCGGTGGTGTGGTGTGGTGTGGGGAGGGGCGAGTGGGGCGAGGGTCGCAATCGGCCGCGTACCGGAGTACGAGAAGAATGGGAGGGGAACGGAACGGGATGGAACGGCCGAGCCGGACGCCCGGACGTGGGGGCAGCGGGCAGGGCGAGCCGGGTTCGGTGCGACGCGGTGCGCGCCTGCCTCCTCGCTCGCGTCGCGCTCGGTGGGGTGGGGACGTGAGGTGAACCTTTTTTCGTTAAAAAACAAATTTTATAATCGTTTTCTTTTTGTGCGTGCTTTAAAGTAAGCAGCCGCCGGCCGGCGGGCGGGCGGGCGAGGCGTGTCGTGCGGCCAGCGCGATGGGCCGCTCTAGCTCTTGCATTGCTCGCATCGCATACGGGTGTGCCCGCACATGATTGCTCAAAGACTTCGATCCGGCAAGAATAATAGTTTGTGTACGTCAGGATAATATATATATATACACACCCCTCCGGACATTTTCATATACTTTTGTATCAAGTGGCCATCACGGATTATTCGGTAGTACATCATACTTACACAAGCTAGTATTCTAGAAAGACGTTTTCCATGATTCTCTACTCATATTTGTTACCTCTAAAGTCTAAACAACCCAACGCATTATCGTTCACGCTTTCTTTAACTTGTTCGCCCAACGATAAGGGATTTACATTTTCGCTCTTTGTATGCATATATTTGTTTTCTCTCTTTAAAAATTAATACAAAATATTGGAACTTGTCCGGATCGATTCTGAATTCTAGTCTTATTGATAGGGATAGAGTTTTCGTGGAAAATACCTTCTAACAACAAGATTGCCTCTCTAAAGTGTGCATATGATATAGAAAAGTTGTTGGATGATAAAAGATATAGAGAACATCTTTTTATTCAGATGGCTTTCTCCTCGTTTTGTGGTTTTAAAATGCTAGCATAACTGTGACCTATCATGTCACTATAAATTTGATGTAGCAAGGACATAATTAAATATGAGCACTCGTCCGAAAAAAGACTAAAAAAATCCTAACCTGGATAAAAAATTTGGTTACAAACCAAGCACGACTCATCCAATAATTTGAGCTTGACTGTATTTTCAGATTTTACTTTTGTAGAATATACGTACGCAATGCTCAGGACAAAGTACACAAACGCACATTGTTTAGATCTAAAGAAATAAATATTGACATATATACAAAACAGTAAAATTATAGTTAAACACATTGAAAAATGTAAACTTTCCAAGGTCCTGAACTTTTCTCTCTTTTTTTGATAGGGGTCCTTAACTTTTCAAGGTCTCTAAACTTTGAAAAATGTAAACGTCCGTAACTGTTTTTGATCCCCGTAATAACCACAGTGTTCTCTCGCGTCTCACCCCTACAAGGCCCTAATGGTACACGAATCTTAAGGCACGAATGGAGGAATAGAAGTAAGCGTACGGCCATCGCGCCAGCCGCACCCCGCACAGGCGCGCGGCGCACACTCGTCTCATCGGAGAAAAGGAGATCCGGACTAGGGTTTTAAACGGCGATGGGTGCGGCGGGCGACGAGAAGGCGGCTGCGGCTGTGGGGGCCGGTGCCGCCGGCGCCGAGGGCGAGGGGGCGGTGGACTCCAAGGACCTTCAGCAGCAGAGCAAGGCGCTCGACAAGCTCACCGATCACGTCGAGGACCGGCAGCTCGATTCATCCCGTGTCCAATCCGTACGTTTAATCCCCCCCTCCCCGCCCCCACCGATTCCTTCTCTCTGCTTCCTCTCTAGTGCTCTAGTGAGGAATAGCTGGACGATCTTACCCTTTTTGGATCCATCACACATAGGTGGTTTTAGATTTTGTGCAGTATACGTGCTTTGCGGTGATGCCATGCTTCACCTAAAGTTCTGCCTGTAAATTTACCTGAATCCTGATATAGCTAGCTCATGTGTAATTTTGCTTGCTTGAATCCTGGTTCATCAACTAAACATATGCTGCGTTTAGTAGAAATAACAAAACGTTTTGTTCTGTGCAAAATCTTGTATCAGTACTACTGCCATTGCACTTAAGAATTGACCGGTGACCGCTACACGAGTAGGAAGTCTAACTGCCATTGCGCATATGAAGCAACTTCCATCACAAGTAGGAAGTCTAACTGCTATTGCACTTATGAATCGACTGCCATCACAAATGGGAAGTCTAACTGCTATTTTACATTGCTACAAATGGAAGCAAGCACATGGACATCTCATAATTTCCGAATGTCGATTGTACCAGGACCCATGATATTTCTAGCAGGTTCTGTTTGCACGTCAATCTGTTCTAACCTTCTTTTAAGTTTCCTTCCAAAATAAACCAGTAACGCCATGTCGTGGTCGAGTTATGTACTTATTTCTAGCTTAACCACAAAAGATGTCTGTAGGATTTCTTACAGATCTGAATATAGTTTGCAACATGATTGTCAACTGCTATCTATTAAACTCAGTTTTGTAGCACCCTATAGAATTTTTGCTGTCACTCCATGTACAAATATATTTCTGTCTTGGCTACTAAATTTATCTAGATTGTCTGAGTAAAGTAACACCAGTTTTTCGTCATTAAAATACTTTTACTGCAGATTCGTAGTTTCTTACCAACAACTGCGCGAGAAATTAGTAGTAAAAAGAAAGCCCCCAGTGGACCTTATTATGTCCAAAATGATATACATTTAGAGTATGCACTTGAGGGAAAGCATTGGATCAACAATAAGTGGCATTCGATTGTATTTGCTTGGATAACATTTCTATTCACCTTTGATTCTTATCTGCTCATTGCAATGATCTTGAACGTTATTTTATAGTTTTATGAATACTAAAGTCGTAGATAAAAGTAGAAGTCAATTGCAGAGTTATAGAGAAACGTTGTGTTTGATTCAGCTATGCTTTTAAATTGGTGCAACTCTTTTTTACATGCTTTGTTTATGCTGCAGGCCATGGCGGCGCTTGCTTCATCCAAAGAGGCTGACTGGAATGCAATGAGGCTGAGGTTAGCACATAACATGTCCACAACTATTAGCTCCTTGCGATCCTTCCTCTACGGTAGCTTCGGTAGGGCAGCACTTTTTGCAGCACAGTATGAAAATAAAGCTTCCAGGATCTTGATTGAGTTGGATGATCAGAAAGTAGCATGCAAATTGGAAGAAAATCTAATTGGAATATAGCGTTCTTGATTCTGTAATTTTAGCCTAACCTTTTCCTTTTGGTGGTCGGTGCATTTCAGTATACTATATTGCTATAATGCTATTTGACTATTTGATGTTTCAATTTCTGTGCACTGTGATTATTCTGTAGTTCTTGTAACATATTATTTTATTGGGTGATATGAACTCTCCATCTGAAATGTACACAATAAGCAGATATAGTCCATCTCTTCCATTGGTGACATATTGTTTTTTTTTCCGGAAAAGTGCCATGTAACAGTTTTATCACATTCACTGCATTTACTCTTTCATCAGGGAGAAAGAACTAGCTGCTGTCAAGATCAACCCTACCGATGTTGAAATTATTGCTAATGAGCTTGAGGTACTCATCCAAAACCTTGACTGACAAATAATGTTTATTTTTAAAAAAAGCTGTTCTCAAGTGTATCTGAATATGCAGCTGGACAAGAAGATTGCAGAGAGAACCCTCCGAGAGCACAAAGGTGATGCTGTAGCTGCAGTTCGATTCTTGCTGCACTAGTTTGGAGACTTAGTTGCCAGCATTATATGGTTTCCTTCAATTCAGTACAACATGTGATGATGTGAAGCAGTAGTACTTTTCTGTGCCTGTGTTGGTAGTTTGCTATGTCAAAAATGAAATGATCATACTTGGCATTGACCAAGAGCCTTTCTTGCCATGATGTTTGCGAACTATTTTCTGTTCTGCTGTAAAAGCCTCTGGTTTTAACCAGAAAATCCTCTACCTTCATTTGCATTTTGTATTTTCGGAGATAGCTGCAAACATTAGAAACAGAAAATGTGTATGAAACAAATGAGAACCTCCGATACACACAACAGTTTTCTCGAATGGATTTTCCCAAGACGTGAGGTCTCTGAAGGTTTTAGAAAATGGGGATCACTCTATTTATTAGTCATAGCTAGGTGAAGTGTCTTCAAAGGTAAGAAACATGGCAAATTGTCTGTGCTTGATTGCTTCTGCGTCATCCGACCTGCGGGCTCGTACTGTACAGCTGTTTGCTTGTTGCAGTGGCAATCCTTCATCAAGGAGCTGCAGCCTGCGTTAGGGGTCCGTTAGGGACTTGGGGCTCTCCATGGCTCTAGCGCCTCTATATGCTCCTATATAGTACAGTGAACAATGCTCCATCGGGGAGCTACAACTTGCTGGATTGAGAGGACTTCGAAGCTCTAGCTTTTCTTTCGCTACAATAACCTGAGGAGCCAGGGAGGGCTTTTCTTCACGCTACAATTGGTTGGAAAAATGGGGACTAATTTTCTTTATGCTAATTTGTTGGTTGGAAAAAAACATTTATCATTTTTTGGTGAAAAAACATGCACCGATAAGTTCAAGCGATAAGTTCAAGCGAACAGGGAGCTCTAGCTCCATGTTGCAGTATTCTGAGGAACTAAAACCAATGAAGAAAGAAAAGATGGTTTCCTTGACTCTAATCTATGTTGCTTTTTAGAGAAAGAAAAACCGTTTTATGAGTAGTGCAACTACAATATCATCCTATAGTATCACATTAGCCGTAGCTAGGGCTATAGAAAGCCTTCTCAAATGGGCTCTAAATTTCTGTGAAGTTAGTTTGAAACAGAGAGAGGCATAAGTGTTGATGCTCTTTCTTTCTCGAAGCACAAAATGGAACTACAGAAGTATGCATATACTACCTCTATCTTGAAAGGACGCAGTTGTGGCTTTTTTTTATAAAATCAATTTATCTCAACTTTAATTAAATATGTATAAAGAGTAATATTATTTTGAGATGCAAACATTAATACTATTTATAGTGATATTTTAGGAAGTTTGATTTATCTAAATCCAGAATTGCATCTTTTCGGCGGAGAGGTGGCATTTGCACGTACAATGCACAGATCTTCCAGGCATGCGGGCCATCTGCACAGAAAGGACGAAGAGCGATCACTCCAGAGGGGCGAGGCGCCGGCGCGCATGGTGACAAGTGGCACTCACGTCTCGGAACTCCGAAACACGTCGCCCTTGCCACGCGGCGCGATCTCATTGGCCAGCCGCTGTTCCCGTGAGTTACTATTGGGCAGCCGTTGCGGGCCACGCAACGCAAGTACACGTGTGCACTGCGAGCCTCGTCATCTCGCGGCCCCAGCCGTCAGACACAAGGATGGACCTCACCGGCCGCCCCCACTCCTTATTAAGCGCGGTGCGTTTCGCGCTCGCTATCCACCAGGAGAGTTCCGGGGCACGAGAAGAATCAGCGGAAGGTTCTGGCAGGTTCCACTCGAAGTGGTGGGCGTTCGCTCGCCGTCCACAGTGATGGCGGTCCTCGAGAGGTCGTCGTCCCCCGCCGCGGCCGCCGCCGTCGCGGCCCTGATCGCGCTCGCGTCCGTCGCCGGCGTCGCCGGCGAGGTCTTCTTCCAGGAGAAGTTTGACGGTAAACACCCGTATCTCACCCGTCTCTTCGTGGTCTCTGGATCTCCTGTCCTCCCGAGTGGCGGATCTAGCAAAAATAGGTTAGGCGTCCCGGTGCTAGATCTGAGACAATGTGCTTGCATTGCTGTTCGTTGGTTCGTGGAGCGATGCCGGTGCGGCTGTTGCTGTTTTTGTGATCTCGTTTGTTCTAGAGCGCGTTCGCGTCCGTGGCAGTCCAGCGCGCGCGCCGCGCCGCGAGGGATCTCTAGCCCAACACGCCGCTGGATGTGTTTCTCTCGTGATCTCACGGTCTAGGAGTGTGTTTCATTTCGTCTGTATTCTACACTTTTTTTTTTTTTGCGAAAGTCTGTATTCTACACTGATTCAACCTGTTCCAGTGGTAATCGTGTGGGTGTTTTTAATTAGTTTGCAATAATTTCGGGTAACTCGATAGGTTTTGTTGGGCCCAAGGTTTAGAGTATGAGTTCAGATTTTTGCCGTTGTGTGCCTCCCATGTTTGCCATCTGTTGTTTGTGAGATGACTTCGTCATTACCCGGAGAATCTATCTATCGTCTGAATTGTGCAAACTGACGGAAACAGATGGATGGGAGGATCGATGGGTCAAGTCCGACTGGAAGGACGACAACACGGCAGGCGAGTGGAACCACACGTCCGGCAAATGGAACGGAGATGCCGACGACAAAGGTGAGGAGCGACATCTGTAGGGTCACTGACCGTGATGGTCTCTGTTCTGTTCGATCGGCATGTTACTTAAGTGACATCCATTTCTGTTTGTGGGTACAGGAATCCAGACCTCTGAAGACTACAGGTTCTACGCCATTTCAGCGCAGTACCCCGAGTTCAGCAACAAGGACAAGACCCTGGTGCTGCAGTTCTCGGTGAAGCACGAGCAGAAGCTCGACTGTGGCGGTGGCTATGTGAAATTGCTTGGGTCTGATGTTGATCAGAAAAAGTTTGGTGGCGACACCCCATACAGGTAAAGATCGGTCTCCATCGATCTCCTTGCGTATTGAAGGTATAACATCTCTGACTGGTTGATTGAACAAACTGTATCTGTAATTTTCACTTTCAGCATCATGTTTGGGCCGGATATCTGTGGGTATGCCACCAAGAAGGTCCATGCTATCCTTACTAAGAACGGCAAGAACCATTTGATCAAGAAGGAGGTGCCATGCGAGACAGACCAGCTGACACATGTTTACACCCTGATCATCCGGCCTGATGCCACATACAGCATTCTCATTGATAACGATGAGAAGCAATCTGGCAGCATCTATGATGATTGGGATATTCTTCCTCCAAAGAAGATCAAAGACCCTGAAGCCAAGAAGGTGATGTTTAGACAATTCTTCCTGCCTTTGCTAAATACTGTAAAATCTTGGTTGAGCTCTTTTCACAGAGGAGCTTAATGTAGAATGTAATGGTTGCAGCCAGAAGACTGGGATGATAAGGAATACATTCCTGATCCTGAGGACAAGAAGCCAGAGGTATATACTTTACTAAGCTTGACATAGTAGTTTGGGTCATATTCTGTCCACTATGTTCTGTAACTCAGAAAGTATCATTTACTTGTATGACAATATGAGCCTATATTGTAGTATTATAAGCAGCTTTTTACGAATGATCTTTATCACTGTTGGTGTCTGACTTAGATTGTTCTTTGCAGGGTTATGATGATATTCCCAAGGAAATTCCTGACCCCGATGCAAAGAAGGTGCATATTTTGCTTATTACATAGTATTTTTTATGGCACTTATTCCATAGTATATACATCTCCTGTGATCTGATCTTAAGCAGATCCTTGATTTCACATTCTTCAATACCTGTTGCAGCCAGAGGATTGGGATGATGAGGAAGATGGTGAATGGACAGCCCCAACCATTCCTAACCCAGAGTACAAAGGACCATGGAAACAAAAGGTATGAACATGACTAAGTGGCTTAATTATGCTAGACAAAGCTGAAGTGCACCACGACACAGCTGCTGACATGAGTTGATCTTTATGTTCTTCAGAAAATCAAGAATCCTGATTACAAGGGCAAGTGGAAGGCCCCTTTGATTGACAACCCAGGTATATTTACATTTCAATTTTGAGAAGAGTCCATTTCACCTTTTATGCTTATTTTAGGAGTTCATATGCATTTGTTTATTGATGCATGCAGAATTCAAGGATGATCCTTACATCTACGCTTTTGACAGTTTGAAACACATTGGCATTGAGCTGTGGCAGGTTATTGATTTACTCCATGAACATAATGACTTTCTTAGTTATCTTGTTTGATGCCCCCACTAATTTTCATTCTCTATATCATACTAGGTTAAATCAGGAACTTTGTTCGACAACATTCTGATAACAGACGACCCTGAGTACGCCAAGAAGTTTGCAGAGGAGACCTGGGGCAAGCACAAAGATGTATGCCAACTTGTCTATATAGGGTTACTGTTTTGTACTACACATTCCTAATTGCACACAACTAAAGTAGTGATCTATTTCAGGCCGAGAAGGCTGCCTTTGACGAGGCTGAGAAAAAGAGGCTCGAGGAGGTAATGCAGAATTACTCACTATCTTTTGTGCAATGCCATCCCTGTTCTTTTTTAGAGACTGTATTAACTTGCAATGTTCCTCTTTAGCAGGAATCTGCAAGCGCGAAGGACGACGATGACGACCTAGATGTAGATGTAAGCTTTGGGTTGATTTGTTTGTACTTAAGTTTCTGCCTATATACTGTGCCAATCTTTTGTTAACGCCAAGTGGCAATTTCTTATGCTTGACAGGAGGACGAAGATGATGCCGACGATGACAAGGCTGATAATACTGCTACCGGTGAGGCCAAGGACTCTGCTGACGCAGAAGGCAAGGTCGCTTCCGATGCGAAGCCGGCCGTGGACAGCAAAGATGCTCCTGCTGAGGAGAAGAAACATGTGCGTTAACGTCGTCCCCTATACCTTATCAAAAAGAAAAAACGTCGTCCCTATACCAACTAGTCGTCCCTATATATTTTGTTTTCCACTTCTAACGTTCCTTGCTGTTTTATGCTTGCGCAGGATGAGCTCTAGAGCGTGCGGATGAAAAGCACCAGAGTTGACTTGTCAAATCTTGTGTTCCGGTTTCAGTTTCAGTCGGAGATGTTGATGATAGAGTTACCATCCCAAAAGAAGAAGGCCGCGAGTATTCCATCACTGAATAACACTACTGAAAAGGAACAGATCCGGCAATGGCCATTTCCCATTGTAGTGTCTATCCCCCTGATACCAGTGGCAATGGCCATTTCCCATTGTAGTGTCTATCCCCCTGATACGAGTGGTAGTCAGACATCGTGAAATCAAGTTTTCGTCAGTTTTGCATAGTACATGCTTTGCTCGTCGCCTTAGTTATTCGTATTCCGTGGGCGAAAAAATGGCCACCGTTTTCTTATTGGGTTACCTACGTATCGATCGGGCGATTTGTTTGGTCCCGTTGGTTCAATTCTTGCTGGCCAGTGACAAAAACATGCCTGCCTAAACGGCGGACCCCGCCGGACGTGACAAGTGACATGCACCGGTTTGTATTGGTTGCACCGGTTTGTATTGGTTAGCGTCGTTTTGTCTGGAGAAAATTATTTGTATGGCCATGTGAAACTCAGTTATTTCTTGGCCCTGAAAATTTCAAAATTCCTTGTATGGCCTTGTGTTCCATTTTCAATGCCCCATATGACACTACCGTCCATTCTGTTAGATTTTTCGGTTAAAAAGTGGGTCCCTCTTGTCATATTGTGTTGGAGGAGATATAAATACTCCTAGCCTCCTCTCCCTTCTGAATGACCGAGCAAGTTTTGTAAAAGAAAAAAAAAGCCCGACTTGTTTCTCCCTCGTCTCCCTCCCCCAGTGGAACCCTAGATCGAGAGGCAGGCGCGGCAGGCGGGCCGCGGGCCCAAGCCGCTGGCGGAGTCAAGGGGGCTAGGCAGGGCACACTTGGGTGGCAGGCGCTACCTGGCTGCTGGCTGGTCTTGTCGGCGCAGACCAAGGGCGCGTCGACGGGCCAGGCCAAGGGCGTGGGCGCAGCAAGGAGCAAAGGGCCGCGGCCGTGGCGCCGCCTCCTACAGGGGGCGCGGCCAGGCCCACAGCAAGCAGCCAGGGTGGGCGCGCGACGCCCTGCTCCTGATGGCCGGGGACGAGGCGGAAGTTGAGGCCGAGGCGCGACCCCTCCAGGGCGAGGGCACGGTACCGATGGAGCCGAAAACACAGCATGGACCACGCATTGACTCGGATGATCGGTGAGTCCCCCATGCTCGTGCCCCGGTTCAGTAAGATTAGTATAGCAGAAAATGTATGACATCAGCGTATCTGAAACTAGTTCCTTGTTCATGTTCATGTTGGATCCAAATTCAACTTTATGTCTCAAAATTAAGTTGCTTGGTAAAAAAAAGCAAGAAAAGATGTGAGATGTTTTAACTTTGAGAATGTTCTTGATTCAGACTTGATAAATTATATGGATTTAGTTAAATCAATTGTTCAGCAGTACCCTCCTGGCTATTTAGAAGTTGCACATGTTCAGTATTATGATGATGCTTTGAAAACCTTCCCAGAAGTGAAATGTGACCAAGATTTAATGTCTATTTTTGAGAAACACCATAAGACAAAGGTTGTGTATATGTTTGTTGCATATTGTGACCCCTCTGAGATATATGAACCTATCACTAAGTGAAATTTTGATGAGGAAGAGCAACTTAATATGAACACAGAAGAAACGGAAGATGATTCTTACCTTCGTAACCTATTAACAGAGAATGAATTTATAAGTGTTGATGAAGAGGGTATGTATCTATAGATTGTTCCTACAGACAATGTGGAAAAGCATGTGGATGATGATGGTGATGGGGAGGAGATGAAGATGGTGATGGTGATGGGGAGAACGGTGATGGTGAGGGATGACGGTGATGGTGAGGATGGTGATGGGAGTGAGGATATGGAAGTTGATGAGGAGTTGGCTGATTATGGAAAAAATCACACACCTAATATCGATTATGATAAAAACAACCCTCCAATGGCAATAGGCACCATGTATCCCAATATGAAAGAGTTCAAGGTGGCCCTTTCTCAGCATGCAATCAAACATGAATTCGAATTCAATATTGAGAAGAGTGCACCATCTAGATACAGGTCTATTGCTCAAGGAGAGACAAAGACAATTGCCCATGGAGGTTACATGCATCTACAATGCATAATATGCGCACTATTATGGTAATTATCTAACCTTATTCATTTATCTGACCTTGTGCATTGTTTTTCATTGCCTCTTTTTAAGCTTGTTTTGTCTTGTGTAGGTTAAAAAGAACCCTGCTGCTCATCGATGCTCTAGTGGTAGACGGTAAAAAAACGGTAAAGAATGCAACCAAGTTTTGGATATGTGAAAAGGTGAAAGATTGGTTGATTGAAGATGCAACCCTTGGAGCAAAAGAATTGACAAAGAAGAATAAAGAACATCACAAGGTCAACATCCCATACAAGAGAGTATGGGATGGTGGCAAATTAGCGTTGAAGGAACTATATGGTGATTGGGATAGTAGCTTTGACAATTTGTTTAGATTTAAGTCACAAGTTGAGATATCTTGCCCTGGTAGCATAATAGAGATTGATCATTTATAAAATAGATGGCAAAATCATGTTTAGAAGATTTTTCTTTACTATGAAACCTTGCATAGATGGCTTCCTTAGTGGTTGTAGGCCTTACTTAGCAATTGACAACACATTCTTGACTGGGAAATTCAATGGGCAGTTAGCTAGTGCTACCGCTGTTGATGGACATAAATAGATGTATCTGGTTTGTGTTGGGGTGTTTTATTTTGAAACAAGTGACAATTAGGTTTGGTTTATGCAAATGCTTAAGAAGGCCATTGGATCACCACGGGGGTTAGCAATATGCACAGATGCTGGGCAGGCAGTGATGTCTGGGGTAGCTGAGGTGTTCCCAGACGCATAATATAGGGAATGCATGTTTCACTTGGTGATGAATTTCAAGAAAAGGCGTCATGGTAAGGTTTTTTATGACCACCTTTGGCCAACAGCGTACTCATGGAACCAATATTTGTTTGACAAACATTAGGTTGTAATGGAGACAGCTAAGCCAACAGTAACTGCATATCTTAGGAAGTCTCACAAGAAATTGTGGAGCAGGAGTCAATTTTCAACCATTTGCAAAGTGAACTACGTAACAAACAATTTGGCAGAATTCTTTAACAATTGGGTTAAGGAACACAAGTCAATGATTTTGAATGACTTCATGGACAAGATTAGGCAAATGATTATGGTAAAGTGGAACCAAAGGAGGAAGATATCAAGACAGCTTGGTGGGTTCATTCTACCCCACATAATCAAGATGTTGAATGAGAAGAGTAGAGAGCTAAACTTGGAGGTTGAGGAATGCTCAGAAGATGTTGGTGAGATTACTGCATTAGAAGAGAGTGGATTCAGGTTTGTGGTCAACTTAAATGACAGGACATGTTCTTGTAGATAATGGCAAGTATCTGACATTCCTTGCAAACATGCTATAGCATTCATTACAGCCAAAACCAATTCATCTCTAGAGAGTTATGTGGATTTGTATTACTCCGTTTGGAAGTTCAGAATAGCATATGAGCAACTAATCCCTGCAATGCCTGACAAATCCAAATGGCCTAAAGCAACACATGGATTTTTTATGCACCCACCATTACTAACAACTGTTGCTAGATAGCCCTGCCATTTGTATTTGCCGCATGAAGTGAACTATTTGAACCAATTTATATTGAGATCTCATTATTGTTTATCTATATAACGTGGATAAATTTTATTGCACAAATAATGGAGACCGTCAATACATCTCTTTTTTTTGATAAAATTTAATCACAGTAGATAAGACATAATATGGATGAATTACAAAGCTTAGATAATGCATATTATTATAACAAAATTATTTCCAAATTATAATATAATGTGGATGAATTTTAATGTCAAAATAAACCATACAAATACTCAGTGTCATAGAGGTAATATTGTAAACATTAGATGAAGCAGAGCCATACAAGTAATCAGCTCATTTTTTTTGCAATAGGGGTATTATGGATAATTCGCATGGCACTTAACGGTGTTGGGGTCCAAAATTGACGGTAGTGTCATGGGTCATTAAAATTCGAAGACAGGACCATATAAGGAATTTTAAAGTTTGCAGAGCCATACAAGGAATAACTGAGTTTCACAGTGCCATACAGATGATTTTCTCGTTTGACTGTAGATTGTTAAAGCGAGACAGTGGGAAAACTTGCAGACCTCCGCAATTCTCTTTCTTTCGGCCTGATTAGGTGAGGATATCCTCTCCTATGTAAAAATGACAAGCTCGATAGCGCGCGCTTCGGTGCGCGGGCGACGGGGCAAATAGTGAATCGACAGTATCCAGTAAGCGAACAGTGGCGCCGTTCGGTTGGTGTAAAAACCAGCTGGAATTCACTGTTCACGGCTGGTTGTTACTGTTCACTCCCACACAAATTCCTCCAGATTTCTCCCCGCGAACAGGACCCGTGTGAAAACAATACCTAATTTTAAACTAATTTGTTACTTAGTACATAACTTGGAGAAAAAAAATCCTTCTTTTTTCCGTACACTGGCAGCGCCTAATGTTAAACTAATTTGTTACTACTTAGTAGGTAACCTGGAGAAAAAAATGCTGGAGAAAAAAAAAGAAAAGAAAAGTGAACTCTACAGTGGCAAACAGCGCCTGATGCACTGAGAGAGCAGCATTTTATTCCTTGTTGGGATATAATAACTTTATGCCAAACTCGCGATGAAAAAAATTGATGCCAAACTCTCGTTGATTAGTAGCTGGTGGAGACAGCGCAGCACAAGATAATCAGCCATAAATCTCAGCATGCAGAATGACAAAATAGGACATTCTATTTTGTGTGTGATTTTAAAGTTACAAAGAACTGTAACATGAAATTTTGCTCTATTTCTGAAACTACATGAAGTTTTACTTATTCTGGTTTTTCTGCTAGAACTAGAATATTTATAGACAATACTACTTGAAGACTAAAAAAGTTATTTTTTTTGTCTCCTTGAACTATCTTCTTAGTTTCGATTTCCTCGAACTTCAAAACCAGACAAATTGCTTCCTCAACTTTCAAAACTGTTTAAATTATCTCGCTCTCCGTTTACTGTAAGAAGCATTTTACCCGGTTTTAGGAATTATTTGTTTTAGCTTTTTGCTGCTTTTATCAGCAAGAAGTTAGAAAGCTGAAACAAACGAAATTCTTTCTCTCTAAAAAAAGAAGTCAGCAACCATTTTGCTTCTCCGTCACCTCCACGGCTCCACTTCCTCGACGACGCCTCCGGTTCATCAACCCTGCCGGCCATGGCGGCTGCGGCCTGCGGCGGCGCAGAGCTCCTCGCGGCGAGCACGAAGATTATCGGCGTTGGGCGCAACTACATCGCCCACGCCAAGGAGCTCGGCAACCCGGTCCCCAAGGTGCGGTTCGCGCGCCTTCCATCCTCGATCCCAAAACGCTCCCGCGATTCCAACTTCCCTGCCCGCGCGGCCTCTGGTTTGATCTCGCGTGTGTTTGGGGTGTGTTGCAGGAGCCCGTCCTGTTCCTGAAGCCGACCTCGTCGTTCCTCCACGCTGGCGTGGCCACCGCCGCCGTGGAGATCCCGTAGCCGCTCGAGTCACTGCACCACGAGGTCGAGCTCGCCGTCGTCATCTCCCGGCGCGGGCGCGACATCCCCGAGGCGTCCGCCATGGACTTCGTCGGAGGTAAGTTGAGAATTGCGTCACAATGGGTGACGTGAGAATGTGAGATAATTAACGATGGAGCCTTCGTGTGATAGTAAGGCTTTGTATCCTGATTTATTTTATATATAGAGAAAAGTTCGTGTGTTTGCAAAGTGCCAAAGTGCACTAAAAAGTTCCTATGGTTTATTGTTCAGAAAGATCAATTAGGATTCTAGGATATAGGATATGTTCATGCTCTGGAAACTATTTAGGATCATTGAGAGTTGTTTTGGCATTACTGCTTTATTGTGACAAGGAGTGCTGGAAGCTAGAAACAGATGGATTTTAGCAGTTCTAGTTTAGTTTGACAAGCTTGGTGGAAAATGCAAGCGAGCAATTTAAAAGTTAGAATTGCCAAGGCGAACTTGCGCTCATTTGCTGATTGTTATTCTATAGGCGGGAATACGAAATTATGTTTCATGGCACAGAGAAATGCAAAACTTGTGAATTCAACTATGTTTTTTTTTGTACAATTGTGGTTTTATGGCCTGACTGATAACTATTTGTAATCTATTCTCTTCATCATTAATGAACTTGAGTTAAAAGCTTACAAGTAGTCTCTTTTGTGCTTACCTTCTTTTTTTGCTTTTTGAATTGAGCAGTTTAAAGTGTTTGTTAGCGACAAACTAAATATGAGATAACTGCTTGCATTATTGAATTTCCCAGGTTATGCACTTGCTTTGGACATGACAGCAAGGGAACTTCAATCTGCTGCTAAGGTGAGTTCTACCTTCTGTAGTTTTCCAGATGTCAGTACTACTAGTTCAATTACTGTTGTTGTAGTGTCATCTGCCATACCTTAGTGTTTGTTGAATGTTATGTATGATCATACAAGCATTCAATTTGCATAAGTAAATTCAGTAACTAACTTTGCAATTTAGTCTCATCAGTGGATCTTCTCCATGATCATATCTATTGATGAATAGCAAAGAGTCAGATGCTTTTAGTCAAGCTAGTTACTGTCTTCATCCATCCAGTATATTTCAATATATTTTGGTGTACAAATCTGGTAGCATTAATTGGCTGCCAAGACCTTAAGTAGACTCAATCTCTTGATGTTTTTTTTAATTAAAAAGAACTTTACCATTAATTTTCTTATCATATTTACCATCCACTAATTTGCAGTCTGCAGGCCTCCCATGGACTTTGGCCAAAGGACAAGACACCTTCACTCCAATTAGTGCAGTAGTAAGCAATTTTTTTCTTCATGTGCTTGGAGTTGTTTGGTGGTGGCTCAGGACAGTATGTTTTATTTATTTGTGTTCGCTTGTTATAATTACACCTCAATGAATCAATGCCATATTCAAGTTAGTCAGTGCAAAAGTGTTGCTAGATGGAGACACCTCATCTTTGTTGTCTTACGTGTTCTCCGCAGCCATCCAGTGACATGAAATGTGTAATCCCATCAGTATGACACACCATGTTTTGACTTCCATTAATGATAATTTTTCCATCAATCAGGTTCCTAAATCGGCTGTCACTAATCCCGACGATCTTGAGCTCTGGCTAAAGGTATTTCTGCAAATATGTACTGAATTTATTTAATGTTGCCCGAAGTGGTAGAGCATATGGTGTACAATTGACTACCAACTGTATCCAGATAGATGATGAACTAAGGCAGAAAGGATCGACAATTGACATGATATTCAAGATTCCTTTTCTGATCAGCTATATCAGTTCCATCATGACATTAATGGAGGGTGATGTGATACTAACAGGTAGTGACATTTTCTCGAGCTCAGCTTGTTTTTGCGCATCTGAGGTCTTTCTGCGGGATATTCATTTGTTCCTCTACAGGTACTCCTGAGGGTGTGGGTCCTGTGCGAGTAGGTCAGAAGATCAAAGCTGGTATAACTGACCTAATTGATGTCGAGTTTGATGTTCGGAGGCGCAATGGGTCATTTTCCGCATGATGCAATAAGCAAGAAAGTATTGGTAAGCAACAAGTATTGGGAGCATATGAGCTGCAATTGTTTTTTTCTAATACAATGCATACGATAGTAAGTCTGCATGCCTTTATTCGCTGTGTGAGGTGTGACTAAAATTAATATCAGGCAATTGAGTTCATGAAAGCAAACCTGTTTACCTGTAGCAAGGTCAATATGATCAGATTACCTGCTTTGCAGAGATGTCATGATTCACCTAAAGTTCTGCCAGTAAATTTATCTGAATCCTGATATAGCTAGCTCATGTGTAATTTTACTTGCTTGAATCCTGGTACATCAATGAAACATATACTGCGCTGAGAGAAATAACAAAATGTGTTGTTCAGCGCAAATCTTGTATCAGTACTACTGCCATTGCACTTAAGAATCAACTGCCATTGCACTTATGAATCGACTGCCATCACGAATGGGAAGTCTAACTGCTATTTTTACATTGCTACAAATGGAAGAAAGAACATGCACATCTCATAATTCCGAATGTCGATTGTACGAGGACCCATGATATTTTCTTAGGAGGTTCTGTTTGCACGTTTATGTGTGCTAACCTTCTTTTTAAGTTTCCTTCCCAAAATAAACTAGTAATACCATGTTGTGATCGAGTTATGTACTTATTTCTAGCTTAACCACAAAAGATGTCTGTAGGATTTCTTACAGATCTGAATATAGTTTGCAACATGTTTGTTTACTGCTATCTATTATTAAACTCACTTTTCTAGCACCTTATAGAATTTTCGCTCACTCCATATACAAATATATTTCTTTTTCGGCTACTAAATTATCTAGACTGACCGAGTATAGTAACACCAGTTAATTCGTCATTAAAATACTTTTACTGCACATTCATAGTTTCTTACCAACAACTGCGTGAGAAATTAGTACTAAAAAGAAAGCCCCCAATGGATCTTATCATGTCCAATGATCTACATTTAGTCGTTTATTTACAGAGGGAGTATGCACTTGAGGGGAAGCATTGGATGAACAATCAAAGTGGTATCCGATTGTATTTGCTTGGATAACCTTTCTATTCACCTCTAATTCTTATCTGCTCATTGCAATGATCTTGAACATTATTTTATAGTTTTAGAATACTAAAATGATAGATAAAAGTAGAAGTCAAATATAGAGTTATAGAGAAATGTTGTGTTTGATTCAGCTATGTTTTAAATACTAAATATGTTGGTGTAACAGTTTTTTTACATGCTTTGTTTATGTTGCAGGCCATGGCAGCACTTGCTTCATCCAAAGAGGCTGACTGGAAAGTAGCATGGAACAACAACAACAACAAAGCCTTTAAGTCCCAAACAAGTTGGGGTAGACTAGAGTTGAAACCCAGCCGAAGCAAATCTAATTGGAATATAGCGTTCTTGGTTCTGTAATTTTAGTCTGACCTTTTGCTTTTGGTGGTCTGTGCATTTCAGTATACTATATTGCTATTTGATGTTTCAATTTCTGTGCACCCTGTGATTATTCTGTAGTTCTTGTAACAGATTATTTTATTGGGTGATATGAACTCTCCATCTGAAATGTACACAATAAGCAGATATAGTTCATATCCTCCATTGGTGACAAATTGGTTTATTTTTCTTTCCGGAAAAGTGCCATGTAACAGTTTTATCACATTCACTGCATTTACTCTTTCATCAGGGAGAAAGAATTAGTTGCTGTCAAGATCAACCCTGCTGATGTTGAAATTTTTGCTAATGAGCTTGAGGTGCTCATCCAAAACCTTGATTGACAAATAATGTTTATAAAGTCTATTTTCAAGTGTATCTGAATATGCAGCTGGACAAGAAGATTGCAGAGAGAACCCTTCGAGAGCACAAAGGTGATGCACAAAGGTGATGCTGTAGCTGCGGTTCGATTCTTGCTGCACTAGTTTCGAGATTTAGTTGCCAGCATTATATGTTTTTTCTTCAATCAACACAACAGGTGATGATGTGAAGCAGTAATGCAGTAGTACTTTTCTGTGCCTGTGTTGGGAATTTGCTCTGTCACAGTGAAATGATCATACTTGGCATTGACCAAGACCTTTCTTGCCATCATGTTTGCGAACTATTTTCTGTTCTGCTGTAAAAGAATGGTTTTAAGCACAAAATCCTCCTATACCTTCATTTAGCGTTTTGTTCTTTTCGGAAATAGCTGCAAACATTAGAAACAGAAAATGTATATGAAACAAATGAGAACCTCTGATACACAACAGTTTTCTCGAATGTATTTTTCCAAGACATGATGTCTCTGAAGGTTGTAGAAAAGGTGGATCACTATGTTCGTATAAATAAATCATAGCTCAGTGAAGTGTCTTCAAAGGTACTACATCCATTCTAAATTATAAGATGTTTTGTCTTCTCTAAATACATTGCTTTTCTAAGTGTATAGTAAAAGCTATGTATGTAGAAAAATCCAAAACGTCGTATAATTTGAAATAAAGGAAGTAAGAAACATGGCAAATTGCATGTGCTTGATTGCTTCTGCATCATCCAACTTGTAGGCTCAACTCTTTGCTTGTTGCAATGGCAATGCTTTATCAAGGAGCTGCAACCTGCATTAAGGGACAGTTTGGGACTTGGAGTGGGCCTTCGTGGTTCTAGCTCTGCAGTACAATAATATGCGAAGTCGGAGCCCGTGGGGGCATGCTTCACCACCTCCACATTGTTTTTGGGTGGGTAATGCTACATCGGGGAGCTGCAACCTGTCTGCGAGGGCCGTTTGAGAGGGTTTTCCTTGGCTCTAGCTCCATGCTATACCAACCTAATAAGACGATAGACGAGAAGGGTTTTCCTTGCAAACTTGAGGAGGCGAAAGCGATAGAGGGGAAAAAAAATGGTTTCAAATGCGCTATGTTGGTTTTAGGAGAAAGAAAAACCACGTCATGAGCAGTCCAACTTCAATATCATCTATAGAATTGCGTTAGCTAGAGCCGGGGCTACAAAGAGCCATCTCAAATAGAGTCTATATTTCTGTGGTTGTTTTGAAACATATTTACGTAGGGTGGGCAAGCATGCATATACTCCCTTTATCTCCAAAAGATGCAATTCTAGCTTTCTACAAAGTCAATTTATCTCAACTTTAATCAAATATGTACAAAAAATAATATATTTATAATACAAAATTATAATTAAATTCATCATAAATTAATTTTTATAATTCATATATCGATTTTTGAGTTATAATTAATAATATACTATTTTCTATAAACTTAGCTTTATATTTTAGAAAGTTTGATTCGCCAAATGCACAATTTCATCTTCCAAGCATGAGGGCCTTCTACAGAGGGATCCAACTGCAGAAACACTACCACAGAGAGTACGAAGAGCGATCATTCCAACTTTCCAAGGCGAGGCGCCGGCGCGCATGGTGGCATTTACGAAACACGTCGAACTTGCCACGCGGCGCATCACCATTGGCCTGTTGCCGTTCCCGTGAGTACAGCAGGGCAGCCATCGCGGGCCACGTGTGCACTGCGAGCCTAGTCACCTTCCGCGGCCCCAGCCGTCAGCCACAACGCTGAACCCAAGGTAACCTAACCGGATGCGACGGGGACCCCTCTGCCCGCCCGCTCCTTATTTAGCGCGCGGTGCGTTTCGTGCTCGCTATCCACCAGGAGGATAATCAGAGGAAGGTTCTAGTAGTTTCCACTCTACTCGAAGTGGTAGGCGTTTGCTCGCCGTCGACGGCGATGCCGATCCTCGAGGGGTCGTCGGCCCCCAGCCGCGGCTGCCGCCGCCGTCGCGGCCCTGATCGCGCTCGCGTCCGTCGCTGGCGTCGCCGGCGAGGTCTTCTTCGAGGAGAAGTTTGACGGTAAATACCCGGATCTCACCCGTCTCTTCGTGGTCTCTGGATCTCCTGTGCTCCTGAGGCGCTGTGCTTGAATTGCTGTCCGGTGTGGCTGTTACTGTTTTTTGTGGCCTGTTTGCACTCGGGGTCCGGCGAAGGTGATGTTGCCCGGTTTCAGTGGAGGCCTGCAGGCACTCCCACATCTGCCCGCGGGCGGGAGGAGCTGCGCAGGGACGATGGTCGCATTGCTGTTCGTTGGTTCGTGGAGCGATGCCGGTGCGGCTGTTACTGTTTTTCGTGGTCTCGTTTGTTCTGGAGCGCGTTCGCGTCCGTGGGTG
Organism: Miscanthus lutarioriparius; assembly: GCA_904845875.1. Taxonomy (NCBI): domain Eukaryota; kingdom Viridiplantae; phylum Streptophyta; class Magnoliopsida; order Poales; family Poaceae; genus Miscanthus; species Miscanthus lutarioriparius. Next base: position 139,462,697 of record CAJGYO010000002.1, read on the forward strand.
TCCAGCGCGCGCCGCGAGGGATCTCTAGCCCAACCCGCCGCTGGCTGTTTTCTCTCGTGATCTCACGGTCTCGTAGTGTTTCATTTCGTCTGTGTTCTGCACTGATTCTTTCTTCGCGTGCATAGATCAGCCTGTTGCGGTGGCAATCGTGTTCGTGTGTGTGTGTTTTGATTCGTTTGCAATAGTTTCGGAAATTTCGGGTAACTCGATAAGGTTTGTTGAGCCGCAAGGTTTCAGATTTTCGCCGTTTGTGAGATGACTTCGTCATTATCTGGAGAATTTATCTATTGTCTGAACTGTGCAAACTGACGAAAACAGATGGATGGGAGGATCGCTGGGTCAAGTCCGACTGGAAGAAGGACGACAACACGGCAGGCGAGTGGAACCACACGTCCGGCAAATGGAACGGAGATGCCGACGACAAAGGTGAGAACCGACATCGGTAGGGTCACTGACCGTGTTGGTCTCTGTTCTGTTCGGCATGTTGCTTAAGTGACATCCATTTCTGTTTGTGGGTACAGGAATCCAGACCTCTGAAGACTACAGGTTCTACGCCATTTCAGCGCAGTACCCCGAGTTCAGTAACAAGGACAAGACCCTGGTGCTGCAGTTCTCGGTGAAGCACGAGCAGAAGCTTGACTGTGGTGGTGGCTATGTGAAATTGCTTGGATCTGATGTTGATCAGAAGAAGTTTGGTGGCGATACCCCATACAGGTAAAGATTGGTCTCCATCGATTTGTGTATTCAAGTTATAACATCTCTGACGTATTCAAGTTATAACATCTCTGACTGGTTGATTGAACAAACTCTATCTGTAATTTTTACTTTCAGCATCATGTTTGGGCCGGATATCTGTGGGTATGCCACCAAGAAGGTACATGCTATCCTTACTAAGAACGGCAAGAACCATTTGATCAAGAAGGAGGTGCCATGCGAGACAGACCAGCTGACACATGTTTACACCCTGATCATCCGGCCTGATGCCACATACAGCATTCTCATTGATAACGATGAGAAGCAATCTGGCAGCATCTACGCTGATTGGGATATTCTTCCTCCAAAGAAGATCAAAGACCCTGAAGCCAAGAAGGTGATGTTTAGACAATTCTTCCTGCGTTTGCTAAATACTGTAAAATCTTGGTTGAGCTCTTTTCACAGAGGAGCTTAATGTAGAATGTAATGGTTGCAGCCAGAAGACTGGGATGATAAGGAATACATTCCTGATCCCGAGGACAAGAAGCCAGAGGTATATACTTTACTAAGCTTGGCATAGTAGTTTGGGTCATATTCTGTCCACTATGTTCTGTAACTCAGAAAGCTTTAAGTAAAAGTATCATTTACTTGTATGAGCCTATATTGTAGTATTATAAGCAGCCTTTTTACGAGTGATCTTTATCACTGTTGGTGTCTGACTTAGATTGTTCTTTGCAGGGTTATGATGATATTCCCAAGGAAATTCCTGACCCCGATGCAAAAAAGGTGCATATTTTGCTTATTCCATCGTATTTTTATGGCACTTATTCCATAGTATATACACCTCCTGTGATCAGATCATCAGCAGATCCTTGATTTCACATTCTTCAATACCTGTTGCAGCCAGAGGATTGGGATGATGAGGAAGATGGTGAATGGACAGCCCCAACCATTCCTAACCCAGAGTACAAAGGACCATGGAAGCAAAATGTATGAACATGACTAAGTGGCTTAATTATGCAAGACAAGCTGCAGTGTGTCATGACACATCTGCTGACATGAGTTGATCTTTGTGTTGTCCAGAAAATCAAGAATCCGGACTACAAGGGCAAGTGGAAGGCCCCTTTGATTGACAACCCAGGTATATTTTCCTTTCAATTTTGAGAGAGGCAATTTCACCTGAGGCTAACCCTACTTTCCATTTCAGCTTTTATGCTTATTATGAAAGTAAATTGAATTTATTTTTTGATGTGTGCAGATTTCAAGGACGATCCTTACATCTACGCTTTTGACAGTTTGAAGCACATTGGCATTGAGCTGTGGCAGGTTATTGATTTACTCCATGAACATGATGACTTTCTTAGTTATCTTGTCCGATGCCCCACTAATTTTCATTCTCTATCATACTAGGTTAAATCAGGAACTTTGTTCGACAACATTTTGATAACTGATGACCCTGAGTACGCCAAGAAGTTAGCAGTGGAGACCTGGGGCAAGCAGAAAGATGTATGCCAACTTGTCTATATGGGGTTACTGTTTTGTACTCTACATTCCTAAGTGCACACAACTAAAATAATGATCTGTTTCAGGTTGAGAAGGCTGCCTTTGACGAGGTTGAGAAAAAGAGGCTTGAGGAGGTGATACACATGCACTGTCTTTTTGCAATCCCATCCCTTTTCTTTTTTGAGATTCATGCGTAGCATAGTCCTCTCCAAAACAAAATAAAATTTATCCAGTTCAGTATTAACTCGCAATGTTTCTCTTTGACAGGAATCTGCAAGCAGTAAGGACGACGATGACGACTTAGATGTAGATGTAAGCTTTGGGTTGATTTGTTTGTGCTTAAGTTTCTACCTATATACCATGCCAATCTTTTGTTAACGCCAAATTGCAATTGCTTATGCCTGACAGGAGGATGAGGATGATGCGGACGATGACAAGGCCGATAATACTGATACTGATGAGGCCGAGGACAGCGAAGATGCTAAACATGTGCGTTAACGTCGTCCCTATACCAACTAGGCTACTCTATTTTTATTTTTTCACTTCTAACGTTCCTTCCTGTTGATGCTTGTGCAGGATGAGCTCTAGAGCGCACCGAGGTAGAGGAATGCCGTCACGTCTTTTGTTCCAGTTCCAGTTTCAATCGGAGCTGTTGATGACAGAGTTACCACCCCCCAACAGAACAAGGCCGTAGCGCGTGCGCTGGTCTCGACATAGCGAGTAGTCCATCCCTTTGTAACACTACTGAGAAGAAGCAAATCCGGCAATTTCCATTTTCCCACTGTAGTGTCTATTCCCCTAATGCGGGCGGTAGTCAGACATCGTGAAACCAAGTTTTCGTCAGTGTTGCGTAGACATATTCTTAGCTCGTTGTCTTAGTAGTTATATTATTTGCATTCCATGGCCTAAAAATGGCCACCGCTTTCTTGTTGGGTATCTACCGTTCCGGCGATTTGTTTGGCTGGACGTGTTGGTTTAATTCTTGCTGGCCAGCGACAAAAACATGCCTGGCCTATTGGAGTCGATATGCTTGTTTGATTCCTTCCAGCGTTTGGCACAACGCCACGGGGGAAGTTCTAAACTCGTAATTCTCTTCCTTTCGGCCTAATTGGCTGAGCATATCCTCTCCTTTGTAAAATTGATGTCAAACTACAGCCTGTTCGTTATTGTAGTTTGTCAGAACGATCGTAAATTTTCAAATTTAACAGTATTTTTCTCTCTCATACAAATAAGTACCAACAAAGAAGATTGTAAAAACGATGAATCAAAACCGAATCGTTGATAAGTCGGTGATTGAGACACCACCAGATGATCAATTTTCAGCATGCAGAGTGACGAAACCGGCGTTATATTTTGGATTTTAGAGTTACAAAAACTGTAACAGTATAGTATCCTGCAGTGGAAGCATAAAATTTTGCACTTTATCTTAAACTACATGAAGTTTTTGCTCTTTCTGTTTTTTTTTTCTATACCCGATATCCTCCTCTTAACTCTGAAACCAAACAAATTGCACCCCGCTAACTCAAACCATTTAAATTATCTAACTCCCCGGAGTGATTCCCATAGTGATTTTGTTATTTTTAAATAAAACTTTAAAAACTAGATAAGGTTTTTAAACCAAAAAGGCATCTATATAAACTCATAAAATTTTCAAGAAAAATCGTAGATAGATTGGGACACTATAAACCAAAATGAATTATTTAGATTTTGTGGAAATATATACAAAATTCTCAAAACATTCTAATAAATGTCTAAGCAAGTTTTAAAAACTTTTCATAACAAAAGCATAATATGCAACCAGATGAATGCACTGCACATTAATGTATGTTACATCCATATTGTTTGCATCTCATATTTTTGTTGGGGAAATTTTTAAAACACGTCTAGACATTGACTAGGATGTTTTGAGAATTTTTTGGATACTTTTCCCATTTAAGCTAAATCTATAGATATATTTTCATTATTTAATATTTTATTTAGGTTTTCATGTCTCGCTTTTTTAATGTGTTTATAGACCTTATTATTGAGTGTTTATTAGGCTTTTTTTAATTAAAAATGATCAAAGCTTCTTGGAAAAATGCTTCTGGTAAGGATGAAAACGAACGGAAACGAATAGAAAATAACTCTTACCGTTTCGTTTCCATATTTTTTGACAGAAATAGGAGCGGGAGCCGGACAGGAACGAAATCGATAATGGGATAAACGGTAATACGAAAACAGGTAAATACGATAAAAAAAAATAGACAGAAATAAACGGTAAGCGGAAACTTAAGTCAGGATTACATGTCATAGCAACCCAATTACATTATATAACATAAAGCGAACTGTATAAGTGTACACGTAATACACCTCACAACTCTCATAGTCACGGCATGACATACATAAACATAAACCAAATTGAATAAGTACAGCTCACAAGAAGTCACGGGCTCACTGCATTAGTGCATGACAAACGCAAAGTCTACAGCAGCATGAGGCAGGCCACAGCAACGCCACCACCGGAGGTCATAGGTGAGAGGTGAGCACTCGGCAGGGAGCTCCCGTCTGCGTCGACGAGCATGCGGCGGCGGCAGCAAAGCAGAGTGGAGCAGCTTCGCGATGGGATGACAGAGGAAAGGAGGGAGTAATGGAAGGATGGAGTGCCGTTGTGCCCAGGCCGGTGTGCCGGTCACGGCCTCACGGGAGGACGGAGGAGGGAGACAGGGAGTCGACGGCGGCGGCTGAAAGGAGTCAGGGGAAGGAAGAAGTGCATCAGTGCGTACTGCTGCTGGTAGGGTTTTATTTGGGCCAAATTGGGCCTCTGCGGAACGAACAGGCAAGTAGGCCGCAACACATTCGACTTATCCCGGATTGAAATACAAACGGATGAAAACGGGATATCCTGGTTAAAAAACAGCGGAAATATGGACGGACAAACGCTCAACCATTTTCGGTCCCGCTCCTGTTTCATCCCGTCTCGTTTTCGTTCCATTTCTGTATTTTCCCGAAAAAAAAAAAATAGTCGAGAAAAAGCGGTATACGGTTGCGGACGGAACGGGACTCCCGTCCATTTTCAACCTTACTAACTAGTGTAGGGAGGTACCTTAAGCACTTTTACGAATTGATTGAGGAAGACATTTTACCCGGCTTTAGAACCAGAAGAAAACTTGGACTACGATAACAGTTTTTTTAGAGGAGACTACGATAATATCTTAGAGCATCTTTAAGATTTTTTCTTAAACTCACTATCGAAACCATCATTTGGAAAGTCATTTGGATAAAAATCGTTATCTATATCTTTCCACCCTCCAATAACTTTTCTAGATCTTGCACGCACGCTAGAGAGCTAGCCCGCTCTCCATCTTAAGCTAGTGAGAAATCCATAATAAAAGATGATAATATTTAGAAATCTAACTTAAGAAGCTATTAGAGTTTTTATTTTGGTTGCCAAACTCTCCATTCCTATCAATTAGAATGGAGATATGGTACAAGTGGGGCTCTGGACATCTTATGTTGGGCCTAGGTATGCAGCAGCAAAACAGCCCTGTAAGCCCATGTATCTCATCCGTAATTTCTCAAAAAAAAAAAAAAAACTCAACCGCAACAAAAGAAAGAAAGAAAAAAGGCCGCAGTATCGATTAGTTAGTCGTTATCCACCAACCAATTCGCATCACCGTCACATCCACTTCCTCGTCGAAAGCCTCCGGTCCACCAACCATGCCGGCGGCAATGGCGGCTGCGGCGGCGCAAAGGCTCCTCGCGGCGAGCACGAAAATCATCGGCGTTGGGCGCAACTACGTAGCCCACGCCAAGGAGCTCGGCAACCCAGTCCCCAAGGTGCGGTCCGCCCGCCTCCCATCCTCGATCCCAAAACGCTGCCGCGCTTCTAACTTCCCTCCCCCTCCTTCCCGCGCGGCCCTCTGGTTTGATCTCGCTTATGTTTGGGTGTGTTGCAGGAGCCCGTCCTGTTCCTGAAGCCGACCTCGTCGTTCCTCCACGCTGGAGTGGCCACCGCCGCCGTGGAGATCCCGGAGCCGCTCGAGTCGCTGCACCACGAGGTCGAGCTCGCCGTCGTCATCTCCCGGCGCGGGCGCGACGTTCCTGAGGCGTCCGCCATGGACTTCGTCGGAGGTAATTTGAGAATTGCGTCACAACGAGTGACCTGAGATAATTAACGATGGAGCCATAGTAAGACTTTATATTCTCGTTTATAGAGAAAAAATTCGTGTGTTTGCAAAGTGTACTAAAAAATTCTTATGGTTTCATTGTTCAGAAAAATCAATTAGGATTCTATGATGTGTTCATGCTCTGGAAACTATTTAGGATCATTGAGAATTATTTTGGCCTTACTGCTTTATTGTGAAAACTGACAAGGAGTGATGGCAGCTAGAAACAGATGGATTTTAGCAATTCTAGCTTCGTTTGATAAAGTGCAAGCGAGCAATTTAACAGTTAGAATTGCCAAGGCAAGCTCATGCTCATTTGATGATGGTTATTCCATAGGCAGGAATACGGAAGTATGTTTCATGGCATATAGAAATAAAAAAAAAACTGTTTGTAATATGTTCTCTTCATCATTATTGAACTCGAGTTAAAAGGTTACAATTCCTAGTCTCCTTTGTGCTTACCTCATTCTTTTTTGTGTTTTTTGAATTGATCAGTTTAAGGCGTTTGTTGGAGACAAACTAAATATGGGATAACTGCTTGCGTCATTCAATTTCCCAGGTTATGCACTTGCTTTGGACATGACAGCAAGGGACCTTCAATCTGTTGCTAAGGTGAGTTCTACCTTCTATAGTTTTCCTGAGTCTCAGTACTAATTGTTCAATTATTGTTGTTGTAGTGTCATCTGTCATCTCCAGTTGTTGTTGAATGTCATGTACGATCATACGAGCATTTGATTTACTACATAAGGAAATTCAGTAACTAACTTTGCAATTTAGTCTCATGAGTGGATCTTCTCCATGATCATATCTATTGATGAATAGCAAAGAGTCAGATGCTTTTAGTCGAGCTAGCTACTGTCTTCATCCATCCAGTATATTTCATTCATTTCACATAACGTTTTTTTTTCTCAATATATCTTGTTGTACAAATCTGCTAGCATTAATTGGCTGCCAAGACCTTAAGTAGACTCAATCTCTTGATGTTTTTTATTCAAAAGAACTATTACCATTAATTTTCTTTTTCATATTCACCATCCACTAATTTGCAGTCTGCAGGCCTTCCATGGACTTTGGCTAAAGGGCAAGACACCTTCACTCCAATTAGTGCAGTAGTAAGCAATGGTTTTTGTTCATGTGCTTGGAATTGTTTGGTGGTGGCTCAGGAGTCAGGACAGTATGTTTTATTTATTTGTCTTCGCTTGTTATAATTACACCTCAATGAATCAATGCCATATTCTAGTCAGTGCAGAAGTGTTGTTAGATAGAGACACTTCATCTTTGTTGCCTTCCGTGCTCTCTGCAGGCATCTAGTGACATGAAATGTGTAATCCCATCAGTATGACACACCATGTTTTTACTTCAGTTAATGATAATTTCTCCATCAATCAGGTTCCAAAATCTGCTGTCACTAATCCGGATGATCTCGAGCTCTGGCTAAAGGTATCTCTGCAAATATGTACTGAATTTGTTTAATGTTGCCTGAAGTGATAGAGCATATGGTGTACAATTGACTACCAACTGTATCCAGGTAGATGATGAACTAAGGCAGAAAGGACCGACAAGTGACATGCTATTCAAGATTCCTTTTCTGATCAGCTATATCAGTTCCATCATGACATTAATGGAGGGTGATGTGATACTAACAGGTAGTGACATTTTCTCTATGTGCAGCTTGTTTTTGCGCATCTGAGGTTTTTCTGTGGCTTATTCATTCGTTCCTCAACAGGTACTCCTGAGGGTGTGGGTCCTGTCCGAGTAGGTCAGAAGATCACAGCTGGTATAACTGACCTAATTGATGTCGAGTTCGATGTTCAGAGGCGCAATCGGTCATTTTCCACATGATGCAATAAGCAAGAAAGTAATGGTAAGCAACAAGTATTGGGAACATATGAGCCAGAACTGATTTTTCTAAAAATAAGATGATACATAAGATAGTAAGGCTGCATGCTTTTATTTGTTGTGTGACTAAAAATAATATCATGCAATTGATTTCATAAAAGCAAACCTGTTTACCTGTAGCAAGGTCAATATGATCAGAAAGGGCATCATATTCTTATTCGTGGAAATTCTTGAATATGTACTCCAATTGGACAGCCAGGTGGTGTATATGTATAGGGTATAGGGCCAATATGCCAAAGCTACGTTGTCCTAATCCACATTCTCACATATACATAGCAATCAAAACCTGAAGTATATGAACTACTCGTTAGTTAGAAGCTGTGCTATATGAACTATCGTTATCCTGATTGAAAAAATATACTATTGTTGGATAACTTATAATGGTCTTAACAATTTCAATAGTAACTATTGATGCCTATCCATTCAGCGACTTATTATTTCTTACTCGTGCTGTGTGCAGGTGAATACAAAGTGCAGTCCTTGACCGTGAATCGCTTTCCTGGACCTGGAGCAATTGCAGATAGCTCTTGAGCCTTATCTTGATTTTGTTTACCTAGGTTTGGGGAGACTATCTATGAATATGCTAACTCGTTCCTGAAGTATCTTTTGTCCCAGTTGATTGATGGAACTTTAAGCTCGCTTTCTGCATGCAACCAAAAAAAAAAATATCGCAATTTTTTCCCTGCCCTGCTGCGAGAATACTGCAGCAGCGATTTGGAACAGCTTCCGAGTGCTGTGCACTGCCGATGAAATACACTCAAACGAGTGCGTGCCTTGCAGCGCAGAGCAAATAAGGTTTTACTTTTACCAAGTGTTTAATAACCATTTGATGTTACTGAATGTAGTTGCGATGACAACGCTGGATATAAGGGAATTACATGAGGGGTGGAACTTGATATTATTTCTCTATAACGATATTCATAGTGCCCGGAGTTTCATCTTGTGGATCACTGCTACTCAATTCAGACCTTCTCAGTCTCAGCATACTTCTCATTCTCAGGCCTTTCCCCCTTGACTAAGGACCTCAATGCCGTTAGGGCCGTAAACCTAACTCTATTTGCCCGTACAATCGCATTGTATACTCCCAAGCATTTCTGCTTAAAGAACTTGCCTTCAAACTTGGGTGCCTCAGCTACCAATTTTGATAGCTCATCATCTGACAAAATCTGAAAGCAAAACACTTTGGCCCATTAGTTGTATGTCTTTCCCTCAAACGAACATCAAGCAGTTATTGAACACATTTGCAATGCTTTATGCCTTTATATTTACCTCATCATATTCAAATTCTTCTTCAGGGTAACATATAACCTTGAGAGCAGGGGCAATTTTCAGAGCATCCCAATTTTCAACGTCGATTCCAGATACCTCCTTGAGAATACTAGCGGAGTGTTTCAAGGATTCATCATGTCTGTTCTCACAACGGTTGCATTCAACCAAGGCGTCGTATGCCATCTCAATGATCTCTGCGTTTACCTACATACAAGGCATTAAGTGGAAATACACAAAGGGCAGAATTTTCTGTATAAATACTACAACAATAACTGTTGTAAGTGGAAATTTAAGAAAAAACGCAAAATATTGGGAAGTGTGAAGTAAGCAAGCAATAAAGCAGGACTCACTATCTCTGGTTTGACATCGAAGCCATAACGTCCAAGGATAATCTTCATTCCTAGCTTGCTTCAATGATTGTTTTATATTCGGGCTTTCCAACGGCGCTTCTGCCCAGGTCGAAGCCACTTCTTGATCATCCTAACTAGCTGATCATTGACACCTGTAAGTGTTAGTGTTTTCGAACCACCGACAAGTAAATTTATATTTACGCGTCTGGCTCGGATGGTGTGCTCGGAGGACACAAGGGTTTATACTGGTTCGGTGGAAAATCCCTACGCCAGTTTGCTGCTGCTCGTGTTACCGGGACTTGGTTTGCAGTAGGGGTTACAAACAGACGAGAGATAGAAAGGATCCCAAGTCTCTGGTGTAAGGAGTGAATGGGTGTGAGAGCTCGATTGCTGCTCAGCCGTGTGCTCGTGTCGCGCTCTTGTGTTTTTATCTCCTAGCCCTGGCCCCCCGGTAGACGCCTTCCCCTTTTATAGGCGAAGGAAAAGCGCGGGTTACAGAGGAGAAAAATAAGAAGAATGAGAGAGAGAGAATGCTTACAGGATCACCGGGTCCTTCTTCTCCTTCATGCGGGTCCCGCCGATCCTGTAGATGTCAACAAGGATGGCTCCACATCGCGGCCCTGTTCGTCACTGGCACCATGCGTAGGCGTCATCTGCCGGTCATGGCGTTCGATTCTGTCTCGGCGGGCGTCATGGTGAACTGATGTGCCTGTCAGCGTTCGTATAAGGGTTAGACAGAATAACACCGGCACACCGACACTGATCTTGATGTGAATCCTCAAGTATGACCCATCATGGCCACGGGTTACATCGAGGCGTGCTAGTCTCTTCTCCGGTGTCAGAGTTTTGACCCAGGCCCATACGCCTGGACCTGGAGTGGTTGGCGACGGTATGGGTCCCCGTCAGACGAGATGGAAACCGTGTCCTTGGGGTTGGGCGAGACAGAGCCCGCACCCAAAGGGGTCGGGCGAGACGGAGCCCGTAGCCTTGGGCGAGACAGAAACCGTGTTCTTGGGGTCGGGCGAGACGGAGCCCGCACCTAAGGGGTTGGGTGAGACGGAGCCCGCGGCCTTGGGCAAGACCCCGCAGCCTCGAGGTTGGGCGAGACAGAGACCGCGTCCTTGGGGTCAGGCGAGACGGAGCCCGCACCCAAGGAGTCGGGCGAGATAGAGCCCACGGCCTCAGACAAGACCCTGTGGCCTCGAGGTTGGGTGATATGGAGCCCACACCCAAGGGGGCGGTCGAGATGGAGCCCACACTCAAGGGGTTGGGCTAGACGGAGCCTCACGGCCTCGAGGTCAGGCGAGACGGAGCCCGTACCCAAGGGGGCGGGTGAGATGGAGCCCGCACCCAAGGGATCGAGCAAGACGGAGCCCGCGACCTTGGGGTTGGACGAGACCTTTTGATACGTCTTGCTCCATCCGGGGAAGTCAGCGTTGGCGCTAACTTCCTTGCTTTGGGTATCCCTAATATCGATACCCGACAGTAGCCCCGAGCCTGCGGAGGAGTAGAATACTCCTTTGGAGGCTTTTTTGGATGGGAGGACTCTGAGGGCCTTGACCTTCTTTTGTAGCCCGATGATGTGTCCTGGTAGGACGGCGGTTCCCTTTTGTCACGATCGGTCTTCTTGGGGCATGTAACCATAAGATTCAGGAGGTCAGAAAGATTTTTCTTGATTCCAGTCCCCTAGGATCCGATTGGTCCATCGTCGTACTACGACCATGCATTCGGTCTCCTTGAGAGTCCAACTTCCCTCGAGCCTCCGCGTAGCAGGGGTCCGATCAAGGGTCGGCTTGTCTTTGTGATCGTTGTCCTTTAAGCTTTTTTCGATAAAATGGAGGGGCTGAGCTGTGCCATGTTTTTCCTCGATGGACGAAACATGGTGCTCGGTGAGCTGTTAATGGGCTAGTCCGAGTGGGGCCCGGCTTCCCATTCATGGGGGTCCGGCATGGGTCAGCTAGTGACCTACTCTAGATTCTTAGTGGCCAATCCATATAGTTCTCGGGTCCGTTCGACCGGTCCCGAGGGCTCGTTGCCTTTCTTCAAGGAAAAACCATGGACTAGGAACCGACCAAGACTCGAACGTGGGCTGGGATGCCTGTGGTGCTCATGCGCCTGGGTACTGGCCGCTAGTGGGCCCATCCCTTTCCACCCCTCACTCTAAGGGTGCCTCGGAGCGGCTGTAAACCCATCGGAGGGCCAGCCTTTGAACTCCTGGCCCTAAATGGGTCGTTGGAGCGTTTTCAGCTCCATATCCCACCTTACTTGTGACGGTTCTTGGCCCATTGAATGGGCGAACCATCATCCGGTGTATCCTTCGAGGGTGCGGCTAGAGATAGCGTGCGTGACCTTCGAGTGAGGTGATGTGACGCGGCACAGCGGGCGCATGAATCTAGGCGGATGGTTCGCCTTCTCACCCCGCTCCGCCCTATAAATAGTGGCCTCCCCCTTTATGTTCCTGCACATCAAAACTACAGCCTTACCTTCTCTGTTTCTCCATCGCCACCGTTCGGATCTGCCGTGCTTGCTAATCCGCCGCTGGAGCCCTAGATCTATAGCTTCCGCTCCTCCACCGCCGCCTTTGCTTCTCCGTAGCCACCTCCATCCTCCATGGATTCATGGTACCGCTCTGATGTTACCCATGCACGCATGGAGGGCCTCATCAAGTGTGGTCTTCTCCGTGGAAGGACCGATGCGGTGGAGTGGCTTGTGCTCGGCTGTGAGGATGCGCCGGCGCCGCCTAATGGCTACGTCGTCTCCTTCATGCTCTTCCACGAGCGTGGACTCATGGTTCCTCCCCACCCATTCTTCTAGGGTCTACTGCACCACTATCAGATCGAGTTGCAGTACTTGAACCCCAATAGGATCCAGCACATCGCGACCTTCATCACGATGTGCGAGGGGTACCTAGGGATCGAGCCCCACTTCGAGCTTTGGAGATATTTGTTCTCCATCTCCTTGATCAAGAAGAAGAGAGAGGCCGGGAGACCTCGGTGCCGATGGGATGCGCGGGCATCCACCTCTAGGGGCAACGCGCGACCAAGTACATGCCATACCAACTCTCCAGATCCAACAAGGGGTGGCACTCGCATTGGTTCTACCTAAAGAACGACCCTATCGCTCCCTTGCCGGTCTTCTTCGGGTGTCCGATCAAAGAGGTACAACCGTCATGGCCATGGGGGCCACCCATCAAGGAGAAGAAGCGGATGCACGACCTCCTCAAGGCCATGAAGTTCCTGAAGACCTGCGGCCTCCGTGGGTTTGGTATCATCGGGGTATCATGCGAGGAGGGTGGGACCGCTGATGGCGCGCGTCCTCCCACTATATGGGATGACGCTCGGTGCGTAGCTCGTTGAGATGACGCTCGCCCAAGGGCTGCTTCACTACAGCGAAGGTTGCACAACGTGTCAAGGAGGCCACGGGGGAGGCCAACATCATGTTCCCGATCCCGGGCATCCCGTGATGCGGCCGAATGCGGGCTTCATCAAGCTACCGGTGGCGGGGTTAGCCTTCCAGGACTCTATCGCGCCACTGCCCGAGCACGCGTCTGTAAGGGCGGCAAACCATGGCACGGATGAACAAAGGAAGAAGAAGAAGGACGACGAGGAGAAGAAACGGTGGTTGAAGCAGCGAGCGAAGATACAACGAGGGAAGCGGCGTCAATGTTCATCGAAGAAGAGGAGGAAGAAGAGGAGGAGGAGGAGGAGGATGATGGCTCCATGTTGTCCATCTCATGGGATGATCTGGCAGCCGAGGACGAGGACCCGCCTTCACCATAGGCGAGGGCTCTTCCTGTGGCATGCCACAGGATAGGAGGGGAAGGACGCGCCCCCGGAGCCGGCGGAATCAAACCGCCCCACCCCGTCCGGACCTTCGGCGTCGGCCTCGGAGCCGACGGAATTAGGCTACCTTGCCTTGTTTGGGCCTTCGATGGTGGCTCCGGAGCCGACGGAAATGGGTCGCTCCGCTCCATCCGAGCCCTCGGCGGTGAAAGCTCTAGTTTGGTTTTGGTTAATTGATGAAACCCTAAGTGCTAACCTAGTTTATCAAAGTGATTATGAGATAGGTAGCACTACTTCAAGTGATGAAGCAATGGTGAAGATCATAATGATGGTGATGGCATGGTGATGATCAAATGCTTGAACTTGAAAAGAAGAAAGAGAAAAACAAAAGGCTCAAGGCAAAGGTATAAGTGGTAGGAGCCATTTTGTTTCGGTGATCAAGACACTTAGCGAGTGTGATCACATTTAGGTTCGATAGCCGTACTATTAAGAGGGGTGAAACCCGTATCGAATGTGGTTATCAAAGTGCCACTAGATGCTCTAACTCATTGCATATGCATTTAGGATCTAGTGGAGTGCTAACACCCTTGAAAATGCTTGTGAAAATATGTTTACACACATGCACAAAGGTGATACACATTGTGTTTAGTTGCTAGAATTGAGACCTTGCTTTGTAGTTTAAGTTCATCTGGTGGAGCTCTTTAGTGTAGCAAGTGTGAGAGCTCTTAGTGAGTAGTGAAATAGCAAATTGTGTGTTTAGTGATCATAGCAACTAGAATTGTTGGATAGGTGGCTTGCAACCCTTGTAGTGCTAGAGCAAGTTTGCATTTCGCTATTTGTCATACTAATCAAATTGCTCTAGTTGATTTGTAGATTTTTAAATAGGCTATTCACCCCCTCTAGCCATATTAGGGCCTTTCAGCGGGAGGCAGCCGTTCGGATTTGTTCGAGCCCTCTAAGCCGAGCGAGGGCTCGAAGCGGCAATGCCGACGACGAGGAGCACCGGGATCGGGCAAGCCGGCCCCAAAACATCCTCGCATGATGGTGTCAGGGTAAGTCAAGAGTTTTTTCATCCTTTTGTCTTGATGGATTTTACCACGTGAACTACCGCCATGTACCTTGCAGCGTTGGAGGACATGGGACTCTCCTGCGGCTCGCTCCAAAAAAGATCCTCCTTCGGTAAACATGCTAGGAACCGGCTGGCGCCGCCCCGGTGGGGGCGTGAGTGGCTTCGGGCGGCCACGGCGTCAACCGGGGAGGCGCAGCCAATAGCCGTGTCCATGGGAGAGCAAGCGGAGGAGGGCGCATTTGAGGCACCCGTTGCGGGCGCGGTGTGGCTAGTGATGTCCTCGACGTCGTAGGAGGAGGAGGCAAGGCCGGAGGCGTGGCCATGTAGGTGGTCGTGTCCATGATGGGGCGGACAGAAGGGGGCGCACCTAAGGCATCCTTCATGGATGTGGCGATAGGGCAAGGCTCACATCCATGTCACCCACCCCCTCTATCGCTAGAGAGGTCGGCGCCGCTTGAGGTCAACGCGGGGATGTCCTGGTCTCTGGTCCGGGTGGCTACCCTCGATGAAGCGGCAGAGGAGAGGGAATGGGGGAGCATCCACATGGAGGTTGGGGACGCGGTTCGCGCCCTAACCACCATGCTGAGCTCGATGTGCGACATTGTCGCCCCTGTTGGCTAGGTATGACATGACCGTGCTTTTGACCCTCATGTTCTCTTTCTGAACCTCTAAGTCTTGTCTTCTTCATAGATCCTTATGGCCTGTAGCCGAGAGAAGTCCTAGTTCCTTGCTAAGGAGATGCGGTGGAGTGAGAGGCTAGCCGCATAGCTTGCTACCGCCTGTCAGGAGGTGGCTAAGCTTGCCCCTGCCGCCCGAGAGGTGGCCGACCTTTGAGTCAGGGAGAACGACGCTCGCGACGACGCTTATGAGTCCAAGGAGAAGCTCGCAACCCTAATTGAGAGGGCATGAATGGACGTTGTGGAGGCCGAACGGCTATAGAAGGAGCGTGATGATTTGCTCCAGGCCGTAGAGGAGCTCCACACACGGACTGAGCTGGCTCGCTAGGAGCGCGCCGATGCTCAGCAGCGGATCGACCACCACGAGGGTGAGCTTCAGAGGGAGAGGGACCTAAAGGTTGTAGCCGAGGGCGTGTCCACCAGGCTCACCGTGGTGGTCGGGCAGCGCCAAGAAGAGGTCCGGTGCATGGAGATCGAGGTAACCCGGCAGCGCGATGAGGTGCGCAGGCTTTGGACGGATGTGGATGGTAAGTCTCCGGTTTCCCTTGTTGTCTTTCTCCCTAGAATCCGTGGTAAGCCTTTTGACACGGTCGGTATGTGACTTGGGCAGGTCTCGACGACAAGCTTGGGGCGGAGGTGGTGAAGAGCCGTGGCCTAGAGAAGGTGTTTACACCAAAATTTAGGAAAGAATAACGCGAGAACTCGGAGCTCCTAAGATTGTATCATTAAGGAATTGATCAGATGTGAATTGATATCAGATGGTTTTGATGCAGTGTCAGAATCGGCTATTTTGTGGATGACGTCAGCAGACAACATCGACAGACTACGTACGGATGGCGTCAGGGAGAAAAATGTCGGACTCTACAAAAGGAAAAAGAATTGGAGTCCAAGTTATCTTAAATTAGGAATGTTTTCTTTTATTTCAAAGATTGTAATGAGTCATATTTGAGTAGGATTCATGCTTAGGATCCGAGTATAAATATTGGACCCCGGCTATTGTAAAAAACATCCAATTAATCAATACCAATTACTTTTTTTTGGCTTCACGCCAACCCTTAGGAGTAAGAGTATTGTAGATCTTGGCGAGTTCTTCAACAAGCAGGGCTGCATCGATCCGATCGACCTTCGGCTTGTCTGTAAGTACCATCATGGTTTATACTTCTATTTGTAAGGCTACATCGGTTCGGCCGAGCTCTTGCAAGCTCTAGTATAAGCTAGTTATCGATCATTATCTAGTTCAACTACGGCTGCATTGGTTAAGTTCGACCTCCACTGCTCGAATTAGATTAAGGTCAAGTTATCGGTTCTACCTAAGGGTGGCACCCTTCGGGTAGATTCATTAAGTTACCGATCTTGCTGATGTTCTTATTGTCATTAGTTTCAGCAATATCAACCTGCCCGATCGAGATCGATCTAGATCGGCCTCACATCCTTTTAGTCCATCATTTATTTTGTCACATCGCGATGGTTCGAACTTTAAACAACGGATTATGTTTTATCGGATGTTCTACTTCGATCTTGATCGTGTATAGTACGCGGTCAAGGCATGTCTGATCTTGAGAAGGTTTACTAGCTAGTTGAATCTGATCTATAGCTCGCTATTATGGTTGTAACGATCCGGTCGATCCCCACTGTTAGCACTTTAGATCGGAGTATGCTAGCTGGTAGATTTGCTTTCGACCAGGCATGACCTCGGCTGTTTGCTATGCCTACATCGACTAAAATAGCCGATTGCCCATACTTTAATGCTTACAATGTGTCTTCATGATTCTGTTAAATATGAATAGATCTGTTTACTTTAAAAGTTTAATATGTTATCTTTATTATGGCTGCCATCGATCCGGTCGAACCCCACTGTTAAGGATAACGGGTTAGATCTGATGAGTTTATAGGTCTGTCCATATTAAACAGTCGATTATTCACATGTTGTAATCCCTTTTCTACCTAAATCGGCTATTTTAGCCGACTCGCCTGTGCCTTCACAGATATGGCACGCTTTCATGAACCTGTTGAAGTATGGTCGGTTCTATGGATTTTCTGGTTCTAGACTATCATCATCATCATCATAGCTGCATCGATCCGATCGAACCTCACTATTGACGGTAATAGATTAGATCTAGACGGTTCATAGATCTGGCTGTATCAAACAGTCGATTGTTTGCGTGGCATATCTCTTTTCACCGGATTCATTGGCTCTACACCACGTATTGATCAAATCTAATTTAGCCAGTGATGCATACATGTTAATAGCTTAAGGGAAAGGATCATTAAAACTGAGTATGTTGCATTCATTACTATAAAAACAATCATGGCCCGCGAGCGTCACAGTTCTTAACAGCCGATTTCTTCTCGTATCGGTTATTTAGTCGTTTTTCCTATCTGGCTACTCCCGAAGCGGCACACTTGGAACTGTCTACACAAAACCAGCATGTTCCACCATAAATTACTGATAAATTTTCTCTCCTTATCAATTGTAGGTCAAATTGACTAGCATGCCTTGGGAATTCATAGGATCGACTGGTCCTACGTTGAAGCCACACGGATCTCTAGGCTCGCTCCGATCAGATCCTTCCGCTTGTTGTGTGTTGACACATTTTTACGCCGACACATGTTCTGGCACGCCCGGTGGGACCCCACAATCGTCATGGCAACTCACAACAACAGGGACATTCTTATAGTGCCTTATGAAGACCTACCCGATGAAGACAAAGATGTCATCGGCAAGGCTATAGAAGAATTCCAGAACAAGTGTTTGCTGTCCTATACCAAGACACATGGCAATAAAGTTGTTCAGAAATATCTACTACCAAGAGTTTTGATGCATGGGTAGTCAGATACAGACAAAGCTGATGATATGTGTTTCTTCATAGATGCTGTAAACAAATATGTTCATGATGCCATGTTGAACCATAATACAACTTTCTTGAACATATTCCATAATACCATGAAAGAGGTGTTTCATGGATACCCAATTGATCAGGTTGGACCAGCTTATTATAACATTCCACATCCATTGACTCAGGGGACTAATCAAGCCAGTACTAGCCATCAAGAAGCATGTCGACAGAATATCGTCGTCAGTCCTTCGAGGGGTATCCCGTGATGGTAGATTTGTTGGTGAGGGTGCGCGTAATCAAGAACCGATGGTGACACAAGGCGCTAAGAGAACGATTTAGATAGGTTTGGATCGTCTGATCGACGTAATACCCTACATCCTATGTCTTTATTGTATTGTATTGAATATGGGATATATGTAGATGTTGACTAGGGGACCCCTACCTCTCCTTATATACTCTGGAGGGGTAGGGTTACAAGGAAAGCTATCCTATTTGGTACTATACAATATCTTGCAGTGCACGTCGACCAGTGTCGTACACGCCTTGATCTTGTGGGCTAGGGCACCTCTGCTCCTTGGCCCATGTCTTGTCTTATGGATATCGGGGGTCATATCCTCCACAAAGCAACACTAACTGGTAATGATGATATCCAGGCAGTTCAGAGCTCATCTGAGCAAGTTCAAGGT
Source organism: Miscanthus lutarioriparius (assembly GCA_904845875.1). Classification (NCBI taxonomy): domain Eukaryota; kingdom Viridiplantae; phylum Streptophyta; class Magnoliopsida; order Poales; family Poaceae; genus Miscanthus; species Miscanthus lutarioriparius. The sequence goes on from CAJGYO010000002.1 coordinate 139,481,607, forward strand.
ATCACTACTAATCAAATACAAAATAATCTTGGATTATCAGTGCAGTATGTGCAACAGCCGACGGGGCAAGTTCAGAATCAAATGGTTAATTTTGGCACATCAGGCCAAATACCGTTGTCGGCTCAAAAAATAGCGCCATCGGTTCAAAGGATTTGTAGAGATACAGATCCTAACATTTATAACAAGAGACTTCAAGCAGCAAATCAGCAAAGGACCCAACATATAGAGATTCTATAAGGGTATCATTATGGCACATATTACAATATCCTTCATATGACCCCAAATCCAGGGTACCAAGGTACCCAAAATTTTAATCCACAGATGGGTCAAACAATTGTAGAGAAATCTAGATTCGAGTGCTGAGAGTTGTTGCTCAGAGTGACCGAGATGATGAAGAATTAGTTCGGTTTGAAGCCAAAGGGGTAGACCTTTTCGTACAAACGTCCATATCCAGAGTGGTATGATTTGGTCGCTCTTCCTACAAATTAGAAGCTCCCAGAGTTTGCTAAGTTCACTAGCCAAGATAGCACAAGCATAATAGAACATGTCAGTCGGTATCTTATATAGTTGGGCAAAGCATCCATTGAAGAGGCTCATCAAGTTCGTTTCTTCTCTTTGTCCCTATCAGGACCAGCCTTTACTTGGTTTTCATCGTTGCCAATTAATTCCATTGCCAATTGGGCTGACTTAAAGAAAAAGTTTCATATATATTTCTATACTGGGATAGGAGAAAAGAAAATCATAGATTTGACAACCATAAGGCAGAGAACTAATGAATCGGGTGCCGAGTTTCTTCAGAGGTTCCGAGAGACCAGAAATTTGTGCTTATCATGGAATCTAACTGATGATCAGCTAGCTGCTTTAGCTGTTCAGGGAATGTTGCCAACATGGAGGGAGAAGCTGTTTGGGCAAGAGTTTGACAACTTAGGTCGGTTGGCTCAACGAGTGGCAGCGCTCAAAAGCCAATTTTAGAATATGCGCAGAGATACTCGATTCTAGAAGAGTGCCATAATTGCCAAAGCCTATAATCCATACTCAGTTGATGACGGCGATGAGGATGATGATATTGCTATGGCCGAATGGAATTGGGGTAAGAAGACAGTGATGGTACCAAATCCTTGGGGAAAAAGAGTTGAAGAGACCTATGATTTCGACATCACATAATCAGACAAGCTCTTCGATTTCTTGCTTTAGAGGGGACATATCAAGTTGCCCGCCAATCATGTTATGTTACCTCCTGATCAGTTGAAGAATAAGAAGTTCTGCAAATTTCATAACGCTACTTCTCATTCTACTAATGAGTGCATAATTTTTTGGCAACATATACTGAGGGCTATTCAGCAAGGGAAGCTTAAATTTGATACACCTCAAAAGATGAAAGTTGATGATAATTCTTTCCTAAGAGATCAGAATATAGTCGATGTGAAGTTGCTCAAGGGAAAGACTAAAGTCCTAACATCAACCAGAGCAAAAGAAACCGGAACCGTCGACCCAAAGGTGCAAATATCGGCTGATGAATACAGAGAGATTAAAAGGCGCCGCGACCAACAGAAGAGCTGATATGAGCAGGGAGAGACATCAAGGAATGGGGCGATAAGGTCGTGTGTTACATCTCAAATTTTGTTGAATAAATGGCAACGACAGAAGGAAAATGATTATCAGCGTTGGTTAGAAGAGAAGGAATACCAACGTCAACAGGAGAAAGAGAGGTATAAAAGAAAGCAAACTGAATCACATTGGAATTGTCCTTTCTTCAGACATTGTTGGAATGAAGGTTTAAAATTACCTACTAGAAATGATTGCCCAGAGTGTAGTGAGAAATATTGGGAGTTTAGGCAATCTCAAGCCAACCGCCGGTCTATCCATGCTCGAGATGAGTATCATCATAATAACAAGGATCGGCACTTAAAAAATAGAAGTGTTCATGATCGGCTTGGGAAGCGAGTTGTTGATCAAAACTGGGCTAATTATAAAGAAGAAGGTAATGAGGAAGAGTGTGTTTGGCAGGAAGGACAATTGTGTCCAGGAGTTTTGACAAGAAGCCAAAAAAGAAGGATGCAACGCTTAAGGAACAGAGAGCTAGAATTGGCTCAGGCATCTGGTAGACCTCAAGTGTGGCGTGCTAAACAAACAGCCGACAGGGGTCAACCATCGGCTAATATTCAAATGGCTTTTCTGTTGCCATCAGAATTCAGAGCTCCAGCAAATCAAGAAGTCTATTCAAATTTTGATGAATTGGAGTATGAGGAGATAGTTGCTAAGTTGACGGTTATACAGCAAGCTATATTCGATAAGCCAGTCAAGCATCGGCACTTAAAAACTTTATATATAAAAGGTTTCATTGATGGGAAGCCGATGAGCAAATGCTGATAGATGGAGGTGCTTCTGTTAATCTTATGCCTTACACTACTTTTCTCAAGCTTGGCAAGGGACCAGAAGATCTGATTGAGACCGACATGATGCTTAAGGATTTTGGGGGTAATGCATCCAAGATCAGGGGGGCAATAAACATCGAATTGACAATTGAAAGTAAGACTTTGCTCACTACATTCTTTGTCATTGATGGAAAGGGTTCATACAGTTTACTCCTTGGTTACGATTGGATTCTTACAAATTATTGTGTACCATTGCCTTTGCATCAATGCTTGATTCGGTGGCATGGAGATGATGTTGAGCTCGTTCATGCTGATGATTCTATGAGTATAGCAATAGCTGATCTAATGTATTGGGAACAGGAAGACTTTGAGTCTTTTTCTAGCAAGCTATGGGAAGAATGCTTCATTAAAATTAATGATGAAAGCCAACAGCCGATCCAAGTAGTCGGCTCTGAGAGTTTGTTTTGATGGATAATCCAATAGATGGTACAGATGGTAAACTAGGACATGGCTTTACGTCGGCCGATGAATTAGAAGAGATAGATATTAGTTCTAGAGATAGGACTAGGCCGACGTATGTAAGTGCTAAGTTGGATCCTGAGTATAAGCAAAAGTTGGTGGATTTATTGAAGAAATTTAGAGATTGTTTTGCTTGGAAATACTATGAGATGACTGACCTAGATCGATCAATTGTTGAACATCGATTGCCAATCAAACCTGGATATCGGCCATTTAAACAAGCTCCGAGGAGATTTAACCCAAATATTCTTGATGATATCAAAAAGGAGACTAAAAGATTACTAGAAGCAAAATTTATCCGACCGTGCCGATATGTAGAGTGGATATCGAATGTTGTTACCGTGTATAAGAAAAATGGGAAGTTAAGAGTTTGCATCGATTTTAGAGATCTGAACAAGGCTACACCCATGGATAGTTATCCGATGCCGATAGTCAATATGTTGGTAGATGCAGCAGCCGGGCACAAGGTTATTAGTTTTATGGATGACAATGCATGATATAATCAAATTTTTATGGCTGGAGAAGACATAGCAAAAACAACTTTTAGGTGCCCTGGCGTAATAGGTTTATTTGAATGGGTTGTGATGACCTTTGGTTTGAAGAATGCCGGTGCAACTTATCAGAGGGCGATGAATTATATTTTTCATAAGTTGATCAGCAGGATTATTGAAATATACATTGATGATGTGATGGTGAAATCTAAAGGGTACAAGAAACATCTAGCTGATTTACGGAGAGACTTTGGAGTGCACAAAAAACAAGGTTTAAAGATGAATCCCAATAAGTGTGCCTTTGGAGTATCAGCTGGACAATTTTTGGGTTTTATAGTCCACGAGAGTTGAATCGAAATTGGTCAAAAAAGTATGAAAGCAATTGATAAGGCAGTGCCCCGACTACTAAAATAGAGTTACAATCTTTGCTTGGTAAGATTAATTTTATCAGGAGGTTTATTTTAAATTTGTCAGAAAAGGTTCTATCGTTTTCTCCCTTGTTGAAGTTGAAAAATAATCAAGAATTTAAATGGGGTGGCGTACAACAAAAGACGTTTGAGGAGATAAAATAATATATGAAATGCCCACCCATGCTGGTCCCTCCTCAGCAAGGTTGGCCTTTTAAGTTGTACGTGTCGGCCGATGACCAAACGATTGGATCGACCTTAATGCAAGAGTTTGAAGGAAAAGAACGAGTTGTTTTCTATCTAAGTAGAAGGCTTTTGGATCCACAAACAAGATATTCTCCTATTGAAAAGTTATGCTTATGCTTATATTTCTCTTGCTCTAAGTTGCGATATTACTTGTTATCGACTGAGTGTACAGTTGTTTCCAAGGCTGATGTGATCAAGCACATGCTATCAATGCCGATATTAAATGGGAGAATGGAGAAGTAGATTCTTGCGTTGTCAGAATTTGACTTGAGGTACGAATCGGCTAAAACAGTCAAAGGGCAAGTAATAGCCCATTTTGTCACTCAGCATCATAAACCAAGTATTGGCTATGTAAAGCTGGTACCTTGGACGCTATTCTTTGATGGATCATCATGTAAGCAAGGTGGTGGCATTGATATTGTTATTGTTTCACCTCGGGGGGCAAGTTTTGAGTTTGATTTTCCAACTAAACCAATGACTACCAACAATCAAGCAGAATATGAAGCTATTCTTAAGGGACTTCAACTTCTTCATGAAGTAAAGGCCGAGTCAATTGAAGTATTTGGAGATTCACCGTTAATTATTAATTAGTTGATCGGTCTATATGAATGTAAAGATATTCTAAGGGGATATTATAATGAATGACAGAGGTTACTTAAGGAGTTTCCTCATATTTCTCTTCAGCATATTCCGAGAGCACAGAATCAAGAGGCTAATCGGTTAGCTCAGAGTGTGTCAGGTTATCGAGTGTTTCAAGAGATCTTAAGTAGTGAAACCTTGACTAATGATTGGAGAGTTGAAATAGCCGATTACCTTAAGAATCCATCATAGAAGGTTACCAGGAAACTAAGATATAAATCGACTAAGTATGTTTTGCTAGATGAATAACTATATTACAAGACAGTCGATGGGGTGTTGCTTAAATGCTTAAATCAAGAAGAAACTAAAGTATTGATGGGTAAAGTACATGAAAGGATATGTGGAGCTCATCAATCGACTTATAAGATGAAATGGATTATTCGTAGGACTGGATATTTCTGGCCAACAATACTAGAAGATTGTTTTGAATATTATAAGGGGTGTCAGGATTGTCAACGTTTTAGTAATATTCAGAAAATCACCCGCATTGGCTATGAATCCAATAATCAAGCCATGGTCGTTTCAAGGTTGGGGAATTAATTTAATTGGCCAGATTTTTCTGCCTTCAAGTAAAGGACATAAGTTTATATTGGTAGTAACAGATTACTTCACTAAGTGGGTTGAGGCAATTCCTTTGAAGACGGTAACCTCAAAGAACATGGTTGATTTTGTCAAGGATCATATTGTGTATTGTTTTGGGATTCCTCAAAGTATCACTACTGATCAGGGGACAACGTTCACATCAGAAGAGTTCTAAGATTTTGCTGCTAGTATGGGGATTAAGTTATTAAATTCTTCTCCTTACTATGCCTAGGCTAATGGCCAGGCAGAGGTATCCAATCAAATTATGATTAAGCTGATCAAGAAAAAGATTGAAGAATAGCCAAGGAAGTGGTATTCAACGCTTAATGAGGCATTATGGGCATATAGGATGGCCTGCATGGATCGATTAAAGCGTCACCTTATGAACTTGTGTATGGTCATAATGCAGTCCTTCTCTAGAAGATTCAAACTGGATCGAGGCGTGTCACACTACAAAATGATTTGGCAGCCGAAGTTTACAAGAATCTTATGATGGATGACTTAGAAGACTTAAGTTGCCATCGGCTACGTGCTCTTGAGAATATCGAAGTCAATAAGCTAAGGATTACGAAGTATTATAATAAGAAGGTCAAGAACAAATAATTTTCTAATGGAGACTTGGTTTGGAAAGTGAAATTACCGATTGGATCAAGAAATAGCAAGTTCGGTAAATGGTCACCTAACTGGGAAGGACCTTATTGGATTAAACGTTGTGCACCTGGCAATGCTTATATTTTGAAAATGCTAGGAGAGAAGAGGAATTTGACAGAGTGATCAATGAAAAGTATCTAAAGAAATATTATCCTAGTGTTTGGACTAATACTTGACAACTGGTTTGTTCAGTCATCAGCTCTAATAGCCGGTACCAGAAGGGTATTGCCTCCAGTTCAAAAACAGACCCGAAAGGGTAAAAGCTGATATGATATGTATCGCCTATAGAGCTTACCATGAGAGTCATTTTTAGAGTTAATCAAGTCAGATCGAATCATGAGTCGAAATCGGCTAATCAGAAATTACTATTCTACTCAGTCTCGAGGAGACACGCAACAGGCCAGGTAACTACTCTCCTTACAAACTGGTATATGGGTATGCAGCCGTTCTTCCTTGGAAAAGTCAGAATTGCATTCCGACATATTAAGAGTTGAAAGAACTTAACAGCCAGTGATTACAAGGTTTTGATTGTGATCGGCTTCTCACTTTTGCAAAACATGAGTACAGGACAAAAGGGGAGTCACTTTAAACGAAGAAATTGTTTGCTAGCTTCTCCTATCACAAACTAAGGGCCGAGGAACACTTTGTTCACTATGTCTTCGGCCTGGGAAGCGAGGGCTACGGAGTTGGTGGCGTTGGAGAAGTCCTTGACCAGGCGCTCATGGTCTTCAGGGTGTTCGGTGGTTGGGAAACCATGGGGAAGAAGTCGAAGCTCGTGACCAGAACGGGCTTGCGCAACAGCTAGTGCCATGGTAGCACCATGGCAAACACCATGAAGGGCAACCTCTCTGACATGGTTTGAGACATCGTATAGATGAACCATCAGCACGGCACCCCTAGCGTTGACGAATCCTACCGCATACTCTGTAGCTGATTGAAGGCTTTCCAACTGGGCCGATAGGTCTAAAAGGATTCAAAGGAGGGATAATCAAGATCTTGAAGATAAAACTAAGAAAAACATAAGATTGTGGTGGATATCTCACCCATGATTCTAGCCTCTGCCGTGGCTAGCCTCGCTTGAGTGGAGTCGGCCCTATGTTCCAAAATGGTGAGAGCGTCCTGCAGCACATTCAGATGAAAGTCCATCCGCCCAAGATCACGGGTTGCATTCTCCTAGCGATGAAGACGCTGATGTGGTGGCACAGACTTGTCAAGGGCTTCTTTAGTAAACCTCTTGCCGTTCTCCATGTCTTTGAACCTATTAGAAAGCAAATCGCACCAAAGGCATAGAAGGTTTGGAACGAAGCAGGTTGTTTTTCGATCCACAACCATGGCTCATATATATAGCCCGAGAGATGAGAAGACAGACTTCATCAGGGGTATGGAATTGAAGTCAGTTATGGAAATGGATCAACACTCCAGAAATTCAAGGAACGGTTCATGGAAGCACAACGGATTCAGACTTATTGCTTACCGTGGGATTGATACAAAAGTTTACATTAACCGACGACCAGCCCACTAAGACTTCCTTGGATTGAAGGGAGTCTGGGTCCCCATAAGGCCGAAGGTCATCATGGACCAAGTCATATCGGCCCGCTAATAGAAGTAGCATCAGGGGAGAGAAAAGGCCGCCTACTAAAAAGATGCCCATATATCCAACCGATTTCTTGGCATGAGCACTTAATAGAGTGAACAAGGGGAAGGTGTCCACACATTTGAACCCTTGCGAACACTAGAATAGCTCTGCAATCATGGTGAGAAAACTTAGGTGATGTCACAAGAATTCTTCTAACCACAGCAGCTGATCCTCTTGCTCAACAAAGCGCTGAAATGAGCGACACAATCGCCCTATGCACAAGAATTTTGCTAACCACTCAAGACCCTCTAGTAAGGAATTAGACCATGGAGGGTCTAGCAGAACCAAGGGCACTCAAGGAAGCAAGTAGAAGGTAAACATAACTAGGTCATTGGGTTGCTCTCGCTAGGGTCGGATAAGCATTTATAGTCGGTCTGAAGCATTGAAACCAAGCGCTCGTGAAGCAATAGTGCTCATAAGCAGGCAAGGACAATTGGTGAAGGTGATAGATAGTAGGCCCTAGGTCAAAGTTCTCTACCCGTGACCACGGACCCATCGAGGGTACAGGCGTGGTAATTTTGGAATAAAATTACTTTTATCCCAAAATTGGGGGGCATGTGTTTACACAAAAATTTGGGAAAGAAGAATGCGAACTCGGAGATCCTAAGATTGTATCAAAAAGGAATCGATTAGATGTGAATTGATATTAGCTGGTTTTGATGCAGTGTCGAATCGGCTATTTTGTGGATGATGTCAGTAGACAACATCGAGGGACTACGTATGGATGGCGTCAGGGAGAAAAATGTTGTACTCTACAAAAGGGAAAAGGATTGGAGTCCAAGTTATCTTAAATTAGGAATGTTTTTCTTTTATTTCAAAGATTGTAATGAGTCATATTTGAGTAGGATTCATACTTAGGTTTCGAGAATAAATATTGGGCCCCGGCTATTATAAAAAAGCATCCAATCAATCAATACCATTTACTTTTTTCGGCTTTACGCCAACCCTTAGGAGTAGGAGTACTGTAGATCTCGGCGAGTTCTTCAACAAGCAGGGCTACATCGATCAGGTCGACCTCCGGCTTGTCTATAAGTACCATCATCGCTTATACTTCTATTTGTAAGGCTGCATCGGTCTAGCCAACCTCTTGCGAGCTCTAGTATAAGCTAGTTATTGATCCTTATCTAGTTCAAGTATGGCTGCATCGGTTAATTCGACCTCCACTGCTTATATTAGATTAAGGTCAAGTTATTGGATCTACCTAAGGGTGGCACCCTTTGGGTAGATTCATTAAGCTACCAATCTTGCTGATGTTCTTATTGTCATTAGTTTCAGCAATATCAACCTGCTTGATCGAGATCGATCTAGATTAGCCTCACATCCTTTTAGTCCATCGTTCATTATGTCACATCGCGATGGTTCGTACTTTAAACGATGGATTATGTTTTATCGGATGTTCTACTTCGATCTTGATCGTGCATAGTACGCGGTCAAGGCATGTCTGATCTTAAGAAGGTTTACTAGCTAGTTGAATCTGATCTATAGCTTGCTATTATGGCTATAACGATCCGGTCGATCCCCACTGTTAGCACTTTAGATCAGAGTATGCTAGCTGGTAGATTTGCTTTCGACCAGGCACGACCTCAGCTGTTTGTTATGCCTACATCGGCTAAAATAGTCGATCGCCCATACTTTAACGCTTACAGTGTGTCTTCATAATTTTGTTAAATGTGAATATAGATCTGTTTACTTTAAAAGTTTAATCTATTATCTTTATTATGGCTACCATTGATCTGGTCAAACCCCACTGTTAAGGATAACCGGTTAGATCTGATGAGTTTATAGGTCTATCCATATTAAATAGTCGATTGTTCACATGCTGTAATCCCTTTTCTACCTGAATTGGCTATTTTAGCCGATTCGCTTGTGCCTTCACAGATATGACACGCTTTCATGAACCTGTTGAAGTATGGTCAGTTCTATGGATTTTCTGGTTCTAGACTATCATCATCATCATAGCTGCATCGATCCGGTCGAACCTCACTGTTGATGGTAATAGATTAGATCTAGACGGTTCGTAGATCTGTCTGTATCAAACAGTCGATTGTTTGTGTGGCATATCTCTTTTCACCGCATTCATTGGCTCTACACCACGTATTGATCAAATCTAATTTAGCCAGTGATGCATCTTTCACGCATACATGTTAATAGCTTAAGGGAAAGGATCATTAAAACTGAGTGCATTGCATTCGTTACTATAAAAACAATCATGGTTGTAACAGAACCAACCAATTTATAAGAGCACAAGTACAAAAATCAATCACCGAAACGATCAAATTCTCGCACTTGAGCCCATATAAACCCGGTAGTCAACTAAAACCACGAAGGATTTCAAACCAACTTGCATACAACCAAGATCGTAGTGATTCAACATAACACATCACACGTTACAACATTTCACAAATAGTTTGCAGATAGATTACAACACATCGGAGTCATAGTTATTACAAACCAAGTCTTGCAAAGTAGCGGAAGCAAATAGTTTAACTCACACACACAAGTTCAAATACAAGTACCAGCTTGCCGATCACATTCCACAAAAGCATTCAGATAAGATAAACAGAGATCATGCCCATGATCTAGTCTTCGTCACCCGTAGGGTGGAGATAGTACTTGCAGAAGCCCCGATAAAGATGGTCATCTGCAACAAGAGGGAATAAACCCTGAGTACGAGAATGTACTCAGCCAGACTTACCCGTCGAAAACCAAAAATAAATGACACCAAGGATCATGCATAGCTTAATTTAGTGGATCTGGCTGACACTTCCTTTTTGCGAAAAAGCAGAGGTAGTATGATCAACTCTTAACGTGAACTAGTAGTGACTTTTAGCCATTAACCTGTCATCTATATTAGCACCTATACTAAGCAATCATTTGATTAAGATGCAAACATTATTAACCATAGCAGGTATAAACTGTGGCAACCTTATCATCATCATCCAATTAACCATATCGTTAAATTAAGTGAATCTACGTTGCTGCTGCTCAGTCAAGTTCTCACTATCCGGGAGAGACAGCGATTCGAATCGATTTCTATCTAGCTGGAGGGGTATTCCTAACACAAACCCTGCTTCCCCCGTCAGGGTCGCAATCAAGTCACCTTTGGTACAACTCAGGAGAAAAAAAAGAAAGTCGCGGGTACAATCAGCGCCGCACAATTAGAGAACCACTCTGCCAAGGGTGATCGGGACTTTAACCCGCCCTTGGGCTTACGCCAATGGCTCTCCGCACATCCTTACTGCCATCCAGAGTGCGCGCAACTGCTCGTGGTCCCGGCCTGAGTTGAGCTACTCGGCTTCGCGGTCGGAACGACTTATTCGGCCAGCTAAGTGTTAGGCTGCGTTCAACATGATATGAGGATGTACAGCGTATCGGTCCTTAAACGATACAGACGGAGTCACTATGTCCAACCCTACACAAGACTCCGCCTGGTCTTAATTCATTATTAACATGGTTCTTTTCCATGATAGCAAATATAGCCAACCGTGATCCACCTCATCCTAAAGCTCGTAGGTGACAGGAAATCACCCGACTTCTACCACACTAAGCATGGCTAAGCATTTAACCCATTCCTGAACTTAAATAGGATTCAAGTGCGATATCTGGACAATGGTAGATATATAATGCAGCAATTGGTTCCAACTAATTCCTATACTTAATGCATCATCAACAATAAAGATACTCAATATATTTGTAAAAATATGGGAGACTTATAATGCTCCGGGGCTTGCCTTTTAGGAAAGAGGATGGACGGTGATCAGGGCACTCGGGCAACTCCTCCTCGACGATTGCTTTGTCGGTGGCCTAAACCTCGGACTCCTCCGTCTGCTCCTCCTCCTGGCTCGCTCCATCGAACTCTAGAAGCGTCACTCCCCCCGGCACACCTATTGCATGTATGCGCAAGATAAATATCATGAATGCACGTGAACGAAGTTAGGGATGCTCGGGAATGCACATGCTTACTGCAGTACACATACTCCACTTAAGCTATATTCAAATCACTTTAACTTACCAAGTTTAGACAACCTAATATAAAATCGCTCATCTTCAGTTAAGGACCTAGCACCTGCACCTAAGCATTTTCTCAAGTTAGCCTAGCACCTAAACAATCAACAAGAACAATGCTACAAATCACTCACACAAGCATTCATATTTCAGCAAAACTAGAACTATACAGCAGCATAGTAAACTGACCATAACTGAAGATTTACAAATCCAAATGACATGCAACAAGACAATTTGGAAATCTTATGAAATTGCCTAAAATTCACTTTCAGACCTCAAGGCATGATTCCAACTTTTACCATGTCAAAATCACTTAACAACAGAAATATGTCCTCACAAGACAGAGAGCAAGCAAAACTGTGATCCAACTTTGAACGACTGTAACTCCTAAACTACGAGGCCAAATGCCACCAAATTTTAACAGGAGCTAGATACATAAGTTATCTATAACTTTTGTATTGACCACTTTCCCAGCAAACCAAATTATCATGGTGAACTTTACAAAGTTCCCAGAACTATCTAGAAAGACATAATGCAAGAAAATAATTATTAACTTACGTTGCAAACATATAAATGGACAAAACCAACTTTACTAACTCATCACACATCAAAAGAACACCAGAAAGTAAGGTGTTCACCACCAATTCATTTCTTTTAATGCCTTTCTTAATTTATTTATTTAATTAAGAGGAATAATAAACACATATGAAAACTACACCATTTAATCTACAAAAATTACAGTAGGTACTACATGCTCTAAGTAGGCTACTGTAAAAATTTCACCCAAAGTTATCAATAGAAACATCCTACACAAAAATAACAAGGCAACAAGGCTGATTTTGGCCTAAATTAGAAACCTTATTGAAAAGTGTCAAACAATAGAATAAATATTTTTCTTAGCATCCTTAAGGTACCAGGACAATCTCCAATAAATTTCATGAGCATTGGAGTCATAGATTAATTATTAAAATTCACACAAGGATCACCTAATTATAAAATGGAAATTAATAACTCAAAAACCATTCATGCAATGACTCTCAAATTTTTAACAGAGCTTCTATTCATCAAGAACAGATCACCAAACAAATTTCATACTTTTTGGAGCAATGAAACTCTAGATATGAGTCAAACAAGTTTGCATTCATTTAAAAACACATTTTAAGTTGCAATTTAATTCTTCTAGAAACTTTACTACAAATGCTCATGTTATATTTTTCCTAAATACTATACTTCACCAAGATCCTAACAAAATTAGAACCACCCAATTTGGATCTACCAAACTCCAGTTATGAATTTTACAAAACAACATCAAAATCTGCATTTAAATCACCAAAACCTAAATATGATTCACTGACGCGCGGGACCCGCGGGGTCAACGGCCCCACAGGTCAGAGACAGCAGAGCAGGGGACGCCGTTGACTGCAGGAAATCTCAACGACGGTGAGGTCGCCGGCGATGAGGAGGGTACCACCGTGTCCGCCTTGACCTCCCGCATCGATTGACCTCCTAAACCTAAACTCTACCGACCCCTAGGTGCATCGGCCATGGCGCATGGCGGAGCTCCGGTGAACCCCGGCACTAGATGCCCAGTTAAGGCACACATAGGCTTCCTGGGACCATGGCGGACCTCCCTACGCTCCTGCTACTGGCTGCGGTGAAATGGTTGAGTGTGGCCACGTGAGGTCACCGGCAAGACGACCATGGCGCGTGGTGCGCGGCCGTGTTCCGGCTCGGCTGGACCAGCATTGACGGTAGCATCTTCACTAGAGCAACTACACGTGATGGAGAAGATGAGACAAAAGCTAGCGAAGGAGGAGAGGTGCGGTGATGCGCTGGCCACGGTGAACCACGAGTGCGCGCGCGCTCCGGTGAGATTTGGCTAGGCAGACTCGGCAATGTCGCTCACCTAGGGCTTGGCTGGCTCAGCGAGAATGTCACCGAGGTCCGTGAGGTGCTAGTGGGGCTGTGGTTGGGATGGTGTTGGCTGTGGTGCAGTGGCGAGCTCGCGTGAGCTCGGCGGAGCAAAGCAGCCGGCAATGGCGTCGGCGGTGCTGCTGCTGGAAGCGAAGGAGAGGGCAGGGAGCAAAATGAGTGAGCGTGGGGTCACAAGCGAGCGCTGGTGCATGAGTTGGCGAGCAACAACCCGACATGGCCTGGCCGGGCAGCTCAACACCGACGCGCGGCCTCCACGCGGCGGCCGATGTCTGAACCGGTCGGCGCACTATAGACGCGATTCAGAGCCACGATTCTAGCCTGACAGCGAGACTTGGCGACGCTCTATCTCCTAATCCGCGATGATCTAGGTTAAAGTGTAGTTGACAAAGTTGTAGTACCAAGTGAGATCTTCAACTTTGCCAATTGGAGCTTGAGCTGGTTCGGCTTGATTTGGGAGCTACAGAGCTGACAAGTCGAGTACATGAAACTGTTTTTTAGAGTTAACACTTAGAAAAATTGTCTCTGAAATCAGGGGTAACTTTCATGTTGTGATCCAATTTTGAGCATGTTCTGCACATTTTCAAAGCTTGGCACCTTTACAACTTTTGTTCCTTCTAAAATTATCTACAATTTTGCTTTAGGTTGCTCCGACATACAAACACTCTAAGCTATACTTTTTAAATAGTCAAACCAAATAGCTCTAGGGGTCAACACAAGTCAAACTATTACTTGGAAGCATAATTAGGCAATATGGTAAACATGAACATTGTTCCTAATGACATTCTAAGTGTAGCTAAGTTGTTTAAGATGACATCTGACATGCATTTGCATAGACCACACATGAGCACACACAAATTCTAGCATAAAACCAAGCAATTCAAATAGAAACTCACCTGAAATGATAACATTCATCATGGTATGATGCTTATGAATAAATGAATGATGCTTATGTTTATGAAATGCAAGTGCAAATGTGGAAACCAAACACCTACGATGTTACAATGGTCCATGAGCGTCACAGTCCTTAACAATCGATTTCTTCTCGTATCGGTAGTTTAGTCGATTTTCCCGTCTGGCTGCTCCCAAAGCTGCACACTTGGAACTGTTTGGGCAAAACCAGCATGTTCCACCCTAAATTACTAGATAAACTTTCTCTCATTGTCAATTGTAGGTCAAATTGACTGGCACGCCTTGGGAATTCATAGGATCGGCTGGTCCTCCGTTGAAGCCACATGGATCTCTAGGCTCGCTCTGAGCATATCCTTCTGTCTTGCTGTGTGTTGACATATTTTTGCGCCGACAGAAGAAGCTCAGCAAGGTGAAGGACACCCTCTAGAAGGAGAGCGATGAACATGACAACCTAGCGTGTCATCATCTAATTGGTCTACTACGAGCTCGAGCTAGCCTCGGAATAGGAGACAAGCTCGCTCATGGTTTGCGCCACCCGGATCATGGACTAGGCACGCGATATGGCAAGGAGCGTGCTTCGCTTTGGTGTTCACCGATCATTCACGATCGCCCATTCTCATTACAAGAACATCGATCTGGCAACGATGAGCCAAGGCTTCACGCCCGATCTATACCGACACCAAGCTAGACGACATTGAGAAGGAGGTGGCCCCCCTGGCGCATGACCTTCTCGCCAAGATAGAAGATGAAATCATCCCCCCGAGGGGGTAGTCTAGTCAGATAGGTCAGGCGGTGCACTTGTAATAAGCGGACAAGTCCCAACCCTTATGTTTCATCCAAACAAGCTTATTTTTTCATTTCAGTTGAACAAATTTGTTCTTTCTCTCTTTTTATGTGTAAAAAGGGTTAATGCGTTCTGACCCTTCCTATAGTTTAAGACTATAGAGCTCGAGGTGTGGGCAAGAAACTCTAGTCATGCTGGCAAGCAAGAGTGTCGTAACCGCTGGGTCGTATGTTTCTTGCAGTCCGACCAGTTTTACTCAGTGTTTGTTTCCGCAAAGCTTGCCTCTAGGTTTTTAACATGAGGAAGGGTTGCGCATGGTGACTGTTTCAGAATGGATATATATACCCTTATCAGCCCCCAAGTGAGACCCGACCCTTGCTGTTGCTTGCTGTTGCTGGGGTTGGATTTCACTAAAGATCGAGGAGACGATAGCAAAACTGGTAGGAGAAAGTGTTTTTTGTTTCAGAAATGTTATTCTTAGTTTTTGTACTGTTCGTCATTGTCGCTTTGTAATTCCTATGCCAATTGCACCGTGGAGGCGGTGTGCCAACTGTGAGTGTTTTCTCCCTTGTTTGTTGTACCGTGTAGGTAATCGAGTAGGATTTAGGCGCCCAGCCTCTACGGGGAGAACTGGCAAAGGCCACGGAGGCGCACCGGGGGGATATTGGCACCCATCACCTGGAGAGGGGACTAGCGAAGGCTACAGAGGCGCTTGAGTAGACATAGGTGCCCAGCCCCTAAGGGAGGGACTCGTCGGTAATTCATCTTCTGCCAGGTGCGCGCAAGCGCACCCTGGGTGTAGCTCTCGAGCCTGCGATCGACTGGTGAGTCGGTCGGAGACTAAGCACCTTGGTACTCTTTCCTAGGGCCATAGACTCCTGTGTCCCTCTCGATCGGGGTGTTCGTCCCGTGTTTGTCCCAACCATGACCTGCGTGGTCGATTAGATTCCTGAGTCGGGGTCGGGCGGCTCAAGCCCCCGAGCCCCGTTGGGCTCAATAGGGGTCAGCCGAGTTTCATGCATCACCCCATCTATGGTTTCCACAACCGGAGGGGTTGAGCTAACATCACTTGCCTCAATGGCTCGAGTGTCGTGCTCGATGAGTTCGCTAACGGGCATGTCCGAGTGGAATCCGGGTCCATCGTTCATAACGGGGTCGGCGTAGCCCTCATGTGGCATTCCACTGCTCCTTGACCCGCCTCCCAGCAGATGCCCGAGTCATTCTAGAGACTGACTCAGGTGCCCGCTGGCTCCCCTCGATGGAGATTTTGTGGGCATGGCTTGAGGTTAGGATCGAATGAGAAGGTCAAGATGATCCTATCCGCTTCTAAGCGGGTCGAGCAAAGGCCACTAGGGCTCATCTATGTTTTCTCCACTGGCTCCATTTGAGCCCTTTGCAGGCCGGCCTTCGAACCTCGGTCGGTCGCCGCTCATGTTGAATGAGACGACTCCGCTTCGTGACGCAACGCGAAGTGTTGTGATGCAATAATTACATATGCAATGCTTGGATGTATGAGAATGGATGAATGAATGCTCATGCACTGGAAAAGTAAAGTGGGGGTTGGTAAAGTTACCTCGATGGCTCAAGTGATGGGTTCGGGGAGCTCTTATCGGATATGTCCAAGTGGAATCTGGGTCCATCATTCTTGACGGAGTTGGCATAACCCGCATGGGGCATCCTACTGCTCCTTACCCGTCTCTCGGCAGTGGCCCGAGCCGTCCGATCGAGTTGGATGACCCATTGGCCTCTCCTCGATGGAAATTCCACCGATAGGCCCCTCTAATCCTTTCCTAGGAAGTAGGAGGCTAAAGCTCGGGGTGCGGGCAAAAAAACACAGATCACGCTGGTAAGCAAAAACGCCATAGCCGCTGGGGCGTAGGTTTTTTGCGGTCCGACCAATTTTACTCAGCGTTTGTTTCCACAAACCTTGCCTTTATGTTTTTAACATGAGAAAGGGTCAGGCACAGAGAATGTCAACCGAATAGATATACTCTTTAATGTGTTCCGACTCTTTTCGTAGTTAACGCTAAAAAGCTCGGGGTGCGAGCAACAAACTCTGATCATGCTGGTGAGCAAGAACGTCGTAGCCACTGGGGCGTAGGTTTCTTGCGGTCCGACCAGTTTTACTCAGCGTTTGTTTCCACAACCCTTGCTTCTAGATCTTAACGTGAGAAAGGGTCAGGCATAGAGAATGTCTACCAGATAGATATGCTCTTATCAGCCCCCGAGTGAGGCCCAACCCCTTGCCATTGCTGGGGTCGGGCATCACTAAAGATCGAGGAGTCGATAGCGAAACCAATAAGAGAAAGCATGCGTAGATTTAAGGGTAAAAGTGATGTAGCTGTTCGATGTTCCAGGCATTGACGAAGACTCCGCCGTCGATGGTCCTGATCTTATAGGTGCCTGGTCAGAGCACCTCCATGATGACATATGGTCCCTCCCATGATGGAGAGAGCTTGTGGCGGTTCTTGTTGCTCTAGACGAGGCGGAGTACCAGGTCCCCGATGTTGAAGGCCCGACCCCACACTCGACGGTTGTGGTACCGGCGCAACACTTGCTGATACTTTGCCAAGCAGAGGAGGGCAACATTGTGTGCTTCATCTAGCTAGTCCATGGCATCCTCGAGGGATGCCTCGACTCCCTGTTTGTCATACGCCCTAACCCTCGGTGCTCCATAATTCAGGTTGGTTGGGAGGATAACCTTAGAACCGTAGACCATGAAGAATGGCGTATAGCCGGTGGTTCGGTTAGGGACATCCTCAGGCTCCAGAGCACCGCAGGAAGCTCCACGACCCATCGTCTGACCAAACTTGTTCAACCGATTGAAGATCTTAGGCTTGAGGCCTTGTAGGACCATGCCATTCGTGCGCTCGACCTGCCCATTCATGCGGGGGTGCGCCACGGCGGCCCAATCAACGTGGATGTGGTATTCATCACAGATTCGGAGGAACTTCTTCCTGGTGAATTGTGTGCCGTTGTCCATGATAATGGAGTTTGGGACTCCAAAGCGATGGACAATGTCAAGGAAGAACAGCACGGCTTGCTCGGACTTGATCGTGAAGATCGATCGAGCCTCTATCCACTTCATAAACTTGTCTACGGTGACAAGCAAGTGCATATAGCCCCCGGGCGCCCTCTTGAGAGGTCCGACCAGATCGAGCCCCTAGACTGCGAATGGCCATGTGATGAGGATAGTTTGGAGTGCTTGGGCCAACAGGTGGGTCTGTCGAGCGTAGTATTGACACCCTTCACAGGTGCGCACAATCTATTCAGCGTCGGCTATTGTGGTTGGCCAGTAGAAGCCTTGTTAGAACGCATTTTTGACCAGGGTCCTAGGTGCGGCATGGTGCCCATAGACCCCATCATAGATATCACTCAGCAACTGCTTCCCTTGTTCGATGGGGATGTGTCGACGAAATATGGTCGGCAGTCCACCGAGGGGGGTGCCCATGGTGGTAGATTATCGGTAGACGGTGCGTGTAATCAGGAACCAGATGGTGACACAAGGCGCAGAGACAGCGATTTAGACAGGTTCGGGCCGTCTGGTCGACGTAATACCCTACGTCCTGTGTCTTTGGTGTATTGTATTGAGATGTATATGGATTAACCTCCTTGGGTCTGTCCTCTAGGGGACCCTTGCCCCTCCTTATATACTCCGAAGGGACAAGGTTACAAGTAAAGTATCCTATTTGGTACTATTACAATGTCTTGCGGTGCACGCCAAGCAGCGCCGGGCACGCCTTGATCTCACGGGCCGGGCCACCTCGGATGGTGCGGCCCATGTACCATCTTGTGGTACCCGGGGGTATATCCCCCACAGCTAGTCCCCGAGCACCATGTATTCTGATGCGACACGCCGTTTCAACCTTCTCCGAACAAAGTGAGGCTTGAGTTCTTGACATCTCCGACCACCGTTGTCGCGAGAAGTAGGTTGTCCGAAGAATGTATGGTGCTCTTAAGAAAAAAAAATATTTCCGTCTGTGAAAGTGTGCCCACTTGTATTTACGAAAAAAGAAATGTAAGTGCGTCTTGAAGCGTAGCGTCCTCGATCATCAGAGGCGTAGGGGTCGAAAAACAAACACATTCACCGCAAGGTGAAGTGTGCCCACTTAGTCCCCGAGCCTGGTAGTAGGTGACGTAGGCACGTGGTGCCAGGGTCTAAAAAGAATTCCCAGTTAAGTTGAGAATCCAATCGTCGTACAAGCGATACGAGATGCACCGGCAGGTGCATCGTACCGATGTAGTCCCCGAGCTTGCTGGAAGGCGAGGTATGAGCCTTGTAGCAAGGTCTAAGTGAGAAAAAAATACTCCAACCGTATGCGAGTCGCCAGTCGCATGTAGTCGAGACGCAAAGTCCCCGAGCCGTGGTCGGAGAGTGGTCGAGGCAGTCCCCGAGCACAGGTCGAGGAGCGAGCGACGAAGTCCCCGAGCCGTGGTCGGAGAGTGGTCGAGGCAGTCACCGAGCATAGGTCGAGGAGCGAGCGACGAAGTCCCCGAGCCGTGGTCGGAGAGTGGTCGAGGCAGTCCCCGAGCACAGGTCGAGGAGCGAGCGACGAAGTCCCCGAGCACGGAGTGGTCTGGTGAGTCCCCGAGCATGAGCGTAGTCTGCCGAGTCCCCGAGAACGAAGCGTGGTCTGCAAGAGTCCCCGAGCACGAAGCGTGGTCTCGCCGAGTCCTCGAGCACCGTAGTGGTCTTGGCGAATCCTGAAGCATGAGCTCGCTGACCGAACTGTGTTCCTGAAAAATAAACACGGAGAGCGGTAGTACATGATGATGATGTACGAAATATATTGACCTCTCCGTAGGAGGTGAAGTAAACACTTGGTGTTCGGTTGGCGATGAATTATACTCGGTGTAATATTCGAAAAATAACATTAGCTGTTTTTAGCCCTTTTGTTATGTAGTGGCGTAGCGCGATGTATTAACCTGTCCTGAAGAATGCGCCAGCCCTGGGCTGACCAACATCTCGTGGCGCGAGGCGGACGCCGCCGCCAGAGAGTGCCGATGTTACCGAGGAGCGATCGCCGACTACCCGTGGCGCGCAGAGGCGGACCCTCATGCACGCGTGGGGTGGAGCCGGAGACAGTGCCGGCTCTGGGATTCTCAAGCAGGAAGGAAAACGTATCGACGAACCATTGTAAAAACTTATACATGTTTTGGATTGTATGTATGGAGAAAATTCAACGCGGAGCGCACCCTTAGGGTGGTCGGCGGAGGTGTATGATGATCGAAGAAATTTTCAATTAAAAATAATACTTAGCTTTATTGACGACCGGTGGGTGTAGTCGGTGTGTTGCGATGTTCGAGAGATGGCTTGACGTGTCGTTGGCGATGAAGTTGTCCGGTCCTCGAGCTTTTCGACCTGTCGTCATGACTGTGGTCGCGATTGTCGTAGCGCCGTTCTTCGCGGCGATCATCATTGCGACATGGTCTTGTGGTCGAGGTGGTCGGAGCTCGGCGGAGCTGCTCGGGATGTGGTCGACGTGGTCGCGGTCGACGTGGTCGGAGCTCAGCGGAACTGTTCGGGACATGGTCGGCGTGGTCACGGTCGACGTGGTCGGAGCTCGGTGGAGCTGCTCGGGACATGGTCTGGTGGCCGGAGGGCTTTGTCGTCACAAGACGCGTCGATCATCAGGTAGTCAATGAAGGCCGCCGCGATCAGCCGGCCGTGCTGAAGACAAATCGTCGATCCTGGTGATGGCCTTGACGGAGTCGAGGGAATTGGGGCTGAGCAGTAGCAGTGCCTCATGCACACATGTAGAAACTTGTGTACATCCTGGTAGCCTCTGGATCGAGTAGTCATTGGATGAAAACAGCAAGCCTGTACGTGATGCATATACACGTATATGCATGATTAGCTTGCATGTCTTTCTTGCTAGCTTGTTTGTCATAGCGCATGTACACGATCGTATATGGTGCCTAGATTGATTTTCTCTTGATCCAAAACGAACTCGAAGAAGGAAACCGACTCCGCTTCGAGGCAGCAGCAACCATCGAGCGTCAGCGGCAGCGTCCGCAACTCGGTGATAATTATTGCGTCTAGATGCGTGAGTCAGACCATGCTGAACTGATCAATCCCCACGTGCGCAATCGGGCGATGAATTCGTCGACCACCAGTCAAGCTCCGACTTGTAGATGGATTTGATGACGGTTGCCGCGCACGATGTTGAACACCGCCGCCGATTTGTCGTAGATGTTGTTGAAGGAGGCCGTCGCAGCAAGATGAGTTGCCGCAAACGACGTTGGTCGTGAGATCCCATCTGGTTCGCCAGGGATCAGCACGCACATCCCCTACCTGGCGCGCCACTGTCGACGAAATATGGTCGGCAGTCCACCGAGGGGGGTGCCCATGGTGGTAGATTATCGGTAGACGGTGCGTGTAATCAGGAACCAGATGGTGACACAAGGCGCAGAGACAGCGATTTAGACAGGTTCGGGCCGTCTGGTCGACGTAATACCCTACGTCCTGTGTCTTTGGTGTATTGTATTGAGATGTATATGGATTAACCTCCTTGGGTCTGTCCTCTAGGGGACCCTTGCCCCTCCTTATATACTCCGAAGGGACAAGGTTACAAGTAAAGTATCCTATTTGGTACTATTACAATGTCTTGCGGTGCACGCCAAGCAGCGCCGGGCACGCCTTGATCTCACGGGCCGGGCCACCTCGGATGGTGCGGCCCATGTACCATCTTGTGGTACCCGGGGGTATATCCCCCACAGGATGCAGCACTGTAGGATCTCGGTGTTGCTTCGTCTGTAGAGCTCGCCTTCCATAACAACAAAGGACTTGGCACAATGACTGGTTAGCCCCCGAGCCCACGGTAGGTGGCCCATCACCGGTCTATTTCGGCTCCTCGTAGTGGACCGAGGGCTTGTACTGATCGCTGGTGAAGACGCCCATCGGCACTGGCTCTTAGCCGAATGCTGTTTTTGCCAGTGCATCGGCCACCTCATTGAGATGCCTTGGGATGTGATTGAGCTCAAGACCATCGAACATGTCCTCCAGCTGGCGGACTTCTCAGCAATACACAACCATCTTGGCGTTGTGGTAGCTTGATTCCTTCATGACTTGGTCAATGACCAACTGGGAGTTACCCCAGACGTCAAGCCATTGGATACCCAACTCGATGGCGATGCGTAGGCCGTTGATGAGTGCCTCATACTCGGCCACATTATTAGAGGAGGGGAAATGGATGCGAACCATGTACCTCATGTGTACCCTGAGGGGCGAAAGGAAGACCAGCCCCACGTCGGCGCCTTTCTTCATCAGTGATCCATCGAAGTACATCGTCTAGGACTCTTGGTCGATGACTCTTGGCAGCATTTGGATCTCGGTCCACTCTGCAATGAAATCAGCCAGCACTTGGGACTTAATGGCCATCCGGGGGGCATATGAAATGCCTTGACCCATCAACTCGAGTGCCTACTTCATGATTCTTCCCATGGCATTCTGGTTTTGAACGACCTCGACGAGAGGGAAGGACATCATGACCATCACCGGGTGTGACTCGAAGTAGTGACGCAACTTCCTCTTAGCGATAAGGACGGCATATAGGAGCTTTTGGATTTAGGATAGTGGGTCTTGGAATCGGACAAGACCTCGCTAATGAAGTACATGGGACGCTGCAGTTTAAGGGTGTGTCCCTCTTCTTCTCACTCTACCACCAGGGCGACGCAGACCACTTGTGTGGTGGCCACTGTGACAGAACCGCCCAATTTATACAAGATCAAGTATGGCTGTCCCCGCTAGCACGTTGACACGCGCATACTTTCACTTATACAAACCTAGTAGTCCACCGAGTGTCATGAAGGACCTCGGTAAATCAACATCACAACCAAGATCGCGTGATTAAACAAATACACATCACATACGCAGAGTTGCAGCAGAAATAATGTTACAAATGGGTTCACAAATAATAGTACAAGTTTGGGTTTCAAAACCAATTATTAAAAACAACATAGCTTTCAAATGATTACATTAATATAAGTCCAAATACATTGCTAGCATAAGTGACATCCTCAGACAAAAGTATATAGATGATAAGTAAATATAGAATCACCGAGCCCACCGGCGGTTAGCCACCATCTTCCATAGGCCAAGAACTTCACCTGCAACATTGTGGGATAAACCCTGAGTACTCGAATGTACTCAGCTAGACTTACCCGTCGTAAACCAGAAATAAAGTGACACCAAGGATTATACAAGGCTTTTTTTAGTGGGCTAGCTGACTCGTTTGCGAAAAGTATAAGTTATCATGAATAAACCATTTTAAGTACTTTGCATCATCTTTATTATAACCTATCCATCTAGGTAAGCACCTGTACTATAGCAATCACTTGATTAACCAATAACATCCAGTTACCAATTTAGATTTAGCATATCTCATATCATCCAGATAACCATCATTGTTCCATAATAATTACTACGATGCCGTAGCTTGAGTCAAGTGCTCACTATCCAGGAGCGATGACGATTCGAATCGATTCCTAACCAGCTGGTGATTTATTCCTCACACAAACCATGCTTCCCCCGTTAGGGTCGCTTAGATCACCAATGACACTTTCCAAGTAGCCGCGGGATAACAGTCATGGACCGTACTACCCAGGGACCACCCGACTACCAGGACGCACCTTGGGCTCACTCTTCGCGTCCCCGTCATACCCTCTTCAGCACCAGTCTGCGCATCCGAGTTTATCCTGGCTCGAAATAGTGTCACTAGCTTCGCGGTCGAAAGGTACTTTATTCGGCCAGCAAAATGTGAGGCATGCGTTCAACATGACAAGAGGGACGAGCAACGATCGGTCCTTAATCGACACAGACGGAAACTAACAACACCCCAGAACCCGGTCTGGTTGCCTCCAACTTTTTCCATCACGTCTCCAATTATCCATCACACATGGTTAATTCCAGGATATCATTCTTTCCATAGCTAAATTCTTCTAGTAACCACATATAATGTAGGTGACCGGATATCACCGATCGCTACCGCTCTAAGCAAGGCTAAGCAGTTATTTGATCCTGACCTAACAGGGTAAAAGGTAATAAGGTAGGCAAGGATAGTAATAAATGCATCAATGGTTTCAATCATCTCCTACAACTTAATGCAACAATATATAAACTCATATATATATAGAAAGAATTGCTTTTGTAAATTAGGAGACTTAGAATGCTCCGGGGCTTGCCTGGGATCCGACACAAGTCAGTTCAGTTAGCTTGCACCATCCTGGTGACGTCTCAGGTCCTAGCACTCGCTTAGTCCTTCCATCTTCGGAATAGATCCATCAAACACCGTCTTCGGGTTTGGCTCCAACATCTCATCCTTCACGTGGTGCATCTAGCGTACCTAGATGAGCTGCAATATGCAAGTGCATAAATATGAAGAATAATACCATGAGATGCATCACAAAATAGCAAGCAAGGCACTCATAGTTTACACTAACACACTTAACAATATACAAGCAAACACTATAATTGGAATCTGTCAATTTCTGGACATGCAGACAGCAGCTACAAGATTTAGCTATAACTGGAGTTACACAAATCCAAATGACTTGAAAGAAGACATTTTGGAAAGCTTATGAAATTATCTATATTTCATCTATAACCATCATAGTATGATTCCCAAGTTAAGTAGGTCGAAATTATACCTTTACAGAAACTGGTTCATACAAAACAGAGAGCAACAAATCCTGTATTCTAATTTTAAACAGTTGTAACTCAAACACTATCCAGCCAAATGATACCAAATTTTAACAGCAGCTAGATACATAAATTATCTACAACTTTTGTATAAATAAGTTTCACAACAAAGCACATTATTATGAAGAACTTTGCTAAGTTCCTAAATCTGTCCATAAACCACATTTGCAAGAAAATAAATATTACTTATGTTGCAAATTCATAATTGGGCAAAACCAACTTTACCAATATTTCACACATGACTAAAGAACACCAAAAAGCATGGTGCTCACCTCTAAATAAATTTTCTTAAAGCATTTCTTAATTTATTTAGACATCAAGGTGTATTTATGAACATATACCAAAAATGCACAATAAATTCTACAAAAATTACAGTAGCTCACATATCCTCTCAATAGTCTACTGTATAAATTTCATACCATTTGCATAAGTATAGCTGCCTCTACGAAAAAGATAATTTGCTATTGCAAGAAATCATGTGAGAGCGAGATAAACCAATAACTCACTCATACTTCATCCAATACTCATGAAATTTTACCACACATGAACTATCACATGAGTAGCATGCCACAAAAATTTCACTTCATTTGGAGCCCTAGATCAGCAGTTATGGAAAATAACAAATTCAACTAGCATTACAACCTTACTGCACAAATCTATTTTTGCAGCCAAAACTTTAAACTAAGCATGCCATATTATAGATCTACTGCATAAACAATTTCACAAGGATTCCAAAAAGTCATTATTTACTATTTTACGAATTTTCTATGATTTATTATGATTTTCCCACGTTCAGCACAGAAATCTACAAAAGAAAAGATTAAAACGAAAAAGGAAAAATACTTTTGCATTCGGAACCCTAGAGATCTCAGAAACGAACTAAGCCCATATCTGTAAATATATGTGTCTGGTATTTATGCAAAGTGAACACATGAAAGAGATTCTATTTCCGATTTACTCCCTCTTCTTCTTCCTCAGGACGCTGGATGCAGGGAAACGATGGCTGTGGTCGGGGAGGTCACCGGGGAGGTGGCCGGGCTATTCACCGGGGAGGAGCAGGCCAAGGTCGAGGTGCTCGGGTCGACGAGGTGTTGGCAGCCTGCCTGATGACACCATGGCCAGGCCACGGCTGGCTGGGCTCGGCAACTCCCAGCTACGGCCGACTGGACTCGGTGCAGAGGACGGCGAGGCGCGACGAGGCGAGGTCGTGGTGGCTAGCTGTGGTCCTGCTGTGGCCAGCAGCGGCGGGTAGAGCAGCTGGAGGGAGGAGGAGAGGGAGAGAAACGCCAGTCGCAGCGGCATCTTGCCCAGCTCGGCCATGGCGCTGGCAGGGAGAGGCAGAGAAGAGAGGGAGAGGGAGAATGGAGAGAGAGTGAGTGGAGAGGGCAGGGTGCCGGTCCTGGACTTAAGCACGGCAAGGTGGCAGCGAGGGCAGCACAGACGAGCCACACAGCGCGAGCAGCCTGCATGGTCGGACATTGCTATACAACCAAATCAAATTTTCAATTCTACCTCAAACATACCACTGAAACTCATAGTTCGTGCCTCTGTAACTCCTAAACCACGACGAGTTAGCAAAAACTCTATTAATAAAAGTTGTAGATCTACATACCAGCTCCAACTTTTATTAAAGCTTCAAAGTCTAATTAGGACTGGTTTGGGAGATACAAGGTTCCAAAATGGGGTACAAGAAAACTGAAATCATGCATTCAGTCATCCATGACTTAGCCAAATTTCAAGTGCTGAAAACAGTTGCTGATTCAAAGTTTGAGCCTCGATTCGCCTTAGTTCCAAGTTGATCTAGCTCTTGGTCCAAAAACAAAGTTTGTTCTACTCTACTCAAACCTCAACTTTTATTTAAGATGCAACTCCATGCAAGCACTGTAAGTGATTGGTCAACACAGGTCAAAGTAGCATCACGGTAAAGCTTAAATCCAAGTTTTAGACCGATGGAGGTATTTTCTTGTCCTCCGCTCAACACGAACCCTTCATGACTTTTGTTGTAGAGTTTAATTAGAGTCATTTGGGCAAGGTTACAAGGTTTGGTTGGCGATCTAGAATTCCATTCACTTTATAAAACAATTCAAGCAAGGACATAACTTGTCATTTCATGTGACTTCTTGATTCCAAACTTCATGAAACTTTTCCATGGATCAATATAGATGGATATTGATGCGAGACACATGAAACAAGTACATCCAGCATTTCCCAAGCATACTCTTTAGAAAGGGCAGCATGTAAGCAATGGTGCATGGTCCAAGTTTAAGTGGTGACTCATTTTCATATGTTTAACCTAACATCTCCATCACTACTTAACAAGCCATGGTTGAGCTTAAACCCATTGCTTAATTGGTGACAAACACCTGGGGTGTTACAGCCACAATATAGAGCAGAAGCGGTTCCCCGTCATTTGGGGGGACCAGGATCGGGGCCTTTGTCAGGAGCTGCTTGACCTTGTCAAGTGCCTCCTGGGCCTCGGGCGTCCATTCAAAGCGATCGGCCTTCTTCAAAAGCCGATAGAGGGGAGACCTCATTCACCGAGGCGCAAGATAAAGCGACTGAGCGTGGCGAGGCACCTGGTAACTCGTTGTGCCCCCTTTATGTTCTGAATTGGGCCCATCCTCGTGATGGCCGAGATCTTCTCCGGGTTGGATTCGATGCCACGCTCAGAAACAATAAAACCCAGCATCATATCCCTTGGGACCCCGAAAACACACTTCTTGGGGTTGAGTCTGATGACGTTTGCTCAGAGTTTCACGAAGGTCTGCTCTAGGTCGTCTACCACCTAGGCAGCCCATTTGGATTTGACCATGATGTCATCCACATTGGCCTCAACAGTTTGCCCGATGAGATCCCCGAAACACTTAAGCATGCAATGTTGGTATGTAGCCCCTGCGTTCTTTAGTCCGAACGGCATTGTGACGTAGCAGAACGATCCAAATAGGGTGATAAAAGACGTCGAGAGCTGGTCAGACTCTTTCATCGCGATTTGATGGTACCCGGAGTACGCATCAAGGAAGCAAAGGGTTTCACACCCTGAGGTCGAGTCGACTACTTGGTCTATGCGTGGCAAAGAAAATGGATCATTTGGACATACTTTGTTGAGACCCGTGTAGTCAACGCACATTCTCCACTTCCCACTCTTTTTTCGTACAAGAACGGTATTGGCTAACCACTCAAGGTGGTATACCTCCTTGATGAACCCGGCCACCAAAAGCTTCACAATCTCCTCACCGATGGCCCTATGTTTTTCCTCGTCGAAGCGACGTAGGCGTTGCTTCACCGGCTTGGAGCCTAGCCTGATCTTCAAGGTGTGCTCGGTGACTTCTCTCAGAATGTCTGGTATGTCTGAGGGTCTCCACGCAAAGATGTCTCTATTAGCGCGGAGGAAGTCGGCAAGCGCGCTTTCCTATTCGGAGGAAAGCGTGGTGTCGATGTGCACCACTTTGCCCTCAGAGTCGCTGGGGTCTATGAGGACTTCCTTGGCGCCCTCTATAGGCTTGAAAGACCCGGCCGTCCGCTTGGGGTCGGGTGCTTCTTCGGCGACCTCCTCCCTGATGGCTGTTAGCTCTTTGGAGGCGACAATTGCCGCGACATGTTCGCAGCATTTGACCTGGCACACATAGGCACGCTGGAAGGATGTGCCAATGGTGATGACCCCACATGGACCCAGCATCTTCAACTTTAGATAGGTGTAGTTGGGGACAACCATGAACTTCACGTAGCATGGACGACCCAGGATGGCATGGTAGGTCCCGTGAAACCCGACTACCTCGAAGGTAAGGGTCTCCATCCTATAATTGGTTAGATTCCCGAAGGTGACGGGCAAATTGATCTGCCCAAGTGGCATGGCCTGCTTTCTAGGTATGATGTCGTGGAAAGGCACCCCGGTCGGTCGGATGCGCGATCGGTCGATGCCCATGGCGTTGAGCATTTCAACGTACATGATGTTGAGGCCACTGCCTCCATCCATTAGCACCTTGGTGAGCCACTTTGTGCCGATGATCGGGTCGACCATGAGCGGATATCTTCCCGGCCGGGGACGCTTTCTGGGTGGTCGGTCCGATCAAAGATTATGACAGACTCTGACCATCGAAGGAAGGAAGCCGTGGCCGACTCAGCCGTATAGACCTCACGGCGTGCAAGCTTCTGGTGGCACTTGGAGTCGTAGGTTGCTGACCCTCCGAAGATCATGAGGCAACCATCTAGCGTCGGAAATCCACCGACCTTCCCCTCGGCGTCGTCTATGGCCGGCTTGGGCTCCTTCCTGTGCTCCCCCTTGTTGGAGCCTCTAGACAAGAACTGCTTCATAAGGACGCAGTCCTTGTATAGGTGGTTGATGAGGAAAGCATGGTTCAGGCATGGCCCTTCAAGCAGCTTCTCGAAGTGGTCCGGGGTACTCTCGGTGGGCTTCTGACCCCCCTTGCGGTCAGCGGTGGCCATGAGCGAGCCCTCGTGCTGCTAGCTTGTTCTTCTTCTTGTTGGAGCGGTTGGAAGCTCCTTCGCCGGCATCCTCATCCTGCTTTGCCTTGCCTTTGAGGTGGTCAAAAATCACCCCGACCGCCTCCTCGCCCGAGGCGTGGCTGGTGACGATGTCGAGGAGCTCCTTGGTGGTTCGCGGGCCCTTACATCCTAGCTTGTGGACCACGGACTCGCAGGTGGTCTTGGACAGAAAAGCTCCTATGACATCGGCGTCGGCGACGTTGGGTAGCTTGTTGCACTGCCGGGAGAAGCGCCGAATGTACCCACGAAGAGTTTCCCCGGTCTTCTATCAGCAATTTTTGAGATCCCATGGGTTCCCAGGACACGCGTATGTGCCCTAGAAGTTTCAACATTGAGTAGGTAGGGAAAATTAAAGTGCGTCAAAAGTTCCAAATAAGGTAGAACTGATGAGCAAAAATAAGCAAAGGACGGTTTACTGGCAAAGCCTGGTACATGACCAGATTCATTGGGACAAAAATAGCTATAACAAGTAATAGCCATTCTCAAAATGGAAGGAGGAAGTTTCAAACATCATTATATTTAAACTTCATATGAATGATTATAACTAGAATATGTGCAGTGTTTCATTACTGACATGATGCATGAATCGTCCTTACGAAACTTAAACATTAAAGTTCCTATTGTAAACAAACAAACGTTTTTGTTTTTATTATATAGGGCATAATAAGATTACTACTCCACCACACAAAACCTTTTTAATCAAATAAGGAATGGTGAGAAAGAAATAAGATAAGTCAGAAGCAATTTGGACCAAATTAACAAGTTAAGTAGATTTGTCCCAAAGCATTTTGAAGTTTTGTAAAACAATACTACAAAAACCTGTAACGATCGCTCTGATACCATTTTGTGGCAGAACCTCCTAAATTATAGGGCCCACATGCACCTGTCACTGTCCAACGACCTTTGACATCTATGCATATGTTTCCGGTAACTTAAGAAGACTGTCGGTTGTTCTCGGAGAACCCCGAATCATCCACGATTTCCGAAATTACAGATTTGCCACTCGCTTAAAATCCCAATTTACTCCCAAATTTATGTGGCAACTCAAAAATC
The DNA here is from genome assembly GCA_904845875.1 of Miscanthus lutarioriparius. Taxonomy (NCBI): domain Eukaryota; kingdom Viridiplantae; phylum Streptophyta; class Magnoliopsida; order Poales; family Poaceae; genus Miscanthus; species Miscanthus lutarioriparius. Next base: position 139,512,042 of record CAJGYO010000002.1, read on the forward strand.
TCCAAAAATAAAAGTTGTTCAAAATTCAAAGTTCTACAACTTTGCTTTTATAACCATACCCAAATTCGGTCTACATTTTGAAATGCAAGTTTGAATTCAAAAAGGGGACATTTAAAGAATTACGTCTTTTCAAATTACTTCAAATTTTTCTAAACAACTTTGAAAACTCCAAAAACAAACTTTGTATAACTTGACAAGCTCTACACTTTTGCTTTTAGGCTCAACCCCAAAATGTGCTTAGATTTTGAAATGGGTTTTCAGGGTAGAATTAAATGCTGGAAATTCGGATTTTCGGAAATCCAATTAAACACAAATGTTTTGAAATTGATTCATCCATACAAGTCAACAGATATCATAAAACAAGTTTCACACCAAGCATTGCAACAAAAATTATAAAACTTTTATTAAGGAAGAATTTGACTTGTTTAAAAGATTCCCACATCAAGATTCACAAAGTTTCCTAATCATTATTATTAACATTATTTCCTGTAACATATAAAACGCTTTATAAACAACATTTACATGCTATAATTAAACATGAAATGCATTAATGACTTGATGCTTGATGATTATGCATAATGATGACATGATCACCTTCTTAAGTACTTTATAACATCAGGGATGTTACAATCCCTCGGGGGTACCTGCCATGAAACATTCACGCGAGAGGTGATGGCTCCCCCTGCTGGAGTCAAAGTCGGAGGGAGACTTCGATTCTCCCGCGAGGAGGTCGTGGAAAGATTCCGCGACATATTCGGTCATCCCTACGAGCTCGTCATTCGTAGGGGATGAGGGCGTGCGTTGTGCCATAAGGTGGCCAACGATCTCGGCAGCGTTGCGCAGATCGAACGGGAGCGCTGTCGGGGCGCTCCGGATGAGGAATTCTAGGGAAAGCGGCTCTCCTCCGGCAAGCTGCGTCATGACGTTGGCGAACGAGAAGGTGAGGCGGCCTAGGTCCTCCTAGGACGGTCAGGGTCCTTGACTCATTGGGAGGCAGTCCTACTTACCCAACTCTACCCTTTCATCAGGCACTAAACTCCATGAGATTCTTTAGGCCCCACATCAGCTCCATCACAGCTTCATTAAACAGGCAGTATATTCCCTAAAAAATACATAGCAAGGTTCTTGTTCAAAATTGTTAACATAAGCAAAGCAAACAAGAAAAGCTTACACTAACCAAGGTTGCTTCAATGATTGTTTTATATTCAGGCTTTCCAACAGCTAGCTTCTGCCCATGTCGAAGCGACTTCTTGATCATCCTAACTAGCTGATCATTGACACCCGTAAGTGTCGGTGTTTTCGGACCACCGATGAGTATATTTGTATTTACGCATCTGGCTCGGATGGTGTGCTCGGAGGACACAAGGGTTTATACTGGTTCGGGTGGAACGTCCCTACATCTAGTTTGTTGCTGCTCGTGTTACCGATACTTAGTTTGCAGTAGGGGTTACAAACAGGTGAGAGATGGAAAGGATCCCAATTCTCTGGTGAAAGGAGTGAACGGGTGTTGAGAGCTCGATTGCTGCTCAGTCGTGTGCTCGTGTCGCGCTCTTGTGTTTTTATCTCCTAGCCCCGACCCCCGGTAGGGGCGCCCTGCTTCCCCTTTTATAGGCGAAGGGAAAGCACGGGCTACAGAGGAGGAAAAGGAGAAGAACGAGAGAGTGAAGAAGGCTTCCAGGATCGCCGGGTCCTTCTTCTCCTTCATGCGGGTCCCACCGATCCTATAGATGTCAACAGGGATGGCTCTACGTCGTGGCCCTATTCGTCATTGGCGCCATGCGCAGGCGTCATCTGCCGGTCATGGCGTTCGATTCTGTCCCGGCGGGCGTCGTGGTGAACTGACGCGCCTGTCAGTGTTCGTACGAGGGTTAGGCAGAACAACACCGGCACGCCCAACACTGTTCTTGATGTGAATCCTCAGGTATGGCCTGTCATGGTCACGGGTTACATCGAGGCGTGCCAGTCTCTTCCCTGGTGTCTGAGTTTTGACCCAGGCTCATACGCCTGGACCTAGAGTGGTTGACGGCGGTATGGGTCCTCGTTAGATGAGACGGAAACTGCGTCCTTGGGGTTGGCAGAGACGGAGCCCGCACCCAAGGGGTCGGGCGAGACGGAGCCTGCGGCCTTGGGCGAGACGGAAACCGTGTCCTTGGGGTCGGGCGAGACGGAACCCGCACCCAAGGGGTCGGTCGAGACGGAGCCCGCGGCCTTGGGCGAGACGGAAACCGCGTCCTTGGGGTCGGGCGAGACGGAGCCCGCACCCAAGGGGTCGGGCGAGACGGAGCCCGCGGCCTCGGGACGAGACCCCACGGCCTCGAGGTCGGGTGAGACGGAGCCCGCATCCAAGGTGGCGGTCGAGACGGAGCCCGCACCCAAGGGGTCGGGCGAGACGGAGCCCACGGCCTCGAGGTCGACGAGACGTAGCCCGTACCCAAGGAGGTGGGTGAGACGGAGCCCGCACCCAAGGGGTCAGGCGAAACGGAACCCGCAGCCTCGAGGTCGGACGAGACGGAGCCCACGGCATTGGGGTCGGGCGAGACCTTTTAATACGTCTTGCTCCATCCGGGGAAGTCAGCGTGGGCGCTAACTTCCTTGTTTTGGGTATCCCTAATATCGATACTCGACAGTAAGCTTAATTGCAGTGGTCTTGTCCTCAAAAGTTTGAAAATCTTTCAGTCCGATGACCTAAAGACAAATAAACATGGACATAGATGAGCATGTAGGGAAAGAGAATCAATCAGCCAAATATCATGCAATGTACCCGTCATGGCTGGAGACTGTGGAGAGTGATACTACAGTACATACGTGTTCTGTGCTATTTAGGCCCTAATTATTAAATTATTGAGGTATGCTCCAAGCGGAATTCAGAACACCTTCATATTCCACCCTTCAATGCAAAATAAAAAAAACGAGAATAAAGCACTGCAAGATTACTGCTCGATTCAAATAAGAAAGGTGTACAAACCTCTTGCCACATAGTTCTTGACGAAATCCGACCAGATATTCTGCAGGAGATATAGACAGAGGCGGGCCCAAGATTTGGACGATGGGTATTCAAAATTTTAAATGCTAATTTTTTTTTTGACAGCCTCATTAGGTTCTAGCATCGTTGATTAATAAAATTAAGCACAACTTGAAATTGTCCGACACATAGATGTACTAAATGGAAACATATCAAAGTGGTAACATGCAAAATAAATGCTTTGAAAATGAGTGACGATGTCCTGATCCTTAGCTTGCAAGCAACCATTTAAATATTTTCAACCCCATCTTGCTTCTTCGCTTGTTTTATATCAAATTCATTACAGACAAGACCCTCTCAACACCCGCAATTGCAGCAGGGAGAACAAGCACCGATAGAGCAAATGCAATAACAAATCGACCAATTTTGGCAAATTGCTATGCAATCACAATTTTACTGAACAATCGCAAATGCACACCTCAATATCTTGCTGCAGTCCTGCAGTTTCTAGGTCGATGAGGCTTGAATTTTGATGCCTACCTTTGCCGAAGGCTGAGAGACTGAGTGGAGAAGGGAGAAGGCAAAGGAATGGAGCGCCCTACTCCAGCACAGTGTCGCCACCGTTCATCTGTGGCGTTCTTTAGGCGCCGAGCGCTGCCTAATTATTAAATTATTGAGGTATGCTCCCCTAGAATCAGATTTCGGAATTCAGAACCGCCCGCCCGTTACTCCTTCAGAGTTTGGAGCCACCCGTCAAATCAATTAAGGAAGAAGAAGAGTCGAAGAGGAGGACTAATCGAGCACTGCAACGAGGAGCGCCTGCCTCTATGCTCAAGAGGAGGAAAGGGGCCAAATTGGCTACAGAACCTCTTGCGGCAGAATGGGCCAATTTGTTTGGGTTGAACCATAGCCTCTTTATTTTTTATATATACATATACATAGGATACATTACATATACAAAGTTTTGTGGTAAAAATAATGGGTATTCAGTTGAATACCCTTGAATACATGTGGGCCCGCCCCTGGATATAGAGATTTCATTTTAATAATAATAAAAAAAAACTAAGGTTGGTGACAAAGACAACAAGGGCAAACAAGCCACAACAGTAAAACAAATTTATTTATAGGAACAAAAAAAAGCAAAGTACCTCTAATGCTTTTGGGAAGAAGAAATAGACCTCATTATAGTTGAAAACTGCAAAACCAGAGGGTCAGCACCAGGATCTCCCCACCGTGCCCTAACCAGTGAGCTGGGAACACGTAAAGTTAAGCAAACTCTTCAGGCAAGCAGGATTAGAAGAGAAACAAATGTACACACAGATCGATCGCCCATTTTAATGAGTGAGGTCAGCGGCCGTGGAGAAGAGGATGAAGGCAGGCGCTGACTTTACCAAAATCGACGCGCCCCTGGAGCCGGAGGACAACCACGACGATGCCGCCGGGCCATCGAGGTTGTCAGGTACTCAGGTCGAGATACTTTTTTTTTTATTTGAAAAAAGAGTTTTGTTCTGCTTTTGTTTAGGAAACCAATATTCAGAGTTACAGAACAAAAGCTGGGGACACCAAGACGGTCTACAACTCCTCAGTCCTCACAAACCGAAACTGTCGCGCCCGCAGACCCCATGCACGCATCCTCGGAAAAACCTCCCGGCCACACCGATGACGAACACCAAGAACCACCACTCCCTGCAGCATCCGTCAACGTATATATATCTTCGTGCGTGCGATCAGGTGATGTGCTTCCACAGATCACATCGTTCGTCACTCACTGCTTCATTCATTCATTTTCATCAACTGCTGGAAATTAGCGAGCAGGGTCGTCTCTCGGAGAGCTGGAATTAAAAAGGACCTGCGAAGAAGGAGAGAGATAAGATCGACGATCGGTCGAAGATGGCGGCGGCGCTGTCGGTGCGCATGACGACGACGACGACCCAGCTGCTAGCAGCAGTACGTCCTGTCCCTCTGCGTCGTCGTCTCCCTCTCCCTCCGCGGCGCCGACGCCGCGCGGGGTACCCCCGGCGACAGCCCGATCGTGGCCATCAGCTGCAGGGAGCTCAACGGCGACGTACGCCTCATCGTCACGCAGAGCCTCACCGAGTTCACCAAGATGCTCCAGATCGCCATCGGGTTCATCAGCAAGATGAAGTCGGAGCCGTCGGAGCCAAAGCCACCGTCGGAGCCACAGCCACCGCCGACGCGGACCACGCTATGATCACGCACGCACGCATGCACCGGACGTGTTTTTAGCTAAGAGAGCGGAACGAACAAGAAATTAAAGCTCCTAATAATTAGCCATCGTTCTGCGGAGTTTCTTTCATTTCTGTTTGTTTTCCCCCCATTTTGTTATAGTTTTGGTGTTGGTTTAGTATGAGTTCTCTCTTCTGTAAATAAGATTTTCCATGCATGACAGGCCTGGACATTGCTTGGCTGATGCACATCCTAACAATAAGATGCAGCTGCTCATCCTTACACGCATGTTTTCTTTCTCATACAAGAAAAACCTGTGGATCTTATATTACTGTAGTAAACTCTGTATTTGACAGTACTACTACACATGGTAACTTTTTTTTTGTTACGAAACATAGTTCAGATGTAGACATTCACTACTTTTGTCCCTAAATAAATCAATCTCTAGACTTATCTTAAGTAAAAAAAATTCAAATTTATCGAAAAATATAACAATATTTATGACACCAAATGAAAATATTATGAAAATATATTTCATATGGTATCTAATGATATTAATTTAGTGTCATAAATATAATCTTGGTGCTCTTTTCCATAAATTTGAAAAAAAATAACTTAGAATAACTCTAGAAATTGATTTATTCAGGAATGGAGTGAGTATATGTTAAGCTCAGTTCGCTACACACACGGTATATAAAAGAATCCTTGTACGTAGCACTACTAGATCGTTGTTGGATGTTGGCATGCGACAGTAGAGGAAATAGTGTGCGTGGGGATGTGTGCTTATCTTTAGTAGTATATATATAATTAAATGATAAAACCACCTCTACACATAAATGATAAAACCTCTTCACATGAGCTTTCATTATATTCATTACCACATAGGTCTGAGTCCTACTAATGAAGTAATTAATGGCCCTTCAAAACTGATCATTTCCTTCGTGTTTACTTTTGTTTGCTGGCTAGTTCATGAGCTTTCATTATATTCATTACCATATGGTCTTCAAAATGAATGCTCCAATTTAATTAGCCGGGTTTTTTTTCCACAAAATGAATGCTTGAAAGCTGTTCATGCCTAGATGCTCTTTCAGACACACCAGGCCACCAGCAACCAGGGCCTCTGTGTTCCTACCATACCAACTCTTGTATAAGTAATCAATAAGCATTTTGACTGGGTTCCTGGACTCAAGGTTTGTCGGTTCCCCCTTCTTGAATTTGATCATTTTTTTCCTAGGTTCAAACATAAGATTTAGTGAAATAAAACAAATTAGGAGAAATGATAAGAAGGCAATTAACATTCAGATGATCATATGCTTCCTAATAAATTATTTAAGTTCGCCCATTTGCAAAGGTTTCCATGACTTAGACCTAAAACTAACAAGAGTACAAGAATTTTTTGGTTAAAATACTGATTTCAATACGTAGATACAATGATACATCATCTATATGTAGCTGTAAGTCAAGAACATATATAAATAACATGCCATAAATAAACTAGGAGAGTTGTTTGAATAAATAAAGTAAATAAACTAGAAGCAATCCTAATGGTGATTAGAGTGGTGGTGCCATTAAGCAATCAATCATTAAGTTATCGTGAACAACCTCATTACGGATTCCACTGGAGGTTAACCCCGAATACAAAGGCATTTCAATACTGCCTGTTTTAAATAAAGGTTTTAAAAACTACTTTCTCCATTCTAAATTATAAGACGTTTAAGTATTTCTAGATACATAGATTTTGCTATGCATCTAGATATACACTTAGGTTTAGATACATAGTAACATCAATGAATCTAGAAATGTCAAAATGTCTTATAATTTGAAATAGAGGGAGTAGTCAATTTCATTGCATAGCAGAAGTGCTGACGGAATTGTCGATGCCAGAAGGCTTGGCATGAATGATCCTTTCCCCTTGGAACCCCCATTGGTATTCCATATGGCACTCCATATCTCTGCCCTTTTCGTCATATCCTGTAAAACACTAACCCATGAAACATAAGCCATTCTTCTCATACGCTTGCAGATTTGCAGATCCAGGAAGTAAGTTACCTCACCTCAGGGTCATTTATGTTTTTCCTCGTCAAACCTCAAGCGCAGTTTCAACAAACTTAATATTCCCCTGTAGTGAAGCAGCCTTGCATGGTGGCAGGAAAGAGAAACCGTCCAGCAGTTTCAAACACTTCAAAGTTCAAGCCCCACTTGACCATCAAAAACTCAAACAGATTATGACCACTGCGTAGACAAATCCAACTGATTTATCAGAAATATTGCTTGCCACACTTCCAGGTGAAACAGGGGGTGAAATGATTCGTAGGTACCTACGGTTGTGGTATGTATGTGGTGATGAAAACTGACCCAGAAGAATTTTCGAGAAGAAAGGTCAGATTATCAAAATCTTGCAATGGTACGTCAGTCAGCCAAAACAATGACAATACGAATGGAAATTGGTAGGTAATCAGTGAATGGATGGGACACAAAATGATCATTCACGTTTGAGAAATAACAGTAATAGAAAGACTGAACATGGTAGCTCACCTGCTGAGTCGTAAAGTACATCAGCTCCAAGAATAATGTCAGGATGCAAATGAAACACAGGTAGAGCAGACTTGCAGAAACCAAACTAAACTGGACGCTAAACTTCATAGGCAAACAGATCGATGCAGTTGATGTTATACTATACAGGAAGCATCGATGCGTGCATCAAAAACGGAAAAGCAAAGACATGAACATATGCAACAAAAAAAAGAGCAGGAAACTTGTCCTATCCCAATGCTTCCACATGCAGGAAACATCATCCATGTTGCCGTATACGGTTACAAAGTACCAAGGATCAACCGCAAGCACAAATAAATATTATACAGCCTGTACGTCCAACTAACTAGGAAAATATTACATCACTGAGGATATCGAATCAATCAACTTAGATTTCCTTTCCCCAATGATGCAAGTTCAACGCTCAGTTCATCCACAAAGTTCAGCTGTCACATTTCACCTAAATGGGCTAAGCTACTGGAGATAATACCAAGATAATCTAGAGATAACAAACGACACTCCTACAGACATGTCTACTCTGGGGACGGAGGTTCAGGAAGCAGCTACGGCGCCACAGCAACCAGCAGGTACCCCATTAACCTGAGCTGCCTTCTTAGAGGTGGCGCTCTCTTGAAGCTGCTGCGCTCTGGCACAGGATTCACCTGAACTTTGGCTTCTTGGAGGGTGGAGCTCCCTTGAAGCTGCTGCGCTCCGGCGCACGCGACTTGCTGAAGGTCTTCGCCTTGCGGCGCCTCCTCTCTTCCTCGCTGTCCGACTCTGCACCGTGCTCACGGTCCGCATTGCTTGCCTCGCGCTCCAGCTCCTCCCAGGTCTTGCCCTTCTCCTCCTCTGAGTCCTCATCTGACTCTTCATCATCATCATCAGATTCCACCAAGGACTCGCTGTCGGAGTCATCATCTTCTGATTCAGACTCAGGCTCAGCATCGGAAGGGACATAGCCTTGGTCTGACTCCTCTGTGTCCTCAGTCTCTGAGTCACTCGCCTCCATGTTCAGGAACTCCCAGCCGCCATCGTCAATGAACTTCTGAGGATCATCAATTATAGTTTTCAGGATAGGACGCCAGTTCAGATTCAGCCTGCTCTCGTAGTACTTGAGGTCAGTTGTGTCCAGCCACTCCTTTATCGCGTCGAGCGATGATGAAGGGATGGAATCAATGCGGAGAACATCCTTCTTGAAATCCTTGAACACAATAGCCATGTCAAAGTTCTTCGTTCCAAAGCCCACCCTCTCCAGGTTAACAATCTCTATCTCACTCAGGCTCACCACCAGGGCGGGGGTCTCAATCAGCTCAACCAAACAAGTAGAAGTTGGAATGATGAAAGCGGAAGCTTTATATGGGACACCATGGAACCCAAGCTCCCTAAGGGGGACATCAAACTCCAGGTCAAGCCCCTTGAACTGTGGTTGCGACCAGTGGTCATTAACCTTGTTCACAAAGTTCTGGAAATCCATGTTTATTCTGTTCTTCCTATCCCTCTCACGCTGCTCTTCTTCAATCTCATCAGGATCTAGTGCCGATCTTCTACTGCCACCAAGAGTCTGAACAACATCCATCACTTCAACATAGAACTGGACATCCTTTGTCTTTTTGTTTCCAACCATGATATGGTTGTGCAGATGGAAATGAAGAAGAGTAATCATTTCTTTCTCTGCAGGCTGGAAAAAGGCATGCTTTATATTTCCAAACATGATGTCCACGCGCTCACTTGAAGTAGAATATCTGAAACCATTGAAATGAGCCTCAAGATTTCCAGTGAGCTTCCTCCCACGACCACCAAATGCAGGTCGTATCCACACATCACTAAGTCTCATCATCTTCATTCTGTTGTTTCCTATCTGAAGTTTCTCCTGGGTAACAAGAGTTGCCCTTTCAGCTCTCACCGACTCCCTTGAAGCAACTTGCCTCCTCAACGTTTTGATCTGCTGAACAACTTCACTGCTATGCCGTGGATCTTTTGAGCGGAATGTAATTTCTTTCAGATAGATAGCGCCTTGAGAATTTAGCTTGCTATCATTTGAGAATGGCATTCCAGGCACATTGAAGAAGATGCGGATAGTGCAGGTGCGGTTGTCCTGGTGGCTGGTCACACTCTTGACAGTAGAAACATGGAAAGGAACCATGCTGCCATAAATAGGTAAGAGGACAGCTTCATTCTTCTGGTCTACTTGGATCGCCAAATCTCTCACAAATGGTACATCATTAACATTCTTGTATGCAACAAGCTCATTTGAAGCCCTTGCAGGACCACGTCCCTCACCAGATCCAGAACCATCCCCAGCAAGCCTTCTAGCAGTCTCTTCATTCTTTTGACGAGCAAGTTCAGCCTGGTGCTGTCTCCGGAGCTCTTCCTTCGACATTTCCTGGTTGTCTGACCTGAGAGTTGCCTTGGTTGGCACGGCATCTATGGTCTTCGACTCTGTCTTCACCTCAGCAACGTCTTCATCATCTTCATTGAACGAATAAGCAACATCTTTGACTGCCTTGGAGCAAGGTGCTGTTAAGATCTCGTGTCCTCTTTCATTAACTAAAACTGTATCAGCTAACAACAGTGAAAACTGCTTTGTCTTCTCACTGGTGGTTTCTGCCTGGACGTTATGCAAACCAAGGGAGACGTTAAAAACCATTCCATGTTTTATCTTACGATCATTCTTGGCATTCAGATTTAAGCCAGATTCTCGGAATTCAAGGCCTATTCCAGTTCCAGCTGACTTTGTTAGATTAGGAAGTAGTTCAGGGGCATCCCTCTCAATCACTGCCACTGCAGCTTGATAAACCGCACTCATCGGATTGCCTGGTTTCACTTCTTGAACAGCAGCTTCATGAGCTTTCAAAAGGGTCTCATATGCTTTACTTTGCGTAGGGGTAGCATCAATAAGATATGTCCGAGCAACATTTGAACAATAGCTACTGTATTTGGAACCAATTGCACAGATGATAACACTTGCTGAATCATAATACAAGTATTCGTTGTTGCTAGATGCACCAGGCTTCAGATCAAACTTACCCCCACTTTGAAAGACTGGAGGATAGCATATATCAACATTGTCAGGCTTCAACTTCACCTTGACCTTGAGGGGATCAAGAATAGCCTTCTCTGTGTCATCCATCAAAGATGAGTGTGAGATTTTCTTCTCCTCATCAATAACCTTCTCCAGCTTTGGAACCACAAAATTTTTCAGAACAGATGAAGTTAAGTAAGCAGCCTTCTTCACACACGTGATCTCTGTGGTGTCCTTCACAGCAAAGAGCTCAGAGAAGCCGTTTGTTACATCTGTAAGTCGTACGCCTGACCCGGATAACTTTTGTGTCCATGTTTCAAGAAGCTTACCCTCAGGTACCTCTTTGGCAATGTGTCCAACAACTGGCTTGTCTGATTTCGATTGATTACGAGCAGCCTGCACTATGTCATCCATCAAGTCAGCACCATCACCATTCTTGGTTTTCACATGCAACACAATGTCAGCACCAACAGCCTCATTTGCAGCCTTCTTGAGGGTCCCAATAAGATTTGCTTTCTTCTGACTGCATAAAACATGTATTTGCTTGTGCATGAAGACAATTATCGTTTCTGGAAATTCATATCCAAGTAGCCAAATATCCAGGGCTGATGATTTCAAATAACGAAGATCATCAGAAGGAGGTGGGGTAGCAATTGCAATAGCATCAGACGAACTCCAAAGATCAGACTTGTGCTCCTTCCAATGGTCATAGAATACCTTCAGCCGCTTACTGAAGTTCTCGAGATTAATTGTATAGGCACCAGATCCCCCTTTGGCATTACCATTATTAGCCATCTTTGTCAATAAGCTAACATTAACCGAAGCAACTGCAAAAAGAATTGATCCATAGTTAGCAAACCAGAAAATCACAAGTTTATCCTAACAGTAAGCCATGAAAGTGTGAGCCTTAGGAAAATCCTTGAGAACAAAACAAAAAATGTACAGGCAAATATGATGGAGCAGTAACACAGAATTCAAAATGGATAGTGGTCATCAAAATAACATTTTCCCCATAGAAAGGAGAGCAACTTGCGGAAATGCGTATGTTGCGTTGGATTTGTGGTCATACAAGAAGGGATCGAGTTCGGAACGATGATATACGTGATAGATTAGGGGTAGCACCAATTGAAGAAAAGCTTGTCCAACACCGGTTGAGATGGTTTGGACATGTTCAACGGAGACCTCCAGAGGCACCGGTGCGTAGTGGAATCCTAGGCCAGGATAGTAACGTGAAGAGAGGTAGAGGAAGACCAAAGTTGACTTGGGTAGAGGCAATAAAAGGAGACTTGAAAGGATGGAATATACCCAAAGACTTAGCCTTAGATAGGAGTGCTTGGAAGACAGCTATTCACGTGCCTGAACCTTGATTGCTTCTGCTGGGTTTCAACTCTAGCCTACCCCAACTTGTTTGGGACTTAAAGGCTTTGTTGTTGTTGTTGTTGTTGTTGTTGTTGTTGTTGTTGTTGTAAAGGAGAGAAACTTGCAAGTTACTTCGATTACTATGGATTAGCTATAGTCAAAACAGGCAGTAATTGTCCCAATAGCACCAACACTGCATATTAAGATTTTCATTTTAACTTATAATACAAAAGAATATTTTCCTAGACCATACTTGAAATCTTAAAGCATATCAACTTCCATGAGTCAGTTTGGGAAGGGGAATTCGAAACCAAATAATTAGGATTTACTTCATCGAAACAGGCCAGAAGTGACCGAAACCATGAATAAATATCCATACAGACAGCTGAATATTAAAAATGCTAGTTGTGTGTATCTATTAAGCCATGGTGGTGAAGAAAACCACTTAACGGTAGCATTTCCATAATCTGGTATTAGAGACACTGATGACTGATGAGATGCCACATGCCAGTCATGTCAAAGAGAACAATAACATAAGATTTCAAAAGGATATTAACAAATCATGTTGCTGTGGCTGATGGGCATATAGGTATCTATGCAGCACGGATTCGGGTAGGCGTATAGGTATTGGAAGGATACTGGTATGTAGGCCTGTTGACTCACGGGTTCAAGCAGTTTCAGCCGGTTTTCCAACCCAGCCCACTGGTAGACAGCTTCCTCGGTTGGTCGGGTTTTTGTGTTGTGCGGAGGGTTGCTCATTGGGTTGGGTTGGGTTGGGTTGGGCTGGGTTGCTGTACGGTTTCAATGGTTTGAAACCAGTCTGCTGGCTGGCTGTGCTTGTACGTGCTTCTGGAAACATTTAAGCGTTCCGTGCTGCTTGCAATTGCTACAGTGACAAATCAATGATTGATTGTACATGCTGGGTTAGGCTGCTTGCAATTGCTGCCCTCAAGAACTAAAAACTAAACTGCAAACGATGTTTCAATCCTGTAAAAAATCATGCTCTAGCTGCAGCACTATTTCTATCATGTACAAAAGAAATCCAAGCACAAATTAAATCCTTTGAAATGCAATTCCTATCATATATAAAACTTAGAAAAATCCAGTCACACCTTATCCAAACACATCACATGCAAATGAATGTAATAAGGTTGACACAAAGGATTTGAGTTTTCAAATCCATCAAGCAACATTTAACACTACAATCTCGGTGAATCTAATGTCATAATATTGGAAGAAAACCATATCAGAGCCCCACGAGCATATCTTATAATGTTTATTTTGCAACAATTCCAAAAAAACTCAATTATCATCGAGTTTTGAATGGAAAACAGATTTCAAATTGTAGTGATGACCCTGACCAAATATGGGAATATAGGCATGTATGATATTTGAAGAAGAAACAATCACAATGCATGCTATGAACTGACGGAAATACAATACATTGACTCTATAAGGGCCCAGTGTATTACAAAATGTGATGCCTGAACTGTTGCACTGTCCTGATATCAGGTTGTAATAACCTCGTGTTCAATATAACTAAATCCGAGTGACTGATCCCATAAATACCGTTAATTTTGCACACATCCATATCACATTGAATATAATTACTTGTACACTCAGAATAATCTCATGTTCCTTGTCAGGAATCACTCAAAGTAAGGTTTTGACGTACATACATATTCAATTCAGATATTCTTCCTAAGACCACCAAGCAAGTTACAAGTCATAGACAACAGCCAAAAGCTAATCTACAATTCCAGAACAAAAGCTTGATAGAAAAAAAAATCACTGGCAAATTATAGGAGCAAAGCATGATGTACAATTAAAGTGGTAGTAGGCTAGGCTAGCACCTAAGGTGACCAGAACAGGCATCACTGAATATAACACTAGGCTAGTAGCTAAATAGAAGTCTAACTTGCATCAGTCTATCAACACTGGCATTCTTAGTAAAAAGAAACACAGCCAATGAGTTGCTCGTGTTTGCAATTCAATCATTTTCATGTAGGGAAGAAAAGCATTGCACCTCTTGTCTGAAATGGCGAGAAGGAATTCTAATCTCCACAGTTCAATTCTCAAATATAACAGTCTCAAATTTAGGAAATTCACAAAACGCATTCAGGCTCGCATCAAGTTTGTTCTTCGTCATTTGTCTCATTCTCGTCAGACATCAAGCCGCAGATCATACAAACCAAAAGATGCAGCTTGCACTAGCACTACTCATATTTGGAGACTTGCACTAGCACTACTCATATTTGGAGACGTCATCTATTGCATAGAAACAATCAAGCATGGAAAACCCTAATCAGTACGGGGAAGTGGGGAACAAAGAAAATCAAGCAACGAGAAGTCAATAACTGCAGAAATAGAGTAGACCGAGAATGGTAAGGGGAAGTGGTGGACAACGCAATCAAGCAACGAGAAGTCGAGAACTGCAGAAACAGAGTAGATCGAGAATGGGGAACGGGATGAACTCACGGGTGGTCGCCGGATCGACGTCGCGGGAGCGCAGGATCGTCCCTGGTGTCAGGCGAGCGGGGGCGGGGGCTCGTCTCCAGCGACCGCCGAGCAGGGGAGGAGGCTCGTTGCCGACGGCCGGCGAGCGGGGGCGAAGCTCGTCGCGCGTGTGCGGTAGAGGCGGCGCGAGGGCGAGGTGCTGGCGTCGGGCGGGCCGGGGTCTAGGGCGTGCGAGCGTCGGGGACAGAGGGGCGATAAGGGCGCGGCCGCGCGGTGCTATTGTTGGGCTGGGCCGTATTCAGTAAAAAATGGATCGGTGGCGTATCCATATCGGCCCATTGTACTCAATATTTTGGGACTATTCATGTTATTATATACAGTGCTTCGAGTGCCATAGCCCACATGGCCACATTCCACTTTATCAAAAAGAAAAAACGAAAGGAAAAAACATGGCCACATGCCTAAGGGTGTGTTTGGCAACTGCATGGAAGAGGCATGGGAATTAGTGATGGGAGTTGATAGAGGGAATTGAGGTGGAAAATTGACTTTTATTCCCAATCCCTTGTTTGGTTTGTGGAGGGAAATAAGAAAGGGAATTCATATCCCCTGTTTGGTGTGGCCATTTTGAGGGGGAAATTAAAAGGCAAATCATGATGGACGGTGGTGATTTACTTTTCTTTTATTATGAACACAACTCCCACCAAATTCTCACCCCTTCCCTGGGGAATTGATTAGTGGGAGTTGGCCCTCTAAACTCCCTTCCCCTTCCCACCAAAACTCACATTCCCACGAAACAAACAAAAGATTTCTAAACTCCTATCTCTAAACTCTCATTCCCTCTTTTTAATTACCCCCAACCAAACGAGCCATAAAGCTAAAAGCTTGGTAGTTGATTGATAAAGTAACGGTGGACAAGAACAACACTTGTGGAGAACGAAATTCCCCTTAAAAAGGGGGGAAAACTAGTCCAGTGATTTCCTTAATAAAAAATAATGTGGGTAATGGCACTAACCTATGTTAAAGGTTTTCTAGGTAAAAGCTAGATATAATTGTGTTACCCTTGAGAAGTTGAAAGTGATGACATGCCTTGGCGCATGCCATAAAGAACACCATGACTCTTTTAGTTGTCCTAAGATTACTAACACAGTATAGCACACTGATTTTGGTATCTAACATGTATATATCTCAATCAGAAAGAAATCCTCCAACCTTCCAAATGCACACAGCTCCACAATCCCGCCGAATAGGCCATGCTCATGAATCCTAAGGACAATCACCGTCTAGATGACCAAGGGAAAGAGCATTTTTTCTATCTGACAGACATCCCTAAGCCCCAGCTCTAGTCTAGGGTTTCTATAACGAAGCCTACAACCAGTACACCCAAGATGTCCCCGTGCCATGGGAGAGGCCTCAACACGCCAAATTGTGCTTCGCATTTTAGAGGCGACAACTATCCCGAGATGCGGCGAGGCAAATCCCCGACAAAGCGGACAGATGGGGACGTTTGTCTGTGGAGGTCGAAATGGATTCGCGGGATCACGTCACCGCAAACATCACGCATGAACGAAAATCGAACAAGGTGCACAAGAGAGTAGGGTAGGGTTTCCTTACCTGACGATGCAAGGAGGGGTGCGCACCCTGTGAGACTAGTGCTCTCGACGGTAGCGGTAGGGCGCCCATGGGAGGTGGAGCGGGGCACAGTGGGCGAGAGGAATGCTCTCCTATGGCATGAGACTACATAGCAAGGCCGTGGTAGGTGGCGCCTCATCGTGGGCGCCGCCGCCAGTGGGAAAGGGAGTAGGAGAAGGGGAATTTTGGTTAGGGTTTATGAGCGGCGACGACTAAATAGAAAGAGTGTCATCGAGAGGGTGAAGGGGAAGGAAGTGGGCCATAATCGAGGAGGAAGCCACCAATGCTTGCTAGGCTTTCATTGCTGGGTCGGGCCAGCATTCAATTGCAATAATGGGTGGTGTGACTTTTCTTATTTGATAATAAAAAAAGCAGTACGTGAGAGTTTTTTCTTATTTTTAGAACTTTTTTTTGTTGTTAATGCTTGAGAGGGAGCTGTAAAAGAAATTGTGAGTGAGGTTTAACAATGTTGGTTATTCCACTGAATTATTTTCTACTATATTTTTCTAGTATAATAATAAGGACACTTTTACAAGAAAAAAAAGGTAACAATTGTATCTATTCGCTTGAGAGCAAAGTCAAAGCCGCTGTAGCTTTTTTTAGTTCTATCTACGGTCGTAGAAGGCAAATTATAGCTGCAATTGCAGCGAACACGATGTTTTTATTAGCATTGCTACTCATGTAGTCTTGTGCATCTACTTGTGCCTACTGTACTTAACTGTGTCGTGGAGACGTGTGAGTATGCGAATTTGGAAACTCTATCACGCGATGGGTCGTGTGCACTCGCATGATCCATGTGCACGACTACCGCCGAGAGGAAGAAGAAAGGTTAGGTTTCCTGTGTTAGGGAATCAACTAACCGCCGGCTATAGAAGAGGCTTTTGGGGGAGGTGGTTGTGAAAAGTGGTAGCGGGTGACGAGAGTCAAACATAGGGGTATGTTAAGTTCTCGGTAGATAGACTCCCGACCGAAACACCCCTTGACCGACCCCTACAAGATCGCTCGGGGGCTATACCCATCGGATACGCTCGTGCGTACTCTCCGGTAGGATCAGGCCTCTGCTTAGGGCCCGAGGCCTCGCTAAAGCCCTAGGCTCCCAACCGACGGCAGCTAGAGCCTAAACCCTAAGCTCGCCCTAAAACCCGAGCAAGTGCTCGAGCAGGAGTTCTACGCCCCGAGCTTCACCGCTCAGCCCGCCCAGTTGACAGGGCTCGGGGGCTCCTCAACGTTGCCCCTACCGATGGGCGTGCGGTGCTATCACCCACTCCTCCGACAAAGTCACACAGGCGGCGTGACACAAGAAGACAAGCCTCAACGTTGGCTCCAGGGGCGTGGGGGCTCCCGGGCCCGCTCGTCAGCACCCCGAGCCAGGCGCCTTTGCCTCCAAGGAAGCCTCGAGAAGGATCACCCGGTGGAGGCTGGCCCAAGCCGACAGCCCCTAACGGTCAGAGCGTTAGAACCAGAAGAGCTAGGCAGAACCCAAAAGCTCCCCCGACTCGACGATAACGCCAGAGTCCATCCATGCAGCAGCAGCACCCTCCTAGACTCCCACGCATGTAGACCATAGACTCAAAACCCCCGAACCGCCTTGTACCCGACCTTCCTCGGTCTATAAGGAGGAGGTCAGATCCTATAGAGAGGGGGAGGAAGAGACCAAAGAGGTCGAGGGCAAATAGAACAGAGCATTCGGAGCTTGGCCCAGAGGCAGAGCAAACCTAAGAGGAACAAACGAGCGTTCCTCCCCACGGCAATCCGGTGAGAGAGTAGAGCGTTCTTCTCCATCGCCGGGGACCCAACCTCAACGCTGACGAGCCTAGGACAGCACCGAGCAATCCCCTGCCAAATCTTTTTCTCTTTCGCTGTAACCCCCGATTTAGATGCTCTCGAATACAAAGAACAAACCACTGCTGGGCGTAGGGCTCTGATAGCCTGAACCAGGATACATTGTCGTGTCTTCTCTTGTGTTCTTGAGCCCACCGAGCCACCGTAGACCCAGACTCAGTGACACCCGACGAACAACAATGCTTGCCACAGCAACCAACCTGCGACAACGGGCAAGATGGTGGCTGGGCGGGGCGGCGGGGGCGCCCTATGTCGGTACAGCGGGGGCGCCGCCCATCGGGGAGGTGGGAGATGGCGGCCGGACAGGGCCGGTAGCGGGGGGAGTCGCAATGTGGGTGATTAGGGAGGACAGGGTCGAGAGACGGGTGGTGCGGCAAGGCGACGAGAGCCACCGATCGCGGGTGATGGAAGCCGGGGTGAGGACGACACCAACAAGGTTGTGTGCTCCTTGAACGCGCGACCACTCGCGCGTTAACTAGGTCCATGCAAATTAGACTAGCAGCTTCCGTTCCACTATTGTTGACAAAATGCTGTTAGTGACAGAGCCACGGTAAAAGACAGCTACAGAGAAGATCCAGCGATCGATAAGTAGTAAAACCCTCGATCAGACGACTCTAAGCTTCTGAATAATTCGTCCTTTTTTTACAACAGAATAATTCGTCCTTGTGGTCAGCCCAAGAACAGTCTTGTTGCATCGCCATCAGTGGTCCCTAGCTCACTGAAACAACACAAGTTCTAGGATACCACTGTGCCGCACGGGCGCTGCTGTAACGTAACAGTCCCATCCATATGCCTAAGCACGGCTCAAATGGAGGATCACACGCACTAATCTGCAGCTAAGCTGCTTCAGTTTATTCACCACATAGCTACTAGCTAGGTCGGATAGGAGTAGCTCGTAGCTAGTAACAATCTGGTCACATGGCCAAGCCATGGGAGCTCGTACGAACAAGAACAGGAGCAGCATGATTGGGACGATGGGGCCCACAGGCGGCTGTTTTAATTTTCTCACCTTTAACCGTCAATGAGATGCATCCACCACGCTTCGAAGCGCAACAACATGCATACCTCCTCCATCAACAGTTCGGTCAGTGTCAATGAGAGATATGGGGCACATAAATGACTCTTATTGGAAGCCAAGAACCATCTCGGACAGGAACACCGGTGAGAGCAACAAGTCCAAACTGTTCTCGGCCAACAACTCCACGAAGGACGTTAGGCCCCAATGTTCAATTGGTGCTCGGTGACTTGATCTGCATTTTACTCTCCAGATTCAAATGAGAAGCGATCAAGATCCAAGCTTGGGAGGATCATCAGAAAGCCCAAATAGAAGCTGAAATGAGAAAATTTGAGGTTGGCAGATTTTTCCTTGAGTTTTGTTTAGCATCCTTGTACCACAACATTTGCAAAATGCATATGCATGCAACCATACCTTCATGGGAAGCTTTGTTCAGTTGTGGACTAGTATAGTAGTATCCACTGCACGTCCTGGCTACAGTTATCTGTATCATTTGGTCACTCCCCATCGGGGTGCTTTCTCAAACAAATAGAATATGAAGATAATCTTTGTTTTAAAATTTAGCTCGATCTAATACTTACAGCCAAGACAGTAATTTTCTTTTGCATCAGCATAGCAGTTGGTATTAGTATCCATTTGGATTTGACATAGCAAGTTAAAAGTGTTGTTTATTCTGATATAGAATGGTAAGTTTTCTAGGTTACTCAACGAGTCAACGCCGTTGTGCAGCTACTCTTATTCAGTTCTTTTGTTCAGTTTGCTATAGATGTTCAGTTTCAGAACATGTAAAATCAAAGAGTACAAAGTTCAGATATTTTTTTGTCACCGTGTTTGTGGATACTGCATTTTTCGTAGTATCAATAACTTTAATCATGGCTCGTGATTTGTGTTCCTGAAGGTTGAGGTCGAGCGGATGCGTGCCCGTGCGGAAAACAAGCTGATTTCCCGGCTCCCATCGGCGTGCTCCCGCAGAGCTGAAAGGGAACCGTGCAACTGCAAGGACTGCTGAACAGGCAGAGCACATCAGGAGAACTGGCCAGATGCCGCCTTCGTTTGGCTGCTGGAACTGGTGCTCGAGGGAGAAAAAAAAAAGGCATGGCAAGCAAAGACCTCTCTTCCCTGCCGTGAAGTGCCTCCCGCATAGATGAAGCATTGATTTTCCTGCTGGAACTAGCTACCGTGAGAGCAAATATAATAACAGGTTGTAAACTGGTGAAATACTGAGATGAAGGAGAGAAGGGAGGAGAGAGAGAGAAACGGGTTGTAAACTTACAGCCAACTTGAAGCACAAGAACCAAGAAACTATATAAGAGAGACAAATGAGCTATATATTAATAGTCAAGAGCTAACTACTATATAGGTGGGTTGAGAGAAGGCACAACCTTACATCAGGCTTGCTAGCTGTATTATTAGCCTTGCTCTGATTGTACCCTCTTTATTTAAAATTATAAGTTATTTTGATTTTTCTAAATACATTGATTGACCTATGTATTTAGACATAGTGTATGTATATATAAATGTATAGTAAAATTATTTATTTAGAAATATAAAAATATCTTATAATTTGAAATAGAGAAAGTAGAAAGAAAGAAATTTAAAAGGGACACAACACATGTAGAATACGTGGGAGAGGCGACGAAAACGGATTTTATTTATTGCACAAAAGTCAGAGGTCTCTACCAAGAAAGAAATGCAGAAGCCGTGGGATCTTCTTGCATACCACCATCTATCCTAAATTATAGATTTTGGATTTTTTTTATGTACATAACTTTTACTATGCAGTTGAATATATACGATATGTCTATACATAGTAAAAGTTATGTATCTAAAAATCAAAACAACATAAAAATTGGAGCGGAGGTAGTATATCGGAAACGATACCGCCTATAGCAAAGGACAGACTTGTGTAGTGGGTTCCACTTGTTTCCTTCAGAGCTATTGGGATGGGGCTCGCTTATGCAAAGACGACATGGAAGTAAGAAGTGCCACAAGGTAAGAGACCGAGAATCAGACAATGGAAGAAGATGAGACACGACACTAACTCTCAGGATGATATAGGGGGTACAGTATAGTAGATGGTCATATCCTCTGCCTGATTCTGTGAGGTAATTTGGCTCTCCATTCTAAATTATAAATCGTTCAGTCTTTTTACATATATAATTTTTATTATATATATATATATATATATATGTATTTAAATATGTATAAAAGACCGTATATATAAAAGACCGTATATATATATTTAAAAGACCATACAGGATGATATGGAGATGTGGTGAAACTTATTCGTAGATTTGTTGGCGCACAAAAGAAATGGATATCGAAAATCTCTTTCTGCCGGTATAAAAAATGATCTTAGCCGCATCACGCAAAAATCTACACAGTAGAGTTGTGAGCCTGCGACGCCATGCTCTATGTGGCTGTGTAAATTTCACGAACTTAGCTTTTTGATTAAATGTCACTTTAACGTCGGTCATATACTTTTACAATATTGTTATCTTATCGTGTGATCCGTGTGTTTTTAGTACAAAAGTTTAGCTGTCCCGTAGCAACGCACGGGCACGAACCTGTGTGTACATGATTATATGGAGATGCAATGGAACTTATTCATGGATTTATTGACGCATAAAAGAAATGGATATCGTAGAATTCTTTCTACCGATATAAAATATTATCTTAGTTGTATCACTAAAAAGTCTATACAGTAGAGTTTGTGAGCCCGCGACGTCGCGCTCTCCGTGACTGTGTTAATTTCATGAACTTTGCTTTTTGAATTAAATATCACTTTGACGTTGGTATTTAATTTAACAGTATTATTATCTTATCGTGCGATCCGTGTGTTTTTAATACAAAAGATTTAGTTGTCCCATAACAACACACGAACACGCTACCTACTAACTTATAAGCGAGCACTACTTGTCTACGTTACCACTCTTCAACTATAATAAATTACCGTGCTCTGCATGCATGCATGCGTCTCTACATTTTGTATTTCGCATTCGATCGGGAATGAATAAAAGCGATCAAGATCTTGAATTTTTACAGTCCAGAACAACAATCACCGCGTGATACCCGACTAGCTAGTCTCACCTTTCAACTTCCATATATTACCATACATAACACTATGCACGTCCCAAATTTCCTTGTTCCATTTTTTAAAAATGGCGTTTATTATCAAATTAGTTTTGGAAATTTCCATTTCTATTATGGTTTATAGCTAGCCTCTGATTACGTAAAATTTAAACCAAGTATCTTCTGAACGAACAATTTGCATGCGTATAGGCCACCTATTTAGGAAGTTAGCTAGGGTTTGTTTGGATAACATTATCAATTTATATTGTTATGAAAATTAAATTAGGTTTCACCATAATTCACTTCAATACATGGATTGAAGTGAATACGAGGTGTAGGTGTGTGAGGACGGCATGGATTTGGATGGTGTGTGTGCACATGTCATCATCGCACATAAGGTGCTACGCTAGGGACTAGGGAGATCCATCCACAACGTCGCAGTCCGGACTCCGGGGGTGCCTTGCTAGAAAGTACTCCGTACAAGCTAGGACAGCTCGTCCATTACGCAGCTAGCTTGCACTGCATTATTGGTGCAAAGAAACTTGGACAGCTCAGACACGCCAAATTAAGAATTAATTGGATGAACAATCATAAGCAAACAAACTTTATTTTTTATATATATTGTTTATACGTAAACAAATCATTCTTATTCATACCGGGAATATATATAATAACAACTGATTAAACCAGCAGGGCAGTCAAAATGAACCCTGCAGTAGACTTATTTGGCTTGCAGACTCTTCGCTCATTGCTGACTCCACGCACACACGATAGAAAAAAGACACGTGCGACTGACTGACTGATAGGCCCCAGCTACACGGGACACGATCGACGACGACGACCATGATGAACGTTGCGAAAAATAACTGGACGAATAATTAAACTACAGCAGATCCGGTATGTGTGATGAGCATGCATGGCAAAAACTCGCTCGCTCCAAACATATGCCGCTGTCGTCCGGCCGGCCGCCGGTCGGATCGATCGGACGCCGGCGCCGGCGCCGACCGACTAGTATAGCTCGATCGATCGGTCACTGCACGGCGCAGCAGCCGTTGGGGTTGTCGTCGTTGAAGCACACGGGGGCCTGGTTGGGCACGTACTGGCGCGAGGGGAAGTAGCCGTCCCAAGTCGTCGTCGGCACGTACTGGAGCAGGTGCTGCGGCGCCGGCGCCGCCGCCGTAGTAGGGGTAGGTGGGGTAGGCGGCGGGCCCATGTACTGCATCCCGCTGTAGTGGTAGTGTTGCGGGTACCCCGGCGGCGGCGCGGCGTACTGGTACTGCGGCTGCGGCGGCTCCGGCTCCGGGTCCGCGCCGTCGCTGACGACGGTGACGGGCCTCCGCGTCCTGGTCTGGATCCGCCACCGCAGCAGCGAGGCGTCCAGCGACGTCCCGCCCACCACCACCAGCCCCGTGTCCACCGACACCCACACCTCCTCCACCCCTGCACGCACGCACGCATGGTGTCCGCCCGGTGATCGGCGACGACCAAGGTGTTATGCTAAGAAAATCGATCGATGGAATTGAATGAGGCGAATGCGATGTCGATGCGAGCTACTCATCGGTGTACCGAGGAGGTTCTTGACGACCCTGCGGATCTTGCCGGCGCAGCCGTAGCAGTGCACGTCCATGCGGAGGATGACCGGTGCCATTGCTTCTACTGTCGTCTGCGGTGGTGTGATGTCGTCGTCGTTGTCGGTGATGATGAGGCCGGAGACTGTGCGTGGGAATGCCATTTATAGAGGGAGGGATCGATCGAGTAACGAAATCACATCACGCGGCGACGACGTCGATTTGCATGCATGCTTGCATATGGATGGAGGATCCTTCCATGTCTTTCCTTCCATTGTGGCTTCCAAGTTTTGGCTCACTTCCTTCCTTTTATTTGCTTGTGTCGGCAAGACGGCGGCAACACACTGCTGAATTCAACAACTTATGTTGCACGTACATACGGTGCACATGCAGGAACCTGGTGTCGCAGAGAAGGAGTTCTCGCCGGCGAACGCCCGGTACCTGATGAAGCAGATCCTGTGCAACCGCTTCACCTCCTGGGCGGCCGGCGGCAGACGAGCCGCTGCCGCCGTGGCTGACGGATGAGGACGTGGGGCACTTCGCCTCCGAGTTCGAGCGGACGGGCTTCACGGGGCCTATCTACTACTACCGCAACATGGACCGGAACTGGGAACTGGCGGCGCCGTGGGCGGACGCCAAGGTGCAGGTGCCCACCAGGTTCATCGTCGGCTACATGTAGCATGTTCCTCAATCTTCCGATGCTTGATGTGCAGAGGTATTGCCCCTAATGATTTCTGTTTTTTGCCATTAAGGATCCTTTCAGTTTGATCGTGCATTCAGTTTGCCTTGTTCATCCATTCAGTTTGCTCGAGGCATGGAAAGTTCAGTAAACTGTCATATGTAGTAAATGATATAGTACTAGACCATGCAGCCTAGCTATAACAATTGTTCAGTAACCATGCAGCCTAGCTGAGATAACTATCATATATCGCTCATAACTATTGTTCAGTATTGTAACTGATCAATTAAGAAGGCATAAAACATATATAGAACGTAAGGCAGATCATATATCAACCATGCAGCCACTAGTACAGTTGTGTAAAACATCAATCATCATCCTATCATATATAGTAAGTTTGTAGTATAAAATATCAATGTATTTATTAGTATCAATGTTACTAGTATAGTAAACTAGTTTTTGCTTTTTTGTAGGTCCCAAGTAAATGATGTCAAAAATACAGAAAGAGTTGATTGGTCTACCATACAGATAGTTGAGACAGTTGATGATGAAGGTCGAATTGAACTTATGAGCGAGAGTCAAATGTGTGAGCTATTGGGATTGGGAGATGAGGGCACACCAAATATACCTACACAAGCATCTGATCGTGGAATGGATGAAGAAGGCAATGATAATGAGCTTGGTCAAGATGTTGATGGTGCTGCCATTCCTACTAATGATGCCGTACCGGGTGAGATCGTCATTTCATATGATAAGAACAATCCATCAATGGAGGTTGGGACACAGTACCCAACAATGGAAGAGTTCAAGCTGGCAGTGCGGACATATGCCATCAAGGAGTTCCATTTAGGAGTAGAGAAGTCAACTACGAAGAAATATAGGGGTTTTTGCAAGTCTGGTGATGAATCGATGGGCCCTTGTCCTTGGAGGATAAATGGGTCGAAACTGGATGGCAGCGCTACTATGGAGGTAAAATATTTTTTTTGTATCACTTAATTCAATCATTCATCTTGTTATGTAATTTAATATTTTTTTTTGTTTTTTTAGGTAACCGTGTTAGTTGATAAACATGAATGTGTGTCTAGTGAGAGGATGCAGGTTACAACTCCAAGTTGCAAGATATCCTTAGAGTTGAACCAAACATTGGTACCAAGGAACTGAAAACGAGGTTGGAGACAAACCCAATACATAGGTGTATAATTGGATATGACACTGTACAGCGGGGTAAAAAAAGCTCTTGAAGAGATTTATGAGAAATGGTCAGATAGCTTTGAGCTATTATTTAGGTGGAAGACCGAGGTGATGAAGCGGAGTCCTGGGAGTGTCGTTGAGATCGATGTTCTTGAGGTAGATGGTGAGGTATATTTCCACCGTTTTTTCTGTGCCCTGAAACCATGCATTGATGGATTCCTAGAAGGTTGTAGGCCTCATTTGAGCGTAGATGCTACATCACTTAATGGGAGGTGAAATGGTCATTTGGCTGCAGCAGTAGCAGTTGATGGTCACAATTGGATGTATCCAGTCGCTTATGGCTTCATAGCTCAGGAAACAACAGATAACTGGACTTGGTTCATGGAACAATTAAAGAAAGCTATAGGTGATCTTCCGGTCCTTGCTGTTTGTTCGGATGCTTGTAAGGGCTTGGAGAATGCAGTGAAGAATGTATTCCCCAATGCAGAGTAAAGGGAATGCTTTTATCATATGGTCAGAAACTTCAAGAAGAGATTTAGAGGGTTTGGCCAGATATATCCTGCTGCAAGGGCTTACACAGAGGAGATTTTCTATAACAATATAGCAAAAATGATAAGTGAATCAGCTGCATCGGTGCAATGGTTACAGGCCAATCATAAGCTATTATGGTACATGTGTGGTTTCAATCCAGAAATTAAGTGTGACTATATAACTAGTAACATTGCCGAGACATTTAATAACTGGATTAGAGACCATAAGGACTTACCGGTTGCTGACCTTGCTGATAAGATCAGAGAAATGATCATGGTACCGTGGAACAAGAGAAGAATTATTGCATACAGGCTACCTAAAGGCAGGATACTCCCAGCAATTATGGTTCAGCTAAGGGCAAACACTAGAGGTTTGGGACACCTGAAAATAGTATCATGTTCTAACTGGAGTGCAGAGGTGTGGGACCATAGCAGAGCCGTTTCTGTGAGGCATATTGTCAAGCTAGGCCAAAGAACATGTACTTGTCTTGAATGGCAGCACACTGGTAAGCCATGTCAACATGTACTGGCCTATGCAACCCGCCAAAGGGGAGTGGATCTAGAACAGTTTGTGCATGACTACTACTCTGCGAATAGATTTAGGGCTGCTTATGGTAGAGAGATTGAGCCAATGACAGATAAAACACAGTGACCACATGTTACCTACCATTTGGTGTTGGTGCACCTCTGGCTAAATTATCTGCTGGAAGAATGAGGAAACTAAGAATCAAGGGATGGGATGAGGGTGGACACAGGAAGAAAGGAAAATCTACCAATGAGGGTGAAGGTGAGAAGAGATGGGATGAGGGTGAAGGTGATAACGATACTGTTCCAACAAATGCAAAGGGACAGAAGATCATCAGAGGACCTATGACTTGCAAACGATGCGGAGAAAAAGGTCACAGGCAAGCTAGTTCCAAGTGCCCTTGCAATGGGACCGCAAAAAAAGGGGTAATTGATGATTTTCTTTATCAACTAACTTAAATGAAAATATCAATATTAATTTATTTCATCACTTGTAGGAAGCGTAGGCAACCTAGGAAGAATGTCACAAAAGAAGGACCGGCGGAACCTAGCACCCCACGGAGGCCAACCAGGGATGAAATCCTACGAGATAGTCCAGGAAGGGTCACTAGAAGGTAAGGAATATTAACACATTTACTGTACACAATAATTGTTTTATATATACATCTAATTGCCGATCATATTTATGTGCAGCAAGCTAGCGATGTTACTTGGAGAGGGCACATCTTCACAAACTGACAACGCTAGCCCCGTGAGGATGCCTACCCCGGTGCCACCAAAAAAGATGACTCCAAAAAGGAGAAAGCTAAACATTTGATGATGGAGCATTTTAGTTGTGATGAGATGTAACCTCATGATTTATTTCATATGACATTGATTTCGTTTGGAACTACATTATGGTCTTCTGAGATAAACTTGTTTATGCTACAAACATGGTTTTATGAGATGAACTCGTAGATAAATTCTTGCCGTTATATATTACTTGTAATTGTGTATGAATCAATTCTTGTTATATATTACTTGGAACTTGTTATATATTACTTGAACTATACATATATTACTTGTAATCTGTACACATGGCGGCCATTGCCACGGCCAAACAAGCCAAAGCAATTGTGTGGCCCAGCCACGCCACGACCAGCCAATCATGGCCACGGCCAGCCAGCCAAAGGCACCTGCGGCCAGCCAGCAAAGGCCATAGCCAGCCAGCCAAGGCAGCGCGGCCCAGCCAAGGCCAAGGGCCGTGGGAAGCAAGCAGCCAGCAGTGACCTTTTTTTTTTTCAAAACGACACAACAATCACTGTCAAAACACTGAAGGGTAAAACGGTCACGTTAGGAACAAATACATGTATTTAGATGTTAAAAGAGATTAAAATGGCCCGAAATGTCATTAGAGCTTATTGTAATTGTTTGGAGTCCTATTTTAGAGAAACAAACGTTAGGAATCCTATTATAGAGAAACCCAACTTTTGGAGTCCTATAATAGCCAATTTCTCGTAATCGATGGACTGAAGAAAGGTCGCTTCTGCTAATTTGAGGCATCCACAGATTGGCTGACAATTTGTTTCAATTGGACTGCATTTTGCTGCATAGTTATCGTTTGCACATTTTTCGGTATGCTCCTTGTGTTGGGCTTCCCAGCGTGGGATGAGATGTGAGATGGTATTGGGTTAGAGTGTCATTTCTTATTGCAATTCTAATACGAAGGGGCTATGTCTATATGGGTTGCTTATGTAAAGAAGAGGATAAAAGTGATAAGATTACTCTGTTCGCGGATTGTCATTTCTTATCGCAATTCTAATATGAAGGGGCTATGTCTATATGCTTTGCTAATGTAAAGAGGATAGAGGTGATAAGATTACTCAGAATCAATACATACATTCAGGTGGGGATCCTCTCCCCCCGGTGAACTTAAAAAAAAAGATTTCTCAGCTGTGATCCAAATGCATATGGGTTACTCAGTTCTCACACAAACACACATGGGCTTGTGGATTTCAATCGGTCACATTGTGTTGATTCACTGAATCATACAGATATGATGATGCTCAAAACAGTCCAAACCGAAGCCCAAAGTGGTGCTCACATGTGTCCTTCAGTTTGATGCACAATTCTATGTTCACGCATTGGAGTTTCCCATCAATTGGTCTTCTAGAAGTGTAGCCTAAAATGTATCTACAAATCTGCTTCTTTGGTGGTATACAGTATACTTCTGTTGTAACTAGTTCTCTTTCTTTGAGATCTCTTCTTAGTTGGGTAATAATATTACTCTTTTCTGAGTTACTAATCAATCTCTTGTTCTGTGGTATGTGAGTTATTTATCAGCAATTTATGACACCTGCACGGACTAGTTGCAAAAGTTGGGATCATATATGTCTATGACCTCCATGTTTTGAACCTAATGAAGAATCATACTAGTGATACTATTTTTGAATAAATACATTTAAAGTGTCACATTGATTGGCAGGAACCTGGACTTGAAGCAGAATTCGCTGCTTTTGACTTGAAGAGTTTCTTCAAATTGGCATTGACTCTTCAGCACACAGGTTCTTCAGCTATGGACCTTCGAAAAATGCAAACATACAGTAAGCAAATAGTGCTCCCTTCTTGGCTCTCTGAGGAAGATGTCAGTTACCTTGCAAGTGTGTACTCAAAAACTGGATTTGCTGGTGGAGTAAATTACTACCGCTGCTTGGACCTGTAAGTTCGCAACCAATTTATATTCATAAGCGTGAAATCAAATCATGATGTCCTGAAAATCCATTAAATTTCATAAGCGTGTAATCAAGTCATGATCTCCTGAATTCGTTTATGTCGTGTTTTCCAAAAAACTTTCTGCACACACCAAACATCTAAACCCCATCAGCATCACCTGTTTCCACATGGAATATAGTTTTTCATGTAACACACAGGCCTCAGTAGAATTAAGATGCAGTGTAGAGCTTCAGATTGCAACATACTGCTTTTAATGGTAACTCTTTGTTTTTTTTTCTTTCAAAAAAACTCAGCAAGAGATTTGCTGAGCGATTTTATTAGAATAAAAAAGGGCGCTGGGTGCAGAGAACATTCCTTTAGGTTTTATGTGCTCAATAGAATAGAAATCTGAAACAGAGACATTTATGTTTTTTGTTTCATTTTCATTTCAATTTGCCTTGTGAGTTGGATGTGTTGGACTGACTTTCTTTGTATCATTTATGGCTTTGTATCAATCATTCTCCGATATCATTCCACTGCTATGTTAGTGCAGTCATTGTGAACATAGGAATTGTCACATCCGAATGTTTCAAAGATAGTGGCATGACTCAAGATGGCAACGGGTACGTACCCGATGGGTACTGGCCACCCGTACCCGCACCCGCCAGATCAAAATCTTACCCGTCGGGTTACCCGTACCCGCAGGCGGGTAGAAAATTCATTCCATACCCGCACCCGACGGGTAATTCTTACCCGACAATATACCCGAGTTCACACACCAAAATATAATAGCTTTCAGCAAAACAAATCAACAATAGAGCAGCAAAACAGAAATATGGACTGGTGGAGTGGAGTGAGGATGAGGATTAGGGTTTGAGGGAGTTCTGGAATATATATATTCATATGCTTATATGGGCCAAATATGGGTTATATGCTTATATGGGCTAAAATTGCAAAGGTTGGATATTATTTATACGGGTTTTTTTTTACCCACGGGTATACGGGTATGGGTACTATACACCCACACCCGTACCCGCATACCCGATGGGTACAAGAATTCATCCAATAACGTACCCGCGGGTGCAAAATGTCTTCTATACCCGTCTCCTTATCGGGTAAAACCCGTCGGGTACTCGGGTTTCGGGTACCCGTTGCCATCTTGAGGCATGACTTGTTTTTAGCATAGAAAGCAGAATCTCACAGACAACATGAAGTCATAAACCACAATTGAATATGAAATATGAGGAGGTTGCTGGAAATCTACATCAATGTTTGCAAAGATGTTGGAAATGTTTCTTTCATTTTTCTTCCAAAATTAGAATTTTGAATTTCATGGAGAGAAACATGAAACTCTGATTTGAATAGTTTAGCCTTTTGAACAACATATAATTTTGGTGCTAGGTTAAATTTCAACTCCTTTGACATCACTCATTAACCAAGAAGAATGGGTGATTGCATCATGCATCATCATCTTCTCGCTGCATCACGCATGCATCATAAATTAGTTACATCTGGCTGACATGTGTGCACAGGAACTGGGAACTGATGGCGCCATGGACAAGAGCAAAGGTGCAAGTGCCGACTAAGTTCATTGTTGGGGACGGTGACCTGGCATACCATCACCCGGGAATGAAGAGCTACATCCACAAGGGCGGGCTCAAGAGGGACGTGCCGTTGCTTGAGGAGGTGGTGGTCATCAAGGGCGCTGGGCACTTCATCCAGCAGGAAAGGGCGCAGGAAATCAGTGAGCACATCCATGACTACATCAAGAAGTTCGAAGCCGGTGTTCCGCCGCCACTAAGAGTTTCAAAGATGTGAAGACTGATGACTCCTGTGCAGAACTCAAATGGTCTGGGAACTCTTATAAAATAGTGCTACGGATCTATCTATTATGCATGGCATGAAGAACTGAAGATGATACATTTTGGAGAAAAGAGCGAGGAAGGGAGGGAGGGAAGGAAGGAAGGTGTTTGTCGTCTTTGTCCATCAACCTTTTGTTTTATTCCATCTGCATATCGTTTTGAGCAAGTGGAAGGCATTTTGTAACACAACATTTATTATGCACGTACGTACATACATATATACATATAACCGTAAAATATAAGAGTTTCATGAAAGAGTGCGTCTATCTGGCTCACGGGGCGACAATTCTTGCGGCAAGTCCTTTGCATGCTGAAATGTCTCACATTCCCGTTACTTTTTTTTTGGGTTCTCGGCTGGCGTTTCTGCAACCTGGATCTCGATTGTCGACCTGACTTTTGCATCGACCTGACTTTTGCATCCCATCCTCTCTGATGTCGTATACTATCTTGCTATCTCAAGATGCATAACATGGAGGTTTCAGGACTTCAGGTTTGCATCACCAAGTGGCTCCAGAAGTTCCAGACACGCGGACACTGCTTTACTCTCTGCAACTGCAATGGAAATTAACTACACTTCCAGGGCACTGCAGGGCGACGAGCGCACGTGGCACATGCTACAGGAGGACTCCTTGGCTGACGTTGACTACCTCACTGCCACCAAGTCTCCTTCCATTTTTGATTGCTCATGGCTTAATTTTGTTATTGTCTATAGTACCATATCATAATAGATAATTGATGTGGTTGATAGTCTGATGCTAACACTAGATACTTGTTCGATCACTTGATTCGTTACAGTGAAGAGAACAAATGTTGTCTTCTTTCATGGTGAAATAAACCAAGATGACGATTGCGATATACTCCCTCCATTCCAAATTATAAGACGTTTTGTCTTTTCTAGATACATCAAGTTTACTATATATTTAGACATAGTGTATATCTAAGGGCATAATAAAAGCTACGTATCTAGAAAAGCAAAAACGTCTTATAATTTGAAATGAAGAAAACAGTATTTATCTGACAAGCAATGTTTGCACAAAAGCACTGTAATGTTTTCCCCATGTTCTCGTGATTATTTTTCTTGCTGATGTTTGACGCTTAAAATTTTACTTCCAACACACGTTTAAACTTGAATTATTGTGGAATTTTTTTTTCAAAGTTCTTACTTGAAATACCGTAGAATTATTGTTTTCCTGTTGCAACGCACGGGATGATCCTAGTATGATATAAATATTCATGTAATCATATCTTTTTTTTTTTTGCTGTGACAACACAAAAGTAACTCTTTTAGAAAAGAGGACAAGAGAAACTTACTCTTTTTTTTTCATTTGACACTCACTTTGCGCACTTCATAGCACAAAAATCATCGATAATGATAATGGCATCTGTTGTGAATCGTACTGCAACTTCCTTCTCAATATAGAAACCATTATTTCCTACCTGAATTAACATACAAACCGAATTAAAAATTTGCATGACGATCATAGAAAGTTAGCAGTTAAAAAATTAGGAATCGCTCCTATTGTTGATCGTCCTACAGCATTACAGTGACCAGCAAGTTCGGCAGTTCCGCACGTGAGCCACGACACGGTGACAGCCTGACGGGACGGCGCGACGCCTCAAGCTCTCGACCCTCATCTCGACTGGCCATCGCCTCTGCCCTCTCCGGCACAGAGAACTGGAGAAGCCTAAGGCCGCAGATGCGACGCGAGTCACGCTCACGCGGGGCGACCGTTCCTCTTCTGTGCTGGGCTGGGCCGCTGACGCTGAGCAGGGTTCCCTAAAAATTTGGTCTTTTGAGGTGCCCCCACGGCCCCACTCTCAGTTCTGCCTACCCCCTCCGTCCACAAAAAAAAAAAACCACAATTTAAACCTGGACACAGTTTAAATTTAGAATTATGTTTTTTTAGACGGAGGGAGTAAGACTTTTGCTCTAGAAAAAAGTTCTGCCTCTAACTGAAGCTATTCTATTTTCCATACCTTGCTGAAATGTACGTATACATGTAATAAACATGTTTAGCCTTCTATACTCCTGCCCGTTTAGCTTGCCAAAAGCCTAATGAAGTCCAATCGGCCGTCGGCTTCTCTTCCCGTTGACTACTCTCCCATCCCAAAATAACTATATCATTCTCGCTTCCAGAGAAATGACTTTGACTAATTTTATATAAAAATATTAATATTTATGGTGTACAATTAATATCATTAGATAGATCGTTGAATCTATTTTCATAATAATTTTTTGGAGATGCAAATGTAGTCGAACTTACGTCACGGAAACCTAAAACGACAGTTAATTTGGGACGAAGGGAGTATAGAAAAAGGCACAAGGAAAATATTGCACTTAGCCCCTTTGGATGCAGGAATTATATATAAATTTTATAGAAATTAGTTCACTTTTATAGAAAAATATAGAAAATAGAGGGAAGAGGGCATTCCAAACGGGGTCCAACCGGTTCCTCGTGTCTTTCTATGAAAATGAACGGGAAGGATATCCGTGCATTGTTGGAGAATTTTTTAAAAGAAAAACGTTGTATGTACTACATGTTCTTATAAAATTAGGTACGGCAATGAAATATTTCAATAAAAAACTAATAAAATAAGATAAAATAACAACAAATTGCAATATATGGATACCTTCTATATTTCTTATATATTGAAAGTAGTAATTGCGCTTAGTGGAGATGAGGTTGATAGCTTCCATTAAGTAGTTAGAATTTAGTGGGATGACATGGTTATTGGTGAAGGATGATGTGGATAGTTAGTAGGAGATGATGTTGATGGCTTGCATATCAAGATAGAATTTGTAGTGAGGATTAACTTTACAAGAGAGATAGATATAGATATAGTTGGGATTGGGCCATTGGGGTGAAGCTTGATGTTAGACAAAGTTTGTTTGGATGAGGACCAGTGAATGAAAAATGATAATCATCAAAGATCAAACTTCCTTATTTTTTAAGTGAGATTTTATAGCGCTTGAAAACAATGGAGCCCTCAGTTTCGCTAGATCTGATGATTTAAAAATAGGAGAAACCAAATAGAAGGAACTTAAGTTGTGGGTCGAAAAAAAAAACATGTGACCCGGAACTGGTTTCTTATAAAATTTATTTAGAGGGTTTAACAAAATTTTTACGTCTCCGGAGCTACTTCTCATCTCACTCGAACGCAGATTCGGT
This sequence comes from Miscanthus lutarioriparius, assembly GCA_904845875.1. Classification (NCBI taxonomy): domain Eukaryota; kingdom Viridiplantae; phylum Streptophyta; class Magnoliopsida; order Poales; family Poaceae; genus Miscanthus; species Miscanthus lutarioriparius. The sequence goes on from CAJGYO010000002.1 coordinate 139,546,335, forward strand.
AACTTCACACAGTGACTTTCGTGAATTATCAGACGTTGAAATCGAATCTAATGTCATTTAGTGATTCAAAGAGAAAAACAAACGATGTGTGGAGGCAAGCGGCTGAATAGAACCACGGAAAGCTCGGCGTGCGGAACTCTCCGACGTCGCGCAGGCCGAGAAGGGAGAAAGGCCGCGCCATCGAAGGCCCTGGAGGAGTAGGAGGTGGACTGCACCGGCAAGGAGGCCACCAAGTTATTGCCGTTGATATTGCCAACCAACAACACTGCTCTCTTCCTCCACGACGCCGGGGACGCAAGAAACCAGGCATGTTGCTACCCAGGACGACGACGGCGACCCAGAGCCGGAGTCGCGAATGGCCACCAAGCTCATGCTGCCGGTCGAGACGATAGACGAATCAACAGCTGGGCGCGTGCTGCGACGAAGAATCTCATCAGCTCGATCCTTGGTCCTCAGGCACCGGTGCATTGGGACACAGACAACAGCCTCATGGAGACCAGTGCATTGGGACACACAGCGAGTAGCGCGGTCGGTGCGGCGAGCCCCGGCCGTTCGGCGCGGCGATCCCGCGATGCAGTCAGCAGCGATTTCCGTTGTGGAATTGGGTTAGGGAGTTAGAGATTGTGTACAGGAGAGAAAATGTACTAAACTACCCTTAAGCATAATTAATTAATTTTCTAAATTAATAGCTGCGGTATGCGGTAAATAAATTTTGAACTCCCGAGCACCGTAACAAAGCTCATTTTTTAATGGTACTTATAAGTTACTTAGGGAGCATTAGGAATCCGATGACTCTAAAGTCGTGTATTGTATGTCTGTCTGATAAGTACTGATGTCATCAAAGATTGTATATGTATTTGATACGAGTATATTACGAATATATTTGACTTGTCAAGCAGAGGACTAACACTAGCCTTTTGTAGCATGTGTTGTCATAATGCAGTGGCTCCTATCCATGTTGTGACCAGCAGAATGCATGTATTCGCAAAATGTGGTATATACAGATGGCTTGTTTTCTCGAAAACATGATGGCAAGAGCTTTGTTGTGATTATATTAATAGAAGAACAGCGAAAATAGTTAAAGAAAAAACAACACTGAGGTTGTGGAGAGGGAAGCCCTGATCAAAGCTGGCCACTACAGCAAGAGCAATACAGCACAGAACGTCACAGCTTGATGAGAAAAATACAAGGATTGAGGTGGGCAAAAACACAAGGCTAGCCTAGCCTCTTGTATATATTTATATGTAGACCAAATTACAGATTACATTTGGTTAGCTTCTGATTTACAGAAACGAGATGTGCTAATAAGGAGACCCGGCGACAATGGCGGTGCACTGTTGTCAGACGATCAACAGTACCATCTATCTCTGACGATGCTAAACAACTGATTGATGAATATATACCTTGTACTCTGTCTCGATCTGTCATCAGCAAACAAATGAAGTGAAATGGAATGGAACCGATGGAGCGATCAGCGTCGTCGCATCCCCTGCGTGGGCGGCGGGTACATGGCGGCGTTCAAGTCCCAGCCGTGGACGGGGTCGAGGCCGAGAGCCATGAGCTCCCTGTACTGCTGGCAGAGCGCGCAGGGCTCGCAGCAGAGGTGGACGAGGCAGTCGGCGCAGGGCGCCTCGGGGAGGCCGAACTGCGCGCGCATCATGGCGCGGTACGTGCACGAGTAGACCCACGTGCACTGCGACGCCGTGAGGCAGGCGATGACCGCGTACAGCGCCCCGCTCGTCCCGCACGACGTCGCGCCGCGGTCCACCATCTCCGCGATCCGCCCGAACGTGATGCACGGGCACCAGTACGTCAGGCAGCCTGCGTGCGTGCTGCTGAGCTTAGCTACGTACCTAGCACAAGATCGAGCTGATGAGCATCGAGGGTGGGTGCTAGCTAGGCTTACAGATGTGGCAGTCGTCCAAGCAGTCGAAGAGGCCCGACGACCACCGCTGCCTGGCCGCTCCGGCGATGGGGAAGCCGACCACTGGCGCCGCCGCCACCCCGGCCGCCTCGTAGGGCTTAGCCGGATACATCTCCTATAACCAGCTGGTACGGTTCTGGTTGCGCTCGCGTTTTAGCCTCGCCGGGAACGAATAGTGACGTACGGAATGAGAGCGAGCCTGCTGCGCCGGCCACCGGCAAGCTGCGGCGGCGGGTCGATCGGCCTAATCCAATCCAATGGCCCCCGCGCGCGCCGAGATCCCAGCCAAGGAGCGGCTGGTTTCGCTGACCGGCCGGCGACTTGGCACGCACGGCAGCAGCAGCGCAGGTGATCGGAGGCAACCGGAGACTCTCGTCTGCATGCACGTAAATATACGTCACGGGATCGTCGTCCAAGGATAGAGCGGTTGCTGGTGTTCGTCGCCGCGGCCGGCGGGCATGTGGTCGTGAGGTTTTCTCGGCGGTGGCCGCGCGCGCGACATTCCCTCGTGCTATTTTTTTATCACTTCTCCTATATCTCATATGTCTGAATTTTTTTATCACTCCTCATATATCTTAGTATGTGCCTGATTTTTTGTTAGTTCGACCAACATGCAATTTTGTCATTGTTTAGCTATAGAAAAAAGTGGTTCATTGTCTCTTGTGAGTTGTCCTTTTAATTGTGCTAGTTTTCTGTTGTGACTTGTTGCATAAAAATTCCTAAAAAATCAGACACCTGAGATGTAGCAACTCCCATTTATACCACTACATGTTAACAGAGACTGTCAAATTGGATTTTCACGTTAATATCAATGAAAAGCAATAGATGCCTCTGGAAATCATAAAAAAAAATCAGCTTCGGGCAGGCCACGCCATGGACCGCCGCCGTTGCTAGTGAGAACGATGGTGCTGCCTCAAACATCTAGGCCCTAGTGGGTTTCCATGATTAATGATGACATAAAATTATTACGAGTAACGTGTGTTTTGCAGAAGCAATTTGAGTTAGGTCACGATAATGACGATTGTTTGGGCAATCAATGATTTTCATGCCCCTATCGATGAAAATCGTTTCAGTTTTCAAAGGTTGGACGACATGTTCAAGATGGACTAGTTTTAAGTGTCATTTGGCGTTAACTTAGAGTAGTTTAGGACTTTGTTTTCCATTTTGCCATACTATTAAGGGGGTATGAACTAGTAGCTTGACCTAGGTGAGTCTAATGGTTTATATGTGGTGCACACTTGTCAAACTTATCACTAGATAGTTTATGTTTAGCCCAAAGATCATTTGAAGTCAATCTCATCGTAAAGGACTTCGAATTGGAAGTGATTTGAGATGTGACAAGAGGACTGCACACTGGCATTGCAAGGAACGGACGCCGTGAAGCAGAGTCCGATCAGTGTTAGAAGACTGCGCAGCGAGGTTTGAAGCGACCGAACGTTGCCGCTATAGTGTGACCGGACACAACGGTCTCACTGTAGCAGACAGGGCTTGGTGATCAGGAGGACCGGACACGCTCATGGCAGAGTCCGGTCAGGGAACAGAGAGGTCCAGAGAGCTCTTTTATTGACCGTACGCGTCTGGTCAGGGTGGACTGGACTCTGATTAGGGTCCGGTCATTGTAACGGTCACCTGTCAGTGCTAGCATCATGTAGCCGTTGGCTACTAACCGGACATGTCCGGTCACCTTGACAGGCGAGTCCGGTCGCTTCGAAATGTGTTGAGTTGGATCCCAACGGGTATGTTTCGAAGGGGGGTGTCTCTCTTGCTCATTTGTTCAGCTGAGAAACACCTTTGAAGTTCAAGGGAGTGCAAGAGCCTAGTGGGGTGATTGAGATTTGATAATCCAAGATTAAGGACCTCATTAGTGCATAGGGAGTAGCAAGTGTACATCCACCTTTCTCATTAGGCTTGTCATGGTCAAATGAGAGTTTGTGCTTGTTACTCTTGGTGATCGCCATCACCTAAACGGCTCGGTGGTGATTGGAAGCTTGGTGATCATCCGGTGGTGATTGTGGATGACCCAAGTCGTCTTGTGAGCGGTTGTGGGCGATTCACCGCGACGGAGTGTTGAAGAATCGATCCGTAGAGAGCATTTAATCCTTGCACGGATCAAGTGGGGAGCTACACCCTTGCGCGGGTGCTCCAACAAAGACTAGTGGTGAGTGACGACTCTTCTATACCTCGAAAAAACATCGCTACGTTCCTTTCCCTCTCTTTACTTTGAGCATTTACTTTTGAGAATTTCAATTCATGTATTTACATTCTTAGAATTGCCATGCTAAGTAGGATTAGAACCTAGGGTGCAAAACTTTTTGTGCGGTAGAACAATAGAGAACACATTTAGGTACTAGGGGTGAAATGGGTTAAGTGTAGGACTTATTTATTGCAAGAATTTTTAGTTAAGTCCAATTCACCCCCCTCTTGGGTATCTTGATCCTTTCACCACCTCATCCACCTCTTTCTCCACCGACAACAGCAAGTCACCTTCCTCATGTGCCCGCATTGTCCTCCTTCCTCGAGAAGGCCACCGTCACATCTAGCACTAGACTCGCGTCCATACCTTCACCTACCAAACGACATGGCACCGGACCCTTCACCTAACAAATAGAGGACGATTAGGAGAGAGATCGAAGAGGAGAGGAGAGAGATTGAGGGAGCGTACTTTTGACACCATGGACCACGAGCAAGGGCTCGACTAGATCTGTGAGGAGGAGCAGGGACCCAGCTGGATCTGCCCGCCGCGTGGGGAGAGAAAGAGGTGGGCAGTCGGCGGTTGCCGACGCGACTAGGAGTGCGCCCATATCCGCTCACCGTGGGGAGAGAGGTGGGCAGCTGATAGCATCGGTGGGGAGAGGTGCGCGGCATCTATGGGGAAGGAAGAGGAATAGAGAAGAGTGAAGTGGCAGCTGGGGTTGTGGAAGTGAAGGTGTTAGGGGTTGTTATATGGGCCTTGATAAAGAACGATACAAAGGTCGTGTATGAATAGTGAAAAAATGGTATCGTCAAAGTTGATAGCAGGATCAGACGTTACTTCTACCTATTAAAATGTACTTATTCATTGCTTAGAAGAGATTAGGAACCAAATGGTTTTGAACGTCGGGTATGTCTGTCCAATAAGCAGTGGCATCATGATAGATTATGTGTTCGTTTGATATATTACGAGTGTTTTGACTTGTCAAGTACTCGAGAGGCTTAATACTAGTATCAGTAGCTGTGTTGTCATAATTAATGCACTGGCTCCGTTGAAAATCATCCATGTTGCCACCAGCTCTGACTTAGCAGAAATAATATTTTTTATATTAAATCTGAAAAATTAGCTGCAGAATGTTATTTGGTTCTCTTCATATTACTGTATTTATGAGGCACCGGATTATGAACTGTGTAAGTTATTGGAGGAGCTGTGTTTTTTTTTTCATGGTGGAAGCTTTCATGTGCCTAAATACTCTTGCATTCCTCTCATTCCACAATTCCCACACAACAAGCAGGATTCGAGAACGAATTCCTTTCTTAGGGATCCCAGAGGTTTCTGTCAGCGATATCCACCGTTCAAGCACGGTGTCGAAGGGAGACCAAGCTAGCGTTTGGGCGCACTTGCGGCCAAGTACTCCATTCCCCAACCATCAACCAAATGCGTCTTGAGTACCTGCAAGCCACCAGGAGGCGGTGCTCTGTTTCCATGGTGCAGTGTACTTTCATAATATCATGCTTATCAGAAAAAATATTATAACTGTCTCCAAATAAGAAAAAAAGTAATGAACATTTTTTCGAATCACGGTACAAAAAAGAGGAAAATGCGAGAATCCATGTAAAGTCAAGGACTTTAGGTAGACAAGTTTCACTGGAAGTAAAGTAACCTAAATGAGCTGCTCAGTTCACAAATAGTGATCAAGTGAAATATAGAGATATTTAGACACGTCAAGAGAGAATACGTACAAATGATGTATGTACCATAACTAGAACGATGTATCTTCTGATTTACAGGGTCAGGGCGACACGACAGAAACGAGAAGTGCTAATTAAAGAGACCCGGCTACAATAATGGTGTTGTGTTGTCGGACGATCAACAGTAAGTAGCACCTCCGACCTGACGCTAAACAACTGAATATATATATCTCTGTATGTACTCTGCTGTCTCTTCTGTCATCAATCGACAAACCAAATGGACCCGAAGCCGACCCACGATGGATGGATGGATCGATCGATCAGCGTCCCATCCCCTGCGCGGCCGGCGCGGACATGGCGACGCCGGCGGCGGCCCTCTGGGCATTGAATTCCCAGCCAAGGATGGGTTCGTAGCCGCGCGCCTTGAGCTCCCTGTACTCCTGGCAGAGCGCGCAGGGCAGGCAGCAGAGGTGGACGAGGAAGTCGGCGCAGGGCGCCTCGGGGAGGCCGTGCTGCGCGCGCATCCTGCCGCGGTACGTGCAGGAGTAGGCCCACGTGCACCACGACGCCGACAGGTACTCGATGAGCGCGAACAGCGCCCCGCTCGTCCCGCACGACGTCGTGCCGTGGTCCACGATCTCCGCCGTCCGCCCGAACGTGATGCACGGGCACCAAAACGTCATGCAGCCTGCATGGATGCATGAGCAGAGCATGACATGACGGTGAGCTTGACTATCTTCAATAACAACAACCAAAATATAAGAGTTATTCGACGTTTGGGTAGCATATTCGACATCTTCTTCAAAAATAGGACCTCAAAGAGAATCCTTTATGTAAATAGATTTCCAGGAGAGAGTATGCTCATATTTGGGTTATGCGTCTCAGGCAACCCAAAATAGGGGTCACCCGTATAGAGTACTCCGTTGGAGGTCGATTTTAGATCTCTTGCTATCCATTTTGTGTTTGGATGTCCATATAAGTCACTTGTTGGAGACAGTTTAGCTATAGCTCTAGCTACCGAGCACAAGAACAAGATCGAGCTGAGGCTGAGCTGAGCATCGGAGAGGAGATCGAGGAGGAGGCCGGCCGGGCGTCGGTGCTTACAGGTGTCGAAGTCGTCGAAGCAGTCGAAGAGGCCCGATGACCACTCCCTGGACGCTCCGGCGCCGGGGAATAAGCCGGCCACCGGCGCCACCACCACCCCGGGCGCCGCCTCGTAGGGCGCAGCATCCGGATACATCTCCAATAACCAGCTGGCCTGGTTGCGCTTGCGTTAGCTAGCCTCGCCGGGAATGGGCGAGCCTGGGCCGGCCGCAGGCAAGCTGTGGCGGCGGGTCGATCGGCCTAATCCGATCCAATGGCTGCCCGCGCGCGCGCGCCGATCCCCAGCCAAAGCTAGAGGAGCGGCCGGTTTCGCTGGCCGGCGACTTGGCACGGCAGCAGCAGCGCAGGGTGAACGGAGGCAACCGGAGACTCTCGTCGACCTGCACGTAAATATACGTCTCGGGATGGTCCAAGGATCGATCGAGTGGTTGCTGGTGTTCGTCGCCGCAGCCGGCCGGCGTGTGGTCGCGAGGTTTTCCCGGCGATGATCGCGCGCGCGACATCCCCTCGTGTTTCTATTTTTTCCATCGGCAGGAGAGCTGGACCCCGACGAGGACATTACAACGACGCATTCTCTCCGTTTTCTGCTCTGCACGTGTGTTCCTCTTCCCAGGGCAAAATAACATCTCTCTCTCTCTCTCTCTCTGCTACCATCTGGTGATACTTTTTTTTTACTCTTTTATCAATTTCCCATTTTTAAAAATGAGTTATATAGTGACGATGATTAGCGTATAATAGCTTTGTGACCGACGAAGGAACACTTCCTATATAAAGCACAAAACAATCATTGCTTATCGCCGCAGCTTCAGGTTGGTACTAGAAACAGTTTCTAGTAGCAGTAGATTGGCAATAGTTTAAACTGCTAGTGTGAAAGACTAACAGTATGTGGTGAGTTTTTACTTGTGTTGTTTTAGAGCGTGTTTGGTTCGGCTTCAGCTGCTCGGCTCCGCTGCGCGCGTCCCGTGCTGCACTGTATATCACTGTTTGGCACTGGAAAAAGGCTCCGGCTCAGCTGCTCATCAGACAGGAGTTGGAGGAGCCCATGATTGGAGGCTTCGCTAGGCTCCGCCACAGTGCCTGTACAATGACGGAGCCGGAGCCATCGGGAGCTCCACCAAAGACGCCCTTAAGAAACGCCGGTACAAACACATCTTCACTTGCGCTATCCTTATATCAACTGTCAATGTAAATGCATTTATACCATACGGCTATACTAGTGGCTCAGAGCCGCTAGCTCCACCAAAGACGCTTATGCGTGCTTAAAAACGCCGATCACATCTTCACTTTTCATCCGCTATCCTTATATTTCTCTACAAATTCCTCCAAAATGCATTTATACATACTACTATACTAGTGGCTCAGCGAACATGCCCATAAAATGGGTTATATAGTGGCAATAATTAGTGAAATTTTAATATGCGACCGGGAAAGGAAGATTTGGGGCCTGTTTGATTCGCGGCCTCCCAAGCAGCATCCTGCCAGGCACGTGATCCTGCCTCAGGCAACCGAAATCAGACGTATATGAGCATTGCCTGGGCCATACAGCTCCACTTAGGAGGAACCAAATAGGCCCTTGCTTGCTTGCTGCAAAGCAACAAAGGATTGTTTGGTTGAAAGCATGCCAGACAACTTCCAACCAGGCAACCATCTGAACCCTAGGTAAAATTGGATGTTTGGCTTGGGCTAAAAACCAAACAAACAGGGGCGGCTGAGGTCCAGGTGTAGGTGAACCATAGTATAATTTTTTTTGTGAAAAAAGAAAAACTTTCCTGGTACACACGCCCGACGCCGCCCAGCCCAGCCGTTCGTCTTTTTTGCGCACGCGAACACGAGCAGACGGCGCAGTAACTCCACCTGTCCGCCATACCCCACCGGTCCCACACATTGACTGGTCATCGCAAGTTCGCAACTCGCAAGCGGCAAGTCGCAATCGCATCTGCGCGGGTCACGGAACGCCGCCACGCGCCCACGCCGACGCCGGTCGCCGGAAGCCAGGAGCGGAGAGTCGACTCGGAGGCGCGGCGAAGCCCGACGTGGCGACGCCCGAGGGCCTACAACTTGTCGTCTCGGCGAGATACTGCACGTCTGCGCAGCAGCGTCGACAGGTTTTAGATTAATCTTCTATTCTCCTTCTTGCTTGTGTACTTAAATAGTTTTAATTATTTATGTATGAGTGATTTCTTATTCTAGTTCGTGAGTTCATTCAACAGCGCGCAACAGACCAATAATTAGCATCCGGTCATTAGTCCATCATATGCTGTGACTTGTGAGTTTTCTAGCTAACCGAAAGTTCGAAACATGATACTATCATGGCATGTGAGTTTTGCTGATTGTTAATGTGTTTTTTCAGAATCGTTGAATTATGAAGAGAAGCGGAGACATTGTCAACCTGTTCGTTAGTTGGTTTCGGATGATAAGCCCAGCTGGTGCTGGTTTGCTGTGACAGGAAAATACTATACCATGGCTGATAAGCCCTGGCTGAAACCAATAAGCGAATGAACCCTGCCCCACCTCCGGTTGAAACTATTGTGGAAGAGAAGAATCAAGAGGAAGAAATTGCAGATCATGTATCGGCGTATACACATGTAATATCGTAAGTCTCTTCTATGACTATATTTCGAACTATTTGTATTTCAATTGAACAATTTATATTGAGATTTGTCATCGTTTTTAGCTTAATCTTTGAATTTAAGGCTTATCATGTTATTTCATGTATCTGGTTTTACCGAATTAGAATATGGTTTTACCGAATTGTAAATGGTTTACCGAATTACATAAGAAATTTTTTTACGGCATACTCTGTGGTAAAATCCTAGGTCCGTCACTATAAACAAACCCAAAATAAATTGTAGCTTATTATGACCGCAGCCTCAAGTTGAGTTAAGAGTTTTGTGCTGACGCTTGGCATTAGATAAAAGTTTGGTTGGAAGAGGTGGAGCAGCAACGTGTGATGACAAAAAAGAGGATTATATGAGAATTAGGAAGAAGGATACAATACAAAGGTCGTCGTGTATGAATAGTGAAAAATGCTATCGTCAAAGTTGATAGCTGGCATCAAACGTCACTTCTACCTTCCCTTTAAAACGTACTAATGCAATGCTTAGGCGAGATTAGGAACCCAGTGGCTTTCAACTTCGGGTATGTCTGTCCAATGAGCAGTGACATCATGAAAGATTGTGTGTGCATTTCATATATTACGAGTGTTTTGACTTGTCAAGTAGAGGATTAATACTAGTATCAGTAGCTGTGTATCATAGTTAGTGCACTGGCTCCCGTTGAAAATCATCAATAGCCTCATGTTGGCACCAGCTCTTAGCCAAAAAAAATACTTTATATCAAATGTAAATATCAGCTGCAGCAGAAGGTTATTTGGTTCTGTTCATGTTGTGTGTGAGGCACCGGATCATGAGAGCCATTTGGCAGGTTTTTTCCTCAAGTGCTTCTTGAGGAGGACCCACTTTTTAGGGATCTGGTTCTTGTCAAATAACGGTTCTAGCTTCTCTATTGTTTATCAGAAATGGCTTTTCGTAAAGTGTTTGGTAGAGTTCTTTCGGCTCCTCCACACAAGTTGTTGTCGGAGCCGTGCCAAACAGGATAGAGTATGTATGTATATGTTATTGTTACAATTTTCACTAGTCATGATCTATAGCATGTGTTAATTGATTTCTACATCACCTTATTTGCTGATTAATTAAATGCAAATACAAAAGTAGTGAGACTAGTAAGTGCAGAAAATGACATTTAAAAATGATAGTTGAAATGAAACATTACATATTTGCTCTCTGCAAATGCACTTTACATGCGACCATTTATACTTGTGACTTAAATTATCTGAGGTCAGGATTCAGGAAATGAATTATCTCTTCGGAAGTCGTGCGTGTCAAATTAGTGGTTATATCATCAAAGAACATTATGTTTTTTTGCCGTACAGAGCATGGTATTAGATTATTGACGATTCTTCAAGACTAGTACTATTATCCATGTTGCCACTATATATATCTCCACACCATGTGCTGTTGTATATAGCAATCAGCTCCCGTTGACAATTATCCATGTTGCCAGCAGCAGACGGGCATGTTCGGCTGGTATCAAAGCCATCTGATAAGCTGGCTGAAGCTGTTTTTACTGTGAGAGAAAAATACTGTAGATTCTAACTGATAAGTCGCTGATAAGTTCAAGCGAACAGCCCGAATTTGGCCGCCTTGTTTATAGCAGCAGAGTATATGGCTTTGCAGGCCAATAACTGGAGCAAAGTTAGTTAGTTTGGAAATCAGTTATGACCCGAATTAATAATGTTGCGTCTCTGCAAATGACATTTCCGTTCGTCACGGACCGATGCTCCGTATCTGATCGATTTCGCAGGCCAAGCTCAGGAGACGAGTGGTCCGGCAGAAAAAGCAGCGGACCACCCCATGCGGAGTGGAGTCGACCCCGACGCACTCAAGCTGTAAACCAAACATGCTATGCCTGGTTTAGATTGTAAATTTTTGCAATCTGGATACTGTAGCACGTTTTGTTTGTATTTGACAAACTTTGTCCGATCATGGACTAACTAGGCTCAAAAGATTCGTCTCGTGATTTATAACCAAACTGTGTAATTAGTTATTTTTTTTACCTACATCTAATACTCTATGCATACGTCCAAAAATTGATGTAATGGAGAGAGAGTGAAAAAACTTAGAATTTTGAGGCAATCTAAACAAGGCCCTAGTAAGCGTTGGAGAGAAGGATATGTGCTTGTGCACTCTCGTCAGAGAAAAAAGAAAGGTGCAGTCGTCATGCAACGGTGGTTTGAATGATTCATCAGGGCATTGTTTTGGGCACAAATTGAACCTTAATTACCTCAACGCCTATATATCATCAGGTTATTATGCAAGGACTTGTTCAGAGTTTAACGTATGCGGCCCGCTGTCACCTCTCGCGTCGCCTCCATCAGCTGGTGGGTGTGGGTCCATCCCTTTCCCTTCCCTGCAGTTGTGCGCCAACTTGCGTGTGTGGGCCGGGTTTGTTCAGCTATATATATTTCTTCCATTTGTTTTGCCAGCTACGAGTATTATATTTCTTCCATTATATTTTTGCCCAAGTCAATATATCAGTCAATGGCTCTAAAAATCTTTTTTCTTCTTTTTATTTATGGAGTACTTTATAAAGCCGTTTTCTTTATTTTCGGGACCAAAGACACACACGTATTATATTGCTGTCTGCCTTTTCCAATGCAAGCGATGGCGGCAATAATTGAGGCATAAGTTGCTCATGTTCTTCTCCAACCATAGACTTCCAGCTTATTAGAAAGGACAAGATGTGAACATTCAACGCTACGGTAGCTACCTGCTCGAATTCATGCATGGAACAATAGACTTGCATCTTATCAGTTGACACAATGCAATTTGAGTTGTATACTAATCGCAAGCTAGGTGGTTGTTTCAGTTAAGTATCTGTACTTTGGGGGGCTTTAATTAAGAAATGGATCAAGGACACATATATTCTGGAAAGGCTCTGCCAGATGCTACTTTATCATTTTATCACTTGTTGTTCTTTCGATTCTCTGCTAATCAGGACCGGTCCATAATTGTTTTTTTTTCTCGAACAGCTGACGAGAACTACACGTCATTTTATTGAGGTAGAAAAAATATTAAATTACACGGATCAAAGAGATCCAACTCACACACCACCCCTTGAAACTAATAAGTTACCGACTCGCCACAAAAACTGTTGAAATGACCGACATGAGAACAAGTTCATGTAGTTTGGAGGCTCTAGCCGAGCACCAGAAGATCGGTCCATAATTGTTATCAGCTCAAATATATATACTAGGTTGTTTTAGTTTTGTCGGTCAAACTTCCGTAATATACCAAGTTTGTAGGAAAAAAATGCATCAACATATACAACACCACGTTAATTTTATAAAATTCACCGTGAAATATATTTTGACAATACATTTATGAGTGTTGTAAATGTTAATATATTTGTATATACAAGCTCGTTCAAAATTAGAGGATTTTGACTTGGAATAAAACTAAAACTGTCTATATTTTGGAACTAATATCCACGGCGGCTGCCCAACTTAGGGCGTAGCGTAGATGCTGCAGTAAGGCTATTTGCATGGTCCAATTAGGGTGTAAGCTAACTATCTAATATTAAGGTTTTATTGGATCCAATGATCTAATAAACTTTAGACCACTTTAGCAAACTTGTGTGATCTAATAAACCAATGATTTTTGTGAGGTTAGCTAAACTTTAGATAACACTTTAAATCATCCGTTTAGAGTCTCAAAAGTTAAAATTTAATAACTGGACTTCATACCATGAGAGCCAAATATGGCCTAAGTATAATCATATGACAGGAGTGCAGTTGTCCTTGTGCGCGCACAATAATCTTTTATTCTTTATTTTCTTTCCGCTCACAGCAGGGAGATTAGCCCTTCAGCAGCACTTCGTTTGACTTGAGATCCACTTAAGAACAGACATTCTTTTTATTCGAAACCATGGACCCAAGAAAAACGATATTTTATATCTATATGTACACTCTATACCTATATAATAATAAAGAGCCAAAATTTTAGCCATTTTTTGGTCCATCTCCCTCTAACTACCGGACAATGAAGAGTTTCTTCTATCCGAATATATATATATATATATATATATATATATATATATATATATATATATATATATATATATATATATATATATATATATATCTGCGGCCGGCTATAAAATAACTTATTCTGTGACCACTTTGAGTTACGATAATTACTATGCTAATTCACGAGATTATAGTAACTCCTTACTATGTGATTTACTATAACGTTATGGTAAATATCCTCATGTGCTATAGTAACACAACTATCGTAAATATGTATTCACTTTATCGTAAATTAATATATAAAATTATCGTAAATGGAGGTGGCTACAGAATGACTTATTCTATGGCTAGCTGCAGAATAGCCTTACCCTATATATATATCACTAGTAGAGAACATACCTTTGATCCTCGGCCAAAATGGGCTCTAGTCCCGGAATTTTTTTGTGCCCGGGACTAGAGATACCTTTAGTCCCGGTTGATGGCTCCAACAAGGACTAAAGGTCCCTGCCCAACGGCTACTGCGCCAGACAGAGGTGGCAGGGACCTTTAGTCCTGGTTGGAGCCACCAACCGGGACTAAAGGTATACTTTTACTCCCGGTTGGTGGCTCCAACCGGGAGTAAAGGTCTACTCCCGGCCGTGGCTGCGCCCGGGGTTGAAAAGTTACCTTTAGTCCCGGTTGGAGCCACCAACCGGGACTAAAGGTCCCCTTTATATCCTGGCCGTCTCCTTCTTCCTCCCTAAGCCCGAGCTCAGCACATTTTGAAGCTCACTGCACTAGTGTTCTTGCTTTCTCACTCCCTCCATTGTTTCTCCATCCATTCTTCGATTCCTCCGTCGATTTCTTCGATTCCTCGATCGATTCTTCAGTTGTAAAGGTTACCAATCTCATACTCTCATTTTTCACCATTGTCTTATCTCATTTTGTTCACTATATATATATGGTTCTTTATTGTGGTTTTTTTCATTTGTAAGCAATTTGAGCTCAAAATCACTTCAAGCTTGCATATTTACATGAAAGAAGGTTAAAGTAGCTAGTTGAACTTGCGGACCATGTTCATCTCGGCGACCATGTTCTCTGCCGAGCGGTAACGGACGTCAAGGAGGAGTTTTGATTCTACGAGGGAGAGCGGCAACGGTCGTGGAAGACCGTGTTCCCTTCCTCGTAGAATCGGAGCTCTTCCGTGGCCAAGTACGGTGCCGTCTGGTGGAGAAATACTCGCCGAGATGATCACGTAAGCAAGTTCAACTAGTACGGAATGATTATTTATTCACATGTCCCGATATCGTCGCAGTAGTCTGTCAATCACCGTACCCAAACATAGTATATATATAAATATAAACGATAATCGATTGTTATGTGTGTACACTCCCATTCTTCTGTTAATTTACGGAAATATCATGTGGATTACTTACCTGCCGCAGTAATAGACGAGAATACAATGACCATGGCCACGACAAGCAGAGTAGTGTTAAACGCTCTGGAAACCTTTAAACTTCAAGCTTGCATATTTACATGAAGGAAGGTTAAAATAGCTATTAAAAACTAGTATTCACCGTTCATTTGTAGCATGCATAGCACACTTCATTGTTTAGAGATATAGAGAATTTTAGAGTTTTTTAATTTTATTTGTTTATAAAATGAGAAATTTATAGTGTATTAAAAATGAGTATAGGGACTAGTGCCTCCGACTGGTATGACAGATGCAATGCAAGGCCGTGCAATAGGAAGCAAATCCGTTCTCTTTTGACGATACGCCCGAACAACTGGGCCTGACAGATTTGGTGGTTGAACGGGTCCGTCGCCGTCGCCGTGCGACAGTACGACAAAGAACGGCATCGATCGACCATAGTATTTTATTGTCCGGACAATGCGTTGCTAGGTCAAAATATGGTCATTTATATGGACTCCGCGACTAAACATTTTATTTTAACTTTTTATGAAATGAAAAACTTAGAAAATAGTTAGAAAATTATAAAAAATCCGTACTAGTTGAATTTGCGGACCGTGTTCAGCTCGACGAGCATGTTCTCTACCGAGTGGTAACGGACATCAAAGAGGAGCTTTGATTCTACGAGGGAGAGCGACAACGGTCGTGGAAGACCGTGTTCCCTTCCTCGTGGAAGACCGTGCAAGAGGCCAGCCCTGCAAACGAAGAACCAATCCCCGCTGACAAAGAAAGCCACCGTGAAACCAAGGGCTATTCCTAAAATAGTATCTGAAGAGAAGGAAGAAGTAACTTATGCATATAAAAAAGATATGTCCAGATTCTATGACAAACTTAAAAAGGGTCAAGAAGCAAGGAGAAACCCGGAGAAACCGTACTTCTTCGTAGCTCCAGATATTCTAAGAAAAAAATATGGCTTCTTACCAGCAACAACAGCGGAAATCTCGTAAGCCGTCCAAATCAACGTTAACGGACTATGACCGCACTCTCACCAAGTCAATTAAGGCGGCACAGAAAAAGAAGCGGGCAGGGAAAGGAGTTGCACAACTCGGACAACAATTGCACCAATCAGTCCCCCCGCTAGTTGTTGGTAATGAATATGGTTCGAATTTAGGATTAATGCATCAGGCAAACATACCTCCGGATGTTGATTTGGATCACCTTGGTGAATTTATTGAAGAGACTGGTCTCGACCTTTACCAGATGTTTGGTGATGGAAACATTGAGAGTGCGGCGGAGGTTGATATTTGGAAGAAAAAATTTGTACTAGGCCAGAGTCTATACAATCCTCAAGCCTTATGTGATCTGGGGACGCAAATGTACCTGCTAAACAAGTGGTACATGCAGGCGTCTACCGGTGGAGACTTCTGCGTTGGTGTCAGAATTAGAGACGAACATTGGTTCCGTGGCGATGATGTTATGTATGTTGACTTTGCAAAATTTCATCAACTATGCCACCTGACCTCTCTGGACAAAGTTATCATTAGCTGCTATTGTCTGTAAGTAATAATTCTTTCGATCTATTATTAAACTCATCATATGTGTGTATATGCATATAAATTATCCTAACAAGTACTATATATATGCAGATTTACAATGACAGAGCTCAGAAAGGAAGGCTGCAATGAAATTGGTTTTGTTGATCCCCATATAGTATTTAAAGACCCAGTTACTCCAAAGCCTAATTGAAAGTCTGAGTCAGAGAGTAACTTCATGAACTTCTTAGTGAACCAACGCCACAAGAAGGATATACTCTTTCCCTACAACTTCAAGTGAGTGTTAATAATGTCGATCATCCTTAATGGCTCATATGTTGATTCTAGTTAATGAGTGTTACGCGTTATATCCTATAAACACATGCAACAATCACTGGATATTGATGGACATCGATCTGGTGAAAAGTCACTTGATAATCTATGACTCGATGAGAAAATCACAACAAGACTACCAAGATATGATAGATATTATCTAGAGGTAATTTCGGTATCTCTAGCAACTATATATACACACAAACATGATGATTAACTATATCTGATGACGTGGCAAATTTTTTATTGGGCAGTGTTTGGAAAACATTTATTGAGAAGCAATACATGGGAAAATGCAAAGCGCCACTGAATGTAATCCCTTTGAAAGTAAGTCCCCTAAATCGCATCATCTTTATTAATTAAACATATAACTTTCACCGGATCACCAGATTGGATGACAAATCTTTTTCTCGTAAAGTGGTGTCTAAGACAGGAACAGAGGAACAACTACTGTGGTTACTATGTTTGCAAGTTTATCAAGATGGTCTCCCAAAGAACTTCTACAGAGAGACTCAAAGTACGTTAAAAATACATTATGTATTCATTTAATTATTATTATTGATTGTGTTACTATGTCTTTATATATATATATATATATATATACATATATTAATTTATTTTTCTTTAATTCAAACCTGTAGGCTCGATGGTTGGAGGAAAAGGTCATACGGCAAGACCAAATCAAAGCAATTTAAGAGTCTATAGCCGGATTTTTTAATGAGCAGGTCATCGATTCCAATGGCGAGTTCTACTTCGACCCAACACTGCTATGGAAGCCAAGCTAGAGGATGAGAGGAAACTTGTTATATCACAACAACCGTAATGCAATCTTTTGTAATATATACACATGAAATAATATAATGTAAAATACACATATGCATGCATGCATGTATATATATATATATATTTCTATACTTGAATTGTGTGATTTAATACGTTCATTGTGCTTGAACCGAAACATACTATACGCGCGTATAAATGTATAATTAGCAGCGTACAATACGACTTTGAAAACCTATTTTGAAAAGAAAACAAAAAAAATGAAAAGAAAAGAAAAATGAAAAAAAAAACTTTAGTCCCGGTTCATATTACCAACCGGGACTAAAGATACCGGCCATCGTGGCATGTCAGAAGACACCTTTAGTCCCGGTTGGTGTTACCCACCGGGACTAAAGGTTCCTGACCCGGGACTAAAGGACCCCCTTTAGTTTCGGATGCTTGCTCCCGGGTGGGGAACCGGGACTAGAGGGGGTTCCCCACCGAGTAAAGCTCACACACACACACATATATATATATATATATATATATATATATATATATATATATATATATATATATATATATATATATATATATATATAACCCGTGCTCATACGAGTTAGAATAATCTTGTCTAGCGTGATACAGAGTCCGATTCCAAAAACATATTGGATCGTGTATGTGAAATGAACTCATAAGCAGCCAAATAAATTTTCTCTCATCCTAAATAACTTGAATAGGAGTCTTAAGCCGAATAGAAAAAGATAATAAGAGTTTAAATCTGAATTTGTAGGTTTTTCTCTGTGCTATTTTAAACGTTTCCTTTGCGTTTTAGTTTTAATTTCGATTGTCCGTGTTCCTTTATCTTTTAGTTTTTTGTTTATGTTTTCTTTTCCGTTTGTATCTTTTTTCTTTCTTTTTCTTCTGCATGTTTTGTCAGTCCCAAATCAAAGGAGTCTGTGGTGGAGTCCATCACTATTACTTTTTTATCCCTATTATTTTCCCTATATGCTATTCCTTTTCTTCCGATATTTCCCCCCTACGCTGTTCCTTTTTTTTCGATTTTTTTCCTCCGTGTCTGAAAATTGGAGTCCATCACCATCACGGAGTCAATGACTATTTCCTTTTTTTCTATGCGATTGTTACTTTTTCCCTTTAGCACAGCATGCCCGGCTTCTTTTTTTTTTCTGTAGATTTCTTTTTTTTCTATACGATTGTCACGGAGTCCAGTTTCATAACGTGCCCTTTTTCCCCTTTTCCATTTTGTCGTGTCCTATCTTTTGTTTTTTTTTCCGATTGTATTTCTTCTTCTATTTTTTCTCATAAATATATGAAACAAATAATAACTGCAACCGACTCTTTCCATTGGTAATTTGTTGATGTAGTTACGATTAAAAATAAAACTTATTTTTATTAAAAATAGATCAATCAATGCTCTAACTAATCAAACAATTGGATAGTATTAAAAATTGAAGTTATGATATATATCTATGATGAGTAAATATTTTTGTCTTTACAACAGAAGTAAAAATATACTAACGTTGTATTTTAATTCGATATATAATATTGATAACATTAGCTTATATTATGGATATCACGGTGATCATAGATAAATATAGCTTTTAAATTTTATATAAAAAATAATAAAATATAAATAGATATGTACTATTATCATCATTGTTTTTTCATAAATCCGTAGCAAACGCACTGACATTTGTTGTAATATTAAAAAGATCAAATTTTTCTCCACCTAATAATTTTTATCCAGCGCAGTCTTCCCAACATCACAACCACTTCTCACCTCTTGGTTGTCACTCGCTAGAGGCTCACGCTACAGGCTCACTTCTGCGCCCCCTCGTCAGAATTGTCCACACCCCCTCGTCAGAACGGCCCAACCACTAGCTTACCTCCTGGTCGTCACTCGCTACAGGCTCACTTCCGCATAGCTATATATGGGTGTCCATGCTAAAAACATAGCTCCAGCAGGGTCCCTACTTGAGCACCCAAATCCTCCCTCCAACACCCATTCCTGGGGGCTCTAGGCCAAGCCCCCAAAAGGATGATTTACGTTCGTTTCTTCCCCACGCGCTCGCCTTCTCCCCACTTGCGCCGCCATTTCCCCCGCGCGCGACTCCCCCAGCCCGTGCGCGACTTCTTCCTGGCGGTGAACACGACTACACTGGGGCGCACGCACGAAGCAGGAGGTCTGGGGCGGGGCTTCACCAACGCGACTCATGCCGCCCACACTTCGGGGCAGGGCATCACCCACACGGCTCGCGCTGCCCACGCACGTGGACTCCGGCAGCGCACCTCACTACGACCGCGATTCACACATCCCTCCTCATAATTCAAGTCTGGCCCGTGTTGGTTGTGCACATGAACGATAAATTGGAGAAAATAGAATGGTGAGGAGGTTGCGCACATGAAGGATAAATTGGAGGAAATAGAATAGTGAGGAGATTGTGCACACGAAGAATAATTTGGTGGAAATAGAACAGTGAGGAGATTGTGCACACGAAGAATAAATGGGTGGAAATAAAATAGTGAGGTGGTGCACATGAAAGATAAATTGGATGAAATAGAACATAAGAAAAAAGCGTACAGAGAGGAATCAAACTCACAACCTGTGGGTTAAGAAATCTTTTTCCACCACACCTTTGTGTCAACTATGAAATTTTGACTCTATTAACCATACTATACCAGCGGTTGGATCTGGTGGAATAAACAAACCGTTAATCGAGGGCTTCGCTGGTCTGTTCCTAACGACTATGTGCACCCATTGGCCTCCTCTCCCGCAGTCTTTGTGCCCGATCTCCGAAAAAAATGGCACCTTAGCTATCTCCTAGCACTATTTGATCCAAGAATGGCCGCAGACAAGTCCCCTGACCCTAGCCTTGGCAAGTGAGGGGGGCCTTGCAGCCACCAAATGGGATCTGCGTCCCATTTACCTCGGTTGCACCTTCGATGCGCCTCCGGCTCCTCCAAAGCCAACTACACTACGTGCTCAAGGCCACCATCTACGAGTGCATACTGCGAGCCAGTCAAAATTAAGTTAGAAACTGATAACGACTCCATTGCAACGCACAAGCACTTTTGCTAGTAATATTAAAAGGAGAGAATATTCTTCCTCTTCATTTTCGTTTGTCAGCCCATCCCAATGCACCTCACTGTATTCTATCCGCATCTCACGCTCTTGCGGTCCACACGTTTCCAATTCAAATGCCAGTATAAACCAATTTCAACACGAGACCATGTTTCAAACAACGCAAGTCTATCCATGGTACGCGGTCTGATTTTAAGACGTATTAGAACTAACAAAGATGACACGGTCATTTTCGAGCCATAAGTCGTCTAGTTGACCATACAACAAGTCGTACGTTACATTGCAAGTTGACAACGAGCATGTTTGCTAGTAAACAAAACATACATTTAGTTTATTAACTTCCATGCATGGTAGTTAGTGCTAAGAAGAAAGGAAAAGAAAAGAAAAGCAAAAAAAAAAAAAAATCAGATTCAAGGAAAAAGATTTGCGCCCGGGTATATTAAGTGGACAAGAAAGATTCAAACGTACAGTCCGTACTCTTGGAACACATAGACAATCTTGGTGTACCAGTCCTGGCATTACTACCGATGATCTGATCTGACTGACGACAGAGTTTACCGATGGAGCTGGGCCGGCCGGCGGCTGGCAGGCCGGGCGGATCGTCGCGCGATGAGCCAGCTGGCTAGCTAGCTAGCTTAGCGGCCCATCCCCTGCGCCGCCGGCGGGTACATGCCGGCGGCGGTGTTGGCCGCCGCCTTCTGTGCTTTGATGTCCCAGCCGAGCTCGGGGTCGAAGCCGCGGGCCTTGAGCTCCCTGTACTGCTGGCAGAGCGCGCATGGCTCGCAGCAGAAGTGGACGCAGCAGTCGCAGCAGCCGACGTCGGGGAGGCCGAGCTGCGCGCGCATCTTGGAGCGGTACGTGCAGGAGTAGATCCACTGGCAGCCCGTGAAGCAGGCCAGCACCGTGTAGATGGCCCCCGCGGCTCCGCACGACGTCGCGCCGCGGTCCACGATCTCCGCGATCCGCCCGAACGTGATGCACGGGCACCAGCACGTCAGGCAGCCTGTTCGTTTGCGTTGCGTGCATGCAGACAACGGTTAGCTAGGTAAGCAGGAGGAGAAGAGAAGAGAAGAGAGAAGCTAGCTGCTAGGTGCTTGCTAGCTAGGGCCGTGGTGGATGGGACGGGGTGCTTACAGAGACCGCAGTCGTCGAAGCAGGCGCAGAGGCCGGAGGACCACTGGCTGGCCGCGACCGTGCCAGCGCCGGCGCCGTGGATGGGGATGCCGGTCACCGGCGGCGCCATCCCGGCCGCCGGCTCGCTAGCGGCGGCGGCGGTGGGCTTGGCCGGATACATTCTTGCTTGCTTCTTCCCTTCTTCACTTGTTGCACAGCAGTGCGCCTCGGCTCTCGATCGGTCGTCCGTGCCAATGCAAGCTGCTGCCGGTTGCGTCTGCCTCGGCGTTCGCTTAATTTGCCGTGAATGAGCGAGCCGAGAGGCCAGTGGGTGCTCTTTACATAGGAGCAACTGGCATGGTGGATCATGACTCGGTCCAATCCTAAGGCGGTCGCGACACGCGACGACCTGGCCCCGCCGGCCCGTCTGGTTTCGTTGACCGACTTGGCAGCGGCGGCGACAGCCACCGGGTGCGCGGGCGGGGCCTTTCCGCAAGGGCATGCATGTGCTCGCCGGCGGTTGCATTGCATTGGTGACTGGTGTGGAGCCCGGCCAACCAACGTTTGGCCTCCTCCCCTCCCACCACTTGAGTCTTGAGCTCTACTTGTCTCTTCCATTGGTCCGGGTCAGTAGTCAATGGCTCTACTCTGCATATATTTTCTCTATTTTATTATTATTCATATATAACCAAACACACACGCTTATTATAGTCCTTTTCCCCAATTAATAATGCCAGCGAGATGATGGCAACTAATTCGGGCACCAGTTTCTCATATTTTTTGAGTTTTGACGAGTCTTCTGAGAACCTCTCTAAGAAAAAGATATATTTGTGAGTTGTGACCCTCGTAAAGGACAAGATGTGAGCATACCACAGCTTACTGCTCGAGCTCATGGAACCATTGACTTGCATCTAATCAGTGGACACAATGCAATTTGAGTTATACTAATACACCGCAAGTTAATTAGGTGGTACTACTGAAATTTTCTTTGATTCCTATTAAATTTTAAAACCCACTATTCTCACCGGTGGTATTTCTAATTTACAGTCCAGAAATTCACAATAAATCGTGTCAATAAAATGGTTTTCTTTCTTTGTTTCATGTGAAGCCCCGAGCAAATAGTCTTGGTATATTCACTCGACCTTGGTTCACTGCTGGAACCTGGAACCTTCTTGTGCAAGGATGATCATCAGGTAATGTAAACTGATGCATGTATCTCTTGCTATGGCAAGGAAAAACTCCCAATAGATTGAACGTTTTTTTTTATCAAATACATTATCATGTGCCTGTATTATAGAGGGGTAGAGATGGTCATGGACCGCACAACCTGCTCATGGACCGCAAGATCATGGCGTTCAAGAAAATTTTGGCGTGTTATAGAGGGGTACAGATTGGGTAAACAAAGATGACATCGAGCAAGTGAATTGCTCTATAAGTATGTTTAAGACTGTCTTTTGCATTGATTGATATATACCAAATAAGACTTGAATCTTAATGAATCTGATTGTTCATTTTATTTTTTTTATAAATTCTATCTTGTTTTGTAATCGTCCAGATGATAGTGGGGTTCAGATGGGAGGTTCTTTGTGGTGGTACCTTCTAATCTGGTAGTAAAATGAGATTATTTGTACTGTTCATCGAGAAATGTGTTGACAATTCAAGATGAGTATGGAGGATTTGTAGTACATTGTATTTCCTCACTCAAGTGGTTGTGCTGGGAGTCACTGGTGGTATTTCTAATTTACAGTCCGAAAATTCACAATAAATCGTGTCAATAAAATGGTTTTCCTTCTGTTTCATGTGAAGCCCCGAGCAAATAGTCTTGGTATATTCACTTGACCTTGGTTCACTGCTGGAACCTGGAACCTTCTTGTGCAAGGATGATCATCTGGTAATGTAAACTGTTGCATGTATCTCTTGCTATGGCAGGGAAAAACTCCCAGTAGATTTTGCTTGCTGTGGTGAAAGGCTTTTTTTTTCCTTGTGAGATTGTGAGAGAATCCTAGTGCATTGTTTGAGTGTTTGCATCTAGAGGCATTTGGTGTTCGTGTTTCGCTGCGGGATTCGTTTGTTACTCTTGGTGGTTGCCGCCACCTAGACGGCTTGGAGCAGTAAGGATCGTCGAGCGGAGGTTAGTGATCGTCTCCGGCTCCGATCGTGTTGATTGTGAGGGGTTCTTGATCTTTTCCCGTCGCAGAGCCAAAAGGTACTCTAGTGAATTGCTCGTGGCTTGTGTGATCCTCATCTTGTGTTGGTTGTGCGGCACCCTATTGAGGGTTTGGCGCGTGATGCCAATTAGTGCGTGAATCTCCAAGTGAGTGAATCGCCACACCGAGGACTAGCTTGCCGGCAAGCAAGTGAACCTCGGTAAAAAATCATTGTGTTATCATTTGATTCTGAGGTGATTGGTCTTCATTGGTATTCATTCTTGTGATTGATTGGTTCATTCCTCGACTCGGCGGTATAACCATCTTGCTCTCTTTTTTTACATTACCGCAAACTAGTTGTCAAGCTCTTTAGTGTAGCTAGTAATGAGAGCTTGTTAGTTTGGTTAGTGTGGCTCTTTAGTTAGTCTTTGAGAGCACACTAACTTAGTGTAATGACATAGCCATTGTGTGGATAGAGACTATAGAAATTAGAATTGTGGTAGGTGGCTTATATTTTTAGTAGGCTAATGCAACACACGATTCGCCTCGTATTTGTCTAACCGATTTGCAAAGTGTTGTTATAGAAATTTTTAATAGGCTATTCACTCTCCCTCTAACCTTTAGGACCCTTTCACCATGGTACGCAGTTTGATTTTAAGACGTATTAGAACTAACAAAGAGACACGGTCATTGCATAAATTTTCGAGCCTTAAGTCGTCTAGTTGACAATACAACAAGTTGTACGTTACATTGCAAGTTGACAACGAGCATGTTTGCTAGTAAACAAAACATACATTTAGTTTATTAACTTCCATGCATGGTAGTTAGTGCTAAGAAGAAAGGAAAAGAAAAGAAAAGCAAAAAACAATCAGATTCAAGGAAAAAGATTTCCGCCCGGATATATTAAGTGGACAAGAAAGATTCAAACGTACAGTCCGTACTCTTGGAACACAGAGACAATCTTGGTGTACCAGTCCTGGCATTACTACCGATGATCTGATCTGACTGACGACAGAGTTTACCGATGGAGCTGGGCCGGGCGGCGGCTGGCAGGCCGGGCGGATCGTCGCGCGATGAGGCAGCTGACTAGCTAGCTAGCTTAGCGGCCCATCCCCTGCGCCGCCGGCGGGTACATGCCGGCGGCGTTGTTGGCCGCCGCCTTCTGTGCGTTGATGTCCCAGCCGAGCTCGGGGTCGAAGCCGCGGGCCTTGAGCTCCCTGTACTGCTGGCAGAGCGCGCATGGCTCGCAGCAGAAGTGGACGCAGCAGTCGCAGCAGCCGACGTCGGGGAGGCCGAGCTGCGCGCGCATCTTGGAGCGGTACGTGCAGGAGTAGATCCACTGGCAGCCCGTGAAGCAGGCCAGCACCGTGTAGATGGCCCCCGCGGCGCCGCACGACGTCGCGCCGCGGTCCACGATCTCCGCGATCCGCCCGAACGTGATGCACGGGCACCAGCACGTCAGGCAGCCTGTTCGTTTGCGTTGCGTGCATGCAGACAACGGTTAGCTAGGTAAGCGAGAAGAGAAGAGAAGAGAGAAGCTAGCTGCTAGGTGCTTGCTAGCTAGGGCCGTGGTGGATGGGACGGGGTGCTTACAGAGGCCGCAGTCGTCGAAGCAGGCGCAGAGGCCGGAGGACCACTGGCTGGCCGCGACCGTGCCGGCGCCGGCGCCGTGGATGGGGCTGCTGATGGGGAAGCCGGTCACCGGCGGCGCCATCCCGGCCGCCGGCTGGCTAGCGGCGGCGGCGGTGGGCTTGGCCGGATACATTCTTGCTTGCTTCTTCCCTTCTTCACTTGTTGCACAGCAGTGCGCCTCGGCTCTCGATCGGTCGTCCGTGCCAATGCAAGCTGCTGCCGGTTGCGTCTGCCTCAGCGTTCGCTTAATTTGCCGTGAATGAGCGAGCCGAGAGGCCAGTGGGTGCTCTTTACATAGGAGCAACTGGCATGGTGGATCATGACTCGGTCCAATCCTAAGGCGGTCGCGACACGCGACGACCTGGCCCCGCCGGCCCGTCTGGTTTCGTTGACCGACTTGGCAGCGGCGGCGACAGCGACGGCGTGCGCGGGCGGGGCCTTTCCGTTCGAGGTCGTTCGACGCGTTGGGAGACTCTTCTGCATTCTGCAGCGCAAGGGCATGCATGTGCTCGCCGGCGGTTGCATTGCATTGGTGACTGGTGTGGAGCCCGGCCAACCAACGTTTGGCCTCCTCCCCTCCCACCACTTGAGTCTTGAGTTCTACTTGTCTCTTCCATTGGTCCGGGTCAGTAGTCAATGGCTCTACTCTGCATATATTTTCTCTATT
The DNA here is from genome assembly GCA_904845875.1 of Miscanthus lutarioriparius. Classification (NCBI taxonomy): domain Eukaryota; kingdom Viridiplantae; phylum Streptophyta; class Magnoliopsida; order Poales; family Poaceae; genus Miscanthus; species Miscanthus lutarioriparius. Next base: position 139,572,507 of record CAJGYO010000002.1, read on the forward strand.
TTATTATTATTCATATATAACCAAACACACACGCTTATTATAGTCCTTTTCCCCAATTAATAATGCCAGCGAGATGATGGCAACTAATTCGGGCACCAGTTTCTCATATGTTTTGAGTTTTGACGAGTCTTCTGAGAACCTCTCTAAGAAAAAGATATATTTGTGAGTTGTGACCCTCGTAAAGGACAAGATGTGAGCATACCACAGCTTACTGCTCGAGCTCATGGAACCATTGACTTGCATCTAATCAGTGGACACAATGCAATTTGAGTTATACTAATACACCGCAAGTTAATTAGGTGGTACCACTGAAATTTTCTTTGATTCCTATTAAATTTTAAAACCCACTATTCTCACTGGTGGTATTTCTAATTTACAGTCCAAAAATTCACAATAAATCGTGTCAATAAAATGTTTTTCTTTCTTTGTATCATGTGAAGCCCCGAGCAAATAGTCTTGGTATATTCACTCCACCTTGGTTCACTGCTGGAACCTGGAACCTTCTTGTGCAAGGATGATCATCAGGTAATGTAAACTGATGCATGTATCTCTTGCTATGGCAAGGAAAAACTCCCAATAGATTGAACATTTTTTGATCAAATAGATTATCATGCGCCTGTATTATAGAGGGGTAGAGATGGTCATGGACCGCACGACCTGCTCATGGACCGCAAGATCACGGCGTTCAAGAAAATTTTTGCGTGTTATAGAGGGGTACAGATTGGGTAAACAAAGATGACATGGATTACCTTTTGCGGGACGGCGAGCAAGTGAATTGCTCCGTAAGTATGTTTAAGACTTCCTTTTGCATTGTTTGATATATACCAAATAAGACGTGAATTTTAATGAATCTGATTGTTCATTTTATTTTTTTTTATAAATTCTATCTTGTTTTGTAATCGTCCAGATGATAGTGGGGTTCAGATGGGAGGTTCTTCGTGCTGGTACCTTCTAATCTTGTAGTAAAATGAGATTATTTGTACTGTTCATCAAGAAATGTATTGACAATTCAAGATGAGTATGGAGGATTTGTAGTACATTGTATTTCCTCACTCAAGTGGTTGTGCTGGGAGTCACTGGTGGTGTTTCTAATTTACAGTCCAGAAATTCACAAGAAATCGTGTCAATAAAATGGTTTGCTTTCTTTGTTTCATGTGAAGCCCCGTGCAAATAGTCTTGGTATATTCACTTGACCTTGGTTCACTGCTGGAACCTGGAACCTTCTTGTGCAAGGATGATCATCAGGTACTGTAAACTGATGCATCTATCTCTTGCTATGGCAAGGAAAAACTCCCAGTAGATTTGTCGGTGTTTCAGAACCGGGGGTCTTTAACCGACTAGTGAATTTGTGCTGCGTGCTCCTAATTCCGGATGGAGATGCAAAGAGACACAATGTTTATACTGGTTCGGACAATGGATACCCTACGTCCAGTCTGAGAAGATGTTCTTGTATTCCTTGCACCATGGTGCTCGTAGTAGGGGGTTACAAGCTAGGCGAGTGAGGGAGTTCGTCCCAGGTCTCTGTGAGGGGAGGTGATACGAATTACAGAATGAGGCGTGTTGTTCGTGCGAGTATTCGTGATTCTATCCGTCGTCCTAGAAACGGTCCTGGCTGCCTCCTTTTATAGCCGCAGGGAGGAAACCAGGAGTACATAAGAGAGCTACACGTGGAGCAAGGACTATTCGATGACGTATTTACTCCTGGAGCAGCATGGCGTTGTCGTGGGAGTTCCCGTAGATGTCTAATCGGTATGGTCTCCACTGCAAGTAACATGCTGCGCATTTGTTGACTTGGTGGATTGCAGAGGCTCGGCGACCATCGTAGCCGGTCGTGCCGAGGTCTATCGTGCCGAGGCCTGCCGTGTCGAGGCCTGAGAAGCGACCCAGGTGCAGATGCGGGTCTCAGCAGCCATCAGGCGGAATAGTGAGAGACGTGCGCCTACAGGATACGGTACCTGTATTGTCAGTAAGGGATAGTAGAAAAGGTGATCTGACCGTTGTCCCGTCGCTCCTGTTGCAGCGCACTGCCGATCGTGGCTTACGTAGCGGGTGCAGCTGAGCGCATTAATCGGATGCGACAGCCTGCCAGAGAGACTTTTGAGGCGGAGGCGACGAGGTTGCGGGACGAGCCCGGCCTCGGGCGAGGCGGAGCGTGGCCAATTCATCCGAGGCCCTACCGGGGGGTCCCGGGCGGCGGACGGGCGAGGCAGAGTAAGATCAGTGAATCCGAGGCCTCGTCGAGGGGGCTCGGGCGAGACGGAGCGGTCGGTCCGCTGATTCCGAGGCTACAGGAACCCGTTCTGACTCCCCACGTTGCGATGTCCTTGGTGCAGGAGTTAGGCAGCACAGTGGTCGGTAACCTCTGCTCTGTGCCATCGCAGATGGTAGGAGGTTGACGCGACTGGCGTGTAGTCGGTCACTTCGCTGTACTGTGCTATCGTGCGTCTGTCGGAGTGGTTGGGCGCTTGGATGCGACGTTCGGTCAGAGCAGTTTGGTTGAAGAGGCGGCCACGGGGCTGGTGCCAAGCCGGCCTCGCGCGAATCGGAGAATCGGCACTTCTTCTGAGGCCCCGGGCGAGGGGGCCTCGACGAGGGGGCCTCGGTGAGGCGGTCTCGGGCGAGTCAGAGAATCGTTCGCTTCCGCTGGGGCTCCATGACGGGGTCTCGGGCGAATCGGAGATTTCGGCCGAGACCTCGTTCGTTTATTCCGTTGGTTCTGTTCTTAGGGTCTAAGCAGTTTTTTCGACCTTCGCTTGGGGTACCCTATTTTCGGGTATCCGACAGTAGCCCCCGAGCCTCGGGCGGGAGTGTGGGATACTCTCCCCGAGGTTTTTTTTGAGACTTCTGTTTCTCAGTGGCTCTTGTCGGGTTCGTTTTATACTCACGATTCCGGTGGGTGCGCGCGAGCGCACCCGCTGGGTGTAGCCCCCGAGGCCCTAGAAGAGTGAGTTTACTCCTTTAGGGGCTTTTTCTTTGTTGAGTAAGGTGCTCTATCGCATTTGCTTGACCCATGAGAGCGAGCTCGGGTCGCTTGTTTGGGGTGTAGGAGGAGCACCTGAGCCTGCCGAGCCCTCGCGTGCGATCCTAGGTCGCTGGGTCTCGGCAAGGTTTGTAGGAAGAGCCCTCGAGCCTCCGCACAGAGCGAGAAGGCGGTCAGGAGTTCTCCTGGCTTTTTGTACGACCCTCGCGCATCCTTTTCGTTCGGAAGGAGGGGTTGTTTGCCGAGCCCTTCGCGTGCGATCCTAGGCCGCTGGGTCTCCGCAAGGTTTGCAGGAAGAGCCCCCGAGCCTCCGCACGGAGCGAGAGGACGGTCAGGAGTTCTCCTGGCTTTTTGTACGACCCTCACGCATCCTTTTCGTTCAGAAGGAGGGGTTGTTTGCCGAGCCCTTCGCGTGCGATCCTAGGCCGCTGGGTCTCCGCAAGGTTTGCAGGAAGAGCCCCCGAGCCTCCGCCCATAGCGAGAGGGCGATCAGGAGTTCTCCTGGCTTTTTGTACGACCCTCGCGCATCCTTTTCGCTCGGAAGGAGGGGTGGAACATGCCAGGCTACCCTCGGTGGGCGCGAGCGGTGACATTTCCGGTGAGCTTTTATCGGGTAAGTCCGAGTGGAGGCCCGTGCCCCATTTGATAGGGGTCAGCTAGTGGTCCAGAGACGCGCTCCAAAAAAGTACCAGAAGGCTTCTCTAGCGGGCGCCAGGGCCGTTCGATTGGCCCTAGGGGCTCGGTGCCTCCCTACGGTGGGATCCCCTTTAGAGAACTCCTGCTGGTCTCGGACACGACTTAGGGCATCCCAAGCAATCGCTTGCCTGGGCCTCGGCCATGTGCGGGCTTGCCCATAGTTGTCCCTGACTCTATCGTCCTGAGGCGGCTGTCGAGACCATAATGGCCCAGCCTTCGAACCTCTGGACCGTAATGGGCTTGGTGCCCTTTTTCGTCGCGTTTTTCCGACCCTCGGGTGTGAGAGGTTGCAGGAAGGGCCCCCGAGCCTCCGCGCGGGGCGAGAGGGCGATTAGGAGTTCCCCTGGCTTTTTGTGCGACCCTCGCGCATCCTTTTCGCTCGGAAGGAGGGGTTGTTTGCCGAGCCCTTCGCGCGAGAGCCTAGGCCGCTGGGTCTCGGCAAGGTTGCAGGAAGAGCCCCCGAGCCTCCGCCCATAGCGAGAGGGCGATCAGGAGTTCCACTGGCTTTTTGTGCGACCCTCGCGCATCCTTTTCGCTCAGAAGGAGGGGTTGTTTGCCGAGCCCTTCGTGTACGAGCCTAGGCCGCTGGGTCTCGGCAAGGTTGTAGGAAGAGCCCCCGAGCCTCCGCACGTAGCGAGAGGGCGATCAAGAGTTCCCCTGGCTTTTTGTGCAACCCTCGCGCATCCTTTTCGTTCGGAAGGAGGGGTTGTTTGCCGAGCCCTTCGCGTGCGATCCTAGGCCGTTGGGTCTCCGCAAGGTTTGCAGGAAGAGCCCTCGAGCCTCCGCACGGAGCGAGAGGGCAGTCAGGAGTTCTCCTGGCTTTTTGTACGACCCTCGCGCATCCTTTTCGTTCGGAAGGAGGGGTTGTTTGCCGAGCCCTTCGCGTGCGATCCTAGGCCGCTGGGTCTCGGCAAGGTTGCAGGAAGAGCCCTTGAGCCTCCGCCGATAGCGAGAGGGCGATCAGGAGTTCCCCTAGCTTTTTGTGCGACCCTCGCGCATCCTTTTCGCTCAGAAGGAGGGGTTGTTTGTCGAGCCCTTCGTGTACGAGCCTAGGCCGCTGGGTCTCGGCAAGGTTGCAGAAAGAGCCCCCGAGCCTCCGCACATAGCGAGAGGCGATCAGGGAGTTCCCCGGCTTTTTGTACAACCCTCGCGCATCCTTTTCGCTTTCGGAAGGAGGGGTTGTTTGCCGAGCCCTTCGGGTGCGAGCCTAGGGCAGCTGGTCTCGGCAAGGTTGCAGGAAGAGCCCCGAGCCTCAGCAGGAGGCGAGAGGGCGATCGAGTTCCCCGGCTTTTTGTACGACCCTCGCTTCTTCCTTCTCGCTTCGGAAGGAGGGTGGAACATGCCAGCTACCCTCGGTGGTATGAGCGATGACATTTCCGGTGAGCTTTTATCGGGTAAGTCCGAGTGGAGGCCCGTGCCCCATTCGATAGGGGTCGGCTAGTGGTCCAGAGACGCACTCCAAAAAAAGTACTAGAAGGCTTCTCTAGCGGGTGCCAGGGCCGTTCGATTGGCCCTAGGGGCTCGGTGCCTCCCTACGGTGGGATCCCCTTTAGAGAACTCCTGCTGGTCTCGGACACGACTTAGGGCATCCCAAACAATCGCTTGCCTGGGCCTCGGCCATGTATGGGCTCGCCCATAGTTGTCCCTGACTCTGTTGTCCTGAGGCGGCTGTCGAGACCATAAATGGCCCAGCCTTTGAACCTCTGGACCATAGCGGGCTCGGCGCCCGGTTCCTTAGCTCGGAAGGAATCGGTTGGGGGGTATTTCCCTTCCATCGGCTGACGACGGCGCGTCTTTTGAGGCGGTCTTCTCGGGAGCTGCTGTTGCTGCGCGACGTGGTGTCAGTGGATGGGACATAACCGTTTGCGCTATTAAATGTGGAGAAGGTGGGCACGTGGGCGGAGATATCGGATCTAGATTATATGCGCCGGATCTGAGGGAAACTTCCCCGATTTCATCGCCCAGCGGTTTCATCTTACCCCTGCATAAATACGTAAAGAGCCTCGCCCCTCCCCTCTTTACCTTGCCTGCATTTGCTTTCGCCGCCTCCAAGCCGTTGCTGAGAGCATAAAGCACCGGGGAGAAGAAGGGCGAGAGAGATCGATTGAAAGAGAGAGAGAGAGAGAGAGATTTACCGCCGTAGCAGCGTCCTCCACCGTGCAATGGCTGACGGTCCTGTCATTCTCTCGGCGGATCCCTGGGAGCGGTCTGACGTCACCGTGGAGAAGCTGCAGTCGCTGGTGGACGTCGGTCTCCTCCGCCCAATCACCGATCCTGATGAGCCGGAGTGGATTACTCCGGGGAATGAGTCGGAGCCGAGGCCACGTGATGGCTACGTGGTGAGCTTCGTCATCTTCCACGAGCGAGGCCTCGGCTTGCTGGTGGACCAGTTCATGCGGGCGCTCCCGCACTACTATGGCGTGGAGCTCCACAACTTCAGCCCCAACTCCATCTCATAGGCGGCCATCTTCGCCGCCGTTTGCGAGGGGTACCTGGGGATCGCTCCCCACTGGGAGCTGTGGCTCCATTTGTTTCGAGCGGTTTTTACCACCAAGTCGGCGAGAGCGAAGGGGGCTCAGAAGGCGCTGAGGGCCGGCGGCTGCACCCCTCAGGTGCGCCAAGACCGGCAGCACCTCTACATCCCAGCCCAGCTGGCATCATCCAACCGTCGTTGGTATGACAGCTGGTTCTACCTTCATAACGACGACGGCGGGCTTCCCTTATACCGGGCGGGTTGTGGAGAGTCACCGGAGAAGTGGGGTACGGCATCATCAAGCCCGATCAGCCCAGCCGGAACCGCTCTGAGGGCCCCGGGAAGCTGCGTGATTGCGCCCTTACGGGCGGCCGTGGTCGGGCGGCTTTTCACCGCCGGAGGGTGTTGCGGCCGATGGCTCGTGGCGGCGGCGCCTGTTCGAGATGACCCCGCGCGATCTGATCGAAGACATCAAGATGTCCGCCTTCACCCTTACTGATGAGGAGATCCTACGTCGGGTAAGGGAGGCGATGGATGGGAAACCGAAGATTGACGGCTTGATGCCGTTCCCGATGCACCCGTCGCGGGGGTACATTTTCCTGGTAAGTTGGGTGTTACCGAGGCCTTCACGGCCCTCTTGCTTATTTCTTTTTTCGCCGCTGCCTTATTTCGTCGCTTCGCAGGGATAAGGGGCGTCGAAACTCCCCGCCGCCGTTCTCGAGGGACGCCTGCATGGCGAGAGCCATGAATAGGGCGTCGCCGAGGAGCGAAGAAGAAGAAAGACGCCAAGGTGGCAAGGCGCACGAAGAGGATCCTTGAGCGCCGAAAAAGCTGGGACGACGCCGCCGCCCAATGCAGGCTCGACGGTCTCCGCTGGAGTCGCCTCCCTCATTATCGGCGCCGGGTTCCTCGGCGACGTTACGCGGTCGAGGAAGGAAGGGTACTGGACCACCTCCCGATGTTAGGGAGGTGGCGGCCGAGGTGTCTCGGTAGACGTCCGTCTTGTTGTCGAGGGCGACACGCCCGAGACGCGCGTCTTGCCGACCACAATGGCTCGGCCGGCGGTGGCGCAAGCGACGCCGGGACGGCTCAACCGCTCTCGGACGGACGGTCGAGGGGTGCTGGGTCCGGTGGAGACCAGCCGGTACCGGCGGATACAGAAGCCGCGCCATCGCCGCCACCGCCGCCATTGCAGAGGAGGGACGCTATCCAGAAGCGATTGTGTCCTCGTTCGCAGTAAGTGTATTTTTTGGCGGAGTTTGTAGTATTTCCTGCTTGCCCCCTAGTCGTATGCTGACCTTTAGGAGCGTCTTCGTTTCCAGCCAGAAGCGTCGGGTGGAGGAACCTGCCTTGGCGCCCCGTAAGGCGCTCAAGGTGAGCACCAGCTCCACCGCTCATCGGGTGGCGGAGGCGCAGTCGCCGCCAGGCAAGATGGCGCCATGCGCCGGGCGGGTCGGCCCGGAGGAGCCAGCTGCTGAAGGAAAGGGCGCCGAGGTGGCCACGGAACGAGTGGGGGAGGATGAGTCCACGCCCCGCGAGGTCGTGGGTCTTGGGGCCAGAGCCCCCGAGGCTTCCAAGGCCAGGGCGGTGGACGCCGGGGCCACCGAGGTAGAGATGGCAGAGGCCAGAGCCCCCGGGTCCGTTGAGGCCGAGGCGGTCAGGACAGAGGCGGGGCAGGCTTCGGCACCGCCCCTGGTGTCGATGTTTTACCACCGGCAACCCACCACGGGAGTACCCGGGACGGTGATTTGTTCGGAGGGGTATCGGAGTTTGCAGGAACTCGATGGTAAACGCAGGGAGACAACGATTTATACTGGTTCGGCATGCTGGAAAATCACGACGCCCTACGTCCAGTGTGGGGTGGATAGTATATTGCGCCCTACGCTATTTGTTGTGGTTGTGAGTTCTGTCGGTTATGTCTGTCGCTCATGTGTGTGTGTGTTAGCTAGGTCTGCCGATCTAGGGACCCCTGCCCTCCTTTATATAGTCCAGGAGAGGCGGGAGTCCTAGTCGGTTACAAAGTAGAGATCCTAGTAGGATTACGTGTACTAGTCCTAGTAGGATTACATGAGGAGAATCCTATTTGGACTAAGTCTTCTTCTCTCTTCACCGTGGGGAACCTTATGGGTCCCGCATCGACAAGCCCCCGAGCATTTCATGATTGAGCTTCAAGGGCCGGGTTGTTGTAGACTTGTTCTGGGTTCTTTCTTGAAGCGAGATCTTGAGATGGTCTTCTTTGTCTTTTCTTCGGCTGATGTGCACTTTTGCACAAAAGTGAAATCAGTGAGTGTAGCCCCCGAGCCTCTTGCTTGTTGGGACAAGAAGCCACAGTGGTCCCTTTAGTCTTCTTGGTTGCTCCGAGTTCTTTTTTTCGGGTGCAATTTTTCAGTAAAATTGCACTCATCGAAAGTGTAGCCCCGAGCCTCTTGCTTTTGCTTGCAAAAGTTGGAGGGTCCAGATTCTCGTCTTAAAAATTTTTGGGGTTATGTATCCCGCAGCCCCCTTGAGCCTTCTCCGAGTACTTTTCTTTAGAATAGAAATCGGATGAAGGGTCTTGATGTGTTGTCGTTGTTGTAGTCTTGAGTACTTGTATTCTTGGTCTTTCATCCTTGAATTCGAGCCCCCGGGCGTAGTTGAAGCGAATGCTGAGCCCCCGAGCTTAGTGTTTGACTAAGCCGTGATGCTCTTCCGAGTTGTTTTTTATTCCTCCAGGTCGTTTTCTAGACTTCTCTGGTTCTTGACGTACCTCTTCCAGGTTGTTTGCACTTCATCCAGGTTCTTTCTGAACTTGTATGTACCTCATCCGGTTGTTTTCTCGATTAATCCAAGTTCTTTTTTGTCTTGATTTCTATTCCCAACTTATCTGGGTTGTTTTTCTTCAATCCGGGTTCTCTCTGATCTTGTCTTGGTCCTTGCCGCACCTTGTAGGGGTTCTTTTTTGATCAATCCGGTTCTTTCTCGATCTTGTCTTGGTCCTTGCCGCACCTTTGTCGGGGTTCTTTTTTTTTATCAATCCGGGTTCTTTCGATCTTGTCTTGGTTCTTGCCGCATCTTGTCGGGGTTCTTTTTTGATCAATCCGGGTTCTTTCTAATCTTGTCTTGGTCCTTGCCGCCCCTTGTCGGGTTCTTTTTTTTATCAATCCGGTTCTTTCTCAAATTGTCTTGTTACTTGCAAGACCTCTTTAGGGTTGTTTTCGATTGTTCCGGTTCTTTCTGAACTTGTATGTTCCTTATCCGGGTGTTTTCACGATCAATCCGGTTCTTTCCGAATTTATCTTGGTACCGCAGATCTCTTCGGGTTGTTTGCGCTTCGCCTAGGTTCTTTCTCTCGAACTTGTATGTACCTCATCCGGGTTGTTTTTGATCAATCCGGTTCTTTCTGGACTAGCTCTCAGGAGCGTGTTTTCCTGATCTCATGGTACCGATGTAGCTCCCCTGCATGTTAAACATAAAAATATGTTGTAAATGACATTCCGGATATGAAGTGGGGAGCATGTCCCATATTTGAATAATCAATTAGGGCAGGCCCCCGCATTATGAAATGCATATAAACTTTTTATGTCTTGCTCTTGCTAGGCCATGCAAATTCCTCGTAGTGTCCTCATTACGCTTAAGCACTTGAATCTCTCGGCGATGGTTCAGAGGTTCATGATGTGACCATGTGAGCCCTGCACTTTCGGTTCGTGACCGTCCCATGTGAGTAGACAAGCTTCACGGATTAAGGCGTGTTCTACCCGAGGAATTCATGACCGTTAAAGAGAAGACCTAGAGCGCTATGTTTGCTCGCATGATGATTTTTTGTATCTTGAGCACTATGTTTGCTCGCATGATGATTTTTTGTGTCTTCCCTTGCTAGGTGGGTTAATTTCCTGGGTAGTAACCTATTACATTTAAGCACTTGAATCTCGCATTTGGTTCAGAGGTCCATTGACGTGACCACCCGTATGGTTCAGAGGTTCTTTGACGTGACCATCCGTATGGTTCAGAGGTTCATTGACGTGACCATCCATTCGAGAAAACAAGCTTCACGAATTAAGGCTTACTATCTGAGGAAACTAATAGCCGTTAGGGGAAGATGATATGGCCACAGAGGCATACGAATAATATCTGGGATGTAAAAAATTAAAGCATTACTTAGCTTGGTTCATGGCAGAGTTGTCGATCGCCGCAGCCGGCGTGATGTGCAGCCGAGTAGTTGGCGTAGCATCCGAGTAGTCGGATGTGGTTCAAATTGTTTTGCTTCCTTTGGTTTGCCTGACTCCGTGGCTTCTTGAATGTCTTAGACATATATGCGTGTGTGTGTGTATATATATATATATACGTAGATATATATATATATACGTAGGCCTCTTTCCTTATTTGCTTGTTGCTCGCAATCGTACGGGTACACATGCACCGCATAGATCCGTAGCTTGCATGTCTTGAGCTGCCTTCTAGTAGCTTCTAAGTTTAGTCATTGATGTCATCTTGCATAGCCGTAATTAGCTGGTATTCTTCCTTGCTTGCATGTCGCCGGTTTGTGCAGGAGCTGGACTCGGCATGTCCGAGTTGTATTAGAATCTGCATGGAGCTGAATTGTTGACGGAGGTGGTGTGGCGGTCTGTCTTGTTCTGGTTTGTCCGAGTTGTGGTCAAAGTCGGCACCAGCTTGAGTAGAGTTCAACTCGGAACCAGCGATGCTCGACGGAGAGCGTGCGTGGGTTAGAGTCGGACTCTGCTCTGAGTGGGCTCAAGTCCACACGTGGTGCTTCCTTGACGCTGTGCTTTGTCTAATGCCATTAGTCTTGCATGTAGATTCTTCTTGGATCAACGGAACGTGCGGTTGCATGGCATCCTCCGTTGTTGTGAACACGCTTAAGCTAAAGATGGCGAATTGTCGATGAGGTCTTTGTGACGAATCTTGATCTTGAGGTCCACCGAGCTCTCGAACGCAAAGCGCCGAGAACCCCTACCTGGCGCGCCAGCTGTCGATGTTTTACCACCGGCAACCCACCACGGGAGTACCCGGGATGGTGATTTGTTCAGAGGGGTATCGGCGTTTGCAGGAACTCGATGGTAAACGCAGGGAGACAATGATTTATACTGGTTCGGCATGCCGGAAAATCACGGCGCCCTACGTCCAGTGTGGGGTGGATAGTATATTGCGCCCTGCGCTATTTGTTGTGGTTGTGAGTTCTGTCGGTTATGTCTGTCGCTCATGTGTGTGTGTTAGCTAGGTCTACCGATCTAGGGACCCCTGCCCTCCTTTATATAGTCCAGGAGAGGCGGGAGTCCTAGTCGGTTACAAAGTAGAGATCCTAGTAGGATTACGTGTACTAGTCCTAGTAGGATTACATGAGGAGAATCCTATTTGGACTAAGTCTTCTTCTCTCTTCACCGTGGGGAACCTTATGGGTCCCGCATCGACACCTGGTTCAGACGATCTCGTCTGAGGATTCTTCCCAGGGGAAGGAGGCGGCGGACGACGAGGTGGCCAGCACCGCGGAGCGGTCGGTCTCGACCCCTGCCGAGGGGAGTTCGGTCCTTGTCCGGGTCCGACCCGAACCCCGCGGGTGGGATAGCCCGCGTGTTGTATGGGGAAACCGGGCCGACCCTGAGGGGGAGCCTGTGTTTGCCCTTGAGGACGTCGCCGAGGGGGGCGCTGGGACACCCTCGAGCAATACCATCAACTAGCGGTGCAGTCGATGCAGACAGCGATGTCTGTTATGCAAAGGGACCTGCCCGGTGTTACCCAGGTACGCATTTCCCTTTGTCGTGTCGCGTTGTTTTTTCTCTGAGCCCCCCCTTGCGGTGTTTGACGTACGCCTTTGCCCGTTTCAGGAGCTCGAGACCCGGTCCCTTGGGAAATCGTTGTTCCTACGAAGGGAGAGGGGCGTCTGGGAGCAGCTCCGGCGGCAAAAGGGCCTGCTTGCCGACGCCCAGGAGCTCTTGTCAGTGCGGAGTGCTGAAGTGGAGGACCTCCGCCTTCGCTGTGTCGACCTGAAGGCCTAGGTGGCCATGGCTAAGGAGCAGGCTGCCCCTTTGGTGGCGAAGATCAAGGAGCTGGAGGAGGAGCGGGACTCCCTCAAGTCCCGGGCCCAAGAAGCAATGGCCTCTGCCAAGGTCACTGTCGGGCAGCTAGGCACAGAGCAGAGTGAACATCAGCTGACGAAAGTCGCTTTGGCAGAGGCTACCAAGGCGGTCGAGGCCTCTCGAGTCGAGGCTTTAGCATGGAAGAACAAAGCCGAGGGTAAGTTCTGCTGAACCGCGCTCCTTGTTCCGTTTGCTCTGGTTTGCGTTCGACCCCTGACTCTTTGTCGTGGTGTAGGTCTGGAGAAAGAGGCCTCCCAGGCGGCTGAGGCCTCCGTCGTAGCGCAAGCGGCGCTGGATGTTGAGGTCAAGGAGCACGAGGCTCTACGCAGCGCCGCCCGTACCGCCTGCGAGGCTCTGGAGGTCGAGGGGGTCCAATCAGCCAGCTCCCTTAGGAGCCGCCTGATTGCGTTGAGCGGCTGCGTCCATGAGAGGCTCCGGGGGGCGTTGCACACGGGTGTCAAGCGCGCCTTGGCCGTCGTCTCCTCGCACTACATCGTCAACCTCGAGGCTGTCAGCGACGGCTACATTTTGCCGGAAGATGACGAGGAGGCCGACGCAGAGGTCGCGAAGCTGATGGAAGCGGTGGAGGCGCCTGGCACAGCGTTGGCCAGCCTGTTTGAAGAAGAGGTGGTCCCTCCCATGCCAGCCGCCGATCCCTGAGTTTTGACCTGGGCCAATAGGGGCCATGTAAACGGATTGGTTTAATTGTCATATTGTGACGTTTTGTGGCCGTCGAGGCTTTTAAAGTACTTGCGTATGTGCGTTTTTTAACCGCTTTATTATTCCATTTCCGAGCCTGTGCCCCCTGTCTTGCTCTTGGATACCCGCAAAGAACTTCCTCGGAGCCTAAGCCGTCCCTTGGTGAAGTGTGGCGAGGGAGTTGCCATAGCCCGGGGGCGTAGGCTGTTCTCGCGGTTCGACCGGCCCTTTGGCCTCAGGACACGCTTTTGGTCCTTAGGTTTCTTGCGACGGTCCTGCCAGAGCGCGAGAGAGTTTGACATGGAAATTTTTGAAGGACGGTTAAGAAACGGCGTCCGGGACTTAGGGGGTTCCCCCCTTTTTAGCCCCCGAGGGAGGCTCGGCTCTGCAGAGGCAGAGCCGAGTCTCTCTTGTAGCGTTATTGTGACGTCGAGCCCCTATCGATAGACCAGCTCTTTGCAAAGAACTTCCTCGGAGCCTAAGCTATCTCTTGGGCGAAAAGGTGGCGAGGGAGCTGCCGTAGCCCAGAGGCATAGGCCGTTCTCACGGTTCAGCCGGTCTTTTGCCTTTGAGACGAACTTTTGGTCCTTAGGTTCCATACAGTCGAGTTGCCTATTAAGGGGGGTCCTCGAAAGATTGTAACAACTAAAGAACGCTTCTTTAATGTATTTCGAGAAACAATATACACAATGCTTGGAAATTTAAGTGTAGAAACGACGTAGCTGTTCTATGTTCCAAGCGTTGGTGAAGATATCGCCCTTCTCGTTGGCCAGTTTGTAGGTTCCGGGCTTTAGTACTTGGGCAACGATGTACGGCCCTTCCCATGGCGGGGTCAGCTTATGGCGGCCCTTGCTGCTCTGCCTCAGCCTCAGCACCAGGTCGCCCACCTTCAGGTCTTGGCTCCGAATGTGCCGGGCTTGGTAGCGTCGTAGGGCTTGCTGGTATTTGGCCGAGTGTAGCAGAGCAACGTCTCGGGCTTCCTCAAGTTGGTCGAGGGCGTCCTCGCGGGCAGTGCGGTTGCTTTGCTCGTTGTAGGCTTGTAGTCTCGGGGAGCCGTATTCCAAGTCGGTGGGGAGGATGGCCTCGTCCCCATAGACCAGGAAGAACGGTGTGAATCCCGTGGCTCGGCTCGGTGTATTCCTCAGGCTCCAAATGACCGAGGGGAGTTCGGCAAGCCATTTCTTGCCAAACTTTTTCAACCGGTTGTAGATTCTTGGCTTGAGGCCTTGTAGGATCATGCCGTTGGCACGTTCTACTTGACCGTTTATCCTAGGGTGTCCTACGGCCGACCAGACCACACGGATGTGGTGGTCGTCGCAGAACGTCAGGAACTTGCGGCCGGTGAATTGCGTCCCGTTGTCGGTGATGATGGTATTTGGGATTTTGAACCTGTGGATGATATCCGTAAAGAACAGCACTGCTTGCTTGGATTTGATTTGGGTGATTGGACGAGCCTCAATCCATTTGGAGAATTTGTCGATGGCTACGAGCAGATGGGTATAGCCCCCGGGTGCCTTATGCAGAGGCCCAACCATGTCCAGCCCCCACACGACGAATGTCCATGTGATAGGAATGGTTTGGAGGGCTTGGGCCGGGAGGTGCGTCTATCGAGCGTAGTACTGGTATTCTTCGCAGGAGCGTACTAGCCCCGTGGCATCAGCCATCGCTGTTGGCCAGTAGAAACCTTGGCGGAAGGTGTTTCCCACTAGCGCCCGAGGCGCTGCGTGGTGCCCGCAGGCTCCCGCATACAAGTCCCAGAGTAGTGATTGGCCAGCCTCGGTGGTGATGCACTGTTGGAGAATACCAGACGGGCTACGCCTATACAACTCGCCGTTGTAGAGGACGTAAGTCTTGGCTCATCGCGCAAGCCGTTGGGCCTCGATCCTGTCCGCGGGAAGCTCTCCTCGCACGAGGCGATCAAGAAAAGGGACTCGCTAGTCCGTTCCTCGGTCGGCCTCGGGAGGCTCTGTGTCAATTGCCATGGCCTCAGGCTCGGGCGGCGGGGTCTCGGTGGCAAAGGGGGCCTCGGCCGATGGGCCCTCTACCATCGCCGAGTCATAGTCGACGGATGGCTTGTGGAGGTATCTGGCGAAGACGTTCGGGGGGACCGGGGTCCGTGCCGACGCCATCTTTGCTAGTTCGTCCGCGGCCTCGTTGAACTTTCGTGCGATGTGATTGAGTTCGAGGCCATCGAACTTGTCCTCTAGGCGGCGTACCATCGTGCAGTACGCCTCCATCTTGAGGTCATGGCAGTTTGATTCTTTCATCACTTGGTTGATGACAAGCTGTGAATCGCCTCGAACGTCGAGACGTCGTACCCCAAGTTCAATAGCGATCTGCAGGCCGTTGATGAGGGCCTCGTATTCGGCCACATTGTTGGAGGCGGCGAAGTGTAGTTGGATTACGTAGCGCATATGGACTCTGAGAGGTGAGATGCAGAAGCGAGACCAGCGCCGCTCCTCGGTCTTCATCGAGACCCGTCGAAGTACATGGTCCAAGACTCACCGGACTTGAATAGGTGGTAGTTGGGTATCGGTCCATTCTACCACAAAATCAGCCAAGACCTGAGACTTAATGGCTTTTCGGGTGCGAAAAGATGTGGCTTCCCCATGAGTTCCACGACCCATTTGGAAATCCTTCCCGAGGCCTCCTGGTTATGGATTATCTCTCCCAAGGAGAAAGATGACACCACGGTCCTTTGGGTGGGACTCAAGTAGTGACGCACTTTAGCGCCGAGCCAAGATTATGGCGTAGATTAGTTTACGGATGTGGGGTAGCGCGTCTTGGTATCGGAAAGCACCTCATTGATGAAGTAGACAGTCGTTGGATGGGTAGAGCATGCCCTTCTTCCCGCCTCTCGACCACTACGGCCGCTACTGACCACTTGGGTCGTTATGGGCGACGAGAGAGCAAGAGGGCCTCGCCTTCGATCGGTGGTACCGTAACGAGGGGTTGGAGAGCGGCGCTTTGAGTTTGGTGAGTGCTTCCTCGGCCTCGGGGGTCCAGGAAAAGCGTTCAGATTTTCTCAAGAGACGGTACAGAGGTAAGCCTTTTTCGCCGAGGCGCGAGATGAAGTGGCTCAGGGCCGCTAGATATCCCATAACCTTCTGTACTCCCTTGAGGTCTCGGATCGGCCCCATATTGGTCACAGCAGAGACCTTCTCCGGGTTGGCCTCGATGCAGCCTCGAGACTATGAATCCTGTGAGCATGCCTCGGGGACCCCAAACACACTTTTCGGGGTTGCTTGACGCCCTTCTCCCTGAGGCATTTGAAGGCTACCTCCAGGTCATTGACGAGGTCATTGGCTCGCTTGGATTTGACAACGACGTCGTCCACGTAGGCCTCGACGTCATACACCGCTGGTACGTGGCCCCCGTGTTTCTGAGGCCAAACGGCATAGTCGTATAGCAGTATAGGCCAAATGGGGTGATGAAAGAAGTTGCGAGCTGGTCGGACTCCTTCATTTTGATTTGATGGTAGCCGGAATAGGCGTCAAGGAAGGATAGGGTCTCGCATCCCGCAGTGGAGTCAACGATTTGATCGATTCGAGGTAATGGAAACGGGACTTTTGGGCATGCTTTGTTCAGACCGATGTAGTCCACACACATTCTCCATTCTCCATTTTTCTTCTTAACTAATACGGGATTAGCTAACCACTCTGGATGGGACACTTCCTTGATGAATCCGGCCGCCAAAAGCTTCTGTACGTCCTCGCCGATGGCCCTGCTCTTCTCCTCGTTGAATCGGCGCAGGCGTTGCTTCAGCGGTCTGGAGCCGGCCTGGATGTCGAGGGCATGCTCGGCGACCTCCCTCGGTATGCCCGGCATGTCCGAGGGACTCCACGCGAATATGTTGGCGTTCGCGCGAAGAAAGTCGACGAGCACGGCCCCCTATTTGCTACCGAGGGTCGCGCTGACCCTCAGCACTCGGTTGTTTGAGCAAGTGGGGTCGACCGGGATGAGCTTGACGGCCTCTGCGGGCTCGAACGTCCCGGCACGACTCTTCGAATCAGGCACCTCGCTGCCGAGCTGGTCGAGGTTGGCGATGAGGGCCTCGGACTCCACTTAAGCTTGAGGTAGGTGTAGTTCAGGACCACCATGAACTTGGCGTAGCATGGCTGTCCCAGGATGGCGTGATAAGTCCCCTTGAACCCCACCACCTCGAAGGTGAGGGTCTCTTTGCGGTAGTTGGAGGGGGTGCCGAAGCAGACGGGTAAGTCTATGCGCCCGAGGGGTCGTGCGCGCATCCCTGGCATGATGCCGTGGAAGGGCGCGGTGTCGCCTCAGAGTTGTGACCGGTCGAGCCCTAGGAGCTCCAGCGTGTTGGCGTCAGGGATGTTGAGGCCGCTGCCTCCGGCCCATCAACACCTTGGTGAGTCGGGTGTTCCCGATGATCGGGTCAACGACGAGCTGGTATCTTGCCGGGTTTGGGACATGATCGGGTGGTCATCCCGATCGAAGGTGATCGCCTCCCGAGACCAAATCCGAGGTACCGGGGAGTGGCCACCTTAACCGAGAAGACCTCTCGGCGTTCCCTTTTTCACTGTCGCACCGAGAGGCACGTCGAGGGCCCACCGAAGATCATGAAGGCATTGTGTACCTCGGGGAACCCGTCGTCCTTGTCGTTGTCTCCGTTGTCTTGGCCCCTCTTCTTGGCATCGTCGTTGGGGAGCCCGAGCTTGGCGTAGTATCGCCGGAGCATGGTGCATTCCTCGAGGGTGTGCTTTATCGGGCCTCGATGGTATGGGCGGTGGTCTTTTAAGCATGTTGTCAAAGAGCCTCGGGCCTCGGGATTTCTTGCGGTCTGCTGCCGCGACGAGAGCCCGGCCTCGAGAACCTCCTGTTTCCCTAGCGTCCCTTCTTTTTTTTTTCGGGGCGAGGCGCCGAGGCCCCGGGGTCTCCTCCGCCTCTTCCCCTTGAGTCGTTGTTGGGGAAGATGGCCCGGCGACGGCTCTTCGCCAGAGGCGGAAGCTGGTGGCGATGTCGAGGAGTGGATGCCGTGGTCGGTACGCTCTGCCCTAATTCTCGGACCAGTCTCGGCAGTGGTGCCGGAGAGGAATGCCTGGACGATTTCTGAGTCGCCGATGCTGGGCAACTCGGTGCATTGCTTGGAGAAATGTCGGATGAAGTCTTAGAGAGACTCGTCCGGCCTCTGGCGGTAGCTCTTGAGGTCCCAGGAGTTCCTGGGGCGCGCGTAGGTGCCCTAGAAATTCCCGATGAAGACCTTTACCAAGTCGCGCCAGTCGTGGATTTGCATAGGGGGAAGGTGTTCGAGCCAAGCTCGCGCTGAGTCTGACAGGAATAGGGGGAGGTTGCGGATGACGAGCAGGTCGTCGTCCGCACCACCTAGCTGACAAGCCAGACGGTAATCGGCCAACCATAGCTCGGGGTTGGTCTCGCCGCTGTACTTTGAGAGATTCGCTGGCTGATGAAACCGGGCCGGGAAGCGGGTGATGCGGACGGCCTTACTAAAAACTCTAGGGCCAGGCAGCCTGGGAGAAAGACTACGGTCCTCCCCACTATCATAGCGACCGCCTTGGTGCAATTGGTAGCCCTGGGCGGCCCCATCGTGGTCGTGGCGTCGTCGTCTGCTGCCCATGTGGTGGCCGTTTTGCGCCTCGCGTTGGTCGTCGAGGCAGTCGTGCACCGAGGGGGCCCTGAGGCGGTCATGCACCAAGGGGTGTTTCGAGGCGTCCCCGCGTCGTCGAGACACGGAGCTTTTTGCCCCGCTCACCCATGCGCGATCTCGAAAGGCCCCGAGTTCGCCGTGGACTCGTCGCCCCCCGTGGTAGAGGGCTCGGGCATCGCTTCGGACCAAAGATGTGCCGCCCTTGATGACGTTCGCTAGCGCGATTGAAGATAGGGGTTGCTCGCCCCCTTCGTCGCCATCGCACGCGCCGTTGACGCCGTGAGCCCCCAAATGGGCCGTTCCGCCATCGCCGCGCTTCGCCGCTCTTGCTCGAGGGTGGCTCGGAGTTGCCGCAGGAGGAGTCGATCTTGCTCGACCTTGGCTTGAAGCTCACGGAGCTGCTCTAGGTCTATCGTCGGTTGCTCGGGGTGGGGACACCGCCGCTTGGGGCGGGATCCGTGCGTGGTGGTGTGGCGTTATCGCCTTCCTCCATCGTTGCTCGTGCTCGGTATTCCGAGTCCGATGTGGAAACACTCACGAGTCGGGTCATAAGCGCCCTCGCCGTCGAATCGGAATAGCCGGCGCAGAGTCGCCATGGTCAAGAAGCGCGACGCCTCGTCGTCGCGAATCCCGGAGAAGTTCTGCTCCAAACCACGCCTCGTCCTCCTCCGAGGAGTCGAGTGGGGTGGATTGGAGTTGTGACTATGGGGTTATGGGCATGACGTTGATGAATGGAGACGAGGGCGGTGGCGTGGGAGGCGGCGACATTGGTCAGCCCGAAAAGGGTACGGGATGGCGCTTGTCGCCAGCTGCTCGCTCCTCGTAGCCGGCTCCTCGAGAGGAGGCGGGATGAGCTTGATGATGGGGTGTCATTTGTGGCGCCACCGCCCTTTTCCCCTGCCGAGGCTTAAGCCGGACGGGTCCCCGTCTGAGGACTCGGTGCCGCGCCAGCCGGGTATGGGATTCCGGTGGAGCATGATCGGCGTTCACATACTTGCGTGGTGTTAGGTGGACTCGTCCACCGCGGCGCCGGCGAAGCTTGACGGGAGCGGCGGCCCGGCGCTGCTGTCGCGTGGGCTACTACGTGCAAGACGTCGTCGCTCGGTTGATGGCGCTCTGGGTGAGAGGAGTACCATGTCGTACTTTCGTGCCCTAGAGACATGAATTCTAGGCTCCCAACCGCACGATCGTCCCGAGACGCAACGATCGCACGGGATCTCGCCATTCGAACTGGGTGGGATGACTAAGTCGACACGCAGAGGCCCCTACTGGCGGCGCGGCTAACTGGCCGGTGTTTCGAACCGGGGTCCTTAACCGACTAGTGAATTTGTGCTGCGTGTGCTCCCAATTCCGGATGGAGATGCAAAGAGACACAAGGTTTATACCGGTTCGGGCAATGGATGCCCCACGTCCGATCCGAGAAGATGTTCTTGTATTCCTTGCACCGTGGTGCTCGTAGTAGGGGGGTTACAAGCTAGGCGAGAGAGGGAGTTCATCCTGTGTCTCTCGTGAGGGGAGGTGATACGAATTACAGAATGAGGCGTGTTGTTCGTGCGAGTATTCGTGATTCTATCCATCGTCCTAGAAACGGTCCTGGCTGCCTCCTTTTATAGCCACAGGGAGGAAACCAGGAGTACATAAGAGAGCTACACGTGGAGCAAGGACTATTCGATGACGTATTTACTCCTGGAGCAGCATGGCGTTGTCGTGGGAGTTCCCGTAGATGTCTAATCGGTATGGTCTCCACTGCAAGTAACTTGCTGCGCATTTGTTGACTTGGTGGATTGCAGAGGCTCGGCGACCATCGTAGCCGGTCGTGCCGAGGCCTGTTGTACCGAGGCCTGCCGTGTCGAGGCCTGAGAAGTGACCCAGGTGCAGATGCGGGTCTCAGCAGCCATCAGGCGGAATAGTGCGAGACGTGCGCCTACAGGATACGGTACCTGTATTGTTAGTAAGGGATGGTAGAAAAGGTGATCTGACCGTTGTCCCGTCGCTCCTGTTGCAGCACACTGCCGATCGTGGCTTACGTAGCGGGTGCAGCTGAGCGCATTAATCGGATGCGATAGCCTGCCAGAGAGACTTTTGAGGCGGAGGCGATGAGGTTGCGGGACGAGCCCAGCCTCGAGCGAGGCGGAGCGTGGCCAATTCGTCCGAGGCCCTACCGGGGGGTCCCGGGCGGCGGACGGGCAAGGCGGAGTAAGATCAGTGAATCCGAGGCCCCGTCGAGGGGGCTCGGGCGAGACGGAGCGGTCGGTCCGCTGATTCCGAGGCTACAGGAACCCGTTCTGACTCCCCACGTTGCGATGTCCTTGGTGCAGAAGTTAGACAGCACAGTGGTCGGTAACCCCTGCTCTGTGCCATCGCAGATGGCAGGAGGTTGACGCGACTGGCGTATAGTCGGTCACTTCGCTGTACTGTGCTATCGTGCGTCTGTCAGAGGGGTTGGGCGCTTGGATGCGACGTTCGGTCAGAGCAGTTTGGTTGAAGAGGCGGCCACGGGGCTGGTGCCGAGCCGGCCTCGCGCGAATCGGAGAATCGGCACTTCTTCCGAGGCCCCGGACGAGGGGGCCTCGGCGAGGCGGTCTCGGGCGAGTCGGAGAATCGTTCGCTTCCGCTGGGGCTCGGCGACGGGGTCTCGGTTATTCCGTTGGTTCTGTTCTTAGGGTCTAAGCAGTTTTTTCGACCTTCGCTTGGGGTACCCTATTTTCGGGTATCTGACAAGATTGAACATATTTTTGATCAAATAGATTATCATGTGCCTGTATTATAGAGGGGTAGAGATGGTCATGGACCGCACAACCTGCTCATGGACCGCAAGTTCATGGCGTTCAAGAAAATTTTGGCGTGTTATAGAGGGGTACAGATTGGGTAAACAAAGATGACATGGATTACCTTTTCCGGGACGGCGAGCAAGTGAATTGCTGTGTAAGTATGTTTAACACTGTCTTTTGCATTGTTTGATATATACCAAATTAGACGTGAATCTTAATGAATCTGATTGTTCATTTTATTTTTTTTATAAAATCTATCTTGTTTTGTAATCGTCCAGATGATAGTGGGGTTCAGATGGGAGGTTCTTCGTGCTGGTACCTTCTAATCTTGTAGTAAAATGAGATTATTTGTACTGTTCATCAAGCAATGTATTGACAATTCAAGATGAGTATGGAGGATTTGTAGTACATTGTATTTCCTCACTCAAGTGGTTGTGCTGGGAGAAGATTACCGGTAACAAATGCAAATGCGTTGCTGTGGTGAAAGGCATTTTTGCTATGCAGTTCCTTGTACATACTTGCATTCAAGCAAGGGATTAGACAAAAAAAAATTATATGCAGTTGTCAAAACTTTAGTAATTGTCTAGCTGGTTCTTAACTAAGAACTTAGTGTTACATAGACCTAGAAACATAACATCAATTTGAGTCAGAAATATCTGTAGTGGTGGTTTTTTGTCTTGTTAAAATGATTATTAGTTATTGTGTTTTAACATAAAAAAGGACAAACCCAGTGTCGGAGGCTCCTACAAAGTGCGGTCCCACATGAGTGGAGTTTAGGGAAAAGAAAAATCGAGGCAAGCCTTCTCCACAAAAAATACGGAGAGGCTGCTTCGAACCCACAACGTGGTGACTCATGAGACAGCTCTCACCACTGCACCAAGCCTGCCCTTCTAAGTGATTGTGTTTACCATAACTATGTTAATTGTGGCTGAAAATTGCTTCTTTTAATTGGCACGGCCTTCTTTGACCCCAACTGTCCATGATTCAAGCGGTATTGTTGGTTTTTTTTACACAGTTTATTATATCTGTAGGTATAGCCTATATTATGAGTTGATGCTCTGAGTGAAAAAAAATCTCAATTAGTTTTTGAGTCCATGAAATTGAGCTGCTCAATTTGCTTGGAGAAAAATAATAATAATAGAGCAATAAAAATGGAAAAGTTCGATATATAACAAGAGCTTTGGGCAAGAATAGCCTAGAGGAAACAGGTATATTGCATTGCCATCATGGCTTCAAATTGTAGGTGTAGCACAGTAGCTTTGAATGAGCCATATCTCTCTTTCTAACTGACATGTTGTCATCCATGTCATTTGTTGCCATGATGGATTGATGTGCTTTTTTATCCTAAATTATGGAGTGATTTCTTTTTAACTGTGCTTGTGTATGGCTGGACTATTTTTCTATTTTCAAGGGTTTGCACTAATGTAAGTAGCTTTAATTCTATGTCTTTTCAGTCCAACAAGCACCGAAGTTACTAGATAGGAGGAGAAGGAAGATCAAAGATCAAAGTGCAACAAGAAAATCAAAGTGCTCGTGATGGTTGTTTTTCTTAAGGTCACCCGACGTGGTGGTTGTTTTGTTCCATGACTTCCTAGATATAAAACATTATTCAAAAGAACTTTATCGTTGTGCAAGCAAGACATGAGTTATGGGTTGTACTTGTACATGACAAACATCTTAGCTGTGTACATACATAAGTGATCTAGCGTGGTTGTGAGTATTTTGTATAAAACATTGTACACGTACAAATGTTGATCAGGTTGTGAGTATGGTTTAGCCGGTTTCAAATGAGCATTGACCCTGAGTGGTCGAGGTGGAACCGACTGCACGTTGCGGTTCACCTCAAAGCACATGCAAAATGGAGGCTCCACGAGGTGATGACGGCTATAGGGTTATATGGTGGTTACCATTTTAGTCTTTCAAGAAACTACAGATCAATTTAGTTAAAAATAATTTTAGAGGTTAGTATATATATTTTCAATTATATATGTGGTTGTATGGTAATTATTGGAGTTGCAATGTAATTATTTAGACAGGAAAACATTGGAATGTAATTAGAGAGTGTCAGTTTATGATATCTTTTGGTGGTTTTAAATTGCACCCCGAATGTTGCCGTGGCGATAGCACGGGCATGCTACTAGTATAAAGAAAGGTACCAGCAAGGATATACATACTACTACAAATACGGTATCGATGTGTATGGCGCGCGCGGATTAATCAATGGGATTAATAATCACTATAATAAAAATCAATTGATGAATCTTGGAGCGGGCGGCACGGGCGCCGGCGCGTCGCCGCCGCCGGTGGCGCGCTTGATGAGCGCATTCGCGACGCGCATGACCGCCTCGAAGTCCCTGTTCTTGGCTACCAGGGCGGCCTTGATGGGCGTGTTTGGGGCGTGCTTGCAGGACTCGTCGCAGGACCACGTGTCCTCCTCCGCCGTGTCCAGGAACTGCTTCACGTCGCGGATCTTGCCGTCGTCGAGGCCGCCCTCGGTGTCGTCCAGGTGGTCCAGCGCCTCCTCGATGTCCTCGGCGCACTCGTTCAGGCACTGCCACATGAGGTTGTCCTTGACCACGTCCAACTCGTGCCGCGCGTAGTCGCCCACCGCGCCGCCAGCGGTCGACGCCGCGCGGAGCGCCGCCGCCACCAGGTCCAGTGGGCTGGCCGCCGAGGCCTTGATGCTGTGGTCGGCCTGGAGCGCGCGCAGGCACACGTCCGGGTGCGGCGTCGCGGCGCACGACGCCTTGAGGTCCACGCCGCCACTGACGCCGACGCCGGCGGCGCGCACGCCGAGGGACACGGAGAGGAACAGCGCGATGACCACGGCCAGGAGGGAGCCGCAGTACCAGCTCATGGCCGACCTCGCCTCCATCGCCGTGTATATGCTCGCTCGATGGATCGGATCGGAGACGCTTGCTTCTCGGGGCGACCGGGCCGGTGGGCGGCGAGAAGAAATAGCTAGTAGCTAGAATGCACGGCTGGCATGCGGGCACACGTATATATGCGCGGTGGTTCCATGGATGGAGTCGCCGAGGAGGCCGCGCCACCGTCTCCTACGCACCTGCGGCCGGGAGCGTTTTGCGAGCCAACTGCATCTGAAAATGCATCGGCATCGGCCGGCTCCATCTGTTGCCTTGCCTCCATGCACGGGCGGGCGGCGTTTGTGAGACCGACAGTGTAATATTGCTAGTACTCTTTTTCTCGGAGGAAAAAAGAATTATCTGGGTTTTTCAGCACGTTACAAGCACTCTGCATTACATAAATATCCAGAAATCGATTTTCATTTAAATTAGACCCACACTGTGAATAGTTCCAGATCTCAAAACCAACACCATATTCGCTTGATCGTATCAGTCATGCTTATCAGCCATGATATAGTGTTTTTCTCTCATAACAAAATAGCATCAGCCGGCTTATAAGCCACAGAAACGATCAAACGAACATGGTGCAAACCTGTACGACGCTTTGCAACATGGATGACCGCACAAGCAAAGACTCGGCAAAAGGCCTGAGAACATATACCTGACGAACGACAGCCAACATTCATATAGGCGGAGTTGAGAAACTTCTTTCTGGTGTCTTCCTTCTTCTTTTTGCCACCGAAGAATGAGGAAGACTGATGTGAAACTTATTCTCACTAGTCCTTCATAGTGGCTAGATCTAACCACAATAAAACGGAGAAGAAACCAGAGAAAATTATTTCACGACGGCGACACCATCTCCGTCTTGATGTCACCGTTCGAAATAAAAGTCTCCATGTCGTCGTACCGGTGAGGATGCTGACGCCGTAGTTATCGTCCTCATCTTCAATAAAGCCGCCATGGACAAAACAATTTCACCATGCCCTCTCGCCGTCGCTGAAGAGGAGGAGATAAATCCCCAAAACTAAAAAACTTGGCATAGATAGACCATAACCCTAAGGACTCGATCTACTGAAAAAACTTATTAAAAATAATGGATCACCACTCCCTTCGGCCTCCGGCGATATGCCAAAAGGGGAGGGAGGGGGACCAGCGGTGGTGGAGGCGGGGGCGGCCACTGCGGCGGCGGCGCCCAAGTCTCGAGACGTTGCGAGACGCGATGGCTCCCTACTACTCCCAATGTGTTATATTAGGACACTCCCAAAGTAGAAACCATTATAGTTTTTATAGACATTAATTGTACTGCCACCTAAGCATTTTGTTGATGTGGCAAGATAGTTATTGAAGAGAGAAAGCAAAAATCATAGAAACCGGATCTAAGTTAGAAACCATGTCTACACGAGACCCTAGACATGAAGGGATGTGATTGGTAGAGAATGTATGTGATTGGATAAAAATTTGTTATGTAGAAACTATCCATTGATACCATGATTTTTATATGTAGTGTCTATGAAAATTAATAGGTATAGAAACTACATGTAGTTTCTAGCATTGAGACTGCTCTTATGCGTATATTAAAATAAACAAGACATAGTTTTTCTTGACGTGACACATATATTGTATAGAGTTAAAATGAAACAGTGAATGAAGCTATATCTTCTATAGTGAGAGCGTGTTTGCGCTCTATATCCAAAACTAAAAACTCACACCTAGAATGTGTTGCCCTGATGCGCGCACGAATGGTATATTTCTTTAAAAGTAAAATTAACGAGTGGTCTTTAAACTTAGCAAATGTGTCACCCCAGTCCTTCAACTCATAAAAATGCATCTTTATTCTTTAAACTTGGCTCTGAATGTCATATAGTTTTCTAGCTCAGGAAACGCCATTTTCACACTCCTCATCTTAGTTACCGGTGTTATCAGGTCCAAACCGTTGCTGATCTACTCCCAATGTTGACATGAATCGGGCTCAACATGTTAGACCCATCTCTCTCTCTCTACATTGTCTGCAGCTCACCATGCTGGTGCCCTCAACTTTTCTTCTTTGCCCTGTTCGCTTGTCTTATAAACCGTACTTTTTTCAGCGAACGAACAGTATTTTCTCTCACAACAAATCAACCGACAATACTTTTAGCCATGGCTTATCAGCCAAGCGAATGGAGCCTTATTCTTGTGTTCTCCTTCCTCTCCACGACTCTACCCGTCCAATAGCAACAACAAATAGATATAACTAACCATCCCACATCACCACTAGAGGAGAGAGGAGCGGTGGACCCAACATGTGGGCCACCACACATGTCGTTAGTCCACGTTAATGGAAAGTTAGCATATGCCATGTTGCCACATCACCGCACGGAGGAGGATCAGGACTAGTTTGAACACGGTTGGCTCCTTAAGCCAATTTAGAACCTACAATGACAATTTCCTGAGTTAGGAACTTGAAACCACTGGGAGTCAAGTTTAATAACTGAAAAATCGCATTTCTTGAGTGGGAGGGCCAACCCCCCACCCACCAAGTTTGAGGGCTGGTGGCTCATGGATTTTACTCGTTTTCTTGCTAGGTGTCCGATTGCATTTGCCTGATACAGGCCTCCTCGAGGCACACGAGACAATGCCTTTTGATCGGGCATATCATGGAAGGAGATTTGATGATGTGTCGTCACATGATTTATAACTAAGTTTAGGTTGTGTTTGGTTGTGTCTTCATTGAGCTATGTATAATCTTATATCCTGGATGAGTAAAAACAAGCGTAGCGAATACAATGAGATGATATGACGAATGTCTGAGTGATTACATCGATATATGTAGTGAGCCTGGATCAAGACAAGTGGATCCATACGTAGTGGATGCAAACCATCTACCGTGCGTGTAGGGAGAACTGTTGGAATGTGATCTGTTCGGCTAATCCCGAACTTAATTATGAGATTCATTAAGTGTTAAGCTTTTGGTCCACCCACTCGTCATTCATTTCCAACTAAATAAGAACTGTCGTGATCGGCGGCAACCCTTAGAATTCTAAAGGTTCGGCACCCTGGCCCACTGCGCAACTATAAATAAGAGGAGGCGCCCCTGGCGTCTCCATCCGATCCATCCCTGTGACTAATCACATAACAGGTCAATTAAGCGCTAGAGGGTTTAGGAAGGCTGTCACCCACGTCTATCCCGTTCAGGTCCAGAAGGCAGCCGCTACCCGGCTCCTCACGTTCTTCACCGACAGAGGGCGTTCAAGTCCTCAGGCGGTGAACTCAAATCATCTGCTACATCTACGACCTCCATCGCATCTCCAACGATACAGATGGCGTCCACAGGCTCTGGTTAGTCACTAAGATACATTCCGCATAAATTTGAGTTAGTGATCATATTTAAGCTAAGTTAAGATACTGTCAGTCTAAGTTTTATTTTAACAAGTGACATGTTCGCTTGGCTGATAAGCCATGGCTGAAAGTACTGTTGACTGATTTGTTGTGAGAGAAAAATAATGTTCGTTGGTGAAAAAAGTACGGCTTATAAACCAAGCAAACAGGTGAAGAACCTCGACTTGGGAACACCCATATGGTGGTGGGCCCTCATGCAAGCAACCATACATGCCTTTTTGGTAGAGCTCCCCTGCTCCAAATTAATTATTTGTGGAAGCTGATTCTACGAGAGAAGTGATTTAATAGGATAAACTCTATATATATAATGACTCTGTCCGTGAAGTAAATAAGGAGAATCTATTTTTTCAGCTCTCACATTTTAGTTTATTTATGGGAATCACTTGACAGAATCAATATAGAATCACTTCCTCCTAGATCTAACCTGGAAGTTGCTCTAGGAGCTCTACCAAACAGAGTGGTCCTTTATGTCCTTTATATGTGAACATTATATTTGTATAGTCACAGTGGAACTTTGCTCTGACAAAATAGAAAAATCCCCCCTCCATCCTTATTCCTTAACAACATATTGTCACTCTAGACTGAGGGAGTGTAACCTTGCTATACATATTAATGCATACATTCGATGCTAGCCACTCCAATCCGTTACAATGACATTTGTTTCAATGATATAGGGGAAAGAGTACTATGTTGTACAAGAAATGCAACAACGGTATAATAACAGGTTAAACATGCGCCGATCCGATGCAGCACGCTGCACGCATATATACGTCTTCTCAGGCTGCCGCGGGGCGATTACGAGAAGCATCGGTGAGGGACATGGCGATGGAGCACATCTTGCCGAGGTCACCGATCTTGTCGACGATCTGCATCTCGCCGCCGCCCTCCACCTTCTGGCAGTCGTTCATGCACGTGTCGCCGTCGATCTTCGCCGCCGAGAGCCACGTGTTCACGGCGCCCACGTCCTTAGCCTCCTCCACCGCCACCTTGGACCGCTGCAGGTCGGCCAGCGCCCCCTGGAACTTGGCCACGCACTCGTTCAAGCACACCGGCGGCATGCCCCCCGGCGTGTTCTCCAGGCCCTTGACGAACGCCACCGTCTCTGCGCGCCCACCTGCGCCGCCTGCGACAGCGACAGCTCCGCCAGCCCTGCCAGGCCGCCCTGCTCGGCCGCCGCCTTCGCCTCCGGCTTCGCGGACGACAGGGACTTCACGCACAGCTCCGGGTACTTGGTGTGCTGCTTGCACGCCTCATCCACGGTGACCGTGGCGGCGGCGGCGCGCCGGAGGGAGACCGAGACGACGGCGAGGACGACGATGAGGACGCGAAGGGTGGCAGTCATGTTGACGATCCGCGCGAGCGATGGCAATGGCATACAGGAAACGCGAAATCCTTGTCTCATGGAGGGCTGGACCATTAATTCCATTGGAGGTGTTCTCTTGTAGCATGAGGCCAGGGAGGTTTGCAGCAGCTGCATGCATGCAAGGCCGAGCGTACGGACGATGTCCACGGCAAATGGTCAACCCAAACGGTTTCAAACTTTGACCGGCTAAATTTACTCCGTTGGTGCTACGGTGGTGGCCGGCTTTGTTCGGCTCTGCTTTACTGTAGAAAGAAGCCAGAGCAAAATAATGCTATGCCAGACAGACTCTTAGCTTGCCAGATGTGAATGACTTCAAAATAAAAGAGAGAAATTAAAGTAGGCACGGATGATATGTATATAGCCACGCATAAATGCTGATTTTTTAATTCTGGATTTACTTTGTTTTCCCATGGTAATTTTTTTGTTTGATTATGATTTATACATTGTTATTATGCATTTATTTATTTTTGAGGATATGGTTTTTCCTTAGGGTAACAAGTCCAAAGGCAAATTTGCAGATGTCTTCCATAGACCGGTTCTCTAAATTCTGAATATTTGCTTTCCATTGAAAATTTTCAAATACTTCGATTACGAAACTCAGCTATTTTCAGTTGAATCTTGGTTTGGAGTAATTTCCCAGATTCTTTAGTTATGCCTTTCATACAAAATTGTTAAAAAATTTTATTTTGACTAATGGTGTGTCTGTTTCTTCCTTTGAATTTTACTTTTAGTGCAAGAATTTTGGGTTTGGGCTTGTTATCCAAAATCTATATATATGTCTTCCATAAAAAAATGTTGGAAAAGTTGTTTTGAGCTTTTGTTTGTCCAACTGCGCCCTAAATCTAAAGAATTACATAAATATAGTGTAATTACTTGCTTATGTTCATTAAAATTTTCATTTGTTTAATTTGACTTAGGAGTCCTCGATTAGGTTCCCCACGACTATTTTGACTTTTGGACCGGTTACCATCTATCTAATTAGAACCATGCTATTATATATGATGATCCTGAGAAACACCACTACTTCTCGCCTAAATAATGAAGGTGCCATTACAATTCATCAAGAACTTGAAATATACCACCTTTTTTTATGCCCGCGGGCTATTTGGACCCACCCGCAAATCGCCGTATTTTCGTATGGACCAGAATACTCCTATTGCTCTGTCTCCCTCCACTCGCTGACATGTGAGTCCTTGTCATCCCCTACTCCATCCTTATTCCCCACTGGACCCTCGAGCTCGCGCTACCAGCCAGCCTTGTCGCACCTCCTACTGGTTCCAAGCCCGGCGGCCTAGGCCTACTGTCTGTGGCCATGCTGCACAACACCCACGCAAAAGCACGAGGATTGTTGTGGACACCAGGACATCTCTCGCGCCCAGCATCGTGTTATGTTCCAGATCAGAACACATCGGATAACTAGAGTGGAATTGGAATTTAGGCAGGGATTCAGCAAGAAATGGGAAGGATTCAGACGAACAGCAGGAGACAGGGTTCAGAGAACAAAGTTTCAGAGTTTGGAATACAGAGTTCTGTTGTTCGATGATTTACAGCGAACGGTTACAAGGGCTTATATCCCCCGATTCCCAGCCATCCCAACCGACTACAGCCCATGGCTAACAACCGACATACTCGCTAATTCGATTACGGCCCAATTACTTCACCGGTTCGCCCGCTTAGCCAGAATCAGTCTTCACGCGTCCTGTTGTCGGACCAGCTACAGTGGCTTCCTCGCCTTGCGCTTGATCCTGGCACATCGCTGCTCGTAGCCATTGGATGTGCCATGCCGACGGCTGTGGCATGGTGGTGCAAACCGCAGTTGCGACAGTGGGCAGTGTGCCATAGGCGCAGCCCGCATGGGTCCCTGCGTAGCGGCGGTGTCCGGGCCGAGGACGACGACAGTGAGTTATTAGCGTCGTCGTTGGAAATGGTGGCCATTCCCCTATGGCCGCAGACTAGACAGCTCGAAGCTGGATATGACGGTGCCGAGGTGGTCGTCACCCTCCCCCATCCCCGCACCTCGCCAGTCATTAGATCTCCATCTCGCCTGGATCGCATTGGGTTTGGATACCATGGACGCGGTGATGGTCCAGGAGGTGGTGGTGTGCTTGGGGAAGGCGCAAGGCTGGTGGTGGACGGTGTGTGTGGGTGGTGACCATGGACTCGCCTGTCTTCTTGGGCGAACTCGGCGCCGCGAGGGCGAGCTCAGCGGGTGAGCTCTGATGGTGATGTTGGATCGGGTATATCAGCCCAGATTTCCTTTTAAGGCCATTGGACACCGAGGCCCATTCATTCAAATCCGGCTATTTATAATTTGATTTGTTTTTGTCTACTAGCACCCGATTATTGGTCTTTAATTCTTCATTCATGGAATTTGGGAGAGATGTTCTTGCTGACACCCGAATCTTGATATTTAGTTTCTAACAAGTATGAGCTGTTCTGGTACCGTTGGCCAAAATACAAAACCAGGTAAGAGACGGTCTAAAAGTCCTAAACCAGCACCATGCATGATGCTCTAACCCACACTTTACAGTAGCATATAGTTTCGATTTGCCGTTTGTACAAAATGCTAGTATATATATCCACAGGGCTAGCTATTACTATTAGCTCTAGACAGCATCATCAGCCCTTGTGCGGCCTGGAACTCGTACTTGGTAACATTCCACGCGCGCGCGGCTGCCTCTGCCTCGGCCAGTTCGTCAGCAGCCTCATCATCCTCCGTCGTGAACATGGCGGCACCGCCACCAGCTTCTGGCGATGATGGTGGCGCAGCTACGTCGTTTGCCGCACCACCGGTGTTCGAGTCCAACGATGATTGTGTGGCAGCCTCCACCTCCAGTACCATTACCATTAGCGCACCGCCGGCCTCTTGCTCCTTATCCTCTGTTCCATCGCCCAGCGACAATGGTGCAGTCACCTCGTCGCTCCGGCCGGCACCGCCATGGAGCTCTGATGAAGTCGACGGTGCGTCATGCGCTACCTCGCCCAGAGCACCAGCCTGTTCCTCGGGTGCCTTCGCACCAACACCATCAGGTTCCGACGGGGACGATGCGGCCTCGGCCGCCTCTATTGCACCACCACCACTAGGCTCCGACGGGGACGATGGTGCGGGTGCGGCGGCCGCCACCTCGCCAATCACGCCAGCGTCCTCGTCTCCCTCCTCGTTCGCATCACCCACAACGTCCTCCATAACAGCGGCGGCGGCGCCATTGTTCAGCATCAGCTGGAGCCTCTTCTGTTCCACTTCGTCCAAGGCGGCGTCGGCATGCGCGGCGTCGCCTCTGCGGTAGTGCAGCATGACCATCCCGAACTTGCCCCCCGGCGGCCGGAACAACCACAGGTCGAGCATGACGTCGTCGTCCACCGGTGCCGGCTCGTCTTTGCCGACGACGAGGCCGTTGTGCCTGAGGAAGTCGCCCCACTTATTGATGAGCCGGTAGGCAACGTTGCATTCCAGGAACCTGAACGTGAGCTCGTACGCGTCGCCGCCGCGGTCGTACGCCGTGAGCGGCAGCCCCGCCCCGTGCGCCTTCTCCTTTTCTTCCTCCGTCATGAACGCGCAGAGCGGGAACTCGGCGTCGTCGGCGCGCCATTTCTTGCACGACATGAGCAAGCGCGTCTGCTGGATGTCCCTGTCGCACCTGGTCAGAAACCTTCCGTAGAGGCGCACGGGGGCGGCGACGCCGAGGCCCCTCAGGGTGGTCCGCAGCCTGTTGCTCACGACGCCGATCCTGTCGAACGAGTAGTCCGCGTCGGACCCGGCCGATGACATCCCGTCTCTCCCCGTGCCGCACCAGAACCAGGCGCTGCTGTCTTTCTTCACTGGCTTGTTCTTGGGTTTCGTTCGTGGTTTCTTTGGCTTCTTGGGTTTCGTTCTGGATGGTTTGAAGCCGGCCACGGCGGTGCTCCGGTGGGACCGGATGGCGTCGCCCAGGAGCTTGCCAGCAAGAGGCCGGCGAGCGACCGCTACGCATGCGTCGTCGTCGTCGTTCACGACCGGCGTCTTCCCCTTGCGGTAACGCTCATTCTCCGCCCAGTCAACGGCTGGCTCCGCCTCACTACTGCTCGCCGACGACGCTGCCGCAGCAGCAGCTGCCTTATCGTTGTGTGAAAGCGCTGGTGGCATGCCGCCTAATATACCGACGCCGCGGTCGTTCGCCTTCGGCTCCGGCTCCTCGATGGGAACAACTAGCCGGTGCTTCTTGGCCCGTGGGACGTGCTCGGCGCCGCCGCCGCCGGTCGACGAGGCAGGTCGCTTATTGGATGCCACCGACGTCGTCGCCGGTGGTGACGCATTATTGGAGACGCTAATACCACCGTGATCGCCACCGTCGGGCTCCTCCTTGCGCGGCCACGAGGCGGCGCTCCTCGGCCGCCGCGGGACGTTCATGAACAACGGATCTGGCGTCGTGTCGTCGTCGTCGCCGGCCATGTCGTATGGGTGAGTATCCGTGCCGATCAAGGCGAGAGACCGGGTCGATCGTGCGCGCCGCGCTCCAATGCAAGGCGTAGTAACAAGCACACAAGGAGTATATAAGGAAGTGGAATCGGACAGGGACAGGACTAGCTACGTAACTGTCGAAGTGGAATCGGATTGTATTGTTCATGGACTTTCCTTTCCGGGGCTTAACTAACCTTTGTATTGTATCGGACAGGGATAGGAATTGGATTAGCGTCCGGGACGAGTACGGTGGCTTCGTTTCGTTGCCTTCCCTTTCTGTTTGTGGCCACCCAAGACACCACTCGTCGAGCCGTCGTCGGGCAAGAGATATGATCGATATCACAAGGTTTTTCATCGGCGCAACCGCCGCTGGCATTGCTTTCCAGTTTCGTTATTATTCCCATGTGCTAGCTGTTAGCCTTGATGATGGAATTCTAAGGTAGAACATGAACTCCATTTCATAAAAAAACAAAAACAAATGAAACTCGCACGACGAAACATGAACGTGTTGATTGATCCACCGTTTCACTCGGGAACTATTTCTTGAAGACATTGGCGGCGGCGTCCTGGACGATCAAACAGCAGGACACCAAAGTTACAGGCTTACAGCACATTATTATATAACATATCGCGAATGCGTGCAGGCATGAGCTAATCTCAGTCGGACGTCGCCGGCGCCGGCGCCGGCGCGCCTTCCAGGCCCAGCAGCTGGGTCATGTCCTTCTCGCACAGGTCCGGGTGCGCCGTGAACGAGCACGTCTCCTTGACGTTGATCGTGGCCACCGCACCCCACACGGAGACGGAGAGGACGGCGAGGACGACGACGAGGCCGCGGAGAGCAGCAGCACCACCACCAGAGGCGGCCATGTCGATCCTTGCGAGAGGTGCAGCAGGCTTGCAGGTTGCAGCGGAAGGGGACGGACGGATGCGAGAATTTGTTTCATGGAAGCCTGGAGGTGCTCTCTTGTAGCGTGAGGCCGAGAGGGAATTCGCAAGCTCCGCATGCATGCCAGCGTGGCGAGGACAAGCCGGAGACGCGCGTACGGACAGGCGACGTCCATGTCACTCGGTCAACGAGAAAAAAATGTGAGACAAAATTAGGTGATGAGAAAGAATTGGATTAATCACAACAGCCCTATTCGCTTCTCTTCTAATCCGTCTTTTTCATTTTTTCAGTCGAAACATTATTTTTCTCTCACAACAAATCAGCCGGAACAGTATTTCGACTTATTTTTTTCAGCGAAGCGAACAGGGCCAATGGAGTTCTCTACAATAATTCACAGGCCATTTGATGCGGTACATACACTGGTATCATCATCGTCCTTCTGAAGCTGTTCCAACAACGATTCCATCGTACTTATATAGCTAGGCATGTAATGTTCTTTAATCATGTTGGGCGCGAGCCGTATCTTCCCGTACAAATCCCTCGGCGTCTCGTATATCCCAATGACCTCATCGCTGCTCGTGCCGTCGCCGGTGTTTGGGTCCGGCGGCGGGGGCAGCGCAACCATGTGGATGATCCTCCCAGGAGGGAAGAGCTGGCGCGACGAACAGCCCGCTGAAACCGGTTCTTTCTGCTTATACTTTCCGGCGCCGTTCTGGTTGGGGGCTGCTTCTTCTTCTCCTTCGTCTGTTGGCGGGGGCGATTGTTGAGTGTCCGATGCTGCGTTGCTGTCTGAACCTTCTTGTGATGTGAGGCCTGAATCAGCAGGCTTGGCACACGTCAAATGGTCGTTGTTGACTAGTAGAACGACCGTTTCTTCACAGGCAACAACTTGTTGCTGGCTACAGTCAGTGCTGTGTCCATTTGCTGTAGGCGGTATGGTATTTGCCGATTCTTGGAGCAAAGGCTGCATGCCACAAGGAAAATGTTCTCAGAAATCATAATTCTAGTCTAAAATGAGAGAAAAGAAAACATAATCGTAGTTACTTATTTTTACAGCATGCTCACACTATAGCAAATAAATACTGTTCACATTAATTTGCTTGGCTTGGTGAAAGAAAGGGGCTTCCCAGAAAACTCAAGACATAAGCAGAAATGCACTTGGTAGGAGTTAATGGGCAGCAGACTATTATATCCCACATGATATACTCCCTCCGTTCCAAAATAGAAGTCGTTCTCGCTTCCCGAGAAATCAGTATTTTTCAACTTTGACCACTTATGTGTAAAAGAATATTAATATTTATAATACATAATTAATATTATTAGATAGATCGTTGAATATACTTTCATAATAAACTCATTTGGAGATATAAATGTTACACGTATTTTCTATAAAGCTAGTCAAAGATGAGAAAGTTTGACCTGCACGCATCCCATAACGACCTCTATTTTGGGACGGAGGGAGTATTGTTTAGCGCTTGCAGTGTCAATTAAAGGATAATCACTCAAACCTATATGTAGGATCTATTAAATAGTCCTAGACAGAAGTGTTGCTGGCCCACAGTTGCTAGTGGACTAGTGGTATTGGTACTGATTGGGACGGTACATCAGAAAGATTCAGTGGATCTCAACTGCTACATGTAAATTACAAACTCCGGGTGATTAACCTCATATTTGTACAGGACTCCAGATGTGTCTTAGATACCTTTCATTAAAAATTGGAAAAAAAAAAGATATCATTGTGTTAACTTGGTGATTTCAGTAACCAGAGCAGCCATAAAATGTTCATGGGTACAAGCTGGGGATATTGAGGGATTTTACCTCAGAAATACTAGAGCCATGATTTGCAATCTTCCCTGTTGAGTTAGAGATGGAGAGCATATGGGACTTGATGAAGGCAACACGCTGACTTATACTGGCGAATAAACCATGGTTAAAGTGATCCTGCACATCATCCAGCTTTGATGATACCATCACCTACCATCAAGAAATGAGACGTCAATTGTGAAGCTAAAATATATTGTGATATCAGAAAATGAGTAAGGTATGCATTGCCATTCAGTGAGGAGTATTTTGTGGTATTTAATACTTTTATTACTCGTCAACTCCTAAAGGAGTCTGCGTTGGCTAAAGTCCAGTT
The DNA here is from genome assembly GCA_904845875.1 of Miscanthus lutarioriparius. Taxonomy (NCBI): domain Eukaryota; kingdom Viridiplantae; phylum Streptophyta; class Magnoliopsida; order Poales; family Poaceae; genus Miscanthus; species Miscanthus lutarioriparius. The sequence goes on from CAJGYO010000002.1 coordinate 139,608,889, forward strand.
AAATTTTATAAGCTACTGCAAAGAGTTGCCATCAGGATACCTCAGATCGCAGGCTCTCAGAAGAAACTTTCGAAAATGCTGGCACCACATCATTTCTATTGACAAGAGAAGTGACGAAATCCTTGCCTGACTCCGCCAGCTCCCATGTCATACATGCAGCTAAATAACACAAAAGGTACTTCAGAATGCTAGAAATAATTTTCTACGAAAGAAATATACTTCTGTCACTTCCATAGTCACGGACCCCACCCAGAAACCCAGGTACTTAGAATTCCGGAAATATCCTTGCCCGACCCAAGTATGCGGGGTCATTTTCAACCCTAATTGTAAAACCTCTCGTAAGTAGTTTGCCACGTTCCTTGACCCCGTTACTCGGCCCCATCGAGCAGGGAACTTTGTGACTATAATCGGATAGCATAGATCCCACAAGTCAAATGAAGTTTCATTAGCTTTGCATTCAGCAATGAAATTGCCTGGAAGTTAAGTTAAAAAAAAATGAAATTGCCTGGAAGTCTTTATTATGTCCTCGACTTTAAAATCATGGTTAACTGATGCAAATTCAGGAAAGAAATTTTCCAGAATATAATTAGCATGGATGAGAATCTTGTGTAGTGACTACTTTGCCAACATTCAAACAGAGAAAGGTTAACAAAAGAGACATAAAGTGACCAACTAGCCAACTTCAAACACTGAAACCAAAGGGCATCTGAGAGCCAGATAAGATTTCCAAATGCCAGCACAGGATCTTAGCATTATAAATAAAATGAAAAGCGAGAGCTTCCAAATCGAACTTTCAACAATCAACAAAACTGAAAGTTTGTCAAATTTTACTTACGAGGAGCAAATGCCAGACAGCTGCATGACAAGAACTCATAATGCTCACGGACAATATAAGTCAGAATCGCTCCAATGCCAGCTCCCATTGAATGCCCAATGACCTAACGAAAAGGATAACACCTAGTTGGATTATATCACATTAAGACATGTAAACCTTATTCTCTGTGCCGAGCACTAATGCTAGCTTCATACAACAGTTTGAAGCAAATCACAAGACGAACTCATAAGCTTAAAAGGTATATATCCAAACCACATTAGCATGTCTAAAAAGCTCTACCGAAAGCCTAGGTACATAGGTAGAAAATAAAGTAGAACATCCTCAAATTTGTAATCTCTACACAAAAATAACCAATGAAAGTGCAAGTTTCCATTTATTTCAGCCAGAATATAGACAGTATGAAATGCAACAGTATAAAGCAGTGATATTGACAACAAGATGACTTCGATATCAGTAATTTTACTATGCATACAGCGCATCAATCACCAGAATAACAGTTAATATTTGCAAGCAGCACTTTCGACTACAAGAAAATTAGACAAAATAGAAGGGGCTGTATATTCAGGTACTATAAACTGCAGCATGATGCAATTTATTCATTTCATTCACGTGCAGATAATTAGTGAGAATTACCTTTATGTGGTACCCAGAAAATTCCTGCATTTTGTTATGAAGATGGGGAATAATAAGTTTTGCAATCCAACGAGCTCCAGCAAGCATCCCACAGTGTGCATATCCTAAAACTACATTGCTGATCTTTCCTTCACTTAGAATTATATGGTGAAAAGGAACTTCAGCAGCAGTCGCTGCAGTCAGGCGCTCTTTAGTGCTGATAGCACCCCGAATGAAAAGCAGCAAGCACTTGGTTCTTTGGTCACACACCAATGCGAAAGAAGGCTGCATGAGCTGCATTGAGCAATGAACAAAGAATAAGATATTCTGTACCAATATATGGGAACGAATGTTAATTATGACCTTAAGCTTAAGTTAATGCCCACGATACTTACTCACCCTCGCCCTAGCCTTGTGAATAAGAATATCTTCTTGTTTGTACCCACCAAACTTCAGAAATGCTGAACAAGATTTCTTTGAGAAGAACATGCAAAGCTTCAAGTACTCAAGAAGAGAAGACACTTTGGTATATGTCTGATGCCCTTTAAGTTGGAGACAATCATTTCCACTATACTCATGCTGCAAATTACCCTGACATGGCACAGAGAAGAAAATATGTTAACCATATGTCTTCCTACATTGCCTATGAGTAAAATGTGTTGAAAAGAGCAATACAGAGTGGTAATATTATGCAGAGTCGAACTGATTTAGTTGACTTCCAATAATGGAAGAAACAGTTTGCTGGTTCATGAAGGGCTTGGGATGATACAAAGACATATGAGTGAATTTGTTGGTCTCAATGTGGGACTAGTTCAGTAATATTCATGCAATCATAACTAACAGCTGGATCCATCTGAACAATGCCTGGATCTGTCATGATTCATGAGAACGATGGAAGGACAAGAGAGGTAGATCATTGTGATGCCAGCATCACTAACATGTGTAGCTTCCATTTTCTCTCAAATAGATGTTTGCACAACTATGGCATCATTCGCTGTATGCCTCCAATATTATGATCCGACGTGCATTATAGACTTATTGTATTACTCAGAAAATCGACAAACTGGATCTTACAGATCCATGACTTCTGAGCATACATACAACCGATCTTAACTCGAGCTCAAGTACTGGGCACATCATTATGATCGGGGCACCGCAAGTGCAGGGTCGTAGTACAGTGACGGTACGAAGTCAGGCAAGCAACTGACCAACAATTCACAAAATATATAGCAAAAGCAACAATTAAAAAAGGACCAAAAGTAAAGGAAACTCAAACCTGTCTTCCAAGTCAATGCAAGTCAAACCGTAAAATGTTCAGAAGCTCAACCTTCACACAAACATTTTCAGCAAGTTGAGAAACGGAAACACTCTACTGAAAGCGACTACCTAGTTGCTTCAGCGCTGGAGGTAACAGCACTCGCATTCACCAACCGCAGAAACTAGTTACTGTGATTGTTTGAGCTCTATGGTCACTCTGGTTCGAAAGCCGCTGATCAAATCATGCTATGCTTGATCCCATACCAAAGCAGAGCAAACGAAAACGAAACACGAGCAGAGAAGCAGAGAACGTGGCACACCCTCAGTCAGAGACCGAGTGAACAAGAGACAAGAGAGGGACAGCAAATGGAGGGATCTAGCTAACCTGACGCTTCATGTGGCGCTTGATCCCGAAGGCAAGCCCGTGGAGGCCCCACCGCCCGACGGTGAACTCCCACGTACGCCACGCCGTGCGCGCTGCCACCGCGGTCGCCTCGCAGCAGGTCACGGGCGCCCTGTCCGGCCACGGCTCCTCCTTCTCGTGGCCGCTCCCCGCCTCCCTTCCCGGACCCGGCCCAGACCCCGACAGCAGCGGCGACGCCTCGTCCTCCTCCCTCTCCCTCTCTCTCTCCGCGTCCGACGCCGGCTGCGTGCAGCAGTTGAGGAGCAGGCAGAGCAGGAGCGCGCCGCCTGACGCAGCTGCCGCAGCAGCAGCAGCGACGACGGCGGGCATCGGGGGCGCCTTGGGATTCGCGGCGGCGCGGGCGGGGAGGAAGGATTTGGGCGATCGCGAGGGAGGGAGGGAGGAAGGTGTTGAAGTGGCGACGGGGTTGAGGATTTGTGTAGGCTTTTATTTTGTGGAAGGGCCCATTTGTAAATTCTGCAAGTTGCAACTTGCAAAGTGAGCCAGGCAGGCAGCCAGGTTTTATTTTGTCCATAAGTAATAATAATAATTCCTTTACAAAACAAAACAAAATCTTTTTCGTGACGTCGAAGATATGTAAATAAATTGTTAATTGGTAGGGTGACGATAAAACTGTAGTACGCATGGTTACAGAGTTCTTAATGAAACGTGACAAGGCGTTGATTGCAATATTTGAAAAGGCTGAAATGGACCGCTCGGTATGGTCCAGCCGCAATCATCTAGTCCTTCTATCGCCCAAAAAATATAATTTTCACAATTAATTTTAAATTTATTTATTAAATTTATAAAAAGAATACTAACATTTATCTTACCAAATAAAAAGTATTATCGAATTAATGACGGAGTATATTTTCATAGTGAATCTATTTAGAGACAATAAATGTTGATATTATTTTCTATGAACTTAATCAAACTTGACAAAATTTGACTTGGCATGGGAGGAGTAATCCGTATAGTAATAATGAATGGATACCATAATTCTACATGTTTTGATGGGAAAATATGTATAGCTTGAGTTCATTCAAGGCAAAAGACACGGTTGACCTCACTTGAATTATAGCATGCGGCTTTTATCTGAAGCGAACACCCAGGACTAGGCACAAGCTTGCTTCTCTAGAATAAAAAGAATGTTGTGTTATATTCTTATATACTCCATCTATTTTTTACATGTCATATAACTTATATTCTAAGTCAAACACTTCTAGCCCTATTCGTTGTAGATTAAAGCGGATGTAGCTACAACCTTTTCAGTTTAAACTATAGTACTTAGCAGCGGATAAAGAGCTATTGCAGCTGCAGCGAATACCCCTTGTATCCTTAATTATCAGACCTTTTTTTTTAAAATATATATATACGAACAGTTTAACAATATGATATTTATGTTTTTGCATCCACTATAGGAATACTTCCATAATATATATATATATATATATAGGTCACATGATGTCAAAACGATTGATTTTTTTGAAACTGATCATCAAAGTTTGAAAGGAGTTAATTATGATAAACCTTTTCTCTGAATCACAATTTAGAATGCAAATACTCGTACATGTACGCAGTACGCACCTAATACGACATTTGAGGGAGTATGTAAACTAGAGGCTTGCTTATCCGACCAAGACCAATAGCCTTCCTCAAAATCCAGGTGAAAAGAAATTACAGTGGCAGCAACGGCTACATAATTTCTGTAATCCAATAATAATGCAATCCAAATGGTCGCCAGATCGTTGCCCCTGCCCTCCAACCGCGACAAAAGCAGTCCACGTAGCGACAGATCTGAAGTGGCAGTGCCAATGCGTGCCCGTTTTGTGAAAACGACCTCGAACAAATCCGCAATTGGCTTGGATTGGATGGATGGAACCCACAGCCACAGCGCTCGCATGGTTGGATTGGATGGGTGGGTGGGACCGGGAGGACAGCGTGGATCACGTGGGGGCGTCTATTGGTGGCTATCCGGGTCCCTCGGGAGCATGGAGCAGGGGGCAACAGGCCGGCGGGAATGATTGCTGGCTGACCACAAATCAAGCTCCGCCCCCGCACGGGTTCTCCTTCCGCACGGAGAGACTGACTTGTGGGTCTGCGTCATGTGGGACCCGGATGGCCGCGGGTGGGTTGACGGTGGGCCGGCATCGCGTGGTTTTGGTGGGAGAAACGCACGCCGCCCGCTTGGGCTGGACTGGAGTGGCGTACTGGCGTGCGCTGCGTCTGAAAGAACACGTGGGCCTATTTGCAGTGGGCCGCATCCAAATGATTCGGTCTTCTTGGAAAGGTCGCAGGAGTTTTTTTTTTTTGAGAATAGGAGTTTTTGAGAAGTTCTTCTTGGAAGGAAAGGTCGCAAGGTTCTTGAAATCACTTTGTTTTTGGAAGGGTGTTTAAAAAAAGTTGAATAAAGGTGAAATCACTTTGTCTAACCTGCAGGACAGAAGGAGTAGTTGATTGTCTCAAGTCTCAAGGCATTCTCTTTGACTGTGTTTTTCTTTGTTCTTCCTTGCTTGTCAGGTAGTAGCACGGCTGCTGAGACATTACTGTCAGGGTCTCATGGCTCAAGGAGCTACAAGTTCAACGCCGGTGCTGTTTTTTTAGCGGTGCTCGTAGTAGATTCTTGCCACACCTACCTGGCTTATTTCTTGGCACGGAGAATTGAGAATTCCAAGAGGGAACCGCGCAGATAGGCGCAAAGGTGCAGTTGAATGTGAACAGTGAGAGCAGAGCATGCGATGATACGTGCCTGCCACTACCAAACCAGGAGTATGATACTGATGCTACTGAATGTGAATGACTGAATGTCATCGCCGCCGACGGCACCACGTACGTCATCGATCGGGGAAACCGATGTAAAACCAGAAGAACACCATGGACTACGTACACGCTGACTTTTGCGCTCCGCAAGCAAGCAACCTGTAGCTAGCCTTGGCACGTTGAGGTAACAGGACAAGAGCGTAGTCCACGTCCTGGCCCGGCGCAGATTCTCTGACTTGCCGTGGTAAAGCTATGGGTGACTTTACCTCACTTTGATGCCATCCAATTCTCATCCAACAGTTGATGAAGTCTTTATTTTTTTGTTACTACTGGTGCCTAACCTGGATGCAAATGAGTTATATATAGCTGCCGGAATTTTTTTTTCTCTGTGCAGTTTATCTTTTTTATCATAACTTTTACGTATAAGCTTGGATAAAGATATGTTTTTTTTGAAGATGTGCTATATGTAACGGTGTAAATAAATTGTCTCCAATAATCAACTCGCTAGTGTTGCTATGTAACGGTGTTGCATTTCGCTAGTGTTGACACTAACAAAGAAAATCGGATATCTTATTTTAAACATAGGATAATCTGAATAGAATTTATGGATAATCCATATCTACCTGAATTTTTTCTATTCCATATCCTATCCCGCATCCGCACATATACGGATTCGAATTATCCGTATCCACATGGATATTAAAGTTCTTCTCTATATCCTCAAATTTTGGATTTGGATCGGATCGAAGAATTATCCACATCACTTTGATTTTTGGATACTCAACCAGAATTTAGGGCCTATATTATGAGACTCATGCTCAGCTAAATCGCGAGCAGCCAAACTGGTTAGGCCAGTCTAAGTGGGGAGTTTCATTTCCCAAATTCCAAGACTCAATGTGTTGGCTTGGAAACAGTGTAGATTTATGCATTTATAAGTCGGTGCATGCCACTGCAAGAATGACATTTTTTCAATAATAAAGGTTTATTGAAACCTAATTAAATATTTATAAAATTCATACTAATTCATTACAGTTTAGAGAAATATGAAATTTTGTATAATTTTTTTTTTCTAAAGACAAGCTTTACCTTTACATAGTGAAGCTATGCTTGAATGTATTTGGATCTTTTGATTTTGTTGGAATTCATTTTTATGTGATATATATCTACTATTTTAAGGTTTTATTGTTGTCATAAGTCAAACCATTTTTAAGTTTATTCTATAAAAAACAATGTTAAGTTGACTAAAGTTTATGTTTTTATCCTCTTTTTTATATCACAATCATAAACATGTGCGTGCCGCACATGCATGTCCACTAGTAGAGATAAAATTCATACGAAAATTGCAGATACTAAAGAGGTGGCCCCACTTGTAGTTGACAATATTTTTGTTTAAAACCATCTTAATACTGAAATAATCGATATACTGTTTAGATTTGTGAATACAAATCTAAACATTATATCAATTTTTAGACACCAAGATGACTTTAAATGAAAAAGACATGAACTACAAAATTCTAGATTTTTTTGAGCTGTACAACTTTATATATATTTTATTTATTTTATCTGAGCTCACATGTTTTTTAAGAGTCGGTTGGCTCTTTTGTTCATCTCACTTCTGAACTGGGCGTTATTTGGGCCGAGCATCATAGCGGCCGGCACATAGAAAGTTGTTTCCTTCCTCAGCTTGTTGGATGTTAAATGGAGGGCATGGAAAGTCACCCGTAACTTTACCACGGCAAGTCACAGAATCTGCGCCGGTCCTGGCCTGTCATCGCAGTTCCGAGTACATATGCATATACTGCTCCTGCAGTCCTGCCCATCACTCATGACGGGTGACATATCTGCTTGGGCTTGTTTGGTCAGAAGCCAGCATAACTATTATTGATTTGGTGTAATAAAAATATTGTTTGTTTGTTGTATTAAAGAGAAACAAGCCCAAACGAAATACACATGATAGTAACTCATATAACAAATTAACTTGTTAAATACAAGGATACCACTTAACTTGTCAAGAATACCACTTAGATCTATAAACTTTGAAAACATATTTCTGATGGGTCCCTAGACTTGTTACATGGTGCACCACAGTGGTTAATATGATCCAAAATGAACGTCACGGTGCACCATCTAACAAGTTTAGAAGTATGCAATCCACCACTTAGGCCTCATTGGTTTCCCCTGGAATGACTACCTAGAAAAATTCCAAGCTGAAATGTAGCTAAATTTGTATAAGCTTCATTAGTTGGAATAATTCCTAGGCTCGTTCCACTGTAACCGAACGGGCCCTTAATAAGTTTAGGATTAAAAATTAAGCATCCCCAACCATTGTAAAAGGTCTATTCAAAAATATGTGTTCAAAGTTTATGAACCTATGTGACATTTCTTAATGAGTTTAGAGTTTAGAGGTCATTCAGGCATTTAACTCGTAAACAAATTTGATGGAGAGGTTAACTATGCTCAACTGTTCTCCCCACCACTCCTAGATAATGCTATTTTAATAATTACAGTAGGACTCAGATACCACAATTAAAGAGTATTTTCTAGCAAAGACAGCATTAAATATTGTCTATCAGAATACCATTGTTGAAGAGTGTCCTACAACAAATTTCGTTGAGTAGGTGTTACTCTCAGGTCTAAAATGAACGCAATTATAGAATCGGACTTTCTAGCGTCCCGACATCCGATCCGGGCGCATCGCGTCCGACGGTGCCCGCGCAGCAAACGAACGAGCGCCCCAATAGCGGCCCCGTGCTGCCCCAGACGTCACGCGTGCGCCGCTAGACACGCGCGCCCTCTCCGCTTCCCATGAGGATCCCATGTGCAACACTCCGATCTACTTTTAAAACATTCATATGCAAACATGTCTCTGAAACATTTGGAAAAAAACACCTAAAATACTAAAGCCCTATTCCATAATCAAGTGTTTAGTGTTTTTCATGTGTTTTTGCAAGTGTTTCAGAGACATGTTTCAAGTGTTTAATCTGTCTTCTTTGGTATGTTTCAAGTATTGCATCTCAATGTTTTAGAAGCAGATCTGGGTGTTGCACACGAGATGCGCGTGGGAAGCGGGAGGGGGCGTGAGCAGTCCCCCGCGCGCGACGGGGCGGCGTGGGCCCATTGCTGGGGTGCTCGCTCGCAAGTCTAATGCTGCTGGGCGGCGCTCGCTCGCTTGCTACGCGGGTATCGTCCGACGCTAGGGCCCCGGATTAGACGTCCGGGCGCTAGCAAGTCCGAATTAAGAAACATAAAATAGCATGTAATGAAAAGTTGATTTTCGACTGCAAAATTATCTCTTGCATGATTGGGAAATAGAAATTCGTTCCATTTTCAACGTGGAAAAGTTAAAGCTGATTCAATTCATAGTGTGATTGTATTGTAACATCTTTTTTGTTGTAACGTGACCATGCCTAATTAAGAAACATAAAATAGCATGTCATGGAAAATTGATTTTCGACTCCAGAATTATCTATTGCCTGATGGCCTCCCATAAAGTTTTCGGCCGTTGGTTGTAACGTGACTCCAGAATTATCTCAAAAAAAAACAGAGGGAGGAAATGTCAAATGTGCACGTACGGTACGGGCACAGCACACGGTGACTGACCAGCTCGAGACGGAAAAGAAAAGTTAAAAAAAAGAAAGAAAAAGAAGCGTGCTTCTTGTGTTCTGTTCCTCTGCTCTGCTCGGCGCGCTCCTTTTTTCTCCGTGGGTTTGGTTTTGAAACGGCCGCCCCGCAATCCCCGCAGACGAGAGAGACCCAGCGTATCGATCCACCCAACCCAACCCAACCGCGAAACTTGTCATCTTCTCCCCCTCCGCATTTCTCTTCCGCATTCGCACGGCGACCCAACCGCCCGCGCCGAGTACACCCCCGAGACAACCATCACCCCTGCCCCCGCCCTCGATCCGATCCCTGTTGCTGGGTCATGGCCACGACCACGCACGGCGCGCGTACGTGACCTGCGCACGTGCATGCGCGCTCGGCCTCGATCGCCCACTATTACTAGCGCGCCGTGCACCACCACTTGGGAGTCTGTTGGGAGTGGAGTTGTGGGGTGATCTTGGATTGCAAGTGTTGCCGCAATCGTGCATGGCCGCCATCCCCCGCCGATCGAGGATCATCGTAGTCTAGCTACAAGTTTGGTGGGCCGAGGCGGGCGTGCGACCGACCGATCGATCCAGACCAGCAAACAATGGTGGGCGTTGGCGTTGCCGCAGATGCGGCGGCGGCGGCCAGGGCGCAGGCGGCGCGTCAGGTGTGCGCGGCGTCGGCGGCGTTCGCGTCCTGCACGCACCGCCGCCGCCGGTCGTCCCCGCACTTCGTCGACTGGTACCTCGTCCTCGCCGTGAGCACTACCACTCCCTCCTCCCTCCGATCCGTTCGCTATTCCCCGCGCACCCGTTCTGAGCTCTTTGGTGGCGTATGGCGTCACGAACGCACGCAGATCGGCGAATCGGCGTCGGAGGACGCCGTGCGGAGGCGGTACCGGCAGCTCGGTGAGCACGCACAATCTCGCCGCGCCGTGGGCGCAAATGGATCTCTGATTCGTTTTGCTAACAGCTCATCTTGTTCTGTGGTTTTGGACGCACGCACGCACGCACACAGCGCTGCAGCTGCACCCGGACAAGAACAGGCACCCCAAGGCGGAGGTGGCGTTCAAGATCGTCTCCGAGGTACCGTACCACACCACCCGCGTTCCATTCGTTTTCTAATGAATTCTTCCTGCATTGCGTCGTTCGTCGTTCTCCTCAATCCTCGTGACGCTTTCGCCTCGTCTACTTTGGATTGGAATCTCCATTTCCATGATCCACTCCAAACCCCAGCCAGCCAGTAGCAGTTATTCGAACCAAGTCAAATTTGTGTCAGCATTTGTGTCTCAAATATATCTAAATCTTTAGGATATTTATTTGACACAGTATTATAAATGGTAGTGCCTTTTTTTGTTATAGATATAGATGTGGTCAAATTTAAAATTGTTTTTGCCTCTAAAAGAACGAGAATTCTTGTGGGAGAGGAAAGATGCATGAACACCGGCAACTGCTAGCACTAGCAGTGTCTGTGTCTCCATTCTGTCGTGTTGCATTGCATGCATGGATGCGTGGATTCGGATGGATGAGATGAGATGAGGTCGCCATTCCATAGAGATTAGAGAGTTACAGACAGATACGGCTCATGGCCGTTAATGGAGTCCTCCACATCGCCCGTGCCGCCAGGGTAGCTACTACTTATGCGGGCGGCCGTCGTGGTCCGGTCCGATGCGACGCGGTGCCGCTGGCTGCCGTACGCGTGCCGGCGCTTCGAATCCGACCTCGTCACGCGCCGCTGTTACTGCCACCACCACTACTCCTAGCATTTGCAGCAATCATGTGGATTGTGAAGTGGAGTGGTGGCCTCTAACTGTGTAATTGATCCCCGCGTGCACGCAGGCGCACGCGTGCTTGACGGACCAGGCGCGGCGGCGGGCCTTCGACTCGGAGCGGCGGGGCAGCTTCTGCGCCGCGTGCCACGACCGCCACGCCGCCAGGTGGTCCAAGCCGCCGACCCTCCGCGCCGCGGCCGGCGCGACCAACCATCAGGCGCCGGCGACGGCGACAGCGGCGGCAAGGATCAGCAAGGCGGCGCGGGAGGTGCAGCGCCGGCTGCGGGACGAGTGCCGGGTCATCGACGGCTGCCTGCGGGCCAACGACGCCGCGGCCCGCGCGCGCCGCCGCCAGTCGTTCCCGCTCTTCGACCCCTCCGACAGCCGCCGCTTCCCGGACTACCCGCACGTCCGCCCGCCGCAGTTCGGGCTCGGCGGCGCGGAGCTCCGGCGGTCCGGCGAGCGGCTTGGTCGCCCGGAGGTGGATCAGCATGCCCTGAATCGGAGGTGGTGCAGAGACGGCGGTGAGTCGCCTGTGTACCAGATCAGGACGGCGGCGGCAGAGTGCACCGAGAGGCGTGCATGGTGAACTCGTCACGTCGTCAACATGAGCAGCAGGGATTTCCTTTTTTTTTCCGTCTCATTATTTTCCAGTTTTTCAGCTCGAAAAGGAAGTATCAAACCAGCTTTAGACCAGAAATTATCGTAAGGATACAGATTACAGAACAAGCAAGAAAAGCATTACATCATTCACTTATTGACATGAACAATTTTTTTTTTTTTTTGAAACGAGACCTCGTCACGATTTAGCTTCATGGGACCGAGAAATATGATGTATCACAAACGCACTCGCTCATAGTTTGTTAAATTTGAAGTTAGTAGTCCACTACCGCCTTATTCCTCAAAAAGTTCTATATTACATCATGAACTATTACCAACATGAATAATGTTAGGTGTTGCTGCATATCACTGTTGTGGCATGAACATCAATAATGCTGAGCAACATCTATAGAACTCACAAAATTTTCTTGTTAGTTTTTTTCCTATGCAAATGCATCTATCATATTTCGCAAAAAAAAGCATTTATCATAAGCATCATTGCATTCATGCACCAAATTTGTGCGTTGATGCTCCCAAGATAAAGAGTAGAGAGCTCCATATCTTCATATTCCTGATCAGGCATGTAACCAATGGAACTGACAAACGAGCATAGAGCTCTATATCTTTGTGTTGCCGATTATGCCTGCAACCCAAGGAAATAAGGGGGTGTTTAGATCCAGCTATTAAAATTTAGGAGGTGTGTCGGGAGGATATTGCATGAAGTGTTCGGATACTAATAAAAAACAAATTACATAATCCGTCAGTACTCCACGAGACGAATTTTTAAGCCTAATTAATCCGACATTAGCATATATTTATTGTAGCAAAACATTGTCAAATCATGGACTAATTAGGCTCAAAAGATTCGTCTCGTAAATTAGTCGCAAACTATGTAATTAGTTTCGTAATTAGTCTATATTTAATACTCCATGTATGTGTCCAAACATCCGATGGGACAGTGACTAAAATTTAGAAGGGATAACCAAACACCCCCTAAGAAAAGAGACAAGGCTCTAAGACCCGTTGCTAAAATCACGTGCGAACAAAGTATACAACAAGAGTCCTCACAACAAAATGAGCTAAAGCTAAATCATTTTGTGTCACCGAAAACATGGGCGCCAAAAGATATGGAAAAAGTCATGGTTGTACATCTTCATGTTGCCTAAAAATTGGGCATAAAAATAAAGTGGTCAAAGAAGAAGAAGAGGAGGAGGAGACATTGAAAGTGCATCTAGCCCTTTAGTGGGTCTTGGATGATTGAATGACAATGTGATTAAAGGTCTAACCGTTTTACTAAGTGTTGGACAAGAAATAGGTTATCTCACAGGTATTTGATAAAAGACAAAATGATGTGTTGTTGTATAAACAATCTAGTTCAAGTACAAGATAACAATGCAAATGTAATTCATGCGAGGCTTATTCATTGTGGGATATCTATGATTCATGAGAAAGCAAGCACGTTAAGATTTGGTTGACGAGACATGAGGGATTACTTATAGAATGGTCTCATATTTGAAGCTTGCTAAACAAATAAAACGATAGATTATGGACCTAATAAATGATTCAACACAAAGTGGGACTTGATGGCTTGAGATAGTGAATATAGCAAGGAAAGGCTTCGAGGTACTAAGAAGGGTGAAGGGCAAGTGACGGCTTGGCGACCGAGGAACCTAGCTAGGGTGAAGAAGAAAATACTTGTATTTAGTTGAGGTACTAATCAAACTATGATGGTCACATTGAAGTGGAGGATCAAATATATTGGATAAATCATTGGAAGTGACTCGATACATTTGAAGTTAACTCACATTCATTTAATGGAATCAAATCACGTGCTCAAGATAGCTATGCTCAAGAAGAAAAACAAAATTGATATGGTGACATCCTCACTTGATGAAGATTGAGAAGCTAAGGCATTTGGTTTGAAGGAAATCAACTCAAGCGCTACAAAATCCATTTTTTATTTGATCTTGAGTAAATAGGTATGTCGTACTATTAAGATGGATGCATCATATTGATAGATGATTATTCATACGTGCTCAAACCAACCCATGTCAAGTGTGAGTGAGAGAGACACTAGAACTAACTTGACCTTGTTGTGGCTGGAAATACCGAACGTGTCCGGTATTGGCCTGGCCGCAGCAACTTCCTTGATGTTCTCGGATTGGTTCATCGGAAGTCCCGACAAGAGTCGGGAGTTCCGAGAGTCGGATGTCCCGGCAAGAGTCAGGAGTTTCGACGGCTCATGCAGCTTCTAACGGTCCTATTTTTAGTACTGTGCTGGCAGTATTTGTAACAGAACCGACCAATTATACGAAATTAAGTAAGAAAATCATCCGCCAGAGCAGGCGATTGAGCAAACTTAAGCCCGTATAACCCGGTAGTCCGTGAAATCACGAAGGATTTCAAACCAACTTCCATTCCAGCCAAGATCGTAATAAGTTTAGCGGTCACCATCACATATTACATAAAAGTTCGCAATCTCAGATACATCAGAGTTTAAACATAGTTATTACAAAACCAGTTCGAATAAAAGTAGCGGAAGCCATTTGTTCAAACCACACACACACTCACGCGGAGTTCAAATATAGTGCCAGCGAATGATCATCTCCAACAAAAGCATTAGACGAGACGTAAGGAATGACCATGCCCATGGTCCTAAGCATCACCCATAGCAGGATACAGGCAGTTGATACAGTAGCCGTAATACATCTGCCCATCTACAACAAGTGGGAATAAAACCCTGAGTACGAGAAGGTACTCAGCTAGACTTACCCGACATAACCGAAAATAATGACACCAAGGATTATGAAGGGCTTTATAGTAGGGTAGCTGACTCATTTGCAAAAGAAGCATTTTTAGCATTCAAGAACCCTTCTAAAAGCATTATTGTCAAGTTAATTATTATTAACCTGTCGACTAGATTTGCACCTATACTAGAGCACACATATGATTAAGCAGATAATGATAACCACTGATCATTAAACAACTTCCATACTGTCATATTCACTATAACTGTCCAAGTGTTCCATAAACATTTACTACGATGAAGTAACTCAAGTCAAGTGCTCACTATCCAGGAGCGATGGCGATTCGAATCGATTCCTAACCAGCTGGTGATTTATTCCTTACACAAACCTCACTCACCCGCTAGCTAAATGTAAGGCATGCGTTCAACATGACTCGAGGCCCAACAACGGTTGGTCCTTAATCGACACAGACGGAAACACTACAATCCAAAACTCTGCAAGTCTCCGTCCGGTCTCAACTTCATTTAACACTTAGTTATACTGATGAGGACATCCCTTCCATTGATACAACCACACCTGCTGCACAACAAGGTCCGATGACAAGAGCTCGAGCACGACAACTTAATTATCAGGTAAAGTCGTTCCTCGCTGTTCATACAAACTCGTCTCAGAATTGGATGCTACTAAATCATGGTGATGATTGTCTTATTCTTAGGAATGTTGGTCAAGACTCCATTGCCTCATGTTTAGACCCCATGATGAGGATGGAGCAGCCGAACAAGTGGGAATCATCATTAATGGGGCGCATGACTCATCTCGAGACAAAGGGGACACTCCATCAAAAGTACCATAACTCCTTGATACGAGATCCAATGAAGCTGGTTTTTTGACTTGTTGGAAAGAGCGCGTCGTCCTCTTTCACATGGGTCCAACCCCACTATCGGAATCTCACCGAAGTCAGGTGCAAAGAAGCCAAAGGACGCAGAGACCTCTGACTTGGGCTGGGCCTTGTACTAACTACAACCCTTTGAGGGACGCCCAGATTAGGGTTTCCCACCCCCTTGTGCTCTCCTTATAAATAGAGCCAGCAGCCATCGAGAATGAGGTTGGGTTTTGTTTAGATGCAAGATAGTCTTTGCTTCTTCCTTGTAAACGCGCAGTGTCGGCTAGACCACCCGATTTGCTTGTTTCAAGACCCCAACTTGTGATTCAGATTCAGCCTTTGGCTTAAATCCGTGAGTTATTTGCTTGTTCATCTTGTTCTTGCTTGTTCTCGGTTGCTTGCGAGTTCTTGGTGTTCTTGGCACGGCAAGAACATCACAATCGAGCCGGTGTACTGCTGTTGCTAAGTAGCAGAACCTTGTGGTCGTTGTAGTCGGACAATAACGTCGAATCCACCCCAAATCGAGTTTATCCACACTCACCAAAAGATCGAGAACAACCTCTAGTCCCATCATGTGGTAATCGAGCAAGGTTCTTTGGTGAGTGATTTACCGCTCATTACTTTACCTATAGTCCGTAAATATAAAATAGGATAGAACTGAAATTCCAAACACAAGTTTGAGCCTTCTTGATCTGCTTAGTTCTTTGTTTGTTGAGTTTGTGCTTTACATTGTGGTGTCAAGTGCTGGTTCTTAGGTTCTAATCCTTTAGAGTTTTGAGTTCTTGTCACGTTTTAGTCACCACACAATCCATTGCCCTTCCCCCCCACTTCAAATGCCATGCAATCTCCACCAATACCACCACCACCACCACCAAAAGCACCGCTTGCTCTCTCCACCTTTTCATTGAAACCCTCACCACCATCACCTTCACCGCCGCCTACAAACAACACTACCTTATGCACCTGTCCTTTTGGTGCAAATCTGAGTACACTCGGTTCGAAAATAAGAGAGTTCAAATTGCATATTTGTACTACTTGTTGCAATCCTTATCCCTAGTAAAAGAAAGTCTATGCTACTTGCTGCATTCTTGTTATAATCATATTGCAAAAGTTCAGTTTATGCGCTACTTGTCGAAAAGAAAAGAAAAGAAAAGAAAATAGAAAAGAAAAAGAAAGGAAAAGGAGGAAAGAAAGAAAGAAAGAAAGAAAAAAAGAGAGGTTAAGTTGATGCTATTTACTCTCATCATTTCCATTGTTTGCTCTTGTCCGGTGACAACATTTGTGTCTAGGCTCGCGTCTCTAGCACGGGGTTAGCCTAGGACCAAAGACGATACTATCTTTGAACACTTATTCAACTTGCATTGACTAACGTGGTTCCAGCTTGTACCTTGATTTTTAAGCCACCTCTGACTCCACAAATTATCTACAACGTCACAGGGTTCTACTTGCTACTACTTGTGTTGTTCTTGTCGTCATCAACACCATCTCACATAGCAAGGTAAGGACATGTAAGAACTTCGGTTGCACATCTTTGAGAGAATGAAAATTGTTGCCACCTAATTCAGCTTAGTTGGTAGGACATATTTTCTTGTGATTCCCTTGCTACATACTAACCATGGCGGGGAGAAGGTGAAAGGACCCTCCACAATCACCTCGATCAAAAGCCTTCTTTCGCAACACTTTGAACACAAAGTGAGGGTCCATCTTGAACACCTTGATGAGGATGTTCGTGTCACCAATGAGCGCCTTGGTCAATTGGAGACGGCTCAGATTGAGACCAACACCAAGTTGGCTTCCTTGGAAGGCACTCTTGGTTCTGTTAATACATCTCTTGTAGGTGTCTTGGAGCGATTGGAGAGGATGGAACAGAATCATTGTGATGGTTTTGAACGACGCAATCACAACAACAACAACACCATGGGCGATCTTCTTTGGTCATGATGAAGAAGAATATGCACGGACAATCGAGCTTGATGAGGAGTCAATGGTCATCGACGCATCGAACAACATCGCCGCCGCCATGAGATAGGTCCTCGCCGACCACGGCAAGAGGTACGTGCGTGGAATGACTCATTTGGCAAGATTAAATTCACCATACCTACTTTTGATGGGAGGTATAATCTGATATGTACCTTAGTTGGGAATTAGCTGTTGATCGAAAATTTACTTGCCATGATTTCCCGAGGACAAACGTGTTAGGGCTGCAACTAGTGAGTTTATCGACTTTGCCTCTATTTGGTGGTCTGAATACTATCGTAAGAACCCAAATAACACACCAACTTGGGATGCTTTGAAACGGGTCATGCGGGCGGATTTGTTCCTTCTTATTATGCCCGTGATCTTTTACATAAGTTGCAACAATTGAGGCAAGGATCCAAATCAGAGAAGAGTACTATCAAGAGCTACAAATGGGTATGCTTCGTTATGGGCTAGAGGAAAATGAGGATGGTGCCATAGCTAGATTTATGGGTGGGCTGAACCGGAGATTCAGGACATTCTAGCTTATAAGGAATATAATTACATCAATCGTTTATTTCACCTTGCTTGTAAAGTTTGAACGAGAAGTGCAGAGGACGACGAGCTAGCATGAGGGCTAACATTCCCGCAGGTCGTGCTAGCCCATGGACACCCTCCAATGCCTTTGCACCATCAACGCGTGCACCCCCACAATCTTCCTCGACCATCAAGCCACGCTCCTCTACAACAAATTATGTACCATGCCCAAGTGAACCAACTAGAGGAGCAACGGCTACATCGCCAAGAGTTCATCCTCGGTGGTATCCACGGGGAGAACAAGGGATATTCAATGCCTACATACTTTGCAAAGGATATGGCCACATACGCAAGGATCGCCCAAGCACACGTGTGATGATTGTGCGAGTGATGGTGGGTATTCCTCTGCTAGTGATTTTGATGAAGAAACATATGCTTTGCTTGCTGCTAACAATGTAGCGGAAGGAGATGATTTCCAACAAGACGAAGAGAGCACATTAGGGTGAAGTCAGCCGAGCACTATGAGAGCCTCATGGTGCAAATGGGTGCTAAGTGCCCAAATGGAGAGGGTTGAACAAAATCAGCGCCACACTTTGTTTCAAACCAAGTGTGTGATCAAGGAACGCTCTTGCCGCGTGTGATCATAGATGGAGGAAGCTGCAACAACTTGGCAAGTGTCTTTGAAATGGTGGAGAAGCTTTCATTGAGCACAAAACCACACCCGCACCTTACTACATTCGGTGGCTTAACAAAGAAAGACTGACAAGTGAAGGTAACCCGATTGGTAAGGGTAGAGTTTGCCATTGGTTCTTATCATGATTCCATTGATCATGCGATGTTGTGCCTATGCAAGCATGCTCTATGTTGTTAGGTAGACCATGGCGGTTTGATAAAGATTCCTTGCACTCTGGTAAAACAAATCAATACTCTTTTGTGCATAATGACAAGAAGATTGTGTTGCACCCCATGTCCCCCAGAGTCTATTCTAAGAGATGAACTTGCTAGATCTAGCAAACTTAAGAATCAGTCATGCTAGTGAAAATCAGATTGTCGCTAATGAACTTGAGAAACATAAGAAGTCTAGCAAATCTGTTCATCATAATAAAAATGAGATCAAGTGAAAGGCTCTTGTTACTTTGCCACCAAATCTGATTTGGATGAGATTGATGCTAGTACTCTTTGTTTGCTATGCTTTGGTTTGCAAAGAAACTTTATTTTCACTCGAAGATACATCTATTTCTTTGCCTCCTGCTTTGTCACTAATCTTTTGCGGGAGTATGCCGATGTTTTTCTAAAGGAGGTACCACCGGGCTGCCACCAATTCGAGGGATTGAACACCAGATTGACCTCATTCCCCAGGGCTTCCTTGCCTAATCGTGCGCCAGATAGGACCAACCCGGACAAGACAAAAGAGATTCGAGAGACAAGTAGAAGAATTGCTCAACAAAGGTTATGTGCGTGAGTCTCTTAGCCCTTGTGCCGTTCTCGTGCTTTTAGTTCCTAAGAAGGATGGATCATGGCGCATGTGTGTTGATTGTAGAGCGATAAACAACATCACAATCGAGATATCGTCATCCTATTCCAAGGTTAGATGATATGCTTGATGAATTGAGTGGCTCAATTGTGTTCTCTAAAATTGATTTGCGTAGTGGTTACCACCAGATTCGTATGAAGCTAGGAGATGAATGGAAAACAGCGTTTAAAACTAAGTTTGGTTTATATGAATGGCTTGTCATGCCCTTTGGATTGACTAATGCACCCAAAGACTTTCATGAGATTAATGAACGAGGTTTTACGCTCTTTTATTGGCGATTTGTAGTGGTATACTTTGATGACATCTTGATATATAGTAGATCATTAGAGGAACATCTTGATCATTTGCGTGCCGTTTTCAATGCTCTTCAGGATGCACACTTGTTTGGCAATCTTGAGAAGTGCACCTTTTGCCTGAGATCGAGTCTCTTTTCTTGGATATGTTGTGACACCGCAGGAATCGAAGTTGATCAAGCCAAGGTTGAGGCCATACCGGGCTCTGTTCCTGCAGTCACACAAGTGCGGAGTTTTCTAGGACTTGCTGGTTTCTACCGTCGATTTGTGAAGGACTTGACACCATTGCAGCCCCTCACCGCATGAACTCACTGAAGAAGGGTGCAACCTTCACTTGGGCTGCAGCCCAACAGATGCTTTCAAAACGCTCAAAGATAAGTTAACTCATGCACCTTTACTCCAACTTCCCGATTTCAACAAAACCTTTGAGCTTGAATGTGATGCTAGTGGAATTGGGTTGGGTGGTGTCTTTGTTACAAGAGGGAAAACACATGGCGTATTTCGGTGAAAAGTTGAGTGGCCCTAGTTTGAACTATTCTACTTATGATAAGGAATTGCTTGCTCTAGTTCGGACTTTGGAAACATGGCAAAGCATTATTTGTGGCCCAAAGAGTTTGTCATACATTCTCGATCATGAATCATTGAAACACATCCGTAGTCAAGCAAAACCGAACCGTAGACATGCCAAGTGGGTTGAATTCATCGAGTCCTTTCCTTATGTCATCAAACACAAAAAGGGAAGGAAAATATAATTGTTGATGCTTTGTCTAGACGTTACACCATGCTTTCACAACTTGACTTTAAAATCTTTGGTTTGGAAACTATTAAGGAACAATATGCACATGACAATGATTTCAAAGATGTATTGCTGAATTGCCAAGAGGGGAAAACATGGAATGATTCGTCCTCACCGACGGGTTTGTCTTTAGAGCCAACAAGCTATGCATTCCAAATAGCTCCGTCGTGCTTTGTTATTGTTGCGGAGAAGCGCATGGAGGAGGACTCATGGGACATTTTGGTGTGAAAAGACAGAGGACATCCTTGCTTTGGTCATTTCTTTTGGCCCAAGATGAGGAGAGACGTGGAGAGGTTCGTTGCTCTCTCTGCACAACATGCCGTAAAGCTAAGTCACGCCTTAATCCTCATGGTTTATACATGCCTCTTCCTGTTCCAAGTGCACCATGGAAAGATATTTCAATGGACTTTGTTTTAGGACTGCCTAGAACAAAGAAGGGAGGGATAGTGTGTTTGTTGTTGTGATGATTTTCTAAAATAGCACATTTCATACCATGTCATAAGAGCGATGATGCTACACATGTTGCTGATTTGTTCTTTCGTGAGATTGTTCGATTGCACGGTGTGCCTAACACCATTGTTTCTGATCGGGATGCAAAATTTCTTAGTCATTTTGGAGAACTTTGTGGGCTAAGCTAGGGACTAAGCTTTTATTTTCCACTACTTGTCATCCCCAAACCGATGGACAAACCGAGGTTGTCAATAGAACCTTATCTACATTGCTTAGGGCTGTTTGAAAAGAACATAAAAATGTGGGAAGAGTGCTTGCCTCATGTTGAGTTTGCTTATAATCGTTCACAAACATTCTACCACTAAGAAAAGCCCTTTTGAGATAGTTTATGGGTTTGTGCCACGTGCTCCTATTGATTTGTTACCTCTTCCGACCTCGGAGCGAGTGAACTTTGATGCTAAACAACGTCTTTGAACTGATCTTAAAATTGCATGAAACCACTAAAGAGAAAATAGAGTGCATGAATGCAAAGTATAAACTAGTCGGTAGCAAAGGGAAGAAACATGTCATTTTTGAACTTTGGTGATCTAGTTTGGCTCCATTTGAGAAAAGACAGTTCCACTGATTTGCGAAAAGTCTAAGTTGTTGCCTAGAGCCGATGGTCCTTTTAAAGTGTTAGAAAGGATTAATGATAATGCATACAAACTTGAGCTACCTGCAGCACTTTTGGGGTTAGCCCCACATTTAACATTGCGATTTGAAGCCATATTTGGGAGAAGAGGATGAACTAGAGTCGAGGACGACTCAAATGCAAGAAGGGGAGGATGATGAGGACATCCCTTCCATTGATACAACCACACCTGCTTTGCACAACAAGGTCCGATGACAAGAGCTCGAGCACGACAACTTAATTATCAGTAAAGTCGTTCCTCATTGTTCATACAAACTCGTCTCGAAATTGGATGCTACTAAATCATGGTGATGATTGTCTTATTCTTAGGAATGTTGGTCAAGACTCCATTGCCTCATGTTTAGACCCCATGATGAGGATGGAGCAGCCAACAAGTGGGAATCATCATTAATGGGGCGCGTGACTCATCTCGAGACAAATAGGGACACTCCATCAAAAGTACCATAACTCCTTGATACAAGATCCAATGAAGCTGGTTTTTTGACTTGTTGGAAAGAGCGCGTCGTCCTCTTTCACATGGGTCCAACCCCACTATCGAATCTACTGAAGTCTGTGTGCAGCAAGCCAAAGGACGCAGAGACCTATAGCTTGGGCCTGGGCCTTGTACTAACTACAACCCTTTGAGGGACGCCCAGATTAGGGTTTCCCACTCCCCTTGTGCTCTCCTCCTTATAAATAGAGCCAGCAGACCATCGTAATGAGGTTGGGTTTTGTTTAGATGCAAGATAGTCTGCTGCTTCTTCCTTGTAAACGCGTGTGTCGGCTAGACCACCCGATTTGCTTGTTTCAAGACCCCAACTTGTGATTCAGATTCACCTTTGGCTTAAATCTGTGAGTTATTTGCTTGTTCATCTTGTTCTTGCTTGTTCTCGGTTGCTTGCAGGTTCTTGGTGTTCTTGGCACAAAGAGAACATCACAATCGAGAGCCGGTGTACTGCTGCTAAGGCGCGACAACCTTGTGGTCGTTGTAGTCGGACGATAACGTCGAATCCACCCCAAATCGAGTTTATCCACACTCACCAAAAGATCAGGAACAACCTCTAGTCCCATCATATACCATGACTTCATAGTCATCCAAGCAGATCCAGGTAACCACCTATAGCTCGCAGATGACAGGAAATCACCCGACTTCTACCGGTCTAAGCCAGCTAAGCATTGACTCGACTGCGGATACCAGGATAACAAGGACATAGTATAACAAAGGTAAACAAGGTATAATGCAGCAACGGTTGCAAACAACTCCTGAACGTAATGCATCAATTAAAGTAAAGCATTTAATTAAATCATTGCAAACCGGGAGAAAAATGCTCCGGGGCTTGCCTCTCTCGAAGGAGCTCGGACGGTGATCGGGGCACTCCGGAAGTTCCTCAACGTCCTCCTCGTCGACTTCTGGCACTTCCTGCGGCTGCACCTCGAACTGCTCCTCGGGTATGACGACTGGGTTCTCGGTTTGCGATCCTGTATGATGCAATGTGCGTAGGTGCTTATGCAATCGGTGCATCGGATGAGATGAATACAATGGATATCTTTGAATGCAAGGTAGTCAACATCATCCAAGAAAATATACTACAAGCACATGTCATCTACTGCATTCTCTTCTACTACTAATATGTTAAGCCAACACATCTTATTAAATGCTTCAAAGATACACCAAAGTTAACATTATTAACTAACTTGCATTAAAGAGGATTATTTTATTTCATTTTAAACTAGGGCTACAACAGCAACCTATATTTCTGGTGCTTATAAAAATCTAAGAAAATTACAGTAGCATAGTACTACTCTAAGTAGACTACCATAAAATTTTCATGGCGTTTGGATAAGTAAAATAGTCTACACAAAAATGACAAGTTATGGCATGATCATGAGCATGAAAATACTTTGCACTGTGAAAAGTGTCAAACAGCAGAATTAGTATTTTTCCTATGTTCTTCATAGCATACAATGACTATACAAAATTTATCACATGCATGTTTTATACAAAGTTTGCTCTCTAGCTAAAATAACAAAAATCAGCCATTAAAGGTACTTGAACTACACCTCAAAAATTTCCCACAGCACATGCATGAAACCTATTTTTCCTAGGAATTACATGACATAAGAAGATTAACAAACTTGGAACCATATTTTTCTGAAGCCTATAGATTTTTCTACATATTTTTCAAGTTATCAGCAATATACATGATTAAAAAAATTTTACAGCAAAGTATCTCAAAAATGACATGCAATAATTTTCCCAAGTAGATCTGCTGATAAGGAACCTAGTAAAATTTGTTTCAACAAATTTGGAGCAAATTTGAGCATACAACCATTTTCCAAAGCATTTCACACAAATCTGAAAAATCAATTCTTAAACTCTTTTAAAGAAATCAGCTGACAAAACTGCTGGGTGCACCCGGTGCTGTGCACCCAGATCCGATCCAAGGTCTTGACGAAGCGGGCCCCATATGGTCAACGGCCCCACCATCGGTCGACCGAGATGGGGGCCAAACCACCGCCGCCTCCGGCCGACGGCTGAAGCTAGCCGTGTGTGGACACCACCAGTAGCTCACCCACGACGAGGCCAACACGGTGCACCAAGAGAAGGCACAGGAGGAGCTCGGGACAGGGCTCGACGGCGCGCATGGCGGAGCGGCGGCGCTGCTCCCGACGGCCGGCCATCTCCGGCCGAAAGGCGAGGGCGCGAAGGTGGCGCGGAGCTTCACCGAGCTCGTCGCGGTGGTTGTCTTGTGTAAGTAAAAGGTAGGAAGAGGAGCGGAAAGGGGGAGTCCACGGGAGCGGAGCTCACCAGCGAGCTCGACCGTGCTCCGGCGAGCAATTCCCAAGGACGAGATGCTTACCACAAGCAAGCGGCGAGAGCACGGGTGCGTGGGTGACGGGGGTGAGTCAGAGGGCGAGACGGAGTGGTCACCGGTCGAGGCCGAGGTGGTGGGCGAAAGCGAAGCTCGCAGCACAAAGCGCGGTCTTGCGGTGGCGATGGCGCGCGCGGTGAGAGGTAGAGAGGCAAAGAGGAGAGGAAAGTGAGGAGCTACTGAATGCGGTGGGCGCTGAGGATTCAAGTCATGGCCAGCAAGCAGTGCGAGTTGCCAGCGCGGATGTGGATGATGCCGAACCGCCGCCGACGGTGGTGCGCCACGCTGAGCAAGCCAAGCAAGCCCTCGACGCGGCTGGGCGCGGCGCGCGCGGACGCACGGCTGGGAGAAGGAGGCCACTTTGGTCGAGGCGAGGCGAGGCGAGGCACGCGCTGGGCTTCATTGGGCAAGCTTGGTAGTGGGCGAGTGGCGGCGGCCATGAAGGAGGAAAAAAGCCTTTTTCATTTGTATTTTCAAGGAATTCTTAAATGCCATCTTTCAAATATTATTTTGAGCAAGAAAATGACATCTTTTGAAAATGTACAAAAAATGAAAGTTGCTTAGAATTTAATTTTCTACAACTTTGCTTTTATGACTACAGCCAAATTCTTTCTAGATTTTGAATTGCAAGGTCAAAGTCCACGTTTAACTCAAAACCCTAATTTTTGGGAATTTATTTTTGAAGCCAAATTTTGAATTAATTTGAATATAAACTTTGCTCCAAAAATTGAACTAAACATTGCTAGATGATTTACAATAGTAGCCAAACATGTTTCACTAACCTAGCAAGCAAAATCAGGAGAGAACAACTCTTAAACAGGTGTATGCAACATTCAGGTTTCACACATGTTTTAAATGTTTTGAAGCAGTGTTTCAATTGTTATTTACATGATTAGGCATGTATGATTAGGATGCTTGATGATGCATGATATGTATGATTAGCAGTGCCTAAATGTAGGCATAACACCGGGGTGTTACAGTATTCATACCGGACGTGTTCGGTATTCCAACGACAAGAAAACGACTAGTTTTTGAGTGAGATCTATAAATACCCCCAAGCCTTCATCTTTGGAAGCTGCTGATTCTACTGACTTCTATATACGTTTTTTGAGCCTTGATAACACTCTCCAACCCTCTCTTAGTGAGTGATTGATCCATTTTGCAAAATCCATCTTGTGGGTTGAGTGTGATTCAAAATAGAGAGCAAGCCATCCTTGAGCACTTGAGCATATTTGTCGATCTCGTGATTTGCATTTGTTACCCTTGTACTCTTCGGTCCTAGACGGCTAGACGTTGTCGGAGAGCACCCAAGAGATTGTGGTGTGCCTCGAGAAGTTTGTAACGGTTCAATTCCACTACCGCAAGGGAAGGGATCAACTAGTGGAAGGAGAAAAAGGAGTTGAATACATTTCGGCTAGAGTGACCTTTGTGGTCTTCTAGAGCTGACCTTCGCTGGGTCGCTCGCCGCCCCCTCAACGGAGAGTAGGACTCGATAGAGTCCGACTTCGGTAAAACAAATATCGTATCTTAATTTATCTTTATTTGATATTTGTGTTTCACTTGTGGTATTCGAGTTATTGTGCAGGCTGTCTGTGGTCCATTTTATTCTTCAGTAGGTACCTATAGCCTAGATCAAAAAGCGAAATCAAAAGACGCAAGTTGGGGGACTGAGTTGACGAACCCATAAATATCGGACCTGTCCAGTATCAACACCGGACATGTTCAGTATTTGGAGCCTGCGCTGTTTTTATCTGTTCTTTGCTCTAACTCTTGTGTTGCAGGCTTGTGGCTCTTAGATTTTTTTAGTACTTGTTATATATTCTGTGGTTAACTTGTGAGGGGTTTATTTTCTCTGATTTAAAATTTTCGAGTTATAGAAAATTCCAATAATAATCGTTTTCGCATTTTAAGATGTTAATTTTTAAAAATGCCTATTCAACCCCCCTCTAGGCGGCATCCTCGGCCCTTTAAGACATGTAGCACATAAACTTATCCTAAAGTCAGCTTATCATGAAAAAGGTGGATGTCCATCTTAACGTGCTTGGTACGATGATGATGGACAAGATTAGAGGTCATCAGCGGCGGAACTTGACGTAAAATCAAGGAGGGTGTAGGATCGAGATGGCGAACTGAAGGGCGTGAATAGTCATTTCTAAAATTAATCGTACCGGATAATCGAAACAAATGTGGAATTAAAACTAACGGTCTAGCCACGACTAGACCCCTCTATCTAAGTTTACAAGCACCTTAAAAGATCCTAATTAGGCAATAAAGGTGTCGTGCTAGCTTGAGCTCACCTAATTAATTCTAATAGTAAGGTCACACAAATCTACACAACTAGTACTTAAGCAACAGGGAGAGCTCTTACACAATCTAGTAAGCAAAAGCACAAAGCCACCTAAGCTCACTAGCAATGCTCAATAATAAGGCTACACAAGTCAAATTAGAGAGCACAAATTATTTAGCTACATAAACTAATCAATATGACTAACAATGTTACTCAAAACCAAATTAGCCACGCAAGAAAGCTACTTCTATGCTACACAAGCAAGAAGGTAACTAGCCAACTATATAAGTCAAATAATTACTAGAGCAACTACACAAGCATTGCTAGTGAGCTCCCCAAAAGTAAGGGTAGCTCAATGACATGCTCAACTAGAGTTGCTCTTTGCGATTCCCGCGGGGTGAACACAATCCCCCTCACAAATCCTCCTCTAGAGCACCGCACAATCTTCTCGCGTGCTTCAATAGAGTCACAAGCCACCAAGCCGTCTAAGAGGTGGCAACCTCCAAGAGTAACAATCACCACCGGCTTGCAACTCAATCATCTAGTGTCACTCAATGCAACCTCACGGTGCAATCGCACTAGAATCACTCACTCACTCGATCGGATGATCACTATCAAGCACTAGTGAATTAGAGGGCTCCCAAGCACCACCACATAAGCCACCAAGGCTCTAGTGTCCTTAGCAACCAGTCTAAGGTTAACCACCACTTCTATTTATAGCTCCAAGGGCTAAAATAGCAGTTACCCCTTCACTGTCGGAAATTCGCGGCGACCGGACGCGCCGATCGTGATGGCCGGACGTGCCAGGCCCTGCGTCCGGTCACTCCTGGGCGTCCACGTGTCGCCTGGATTCAATCAGGGCCGCCCAATCCCAACAGTCGGGCTTTGCATGCCAATGGTCAAAGAACAACCGGACGCACTGCTAGCCCAACCTAACGCCCCAAGCCACGTCCGATCACACGTTCGCCCATGCGGCTGAGACACTGACCGGCCGCCCTACTTCGGCACCTAACGTTGCGCCACCACTGAGTTAGGTGCACTCCTGAGAGGGTCCAGAGCCGGCAAAACGCGACCGGACGCGTTAGATCCACCAGGACTGGACGTAGCGCCCAAGTCCAGCCCTTCTTCGCTTGCCACGCGTCATCGCCACGCCTTGCGCTACAACGTCAGCGTACGTCACGGCGACCGAACGTAGAAGCGTTGCTTCCGGTCACCTCCAGGCACCAGCGTCCGATCAATTGACCAAGACCGCGCCTCTTCTGCTTACACTAATCGGACGCGCAGGTCCAGCCGGGCCCTAACACCACTAAGTGTACAATACCTTGTGCACGTGTGTTAACTTTTCATAAATATTTTTTAAAGGATTAGTCACTCAACTTGCCACGCCACTCGATACTAGCAACGACGTAAAGTTAGATCACTCGAGTGGCACTAGATGACTGATATGCAAACAAGTTTGTCCCTCTTGATAGTACGACCATCTATCCTAAACCCGGTTATAAACTTCTCTACACAACTATGATCGGTTGCCTTGCACATTCCATTCTATCTCCTCCATTGTTGATGCAATACATACACCAACCAATCACAAATGATATGATCCACTTCATATTATCACGTGACCTTGTTGGTTCATCGATCTTGACTTCACTTGCTCTTCACCATTGCCTCGGTTCATCGGCGCCAAGTCATCACTCAACTTGCCCTTCACACTTGTAACCGGTGTTCGCCTAAATGGATTAAACGGTCGTTTAAACGGTCAATAAACGGTAAACGGTGGTAAATTATTTTATTTAGGGTATAAACGGAAATTAAATGGTTGACCGTTTAAACGGTCAAAAAAACGGGAAAACGGCCTAAACGGAACGGAGATGAACAGCATTAAATGGGCTAAACGGCTGTTTAAACGGCCGTTTAGACGAACACGAAGTAAATCTAGTTCAGTTTTATATGGATAAATTTGTATACTTAAGTTTATTATATTTATAAATGTATACACTTGATATGTTACATACATAAATATCTATATTTGGTTCTTTTCACATGCATAAATATATATACATACCAAAATAATTGATTTTTACTCGGATAAATATGTATAAATGCTAGAATACTTGATTTTTTACATGCACATATATAATTATATGTATTTTTTTAAAGTACAAAACCGTTTAACTTCGTTTAAACAACCTAAACGCTAAACGAATGGCGACCGTGTAAAGACCGTTTACCGTTTAGAAAAACATTTCTCGTAACCGGTCCGTCGAGGCAAGTCTTGCCATCTTCTCCACCTTGATCACATGACTCCATGTCATGTCTCATATGAAATAAGCTCCTTCATCACATGTGTGAGCTTTGCACCAAGTTCAAGCCATCTAACCTCCATGACATGTATTGCTCACACTCATGTATCTGTGGACTAATTATCCGTGTATTTCACTTAAACACATATTAGTCCACCTATGTTGTCACTCAATTACCAAAACCAAATAAGGATCTTTCAGAGGAGCCAAACACAGAAGACTAGCTTCTTAGCTGAAAATAGACCTGGAAATGTGATGGATTATAGATGAGCTAATGCCTGGGACCTGGAACTAAATGAACAGACTATAGCCTTGCTTTAGAAATATATCCACAGGGGGCTCCGCCAGTGGCGGTCATATAGAGACGCTAATATTGTCACGGTAAATGACGGTCGCAGAAACAATCAGGACATGAAGCCCTTGAAGCAGTGTGCAACCAACACCACTCAACCATAGCATGTGTGATGGCTCAATACTGAACCTCTGCATTGGACCAGGAGACTGTTGCCTAATGCTTGGCCTACTAGGACACCAGGTTCTTACACAAGAAGATGCAGGACTCAAAGGCTGTGGGCAACGAGCCAACGACCAACCCAAGGCATAGTGAGTGACTCACGGTGCTACAGGCTTGTTTGGTTTGAACTCTGGAGGCAATGCCTATTGAGGCAAATGATCGTGGCCTCAGGAGTTCAAAATCGGACGCCTGAAAGTGTTGTTTAGCCCTTGTAGCTCTGGCCAGGAGCCACTCTCATGTGTGCTTGCTGATGAGGGCACGCGATGACCTATCAAGTAGAGGGACGTGAAGGAGGAGATGGTCGGATATTTAAGGCACTAACAAGTAGAGCCATGCCACAATGATGCTGACATGTCGGCCCTTGTTGTGCCATAAAGTGAAACCACCAATTAAAACGACTTGTGGGATAGATGAAATGGTTTTAATAGGTGAAAGGGTAGAATATATGATATTTAGCGGGTTAAATAGGTCAACATTAATATTCAAGAATTATATAGAAATTTTATATTTTTCATATACACCAGATTTATAGTATGAATAACAATCTCTTCTCTACACCTCAAAAGACTCTAAAGTCATTATCTACCTAGTAACACCAAATCTTGATCCTTACTCATGTGTTTGCGTCCAATATGAATCATGCTCTACTCGGAGCTCATACGTGCACGTCCTATCGTGTTCTGGTACGAAGACTGGAACCACGTGTCCGCATCCGATATAAAGTCTTCAGAGCTCACATGTCCACGTCTGACTACTGAGATTATAAATTCAAAAAATTATGACCCCGTGCAACGCACGGACATATATCTACTAATAGAATAAATTTGTCATGATGAACGACCTAGGTTAGCAAAAAAATAGGGCTCTTGTGTTCCTACCACTACTTTTTGAAGTCTAATTATGATTTTGTCCTATTTATTTAACTTTGCTATTTTGCTCCAGCTTTTTCAAAATAAAAAACAGAGTTAACATTTGTTTCGTTTAGAAGAGTCAACTGTTTCAGTTCAGTGGAGAAAGATAAGAATCAGAGTTCACATTTGTTTCATTTAGAAGAGTTACTGTTTCCATTCAGTTAAGAATTATGTACTATTTTTCCTATGAATTTCCCTCAGGGTCCGTTTGGATCATTAAATTGAATTAATTTTAATAACCATAATTTAGACACAAGTTAATTAAGTTAATATGGTTGTATATGAAATATATTTGTATATTATTGTGGGTCATACGAGAGAGATATTTATGTGTTGCATTTCTACATATAGAGAAATACTTATGTGTTGCATTTCTACGTAGGGAGCGAGTTGAACAGCATGTTAAGTTGCAAATAGAAAACACATGTGGATCTATAGAATCAATTTCATCTCCCACACTATGAATTTGAGATAGACTTATACGTAGACTTTGAAAAGTTGTGAAATGTCATATTTCAGCCAAATAGCCTAGTCTATTAACTAGATTTCAATTCCCAAAAATGAAATTATCCAAACGTTTTCTCAAAGTTTTCCCAGTACTATGTGATTTATCATATATTTTAACAACGTATAAAAAATAACATCAAACTTGCAAATATCTAAACATAGTTTAACAAGTTGTCTTCTTCATTTTTCGTTCCTTTAATTTATTCAATTGGCTTTTGGAGTCTAGAACCAGAGCGAATGAGAGAGAAGGGTGCCTTAGGATTAAAAAAACAAGGATAAAATCATTATTGGCCTTCAAAGCAGGACAAGAACACCAATCTCCCAATACAATAACAGATAAAAAGGAGCATTCAGAGTTTAAAACGAAATATTGGATCTGGTTTACTATATATCCTTTTACAAGGTTACAGCGGACTGGCGTACACTCGAACGAGTGACTAAACATTTATGGGCAGAACGTGCTCAAGCGACAAAAACCTATCCAGATCCCTTACACAAGAACGGATGGCCCTTGAGTCCTTTCCTGACGCAAAAAGGTCCGCGCGCATGAGTCATTTCTGAACAACCTTAGGGTCTGGCACTTTAAGGATGCCAGCATCAACCAGTGGCTGCAGCTCAGGTTTTGCAAGATCCTTGACCTCCTTACTTGGCGATTCCAGGAAACCTGCAACCACCTTCGAACTGCAACCAGACGTCCAAAATATAATTTGTGAGGTAGATCCAATAACACCATGTAACTATGCAAATGCAGCAATATGTTGAATTGTTACAAGTTCAGAGTCAATAATGGAAAAAGGGTTAAACATTAAGCCATAATTACACAAACAAGCTACATCTGCACTGCATGAGTTTTGGAAGCACGAGTACATGGCAATATGGCATCACATTGAGAAGTAAAACATTGTACCTGTGTCCTTCAGCCCATATATTGCACTTCCCTTCAAAAGCCTTTCTCCAGAGAATGACTGCAAACGCTGGACAGTCAATTATCATTCTTCTGATTACACGGCTGGAAAAGAAGTTCTCAAATGCATGTTCAATATCTTCAGTCTTCGGTTGGGCTGCATCAGACACTATTGCATCATGCAACATGTGGATCCTATCAGTGAGGCCCTCCAAAACATTGTCTTTACCACCAACAGCGATCTTCAGGTTTCAAAAATAGCACCACGCAATTCAAGTCAGGATAGTCATGAAATTTATACAAATGATAACAGGGGGAAAAAAAACTATAGGTAG
Source organism: Miscanthus lutarioriparius (assembly GCA_904845875.1). NCBI lineage: Eukaryota > Viridiplantae > Streptophyta > Magnoliopsida > Poales > Poaceae > Miscanthus > Miscanthus lutarioriparius. The sequence continues at coordinate 139,641,212 of CAJGYO010000002.1, forward strand.
GTCTGTATGAAGCATTATGTACATAGTTATTCTCCTGTCGACTCAACACTTCAGGACACTAGGAACATCCCAAAGAAAGTAGATTGCATTAACTGATAGAGCTTTCTCCACATTAGATAGAGAATCAATAGCCAGATTAACATAAAGGTCCACAAAAGTCATCATTTGTCAGTCCAATTTTGTACTTGAAGATAAAATTAATATGGAATGGGCAATGGTCATTATTAGAAAAAATGGTTATCTTTCAAAACAATGGGGCAGACCCAGTGCGGAAGGCCCACATGAGTGGGGTCTGGGGAAGGGAAAAACCGAGGCAAGCCTTCCTCCCGCAAAATCTGTGGAGAGGCTGCTTCGAACCCGTGACCTGGTGACTCAGTGAGACAGCTTCTCACCACTGCACCAGGCCTGCCCTTCTTATCTTTCAAAACAATGCTATAGGAATTTTGGACTTCTACACTAAATTAACATGGCATGAACAATGAACAATGGTCATTATTGGGTAAAAAAAGGTTATTATACAAATCAATGTTGTGGTAAGGAATTGCTTTGGTAGAAAACTACCAGAGGAAAAAGGTTTATGCCATACTAAGGACAAATTGAACATCAAGATCATGATGGCAAAAAGAGTTGCACATAAAAATCATAAATAGTAAAGAGCAGGTTTCCCATCTCCATGGATAACAGCAGATCACCTCATATAATACTTCTTTGCCAAAATTTGTTCGAAGTAATTCTCCAACATTTTCAAGGCATGATTGGATGAGAGCCTGCAAACAAATTTAAAAATATATATTAGGAGGACGAAATCCAGTCATCAAGTGCATGAGATGCTTATAAGGAGGATAAGATGTTTCTGTTTACTCCAGGTGCTTGAAGTGTACTAACAAGTTAGTTGAGCTTATTTAAGAACCCGTTTGCATTGGTGGGACTAACTTTTATAAGGGCATGCTTAATGATGTAGTATTCTTTCTCTTTAAGCACTAATGCAAACAGGAGTGAATGTAATCTCCAATACATCAATTTCCATCCACAAGATTATTTCATATTTGGGTGCCATTAGTATTTAGCAAGTATGCTTCCACAACATAGTAAATTGAATTCCATGGAGATAAGTGCAACCACAAGAAGACAGGCCAAGGCACAGAAATATAATCAGAATCACTGGTAACTTCAGAAACAGAAAGGCAATAACCTATCTTATTTCAAAGGATACAGAATAGTCACTACGTACGCAGACAAAAAAGGGTGGATACACAAGCAATGCTGCAGGTGACCTACTACTGCACATAATTTACTGGCCATTTATTTTGTTTCCTTTCTATAACCATGGCTGTTCACACAAAACATTGTGCACTGAGATCAGCAGCCTGGAATTAGAGTTTTTGTGATTAAACTATATCTACCCTAGTTGCAAGAATTAACACATTTCTTAAAAGAATGATATGTTCTTTAATGAAATAGGTACGGACATCACCTCGGCCAGCTCACTCTTGACCAACAGTTCATGTCGCCTTTGTAATGGATCCTTCTTGCTCTCAGACACAATTTGCATGCCTTCTAAGCTATTGGGATCTTCATCAGTCACACCATCTACTTCATTTTCTGATGTGTCACCCTGAACCAGAAACATCAACTATTTAGGATGTCTTTCTCTATAGAATACTTGGAGATGAAAGAGTAGCTAACTTGCCTCTGTTGGACTAAGAGAAGGTACATTGTAGTTCAGACAAGCCAGATCATCCGGAGAAAGATAGCGTGAGCAAAGAGGGTGAAGTAGTTGCAGCAATGGTCGTCTCCCATTCTGTTCCAGCAAGTAGATCCATTAGTACTAGTCTTAATCTTAAGTGCACAAATTTACAAAAAAATCCAAGATAAACTATTCGGATAAAGGGAAATCATTACCTTGTCAAAAATGAGTTGCTTTATATGTTTTGCCAGCTCTTGAATGACAATCTACCAGGCCAAAGATAAACTGTTAGTGTCGCCCATTTCTAGCTGCTTTGCAACAAGAGGCATGATTCTCAGAGAAAGCAAACTGTAGGTGCTAACCAACCTTAGAAACAAGCTTTGTGTCATCAACAATGGAAATAATGCAGATAAGGAACTGGATAAAAAAGAGATGTGTTAGCAGAGGACTGAGGATAAATCGAATCCATTTGTAAGAACAAACTTGAATCTTGTCTAGAAAAGGGAGAAATGCTTAACAGATCACAATATTCCCAATTTAAGAGCCAAAATAATTGTAAATAAATACAGTCATTACTCACAAGACATCCAAAATCACTTAGAGCAAGCTTCATAATGTGCCCCTTCAAACTTTTAATGATCTTCTTCCTGTCCTGAAATACATTGCCATGTCCATTTAGTCTTGTTAATGAAGATAGTACATACAGCAGAAAATAAATACGCAATAAGGAGTACTCGGTACAATGTAGTGTATAATCAATTTGCAAATATACAAGCACCACAAAATTTACAAAAATAAACCAGCACCGAACAAAACACCAGTGGATAGTAGCGGAGAAAGTGATTGAACTGGAGTTAATATATAATAAGAACCTGTACAGAAATACCTTTGCACTGCCATGCTTGAGGCAACTAATTCCTAGTTTTAATCCTTCCCTTGTCTGCATGATCCTAATGATAAGTGGCTCTTTCGACCTTTTCTTCTTAGCTTTTGTTTTCTTTGGTAGCTCTGGAGCATTTGATGGTTCATCTCCATCTATGATTAATGCTCCTTGAGTAAGAAGGGGGATAAGTTGACAAATAACGTCCGAGGCTGAGGTCTACCAAAACAGACATAGGTTACAATGTGATAAACTGAATACTTAGTTCACAGATGAGGGCAGGTAAAATAAACATTGCACAACAACGGATACAATGCAATTACCTTATCTGCAATTGTAAAGTACTCCAATATGGCCGTGTGCACTATTGAATACTCAACAGTACCTTTCTCCAGGATTTTATGAATCACAATAGTCATGTACTGCAGGACAGATGATATCTGCAACCCAAGCTTGGAAATTGTATCTATCAAACTGGAAAAGGAGTTGAACATTAGGATTTACCACAAAATAAAATCCATGGAACTGTTGTATCTAGAGACAAAAAAAAATCTCTCGTGACGGATAACCAAAGTCACATTAATTTCCCCTGTAATTCTAAGACAGGGAATAACTGCAAAAGACATGCTTAGCTCTAGGTTATTACAACTGTTCATAAGATGTTCAGAAAGAATAAATAGCAAAGGGAACTTCTAAAATACATGACCAGGATTCCAGGATGTATATTGTACCAACCAGCAGGAACTTTGCAAAGTCAGATCCTGGAATAGCTGAAGTTCAGTGGAGTACAGTTCCAGTAACAACTGTCTTTTCTGACGTTTTGTTCCCCGCTGAAATGCATAATCAACGACTGCAAGAAAGAACATATATTTGTTTCAAAAAAAGAAAGAACATATATTGATGATTGTTTCTTATAGGAACACATGAGAAGAGAAAATGGCGGGTCTGAAGCCATTCACTGCAACAACATAATTGAACACACACCTGCAGCTCCTATAGTATGATGAAGAAGTTTGGCAACACGACCATGAAGAGAAGAGATGAAACTGGCAAACTGTTTTTTGGAGGCTGCAACCGCAAACAGGAGACATGTTAATGAAGCTAAGGGTCATATTAAACTATCATGTAACATTCTAACATAGCCACATGCCCACACGTGATCTGATCCGTATATAAAGTTATACGAAATGTACCGAGTTCTACAAGCTTCTTTACAAGGAAAACCGCATATTTCTTGCGAGAAAGATCGAGCAAATGTGGATGTAGAACATCAAAAATAGCATCCCTCTCTGACTGTGAGCACCACTTTACACATGTCTGCCAAAAGACGGTAATCAACTGATCATCAAAAGCCAGGACACAGGCAACATAACAAAAAACGCAGCAGATTGACAAATACTGTGTGTGCTCAGCTTACTTGAAGAACACGGGCAGTAATATGTGATGTGGTGATATCCAAATATTTCCCATCCATTTTCTTGATAGCCTCACTTACTACCCTGGAAAGGTGATTATGTCAATGTATATGATTGCAAACATAAGATACAAGACTGTGATCCAAATGCCTACTTGGACCTCTCCTCTTTGCTCACATCGTGGCATCTCATCTTTTCCCACAGTTTCGTTAGTTCCTGCCGGTATTCAGGGTCAATCAGAACAAAAGAGCAATAAATATAGCAAACTGACGAGTTTACTGTCACCCCAAATGTCAGTCAAGGTTGAAGAACTTGTTAATGTTGATGATCTTTGTGGGGGGTAACGTCCCAATTCGAAAAGGCAAAAAAAAAACAGGTTTGGATAGTTGAGCACATAATAATCATCAAAAGAACCGTCCAATATCTAAGTACCGCAAGCAGAACCTAGTTGTAGAAACTGACTCTCTTTACATAAATACATACAGGTTGATGTGTTCAGTCCATAGTGGATTGATGGACCACAATGCAAGTCAGGTTGCAGCTTTACAGCAAAAGTGTTACAACTAGAATCATTATTGTGACCTAAAAACAGGTGCTGCAAGCCCCAAATTGGACAAATTGGAACATACGGTGCGAAAAAAAAAAAGCTGAAGTACCTTCTCAAGGCTGTAATGCCGCTTCCTCTTCATCTTCCTGGCCTCCGACATTTCCTGTTACAGTCCAGCCCGTCCGTCAATTGAAGCTCAGAGATACAAATGCAGCGGCCTCGATCGAAGCCCATGCTCCAGCGCTTCCGAGCACAAACGAGCATTAAAGAGATACCTTGGCCGCGAGGCGCTTCTCCTTGGGGGTAACCGGGGTCTTCTTCCTCGCCACAGCCTCTCCGGCCCCGCCATCGGCCGCGTAGCCGCCGGCGGCCGAGTGCTTCTTCCGCTTCGCTCCGTCCCCGCCTCCCTTAACATGCGGCCGAGGCTTGGCCTTTCCTTCCGCGTGCTCGCGCTTGCGCTTCTTCGCGCCCTGGAGATCGCCGCCGCCGGCCATCGCGCGCGCCGCTCGCTGCTCTGCTGTGGCGACGGAGGACGAGGAAGGGGTTTTCACCGGACCAGATAGGCCCTAGCTAGGGTTTATACGAGCTCGCCCGCCAGTGGGCTAGTATTAGGCCTCAGTGGCGCCCCGCTCAGGGTATCTTCCGGTTTCGGGCCATGGCGCCTGCAGATGCGTCCGATCCAGCAACCGAGGCCCATGGCTCCAAGATGATTCGAGGTGTTTGCTTTGCTCCGGCCCAGCCCAGCTGACCGGTCAAAGCGAACAAGGGCAGTTCCGTCAATTCGTTGAGGGCGGGAAATTGAGGGACTGCGCGGGCCTGCACTTCTGCCGCCAACCGCCGGATCGGCTGGACGGGCCTCGTCTCCTCTTTTTGGGTCGTAGTGTCGGTCTGGCCTGGATCTAGTGCAGCGCGGCCGCGCGTGGGCGCCCGTGTGGCACCCTCGTTGCATCCTCCAATTCGAATTGAAGTTCACAGAGGGCACACCCTTGGGACCGAGAAGACGGGCGAGTCCGTCGTCTCGCGAGGCGACGATGCTGGCTCGTGCTCCCAGATGGAGTCGCCAGACGAGGACGCGCTGTACAGCATCGTCGCCTCCGAGCGACCACGCGCGGATCAGGCTGTGCGCGCGGGAGAATCCCCCACTCGCGTGGGTGGCCGTCGTGCTTGGCTAGAGGTGAGGCTGCGCCCATGCTCGACGGCCTCGTTGCCGCGGTGGCCGTGCAGGAGCCGTGTCAAGTGGCGCTGGTGTAGGCGGGGACGATGGACAGGGGCACGAAGTGGCGGATCGAGGGGGCCGCGTGGAAATCGGAGTCGGTGGGAGAGACGGTTGTGGTGCTTGTCTTCGTCCACACAGTCCTCTGACGGGAGGCTGCCCCCGCCGGCGCCGTCAGGTGGTGGCGGCCCAGGGTCTCCAGCTGCGCTCCACCAGCCCCCACGTCCACTAGTTCAAATGCTCCAGTTCTTGTATAGATTCAAGGCTAGCCTGCAATCCAGAGGTAGCTACTAATCCACAATCCAGAGGCAAGCCCGCTATTCAGGGTATCAGCCGCCACCAGGTCATGGCGAGCTGCTCCTCCCCTCTGTTTATGCATGTATGCTTGTTATTTTTCTAGTTTTGAATTGTGCATGGAGGAGCAGATTAGGCGATGTGTCAATGTAAGGAACCGAGAGGCAATGGCTTGTTCAAAGAATCTCTGTTCGAATAATTTGTCCTCAGTTTTATAGTCTTACATAAAAATTTGGTGCCTACAGAATGGAGAATATGGGTTATGGAATTTAGAAGGAAATCTGGTTGACTGGAGCATACAGACAGAGGGCTGGTTAGTAGATCAATCCAACTACTGAGACATCGATTTCAGTATACAGTACAAGTTGGCTATGAAGAGCAAGGACTTGGCTAGATGAAACAAGTAATTTTAATTAACTGTCTGCAAACAAGCTGAATGAAACATGAAACAAGGATCAAACTGTGAGCTCCTGAATGAACCAAATATTGGTTGTTTTGCATCTACTGCAATATATGGTCTGATTGAACCAAATGCACTATTTGGCACCTACTGCAATGTATGGTCTGATTGAACCAAATATGCTTTCAGCGAGCATTTAGCTGTTTGGGGTGCTTAGCTTATCTATCTAGCTTATGTGTTATGCTATTTGTTCACATAAAACACCGTCTACAATTTGTGAACTCACTCCTCTTTGATCATCTTGTGAAAATTTGCTGAAGGAGTCATTGGATGTTTTGGCAGAGAATATTTACACCCTCCAAAAGCGATGAACTGGAAATTCCGCTATCAGAGCTCGGCTAACACATATAGGAAATTCAAGAAGGATCTAATCAAGCACATATGACAAAGCTACGTAAACAAAGGAAATTAGACAAAAGGTGTTGCAACTAAATATAACATAATTATTATATCGATGGTTTCTAAAAAATATACTGAAATCATATTGCTCTTATTTATCCTTTATACATTTTCTATCAAATAACCACACAATGATATACAAAAATTTATTTATAATTGATCATAGCTACATGCAAAGCATTAAATAGTTTAGAGAGAGAACTTCGTCTGTGGGTTGTATGACATATCTTTATACCTATATGTACAATAGATTCGAGGTAGTTAGAGATGGATTCTCATCTGTGAGTTGTACGGGCCCCTAGGAAGCGAGGTGGAGCGTTATGAAAAAAGGGTCTTGTTCACTTTGCAAATTTTTTTAACCCGATAAATAGTACCACTTTCGTCTTATTTGACAAATATTGTCTAATCGTGGACCAACTAGGCTCAAAAGATTCATCTCGTGATTTCCAACTAAACTGTGTAATTAGTTATTTTTTTTTACCTACATTTAATACTCTATGCAAACGGCTAAAAATTGATGTGATGAAGAGAGAGTGAAAAAACTTAGAATTTGGATGGCATCTAAACAAGGCTTTTGGGACTGAAGTAGAAGTGCCACTGAAGTACTGAACTCCGCCGCCTTCTGGTACCTGGGGCCAGGTGTGGCTATAGCCTAGACCTGTGGCTTTGCTTCTTCACGTGTCCTACAATCCTACTCCTGTGTCGTGTCCGGCCAAATTTTTTGGTGTGGAATCTCTGAAAATGATGTTACAGAAATTGTTAGGGCCCCACTATATTTTCTTTTGGAAAATGAACTTCCACAACGAATTATTGTACATATAAACCAGCAACGCTAGAAAATCACAAAACGGAGAAAATCCACTAGACTTTTATCTACTTTCATTACTGAAGCAATATTCAAATTTCAGGATTCTCTTCATGTTTTCCGAGTAAAAACAAAATGATTTCATATAAACTTTCTATAAAATTATTTTGCCTTTGAATAAGTTAACACTAGAGGTGTAAACGATATGGATATTTTCTAATTGAACACCTTCTGTATCCGTATAAAATGTATTGTATTCAAATTTATAGATTTAGCATTCGTAGCTAATCTTTATCTAGATACTCAAATTTAAATAAGCATATGATATCGTTATCCATTCATATTTTATCTAAAATATCTCTAATCAAATTCAAATTTGAAATTTATTATAATTATATCTGTATTCATATCAATAGATAATGGATACTCTATTTACCATCAGCTTTTATAATTTGTTTTATTATTACTATCCGAACCCTCAATATGACACCGTCATTTAACAATATAACACATCTAAACTTTAATCCCTGAATTTAAACGTGCCTAACTTTTGCTAACCGAAGGCCCGCCCTTGAGTGCTTGATGCAAACCCTACGGCCCAAATTTCCCCTGGTTTCCCTCCACGGATTTGCGTTTTCCCTCCACGCCCGCGCCCGTCTTCCCTCCTCCATTTTGAGATCAAATACTCGGGCAGGGCCCCTTTTTCTTCTCTCCCCACCAGTCCACCACACCACACCACCCCGCGCAGCAAATCGCACGCCTCGGTTCCCTCCACTCGACGCTTCTCCCGCTCCTAACCCCCTAGTACCTTCTTCCCCCGCTCGTTCGCTCCGCCGCCGCCGCGACATCCAGCGGCCAGATCCGCGCAGCGGGAGTGGCGGCGGGCGCCGGAGGGCTCGGCCGGGGACTCCGAGAGGCTGGAGACGGAGGAGGAAGGGAGTGGTTCCGCGGTGGTAGATCCGCCGGTCCTGTCGCCGGAGATGGACTCCTCCGTCGAGAAGGTGAGCTCCGATCCGCGGTCTCCCCGCTCGATCTGTGTCCCGGATGCGGGGTTGGTGCGGGTGTTTATTAATCGCGCTGTCTGTTTCATTCTTCTGCCGACGCAGCAGGGGAGCGGGGCGCTGGATCCGGACGAGGGCCCGCCGGCCTCCGGCGAGGCCAAGGCCTGCACCGAGTGCCACACCACCAAGACCCCGCTCTGGCGCGGGGGTCCCTGCGGGCCCATGGTGAGTAGAGTATTCCCGATCTCGTTCCCCGGAACCCTAGCGCGGCTCCGGGGCCCATTCCAGTTCCCGATCTGTGCTGTCCTCGGCTAATCCGCTCCCGATCTGTGGTCGCAGTCGCTGTGCAACGCGTGCGGGATCCGGTACCGGAAGAAGAGACGGGAGGCGATGGGCCTGGACTCCAGCAGCAAGGCCGGCGGCGGCAACGAACAGCACCAGCAGCGGAAGAAGAAGGCCACCGCGGCGGCCGCCGCCGCCGCGGCGTCCAAGCGGGAGAGGGAGAGGGAGAGGGAGGCGGACGGGGTCACCGTGGAGCTCCGCGCTGTGGGGTTCGGCAAGGAGGTGGTGCTGAAGCAGCGGCGGCGGATGCGCCGGAGGCGGCGCCTCGGCGAGGAGGAGCGCGCGGCCATCCTGCTCATGGCGCTCTCCTCCGGCGTCGTGTACGCCTGACTTCACCCCCACCTAGCACCGCACCAGACGCCGCACCCCGAAGGCGGTGAGAGGAGACCGCCGCGGCGCCGATGCTGCTGCAAGCTGCAGATTTGCTCGGCGTGCAGCATGATCTGAGCCCAGAGAGATCCGTCTGTCTCTCTCTACCCCTTTTCCCCCACTGGATCTATGCTAAGTTTTCCCGGCTAAGTAGTAGTTCATCAGTCGAACAAAGCGAGTTAATAATCCGTGTCCGTGCTAGGCTAGTAGCAGCTCTGTTCCTCCCCGTCCCTTTCCTTGCTGTTCTTGCCCCCACCTCTAGTTGTAATCCTACCGCTAGTAGTGTGCTAGTAGCTGCCTTGTAACCTTCTCTTGCAATGTAAGGAGAGATTATGATCATCCTTCCGGCCGTTCTTGCAAGCGAGTAGAAGTAGCTGGTACCAGCTCCTGGATCTGGGCGAGTGTGCGGTGCTCCGGCTGGAATCGTGGCCGGAAATGCTGGGGGTGCTCTCCAGCTAGCTCTTTTTGCATTGCATTGCATCGTCGTCGTCTCTCTCTATGCTGGACTGCACTGCTGATGACGACATTTCTGCTGTGGTGTGAGCTGATGTACGAGCGCGTGGCTGCTTCTGCGTCATGGTTGACCTGCTGATGGTTTCTCTGATGTCGGAGTACTTCCCCTACGTACGTATACGGAGTAGCATCGGAGCACGCAGCTCGGCTCGGCAGCTGAGTGTGCTTTTGCGCTTTGCACTCACCTGTTGCTCCTCTCTCTTGCAGTCTCGCTTAAATGCTTACCATAGCTGGAGAAGCCGGTCCTGACTGGAGTGGAGGCGCTGGAAAGGTTCCTGAGAATTTTCCTCTTCCGGAGGGTGCATGATGCGCTCGCTCTCCTGGCCGTGGGGAATATCTTGTGATGGCTGCTCTATCTTTGTCCTGATCAGGTCAATCGATGGGCCGACCGATGCTAACAGATGATGGATGGCCCGTGGGCATCTTGCGATCCTGGTTGTTGGGGTTGTTCCGTTTTGTTTTTCTCTTGCTGATGACGATGATTCTTGGCGAGGAGCAGCGTCACACGGGGCGGGGCTTGTGCCGTCTGGTATTGTAGTGTAGTAGCCATGGATAATGACAGCCACGGGCGGATCCGACTGGATGCGGCCGCAACTGGGGTGTTCGATCCGGTGACTATAAAATTTAGGAGATATGTCGGAAAGATATTGCATGGGGTGTTTGGATACTAATAAAAAAACAAATTACATAATCCGTCGGTACTCCACGAGACGAATTTTTAAGCCTAATTAATCCGTCGTTAGCACATGTTTACTGTAGCAAAACATTGTCAAATTATGAACTGATTAGGCTTAAAAGATTCGTCTCGCAAATTAGTCACAGACTATGTAATTAGTTTCGTAATTAGTCTATATTTAATACTCCATGCATGTGTTCAAACATTCGATGGGACAGCGACTAAAATTTAGGAGGGGCAACCAAACACCCCCTAAAACGCGAAATACGCTGTAGTATGCAAGTTTCTACCGTATTCGCACCCCTCTTATCCAAACATCTGCACCCACAGTCCAACTCAGCCAACGGAGAAAGCCCACACCAGCTACGCTCAGCACAGAAGACGGCAACTCACGCGTCGCCTCCCCCTGCCGCCGTCCCGCGCCCCTTCTCTCCCCTTCCGCCCTTCGTAGTTACCCCGCGCCTATTCTCTCACCTCAACGCGAAGTGGCCAAGTGCGGTGGCAAGCGGTTGGCTGGCCGATGGCCGCGACACTGCTGCACGCTGGCCAGGCGGTTAGCCGCTAGCACTCAAGGGCATAGGCACCAGGACTCTAGGAGTGCAGTTTGCCCACTGTCCTGCTCTATTTTCCGTTCAATCTTGATCACAAGGCAAAGTAAGCAACTTCAAAGCTTATTTATTTATTTTTTTCAATTTCCATCAATGGGAACATCCAAATTGGTTTCAATTTTATAGTTCTTGCCTTCTTGGTAGTTTGTCAAGATTCTAGTGTCTGACGTTTTTTTATTCTTTCTCTGGTATCTAGTAATGATATTTATGAAAACAACCGAATCAACTAAAATATAAATATTTTGTGAATGTTAGGAAAAGCATGGAAATGTTTTCCAAAAGAAAATCACACTGGGAGATTGCAATATTAGAAATAGAAAATGCATTTATTGATCCCGAAAATTCTAAGAAGACAGTATAGCTCTGGAGATTTGAGAGATCCTAGCGACCAATTTTGCCTCTACACTGCAGATGTGATTTTTATTTTTCAATGGACCATTATATTAACTCTTAGCTAAAATTGAATGCCTTCTTCTTTTTTTATCTTTGCTAATGCAGATCTTGTAATTGAGGATTGCATTTTGTCAATGCCACAACAATCTTTTTTATATATAATTGTGTCATTCTCTAACTATATTTTGGTTAACGGTAAGCACTATTAATGCTATTTCATTGTTAGTATATATTATTATTGTTTGTTTTTTATTATTGATGCTAAAATTTTGCCCGCTATTAAGTTACACTACAGTGTGAACATCAAATATATCTAAGCATTGCTATGAAGCCTGGATGGCCGCATCCCCCTCTATATTTCTCTAGCTCCGCCCCCGGTGACAGCGCTGTTAGGGCACGTACAACGGCCGTGCTGGCCGTCTTCTCCAGGATGTAATTTTGCAAAATCGTCTCCCGCTCGTAGGAGAGAGAGCGAAGCCGCCGCGTCGTGAGACGACAGCGAGCGCTCGTGCTCCCAGGCGGACTCGACGGCTGGCTTCGCGTTGTATGGAGCCGTCGTCTTGAGTCGACGCCGCGCGGATCCAATTGCGCGGGCGTGAGGTGAAAAAATCGTGCCAAAAATCGAAGCTGTCTTCTCCGTCCCTTCGTCCTCACCGGCGTGCACGCGGAGGGCGAGCAGCGAGCAGGCGGCGCCAGCACTGGGGCGGGGCGGGGCGGGGCGGAGCAGAGCCGCACAGCGAGGACGAGGGCATGGCGGACCACAGCCGCACCGACGACGAAGAGCGGACACGCGCCGGCGAGGAAGAGCTGGGCCGCACGGCGGGGCAGGGCGAGCAGGGCGCATCCCGACGAGGCAAGCACGTACAGGGCCAGCAGTGTGAACATGGCGGAGGTGCGCTTCGCAGGCGACGTCCATGGAAACTGAATGTTTCTATCCAGCTTCTGAAAACTGATAACTAAATGCACACATTCTGTCAGTTACCTGTATGTTCACTTGATTTTGATTCTGGTCGGTTACCTTTTGGGTGTGAACTAATTAAACATGCCAAGATGTGAAACTATCTGCGTATTCTTGTCCACTGTCTGCGCATGACTGCATGTTTCCTATGTGAAACTGTCCGATAGTGGCACCTGTCTGCATGTCTTCTATGTGAATTTGCATTCAGTCTGCATGTCTTCTATGTGAATTTGCATTCCGTCGTAGGTTACAGCTATAAAAAAAAGGTGGCTTTCCTATATTCAGTCGGCATAGGATCTCTTCTGTAGTTGTTTTTTACTAGTATTATGGAACCACATCCATCGAACAATGATGAAGATGATCTACCAGAAGCCGATGACTTTGATCCTATTGATGATAGTGGAGGATGAGAAGGAATTGGTTAGAGTTTCTTTGGATTTGAATGAAAATGCAAGTGCGACAATAGTGCTCCCGCCTGAAGTGCATACAAGTGATAATCCCAATTCATGCTTTGCGGAGGTGCTTAGAAGGAATTCCACTATCAAGCACGGCCAACATATAGATAACCTAGGAATGATATTGTTGAGCACATATGGCAACGCTACGGAAACAAAAAAAAATTAGACATAAATGTTTAAATCATATTTGATTTATGGGGAAGAAGATCGTGTGTTATATTTGAGTTATGAAATCTATTATATTACATTATATATATAATATATGATTTATTTTGAAGGATTTGTTTTGCATCAATTAGCAATACTATGGTATATAGAAATGTTATTCACGATCGATCATGGCTACATGCAAGCATTAAATGATTTACAGTCGTGTTCGTGTTAAAGCGCCGATTCCCGGTCGGGTCGTGTTTGGCCTTGTTTAGTTGGCGAATTTTTTTGGAAAACGGTATTGTAGCACTTTCGTTGTTATTTGGCAATTAGTATCTAATCTAAGTCTAATTAGGCTTAAAAGATTCGTCTCGTGAATTTCGTCTAAACTGTGTAATTAGTTTTATTTTTTATTTATATTTAATGCTTCATACATGCGTCCAAAGATTCGATGTGACGAAAATCTTAAAAAATTTTGTAAAATTTCAGGCACTTCGTGTAGGAGAGCTGTGCTACACAAACACAGCTCCTGGCAGCTGCTTGCGTCAACTACCACTAGATTGCTGCTGCTTTGCCCGAAAAAAGAAGCTTTTTTCAGGAGTTAAAGCTCGACAAAATAAGTGATGCAACATGTGTGTTTGGCCTTGTTTCTTTTTCCCCCCTTTTGTATGTGTAGAGGTACAACAGTAGAAGAAGAAACTGAGACGTTGCCTTTGCTTCGATGCGTGCTCAGAAGCATTACGCATTGATATGAAAAAAGGTTTGCTTTCCCGAGGAGTTGCTCGTTTCGCAGCGTGACGTTCTTTTTCTGTTGGGCTGTTTGGCGATTCTAGATTGTTATTAGCATCTGACGTGGCCCATGTACTAAATTGAGCCCGGTACTAGATTGTTCACGTCTTGATTAAGGCCCTGTTTGTTTCCGCTTCTCCCAGACACGCTTGGATTATAATCTAAGCGAAGATTTTCTCGCTTCTCGCTTTTCGCTTCTCGTAGTTCAAATCTCTGAAACGGCTTACCACATAAGCGAGAATCGGTGGAAATAAGCAAAACGTTTGTCGGGATTCTCACTTATTTCCACCGATAAGCCGCTTATAAGCGGAAACAAACATGGCCTAAATTCGGGGTAAATGCTGGGTACACTTGGCCACCTCCCACGTCCCACCAGACATAAAAAACAGCAGCCATGGACAGTGGACACACATGAGGAAGATGAAGGTGGATGAATGTGGAATCAAAGCGATCATGTACGCAAGTCGGGGAAGATGAGATGCAAATGCGAGTACGATAAGCATTAATTCCTTTCAATATAAGGTAGACTCAAAACTTCAAAAGGTGCCGTGTCACATAACTCCGCAGCAGGAAAAAAGCATAAAAATGACATGCTAGGTCAACTCAATCCATTCGTTTTGAAGATACAAGACATACGTACCACGGTCTACTTGATCCCGTCTTAGAACATCAGCAAAAGCGATGCATCAATAGCAAAAGAGAAGAAATGAAGCATCGATTTTGCCACCGTTATTACCCATGTTTGGACAAAACTCCTGTCATTGATGCTCCTACGAGCTTCGGTGTTTATTGGGTAAACAACTGTAAAAAAAATGACGCGCCAACTAATGAATGGAAGGACAAGGCTTAAGCAGGTGAGAAAGGACATGACATTGTTGTTCGTTCGCTAATGCATCGTAGATGTTCCTATCGGAATGCTAGAACATCAATACCGATTTGACATTTCAAGTAATAGGATCGGATTGAGGATAAACGCTGCGACCCCTCTTCTTGCAAAAATGCGTATATTATTTTAATATACACGTCTTCTTGTTTCTTTAGGTATTCCTCTATGACCTAATAGCCTTTTTCATTGTATCAATCATGACAGGTGCTGTTCTCAATTACACACAAATATTACATAGATTTTCTCTCTTTTTTGTTTACAAAAATGAGTAATGATTATACATTTTTGTAGTGTATCATGTTGACATCTTATACACATTCATCGAATCATGCACTATTGCATATACACGTATCTTCTTTTTTCTCGAACGTGCACTGTAGCACGTATTTCATTAAGAGGAAGCAGAGAACATCCAAACAATAGCGATGCAATGAGAGAAGAAATGACAAACCACGAACACACATAGTTGACACCGTGAGTCGCAAGTAATCCCAAGATGTTACCGGCGAACCCAAAACAACGACGAACACAAAAAGAAGAAAACAAGAGAAAAAACCCGTAAACTAAGCTATGCTCCTATAAGAGATACATCCGCACAATGGTTTAACTAGGAGGGTCCAACAACGGTGGCAAACCTCAAGCAACCAGAAGTCGCGAGGTAGAACCGCCGGTGGACCGGTAGCCAAGAAGGAGACAACGAGCTCCAGGCCTCCAGGTGACGAAAGGACATAGCATTGTTGGAGACGTTCGGTGACCAGGTAGCCACAGGGAGACGTCGAGAAAGCCTCCTATCGGTAGTCGCGAGGTCAACCCGCCAAACATCAATACCGATTTGACACACCAACATCCGAGCTTGGGCGGACCAAAGTGAAGAGGAGAAGAAGCACAGCAGATCGGATTGAGGAGAAACGGCTCCGACCCAAAACGGCCTCCACACCACCACAAAAATGACAGGCACCACCCTCCAAGCGACGCCTCAAATGTAGGGAGAGGCTTCTTAACGCTTCTTTAGGAAGAAGCGGCGCCCAAAGACGTCGCCGTTATCGATCCAACAAATGGGTATAGCTTTCGCCATGGCACCTCATCCTTTTCACCGTGAGAGTCAATGCCCGCTCGACCGACATCGCCTCGCCGCACCATGTTGTTCTCAACGACAACACAAATATTACATCCACGCCTCTCTTTTGTTTACAAAAATGAGTAATGATTACACACCACGATGTAGTGTATCGCTATCATGTTGACATCTTATCTCAGATTCATCGAATCATGCACTACCCTGCATATACACGTATCTTCTTTTGAGATGACCGATGGAGCCTTTGTTTGCTTTCGTCCGTGATGGAGACGCTGGAACCACCTAACGGGCGGCTCCAACAAGATCTCGTGAACGCGCCGCGACAATCGGCGTTTCCCAACTTCCCCATTGGCCCATAGAAAATGCGCCTGCTGGGCGGGGCTATTCAAGCTACACGGATCCGGTGCAATGTGGACGGATCCGATGTGCTGGTCTCACCGACCGACCTTAGCCGCACTAGCGAAACCCACCGGCCAAGAGCACCCGCCGCCCGATTTGTCGCTGGAGTCGCGCCAGGCGCACCTATCCGCCGGACTCCGGAGATCCTCTTGCTTCGATCCGGGCGAGGAGCTCCCTACGACCATGATTTAGTAGCCCAACACCGAGGAGAGGAGAGGAAGGCGGGGGGAAAAGAAGGGAAACGGAAGCTAGCCGCCCGCCGTTACTCTTTCGGCGCCAAGGCTTCATGAGTGGTCAAGCGGAGGGCTTCTCGCCTGGGAATCTATGTGTGCGGGGAGCTTGCGTGACTTCCCGTCCCTCACGAGATAAATTCACCACGGGCCACGTATCTTCTTTTGATTGTACGCCGCTAACATGATCAACAAAAAGTGCTCGTGAATCGACAATCGGCGTTCCCTATTGGCCCATAGAAAATGCGCCTGCTGCTTCTATTCATGTTAGACTTTGGGCTGAGGCTTATCTCACCTGGTTTAGTAGGAAGTTAGGCACCGTTTGGTAGGGCTCATATTCAGTTTCGGCCCTTGCTCTTGCTTTTGCGGAGAAGCTCTATGAAATGATTTAGTAGGACGATCCATTTTTTAGTGAAAAAAGGGAGCTAGAGTTGTTTTGGAGGAACCACATATCGTGGCTACTCCAAAACGGCTTCTCCTTACAAACAAGCCCTTAGAGAAGTATGTATTGTTTTGGTTGCACGATCACATTTGGTTGCGTGCACTTAGGGTTGTTATGCTCTCAAGTTTAATTTCACACTACCAGTTTGGTACTTACGCTTTCAGTATAATATATATATGACTAGATGCATTAGCACAATGTCGTACCCACGATGTTTAGTAGATGCACGCAATAGCATGTGCATATGTTCGTGCACCCACACGACGTACAATAACGTTTTCTAAAGCTCTCGCGTTCCACACAACGATGTTGGCACATTTTGCTTGCGATACGAATGTAGATGCATATTAGCCTAATAATGTTGCGAGAGCCAAATCTGCTCATCCACGTTGGCATGGATAATCTTGCTTGGTCAGGCTAGGCAAGAAAAGCTAGGCCCGAAAGTCGCAAAAAATGTGCGTGCCGCGTGCCGACGCGAAGAAAACCCAGCCGGAGGAGGTTTTCCGCACGCTACCGTCGTGCCGACGGAATTGAGTTGAGCCACGGGAGGCGCGAGCGCGGAGAACAACCAGCGCGACGCGACGCCCGCGCCCTAGCCCACCACGCTCTCGCTCTGCCAGCTGCCTGCCTGTGCTTCTCCTCGGCTCCTCCTCTCCTCGTCCTCGTCCTCGCCCCGCTCGCGCAGTCGCTTCGCCGCCTCAGATCCAAACCCCGCGTATTAAAAAGCGCTCAACGAAGCGACCAAAACCCTAACCCTAACCCTAATCACCGCAATTCCCCAATCCCCGGTCCCGCGCAAAACCCTAGCCCAGCCCCACCTACCCGTCCCCTCTCGCCGCCGCCGCTGCCGCTGCCGCCGCCATGGCAGGCTCATCCGGCGGCGCAGCCTCCTCCTCCTCGTCCCGTGGCGTGCCGGAGAACAGGTTCTACAACCCTCCCCACGTACGGCGCCAGCAGCAGCAACAGCGGTTGCGGTCCGCGTCCCCGTCGCTGTCCCCGTCGCCGTCGCCGCGGTCGGCGAGGCAGAAGCCTCCGCCGCCGCCTGGGGCCGGGGCCGTGGCCGTGGCCGCGTCGGTGGATGTGGACAGCCGGTCCGACGACTCCTCGTCGACGACCTCGTCCAAGCCGTCGGTGGCGTCCACGGCGACCACGGCGGCCACTGCGGCGGCGGGTGATGTGAATGTGGCCGCGGCGGCGGCGGAGGCTGGGAATTTGGAGAGGTTTCTCACCTCCACAACGCCCTCCGTGACCGCGCAGTACTTGCCCAAGGTATTCTCGGGATTGCTCTTTGCTGCTTTCAGTAGTCTGCTGTGTAACCTGTGTTGTTGTTTTACTTCTTAGATGTATCTGCTGTGGTTGATAGGAAGGGGATCCGATGGATAGAATTGTAGTCTCTGTGCCATTTTGTACTGCATTTGCATAGTCAAAGATGAGTCTGTAGAAGCACTACAGTTAACGATTAGAGAATGAATCGTGACTTGGAATTTAGTCTGAAGCAATCATTTAGCTCTGGTTGATAGTCATGTATTCAAAGCCACAATCATTCTTGATATC
Organism: Miscanthus lutarioriparius; assembly: GCA_904845875.1. NCBI lineage: Eukaryota > Viridiplantae > Streptophyta > Magnoliopsida > Poales > Poaceae > Miscanthus > Miscanthus lutarioriparius. Next base: position 139,659,758 of record CAJGYO010000002.1, read on the forward strand.
AAAAGAAGATGACCATAACAACAACAACAACAACAACAACAAAGCCTTTAAGTCCCAAACAAGTTGGGGTAGGCTAGAGTTGAAACCCAGCAGAAGCAATCAAGGTTCAGGCACGTGAATAGCTGTTTTCCAAGCACTCCTATCTAAGGCTAAGTCTTTGGGTATATTCCATCCTTTCAAGTCTCCTTTTATTGCCTCTACCCAAGTCAACTTCGGTCTTCCTCTGCCTCTCTTCACGTTACTATCCTGGCTTAGGATTCCACTACGCACCGGTGCTCCGTTGTACATGTCCAAACCATCTCAACCGGTGTTGGACAAGCTTTTCTTCAATTGGTGCTACCCCTAATCTATCACGTATATCATCGTTCCGAACTCGATCCCTTCTTGTATGACCGCAAAACCAACGCAACATACGCATTTCCGCGACACTTATCTGTTGAACATGTCGTCTTTTCGTAGGCCAACATTCTGCACCATACAACATAGCAGGTCTAATCGCCGTCTTATAAAACTTGCCTTTTAGCTTCTGTGGTACCCTTTTGTCACAGAAGATGACCATAAGTGCCGATGAAAACTTGAAATGGGCTGATATTTGCAAAAATGTTCACCACTGCTTGGTTCGTATGAAACTTGAGGTCTATGTTTTATACTTCACATGTTGTTAGTCACCATAATGGTGGAATGGGATAGGCACGCCTTGTTATAAGATCACTGCAGTTCCATGTAATGCACTTGACTGCTTAGGTCTATGTTTCTGAATTGCTGCACTTGACCGCTTGTTATAACTTCACTGCAGTTCCACGTAATACGTTTATGAGTATGCATATCTGTTGCTATATCTGGATTTTGCAGTTGTGTGAAGTGAACTCTGACAAGTAAATACACTGCAATTTGGATGACGCTGTTTATTTCTATATCTTGTATGTAGTAATAATGTTTGTACTATATTCTTGATCCATGACAAATTTCAGTTCTTTGGTTGAATTACCACTCCCCATTTAAGGAATCGTCTCACTTTTCTGCTGCTGACTAGCTCCAAATTTTTTTTTCCACTGCAGACAAGCCTAAGGATGCGGCGAGGTGGTGATGCTATGGATTCACGGCCTTATTTCCTCCTGGGAGATCTTTGGGAATCTTTCAGGGAATGGAGTGCTTATGGGGCTGGTGTTCCACTGGTGTTAAATGGCAGTGACTCGGTGATTCAGTATTATGTGCCATATCTTTCTGCTATCCAACTATTTGCGGATCCATCTAGACCAGCTTCAAGAAACAGGTACAACCTATTCTGTCACAAAGAGTCGTGATGTCTAGAAAATTTCCATTGAACTTAAACCTTAAGAGGGCCAATGTGTGTACCAAAACGGGTTCCTTGTTTGTCTCTGTTATGCTTAGTTAGTTTGACCTTTGGTATTAAGTTGAATACTGATGGGATTGTGCTCCATGCTTTTCGATTTTTTGTACATCTATGTCAATCTGTATGAAAGTAAATAACTATGCTTGAATGCTATTGAACTAGAGCTTAAGGCAGATTAAGCATTCCCAACTTTTCTTTTTAGTTATATTCCCTTTCGAGGAAAATTATCTTATGCGTTGCTGAGATTTACTAACATGATTTTATCAAGAAATTCTATATGTGACAACGTTTTGCAGATTTGTTCTCTGTTAACTTGCAAGAACACTGCGATGAGAGTTGATATCTTTTGCATTCACCTGATGTTCACTAGGCATTGCTACATGTGACTTTAATTTGGTGGACATATATGGAAAGAAATTAAATGAAGTAACAAATGGGAGAGAGAAGTTATGAGTAGATAGCTACAACCAGCACGCTGTTCAGTATTGTTGCTTTTATCACCTTGGTGATGTATTTGATAGTGTATAACTTTTTCTAGTTAATTTTCTCGCTTAAGGCGTCCTGGGGATGAAAGTGATGGGGAATCTATGGATACTAGCAGTGAGAGCAGCATTGAGAATGATGTTGAGCGGCTAAGAGTCTCATCATCACTGGAAGGTACACATCGACTGGAAAATGGTGGCATACGAAGTGATGATGGTGAGGGCGATGCATCTCCAAGTTTTCCAATATTCGAGTATATGGAGAGGGATCCTCCATATGGTAGAGAGCCTCTGACAGACAAGGCAAGTTTTTCTTTTCTTTTTTTGAACTAATGCTTATTGAAGATGGCCTGTTTATAGAATCTAACTGTGCACGGGTTTCAGGTATCAACTCTTGCACATAGATTTCCAGCTCTGAAGACATTCAAAAGTTGTGATCTACTGCCATCGAGCTGGATGTCTGTTGCATGGTATATTTCAATTACTATTGGTTTTTGTTCACTCAATTTTTACTTCCATTTTCTCAATGGCATGGCCGTGATGAAATATGGTCCTCTATTGCTGGACTCACTATGATGTATGATATGTTTTGTGCGATTGCTCTAGTTCTAAGGTCAATGTTGTCTTCTAACTTCCACTTAAAATGTGTCGACTAATTTGTTAAGGTCGGTGTTTTCTTGTTATTTAGCTGTGGTCTGAGCTGCTTGACGTTTTTATAAGATATCTGCATTAAGTTGATCTCATGTATTTATAATCAGCCAACATGTAGTTTCATTGCCTTAATGCTGTGCCTTTTTTTGTGTACTACATTTTGATTTGTAGAATCTAGAATGATGCTGTTGCACTGGTCAGAGTTATGACATTTGCCAACTGTGCTGGCCCATGCAGAGGATGCCTACCAGTTGCAATGCCTAACAATGGCTTGCCTACTGTGCTGAATTTCAGCATAAGATACAACCTGTGTAGAAGAGCAACGCTGCTAACCTGGTGTTGCTATGATTCTATACGTTACTGGTTTCATCCTCATGCTTCCGATTGCAGGTACCCCATATATAGAATTCCAACAGGGCCAACATTGAAGGATCTTGATGCCTGTTTTTTGACATTCCATTGTCTAGCAACACCTTGCAAGGGTAAATACTAGTGACTTGTAGTGCCATAGGGATTTTACTTTGCCACGGACAGATGGCAATGGCACCTGTGTGACATTTTGCCCCTGATTGCATCTGTTGCATATAGAGTTCTTACTCCATTTGTTCTTGCAGATTGTGACCCTCCTACGTCAGCATGCCCTGGCTTTGGGGGAATCAACTGCTGCACAACTGCAACTGGGAAACTATCATTGCCTATCTTTGGGCTGGTACCTTACAAATTCCGTGCCTCCATTTGGACATCTGACGGAACCCAAGAGCGGGTCACCTCACTGATGCAGGAGGCTGACAGCTGGCTCCGCAGAATACAAGTAGACCACCCAGATTTCCGGTTCTTCGTCTCCCATTTCAGTACAACGTGGAGATGACTCATGGCTGTAAATGGTTTTACAGTATGATTACTGCCTCGCCGTCCAAACTGAACCGCCTTCTGCACATCTCTGGCAGAGACCGAGTGCCCTCTTGTAACGGGGGTTGTATGAGTTATAAGCCTGCACGCTAACTTTTTTCCTGTCTCCAATAAGTTATATCTGTTGTAGGTTGGTTTGTTTTGTGGGAAAGTAAAGCAGAATTGGAGATAATGTAGAACTGAAAGAAACAAAAGAGGAAAAAAATAAAGAATTTCAATTAGTGTTTAGGAGCACCGGTGTATGCTGATTATCTGATTTTCTGGTTCATTCACCAGAGGTGGCACAATGTTTATTTATTCATAATAGGATGCTGTTACCAGATGTATCTTTTCTCATATTAAATGTGCACAAGTCCGTCACTCACCTGTTCATCAATGAAAACACCAGAAGTACAGATGTTTCAATAGAGGGTTTCTTCTGCTATATGCTTATTTTATAAATGGAGGGTTTGTAAAAGTATATGCTGCGAAAACAACAAGAGGCAAATCTGTGTTCTGCAGGTGATGGATGGTTTCTCCAGCCCGCGACTGGTTCCACTTGCAGGCAGCCCGGCCACGGCCAGCCCAGCTTTGAACGAGTCGCAGCTGCGGGACGGGGCGTCCACTGCTCCTCCACTCCCGCTACCGCTAAAACAATTCGCGAGAGAGACAGAGGCGCGACGCTCGGCCTCAGCGCAGCGTGCCGCCCTCACCTGTTCGATTTCCTTTTCATTTCTGCAGCCCCAGCGGCATGCCATGCCAAGCACAAACGACGGGCGTCCAGCAGCAGCTTTCACGTCTCTCCGCTACATATACATACGTGCGGGCGCCGCGGCCGCGGGGCCTCCCACCCACGTCCGTCCAGAGCCAACCACTTCAGCCAACGCTACGCTTGGCGTGATGAGGGGCCTGCAGGAGGAGTTCCGGGGCGGCGTGCAGGTGCAGCCGCCGTCGTCGCACGGCGGCAGCGACGGGCGCGCGCTGTCGTGGTGGTCGGGCGACCCCGAGGCGAAGCGCCGGCGGAGGGTGGCCGGGTACAAGTCCTACGCCGTGGAGGCCAGGGTCAAGGCGTCGATCCGCAAGGGCTTCCGCTGGATCAAGGACCGCTGCACCGGCCTCGTGCGCCGCTACTGACTGACCCGAAGACGGAGACGCCTGACGACGGCCTCGATCCGGCGAGCTGCTGTGTCGTCGTGTTGTTAACCTTTTCGTGACCGTCCGTTGTCTTTGTACTATAAATTTAAAGGCCCGTGCTTCGTCTCTTTCGTTCTCCCTCCCTGTTTTCCTCGCATGTTACCTGACATTTTTTTTGGGTGTGTAACTCTGTTGTTGTTCTTATTATTGCGGATGCAAGTAATACATACACAAACGGGAATGAATCCTCCCAATCGTTTTGACGCATCCATGTGTGTAGTGTAAGAAGTGGTGTGTATAGCAACTTACAACTTAATAGTAGAATCTATAGGTGAGATTGAGAAGAAAATCGCGCTAGGAGATAATATCTATAGGTGAGAGTAAGAAGAAAATTGCGCAAGGAATAATTATAGATATATACACTTCAAAAGAATTCATCGATTCATCAGTGAACTTCAGTTTTCACATCTTCTCTCTAAGCAACCCATATGCTCCTCAAATCAAAGGTGAAAACGTGGGGGTTTAAATATGGAACAAATTACGGAGAACTCGTAGCACAAAAAAAACCTGTATACAACAACAACAAAACTGTATACATGGAACAAAATCTTTGTATAGCCAGAACAAACCTTATACAATGTAAATAACACAACTATATATCATACATACTGGTGGAACACAATTAAGCCAATACCCTATTCAATCTGAGCTCAAATGAAAATGAAGAAAAAACTGAAAAAAGAGAAAGAAAATAACAACAAGAAATGGAGCCAACACAAGAAGCGGGACAACCAGTTGTTGGGCCGTGGGCTGTGGGCCTGTGGCCGTGGAGGTGGCAAGTGGGTGACTCGCTTTCCGACTGGTCGGAACGAAGATTGTCGCAGCGTTCAGGCAGGCCTCGCAGGCAACCTTGTAGGTGTTCGATCCGCCGTCGCCGTCGCCGCCGCGCTACGCCAGGTGCCCAGGTCTTCGTCGGTGCCTTCGCCGGCGACAAGCCAGGTATGCGCCCCCCTTCTCATCATCCTTCCCGCTGTGCGAAACCGAGCAGACGAACCCCAACTTAGGCTATTTGTTCCCGGATCTGATCTGATCTAATTACAGGTGTGTGCGTGTATTATGCCTGCTAACTTCGACTTTTTTTTTTTTGGGGGGGGGACTTATCGGGTGTACATTTAGTTGGGGTACATTTACAGGATTCAGTCTCTTTATCACTCAATATTCATAAATCGACTAAGGTTTAGGAATATGATTTATCAGAGAGAAGCTAATTTAGTGGTAGCACAACGAGAAAATATAGCAAACGCATACGGAGTATTGGTTATTAGGAGTCCACAAGCCTAAAGCATCAAAGGAAAGGATCAGTCCGAGCAGTATTTGATGGTGGTTGGGCTAAGAAAGGAGCAAGTTAGAGAGGCAGAGATGCAGGATTAGAAATTTTCTCTCGATGTGACTGGGACTGGAAAACAATGCCAGATTCTAGTTCTGGTTCTTGTGTCGATGAATCTTGAAGTGTGTGCTGTCACCAAAAGGCTGCAAAGTGGCCTACTGGCTACTCTGGTCACAACAGAACTTTGTGGTTTCTGCAAATCTGGCTAGGCTCTAGATTTTTATTGTTTTAATTGCATCTCTAGTTACAATGCGTTCCTCGGTATATTTTCATAATGTGCCAGTAATAATTCACACTTGCATTAAACAATGTTTAATTTGTTATTCGTATAGACCATTCCGGATTACGCAATCTCAAAAGCAAGACTCTTGTAGTTTGATGTTGGTCCAGATTATCCTCTTTGGCCAACAGAAGTCTGATTGTCACAGAACCACAGATAATGCTATTTCAGCAGCACTTCTATCACAATATTGTTGTGTTCCTGGAGACAGTAGGTTACATGATTTCAGATGAGATGCAATGATGTGGAGCGTACTTTAGGCCTTGTTTGGATCTCAAGTTTTATAAAAGCTAGATTTCTTAAAACAAGTTTTTGTTTGTTATTTAGAAAACCTTGTCTGTTTCCTACAGCTAACTTTGAGATAAGCAAATCTGGTTTCTAGTAAACTCAAGATTCCATGTTTTTAGTAAAATCTACTGAGTCATTTTTAACAAAACCAGTTTACCCTATTCCTGTGTCTGTGGCTGGAAATCTTTCATTCACATAACTAACTCAGCTTTGATGATGAGGATAGTTTGCATGGTGACTAACGACGTGCCATTCATCTAACACGAAACACATTGAACACTTGCAAGACAAACACAGAAATTTATAAACCAAAAATGGCAGAATAACTACTTAAACCTTGTTTTTTTGTCTAAATGTTCCTAATAAAAGCCTTCTCTAAGAACTGATTTCTAATCTTGAGATCCAGACAACTACTTATTGTGCATGTATCCTTCAATTACTTGTTGTCTGACTCCATTTTTATTCAGTTACTGTGGCTGTGATGAATAGTGATTTGGGAGGCTTAGGTGGCAGGCCTACAAATCCACAAGCAAATCCTTTTGGAAGTGCCTTGCATGGTGCTGGACCAGGATTGATCCGTACTGGACTAGAAGCATATGGGGGGAGGTTCTTAGATTCAAGTTCTGAGTTTATGCAGAGCAATGTAAATTTGTACACAGGTTCCTTGTTTAGAGATTAGTATAACTATCCTGAAACTGTAAAGGCTAAACCTCATTCTGTTTTTGCCAGATAACACAATATTTATCCAACCCTCAGTACTACTTTCAAGTCAACAGCCAGTATGTGAGGAACAAACTGAAGGTCATCTTGTTCCCTTTCTTGCACAGGGTAAGAGCTGTCAACCTTCTATCTGCCTCAGCGGGATTTTTCATATTCGGCCTGTTCGCTGGTTGGTTTCTGGGCTGATAAGCTCGGCTAGTGCTGGTTTGTTGTGAGAGGAAAACACTGTTGGCTGGCTGATAAGCCCTGGTTGAAACCAACAAGCGAACAGGCTGATTGTGATTTTGTGAAGTCTCATATGACGTGTCTTGCCTTTATTGCCTTCATTAAGGGTCACTGGACAAGAATAACTGAACCAGTAGGAGGAAGGCTGTCCTACAAACCTCCAGTCCAGGATATCAATGCACCAGACTTGTACATCCCTTTGATGGCATTTGGCACCTACATTATAGTTGCTGGGTATGCTTTGGGTGTTCTTGGAAGGTAAACACGCTGTGAAGAACCTATTGTGTTTCATCTAGAATTAGAGAGGAACATTGCACACGAGAAGGGCAAATAAATATATGAACCGCTGCATTGCTTGGCGATGCAGGTTTACCCCTGAGGCGCTGACCCTACAGTTCTCTAAAGGGATACTTGGCTGGTTTCTGCAAGTCATCCTCATCAAGGGTCTGCTGTACTCCCTGGGCAGCGGTGAGGCTCCATTGCTGGACGTCGTGGCGTACGCTGGATATGGTTTCGCTGGCACTTCCATTGCGATGCTAGCCCGCATCTTCTGGAGCTACCTGTACTACTTCATCATGCCATGGTTCTGCATCTGCACGGGAGTCTTCCTTGTGAAGACCATGAAGAGGGTTCTTCTGGGCGGGCTAAGGAGCTACGAGAGGCACCCCAGCCGGAACCACTACTTCCTGCTCTTCTTGGCGGTTGTGCAGTTCCCTATGCTGTTCTGGCTCAGCAGCATCAGCGGCTGATCTTTAATCCTATGGACTATGGTCTGGCCGTACGTCATTTCTGAGAGGCTGTTGAGCAGAATAGACCTTGTGGTACTTCTTGCTTGCTGATGAATCCTAGGTTATCGTGGAGTTGGTACAGAACTATCGGTTATAGATATCTGGCAAGAAAATGAAGGGACTTGTGAGTACCTCTTTTTGTTTCTGTTGGAGACGAAAGTAACCATGATCATTTGGGATAGGATGAAGATGAGCTGCTTCGTGTATGCTATTTGGATCCTACTTACCATGTTATGCCTTGTGTACGCTCAAATCTGACTTGGTTTTTATCTGATCATAATACTACTAGATTTTTATGACCACACTTCTCACCCAACCAGTTGAGTCAGGCTCACTTCATATATTTGTTTCGATATATATGTTTACACCAGGTATGCTTTGTGATGAGATGTGTGAGCTGCGTGTTTTTTGGATGATCTCTAATTGTTTTGCTTTCCAGAGTTGGAACTTGGAGGCAGGCAGGCAGGGAGGGAGTTCAAACTTCGTGGATGATCTCTAATTGTGATCAATAGAAGTGGGTTCACATGCTTGAAGAGCATATGTACCAAGATTTTTGTTCCTTTACTGCAACTCCGAAGAAATATATTTTAAAAAAATTTCCCGTGTCGAAAATGCACATTCCTCAAGAATACATACATGATCATATGATCTGCTCGAGATCCTTTTGTTACTTTTGTTTAATAAGCCTTCTTTTTTTACCAGAAAGACAGGATCATAGTTTTTCTTCAGAATTTCTTTTGTACGCGTAAATAGCATGCAACGTTACGGCATCTACGAAGTTGCTAAGATTTTTTTTTTTGATCACGTTGCTAAGAATTTGTTTGAAGTAGTAGTATTCAAAAGCAAAACTGCGGCAGACTGCACCGGGTGGCTGCAGCCTTTAGCGGATCGGCTGGTGCATGTAACAGTAGATTTTGGACGGTTCTCGATGATTTAATAGTGTTACGTGAGAGAGAGGAAACAGTCCGATACCTGAACAGCCGAACGCGCTGACGTCGTCGTCGTCGTGGCCCCCTCAAACCTGGGCCCTTCTTCCCCGTACACCAACCATCCATTCCAACTTCCAAGTGCTTGCAATTCCAAGCACCAATTCGGCAACAACTCTTGAAGCGACTGCGACAGCTTGTGCACATGAGGCTGGACAGGACACAGGATGGGTGCCAGATTGGCAACGCCTTTCACCACCTTTGGGCTTTGGAAACGTCCGTGGTCCGTCCGTTCGTTCTCGACCTGAAAACTCCTGGCGCTGGCAGTGGCACGCAACACACACCACAATCCACAAGTCCGGCACGCGGCCGCGGCGGCGCCATTACCATCCCACCCCGAGATGGAAATGTGGAGCAAGAGAAAGAGGAAGAAGAAGGAGGCAGGCAGGCAAGGCACCTGCAACTCACCTGCCGCTGATCCGGAGGATGCTCGCCCCATGCTGCGTTGTCGGCCCCTGTGCTGCGTCGTGCTCGACTGCTCTAGTGTGGTTGCCTGACATCATCACACCATCGACACCGTTGTCCGTCTCTGTTTTCGTACTCGTGTCGAGGTGGGGCGGCCAGGTTCGTGCGTGCGTGCGAAACCGCATGGTGTACCTGAGGTCCTGAACCCAGGAATGGCAGCAGGAGTGAGTGACACAGTGCCATATAGGCCCGTTCGTTGTTCTGAAACTAGCTGATTGTTCTGAGAGAGAAACACTATAGCGGCTGAAACTGGCTGGTTGTTGTGAGGAGGAGGAGCCGGCCGACCCCTAGTGCCATACTGACATTGCCCACTGGACAGATCTCACAGCACAGCATTGGCTCCTCAACTTCAGTAGAGACTGCAGTTGCACCTGCACACCTTCACTTCAGCCACAAACACATACTGCATTGGCTCAGGAAAATAAATGGCGCGAAAGGGTGAAGCACTCAACCCCCCCAACCCCCAAAAAAAAAATTCTCATTTTTCAATAAGTTAAACAGTTTTATTTAACCCGATCAAAGCTATACAAAAAAAAAATAAGCATCATTATGTTTATCATGAAATATATTTTTTCATACGATCTCTATTGAGAGTTTTTTTTAAAAAAATTGAGAGTTATACATGCTAATAGTATTTTCTATAAACTTAGTCAAATTCGAGAAAGTTTGATTCTGATATAAGTAAACCTAGAATTGCATCTTTTGATGGAGTTAGTACTGTTATAAGATAGTGCAGGGTCAAAAGCTAATCGGGGATAGAATAGATGTCCCTGATTTGAAACTTTAACAACAACAGTAAAAACCACATCGTCATCGCATTGCGCGCTCTGTGAATGTGATCTCCCGGTGTTTCTGTCCCCCCACATCACATTACAGTACAGTAGTGTATTGCACTTTGCGCGTCTCTCTTCGCCGCGCATGCATGCATGGTGTCATCTTTTTTCCAGAGTGCCGCGGACGCATTGCCCCCCTGCACTGCACTGCATGCGTTGGCATGAAAAAGGCGGTAATTTTGCGGGATCATCGACGTACATAGAAAGCAAACAAAGGTTCTGCCGTGCCTTGGTTCCATGGACACGGTCAGGGAGGAGGGAAAAGTAGGTTTGGGGAAGGGTGAAAACTTGAAAAACACACCGTCACCGATGTAAAGTAATCTGCCGCTCTCCCCTGTTTAAACGCGTAGCAGGGGCGGTCACCGAAAAGGCTCTCTACTGTTGCACTGTAGTCGTGGCAGGGGCAGCGACCGAAAGGCTCTCCTACCACGCTATAGCCATAGCAGAGGACATGCGCCAAGTCAGTCCTGCTGTCACATTTACTCACTGTAGCAGCATGACAGCCTGACATGTCTGTGTACTAGGATTAGATGTGTAGAGTTGTATCTATAGTTTTCCACTGCAACTCAGTAAAGAGAGTGAGTTCAGTTTTGTCATCTCCTCTGCACAGCTCTGGCCAACGCTGGTGCTTGTGCTATATGTGTGTGCGCTCTCTGTTCTCTCTCTTTTCTTCTACCTCTAGCCATATTGTGTGGTCGGTAACGCTAATGAGCGGTCGGCTCACTCGTGTGGAAGATCCAGGGGCCAACAACCGTCACCGTCCCTTCTTCTTTGCGGATCAATTACGCCAGCCACAAATAGTGGTCGACGGTACTTCCTTCTGCTAGTGGATGATTGCAGTCGTTATATGTGGCTGCAACTCCTGACGAGCAAGGATGAGGCGGCGGAGGCGATCAAGAAGTTCAATACGCGCGCGGAGGCGAAGAGCGGCAAGAAGCTGCGCGTGCTGCGGATTGATCGCGGCGGCGAATTCACTTCGGTGGAGTTCGATGCGTCTTGCGCGCGGATCAGGGTGTGGTACAACACCACACCGCGTCGTACTCACCACATCAGAATGGCATGATGGAACGGCGGAACCAGACGGTGGTCGGCATGGCTCGATCCATGATGAAGGCCAAGAGCATGCCGGCAAGGTTCTGATGCGAGACAGTGACCACGGTGGTGTTCATCCTCAACCGCGCGCCCACCAAGGCCCTGAAGGGCACGACGCCGTTTGAAGCTTGGTATGGGCGCAAACCGAGCGTGTCTTTCCTCCGAACATTTGGCTGCATCGGCCACGTCAGGAAGACGAAACCGGTTCTCACCAAGCTGGAGGACAGGAGCACACCGATAGTGCTCCTGGGCTACGAGGAAGGTACCAAGGCGTACCGGCTCAATGACCCATGTGGAGGCAAGGTGGTTGTCTCATGTGACGTCGTGTTCGACGAGAAGGCGGCCTAGGACTGGGACAGTCCGAGCATTGGGGAAGCTGGCGGCTTCACCAGCACCTTCGTCGTTGAGCACTTGGTCATCCACGGTGGTGGAGACGCTAGGGAGGAGGTGCCGACCACTCCGGCAACAGAGCCGAGCACTCCTGGGGCAGTATCGAGCACTCCGACGAGGGGTGCCGAGCACTCCAGGAGTGGTGCCGAGCGGTCCTGCAGTGATGCCAACCACTCCAGGAGATGTGCCGAACGCTCCCGTAGCAGAGCCGAGAGGTCTTGCAGTGGTGCCGACCACTCCAATACTGGTGACGAGCACTCCTAGAGGGGTGTTGACCACTCCAGGAGTGGTGACGTGGGGTCCAGAAGTAGTACCGAGCGCTGCAGCCGGGGTGCCGAGCACTCCAGGTGCTGTGCCGTCCACTCCTACGGAACAGGGGACTCCATCGAAGCCGATCGAGTTCGCCTCACCTCCAAGCGACATCACTGAGTTCGTGGATACCTTCCACGACGGTGAGGAGGTGCGGTTCCGCAGGCTGGACGACATCGTTGGCGGCATAGGGTCCTCAGGCCTAGCGGGCCAGCTGCTCAATGACTCAGAGCTGCTTCTCGTTAGTGTAGAGGAACCACCCATATTTGCGCTGGCCGAGGACGATGCAAATTGGCGACGGGCGATGCTAGAGGAGATGAAGACGATCGAAGAAAACGAGACTCGGGAGCTCATCGATCCACCTCCAGGATGTTGTCCGATCGGCCTGAAGTGGGTGTACAAGGTCAAACGGGACGAGCGCGGCTCCATTGTCAAGCACGAGGCGTGCCTCGTCGCCCGAGGCTTTGTCCAGCGCGAGGGCATCAACATCGAGAAAGTCTTTGCGCCGGTAGCACGCATGGAGTCTATCCGACTGCTGCTGGCTTTGGCAGCAGCGAAGGACTGGGGCGTCCATTACCTGGACGTAAAATTGGCTTTCCTCAACGACGAGCAGGCGGAGATGGTCTTCATCAGGCAACCTTCAGGTTTCGCCGTAAAGGGAGCGGAGCACAGGGTGCTCCGACTGCACAAGGCGCTCTATGAGCTGCGGCAGGCCCCGCGAGCGTGGAACGCGAAGCTTGACTCCACGCTGGGCGAGCTTGGGTTCACACAGTGCGCAACCAAGCACACGCTCTACACGCGGCGATGGGGAACGAGGAGCTCGTCGTCGACGTGTATGTGGACGACTTGATTGTCACCGGCGCGCGTGCGGAGGACATCGATAGTTTCTAGCGTGAGATGGCGGCTCGTTTTCGAATGAGAGATCTCGGCGTGCTCTCCTACTACCTCGGCATCGAGATGAGACAGGAGAAGGAGGCGCTCACGCTCGGTCAGAGCGCGTACGCCTCAAAACTGTTGGTGCGGAGCGGCATGGCTGAGTGCAAGCCGTGCGTGACTTCGATGGAGGAGCGGCTGAAGCTAACGAAGGCCAGTACCGCGATGAAGTTAGATGCAACACTCTATCGGAGCATCGTCAACGGTCTACGCTACCTAGTCCACACGAGGTCGGACATTGCATTCATCATGGGCTACATCAGCCGCTTCATGGAGGATCCCCGAGAGGATCACTAGGCCGCGGTGAAGCGGCTGCTGCGCTACGTCAAGGGGACAGTGTATCAGGGGATCGTCTTCCCTAAGATCGGCGGAAGTGGGCTGCAGCTCACTGTGTTCAGCGATGTAGACATGGCGGAGGACATCGATGAACGACAGAGCACCTCTGGCGTGTTCGTCTTACTCGGGTCGGCTCCAATCTCACGGTACATCTTTGAAATGTAAGGTGGTGGCGATGTCCACGTGTGAGATGAGCGTGGCGGCGACCGCCACAAAGAATGCCAAAGGCGTGTGGCTGCGCCGCCTTTGGGTGAGCTAACGGTGTGAAGCTCACCCACCAAAGACCGATTGTGGACAACCAAACCCGCCATCGCCTTCTCCGGTTCTCCACCACACGGAGCAAGCACATCGACATTAAGGGGTGTTTGGGACGCTTCCACAAACTCGCTTCCACAAACTCGTGGAGCAGCTCCATAAAAATCTGGAGTTTGTGGAGTACCTCTTTAGGTGCTCTCACAACTCCACTATTTTTCCTCTCAGCACGCGTGGACATTAAGTTCTTTGGCTTTCATAGACCGAGTGAAAAACGTGGGAAGGCGAATCCCAAACACCCCCTAAGTTCTACTTCATCAGGGACTGTGTCGATGAAGGGCAGATCGTTATCGAGTTCGTCGAAACTGGTCGGCAACTCGCAAATGTCCTCACCAAGCCGCTCGGCCGTCTTCGTTTCACGGAGATGAATAAGATGATTGGCATGGTGGAGATTCTAGGGTTAGCAGCAGGATCATGAGAAGAATTGTAAAGTAATATATTGCTCTCCCACATGGACGCTTGACGAAGGCGGCGCGCCGAAGGCTCCTTGCTTTGCTACTGATGTAGCCGCAGGGCAGGGCAGTGTTAAAAGGCTCTCTGACGCCATTGTAGCCACAGGAGGCATCGCCAAAAAATCATTTCTTTGTCACATCTAATCATTTATGCTTGACATGGCAAATGACATGTTTGTGTAATAAGATTAGATGGGTAGAGTTATATATATAATTTCCCACTGCAACTCAGTAAAAATAGCGAGTTCAATTTTGCCATCTCCTCTACAGAACTCCGGTCAACACTGATGCTTATACTATGTGCACGTGCTCTGTTTTTCTCTCTTTTTTTATCTTTAGCTATAGTATATAGTCGGCAACATCGGTTAACGAACGGCTCACCCGGGGAAGATCCAGGGCCAACAACCGTCACCGTCCCTTCTGGCCTTCTCTGCGCCACCAGCTCTCGCACTACTACTCCGATCGAACGTGCATGGCACCACCTCGAGCAAGCATAAACCTTTGCTTTGCTTAATTACCACGGGCAAAAGGAACGAGCCGTTGCAGCATGTCTAGCTGGACTACACATCTTCTGCCATGGCGACAGTGTACCAACAAATTAACACCTCTTACCTCTACATACATGTGCCCTAGCTAGCTTGTTCCTTATCTTCTAGGCTTCCAGGCGCCAGCAGCGACAAGAGCAAGGAACGAATCAGCTAGCTTTTTCGGTCCCAGATGGCCAGATGGACGACATGTGTATGGATGCTCCACCGCACTCGTGCTGCTGCGCGTGCCTGAGAAAACCCAACCCAACCAGCACCAGCAGAATATATTCGATCCTCCGGCAGTGGAATGGAACCAGGGTAGGCGTAGGCTCGTTCGACGCCTCCGTCCGATGAGCCTGACGGTGGATGACGTACGACAGTGAACCTTCCGTCGGCGAGAGCAAGACGACGCCATTGTACCTGTGGGATGGGTACGTCAGCACTGACTAATGAGCAGATGAATTCGACCAGCTCAAGATTAGTCCATCAGTTCATGCATAGCGTACGCTAATCCTAATTAACAATCCGGCCCGTGGTTGTTGAGACATCGGTGGCGCGCTGATGGAGCTAGTATTACTACTTTTCCTTTTGTATTTGCATTGGATGGAAGGAAGGAAGAAAACGATGATGGAGCATCACTGGTTACTGAACGAGACGAGAGATATCTGTGTCCCTGACCGTGTGTCTTGTGTCTATCTATATCCTTAGCAGAGAAGGCATGGAGCAGGTGCGGTGTGCCCTGGGCGCGAGGAAACCTGCTGACACTGTTCTGCTGTCTCTACTCTAAGCGCGTGATTCACCTCGTCGTGTAAACGAATTGCGATGATGGCCACTGTATCGAATTGCAGATGCAGGTGCCTTGTGGACAAGAGAAAGAGGAGACCTCTGCAGCCTGTTCGGCAGGTCATAAACGATCGTGGATTATTTATTGCTGGCTGGTTTGATTGGTTTAGTATGAGAAAAAAATACTATTTCAGCTTATAATCCACGATCGTTTACGACCGTATAATCCCAGCCGCCTCCGCTGCAATGTAAAGCAGCAGCTAGCTACGGGCCACGGTAGGTGAGACGTTCAGTCAGGTTCAAGCATATACGATACTGGCCGTCGTGCAGGGTCCAATCCGAGTGGGCACGATCATCTAGTCCATGGCAACACGGCATTGTTGGCATGGCATCATCCCAGCCGCGAGCGCGGCTTTGGCGTCATTAGGATGAGTGCGTCCTGAGTGATGATGCTTATTCCCGTTCGCCGTGGTATGATGGCGCACCGCCACCAACCATGCGCGGTATGACAAGCTATGTATAACGACTTACATTTGGAACAGAGGGTGTACAACTAAAAATTACATTTGGCCAAATTTTTTGGACAAGTAGTCAAATTCTAGCTTGCCAAGTTCGATGTAACAAACACAATAAGCAAACTGTTATATTGGGGTGGTACCATATCATAATATCATAGGTATAGTAGTAGATTACACTGCAGTTTTCTTCTTTAGAATTTGGCAAATGACAAGCAAATAATATTGCCAAACTACTATTCATAGATTGCCAAAAACAGCGCGCTTTCTTTGTCAGAAAAATGCTCCTCTACTAAACAAGTTCTCAATGAAATCCCAAAAACTAAAAAAAAAGCCAACCAAACCTATTGCAAAATGCTACAATAACCTCACAAAGGTAATAAAATCCAGCCATCTCAAGACACTTCCGGGGGATTGCCAATTCGCCATGCATGGTTCACAGGAGCCAAAATGCTGGCTCTGGCCAGTAGCCACCACTTCATCCGACATCGTGGACGGCACAGCTAACTAACGCGGTACGCCATTGCACTGTGCACCAGTTAATACCTGGAGGCTGGAGAAGAAGATGCAGTAGACCGAAACAGCCATTAATCTCTCTCCTTTTGTTATTTTATTTAAAAAGAAATTCTCTCTCTTTTTCCTTTCTACTAAATCCGTTCTAAATTATAGTTCATTTAACTTTTTTTATCCCAAGTTTAACCGTTTGTCTTATTAAAAAATTTATGCAAAATATCACTTTTTTATTGTGGCTTGCTTTATTAACAAAAGTTCTTCAAGAATAACTTAAATTTGACTATGTTTGTACATTTTTTTAAATAAGACGAGTGGTTAAATCTATAGTTAAAATTTTAAAAAAGAACTTCTCAAATTCAACGGAGGCTATCTACTAAATCAGTGGGCTCCATGAGTTTGTTTGAAAAACATTCTTTTGCCCCGGACTTAGTACTAACAGCTAACCACCCCAGAAAACTCCAAAAAAGCTGGCGCCAAATCATCCAGCCCCAAACGCCCAAATCTCGTTAGCCCTTTTTAGTTCCTCTCAAACTTCTAACTTTGGTACTATATAAAAAGAAGATTTTCCGTCATATTAAATTTACGGTATATGCATAGAATACTAAAAGTAAATAAAATTAAAAACTAATTGGAACGGAACGGAGGTATCTCTCAAATCCAGTGTTTTGAGCCTAATGAATCATACACAAAAATAATTATTGTGCCCCGGACTTAGTACTAACAGCTAACTATAGTAAAACTCCAAAACCTGGCTTAAAATTTCATCCAACCCAAACGCCAATCTCGTTACTTTACATTGCATCACGAAAACGACCAAAATTGTTGCTTTTTTTATAAGCGCAAAAACAACCACGAGCAGAGCAGCAGAAGTAGTACGAGTGAGGCCTCCTTCAGATTGCTTAGTTCCAAGTTTTTTTTAGTCTCTCTCGATCACATCAAATCTAAAGACACACGCATGCAATAATAAATGCAGATAAAAAAAATTAATTATACAGTTTAATTATAAATTATGAGACGAATCTTTTGAATCTTCAGATAAGCAGAAATATAATTAATTTTGCAAAATTTTTTTTGCAAAACTAAAATAACCTAAGAGCAAAAACATCCTTAACTCTTGCCAATCTAAACAAGACAGGAGAGAGAAGTGAGAGAGAGGGAGAAAGCCAGAAAGGCGTCGTCCTCTCCTTTTCTCTCCCCTCCCTCCCCAACGACGAAACGAACCGACCAACACAATAGTATTTTTCTCTCACGCAAATTCTCTCACGCAAAACAGCCAGCACTATTTTTCTCCTCTCTCTCTCTCCCACCCCACCTCACGCAGGTGGCATTAATGGATTCCGCAGCCGCGGCCACCTCCCTCCACCCCCGCATCCTCCCGGCCGCAGCGAGAACCCTAACGTGACGCGCTCCCCCCGCACGGATCCTCCTCTTTCCACGGCGCCGTTCGCTCCGGGTGCTCGTCGGGGGAGAAAAGAAAAGGTCGCTGCTTGGGGAGCTTCCACGGCGAGGGTGGCGCGGCGGGCCCAATGCGGCTCGATCCAGATTGCTCTGCGCCGCGATTTGCCTCGGGTTGGGCTCCGGCTCCGTGAGTCCCCGCGCCGTTGACCCTTCTGCTGCTGCTGCTGCTGCTGGTGGTGCCGTTGCCGCCGCCGCCTCGGAGAGGTTGGTTCTTTATGGCGTTCTGTGCCTTTTGTGTGGGCGGCCTGTGGATTCTTGGAGTGGTTTGTGCTTGGGACTACCTACATTCAGGTTAAAATCGTAGAAGGTCGCTGGTAGGATAGGACGCGGGAGTCAGCTCTTGGTCGGAATCTTTTGGTTTTCTGCGGGTTTTCCTGGGTCAAATTCGGGATGAAGATTTGGTTCTGGGAGCAGAGCTGTCTTGATTAGCTACCTTTACCTGCATTTGGGCGAAATGGTTTAGTTGTCTTGTATTCTGTTGATTCTTTGTGTTTACACGAGGTGTTGTATTCGCAGGTTTGTTTAGGTGGTGAGGAGAAATGGATGTGGAGAAACCTGCTTCCAAGGGGCATGGTTTCTTTTCCCTCTTCGATTGGGGAAAGAAGTCTAAGAAGCGCATGTTCGTCGGGAGCACGAGCAGTTCTCCAATTCCGAGTAAGAAATTTTGCAATAGGAGTCCAGTGATTGCTGTGCACAAGGTACATTTTTTACAAGGGGTCGGGCTAAATTTGTATCCTGATTTTTCTTTGCAGAGAATGCTGGAGATGGGAAGGATATTGATGATAGTACACCAAGTACACGGTCAAATTCAGTGCGTTCTTTTGCCCCTATTTATTTCCCTGTGCCGTCCAGTGTGTTGCTTATCTCAGAGTCCTGAATATACTATGATTTTGTGTATTCCACAGATCCTTGAAGACGCCCCAAGTTTGAAGGAAAGCAGTGAACATAGCTGCTCATCTTCAGTAATTGATGAAGAAGCTCAGTCAAGGAGTCCGACGGTTGTTGCTAGGCTTATGGGTTTGGATTCTATGCCTGCGGCAAGCTCACCTGAATCCAATCCCGTGCCATTAACCGTGCAACCACCTTTGCAAACCAACATCCATGAGGATTTGATTGGCAGAAGTTATGTTGGTAGTCCCCTTAAGATGCCGGGTAGTCCTATTGATCGGTATAAAATGGAAGCACTGCCTCCAAGACTTGCCAAGAGGACACTATCTGTTGCACAGTATAAGTTGTTGTCTCCCATGAAAAACCCTAACCATATATCCAGCAGGAATGCTGCTGATATAATGGAAGCAGCATCGAGGATCATCAGGCCTGGAGTAGAAAATATCAGTTCTTACAGAGTTCATGATGTTGGGAGTCCAAATGCTGCACGTGCCTACAATCCAGGAGGGATCATAGGAATCCAACAAAGGTCACAGAAGCTTAATGAAGCAATGAGGAAACGTGATGGTCCTGCATCTTTTAGGCCGCCAAGTGGAAAACCTTCAGATGGAAGATTGAGAGGTTCAGAGGGTGCCTTGTCTTCCAGGATCTCACAATCAAATGGATGTGCTCCAGTTGGTCCAAAGGTCAAACCCGGTAATAGATTAGACACTGCTCGAGCTATGCATGTCCAAGAAAAAGGGGGCGTGAGAAAAGGTGGTAGAAAGCTTGAAACTCGCAAGAACCCTGAAAATAGCATGGCTGAAAGAACTAGGTTGAACCGGCAAAAGGATAGTAACCAAATGGGCACAAGTTCATCCAGTGTGCCTGTGCCAAACAACAGAAAACAGAATGCTATGGGCACCAAACATAAGGTGAATTCAAACCCAGCAACCCCTAGTAGACAACGGAGCAATATTCACCAAATAAATGCCAATCCCAGAAAGGTGAGGGCGGCCAGCACATTTGCTGGAAACAGTAGTCAAGGTAGCAGAAAGGTGGACTTGCAGCCAAATGCTCATGCAAATGTAAGAAATAGTTCTATACCCAAAGCAATACCGAAGCCAAGAAGATTACAAGACAGGAGAGTGTACTCTGATACAAGCCAGTCAAGTGATAGTATTCATTCTGACAGAAGCCAGAGGCGGGTTCGACACAATATTGTGATTGATGAGCAATCATCTTTTTCAACAAACAAAAAGAAAATCAGCACTGAGATTGTTTCATTCACATTTACCTCACCAGTTGATAAGTCACTACATGGCACCCACTTCCCCAATCATTCATTGGAAAAACAATTTATGTGGAATCTGAGCGCTGTGTCAACTTCAAGCAATACATCAAACACTAAACTTGATGTCATTGATGGTGATTTTTTGGGACTCCTATTGGAGCAGAAATTGAGAGAGTTGACGTCTGGTGTGAGATCGCCCTACACTAAGCCAGCCAAAGGTGTCCAAGTGCACCACACTTCAACAGCTTTGGAAGATATGGCATCAGCATGTGAAACATCTAGCATTGCTTCTACTGATTATGATAGGGAGTCATTACAGTCTTTCAGTGATGGAAAAGCTACTCTCCCCCAGACAGATCTTTCTACTAGAAGTGTCCAGGTATGGCATGACAGAGACTCTGGTGCACCTCTTTCAATCAGATCCTTTTGTCAGCACCATCTCTTGCATATTAAGTTGCTAGTTCTGAGCATATGATGTTTGCTAGTTGTTACTATATCAGATCAGAGTAAACTTGAAAGGGAATTACTTTATGTTAGTTTAGGCATGGGAATTTCTCTCCATATAAGGTACACATTTTATAACACGTGTTTAGTTTTCTTGTATTGGAAGTTTGGAAAGACTTTTTTTTTGTGAACGAAGTTTGGAAAGGTTTTGACTATACAGTAGGCAGTTGCTCATAATACATCAAAATATACATATATTTTATTCCTGCACTAAAGAGAGGCCCATCCCCCGTATTGCTCATCAGAAAGAAGAGCTATGGAGTGATAGTTTGTTCCTGACTTGTGCGCCAGATAATGGCAAATGACTTTTGCTCATAGTCATAAGCAGTTCACATGGTAAATCCTTCATTTTTCACTAAAATTAGGTGCATACTCCGTATATTCTATTTTCAGTATAATCAGGTGCATGTCTTACTTTTTCTTATAATTAGACCCCTTTTTCCATCTATTCTAACTGAGGATGCAAATAATGAGATCAGACTGAAGTTAGAAGCAGTGACTTAATGCCATAGATCCTTATATTTGGAGGGAACTCAAACTTTATCATACTGGATTAAGAGTTGAACAGTCTTATTTTGTTGCTAAAAAACTGTAGATTGACACCGATATAAAAGAGGACTTTGTCGGTATTAATGTATACATAACAGGTTAAACATTAATCTTTATGCTAACATATCTACCTTTGATCAGTCATCTCAGCCTGTGAAGTATGATCATGATGTCACGGATCGAGCAGAGGTTGAGCATCTTGGCCGAAGTCCCCTTTTCACATGGGAGGCTTCTATTTCAACGGAAACCTGCAGCTCATCAGAGAGCTGGAGGAGTGCAAATGGTAAATAGAGTAGCTTGGAATTTGCCGTAACAGTAGACATGGACCTTTCTCAAAATCTTTCCTGTTTTACTCTTGCAGGAACAAGATTGTTTAGTTCAACTGAAGGAGCAACAACTTCTGACTCGACACACTTCAACAAATTCCTAGAAGCGGATGGCTCTTCAGAATATTCTGACACAGCCTCATCAATCACAGTGGCTACAGCAGAAATCCCTCGATCAGAAAGTAGCAGCTCATGTCATATGGATAATAGACAAGAGGTGGAGTTTATAAGAGAGATACTGAATGCTAGCTCTCCTGCCCGGCACATTTTCTCTTATTTGGAGCGGTTTGGAAATTCAGGTATTCTGGATCCACATCTGTTGGAGGAATTAAATGGCAATATTAGGTTGTTGGCTGGTGAAGAGGGCAAAGGTTATAGACTGAGGCGGAGGCTGCTCTTTGATTGTGTCAATGAATTATTGAGTGTGAAATGCGCTTACTACTTCAATGCTGGCTACAGCTTATGGTTTATAGGGATGGCAGTTCTGCAGAACTTGTCAGCGGAAGAAATCCATCGAGAGATGACCAGCCTGAAGGTTGCCGAGGAGTGGATGGTGGATGAGCTTGTGTACAGGGAAATGAGTAGTCCTCTGGGGAGCTGGGTTGATTTCAAGATGGAATCATACCAAGCTGGCGGAGACATAGCGGCGGAGTTGTTAGGTTCCTTGATCGATGAAGTGGTTGCTGATCTTCTGACTGGCTCGTCTTCCTAGCAGATGTTGGATCCCCTCACTAACGATACCAGTTGACAGCCACAAGGTTTTTGTTCCATGTGTTGTCCTATATCTGTATATCGGTAGCTCGCTCGAGAAATTGTGTAGTATTCCTAAGATGAAATGTCACTAACGAAACATTCTATGATTGATCGTTTTCCTTTCAAGAGTGAAAAAAAAGGAAACATTCTTGACCTGTTCTATGAGGATTTGGTCAGATGGTCATGGTGCAAAAAATAGCAGGACAATCCAATTTTGTAAAACCATTGTCCATGGCTGTGAGTGTAGGTGAGACTGCATGTTTGTTTTAAAGGGTTCAAAGAACGGCTATCTTATCTCCTCCGTTTTAAATTATAAGACATTTTGGCTTTTTAAGATACATTGTTTTTATTATGTATCTAGATACTGAGCTATGTATCTAGAAAGACCAAAACGTCTTATAGTTCAGAAATTTGGAATGGAAGGAGTATTTAAAAAATTGACTAATTGTATGTATGTGTGTTTAAATGACTAATTGTATTGGTTTCGTGAAAAGGAAACCCCTCCTTGGGGCGTGTCTGTATACTAACTAAAAGTTAAGGAACTTATACCTTTATTAATTCTCTGGGGAATTACAGAATATATGTTCTCCCTAAGACGCCTAATATATCTGACTATATATGGGCCATCCTTGACTGAAAGGCTCTCTTATAGTTCAGAAATTTGGAATGGAAGGAGTATTTAAAAAATTGACTAATTGTATGTGTGTGTGTTTAAATGACTAATTGTATGCGTTTCGTGAAAAGGAAACCCGGGGCGTGTCTGTATACTAATATATACAAATTAAATAATAAAGACTAAAAGTTAAGGAACTTATACCTTTATTAATTCTCTGGAGAATTACAGAATATATGTTCTCCCTAAGACACTTAATACATCTGACTAAATTAGTATACCATGTGCACTCTGAGGAGGAGCTGCATGTTTGGGTAGAAATACTCCCTTTTGTGTCCCCTTTTATCCATCTTTCTCACTTTCGAGAAATCAAGCATACTTAACTTTGTTTAAATATATAAAATAAAATATAAATATTTTATAGTACATAGTTAGTATCATTAGATAGATCGTTGAATCTATTTTCATAATAAATTTATTGAGAGATACAAATATTGTTAATATTTTCTATAAACTTAGTCAAACTTGAGAAATTTTAGCTGGCACAAATCTCATGACAAACACTTTAAATATGGACGGAGGGAGTAGAAGCTTTCATCTCAAAAGGGCACGTCGGCCCAGATGCTCTAGCTCTCGATCCATGACATGCTGATTGCTGATCATCTTATAGTCTCATGACCTGATTGTTTGTGTCCTCAGTTAGAATAGAAGGAAGAATGGATTTAGTTCTACAGAGGAGGAAAATATTAAATATGCACCTAATTTAAGTGAAAAATAGAAGAAAAGACTTACTTATCATTAAAACTGGTCCCTGCTGTCCATGTTAACTCCAGCGGGTATGGTGCCGCGGTTGAAACGGACAAGCATAAAGTTTGGACACTGGTCAAACCATGGAGATGGAGTTGTACCCCAAACTTTTTGGGCACAGTACATATACCACAGTAGAAAGATGAGAAAACACACAAGATTTCGCAAATCTCACGGCCACAAATCCTAACCGGAAACGAAGTGAAAAAGGCCCTGAAAAGCCTCACGAAATCTAGCAAGAGGCCAAAGCAGCTAAGCCCAGCCGCACGTGACGCAGTAGAGTCCAGTCCAATCCAAAAACCCTAACTCCGTCGCCCGCCGCCCGCCGCCCGCCGCAGCCATCCCCGTCGCCCGCTGCTTTGGCCCTCCACCTCACCCACCCCCAACCCAACCGAATCGGAATCCAACCCTCCTCAAGCCTCGCTACTTCCCTTCCAGCTCCCGCAAAAAATAAATTAACAAAAAAATTTGGTTAACCAGAAACCAGCGGGCGGAGCCGACGCCTTCGAATCCAAATTTTACTGGGACTCTCCTCGGCGAGCTCGCCTACCGCGCCGCCATGGCACTGCTGGTGCGTGCGCGGCTCTCCTCGCTAGACGACGACGACGACGCGTCGTCGCTCTCCTCGGCCTCCTCCTCCCCGCCGCTCTCGCCCGCCGCCGCCTCTTCCACGCCGCCGACGCCGCGCGCGCGCGCAGCGGTGCTCGCCGCCCCACGGGTCGCGGCGCAGCTCTCGTCCACGGAGGAGGACGTCAGCGAGTCCTTCGACGACACCACCGCCAGCTCCGGCGACGACGCCGACCTGGCGGAGGAGGTGTCCAACGGCTTCTTCTTCACCGTCGCCAGGGTGCCGCCGACGTCCGAGGACCCCAGCCCGGTCCCCGGCAGCGAGGCGGCGGCGGGGGTTGCCGCTGCGGCGGCGCCCGAGGGCGGGGACAGCTTGGGCGACGCGGAGGAGCCGCTGGAGGACAGCTCCGAGAGCGTCTTCCAAGTGCTCGATGCTGGCGCGAGGAACGGGTTGGATGGCGGCGTCATTGCGGATGGCGACGGTACGGACGCCGAGGGTTCGCTGGGTGGTAGCTTGCAAACTTCCGGGAGCTTCATTGGCGCACAGGATGGCGGGGAGCCTGCCGCATCAGCTGATTTCGTGACCGTTTCAGATGGTACCGTGCTGAAGGATGATGGTAAGCAGGGGGAGCAGGCTGTCAATGACGCGGAGTCTGAGCCTTTACTGATGCCTGTTGCTGGGGTCAATGACCTGGGCACCGTGGATGCTTTGGAAGGGAAGGGCGTGCCTGATCGTGAGGTTGCTGAATCACTTCCTATTCCGGGTGCTACAGAAGGAGAGGATGCTGGTGCTGAACTTTGCAGCGGCGAGTCCGATGCAAAAAGTAGTACAGCCAAGCTTGATACTAGTCCTGAATATGCTGCCACAGGAGAGGTCACATCCGACGGCGCACAAGTTCGTGATAATGTTGATAACCCAGACTCCATTGCAGATGGTGGCCATAATAAGGTAGATGAGGAAGGTGACGGTTACCACGATGCTTCTGATGATCTTACATCCATCCCAATCTCTTCAAGCGACGATGCTGTGGAACTTCTTGCAAAAGAATTGGAGGACAATGTGCCTACTTCCAAAGGCACACTCTTTGGTTTGGATGATTCGGATGATGCAGAGATCAATGGCGATGATGACTATGAAGAGGAGATGAATGGAAAGGAGGTTGAGCTTATAGCTTTGATCGAGCTTCTAAGGGCTGCAAGCAGCTCACCTGAACAAGGCAAGGCTAAGGTTTTCCCAGTTGAATCTTCTGAACCCAGGCAGCTGCCTCCTACTGTAGCCAGCAATGCTAGGACGAGCATGGCTTCTGCTCCTGTGCCAGAAGTAACTGCTGACCCTGAGAAAGAGATGACCGACGAGGAAAAGAAGATATACAGAAAGGTGGACATGGCACGAATCAAGTACATGCGTCTTGTTCATAGATTGGGGTATGATACTAACCATCAGGTACCAGTACAAGTGTTGTATCGGCTTAGTCTTGTTGAAGGTTTCAGGCGCGTAAGGATGACAAACCATTCCTCAGAGATCGAGAATGCCTGGAAGAGGGCTTTGCAGCATGAGGCAGAGGGAACTGAGGACCTTGAATTCTCCTGCAATGTATTAGTCCTTGGGAAGACTGGAGTCGGGAAGAGCGCAACAATAAATTCCATCTTCGGGGAAGATAAATCCAAAACAAATGCTTTTCTACCGGCAACATCATCTGTGAAGGAGATTACTGGAGTTGTTGATGGTGTTAAGTTTCGTGTCATTGACACCCCTGGGCTTGGGACTTCGGCCAAAGATGACAAATCAAATAGGAAAGTGCTCAAAGCTGTTAAGAAGTATATGAAGAGATGCCCTCCAGATATTATTCTGTATGTTGATAGGCTTGATACACAGCGAGAGGAGGCAAATAGCCTATCTCTCTTGCGAGGCATTACCAGTGTGCTAGGCCTGTCAATATGGCCCAGAACAATTATTACTCTCACTCACTCAGGAGCAGATCCCCCTGAAGGCCCTAATGGTTCCGCGGTGAACTATGATATGATTGTGACCCATCGAACTCGTGCAATTCAGCAAAGCATCCGGCAGATAACTAATGATCCTCGAATTCAAAATCCAGTGGCCCTTGTGGAGAACCATCATGAATGTCAGAGGAACGCAGAAGGTGAAAAGGTGCTTCCTGATGGCCTTATCTGGAGGCGGCTCCTCCTTCTCCTATGCTACTCACTGAAGATGATTGCTGAGATTGACAGTCTCTCAAACCGTCGTGCGTCTTCTACAAGTTTTTTAGGTCGCTTTTTCCAGGTGCCTCCAATTCCTTACTTCTTATCATCTTTGTTGCAATCTAGAGAGCACCCTAGGCGTTCCAATGAACATAATGTTGGGAGTGTGGACTCAGATTTTGACCTAGATGAATTGTTGAACGGGGACCAAGAGGATGAAGAAGATGACTATGATCAGCTTCCTCCCTTCAAGCCACTAAGTAAATCCCAGGTTGCAAAGCTCTCTAAGGAGCAACAAAAGTTGTATTTTGATGAATATGATTACCGAACTAAGCTTCTTCAGAAGAAGCAGTTGAAGGAACAGCTCGAAAGATTTAAGGAAATGAAGAAGAAAGAGGGCGATGATAATGATGTACCTTCTGATGATGATCATCCCGATGATGGATATGATACAGATAGATATCCTATGCCAGAATGGACCTTGCCATCTTCATTTGATTCTGATGATCCTGTGTACCGCTATCGGTGCCTTGTGTCTACACCAAACCTCCTGGTGCGCGCTGTTAACAATCCTGATGGATGGGATCATGATTATGGATTTGACGGTGTGAGTGTCCAACATAGCCATGATGTTGCTAACAAATATCCAGCTTCTCTGTGGGTTCAAGTTAACAAGGACAAGAGAGAGTTCACCATCCATTTGGATTCCTTGATGTCAGTTAAGCATGGAGACTATGCCTCAAGCCTGGCTGGCTTTGACATCCAAACAATGATGAACCAGCTTGCTTACACCCTCAGAGGGGAGACCAAATTCAAAAACTTCAAGAAAAACGTCACTACCGGTGGTTTATCCATGACTTTTTTGGGAAATACCATGGTGGCTGGAGCAAAGCTTGAAGACAAGCTTTTAGTTGGTAACAGGTTAACACTATCAGGCAACACTGGTGCTGTGTCCATGAGAGGTGATGCTGCATATGGAGTGAATATGGAGGCAACTCTTCGTGAAAAAAGCTATCCTGTAGGTCAAGGCCTTGCCACTTTGGGTGCATCCTTAGTGAAATGGCGTAAAGAGTGGACCATGGCTGCAAATTTGGATTCCCAAGTCTCTGTTGGAAGGTCTTCAAACATGGCAGTTCATGTTGATGTAAACAACAAACTAACTGGACGGGTCAGCATCAAGGCCAACACTTCAGAACAGCTGAACATTGCCCTTTTAGGTACCTGTTCAGTGATAATGTATTTGTGGAACAAGATGCACCCTGGTGCAGATCCTAATGCTGAGTAGCACTGGTTAGTGTGACAATTTTGAACCCTAATATTTTGTATCCTCTCCTTGTTCCTTCTGTTTTTCTACTTGTTGGTTATAACTACTGTTGAAGCTTGTTAGTCATTCCTCCATTCAGTCTCTTCCCTGTGCCTTCCACACTAATGTTTGGCTATTGCAAATTGCAATTCATGTATACTTTGTTATAGTATGTAGACTTGTTTACTTGTTGGATATCAGTCATATGGTCGTCCTTGTTCTTTAAATCTGTTTGTATTTATTTACAAAAAAAAATGCATTATACATTGCAAAGATCCAGAGGCACTAGTGCATTGTTGAGGTGGTTTGGCCATGTTCAAAGGAGACCTTCAGAGGCACCAGTGCATTGTGGAGTCCTAAGCCAAGCTAATAATGTGAGGAGAGTTAGAGGTAGACTAAAATTGACATGGGGGGAGGCAATAAAAAGAGATTTGAATGCTTGGGATATACCTAGAGATCTATGTTTGAATAGGAGTGCTTGGAAAGCAGCTATTGATATGCTTGAACCGTGACTTGGGGCTCTTGGTGGGTTTCAACTCTAGCCTACCCCAACTTGTTTGGGACTGACAGGCTTTGTTGTTGTTGTTGTTGTTGTATACATTGCAAACATCCAAGAACAAATATTAGATCTCTCATATATGAGCCTGAATTGCTTCCAGTGAAGTGGCTAAGGATCTTTGTTTGGCTAAGTGACTAAGGAACTGTGTTGGGCTTAATGGATAAAGAACTGTGTTGGGCTTATAATGGATAAAGAACTCTGTTGGGCTCAGCTAGCTAAGGAAATGTGTTGGGCTAAATATCTACTTAAGAAACAAATACTAAGTATATTGGGCAAATGGCTTCCAGAGTACCAGACTAATAAATGATCTAGGTTCTTTTTTTGGTCACGACTCATGGCACATACAACTCTTTTCTGAATCCACTTTGTTCTCTTCAGACTTCAGACTGTATTGTATTTCTGCTAATAGATTGCAGTTGTATCTGGTATCTTTATCTTTTCTGTTTGAGAACTGTTACAATTAGTGTTGCATGAGTCCTTGTTCTACAGTAAGCAAAGCCATATAAAGAAATGTTACATCCTTGTCAGTATGCTTATAGTATTAGTAGCAATCGCCAGTGATATGTATTTTGACCTTTGAAAACTTTCAGTAAAGACTGGGTAAAAAATGTCAAACTTGATTAGAATTGAAAACTTTAAGTAAAGACTGGGTAAAAAATGTCAAACTTGATTAGAATTGCCTTGGCATTTACGCCATGGAAATTTTGACTGGGGTGTCTGCTTATCGAACAAACCACTGGAATAGTTTGCTCAGTTCAATAGTTTTATCCATATTTCATTGAATTGTTGTTCAAAGGAGTTCTCAAAGCTTTTACTTTGATCTGTCTTAAGAAATCCTTTGAATTTTCTGACATACTTAATGTTGCTGTATTCAGAACTCCCAAGATCCAAGCAGTCACAGGTTGGCAAGCACATCATTTGTGCACCCAGCTGAAAACTGCACACTCTGGCAACTTGCTAGGAATGGAAGTTGAACCATCGCTTTCTGTCAAGATTCGAGATAAGTGTAGCTGTGCTGGCATTTTTTTTTTTTTTCCATCCAGTGCGCAGTTGGTGGCCAACTTCATGACTGTGATGAGTGACTCAACTTAT
Organism: Miscanthus lutarioriparius; assembly: GCA_904845875.1. Lineage (NCBI taxonomy): Eukaryota > Viridiplantae > Streptophyta > Magnoliopsida > Poales > Poaceae > Miscanthus > Miscanthus lutarioriparius. The sequence goes on from CAJGYO010000002.1 coordinate 139,689,295, forward strand.
TATGTCAAAAATTGTAATTAGTAACACGTTTGATGAATCATAATGCCCCCAAAAAAATTGCTGTCTTTTTTGGCCTCCCTTTCATTAAGCAGTTTCATCCCTTCTAATCAGAAGACACAAAAAGTGTGGCCCCTGAAAATTTAGTTTCTGATAGCTTGTCTTTAGGCAGGCAATACAAAAAGTGTGGCCCCTGAAAATTTAGTTTCTGATAGCTTGTCTAATTGTCTTTAGGCGGCAACATATTGTCATGATTTACACGCTAAATTTGCAGCATATCATATTGGTGAAGTCCTTTGTTTCTGCTAATATCCTTGGCAATTTCTTTGTGGATATCTGGAGATAAGATAAGGTGCTCGAGAAAGCAAACAAGAGGATTGGCCCACTGGGTTTGGCTTGCCCTTGCAAGTGGGAGGCAGTCTTTTTCATTATTGTTTAGAATAGGATTCGTATTCCATTAATCCATAGGAAAAGTGGAGTCCAATTCAAAGGTGCTTTCTTTTAGCTATATAAAAAGGGCCTCCTTTTATTCTTCTTTTTCTGGGTGACTTCTGTGTGTTCTGTCCAAGTTATAATAATGATATGATATTGCACATATAACAAACGATATGATACTGCAAAAATATATCCCGAAAAAGAAGCTTTCAGCTTCCTTGCAAGATGCAGCTTTGTTGAATAGGTAGTCTTTGATCTCTCATTGAACTCCTAGATCTGTTGAGGTTCGTTGCTTGAAATTTGCAAGTGTTCAAATCATTAGTCTTTCATGGGCACGTAGCTGGATCCATGGTTCCTAAAAAAATCCCAGCAGCGCTCCCCAGATCATAAGGAAGGAAATGAATGGCCTTTCCTCACAACCAAATGAATCACCTTGACATGCAAAGGGGGAAGCCTTCTGTCAACCATATCAGTTTCTAGACGCTTCTTTGCAAGAAAACAATGAATTCAACATTTCAACTCATGAACATGGTCGCCTCTCGGCTAGGATTAAAGCATCCAACAACTGAACAGATCAATAAGGCAGTGAAGAAGTGATAGTTTCAGACAAGAGCATATAGATAATAAAAAGATCACCACTAGAAGAAGAATTTTCTGAACCAAACCAGATGAGATGGAAGCAAAGGTGGACACGCAAAGCAGGAAGATTATTGTTTTCTCATAGCTATTCACAGGTTCCCCTTATTACAAGATTTCTGGAAAACAAGTTCATGGATACAAAAGTTTCAGATCTCCCTCTTGAACCCACACCCATGACCCATGCCATGCATGAACTTCCTAAGATCTCAGACTCTCCAAAGACCAGAGACATGGACTACGTACCTCGTTCTTTTTTTCCATTCACACCATCATACCCATATAGCCATACCCATATCTACCTAGTTAACCAGCCCTCCATGCGTTCATGTTCATGGTGCAAGCAGCAAGCTCCATAATTTACAAGACAAGCTCCAGTTCTTTTTATGGTTCAGTTCTTTGCAGATCTGACCAAGACATGGCCACACAAGCGGCCATGCTCTTGCAAACCCAGATCTCGGTTTGTGTTTTATGTGTGACCCCAGGGAGCCAAGAACATGACTCTCCTTATGGGGTCCTCGGCAGCCGAGCCGCGGCAGTCAGCGCCACGGCTCGGTTCGCTGGCCGGCCTGGCCGCCGGTGTGGCGGCGGCGCCGTAGGAGCGCCGGAGTTTCTCACGGAGGGCCTGCTTGACCTCGTGAGCCCAGGAGCCTTCCCCGGCCGGCAGTTGAGGGGGTTTCATGGCTGGCTGGCTGCCTTGCCAAAAGACCAAAAAATCCTACAGCAGTGGTATGGCCGAGGCCGAGCAACCAGAGTGTGTGTGCAGAGAAATGGGAGTAGATTCATCAGACGCTTCGTGGTGTGGGGTTATTTATAGGCGGGGGAGGGGCAAAAAGGGAATTCCACTGCGTGCTGGTGTGCGCCCGGTATCGGGTTCCAAAGGGCAAAGGACCCCTTTTTTTCGAAAAAAAAAGGCAAAGGGATGCGAAGTGGAACCCGGCTAGCTGGCCGGGTAGTGTTGTTTAGTTGGGGTTCCTTGATGGCTTTGCATTGTCATTATCATGGCGTTGATTACAATTTAAAAACAGTGGTGATCAAATGGCCTTTGGTGACTGGCTGCAGGCCCCGTTCGGCTTGCTGAAACTTTGCTGAAACTGGCTGAAAAACACTGTTATGGCTGAATTGTTGTGAGAGATAAAACACTGTTCCGGCTGAAAAAAGAAGCCGAACAAACCGGCTTTAAGGTAAGCCGAATGGGGCTTTAAGGTAAGCCAGCTTTCAGGTAAGTCTAGAAAAATCTTGCAAGAGTTCAAGTCAGAATGGTGGAATCTGATTTAGTAAGGAGTGGTTTTGTTTTGGATGATTTGGTTTCAAATGGCGCCAGCAGAATCTCAACTAGTTGCTCCGTTGATCTATTATTCCTAAGTTTTTGGAGTTGAAGGATCCGAAGCTGGATTGGACACACATAAGGCTTGTTTAGTACTCACCATGTTCTAAATTATAAGTTGCTCTATCTTTTCTAAAAATATTGCCTCGTACATAATATATATCTTGATCACTTAGCAAAAAGCTGCTATTGCTCTTATAAAAGACAAAAGTGACCAGTGGCGGAGGCCGGGCTCGTCGCCGACGTTCAAAAGGAAAATTTCTTTATATCAAAGTAGAACCCTATAATTTTCTTGCTAAATATTTTGCATAATAATAATTGTTTGGGCTCCTAAAAGTTTCTGGCTTCGCTAATGGAGCTGACTTATAAAAGGAGTACAAATTAATTATAAGTTGAAAAAACCAAACAATGCGTTTTTTCATCTTTTTTCTGACCGTATTTCTCCCCATAGCCACTCTTTGCACTAAAACGTATAAACCTGGTTAGACTAGTTTTTTCTGATCATGTTTTTCTCCATTTATATAGCTTCTCAGAAAAGCTATACCACACACCTTATCATTATCAATCTTCTTGAACGACACTACTATTATATATCGACTCTTTTTACTCTGAATCGTAGTACAGGTACAGACGCTCACATACATTCATACACACGCTCACCCCCTATTAACAAGCACACATCCTATCTCACTATAAACACCTCCAAAATAGGTAGGTTTCAAGATTCATGAGTCGCCACATACGCTTGTCTGTTGACAAACACGATCACCTACCACATGAATAATATTGTTAAATCGTCAAATACTAAAATAAATCCAGAAAAATAGGAGTAGCTCCATTAATGACTAACTCGGGTGGTCAAATTTCACTACAGAACTTAAATAGATGAACTACACTCAGTTAGTATATATTAAAACATTTTGACCGACCGCCCCTATGTATAATTTCTAGCTCCACTACTAGATGACCGGGTAGAGGTGCGCCGGCAGCACCAGCGAGGTGGCCATGAAGGTGTCGTTCTTGGACTCACTGAGGTCCACAGCCTCCATTCCCTGGTCAACTTGCTCTAGGGGAACCCCTGCAGCTGCAGGAGCCTGCCGAAGGGCATGACGCTTATGGCGGTGCTGAGCGACGTCGCGATGCAGGCGCGACAACCGATGCTTAAGGAAATGAATCGTAGGTCGTTCTCAGCGAGCGCAATGTCGAACCAAGGGCAAAGCCAAGGGGAGGGGGGAGGGGCCATGCCCCCCTACCCTCTAACATCACAACATTTTTTACTTAGTATATAATTTAATAATCTATATTTATATTGGAAAAACATGATAAAAACTTCTTATCATATATATTTTTATATCTTCTGGACAACAAAATAACATAAAATACAATTAGAATAGAATAGTTAGATTTATCTAAACTTATTTGCCTACCATATTAGGACACATTTAATAAAAATTTAGGTTTTATGCTAAATGTATACTTACACTCTATTATATCTTCATTTTACTGAACATGTACTTAACTATTGATGACAATTTGGTGGCTATCAATACTTTATCATTATCAAGCGGCACTATTATTATATGTTGACTCTCTTTTTACTCTAAATCACAGTGCAGAAACAAACTCTCACATACATGTACACACATGCTCACCCCTATTAACAAGCACACATCCTATCCTACTGTAAATACCTCCAAAATACTATGCTAGTACGTTTCGAGATTCATGAGTCACCACACGAGCTTCGCTGTCGACACAGACACGATCAAACTATGCTCGGTTCATATATATCGAAACTTTTTGACCGACCCTCCAATATATAATTTCTGGCTCTGCCATTGCTCAGAACATAGACAAGCATGCTTGGTCATTACCTTCCATAATTGTTTTTAAGCAAAACTTAATACATAGTTGATGAGGTGAAGGACAAATCCCGTAGGCTGTACTATTTTCCATGCGCAACAATGTCTTCATATAATTTTGTGTGTGTTAGTAATCAAAGTTTTCAATGTCTAACCGTACAAACACATCTTGTGAACCACAACTTTCTGCTAGTAGTTTTCCTGTAAAAAGAACTGCATGCATGCGGCTAGAATTATTTTCCTATTTAGACGATTTAGAGAAAATGTAATAAAGTAAAGTAGGCGAAAGTGTAATAAAGTAAAAGAGACATAAGGGTTGGCATCAGATTTTCGCTGAGCTATAGAAAAAAGAGAGAAAAGAGAAGAATAGTAGGCTGCACACTTGTAGGCAGCTAATGCACATGCTCTAAGAAAATTTGTGAGAGATCAAGATGGATTAGATGTTAATGATCTAATGTGGTTCACAAGCTACTATATGAAAAGGCTATTAGTTGGTTGTATATGCCCTTACTTGAGTGAACCTATATCCTGATGATATTCCACCGCTCATTTCTGGGTGAAATGAAGTCCAAGATCATGGATTTCATTCGAGTAAAATAAAGATGCAGATTGTCAGCCTGTTCGCTTGCTCGTAAACGATCGTAAATTTCCAGCCGGGAACAGTGTTTTTCTCTCACACCAAACCAGCCAGCAGTAAATAATCCACGATACGATACGGCCTCCCGAACAGGCCGTGTAACACCCTAGGCTTGCCACATGACACAGGCCCACTCTACCGAGGGGTGGGCTCCACTTACATAGCAACCCGCTTGTGCTTTCGTCCTCGCTTCGCGCAAAACGGTTAACCGAAGGTTACTACATATTATTGGCCTGGTTGTCCCTCAGTTCCCAGTACGGTACTAAACCTCGCGTGAACCGCGCTCCACGACGCTACAGTACCCCCCGTGTACATCATCCGAGCTACAGTAAACCCGCTTGGGACCCGACCGACTCGACTCGGTGCTACAGTGCTCACGACTACCCCCGCGGGCAGCTACAGCCACACGGCCCAGCACTATTTTATTCGGCCCATGAGCTAGGTCTCGGTTGGCTAGGTTTCTCAACTTAACACGAGTGTTTATTTTTTTTCAAATTTATTGTATGATTTAATGGCATTGGTTTTTTTTTCGTGGTAACGAGTTGACAACGATACACTTATAGTGAATTGATCAATCTCGATATTTGTTAGCTCAGTCTCAATTTTTTGAGAGTACTTATATGCGTAGAGTGTGCCAGAGTGAGTGCGTGTTGTATGAGTGTTTATGCATCTCTACTCACATTAGAGCAAGACTACTAATATAACATGTTGTTTGCTGTATGAAAATTTACAGCTCACCTACCGGTAGTACTTAACTTACTGGTAGTATGCCCGTGCTAACGCTACGGTGACTTTTCGGTTGTGGTAACGCATCAAGGGCGATACAACAGAAACAAGCGTAATAAGAAACTAAAGATAAGAAGATAACAAGTGCAAACTATGGAGTCTAACTCAGATAAAGCATGATGCAATCATTTAGCGACAAAAATAGATGACCTGAAATAATAAAAGTGTATGACAATGACACAAAGATAAAAGGAACATGAAGGCCACAGATTGATCCACGTCATCAAACAAGGACATATGTACACACTTCCTTTGAATACGAAACAAAGCAAATATCACTCCCCTGGAGATCATTTGAATAGAAGGATGTGACATTACATCGAGCATATATTTTCATACTATCCTAAATAAAGGCCAGATTGATCCACGTCATCAAACAAGGACGTATGTACACACTTTCTTTGAATACGAAACAATGCAAATATCACTCCCCTAGAGATCATTTGAACAGAAGGATGTGACATTACATCGAGCATGTATTTTCATACTATCCTAAATTTCCCACCATGTGTCAACAGAACAGAACTTCATCAACAAAACACCAAAATTCACCATCCATTTGTCATTTTGTTCCTTTCAAAGTTGTGTCTTTTGGCATCCATTCAGCATGTTAACAGCAGCTAGCATCTAGCACTCTAAACTTCCAGAATATGGTTATTTCCTGAAATAATAGTATTTTTCTCTCCCGACTGGCCCTGTTCGCTTGAACTTATCAGCCGTACCGTTTCAGCGAAATAACATTATTTTTCTCTCACAACAAATCAGCATCAGCATCAGCATCAGCATTTGCCGTTTTTCCAGCCAGCCGAACAGATACAATTTCTAAAACTTCAGAGCATAGACCTTTTGAGACATTATTAACAATTTGCTGATATTTTGTCACAATAACAAATGTACTTCCTATCAGATACAATCTGAAGGGTGGGCTTGGTGCAAGCGGTAGAGTCTTACCGTATGTGACCGAAAGGTCCCGGGTTCGAGTCGTGGTCTCCTCGCATTGCACAGGCGAGGGTAAGGCTTGCCACTGAAAGGTCCTAATATGGCTAGAGGGGGGGTGAATAGCCTATTTAAAAATCTACAAATCAACTAGAGCAATTTGATTAGTATGACAAATAGCGTAATGCAAACTTGCTCTAGCTCTACAAGGGTTGCAAGCCACCTATCCAACAATTCTAGTTGCAATGAATACTTAGGCACACAAACTAGCTATGTAATTACTCACTAAGAGCTCTCAACCTTGCTACTCTAAAGAGCTCAACTAGATGAATGTAAATAATAAAGCAAGCTCTCAATTCTAATTATACTAAAGAGCTTGTATCAACTAGTTTGCAAGAATGTAAATGAGTGAGTAGAGTGATTATACCGACGTGTAGGGGATGAACCAATCACAAGATGAATATATAGCCAATCACCGGGAGAATGACAAAGAAGAGAGACAATCGATTTTCTCCCGAGGTTCACGTGCTTGCCAACACGCTACGTCCCCGTTGTGTCGACCAACACTTGGTGGTTCGGCGGCTAAGAGGTGTTTCACAAACCTCGTCCACATGATTGGACACTGCAAGAACCGACCTACAAGTGAGGTAACTCAATGACACGAGCAATTTACTAGAGTTACCTTTCGGCGCTCCGCCGGGGAAGGTACAACTCCCCTCACAATCACCGAAGACGGCCACGAACAATCACCAACTCGTGCCGATCCTTCACCGCTGCTCCAACCGTCTAGGTGGTGGCAACCACCAAGAGAAACAAGCGAAATCCGCAGCGCAACACGAATACCAAGTGCCACTAGATGCAATCACTCAAGCAATGCACTTGGATTCTCTCCCAATCTCACAATGATGATGGATCAATGATGGAGATGAGTGAGAGAACTTTGGCTAAGCTCACAAGGTTGCTATGTCAATGAAAATGTGCAAGAGATTACCCTTAAGCCGGCCATGGGGCTATAAATAGAGCCCCCATCAAATAGAGCCGTTGTACCCCTTCACTGGGCAAAACACGCTCTGACCGGACGCTCCGGTCATACCGACCGGACGCTGGCCCTCAGCGTCCGGTCGCCCGATGGACGCCACGCGTCACCAGCTTCAAACGCTGTTCGTCAGATTTCAACGGCTACGAAGCTGACCGGACGCTCCGGTCAAAACTGACCGGACGCTGAAGCCCCAGCGTCCGGTCGTTTTCAGTAAGCTCCCCGAGGCATGTTTTTTCGACCGGACGCGTCCGGTCCACCTTGACCGGACACAGACCAGCGTCCGGTGCTCAACCTTACTCACTGTGCCGTCTGACAGCTCGACCGGACGCAGCCTTTCAGCGTCCGGTCGCTGAGTGACCCAGCGTTCGGTCAGTAGACCGACGCCAGCATCATTTCGACCAACTCTATTTCAACTCTAACTTCTTCACCCTTGCTCAAATGTGCCAACCACCAAGAATTTTGCATCCGGCGCAATAGAAAATAGACATTTCATTTTTCCAAAAGCGCCGAATCCACTGGATCCTGCAAACACCTTGTGCACATGTGTTAGCATATTTTCACAAATATTTTCAAGGGTGTTAGCACTCCACTAGATCCTAAATGCATATGCAATGAGTTAGAGCATCTAGTGGCACTTTGATAACCGTATTTCGATACGAGTTACACTCCTCTTAATAGTACGGCTATCTATCCTAAATGTGATCACACTCACTAAGTGTCTTGATCACTAAAACAAAATGGCTCCTACATTTTATACCTTTGTCTTGAGCCTTTTGTTTTTCTCTTTCATCTTTTCCAAGTTCAAGCATTTGATCATCACCATGCTATCACCATTGTCATGATCTTCGTCATTGCTTCATCACTTGGAGTAGTGCTACCTATCTCATAAACATCTTGATAAACTAGGTTAGCACTTAGGGTTTCATCAATTAACCAAAATCAAACTAGAGCTTTCAGCCACTGACACCCTTCCCCAGACCCCGCACAGAGCGGGAGCTCTCTACCATGGGTACACCCTTTATCAGATACAATCTTACAATGCAACGTAGAGGTACGGAAACAAAGTTATTTATTGATCAATCAACTATCGTTATGGCTAAGCACTAACCCACAAAAGAATAGCAGAAACGGATAGATCATTCTTTGCGAATATGAGGGAAGTACATGTTACTGTGCCCTGTTTCCTTGAATTTGACATCAGGCTCATTACCTAGCAAATCCCATAATTTCACTCGCACTAAAGCACCCTGAAAAAAGAAAATTGTATATTCAAAAGCATGAAGCCAATGCTAAAATTAGAAACATCATCTAGATATCAAAAGCGCAATGTTTAATGTAACTTAGTCTAACTGCGTAACTTGTCTATTTTGTCATTACTGATCAATAATTATGTACACTGCAGAGTCACTGATAAACAATACACATTTTCATCGTGTCACTGTCACATACTGTATCAGAGTCACTGATACAGGAAAAGAAAGAACAAAGAAAATAGCCCAAAGCTATACCTTTGCACCATATTTTGCCTTCAATTCCGAGTTTCCACCAGTATAATCATATTGATGATGGGTGTTCAGTATATAAGTCAAGTTCTAGTTTCTCTTTTCCAATGCATTTATAATAGGCACAACCTCACTTTTTATGCTGCTTGGACTTATACAACAATAGTTAATAATTAGAAGAAATATAATTAACCACTCTAGAGAAAAATTAATTGGTACATACACTCAAGTTTGCAAAAACTGTTATAATAAAGCTCTCATGTGTATTGCCATTGGGGTCAAGCTCTCCCGTGTCCAACAACAAGGTTGAGGTGCCCAAAATCAATATCATGGCATCATCACTAACCATACATAAAACCTGGGAATTTAACAATAGAGCATTTAGTCAGCTTCCAATTCCACGGTATGATGACAATGAAATTGCATTTGAGACAACAGTTATCCAATACCAGTACATGATTAGCACCAAATTAGCAGTGGGCAACACTAATACTCTAATCCAATAGCCACATCAATTTGCGTATGTAATACAAGCTGGAATTCTATAAAGCCTTCTTCTTAGTGTGTGCTTTCTACACAATTTACAGCTAAAATAACTGCAGCATGGTTACCATATATCACTATAAAGACTTCATTTAACCATTAGAAATATCTTCCATGACCTGGCACTATAACCTTTGTCCTCAAGGTTTAAACTATATATCACTAAACTATTATAGAAAGAGGACGCTCAACACAACCATTAGCACCAGGCCGCCTTCGCAACCAGCCTGGTGCACATCATCAAGCATACTTTTCCTTTTACTCATTCTTTTTATTGTTGTATTTTTGGAGATAGAGCAGTTATTTTGTAGGCTATGTTGTACTGCTCTTTGCTTATGAAAACTACCGCAAGAGCGCATGTAATATATACTTATGTACTGCTCTTTTTCTTTTCCAATGTAAAACAACATATGTAATATATATACACCTATGTATGTATATATTTGCGTACTATTCTTAATTATTTTTGAACCCATAAATATAACATATATTTCATATATACATCGTCTACCCTCTGCTAACCCACGCGCACGAGGGCGCGTGCCATGTACTTCTAAGCTGAAAATTATAGCCTTTGCTGCTTTACAAGTTATCTGTCGGGGTCCAGCCAGCACGCACAATACATGGGCAGCTATCAAGCATGAGGTAAGTTGCTCATACATGCACATTCCATGTCCTTATCTTACACTTAGCATACCAGATAGACCTAACAAAATCAAATCCATAACCAGATATGCAGCTTGATCTCCATGGACAATGGCCTTTCTGACTATGAACCAAAATACTAAGAAGCTCATCAGCGCCATCTCAACCCAGATGTTTAGTTACTCCTGCAACCACTTTGTGTAGAAAATATGTATAATTATGTCCAACCCAGCATTGCTACTAATCAAGTCGCCTAGTATACAAGGCCACTTTGTGCTATACACTGTCATGCAATGTATAAAGTACCATGAGATCAGAATATTGCTAGAGTTATGTATTATGTAATATATATAGCTATCCTGCTATCAAATATGTGTCATGCATGTGCTCTAGGTAAAAAAAAAACCTGAATATTTCAGGCTCCCTATATTACATACTTACATTTAACTCATTGCATGTATTTCTGCCTAACTCGCATCGTGCGCAACGTACTAGTGTGCCTTCAAGCGAGTTTGAAGCCTGCGTGCGTGGGATGGAGGGCGCGGGGGTGAGAAGTCTGACATCACACATCAAACATCGGCCGTCGGATACATTCTGATGTTTTATTAGCTCTTGATTTCAACAGAGACAAATTTTTGTGTGTATTTTTCTAGGTGTACAATAGTTGGAGGCTTTCAGCAGAGGATGTTTTTGACTAGTATAATTTTGATTGGTCCATTATAGTAGAGATCTATAACCTATTATTTTTTGTTTCTTTTTTAATAGAAATTTATTTATTTTCCTTGTGCATAAGCTATCTGTAAATATACCTTCCGTTTCTCTTTTCTCTCTCTTTTTTTTCTTCGCATCTATATAAAATCTATCTATAATAACCCTTTACTGTACTCGTATTTTAAAAAAAGATTCAGGCACTGATGCTGTGGTGCACTGCTGGCCTGCTGCCCCCTCCTGTTTTTGTCTTGTACCATAGCGGCAGGAATCATAGGAGTACTCGCTCGCAGCCATGTTCCCTTGTCGAGGCGAATTATTGGAGGCCCCGGCCCGCGTGCCGTGGTGTCCACCATGCAGGTGGCCAGCTGGCGAGTGACGTCCGCACAGTCCAGCGCAGGCGCGGTTGTGCACGTCGCCGTCGTGGGCCCCGCACCCTGACTCGGCCACGCACTCACTCCCTTGCGCCTTGTGGGCCCCGCCAATCACTCTCGCACGGTCGACGGTCGCTGGCTCGCTGCTAGCCCGCCACCGCTAGACCGTATCGACTACTCGTATCAACAAACAAAACAAGTGCTTCTTATAGAAATATATATATATATATATATATAAATACACTTATTATTAGTAAATAAAAATATTTTTGTATATATAAAGAAATGTTTCTAGATAGTGGCTTTGTTTTTTCTAAATATATATTGCAGACATAATGCTAGATGCATACTGATATCTATTACTTGAGATATGAGAAAGCTAAGAGGATTTGGAATTAACAGATTCCTTGTAGAGAATGTTTCTGTTCCTTCTGAGCTAAGGTTGCGTTCCTGTGGCAATGTTTTGTTTGGTGTAGCCGTCGCATGCAGGTAACCGGTGAGCGAGCGATCACCTTCATCACTTGACTTGCGCGCCCAGTGGCGAAAGCGAACACTAAACTGTAGGCTAAGCTGCTGAGGGTACGACACGGAAACGGATTCAAGGTGGGATGATAAACCTACTCCAATCATAAACACGATCATATATTCTCCCTGTTTCAAAATATAAAATGCATTCATTATACCATCATTAATCTTCTCTGACTTTAACCAGTTCTTTTTTTTAGAAAAGTACCTTAGCTGTTGGAGTATATAAGAGCAACTCTAACCAAGACCTTATTTGAGCCCTCACACATTTTAAGGATTTAAACACGTGAAAAAGCTCTTCAACCGAGCTTCTATTTAGCCCCCAATAAATGAGGGGTTCTCATCGTCTCTCATGAAATCCCAGATATGGCCATGTAGGAGCCCTCATCCTTCCATCTACTTCTCTTTGCTCTCTTCACACAAAGCTCACAACTGGAGCCGATTAGTAGAGCCTATGATAAAATAGTGTAAAGTAAAAAGATTAGGAGATTGGTTAGAATGCTGAGAAGTGGAGGCTGAAACATGGATGATGAGAACGAGGAGGTGGGCAAAATTTGAGGGTTTAGTTTCGAGCAACCGAGATGGAACAGTAGTGGGCCTAGATTAGAGTATTTTTGTCCTTGGATTAACCAATTTGATCCACGAGGCCCACGAACCAATCCGGCCCATAGGGAGCGGAAGTAGGCCATCCCAGTCATCGTTCCTCGCCTCGAGGGCCTAGGCAAACTGCTGGGCTTTGTGATAAGCACAGGGACGTGGGCACACGTGCAGCTGCCTCTCCCAACACCCAACCCAACGACCCATCCCAGTTCCGTGACGTCTCTTCCTCTCTTCCCTTCACATCCATCTCCGCAGGCGCAGAGCCGAGAGCCCTCCCGTTCCTCCCTTCACTCCGCCGCCCGGATTCAGAGCAAGAGGAGGCAGAGGCAGGCATGGCAGCGATGCTTGTGGGCGCGCTGCGGAGGGGCAGTGGATGCCGCGGCGGCTCGCGCCTCCTCGCTCAGTCGCTTCGCAGATTCGTGAGTTCCCTCCCTCTCCTCGCATTCGGTTCAGTTCTCGCCCCACTCAGCCGGGAGGATGGTGGCGTTGCTCTGAGACAACTTAGATGCGCTCGCGCCGCGCTAATCTATCGCACGAGCCTGCTTCTCATCGCGGTGTCGGAATCGGTTCCCCGGTGGTAGTTCCGGATCAAGCGACTTGAGGGCGGGCAGACCGCGAGGGCGAGTTCACAATTCACATCGGTTCAGGGCTTCGAGTTTGCTCTCTGTAGGTGGTTTTGTGCTTATCTATCAGGTGTGTCTGTGTCCGTCGTCTAGGTGAGCACGCTGGTCGTAGCGGAGCACGAAGGTGGGTTCGTCAAGCCGTCGTCGCTGAGCGCATTGGCCGCCGCGGAGGCCATTGCCAAGGACAACAAAGTTTCTGTCCTGCTGGGTGGTTCCGGGCCGGCGCTTCACAAGGCTGCCGACCATGCCGCGTCCAGCCATCCACTGGTGTCTGAGGTACTGTGCTGCCGTTTGGCCCCCCTGTTCACTCCACTGATCACGTGTTTGTGGCTTTGTGCCACAGTGCCAGTTTCCTGCCTTTCAGCTCAACCCGAAGGAGGAGGTGAACCATGCTAGAAGACAGATCGTTCTTCGGGACGATTCTCTGCTTATCAAGTTGGTTTTGTATCACTGCAGGTGCTCGTGGCGGATTCGGAAGCCTTGGCGCATCCTCTGGCTGAACCGTGGGCTGAGCTGCTCCGTTCCGTTCAGCAGAAAGGAGGCTATTCTCATGTTATAGCTTCATCCACGTCGTTCGGGAAGAATTTGCTTCCACGTGCTGCGGCCCTTCTTGATGTCTCCCCTGTTACTGATGTCACTGCTGTAAAGGAGCCACACGTCTTTGTGAGGTCTGGTATTCTGCTGTTTGCTGCGATCTTTAGCATTTTATTTAGTATATATGGGCCCATTTTTTGTAACTTGGAAAACAGTCCATGCACCTCAATTTATAAGTTCCTATTTTTTCTGATCATCTGTTGTCACCTGAACAACTGCTAATATTAGGGATCTCCAGATCTCCCAGTATCAAAGTGTGGCAGAATATCAAATGCCCCTCTATTTGCTAGTTTATGCTTGACCTGAAGTGATAGCTTACTCTTACTGAGATCTGTTGCACTGTTTGTCGGTTTTATTAATTATCATCCTCCTTGCTCACTTCCCCGCCTAATGTGTATTAGTTTATGGGTGTTAAAATGCATGAGCTTAAAGACTGCATTCCATAGAATGGTCACATTTGGCCATTCACATAAGTCCATCACTGCCTTTTGTGATGTTTCCTTTTGTTGGGGATTCATGCTTTAGCGTAGAATTCAATGTTAAATGTCATCCAATTGATGTATGTATGACTTCAGGCCAATTTATGCTGGGAATGCACTTTGTACTGTGAAATATACCGGAGAGGAACCTTGCATGATGAGTATTAGATCAACTTCATTTTCCCCAACTACTGAGGCTATGTCTGAAACAAAGGTTGCACCTATCACCCAGGTTGATCTCTCTTTCCTCAGTGAAGGTTTGTTTGGTTCCTTCACCATATTCTTCTGTTAAGAATCAGCAATCTTTCTGAATTACTCTTATTTGTTTTGTGTTGCTCTAATAATGTTCTGACTTATACAAGTCTCGTACTAATTGAGGATCACTAGATTGATTTTCCTCTCCACATAACTTTTATAAAGTTGAAACAGGCTGCAGGAAAAAAAAAACCCGCTTTTGATAACTTAGTCCTGTATAAAGGGTAGACCCAGTGCCAGAGGCTCCCACATGAGTGGGGTCTGGGGAAGGGAAAAACCGAGGCAAGCCTTTTCTGCGATAACCCAGCGACCTGGTGACTCCTCTCACCTTGCACCAGGCTTGCCCTTCGATAACTTAGTCCTGTATACTTGATTTAATATTTTTTTTCACATCTGAATAGTACCTTTTCTTTTGAATCTTAGGGAAATCTTCATGGGTGAATCTGACATCCCAAGACACAGAGCGGCCTGATCTTGCAAATGCACGTGTAGTAGTCACCGGAGGCAGAGGTTTAAAAAGTGCTGAAAATTTTAAATTGTTGGAGCAGCTTGCTGAGAAACTTGGTGCAGCAGGTTTGACCTTCTATCTGTTTTTTTTTTCTTCCGTGTCCATACAATTATTTTTATCTTGGTGGCCTGAAATCTTGCAAAATTCATTCCCTGCAGACTGTTTTTCTGATTGATTATTTCTCTTTTCTGTAGTGGGTGCGACTAGGGCTGCTGTTGATGCAGGTTATGTTCCAAATGACCTTCAGGTAAGACTGCTAGTCTACTGTGAGTTCTGTTTGATCCGGCTAATCTATAGTTGTAATGCCTTGTACTGCTATTAAGCTAGCCTTATTACCACCATGCTCAACATTTTTTCGCGATCGGGCCATTGCTCAACATCATGTCAGCTTCTCCAGTTCATTGCTGTTTTCTTCTTCTGAACAACTATAAAGTTCATTGCCGGCTCATTTTATTCATGCAATGTGTTTTCTGTCCTCAGGTTGGTCAGACAGGGAAAATTGTCGCACCAGAGCTTTATATGGCTTTTGGAGTATCTGGAGCAATACAACACTTGGCAGGAATGAGAGATTCGAAAGTTATTGTGGCTGTTAATAAAGATGCTGATGCCCCCATATTTCAGGTTCCTCCTCGCATTTAATAAGTTACGTATTGTCCACCAGTATTAGCTAGAAGTCCTCAAAATTCTAAGCCAACCGGCCATTGGTATTCTCCAGGTTGCAGATTACGGACTGGTTGCTGATCTGTTCGAGGTTCTGGATGAGTTATTGAAGAAGATCCCAGAAAAGAAATAAGGGGCCGTTTTAGTTTTAACTCTTGCGTTCATTTGCCCATGTGGCGCTAATAAGATGAAGTCATCTCACGATGTCAATCCCACAATATTAGGGATGTTCTATGTTCTGGCCAAGGCCTGAAGGGATACACTCGCTGCCCTATTTCGAAGTAAAATGGCTGCTTACCAACTACTCCCTCTTCTATTTTAAATTATAGAACATTTTGTTTTTTCTATATACATAATTTTTATATGTATTTAAATATATACTATGTCTAGATACATAATAAAAGCAATATAAAAAAACATCTTATAATTTAAAATAGAGAAAATAGGTTGGTATCACACCATCAAAACATCCTGATCTGCAGATACGAGCGAGAAATTTAGAAGCCGACGCAGTATGTTCTCGATATTTGCAGTTCGTACGTCAACAACAGTTTGACGAAAACAAGCCAACCATTATCATGAACAGCCCCTTCTGAAGCGAACAATCTATATTGACAACCAGCACAACGTCAAATTGATGTCCATACATGATGTGTACACAGTAAATTGTTAAAACCTAATGATACATTTTGTGTGATTGTGAGGGGACAAGCTAACGACTTTCTATGAGAACACCATATAACGATCGCCAGAGCACCTTATTCTTTGTGTGGTCAAATTGAACACGAATACCATAAGTGACAAAAAATTGTAGAGAATGTCAATGATATATAATGTTACAAGTAAAATATATGAATCACGGCCTGTACGAACTAAACTGCTGGCGGTGGGCTTCCAGCGAGCCAACCCCACATGCCACCAGAACTTTGCCTCTGCTCTGCGTCCAGTGCTGCTTGCTCTGAAGCGGCTTTCTGTCGCCGAAGCAGCTCGACCTCCTTTTCCAACACATCCATACTCTGAAGCTTTTGTCGAAGTTCCGCAACATCAACCTGAGGAGGCGTTTTGGAAATTAAGTATGATCAGAAGTATAAGACAATGACGGCCAGGGCATAAGATATTTGTTGACGATCCACTGGAGAAATGTTGGGCTAATGTTGTGTTTGGAATAATGTACAACGTGTTATTTGTAATGACCGGTGAAATAAAATGCCAGCATGTACCTCAAGTTTGAAACATCTTGACTGCTCAGAAGCAAGTTGACCACGGACAGCTTGAAGTTCCTATACAAGGTAAATGGAAAAGGTATATAGATCAAATATCTGCTGAGAAATAATGTTTGAACAGTGCACAACAGTTTAGCTTCCAGATAACTTTGGTCAGATTGCGTTCAATATGCCAGTATGTCACAGTAAAATGGTATCGCACATGATGCTAACATCATTTAGCAATGAATAATCCATATAAACATTCAACAAAGCGAACGCTTGATCTAAACATTAGCAGAATGTAGTTTAAAAGTAGCATCAGACCTCAGTATAGTTCTAAAGATACATAGCGGGTGTAGTATTTTAAAGAGAAGGTTAATTAGAAGCTTAAATGAATGTGCATGATAAAAGAAAATAAGAAAAAAAACTAGTAAAAACAAGGTAAGCGAAAGATGACTCACCTTTGTCAGCTCTGCATTTCTGGTCTCTGCTTGAGCAATGTCTTCTTTAAATTGCACAGTTTGCAGCTGTTCCCTGCTAAGTGTTGCTTCTAGTTCCTCTTTCTGAGCTTTAAGATCTGCTAAAAGCTGTTCACTTGCTTCATCATTTCTGTTATTCTGGAATTCAGCACAGCACAAGGCAAAAGAAAGATCTTGTGAGTATCCTGCAACTTGGATCATCATCATTGGTAACAGCAACCACCATCATGAACTTTGTAACAGGCAAATTCTATTTGTTAATACTTGTAGCACCATTAGCTGCATTGCCTTCCTTGCAGAATTTCGATTGGTAACAAATATGGACACATGTCATATACTTCTAGTCAACAAGGAAAATTATCCTGGGTAGGAAATTACCAGGTCTGAATCGGCACTGTCCATGGCAATCTCTCGTATCTTCCCATCTTGAGAAATTTCAGCCTCAGGTTCTATGACCCTAGATGTAGTATCTGAGACAGTTTCTTCTTTTATGGTTGATTGCGAATCTGATTTGAGGCTGAGTTTAAGAGTGTAAACCTGTTCATTGTAGAGAAAAGATGTTGGTGGAAGATGTTGGTAGAAGTTAATTCCATGAATGAAAATAAGATTTGAATGCCAATTACCTCGTTGCTGTATCGCCCATTGTATCCTCCAAAAGAGATGAGATAATCATAACCGTTGTAATTGCTATGCACTAAAGTCATGCCCTAGAAATACAAAATTTCAAACATTAGCAACAACAACAAAGCCTTTAAGTCCCAAACAAGTTGGGGTAGGCTCAAATTTCAAATATTAGCAGCCAAGGAAAATCATCTTAGCCACTGAATGCCGCTCAAGAGATATACCTCACTGGCAAGGGGAACACGTCCTTCCACGGTGCTAACAACTGACCATGTCAGAGTTGACATGTTAAGCACAAGTGTTTCAGAAACACCTGTACAGGCAAGTGTATGAGTTATGCTCAACATAAAAATGCAACGAAAAAGATCATGGGCCACTGTTTGGGTATGTTGAGATTGGGTGGAATCCCAAGACATCCAAACAAGGTCTCCATGGTACAAGCTCTCAGGTGGCAAAATGTACTAGCAACATGTTCACACAAATTGAACTCCACAATGACCACATGGTAGTTATCAGCAAGCATGTTAACATAATAAGTTAAGACATCTTACCACTTTTATTATTGCCACCCCCAACTATGTACCAGTTCTCACCAACAGTTGCACCTGCATGGCCAGCTCTTGGGCTTGGAGTCAGGCCTTGTTGTTTGGGTCTTGACCATTCCATCTGTAATTTCCAACAATAAAATTTAGTAGTCAAAGATAGCACAAAAAACCTTGGAGTTCCAGGAAGGAAAAAGTTTGTACCGTCTGCAAATCAAGGACATGTAGGTCATTGAAACATGTTGCATGAGACCCCCCACCAAAAATTAAAAGATAGCGGTCAGCATGGCAAGCAGCAGCATGATCTGACCTTGGAGAAGGAGGGGTGCCTCTAAAACACAAAACCAACATTGCGATGAGTTAAATTCAAAATATAGTAATACAATGTTCAGCTTAAAAAACAATCACACCGTGATTTCAGAACATGTGCATGAACTCTAATGAGATTATCCCACAATCCATGTATACATGTTACTCCAATAGAGTTCGATCAAATTTTTTACATGGGGAACACACATTACACCTCCGTAATGGAAGTTTAGAAACATTATGCTAGTAAAAGCTAGTTAATACTTCCATCGGTCAGGAATCGATTGAGTCAAACTGCAAAACTCTATAGCATAGTGGTGGAAACTATGTTGAAGAGAAATTAATGAGAAGTGTTAACCTAAGATTTCCTAGTCCTAGATGGTCAGAAAAGCATCTCATTAACCAACGAAAGCCTCTTAACTCTACCATATATGTGTGACAGTTAACATGCATCCCAATTATGTTGGGGACCAGTGTGCCAATCAAATCCAGAAACTTTTGGAAGTCATATTTTAAGCACACATAGCAAAGATACATGAAGCTAACAGCGTTTTTCTTTTTCTTCTCACTAGGTGAACAACTGTGCATTAAGGGCCATCAAGGTTGCTGTACTTACATTGCATCTACATCATCCCATGTCATGGTTTCAAGATCAAGGATGTGCAAGTCATTCAAGAGACACCGTTTTGCATCTTCACCACCAAACAAAACTAGAGTTGTTCCAACAAGAGTCACTGTTTGACCTCCACGAGAAAACTGCAGCAGATGAAACTTATGTAAGCCAATGCACTTTCCTGCATATAACTGGGTAACTAATACCAAAGCAATTGAGCAATGTGGCACAATTTCTTTATTAGTCATTTCAAAATACAGACTCTAAGCTAAAATCAAGTACAGATAAAACTATAGAAGAAACCATCTGAACAAGTGCACCAAAACAAAGATGTACATGCTCAAACATAAGAATAGCGGAACAAAAGAAATCATAACTAGAACTGACCCTGTTGGTTCAGAGTTACAATAACCGATTGAAGAAAAATGATTACCGGTGGTTTCCCGTAAGTCTTGACAACCGACCAGGTACAAGTATGCGGATCAAATTCCTTCACTAGAATGAAACCACCAGAAACACCAGCAGAACAAATTAATGTATGACATAATAAATAGAAAAGGTACCAAAATAGATTAAAACTGATTTTTATCAAACCTGTAATGCCTTCAGATGGGTCTTTTGTATGCCCAGCAATAGATAAAAACTTGTTGCCCCATGAAATCTACAAATTGGTACAGAATAAAAAGGCAACTGTCATTAACTACTGGCTTCAAGATAAATGACTGTACAACAGTTGTGCGGAAGTTTACCAAAGAATGACCAGCACATGGAGCAATTTGTGTGGTTTTAGTGGAATCAGCAGATTCTGCTTGCAATTTGGCATCAACCTTGGACCAGGTCAAACTCTTCAGATCCAAAGCCTATTTTGGTATAAATTATGAAAAAGAAAATTCATTCATTAGATCAACAATACTTAATGCTGACCTGCTTTCAGGTGATATTTGAATTGCCAGTGCATTTAAACGAATTTGTTTTCCCTCCCCTTGAAACTTCTCTTTCTCACTCCTAATATTATCTTAACAATTTTGGTTAAGAAAATGTTACCCTATTAGCTTGATAATTAAAATGCAGGAAATATCCAAAAATATATAGATTTGTTTGCAATATTCTGGGGAAATAGCAGTTATCTCTTTGCATAGTGACAATACTCAGTTTCATAAGAGTCCAATAGCCCAAGTTTGGCATAAGGAAGCACATTGAAGACTCAAATTGTGGCAAGAAACACACTTTGACACCACACCAATATCAGGAAAAGGTCAAGGTTAGGGATCATGAACACAAATGGACGATTAACCCATACAGTGTATGCAATAAGGCAGTCTGTTTAAAGATGGTTTGATCAAAAGCAGTAGAACAGCATATGCTTACAGAGTCACATGCTTCCAAGTCATAGCTAACACTAACAACTTAGGATGCATACATATGGTGTTAGGGATTGTTTTATTCAACTTCACGTACCTGAAGGTCACTAAGGTAACGTCCATTATGGTTTCCACCAAATATATACATCTTATTTTGCAACACAGTTGCTCCATGCTACAGAAACCAAAATTCTCATTAGTACTACAAAAGTAAATAGAGAAAAATGATGGAAGACGAATGAAGTATCTGGTGCACCTCATAACGAGGCTTCGGACGGAGACCACTGACAGATAATGGAGTCCACTCATCATGAGAACTAACAGTACTAAGGCCTTCCAGAATAACATCTTTGTCCTGAGTCTCCACAGAACTTCCATTTTCAGAAATGATTTTTGGTTCTGGAATTGATGTTCCATTTGTTGAAGCCGGTACACTCTGTGGCTCGTCTTTTGGTTTCTAACAAAAAGAAACACAGATGGATAATTTGATAAACCTGCTAAGACAAAAACCTAGAGAACTAGAAATTGGGATGTTGCACTAAATGATAAGACCAATAGTATCAAGTTCTCTAGGTTTTTGTCCACAGAAAAAAGAAGGAAGAATAGCGTGACTTACATGCATCTGAATATCTACAACAGGCTCAGGGTTGAACTCAGGGACCCTAGAGTACCATCCAGGATCTTCTTCCTGCCAGAATACCAATACATCTATCAAATCCATTTGCACAGCCCCAACTTGCTTAGGACTAAAAGTTTTTATTGTTATTGCACACAATATCATGTAATCTTTCATACCTCTAAAATTTTGACAAAAAGACGCATCGCCTCCGCTGAAGGCATGCTTCCAAGCCCATGCCAGCTAAAAACACAAAATGATATAATCGATAAGTATCGTTTTCAGAACACGCACTTCAATGTACAGTATTTTCTGGATATTTCAGCTCTCCAGGCTGACTCTCCATAATCTAAATTACATGAGTATCGTGGTTATTGTAGCATAAGCATCTCATTTTCTAACTTCTGGCTGGGGACGAAATCACATTTCAAATTTGGGCTAATCAATAAAATAAGCCAACAGTACATGAGAATGAACTACTCAACTCTCTGGTGACATGTAGACACAATTCAAGTTTTAAGAGGATCGCTGAGGTTTCACTTTTTCATCATTGATAAAGAAGAAACTGCACATAAGTTGGATTTGTACTGTCACTGTGGCAACGTGAAGTTCGAGTGCAGTTTCCAGTGGTACTAACCTCGTCCATTTGCTCTGCTCCACGGGGTTCCATGCTCTTGGCTTGGGCACATTGCATGGCCCAACCGTGGCCTGCATCAAAACGAAACCCAAAATCACCAACCGAATGATCGTCAACCAAAGCAACTCTCTCCCAGGGATGAAGAAGAGCAACCCAATTTAATCACAAACAACACAAATTCAGCCTATCTCACGCTAGATCCACGCAATTTCACCCCCACGCCCGAATTAATCGCCAAAATGATCAAAACAACGTCCGACGCGTCACCTGCTGGTGCAGGCCGTAGAGGAGGAGGGCGACGTCGTTCTGGAAGCGTGAGATAGCTGCGGAGGATGTGGCCCCGCCGGCTCCGAACCCAGCGTAGGCCGCGGCGGCGTAGAAGCGGTCGGGGTAGGCGAGTCCGGAGCTCGCCATGGCCGGCGCCGCGCCCTAGATCTCCGCCCGGATCTCGCCTGCGCACCGGGCAACCGGCGTGAGACGGCGGGTAGGGTTTACTCCTCCGGACCGCAGCTCTTCTTCGCCGTCGTGTCGGAAATGGAAATCTGCAGGGTGAACTCGCGCCGAGATCTGGAGGGAGGGACCGGGACTCAGGGAGACGGCGAGCCGACGCTGGCTCGTCCCTTCGCGGGCGACGCTTTTAACGCCCCCGCCGAGGAGGAGATTTAACTTTTTACCATTATAATAAATGACACCTCCTTAAATAGCATTTTAATGGATGTCAATACATTTTCGTCAGCCTAGAGTGAAAACAACTACAAATTTACCATTTTTACTTACGTGGTACACCAGCTCCTCGTGGCAGCGTGGATTCAAGTCCGCAGGACGTGTGAAATGTCCCGCCTGCCCTTTTCCTCTCCACCCACGTGGCCGCATTTTTCGCCCCGTGCTCGGGCGGTCATGCAAACTTCATGGCGCCAATGATGATGATTTGCTGCGTCGAGCAGCCAGCACTGCAGCGCGGCACCTCATGCCCGTGGCGGCGGTGCTCCGGATGCGATGGCAGGCAAGCCTTTCCTTGCGCCTCGGGCTTCGCTCAGGCGAGTGCCCGGCTTCATGCCGAGCCCGCGCGGCGGCGACGCGTGCCCTATGGCGGCGCGCCCGCCGGCGGCGGTGCCCGCACTGCCCGACGACGGCGACGACGCGGCGCGCCTGGCTGTGTCCGAGGTCACGGACAGCAACCACCAAGACTCGCCGAGCGCGAGCTCGGTGGAGGAGAGCGCGAGGGAAGCGCGCCATCTCTAAGGATGCGACCATGGATGATGCGCGCGTCGGTGCCGCGCTCGAGCTCGCGAACACGACGGCCGGCTCGCCAGTAGCCGCAGAAGAGGCATTGGACGGACGAAGCCGTCCGAGAGGAAGTTGACGATAACGCTTTAGCGCCTTGACGCGTGGCAAATTTCGTCTATATCGTCGCCTCAGCGATGATGAAGTCGACTATTGCAGCGTAGCTCGCCATCGGATAGCGGCGTGGTAGCGAAGAACTCCCGCATGCCTTGCATGCGCTGCTGAGTCGAAGTGGGATAACAGCGCAGAGGGCGACGCCGCGGTCGAAGTCATGCGGATAGCGTGCACTCTTCGTCGTTCGACGCGCTCGTGGCCGCATCGAGTCGACTCGGAGTGGCCGTCCGGTCTGGTGGAGCAGGGTCGTCGCGGCCGGCCTCACGTGCCGCATCGTCGCACGAGCTGCGCACCGCCGCCCAAGGCCGCGCGGCCCGCTGCCGCCGACCGCGCGGCGCTCGGTCGCTCGTCCGCGCCGCTCCTCGTGCAGCTTCGGGCCGAGCTTTGCTGCGCCCGCGCCAGCGCCGGCGCATGGATTGGCCGTGGCCGCGCCGCCTTCACAGCTGCACCCACACGCGCCGCGCGCGCCGAGCCAATCCGCCCAAGCGCCATAAAGCTTGGACCGCACATGAGCCTTGCCGCCTTGCCCATCCCATGACGCGGGATGGGAGCATCCCCACGAGATGGGAGCAGCAGCAAGCCGAGCACGCGAGCTAGCTAGCCGGACGGGAGTAGGAGCAAGGGGGCGACGGGGAGGCCTCCCCGCGGCCGGTGCCCTTGCTCTGCTCTCGTTGGGAAGGGAGGAAGAAGGAGCTGACAGCAGAGAGGTGAGGTGACGGGCAGCAACCACGCAGCCGCCGGTGGAGGAGAGGGAGGAGCACCGCCGAGAAGCAGCGAGAGAGAGGAGAGAGGAGGAGAGAGAGCAGCCAAGTGTCTTGGTGAGGAGAGAGGGAGCCACGTCGTCGACGACGAAGGAGAGCAGGCGGCGAGAGACATTTGACGCCTCAGACACGACTTCGATCCTGTGGCATGCCAAGGTCAAGGCGTGCCACGTGAGCAAAAATGGTATTTTTTTTTATATGTTTTCCGTTTTTACTGGTGAAAATATAGCGGTAACCGTTGAGATGCTATCTGAGGAGGTGGCAATCTTTATAATGGTAAAAAGTTAAATCTCCCCCGCCGAGGTGGCCGTAGAATGGAAGGGAGACACGGGGGCAGATGCTGACGGGAGCTGCCACGTGTCAGTGACAGGTGGGCCTGAGTGGGGCCCAGTGACATGGTAATGGAGTCGCGCGTGTGTCTCCGGCGGAGTCCGGCCCGGTAGTGGTCGTTTTCTTTGGTCAAGACTCAAGAGGGTATAAAAAATTGTAATTTTTTTGAGCCACAGAAAAAGTTTGACGAACTTCTAATATTTTTTCCTCCTCCATGTCAGGGCCGTCAGATTGGGTTCTAACGGTGTTAAACTGTATGTGTAAAAAGTTAAAAATACCCTTAAATGTAAATATGCCATTAATTTTGTTTTAAGCATCTTAACGATTTTAAATAAAAAAACTCAAAACTAGAGATCTACAATTTTTATATAAAAATATCTTCAATTAATTTTAAAAATATATAATTAAAATAACTTAAAATCATATCTTTTTTTATTAAATGACGATAATTTTTATATAAAAATTATAGATCTCGTCTGATATACAACCTTCTAGTTTTAAGTTTTTTCATTTAAAGTCGTTAAGATATAAAAAAAATAACATATTTAGATCTAAAGATACTAGTACAGTGCCCGTGCTAACGCCACGGCTTAATTTCAGTGATGCACATGAAAACAACCAAACGACAAAATAATATCGTTATTATTAATTTATATAATCTTTTGAAACAATACAAAGTTAAATACCAAAATAAATAATTCACATGTATACATACTAATATCTATTATTTATATTGTCTGAACTTTCACATGTATAAAGCCATCTCAGAGGGGAATTTCATCTCAGATTGGAATTTTTCCCCAAAATTTCAAAACTCTAACATCAGCGGGGATTAGAAAACTCATGGCCCTGTCGCCATCATTACCACCGTCGTTGCCTTGTGTCAGACATACAAACTAAAACAACTAAATTATGAGCCGACAAAACTTAAATTTTTTCAAAGACAAAAAAAAATACCCATGCCTTGCTACATGAAAAAATTTCACAAACCGATAACCTCAAACTTTTTAGCCAACTTTTTCATTCCAATTCTTTCCTTTTTCAACAATTACATTGCAACTCCACTAAAACTTTGTAGCCAATTACATTGCCAAGCCCCTGACGATCTGCGGCGCCGCATCTTCCTCGCTCCAGGTGGCATCTAGAAAAAATAAATTATAAAACTATTCATAAAACTAAGCAATAAATCAACGGATGAAAGAAACATAAATTCACAAACTAATGAAATAAGACCATGCAGTATTGTGCTACCTCTCGTGAAGACAAGCAATGAGTAAAACGAATCATCATTGGGAATCCATTCCTTCCGATCCTCATTTTTGTCTATCCTGGGTTGTTTGACCTCAGAAGCAGTATACATGATTTAAGTATGTTTGGGTCCTTCCATGGTCCCTTTCAGCCTTAAGACAACCTCCGTATTTAGGACAGATACAAGTGCCATCAAGAAATACTGGCAATTCCCTGAGATTTTTTTACAAATAAAACAATAATCATAAGCATCCATTATTTTAGGATTTGTTTTCTTAATTACGTAGCATCATAAACATTTGGTATTCAGATTAACACAATATTCCAAGCAAGCAAGAAAAAACAGCAACATATCAAATTCGCGTGCAGTTATCATTGTCAATTTTCTGTAGTCGGTGAATTAATTCGCGTGCAGTTTTGCTGAAATTTTTCAACCCCTATAAGGCATACATATCAAATTAGCTCTCATCAACTAAAAGTTTCATGAAGAGAAGCATCATGAAAGACTAAATCTTCAGTGACATACCACGCCCTGGACATCCAGAATTGTCGTATTGGAATCAATGTGCCTTTTTGCAGCAAGAGAGCAAGCTGGAAATTTAGTCAAGAAGCTCCTACTCCCTCCTCTACTGAAGCATATTAATATACAACCTCCAGCTCCTCTGAAGCTTATCATGCTAGCTAGTGAAGTGACAACACGACAACCTCCCAACAAAGTGATTATTTGCAGCAATGAATTCAAGCATCCAGCTAAGGTTCCCGACTACATGGTTGTGTGTTTACAACCTTACTGCTAGCAGAAAAACTCAGGCCTCCAACTCTTCCAACTTGTATAATAGTTTCATTCTTTTTTCCCATTTTCTGCAAACTATATCAAAGTTCAGTAGTGGCAATATATCAAAGTTCAATAGTGGGGGTAAGTGTCCCAGGTACTGTGAGAAGACGGTGTGCAGACTCTGATTGAATAGCAAAAACAAACTCAACTGGATTGGCCTTCCATCCTGCACAATACATAACAATACATACAATAGAAACTGCGAATGTTTCATAAGTTAATTTCTCCTGCCAAAGCAACAAAAATTCGGTCCACATCTTTAATTTTCAATATCATGTTTAAGTAGTAATACAACCTGATTTTAGTCAAGAGAAGCTGAACTAACCTATTAGAAACACCGCACAGATGAAATCGCAGTATATATTATATTTTTAAATCCTATTTCTGATAGGGGAAGGGAGAGTACGAACCACGGAACCAGTGCAATGCCCGCGGCGAGTGGCTCCCAACCCATGAGCCGCTGCCAATGCGCTGCAGCGATGGCGGCGACCATCTCAAGGCCACACGCACTTGACCAATCTGCATCCACTGCGGCACCACCACGCACGCGCGGCTCGTCCGAGTGGGCGCAGCCCGACGAGGTTCTCTCGGCTTGGTGTCGGCGGCGGCTGATGCATGAAACCTCCACCCGCCGCCTCTCCGCCCACGGTGACCGCATCGAGTCGAGCATTGCCCTGTCAAAGGCGTGGAAGGACTTGACGGCTGCCGCAAAGACGGTGAGGAGAAGTGGGTGGCGTTGAGGCCGAGAGGTGGAGGTCGTCTAGGGCCGCCATGGTGCGTCCCAGTGGACGCCAGCGCTCCTCCGAGCCCAGCGCGAGGCGCTAGGGCTCGTCGGCGGCCAAATCGTCAATCGCGGTAGCAATGGAAGGGCGATGGTGGGGCCGCTTGCGTCGGGCGCATGCGAGCAGGGAGTGGTGAAGTGGGGAGATCGGGGTGGGTGATCCAAAGAATATCGGCCGTCGGATGTGGTTGAGTAAGGAGAGAGAATGAATTTGAGTTAATTTGGTGCGTACGTTTTTAATGTCATTTTTTTCTGTGTGTATTTTATGGGGTGGATGTAGTTTAGATCGTGATTGTAGAGGTGGAATTTGTTTGGTGGTCGTAGAATAATTTAAAGTGGTGTATTATAGGGGTAAGATTTTTGACTTTTTACACGGAGCCTAATTTGATGGCGGTGAGGGGAAAAAAATATAGCAATAGCGCTCCGGAATTGCGATGTTTTTTAATTGCAGTAAATTCTCTCTTTGGGCAAGGCCGTGGCCGTGGGTGTTTCCGTCCTCCTGCTCTGACTTCCCTGCTTCGTCCGATCCCCTCCCCCACCTGCCAGACTCCCCGCCGTCCGTGCACCGCTCGCCGCCCCCGGCCGCCCATCCAGTCGTCGCCTCGTCGGTGCAGCCGTGCAGCACCCATCCTCCCGGTTGGAGCCGTGTCCAGTTCCTTTGCGAAACGAGGCGCGTATACTGGGAGCTGGAGCGAGGAGAGGAGACGAGGGAAAGGATGCAGCAGCTGCAACCGAAGCAGATGCACTGGGTGAGGGCCGACTCCTTCGACTTCGGGGGCGACCGCCCCGCCCCCCGCAGGTATCCATCCAGCACCTCCTCCTCGCCGCCGCCGTCTCGATTCCCCCCCTGGAGTCTCACCCTACCCCTCTAACAACCTCACGATTTTGCGATTTCGTGCAGCGGGCACACTGCGGTGAGCATTGGCAAGTCCAAGGTGGTCGTCTTCGGCGGTTTCGCCGACAAGCGCTTCCTCGCTGACGTATCCGTCTACGACGTCGGTAATCGAATCCCTCTCCAATTCTCCGACCGTTCGCTTGTTGTGCCAATTTGCCTGCCCCACCTCTGTGGGCAATTTTGCACACGCTGCAACTCATCTTAAGGGTTATTAGATTGAGCGACGTAGATTGCATTTACATGCTTGCGATTTTTATGGATGGAGCATGTGCATTGGAAGGAAGGAAGAGCTTGGCCTTACAAACTTCTGAATGCAATTTATGTTGCAGAGAATAAGCTATGGTACACACCTGAGTGCACTGGTAATGGGTCGGATGGGCAGGCCGGCCCAAGCCCAAGGGCTTTTCACATAGCTGTTGTCATTGACTGCAACATGTTCATCATCGGTGGCCGTTCTGGGGGCAAGCGGTATGCAGTCCACATAGCTTGCCCAGCAGAATTTGGAAGCTTAGCATAAATAATTTCCTATATGTTACTAACGATGTGGTCTTTATCTTACAGTTTAGGTGATTTCTGGATGCTAGACACCGGTAAGCCTCTATGTTTCATCAATTGTCAAGATCCCCTTCTCTGGTTCTGTCTGCACTTATTCTAGAGGTTGCTGCTACATTCATGATACTGTTGTACATTTAGATTTATGGCAATGGTCGGAAATGACTGGCTTTGGTGATTTGCCGTCACCACGAGAGTTTGCTGCTGCTTCAGCCATAGGAAACAGAAAGATTGTTATGTAAGCATTATTTGATTTGCACACCCCTGTCATACTTTCTGTACCATTACTTTTGAAGAACATTCTATTTTTATTCAGGTATGGTGGATGGGATGGCAAAAAGTGGCTTTCAGATGTATACATCATGGACACAAGTAGCAAACTGCTTCTTTATCCAATCACTGAATTTTTTCTTGAAGATGGCAAGGAAAACGTAGAGCGCTGATTTCTTGCATTCTCTATTGTATAGTGTCACTTGAGTGGACAGAATTAGCTGTTACTGGATCTGTGCCACCTCCAAGATGTGGGCATTCCGCAACCATGATTGAGAAGAGGCTGCTTATATTTGGTGGCAGAGGTGTTTGTTATTTCTTGATTTTATTTGTGGGTTCCTCAAAGAATGTGTTTTATGATTCATTTTGTGAAAGTAAATTTTGTTGATCATTTTAATTTTTTTTTGGAAATCTAAAAGCACTAACTAATTATTTTCATGACAATTGTCTTGTGGAAACCAAGCTATTTTCCTTATGAGAATATGTAGTGTGAATTACTTTCTAATGACTAGTCAGTTAATTTGTAATCTTTTGGCCATCAACACCCGCATTTCCAATTACTTCAAATCTTCTTTGCCACAGGTGGAGCAGGGCCAATAATGGGTGATTTATGGGCTTTAAAGGGTATTACTGAAGAAGGTATCTCCTATTTTTTCATATAAAATCTGTTTGAGTTTAAGAAAGATGCATCCTAAGCCCCATAGTGTTATGTGCAACATATGCTTGGTCAGTTGATAATGGCGCCAGTCGAACTAACAGTGCACGTTGAAATAGCCTGTTTGAATGATTGTGGATCATGAATTCATTATTAGATGTGGTTTGACGCCTTCTTTTTTAAAAAAAATATCGTAATACTTAGGAACAAATCCATGGTGCATACCCTGCATCTTTCTTGTCCTGTTTGATTGTTCATGCCTTATTGGAAGTCATGTAGTTTAAGATGGCCCATCAGTATTATTTAACCTCTGAGGACAGCTAAAATCACCCATTCTATTTGATATATGTTAATACTAGTTGAAAAGTATTATTGTCAACTTTCTTCTGATTTAACTATCTAATCATTCATTTGTATTTTAGTTCAGTTAGTCAGAACCTAATTTTGTCTACTTTGGAAGACAATGATACGCCAGGTTGGACACAGTTGAAACTTCCAGGGCAATCTCCCTCACCACGATGCGGTCATTCAATAACTTCTGGTGGACCTTATGTATGTAATTTGATCCCGCCATACTTGCATTTCCTTTTTTGGTCTCTCAGTGCACTAGTATGAAGTATTCAGTAGCTGGTATTTCATATAACATAGTATTTGTAAACTTGGGCCCCGTTGGATGTCCATACTAGATATTAACTAATTATCATTGCTATATTGTACAAATCATATGTGCCATTGATGTATATTTAGAACTCATTTATGCATTTTGATCTACTATGGACCAGTAGGAACTTTGTTTGAGTCCTAACCCTCTTTCTGATGAGGCCAGGGGTCTATTTCCTGCTATGATTAAATATTAATGCAATAACAGATAGGCTCCTGGGTATGCCTTCGATGACTATGCTAAAAATATTTGTATTCTGCAGAGTTTCATCCTTAGTTTTAAGATCTGAGGTATCAGTATGTGCAACACATCATTTATTAACTAAGGTTGGTGATGGAAGTAAATTTTAGGCACAGCTTTAGCAGAGTTTCTTTGTCATTAACTACATAAATGAAAGGGTGTAATTATTTATTTAAAAAATAATTGTGTTTATTGTGTACTGGGAGTCTTTGCAACCTCAAATTGTTCACGCTTCAGGTCTTGAGTTAATCAGCTAGATTATGTTGGACTTCTTCTAAAATTTTTCCATGTAAAGGGTCTTGATTGCATGATCGGTTAACTGAAGATGTATAGATCTTTCTTGTCAGCTCTTGCTGTTTGGAGGACATGGAACTGGTGGTTGGCTAAGTAGATATGATGTGTACTACAATGAATGCACTATTTTAGACAGGGGTAAGATGTGATTGTAATTCCCTTTTTTTATTTGCATAGGGATTTACTGAACTGGAACGTGTGTCTTTCTTGTGGGTGTAACACTGCATCTTTTAAAAGTTTTTTGTTTAAGTCCAACAGTTTTTATTTCTTCAGTACAAAAAATGTTTCCCTGCTAACATAAGATGTGGTTCCACAAGTAAACTTGTATGACTAACCTTAAGAAGGAAATTGTGATGCTGGCTGATTCGGTGCTGCTTGGGGCATGTTGTAGTTGCTTTACACTGAGTTGTGCAATATAATTAGTTGATAGAGTCTTTAGTGAACCAGTAAGATTCTTCCAAAAGTAACTGCTATATCCTATAAATGTAATCGCTTTTGAAAAGCCATGTCAGGCCTATGCAAACCCATTTTTCTCGTGATTAAGATAATGTAGTGTCAGCTATGGATCACATACTAACATCAATCAAGAACACTACCAAAGTTACTGTGGTTAGGGTCTTAGCTTAATGCATCTTAAGTAAGTTTGATTACATCCTAACACTAACCAAGAAGACTAGAAAAGCTAGTCCTGTAGATATGGCTTAAGCAGTCATCATTGATCAAGATATAAAATCAATGTCAGATAAGTCTCTGCATTCATTGCTTGGGTTATTTTTGTAGGTAGTTGGAAGGTGTTAAATATGATTGTCAGCCACATCCATTATAACCAGCGTTGGAATTAGTTGATGATGCAGCTAGTAGGTGTTGATATTATACTTGCTGCACATAATATAGCCTCAGAAAGCCAATCTTGTAACTCCGACTGATCTTACCACTGTCAACTCAATGGCGACTAACTAGGTTATCGTGGATATACTGAACACAATGCTGACAGCTAGTACCATCTCCATGATTCATTGCTTTGTTTTAATGCTGACCTACCTTTCATGCCACTTGCTCAATCAGCACATGTATCTTTGTTGGCTGATACTTCAATCCTTCTCAGTGTCTGTTCAATGGAAGCGCCTACCAACAAGCAATGAACCACCTCCTCCTCGGGCATATCATTCCATGACTTCCATAGGGTCTCGATTTCTTTTATTTGGTGGCTTTGATGGAAAGAATACATTTGGTGATTTGTGGTGGCTTGTTCCTGAAGGTACAGTCTTCTCATGCTTATCTGAAAAGGAACACTTCATTCCTATATGCTTGGTATCTTGAGGGCTGTGTAGAGTGTACTGGGATATAAAACTCTGCACATAAATTCTTCAATTCATAGTCCTGCAGTCATACCCTTTAAACTTCCATGCATGGTTCAGTAGTGACAAGTGAGGAGTTTTGTCGATTTCCAAGACCACAAGAAAAAGGAACTCATTTGACTAATTGCTTCTATAATTTGCTGCTTAACTGGATGTATATTAGGAAGGGCGGGCCTGGTGCAAGTGGTAGAGTCTTACCGCCTGTGACCGGAAGGTCCCGGGTTTGAGTTGCGGTCTCCTCGCATTGCACAGGCGAGGGTAAGGCTTGCCACTGACACGCCCAGACCCCGCACAGAGCGGGAGCTCTCTGCACTGGGTACGCCCTTTTAACTGGATGTATATTAGGAAACTGTAC
The DNA here is from genome assembly GCA_904845875.1 of Miscanthus lutarioriparius. Taxonomy (NCBI): domain Eukaryota; kingdom Viridiplantae; phylum Streptophyta; class Magnoliopsida; order Poales; family Poaceae; genus Miscanthus; species Miscanthus lutarioriparius. The sequence goes on from CAJGYO010000002.1 coordinate 139,721,982, forward strand.
CACTTATGATGCAGGTTCATTTACCAAATAGTTTGAAATGGTTTTTTTTTTAAGTAAACTTTCCCCTAATGCTCTTGATTTTTTTTCTCTTTCTCTGTGATGCTTGACGAAGAAAGATCATTTTTCCTTTTTTAAATTGCACCGTATTTTATGTACAGATGATCCTATTGCGAAACGAGACTTAGCTCCTAACATCGATTCAAACAGCAAACCTAGCGCTGTGACTGGTGATAACCAGCAATCCAACCTAAAGGTACATGCTTGCATGTGTGAGAGTTCACTTTGAAAATTTCAGGTGATAGAAAATTCTATAATTTCTAAAATATGTTTTGCAGGAGTCACAAGCTCTGGAGAATCCAATAACAGAATTGGCCAAACGACTGGGAATTCCACTTTCTGAGGATGTTTCAGCAAGTTTTGTTGACGAAGTCAATGATAAAGAACTTGTGGAATTGTCATCTAGGCTTGCTGGTCAATCGCTTCCAGCTAGTGACCAGGTTGCATCAATTCAGGTGCTTACACAGTAATGCCTCACTATTAATATAACTCACCTGTATTTGCTTCTGAGAGAATTTTGGAATTTTTGTATGATGTCAAGGTACTTCGTGATCATTGGAAAAGTTCTCCAGCAAGCTCACTACAACTGCAGGAACTAGGACCTTTGCTGAGGGACTATCAACGCCTCATCCTGCGACGCTATTCGTATGGTTTCACTCTTCAGTCTTCCCTCTGCATCTGTTATTTGCATACTTAATCATCCACTCTTTCTCAAATCTAGAAGTCGCCTGTTAGAAATTGAATGATTTGTAACAGTTTCTCTTCTGGTCCATGGATTATTCTCTTTTGCAATGGCCTCAATTGCTCGAAATGAATGCATATTTGATGTTTCGGAGGAATAGGAGTAATTGTGAATTTTTACACTACAAAATCTTGTGAGTTTGTCATGTCAATTATACTTTATCATGGCCATGGAACTTACATATCCATGGTTTTGGCCTGTTTGATATCAATAGGCACAGGACAATTCAAAAATAAACTGTGGTATCTTCTGTCAGGTTCTTTGTGGTCGTTAGTTAGAAATTGAGCATGTGCAGATAACTTGGTCATGGCCAGAGGTTGATATGTCTAAAAATGATCATTCTTCATTATCCAATCATCAACTTCTCCATTAAAGCAAAGTATTTGTAAGCAATATTTCTGCGTCGATCGTGATTTCATTTTCTTTTTGCAACAAGTGCAGGGGAAATCCATTGCCAGCTTTTCATGAAATGGAAGCTCTCCGTTTTTTCCATTTGAAAAGTGCTTCACAGGTATGCATAGTAGTGCATACAATCTAGTGATCCACCACAAACGACCAGCAGTCGATTGAGTACACAATACAATCTCTTCTTTTTCATTCTCCTACTTATCAGTTATCGCTATGTTGTATCTGTGATATACCGCAGTTGCGCATGGATGACATTCCCGTCTTGTTGAGCGAGTATGGAAGGCTGCTTTCCACATGAGATGGCATCTTGTAAGTTGTGCCCTTTTGCTTGGTAGGTGCTTTTGAACATAACCGTTGTGTTAGACTGTTAGGACATCATTTTCCGTTTGCAGTGCCAAACTGTTTCAGCTTTTGGTCTCACATCAACTTTACTCTTTGCTTCATGCAATTTGTGGAGAACTTGCGTGCCTGACAAAAGCACACCCGTGGAGCCATTCCTTGCCATCAGTTAGTCTGTTAGTGCAAGTCATAGTCGGCATCAGTGATAGCGCACTGAACTGAATTCCTTTTTCTTTCGAGGACGAGGACTGGGACGCGCACATATTTCGTGCAGCCTGGCTGGGCGCTGAATGGTCGTCAACACGTGGTTAGGCCTAGGCGAGGAGCTGAGGCGGCGTGGCAAGCCGCCCATGTCGCGTGGAATTCCAAGAAAACGGGGTTTGTGTGAAGCTGGAGTGTGGAGTCTGGAGGTCAGCTGCACATGTTTTCAGTTTTCATTCTCCTGCGCTCCATCTGACCAAAAGGACGCTGCATTGCATGTTACTATACTACCTTTGTTTAAAAATAATGCACATCTCGCTCTTCAGATGTCAATCAATTTCAACTTTAATTAGATTTATAAAAAAGTATGGTATCGCTAAAATAGTTTTATTATAAATATATATATATATATATATTGTATGATTAATCTAATGATATTTTTAGTATCATAATAAATATTAATACTTCTTTGTATATATTTGATCACATTTAAGATTAGTTGACTTTTAAAAGAAAACGAGATGCATATATTTTTTTAATAAAGAAAGAAAGAAACGAAGGGCGGCCACTGGCCGCTCCTGCTCAGCAAATACAAGTAGAGCCGCCGGTCGCACATTTAAACGCATGTGCTCGTAGCCTTTGTCCTTGGCGTGTACAGAAAAAACGGCGGAAAACGCCGTCTTAAGCTTTCCAAACGACACTACTGGACTTTCGTACAAGAACAGCTAGATTCATGCAAGAATCCCGTAAGAAAGCAAGCATCATAGGGTGTCGCACGATCACGCGTTCCGGCTCTCCCCGTGCGTGCCTGGCATTTCTTATGCCTTTGGTAACATAATAAAAATTCAGTTGAACTACCATAAATTACGTTCTTCCTAATATAGGTGGTGAAAATAAATTCAGTTGAACTAGCTCGGCCGGACCACGGACACGGAGTACTGTTTTGCAGGTGACGGTTCGTCAGGCCCAAGTGAGCGTGGCCCAGTCCTCCCTGGCCCTGTCCCAGGCCCAAGTGGAGCCGGAGTCCGTCCGGGCAGTTCCAGAACCTTCCTCCTCCTCCTCAGGGTCAGATGGGATCGTGAGTCGCGAGCCGAAACTGGAAACCACCACCAACCCCACCCGGCGGCGGCAGCCGGGCGGGGCACGCACCCGGAATTTCCATTCCACTCCACCCGAGCCCGACCGCGCCGCGCAGCCTGCCACCCAGCGGAGCGGCTCCCATTAAAAACGAGGGCCTGGCCGCCGCCTCAGCCGCCCACTCCCACGACGCCTCTCCTCTCCTCTCCTCCTCCTCTCTCCCCAGTCTCCACGCCGCGAGGGTGACGGAAAGCGACGCAGCGCGAGCGCGAGCGAGGGAGGCACCGCACCACGACCCTCGCTAGCCGCCGTCTCCGATCTCCGCGAGGTACCTGCCTCTACCTCCTCGCTCGGTTAATGGGATCTCGCGTTCTGTTCTCCAACTTTTGGGTTTCGTTAATTCCTAAGAAGAAGAAAAATTACTGCTACGGGGGGCTGTTCCGCGGGTCGCTTGAACCGCATCAGATTTCGGTTATTTCCGCATGTAATTCCTTCGCATCTTGAGAAGAAAGTAGATACTAGAGAACTTTGAGACTTTCTATCCTGGGGTGGATTTGGGGGTTTATGGGAGGGGGCCGTTAAGGGGCTGTGCATGTCCAGTGAACCTCTCCTGGTTTGGCAGTACTTGTCCGGGGAACTTTTTTTTTACAATAAATCATCGAGCGGATTGTTCTGTGAAGTTTCGTCAGAAGAAATAAATTTAAAATAACCGATGTGTGGTTTACTGATTCCCCTGGAGCTTCAAGTGAAGGGCGGGGAGCATTAGCGATGCCTGCCTTTTTCATACCGCTCCGTAGATCAACCTACCCCTTCTCATGGAGGGGATGGATTGCATGTGCCCATTCTCCTCCTTGGTAGCGATACCACTGGGATACATCAGCAGGTGCCTGTTTGTGTGTCTATGTGTTAGTAGTATTATTACTTATGCATGTTGAACAAAGGGAAGAGTCGGCTTATGACGTGTTTGAGATTTTTTACCAGGAGATGGATTTGGTATTTATGGGTGCACGTTAATCTGTGCGCGTGTTCAGTGAACCTCTGGTAGTTCTTGTCCAGGATGATTTTTACAATAAATCATCTATTGGATTGTTCTGTGAAATTTGGCAGAAATAAATTAAAAGAACCTATGTGTGGCTTACTGATTTTCATGGAGCTTCAAGTGAAAGGGCGGGGAGCACTAGCAATGCCTGCCTTTTTCATTCCGCTCCGCAGATTAAAGTTACCCCTTCTCATGGAGGGATGGATGGCATGTGCCCATTCTCCTCCTTGGTAAAGATACCATTGGGATATATCAGTATCCCCTGTGTGTGTCCATGAATTGTGTTAGTAGTATTACCTGTGTATAGTGAAACAAAGGGAGCCGGGTTATGAGGTGTTGACATTTTTTACCAAGAGCTAGATTTGGGATTTATGGGAGCCTTTCAATGAACCTCTTCTACTTTTGTACTTCTTGCCCAGGGAATTTTTACAATAAATCATCAAGCAAATTGTTCTATAAAGTTCCACAAAAATATAAAATAAAAAGAACCTATGTGTGGTTTACTGATTTCCCTGGAGCTTCAAGTGAAGGGCATGGAGCATTAGCTATGCCTGCCTTTTTCATACCGCTCCACAGATTAACCCTGCCCCTTTAAATGGAGGGAATGGATGGCATGTGCCCGTTCTCCTCCTTGGTAAAGATACCATTGGGATACATCAGCAGCCCCTGTGTGCCTCTATGAACTGGATTAGTAGTATTACTATGTGTAGTGAACAAAGGGATTGGCTTATGAAGCATGGCAGAGGAAGCATGACTTTATCTCATATCTTTGTGTGGATAATTAAACAGAAATTGGTCGTTGCTCTGTAAATCTAGGTAATTTTCGTGTCAATGTCTGAAATTTGTTTAAAAAATGGTATTTTGGTTCTGATTATCTGGATTCAAGCATGGCCCTGTGTGACTTTCAGTGTCGATGATTTGTTACACCGCTGCAAGCTTTTCCTGTTAGTGTCTGGCAAGATACTTTTTTTATATGTAGATGCCTGAGAATAGCTTCCTGGTCTCAATTGTTGCTTTGTGTTTGATAAGGAAAGTGTGCGATAGTTCCGTAGTTGCTAAGTTAGGCCAAGGTGGCTTTGTTAACTGACTATGTTCCTCCCCTTGAATTTGAAGGCTGCCAGGTTTCAAGATGTCGACCAGCACATTTGCTACTTCCTGCACGCTGTTGGGCAATGTTAGAACACAGGCCTCCCAAACAGCGGTGAAGAGCCCTTCATCTCTAAGCTTCTTCAGCCAAGTTATGAAGGTTCCAAGCCTGAAGACCTCCAAGAAACTCGATGTCTCTGCTATGGCTGTCTACAAGGTGAAGCTTGTCACGCCTGAAGGTCAAGAGCACGAGTTTGATGCTCCAGACGACACATACATCCTTGATGCGGCCGAGACTGCCGGTGTGGAGTTGCCATACTCATGCCGTGCTGGGGCTTGCTCCACCTGTGCTGGCAAAATCGAGTCTGGTGCGGTTGACCAGTCGGATGGATCCTTCCTTGATGACGGGCAGCAGGAGGAGGGCTATGTGCTGACATGTGTCTCCTACCCAAAGTCCGACTGCGTCATCCACACCCACAAGGAAGGTGACCTGTACTAGGGCTAGGGCTTTTCAATTTGGCAAGGGACCAATTGCTCTCAAGTGTGTTGTCAAGCAAGCTCCATCTGCCCAACCAGTTGTGCGAACTGTTTGGCATCAAACTTTTGTGGTTGCTGTCTTCTATGTTCTGCTAGTTTATGTTCGGGGTTGGTGCATTAAGATTGGGAACCCATGGGAATACTAGCAAATCAATAAAAAACTGATGTGATGCCATAATAGTATAATTTAATGGCCTTTTGTTATGTTTGGAAAAGTGTTGATGTTATTGATTCTGAATATCACTGCGGCATGCTGGCACCCGTTTAGTTCCAAACACTTGTGTCGTGTGATACCTGTTTGCCAAATTGTAGTGTGTTGTTGCTTGGTCCGGATGCACGCGCAACTGCGTATGGATGAGAACAAAAATGCATGACATGCTGAACCACAACGACCGAAATTCAGTTTTGCGTGAAGACATGCTTTCTGTGCCAAGAATCTTGAATTTCTCATTGATCGGGGGATGCTGAAGGCAACAGCTCGCTCGTGTCATCTCTGATAGCGAATGCTTTGGTAGGTGGCTGATAGCAGTGGCAGATTTGAACTGGTGGATTGCTTGCGTTTGGCTCTTGTCCTGTCTAGCCCAGTTGAGGAGGACTTGAGGGCTCCTGTTGTCCTGCCTTGGAGTTGCACTAATGACGACAATTCACATACCTAATTTTCCTTAACTAACTCTCAAATTTGATTCATTTCATGCGCCGTTATATTTTCCCAGATTTGATTCATTTTCTGTGCCGTTATATTTGAAGATATCGGCCTGTTAAGAAAAAACAAGTATACGGCCAGAGAAAAAAGCGTTGTTCGGCTAAAATAATAAGCTAAAAAGTTTAGAGAGAACATAAAATACGTAGGTAACTTTTAAGAGAACATAAAAACTGAACTTAATATCGAGTCTTTTAGAGAAAAATAGGAAAAAAAAGAAGTCGAACCGAATATATAGGGTAAACAAATATCCAGTAGTTTGCCCATAGGGAAAACGACCAAATAGCCAATATTGATAGGTACATAGGTAATGTTACGCACAGATGACAGAACAGCTGTAGCCAAAACCAATACATTGCTCGCAAACTAGTATCGACATATCACTGGAAGCAGCACCATCTGGATCACTAAAGCAGGGCATCTGAAAGGCAAATGCTTAGTTGGATGTACTCTTTCCCTCATGCAATCATGCTCGCAGAAACTATATGTACTTCACACAGACACTCAATAATGCAGATCTCAACAGCTTGACACACTCCGAAAGGCGCGGCTGAAAGCTCAGAAGCATTTTCGGTGGACGATAGCAGGGCCAGATTCATCATACTCTTCCTTGGATATCCACATCTGCAACAGGAAAATGATTGGAGTAAGAAGCAAATACTGTGAGAAACAATACTTCAAAATTGAACGGAAATTAGTTCGTATTCATAACTATGGCGACAATCAAAATCACTGGAACATTGCCATTCACAATTTACTGATTTAGATCTCTTCACATGCACTTGTCAATTTGGTTGATTGTTGGTTTCACTTAAAAAAGGAAGATGATCAAAAGGCACCTAAGAAACCATCTCCATGATAAGATCATAAATGCTATGACAGCAAGGAAAGGGCCATGTTAGTAAGTACCTGCTGGAATGTGCTGAGCGAGGCAAGGATTGAACCACCAATCCAAACACTGTATTTTCTCTCTGGAGGCGCCACTACCTTGATTTTCATACTGCTCGGTGCAAGGGCAGTAATCTCCTTGCTCATCCTGTCAGCAATGCCAGGGAACATGGTTGTTCCTCCACTGAGAACGATGTTGCCATACAGATCCTTCCTGATATCAACATCACATTTCATGATAGAGTTGTAGGTGGTCTCATGGATGCCAGGAGCTTCCATCCCAATCAGCGACGGCTGGAAAAGCACTTCTGGGCATCTGAACCTTTCTGCACCAATTGTGATGACCTGCCCATCAGGCAACTCGTAGCTCTTCTCGACAGAGGAGCTGCTCTTAGCAGTCTCGAGCTCCTGCTCGTAATCAAGGGCAACAAAGGCCAGCTTCTCCTTTATATCTCTTACAATTTCCCGTTCTGCTGTTGTAGTGAAGGAATAACCCCTTTCTGTGAGGATCTTCATTAGGCAGTCAGTCAGATCACGACCAGCAAGATCCAACCTAAGAATAGCATGAGGCAGCGCGTATCCCTCATAGATTGGCACAGTGTGGGTCACACCATCACCAGAATCAAGCACAATACCTGCACAAGAGTACAAGACATAGGTAGTAGAATGGGGTCAGATCGCCAATGACGAGAATCAAAGATGAAGTCCTAGAAAAACTCATCAGTTAAAGGTGAAAATGAACACGTGCCTGTTGTGCGACCACTGGCATATAGGGAAAGAACAGCTTGGATAGCAACATACATTGCTGGTGCATTGAATGTCTCAAACATAATTTGGGTCATCTTCTCTCTGTTTGCCTTTGGGTTTAGTGGTGCTTCTGTCAGCAGAACTGGATGCTCTTCAGGAGCAACACGCAGTTCATTGTAGAAGGTGTGGTGCCAGATTTTCTCCATATCATCCCAGTTGTTCACAATACCATGCTCAATGGGGTACTTCAAGGTCAAGATACCTCTTTTTGACTGTGCCTCATCACCAACATAGGCATCCTTTTGGCCCATTCCAACCATCACACCCGTGTGGCGAGGGCGGCCAACTATACTAGGGAACACTGCTCTGGGCGCATCATCGCCAGCAAAGCCAGCCTGCAGAGAGGAGAAACATAGGCTGGTCATTCTGCAACAACTCCTTTTACAGGTTTCAGAGATTAATGAATGAACAGATAGAATGAGCATCGAACCTTGACCATTCCAGTGCCATTGTCACACACAAGTGGCTGGATATCCTCACCGTCAGCCATTGATCTGCACAGACAATCTGAATTCAGAGACCATCTCAAATATTCACTTGTGAAAGCACAAAATTTTGGACCTAGTTCATGCTAGATGGCTTGGAAATTTAAGTTAAGATTGATAAGGGAAAGACCATATAATTTTCCAGTACATGATGATAATTAAGAGCAATTTGTGATAGCCAAGTAAAAGGAATGCAAGATGGTATTTAGCAGGCCTTAGGTCAAGTTGCAGCAAGATTATTACCATTAATGAATCTTTGAACAAGGACCAGCTGGTAAAGTGGATTAATTATGCTCAGGATACTAAAGAGAGCTATATATGCTGGCATAAGCTGTCCTGTCAGGCAGAGACATGGTCACTTGCTCACCCATGTGCTACTGAGCCTAACAAAAATGAATAAAACTACAGCTGTACTGGATCAGAATTATTGCTGTTGCTGCACATCCAGCCTATAGCTGGATAATTCATTTAGCCGTAGACGACGGGAGTCTAAAGTCCGTGTGCCAGCAAGAAGTCAGTAGTGGCGCCCATCATTCCGATTCCAGCTAGCAAAAAGTTATCAACTTGGATTGTTTATGCCAAAATGAAAGGGGAAAAACAATAGCAAGGCTGTTTGACAGATTGAGCTGTTTAGACCAAGATAACCTGACAAAGATTCAGGTCAGGGTCAGCAGTATTTGACATGAAGATACATATTTTTATTAGTTAGGATTAGGAAAAGCTAAGTAAGGTTTGCCCAATAAAAGCTCTGTAAAAACCCAGTTAGGCCGCCAAGAAGATCACAAGTATGAAGCACTGGGTGGGATCTGAACCAACCCGGCCTCAAGATTTACAGAAACTATTGTAGGCTAACGGCCATCCACACGATTAGCAAAAACATCCAACTGAAAACATTTAAGTCAATTCATTTCCCACGAGTATCCTCCAAGTAACCGACTTGGCACACCAAAACCAGCACCATGATATGAGATCTAGGAGCATGCACCTCCACCGCATATCAAATCCATTTCTGTTCCCGAGGATCCGGGTATGACACATGAAATTGTACTACCTTTTTCCCTCTTAATCGAAGGGGTGGAAAACACTAGCTAACACGTACTGCTTATTACAGGATCCGATCAAGCAAGCAAGATCACTGCTGCATATTCGGACATATACTGCATAAACTCTTCAAGAATTGTAGTTGCGCTGGCGCTAATAACGAAGACGGATCCATATACAGATGCAATCGCACGCTAGGACTGAGAAGAAACCAACTCTAATCTAATCTAAGACTAAGAGCAAAGGCACCTCTCAGGGCATGGTAGGATCGCTTACCAACAGAAGGATGGAACCGAACCAGACAACCAGTCGACGCACAAATCGACAGCACTTAGAGAGGAGCAGCGACTGTGGACGGCAGGAGCGAGCAGAGGTGCGGTCGGTCGGTGGTGGATCCCGACGGGGAGAGCCGGAGAGGAGACGAGGAGGGCGCTGCGGTGAGGTGTGCGGTGTGCCTGCTCTGCTCTGGAAGGGGAGAACGCCAGAACGGCGTCCGTTTCATTTATATGCGCGGCGACAGTTAGCAGAAATTAGGCACGGGGGGCAATGCCAAAATTCAGGCGAAAACCATCCAATTTGACCGCCGTTTTTGGCTTCAATAACTGCTTTCAAACAAATTTAGGCCGAATTTTCTACTCGTGTGGCCGTGTGGGCAAGATATAAGTTCCTGCTGTAGATTTGTGAAGCAAACACCTCACAAGGCCTTTTTTCCATTATTATTCTACGTTCGCATCACGGACTTTGACACTTTGTTAACAGGCTGATCACCACGATTTTACCCCTGTGTACGAGTTACCTTGCGTGATCTCCTTTCCTGTGTACGAGTTACCTTGCCGTCCTTGCGTGATTTCTTTTTTCGCTAGGGGGTGCTCGTCCACCTCACACTCTTCCTCTCCCTCTTTCCCTCTTCTCTAGGAGCTCTTTTTTAGGTTTTTCGCTAGTAGATAGGATTCGAGGCCTCTTTGGCTCCATAGGTTTTTTATAAGCTAGTAAAATGAAGGGGCTCTATGAGTTTTTCTAGTGCCTGGAGATTCACTCATGCTTCAAGTTATGTTGATTTGTAGTTTTTTTTGTAGTTGTTTTTTGCTTGTACTAGTTGTACTACCATATATTTGTTTCGATTTACCGTTCTCCTCAATCACATGTGTTGGGTGGATTGAGGGATCTTTTAGTTTAAATTTACTCCAACGTGTTTGATGTGATTCTTTATCCTAATCCTTACCTTGTTTAGATACCATCCAAATTCTAAGTTTTTTCAATTAAGGGATTTTTTAGATGAGTAAAATTTAGGTAAAAAAAATCCTACTTACAACGCATTTAGTTGGAAATCACGAGATGAATCTTTTGAGCCTCCACGATTGGACATATTTGCCAAATAAGACCTTAGTGTTTGAAAAAAATCCTAAAAGAAATACCTTAGTGTTTCATTGTCCTGTACAACTACCTATTGCCAATCAGTATAGCACCTAAACTGGTGCATGAAACTTTTTAACAAAATTACAGATAGAGAATGCAATCATTTATGTCCAAGTAGTCTAAGCTCGAACAAAAACTTGTACAAGGAGAAATGATAAAGAGAAAATTGCATCTTTTTTTAATAAGAAATTAACACTTGAATAGCTGCGAGTGCTTGTGTTTGATCCACAGCAAACAACTACCCATATAGTATACTTTGTTCTTCTTTCTTGCACCAAGTTTCTTTTTATTCAAATTTAAATTTTGCATGCACACATAGATAGTTGCACCTTTCATGGCTCTATCCATCCTCTTTTTCTGTTGCAATTTTTCATAAACCAAATTAGATGCTACAATGTTTGATAATACGGCAACACACATCTCAATCTACAACATTTGCGTGCGCTTCAAATAAGTACTTCCCACGAAGAAATAACCACCACGACTATCTATCGGCAATGACTTGCCGATATAGGTGATGATCATTATATTTCTTGTGCTAAGTATTTTAAACGCTCACTATTTTATTAGGAAATATAAACGCCTCGACCGACCAGATCGATGTTCAGAACTAGAAGGATTTCATGGAGGCGAGCCGAGACGCGAGGTCCACTTCGTACGGGATGCCCGTCTCTCTTGTCAAACTCGTCTGAGACGTTGCCCCCGTCTCCATGTTGAGCACAAAGAAGACACCATCAATCTGCAAGAACACCGCGCCGCTCCTCTGATCACCGAAGCTCTCCAGCTCGAGCCGATGATCCATGCATGGCTTCAGCCCCAGTAGCGGCCCCCACTGTGCCATCTGCCGCGCCCAGGAGCCTCCTGACGACAGAATCCAGACGGACACCGTGCACTGTGCACTGGTCATCCGTGGCAACGAAGCTCAGCTTCCCGTCCGGCGACGACGCCAGCTGGGACGACGAGCCCACAGCGGCCGCGTCCACGTCGTAGGTCAGGATGTACTCGCCGACGTCGTCCTCGCTCAGCAAGCAGGCGCCGGGGGCGTGTATGAGCCAGTGGACGACGTGCCGACGACGACCGCGGCGTCTTCGTGACTGTCCCAGCTCATGCACCACCAAGGGCATGGGTGGTCGTCGGTGGTCTTGACGGGGCTCCATTGGGCGCCACCGCCGGTGTCCGAGTCCGACGAGGACACGGTCTGCACCCTGACGCGCGCTGACAACCTGCAGTCCAGGCTCCTGGCCATGTCCGCGGCGACCAGCATGAAGGAGCAGCCGATGCCGTCGGCGGCGGTGAGCAGGGCGCAGTGGTCAACACTGCCACCGTGGGGGTCCCGCTCGATGTCCGGCGCGAAGGGGAGGAAGGCGCGGCTGTTGGACATGGGGTCGTACACGCACAGGTCGGACCGCCGCTCCGACCTCCGGCGCCTGTTGATCTCGCGGCGGCTCAGGACGACGAGCCCGTTCCGCGATGTCTAGGGCTTGTACCGCTCCAGGAGACCCAAGCGGCGATGCTGCCGCTGCGTGACATGAATGGCGAGAGGTAATACCTGAAGCCCACGCTCAGGATCTCGCGCCGGAGCAGCTTGCATGTGGCGGCGCACCGGAAGATGGTGGCGGCATCGGTGCGCGCCGCGATCTCGAGCAGGACGCATACCGGGAGCTCTGGAACTGGTGGTGCGCACGTCCGGCGACACTTGCGTGCCGGCGTTGTTCGCTTGTGTCCCGGCAATGTTCGCTTGCCTGCCGCCGGTATTGTTCGCTTGCTGGCGTAGATGTGCGACTCACCTTGGTTTGCTACCCCTTGGTTTGCGACAAATATCAAATCACAAAAAATAGCAATTTATACTAGTGGTATAAAATATTGTCTGAAATAATGTTAAAATTCAGACGTCTGAAATATAGGAGAGGAGAAGTGTAAAATTAATACTTCGCATGAAGAAACGAGCAGCCATACCTATGTATCGACAATGACTAGTCAAGATACGTTGTGCTCACTATATATATATATATATACACACACACGAAACCGGAACGGCCGCAGCCCTACAGAAATTTATTAAATAATAAAAAAACAGTTACAATGAAACAAGAAAGCTACTGAAGTTTACAGAGAAGAGGAGAGGAGGGTTACATTCAGGAGACAAAAGAAAGAAACAAAGAAAATCAAGCAAACACTCTGATCAATGACAGATTCTGAATCCATTGACTGAAAAGAGTGGAAAGACTTGATTTCACCCTTAAGGCAACAAGTCGAACTTCTTTGAAGAAGAAAGCTCTACAATCATGTAGACTCATCTGATTGTTGATAACAATTGCTTCATTCCTTGCTGTCCAGATTGTCCAACACACCAAAATTATAGCCACCATGAAGAATTGAGAGCTCAACTGTGCCTTAAAAGCTGTCACGTTATCAAAAGAACCACCATTCTGAACAATATCCAGGTTTAGAAGGCCCCAACATTCATTGGCAAAGGGGCAATGCCATGCTCATTATATTTCTTCGTGCGAACTATTTTATAAGAGCACGTACGCAGCATCTTATTAACCATAGATAATACGACGATTGACACGTAGAAACAAAGAGTTCAATGAAACTTCTTTAGCATGCCAGAGGAGCAGCTACCTGAAGTGAGCAGCAAGCGTAGGCAAACGATGTTCGTTCCATCTTCCCGAGCTTGAGAACGACGAAGCAGCTAGCTAGAAGGATTTCATGGAGGCTAGCCGAGATGCGAGGTCCACCTCGTACGGCATGCCCGTCTCTCCTCCTAAGCACGTCGAACGCGTTGCCCCCGTCTCCATGTCGAGCACAAAAGCGGACACCACCAAACCGTAACAGCACCGCGCCGCCAAAGAAGCTCTCCAGCTCGACCCGACGATCCATCCATATCCATGGCTGCAACATCGGTCCCCCGCGCTCCGCCCTCATGTCTGTCTGCACGTGCCGCGCCCAGGAGCCTCGTCCTGACAGAACCCAGACGAACACCACGCAGTGGTCCGCGACGACGAAGCTCAGCTTCCCGTCCGGCGACGACGCCAACAGGGACGGCAACGCAGGCTCTAGGTCGGGGTGCCGGCGGTCCTTGGGGACGTCGACTGAACCCACGGAGGCCGCGTTCACGTCGTAGGTCAGGATGTACTCGCCGACGACTCCCACTTGGAGGGAGGGGGAGCTGCTGATGCCGCAGTGCACTAGCCAGTGCACGACGCCGCCGACGACGACCGCGGTGTCGTTGTGGGTGTCCCGGTTCGTGCACCACCAAGGGCATGGGTGGAGGTCGCTGGTCTTGACGGGCCCCAGCCCCAGCCCCAGCCCCAGCCACACACGGCGCCGCCGGCGTCCGAGTCCGACGAGGACACGGTCTGCACCCAGACGCGCGCTGACGATGCGCAGTCCAGGTTCCTGGTCCTGGCCATGTCCGCGGCGACCAGCATGAAGGAGCAGCCGATTCCGTCGGTGGCGGTGAGCAGGGCGCACTGGTCGATCAAGTGGACGCCGCCGAGTAGCCCGCGGTCGATGTCCGGCGCGAAGGGGAGGAAGGCGCGGCTGTTGGCCATGGGGTCGTACACCGTACACACGCACAGGCCGACGGACCGGCGCTCCGACCCCAGGGGGCGCTGGCACAGGACGACGAGCTCGTTGCGCGACTTCAGGGGCTCGTACCGCTCCAGGAGCCCCGCGGCGGCGTGTGCGAGGTGCCTCTCCTGGGTCTTGGTGGCCGCGGTGACCGGGTGCAAGACGGAGAAGGTATCGGCGAGGACGCCCAGGGTCCTGGAGGGCACGACGGCATCGGGCCCTTGGCAGACGTGGCGGACGAAGTCCGCTCTCAGGATCTCGCGCCGGAACAGCTTGCATGTGGCGGCGCACCGGAAGATGGTGGCGGCATCGGTGCGCGCCGCGATATCGAGCAGGAGGCACACCGGGAGCTCTGGAACCGGTGGTGCGCGCACGTCCGGCGACACTTGCGTGCCGGCGGCATTGTTCGCTTGCTGCCGTACGTAGATGTGACTCACCTTGGTTTGGTACCTCATGTGCGTACGTATATATATAGCGTATCGTGTGCACTGCACGCTATCTTTGCAATTTCGAGTAGGATACGATTGCCATTGGTGAACGATACGAGAAGTTCTGCGGCAGTTTACAAGGGAATCGCTTTCTTTTTTCAAGTGACACACAAGACCGTTCGATTTAGGGCTCCTTTGCAACGGAAGATTATATTTCCAAATAAAAAGCTCAGGAATCAGCAATCCATAGGAATTGCAACTGTACAACCTTTTGGTTTGCAGGATTGATGCATAGTAATGGTAAAGGAAAATTTTCCTTCGTTAACGATTTTGTACATATTTTGTAGGAATGGAAGCATCCACTCCAGCCCCATGTTTTCCTCTCCCTTGCGTAGGATCAAGGCACATGGTCATGTAGTATATACTGATGGACTTGAGAATGAGTGGATAAAACAATCAGCTTGGAAAGGGGTAAAGTATGAGCTCTGCCAAGCCATTAATTAAAACAACAAGGCCTTGTTTGGATGTTACTGGATTCACCTCAATCCACATGTGTTGGGGTGGATTGCGGTGCAATTTAGTTCAAGTTTCACTCCAATCCACCCCAACACATGTGAATTGATGCGAATCCGACTACGTCCAAACAAGGCCTGAATGGGATGTGCACTTCCTTATTTCCTATTTCTACCGCTTTTCTATGAGTAACAAAACATATATCTTCTATAATTTTTTGGTACTTTTTAATCTTTTGTTTTGCAATTGCATTCCTACAAAATTCCTATGATTTTTCTATTTATGTGGTTTTTGCAACATTTGTTCCAAAGGGGGCCTTAGATTGGGTGACTCATGTTCATTTTTTACCTTGGGCTGTGCTTCAACATGTGTCTCACGCAGTTCACATTTGCCCTCGCATGCCGCCGGGTGCTAACCAACCTCTCAGCCACCGTGACCGGTCCCGCTCCCATTGTCTCGCTAACCCGACCTCACCAGACTGTCTCCGTGCCTCCTTCCTTTGCCCCTCCATGGTCCAACCACTGTCCTCCTCTGCCCGTAGCGGCCCTACCATCTCATCGCTCAGCCCACGTGCACATCTCTTCTGCTTGGTTGGCCTGCCTCCCTCAAGCCCCTTTCTAAGCAGAGCACAACCGACCTTAACCTCGAATGCTTTGTTGGCGCGAGGAGAGTGGTGCACGACCCGATCTCGATTTTCAGGCGCTCGTAGGAGATGTGAGTTTATAATTACTCATATTCAATGAAGAAAAATAACTCAAGAGATAAACAACAAAAACAATGTTTGAAACAAATATCCTGTTTGATTGAGATGCATAGTTGAGAGTGAGAACCCCATCTGGTAAGCTATCCATGAACGATGGCGCTATTACCCTCTAAAAAATGACGGTGCTGTCGCAAATTGCAGCTTCAGGAGCATAAGTATACTATGATATACAGGCAACATCTATCCTTGTCGTGGGTGAATGAAATTCCCTGTCTTAAAAGAATACCATTCTAAGTTTGAGATAAGTTAAACTCACTTAAGTTTAACTAAGTTTTTAAAATAGCATCAACACATTTATGTGTAGAAATAGGTTTACTATGTAGGGATGAAAACAGATCGGATATGGACAGATACCACTAATATTAATTTTGTTTTCATATTTCTGTCCGGATTCGGATTCGAATACGAATAGTGTCAACCATGCCGGATAGGACACTATTGGATATCGACATCATAAATATTAAAATATGCGATTTGAGTATTCGGATACAGATACGGTATCGGATGTTGAATATCCGGGCTCGGATACGGACAGATCTAAACCCCTATAAACAGTTTCGGTCTCGAATACGGTCCGAAAATATCCGTACCATTTTCACCCCTATTACTATGAAAATATATTTCATAACTAATCTAATGATAAATGTTTAGTATTTTAAGTTTTAAAATATATTATATATATAAATTTAGTTAAATTAGATATAGTTTGAATCACATTTTTTTGGGAACGGAGTGAGTAGATTCAGTTGCCAAATTCTATAAGCCGTGGACTATCCTTGGAATTCAAAGGCTTTGCCACTGCAGCAGTGCAGTTGCGCAAGACAAATGGCAGGCATTTAACATCTTATATTCGGGTGAACAAGGCCGACAATAATACATGTTTATTCCCAGGATAACAGCTTAGTGTCCAAAGCTCCTTTCTCTTGTACTCATATTTTTTTTTCAAGAAGAGACAACAATTAACACCAGGTCCTTATCAAGGCCGGTCTCAGCGTCTCTGCTGTACAGTGGATCTGTCGCACAAAACAAAGCTTGCGTATTGCGTTGCGTCACTGCAAATGGCAGTGCTCTCTACCTTTCATCAACTTGCAAAACAAATACTACCTCCTGAAAAAGAACGCAATTATGGATTACGTGCCACAAAAAGTAGTTCACGTTTAACCAAGTTTTTAGTGAGTAATATTCACAGTTGTGTCTTTAAATTAATTTATTATGAAAATAAATTTCGTAATTAATCTGATGATATTTATTTGATATTATAAACATGAATATTTTTTATTTATAATTGGTCAAACTTAAGATACTAAAATGTGAAACTGTGCTAGAATTGTATTTTTTTTGGAGACGGAGGCGGTACAAATTTTTAGAGCCATCGGCAGCAATGACGCAGTCTTTGATCCAAAGTACATCTAGGCATCGGAATACCTGTGTCCACGACAAGTACATAGGCAAAAAACAAGCAGATTGGAACAAGTTTTTAACGACGACAAAACAGGACGGAAGGGATACCAAAGAACCTCCAAATGGTTCCCCTCGCATGCAACGATGTCAAGAAAAGATAATAACAAAGATAAAGATGATCCCGAGGAATCAGAGATGTCGATGCATCGTCGCGAAGCATATATATATATATGAGCATCTGACAACTGACACTGACGGTATGCATTGCATTGCAGTGCAGGTCTGTGAAGACACCATCAGTATCTGCCAATCTGCCATGGCCGTCTTTGGAGCTCCCGTGCTTGTCGCCGTCGCCCTGGCACTCGCGGGCCTCCTGTGGCTTCGGTCACGGAGCTCCTCCAAGGAGATGAGGGACATCCCGGGCACGATGGGGTGCCGGTGATCGGCGAGACGTTCTCCTTCATCTCCGACTTCTCGAGCCCCGCGGGGATCCTGAGCTTCATGCGCGACCGGCAGCGGCGGTTCGGCAAGGTGTTCAAGACGTACGTGCTGGGGCGGATCACGGTGTTCATGACGGGGAGGGACGCCGCCAAGATCCTGCTCTCCGGCAAGGACGGCGTCGTGAGCCTCAACCTCTTCTACACGGGCAAGCAGGTGCTGGGCCCCACCAGCCTGCTCACCACCAACGGCGACGAGCACAAGAAGCTGCGCCGGCTCATCGGCGAGCCGCTCTCCGTCGACGCGCTCAAGAAGTATCTGGGGTTCATCAACGACCTCGCCGTGCAGACGCTGGACACGTGGCACGGACGCAGCAGGGTGCTCGTGCTGGAGGAGGCCTCGTCGGTAAGCATCTCCTCCACTTGTTCAAGCCGCCGCCGCCGCCGTGGTCGTGGTCGTGCTCTTCAGATTTTGACTGGAATTTGTTTGTCCGATGGATCTCGCCGTGCAGTTCACGCTGAAGGTGATCGCCAACATGCTGGTGAGCTTGGAGCCGGAGGGGGAGGAGCAGGAGAAGTTCCAGGCAAACTTCAAGGTGATCTCGTCGTCGTTCGCGTCGCTACCGCTCAAGGTCCCCGGCACGGCCTTCCACCGGGGCCTCAAGGCCAGGAATCGGATGTACGCGATGCTGGACTCGGTGATCGCGAGGCGGCGGAGGGAGGGCGGTGAGGCCCCGAGCGACTTCCTGCAGACGCTGCTGCGGAAGCACGCCGGCGACGAGGCGGACAAGCTGACGGACGCGCAGCTGAAGGACAACATCCTCACCCTGCTGGTCGCCGGCCACGACACCACCACGGCGGGCCTCACGTGGCTCGTCAAGTTCCTCGGGGAGAACCCCGACGTCCTGGAAAAGCTACGGGTGAGCCGGAGAGCCTCTGTTCCTGCTCGTGAGTTCAGCCGTTCGTCCGTCAGGCTTCTTGTCACTGAGTTCAGTGGTGTGGTTGCAGGAGGAGCACCTGGAGATCAAGGAGAGGCTCAACGGCTCGTCGCGTCTCAGGTGGTCTGATGTCAACAACATGCCTTACACAAACAAGGTGAGACAATTATCCAGATGTTCGCTTGTTGGTTTCAGCCAACCCAAACCAGCAAGTCAACAGTGTTTTCCTCTCACAATAAACCAACACCAGCCAGCCTAAACCAGCCCAGAAAACAACCAGCGAACAGGCCGATCGTCTCAAACCTCGCAGCGCCATGCCGTTTCGATGCGTCTTCGTTAGTCCTTGTCCCTCATAAACAGATAGGCCTCATCACTAGGCAACTGAACTGCTGCAGGTGATGAACGAGACCCTGAGGAGAGCAACCATCCTGCCATGGTTCTCCAGGAAAGCCGCGCAGGACTTCAGCATCGACGGTCAGTGGCAGTGACATCGTCACCGCAACCTGCCTACGACACTGGATAGAGCAGCATGGACTGATGCAGTAGAATCTATGACACGCAGGTTACGAGATCAAGAAGGGGACGTCGGTGAACCTGGACGTGGTGTCCATCCACCACGACCCGTCCATCTTCGCCGACCCCGAGCGCTTCAACCCCAACAGATTCGACGTAAGTTTCCGGCGAGCTCTGGCTCGACGGCTACGCCTGTCGCCGGAAGCGAGCTGACTGACAGAGTGTGTTGATGCCATGTTCTTTCACGCAGGAAACGTTCAAGCCTTACAGCTTCCTGGGGTTCGGGAGCGGGCCACGGATGTGCCCCGGGATGAGCCTGGCAAAGCTGGAGATCTGCGTCTTCGTCCACCACCTCGTCTGCCGATACAGGTAAGCTGTAAGCTGCACCAGCAAGGAGCAGCCACGGCTGGCCACTGCTTTCCCATCCATCCATCCGTCAGCAGCAGCTGAGCTCACTTGGCTTCGATTTGGTTGCAGCTGGAAACCGCTGGAGAACGACGACACGGTGCAGCCGACGCTGGTGCGGATGCCCAAGAACAAGTACCCCATCGTCGCAACCGCACTCTAAGATAGATCCGAGAAACGAACGTGCAGTGCAAGACGAACGAACATGATTACAGATATATATTATAGTATATAAATAGATAGAAAGATGTACGTTGCTACCACAGCATCAACGATACATATGATGCCGATAGTACGTCTGTCTGTCTGTCTGCTGCTGCTGCAAATGACTTAATGTTTTGCAGATCCAGCACCAATACGATTTTGAAGCCAAAAAATGTCTCAAATCAATCACTATGAATGTTTTGCATATGCACAAAACAGACAACACTGAGAACACAAGCAAGCTGGATCCACTGGATCATGGTAAAATGATGCTACTGTTGTTGATGACAGCTCAGGCGCCAATAGACTCAATAGTCTGAAAGGAAATGGCTCTAATTGCAACACATAAAAACATACGGCACACGGTTTAGAGAAACAAGTTGGATCCGTAGTACTCATGACAGAGATAGAGAAGCACTTTCAGTACAAATCAACATGTTTAAAACCAGGGAAAAGAATCTTGAGCAGCTAATGTAACGTACTTTGAGTACAAAAACTCAATTGGCTAGTACGAACATCAGACGACCCTAACATTTGCATCCTAAGAATAGGTGAACTAAGAAAAGGCTATTCTAAATCAAAGCCAAGACACATGTAGATGCCAAAGGACAATTAGTATGCTGCTGATGAATAATAACATCCCCGTAACTCCTCTCAAAAGGGAACCAGTAACTACTCTGGAACCAGCGTTATAAGCTGCAATAGGCCAGTGGTGCAGTGTCAAAGGAACAGCAACCAGATAGCATCACATCCACTCAGGCTGATTAAGCATAATCTCTGGTCTCACAAGGAACAGGGGACAGCTCAAGGAACACCCCAGCATGGCGAAGCAACCATAACCAGTTTGTCAAGACACCCGATGGTGAGTGTAACAGTGGTCCTCCAATGCTAAAGGCACATATAATGGAACCAAAGAATAATCTCTTTGCACTCATGGATATCAACTGGCATGACTAAAATGAGATGACTGAAATGATCTTAGGACGTAAGTAACCAATCCAGAACGACGGTAGCAACCAATCCAGAACAAGAACAAATAACCAAAAAGAAGCCTGCCAAAACAAAAGTCATTTGAGAATGACGTTGTAAGACAATACTGAAGATGCAAGATTGAAAACATTACCAGTTAATTTTCCCTAATGGATGATTCGTCACTTGCTTTCAGAAGAGGTGACAAGAACATAGATTTTTCTTGTAGTTGTAGGTGTGTTCAAGCAGATTATAGTCAACCCCTTGCTTCCCCGAAAAGAACACAAATGCGGACACTAACTTGCCATCCAATCCCCCATATCACAGGCATATCCACATAAGCTTAATTAGGACCAGGATCATCAACACAGCGACAAAATCCATCTTTTAATAGCCAAATAGCATATCAAGCAAACATGCAGGATCCAAATGCCAAGCACTATGACCAAGTCATATGCCTGGCAAGCAGGAAACGATAATAAACCGGTCAGTAATATGGTCTATAACAAAGCAACTGATATCTCACGGTACATGGCGACTCCAACTACAGGATAACAAAGTTCCAGACACAATAACAAGCCTTATAATAGTAGATAGGCTTTCATACCTGGATGGCACATACTTCTCAAGAACTAGGCCATCAGTAAGGACCTGATCGGTCACGGCTGTAGCGGTCGCCCCCATAGCTGCCACCATCTCGGCTACGGCCAGAGTATCGGTCACCACCACGGTCAGATCCATAACGCCCGCCACCACCACCACCACCACCACCACCATACCTGTCATCTCTGCCACCATATCTGTCCCCTCTCCCACCATCCCCAGATGGGCACTCTCTAGCAAAATGACCAGGTTTCCCACACTTGAAGCAGTCCCCACCACCACCACCACCACCACCACCTCGCGGTGCACGCCCACCACCATAGTCACGACCACGATCATAACGAGATCCACGCTCACGGTCATAATCACGGTCACCATTACGGTCTCTACCAGGTCCTTGTGGCTGAGCTTTATCAACAGTGATGTTCCTCCCGTCCAAGTCCAGTCCATTCATTCCCTCAATAGCATCCTCCATGGCTTGCTTCTCATCAAAAGTTACAAAGCCGAAACCACGAGAACGGCCAGAAAATTTGTCAAGAACCACCTGCATATTACCAGCAAAACAAAATTAAATAAACTATAAATAAGAGACCATGCTAGATAACAAATAAAGCACAAAGCAACATTGTACACACAATGGATGTACGCTTTACGTGAGTTAAAAATTATTTGACCATTCAGAGGCAAAAATATTTCCTAGAGCATTCGTAGGAACAAAAACAGCATACATAACTATATGGCGAAATATTTTTGGATATAGTCCGAGAAAAAAAAAGATGTGTTTGCGCAAATCAGTTAGATTTAAGATTCTTTAGAGACAAACTAGTATACCAATGTTTACCGCAGTTCAAAAGAAAATTATTGACTAGTTAAAAGAGAAAAAAAAACTATCCTAAGCAACAGTTACCAACACAACCTTCGGAATTATCATGCTTGTAAAAAGGATTACTCAGGCAAAACTAAAGACGAGAGGTTATTCACGTCACCTTTGCCTCAGTGAGGTTGCCGAATTTTCTGAACGCATCCTTGAGGCTTTCATCAGTTGTCGACCAGGACAGATTCCCGATGAAGCAACGGTACTCATCAACATCAGCCATTACTAGAACAGATAAACAAATATGTACACATATAAGTAGGAAGCTAGAGCTACCAAGAGAGATAACTGCAGATTCTGTGAAGGTTACAGGTACCCTGTACAGTAAACTTTTTAAGTCATCATTACTGATTATACTAAGGCAAAAGAGAAAAAATCAACCAACAAAAGCTTTCACTTGTGATATTTATTTTAGAAGAAAAGGTTTCCACCGCTTTTTTTCCCCACAAGAAACAAAGCTCACAAAGCGTATTTTATAAGCAGCAGAACTTCCTCTTAATAAAATATATGCTCGGGCATGTTAGCAGAAGAATAAAAGCAGGCTCACGAAAATTGACTTTACAGTTTATAACCTTTACTAATAATTTGCAGAAATCAGTACATAATGTGCTCAGGAAGCGTACCTAACGACAACACAGCAAGGTTGAACTTCAATCATGTGTGCGTGCAACTTATCGATTGGTAGATACAAATACAAAATCCATGTGTGCGTGTAACTTAACGATGCAACACATGGAGATTGTTTGTTTACAAAACAACAAAAGGAGAGATAATCACGCTCCAGAATCCAGATCGGGGGTCGATGCATACGCTGGTCAAACTTAGCAAATCCCGACCAAATCTTACTAGAGCCGCATCACAGATGTGAATCTTACGAAGAACAGACAAACCGAAAGCAGATCGACCAAAGAGAGATCTACGTACCCGGAAAGAGATACGTAGGTGAGGGAGGGAGGACGTATTAGCTACCTGCGACTGGGAGCGAGCGAGGAAGAGGAAGCGCACGTCGAATCGAAGTTGCCTCTGCCTCGTTATTTTTAGCGAAGGGAGGAAAGGCGACCTACTATAGGGACACAAGATGGGGAATAATCGAGGCAAGGAGGCAGTCGCCCATCCGGAGTGGAGTCGGCCTAGAACCCTAAAATCCCGGCGGCGGCGCAGAGGAGAGATATAGATATTTCCATGGTTGGCCCGACAGGTGGGGCCCTCCCGGGGACATGTGGGTCCGGCCGCAACGCGCACGGCATATGCCATTGCCCGTTGGCGACTGACGCGTCAACCCAGCTAGAATGGGCCGCGGGGAGGGCTGGGTTGGTCCAGGGCTGCCGACGCTTCCCCGTGGGCCGTGGCTGCCGTGGGTGGGTTTCGTTCGGGCCCATCTCAGCAGTCAGCAGCCAGCAGCCAGACCCTATCCTCGCTCCCGCGACCGGCCCCCGTCCGTCGCGTTGCTCCCTCACTCCCTCTCCCGGCGCGGCTGGTCAGTCGCACGCTCGGGACGCCGCGGCGGCGAGCACGTGCCGGGCTGCGGGCACCTCCGACAAACCCGCTCATTCGTTGAGCCCTGCCTGGAGCAATGGAGGCGCTGCGGGCGTGGAGGGCCTCCTCCAATCTCATCGGCTTCGCGGCCTCCCGCGCCGCCGCTTCAAGGCCCCTCGGGCTCCGCATCCGCTGCTGCTCCGCGGCCGCCGCCACCACGAACCCGCCGCCGGCGCAGCCTCAGGACCGCCGACGCCGTAGCGCATCCTCATCCGCCTCCACCTCCGACCGGGACTCCATCCGCGCCATCCGCCTCAAAAAAGTCAGTTCTTAGTGCTACATTGTTTGGTGCTGGATTCTGTTTTTCTCCCAATTTTCGGTCCGTGCTGCTACTGACGGGCCTTCGGATCGTTGGTTTTCTGGGTGCAAGGTTGAGGAGCTCAGAGCGAAGGGGCATGAGCCGTACGCGTACAAGTGGGACAGGACTCACACGACCAAGGAGCTTCAGGAACGGTACGCTCATCTTGTGAATGGTGAAGTCTGCGAGGACGTGTCGGTGTCCGTTGCTGGCAGGATTGTTGCCCGAAGAGCATTTGGGAAGCTTGTTTTTATGACTGTAAGAGACGATGCGGGGACCATGCAGGTCTGATCTTTCAACCGACTCGCCTTTTTTTGTTCTCTCCTAGTCTCCTTAGAATTTGATTTGATGTGGATATGTTGCTTGATAATGTTGTGCTTGTAAAGCCATCCTCACATAGCAACTGAGCTATCTGCAGTTTGCAGTTGCATTTGTTGTTATTAGTAGCTACGAGCTACAGAAGTATGATAATTTGTTTGGAACTGATTATGTGTTTCTGGAACTTTCTTTCTTTTGGCTATGGGTAAGCTTTATTGCGAGAAAGACAGCCTTACGGAGGACCAATTTGAGCAACTGAAGGCATTTATTGATATTGGTGATATATTAGGTGCAAGTGGATCCATTAAAAAGACAGAGAAAGGTTCATTATAACTTCTATTCTATCAGTCAGTAGTTTCACTTGTCTGTACTCAGTTAAAATTTGAAACACGAGACAACAATTTCCAGAAGAATATTTGTACAGTGATTTCCTTAGAATCAGTATGCTATTGAGATTCTCATTCTTTGCACCATTTGTCGATTAGATTCAAAGGAATTCGTTTTCGTATGTGTCTAAGTGAGTCCCTAGTACTAGCTATTTGATTATAAATTATTTTGAATAGCGAAAGTCAGAGCTAAGCAACCTACTTCCATTATGCAGACAAATAAATAAGAAAATTAGCTAAACAACAGCCTGCCCCAAATTTTAAAATACCTGAACTGCTTGAGTGTCTCGGGCTATATCTTACTATACTGTCAATTTGTTATTTGCCAAATGTCTATATTCTTGACATGGTGGGTTTCATTGCAGGGGAGCTATCTGTTTATGTGAAATTTTTTGAAATTCTCACAAAATCCTTACTCCCACTACCAGACAAGTATCATGGATTAACTGATGTGGACAAACGTTATCGTCAAAGGTTGGCTTTCATCTTGCTTCTTGCACCTTCTAAGTCATATCTCAGCTGTTCAAAATCAGTACCCATTTAATACCTTAATATACGGTTTCGATGTACAAACCATCAATTGTACATTTGTACTACCAATGCGTTTTTTTTTGGATAAAATGCAAACTTTATTAGCAGCATTTCGCTACAATGATGGTGAAAGAGTCACATATTACAGATTGCAAGGCCATCCTTGTAGGACAGCTATTAACATGACTAGTGTTGGTACAACTGATCTGCATTTGAGTACTAGGTAAGCTCAATGAGCTAAAAGCCTGAGTAGCTAGAACATGAGCAGTTGTGTTTAGTTTTCGACGAATCTTGAAGATTTTCCCATTGTTCCTTGAAGACTGGTTGATGAAGCTCTGCGTGAAGCGCTTAATGTCCCAATGTGATGGATGGGTGTGGTCGCTTCCATTGAGGAAGGTCACAAGCTGTTGATTGTCCGACAAAAATATCGGACAATTGATACCCAGTGTCAAGGCAATCTGAGCTGCCAGTGCCAGAGCAGCAGCTTCAGCCATTAACACTGAGGTGGAGTCTTTGAGTGTAGCTTTGATGTAGATAGCTGATGACGTGTTTGAATGAGTGTCTAGAAAAAACACTCCCAAGCCTGCTTTCCTGGGAACCTGCATTGAAGAATCAGGCAAAATGGATGCATCCGTGTAACACCTTGTACCAGGTAAAAGTGCCAGCTGTGTCACAATAAAATGAGGCAGGGATGGTAGCCTTAATGTAGGCGATTGACAGTGCTCCGCTGTTGCATTTACACTCCTTTGAAGTGTTATACCTGCAGTTGGAAAATTGTTACCTTCATCAAGTAGCTGTAGGCTCCCTTGCCTCTGTTGCATGCCATCTGTCTGGTTCACCTGTCTGAGAGCTTGATGGCCATGCTCTTGATGATGCCTTTCCTGTACTTCTGTTGGATAGAGGGCTTGCTGATCACACAGCCCTTCATTGTCACTGTGATTCCATTGATTCATAGTGCCTGCAAGAGAAAAATTATTACCTTCTCCGCGTGAGTGATCAGGCATGCTTGGGCATCTGTTTGCGCCCATCTGCTGCATCACATTGTGGCTTGCTGCCACTTCTGTCGTAGAGGAGCATTGCTGCGTCCTTGCAGCTGCGGATGACACCCCCACCATGATGTGGCTTGCTGCTGTGCTCATGCTTGTTTGATGCTGTTGTCTCTGAGCCACCGCAATGCAAGCATCATGGTGGTTGCTGTAGTCTGCTTGATCATTTCTTGTGCCGTGTGCTTGAGAGCCCTGCATACAAATTGTATGTACCTGGCATATCTGAGATAGGGAAGCATGAGGCGCCTCACCCGCCTGCAAGGAGTGCATGGCTCTGTCCCGATTAGGGAGGCGTGCATGCTGCTGCCCTTGCGCAGCTTGACTGAAATTTTGGCCCTGTTCTCCTTATGCATTTGCATGTGCGTGTGCCTGAGTGCCCTGCATGCATGCTCTCTGTACCTGGCATGACTGAGATTGGGAAGCATGAGTCCGCATGGAGTGCATGGCTCTGTCCTGATTAGAGAAGCGAGGACGCTGCTGCCCTTGCACAGCTAGACTGAAATTTTGGACCTACTACCAATGCGTTTAATTTCTAGTATCTTTCAGCTTGATTAATTGTTTAAAAGGTACCATTTCCTTCAGGATTATTATTTTAGCATCTTTGTTGCTATTCCTTCATTTCTAGTCCTAGTTTAAATGATTGCAAGATTGTTCTGCACAGTGCACTGACCATGTGTGCTATCTTTGATTAATGACAGGTATGTTGACATGATTGCAAATCCAAAGGTTGCTGATGTATTCCGAACTAGGGCAAAGGTATTGACTACATGTGATGCTAAATCTATATTCTGAAACTGATGGGCAAGTAACTACACCTATAATTACTAATTTAGCTTGGGAAACTCTTATATCATATTAAATATTATGTAGCACAGGAACATATTTTTCTTAATGGGTTAAAGAGAGGTGTGGTAGGAATAAAGAAATTAACGCATATGTTGTCATATTGTAAGAGCATGTCCTTAGGTCCTCCAAAAATAACTAGCTTAATGAATAGTTACTGCACTAGCAGAATTTGTTGTAGCTTCTTTTATACTTTGAACTTAGATATTTGCATTTGACAGGTGGTTTCTGAGATCCGCAAGACAATGGAATCATTTGGTTTTATTGAAGTTGAAACTCCAGTTCTACAGGTATTCTTTTTGCATACCTTTTAGGTTGTTATTCAGCAGGATCAGTCAGCTATATAATATGTAATCATTGAACTGATAAGATGTCTATAGTAAATACTTTGGGCTAATTGATGTGATATATATTGGATAGAAATTACAGCTTGGTTTTTCTTTCCTTTTTCCTTTTTTTAAAGATCCACTACACATCTTATAAATCTTTCCGAAGATAGACCATTAATATTTACCTCCTTGCATACTGCGGTAATGCTTCTGAATTATTTTTCAAACCTTACTCTACATTATAAGGCTCAATATTGAAAAAAAAAACTAACTTAAGTAAGTCTTATTCAGCTCTTAAGCTAGTGGATTGGTCACCTCTGTGATATTCAAACCTTTACAGGACAATTTAAGATGGTCCATATGGCCATATTTTTGCTTCTAGTGATTGTGGAACCAAAAAGAAAAGGGGCAATCGCATCCAGCTAGGACTTGCATGTTTTTTTTTTAATCTGTAAATGCAGCACATGTGTGCACTAAAAAAACCACGAATAAACTTTCTGTGTTCATAATCTGAATGTAAAATATGATATGCTGATGGTGTGGTGTTATTCTTTGTTTGCTTACCTTTAATGAAATGACACAAACGTATTCGGCAAAAAACTGATTTTAAATGAAAACCTATGTGCATTTGTTGAAAAATAGAACACATGAAACTACTTTACACTAAAGCAGAAAGGCATTTAAGCTTAAAAGTGCACGAGGACAAATGCACAATTTCATTTTTACATTAATTTGATTTGGCCTGAATTTTATTGAGGGGTGAATAACTTGAAACATCAGCATATTGGATTCCTACTCTGTCAATTCATCTCTAGATGTTGAATCGTTTGTGTAGCATAACAAGGGATGATCTCATCATCATCATTGATGGCGCACATAGGTTGTAAAGCTCAGCATAAAAAAAGCAGAAAACATATTGGCCATAACCATGTCTTTCTTAAAAAATGCTAATATGCTATTAGTGTAGTTGAACCAATGCAGCTGAATAGCTGATACAACCTAGCATAGTACTAATATGTTATAAAAGAATTAGGTTCTTTTTGTGTCACTATGCTTGTTATTGATCACTAGTTTGTCTTCTCTGGTTGTCCTTGTCTTCATTTACAACATTATACATAGTAAAAATGTTAAAAACAGGGAGCAGCAGGTGGTGCTGAAGCTAGACCTTTTATTACCTACCATAACTCACTTCAAAGAGATCTTTACTTGAGGATTGCAACAGAGCTACATTTGAAAAGGATGTTGGTAAGGTTACATTTCAGTTCCTCGTTCTTTTTATTTTGATAGCTTCATAGTTGATTCTTTAACCAGTTCATGGCAGCATCAATTGCTTTTTCTTTATGCTGAATACAGGTATACTACATGCATACTGCAGAATCTTATATAACCAAAACTACTGTATTGTAATTATGTCAGTCTGCTGAATTTAGCATGTTCATACAATTATTAATCAACATATCTTAATTTCGTCAGTATGATCTTAATCTAGCATGTTAGTACAGCTATTAATGCATAAGCTTTGAAATTTGTTTTCCAGATTAATCCTGTGCGCCTCCACTGGTAGATGTCAAATATGTCCCCCAATACCAATATATTTTTCTTTTGGGATGAATTTATGACTTTAAGATTTCATGCTATAGCACTTATTCACGCCTTTATTCAGCTGTGCTTAAGCATTTGAAGGGTATCAATGTGACTATGCAGTATGCACTGTGCCAATGGTCTATTTTGTTTCTACAACTTTTTTCAGCGGCAATCTTTTTCTTACTCCTGAGTACCATTGATATAGTGCAGGTTGGAGGGCTTGAGAAGGTCTATGAGATTGGAAGAATATTCCGGAATGAAGGCATTTCTACTCGCCATAATCCTGAATTTACCACTATTGAGGTAGGAGTTTATTTTCCCCCTCCAAATATGCTTATATCAATGGATTACTTTTATCCTTGCCAGCATAAGTGCATAGTGTATATTCTACGTTCCTTTGTCTGCCTCCTTTTTGCATTGCAGAATGTTTTATACCTTAAATAAGGTCTGACTCTACTTATCTTTGCAAACTAGATGTATGAAGCATATTCAGACTATGAAAGCATGATGAATATGGCTGAAGAAATTGTTACTCGATGTGCTATGGCTACTCATGGCAAGCTTAAGGTTGATTATGAGGTAATCATGGTCTTTACTCTAATATCAGTTTGAGCATATATTGCACGCTATTCTGTTTGAATTGTTTGGACACCAATGCCTTATCACGCAAACATCATGCTGCGATTTGTCGCTTATGTATATATCCCCAATTTGCTACATTGCTGTGTAACCTTTTTTGGTGCCATTTCAACAAATTACTTATCAATTATTACTTCCTGAGCTTGTAGTACATATGCACTTGCATTGACACTTCAATGCAGAGCTGTACATTTCTGTCTTTCTACCATTAGTTAACAATGTGCTGTTTAATATCAAACAGGGAACTGAAATCTCGCTTGAAAGACCATGGAGGAGGGAGACCATGCATTCTCTTGTCAAAGAAGCAACTGGAATTGACTTTAACAGCTTCGGAGACGTTGAATCTGCAAAAAGAGCTGTGAGGGGGCTGCCAGGTTTCGAAGTAGGAAACAATGAAAGTACTTCATTGCAAGCCTGTTCATCTGTTGGACATGTTCTCAATGAGGTAACTTGAGGCTTTCATTTTGTACACTTGTTTTATTATTGATGGTGTTCATTTTCGTTCTCTTTTTTTGTTGGTGGCTCACTTTGGCTTTCAACTCTAGCCTACCCCAACTTGCTTGGGACTATAAGGTTTTGTTATTGTTGTTTTATTTTTTATTGACGGTAATGAGTCTTCTCCTGTTCACTTAAACAAGTGGGATTAAATAGATTGCCTATAAAAAGAAAGTGAAGTTTTTGTTAGAGAAACAGAAGCCAGCCAAAAATAGAGTAAAGTATATTCTGCAAAGACCAAAATGCAAAGACCACACTGATGGAATCTGGCAATGAATGTTGTAGCTTTTTGTCTCCTATTTTGTGGGTTGTTCCATTCCTGCTTACGGAAACCAGAGCCACTATTATGCTGAGTAAACATGCTATTAGTTAATGTGTCTGTTTAATTATGGGTTGTTTTGAATTTTTAATTATGTGGATGGACTAGTGGCTCACATATTTGGCTGCCACAATTGACTTTATTATGAATATGAATATGTTGTTTCCGAAAATTTGTTCATGGATCTTATGGAAAGTCTATTGATTTGGCATAATGAGTTTACTAAAGATTTATGGATTGTGTAGTTCAGTGAATATGTACACCACTACTTGAGAATTGTGCTTTCTTGGTTTACCTCACCAGCTTATAAACATGTATGTGGCTATGTCCTGAGAACTTTGTTCAGATTAGAGTATCAATGAAATGTTGTGTCCTTGGTCTCTGTTTTCTTATGAAACAGTATGATGGCCGCCTATTTATTGTATACTAGCAAATATGCCCATGCATTGCAACGGGAGAAAAACCCCTAGCATGCTCAAGCCCAATAAACATGGCGTAAGCCATAAGGTAATTTGACTGGACAACGAACCACTCAAGGTTTCAGACTTTCAGTTCACGTTTTGATTAGTTGAACTAATTGGCTCAACCGGGTTCTACAATAATAATTTAGAATAAGTTTTGTTTCTAAATGAAACCGCAACAACTTGGTGGTGGGAATCTCCTTTCTAAGGGAAAGGGTCAAGGGTTCGAAGGCCCATGATTGTTGGTTTTTTACCTTGTTTTTCGCTTTTTTTATTACTACTACTACTACAATATTAGGGAACAGGAAAGCAAAGAAACAATACAAAGAATTACAAGGATTCTAGCCATTGGTTCATGAGAGGGAGATAACTACTCTTTGTTCTATGGACAACCAATGCAAAGTGATGCTTGAATTTAGCTCTATTTGACGTCATAGTTGGATCTATTGCATTGAACATCCAGTCATTTTGTATTATCTACTTAAAATCTTGAACTGCAAGGTTTAATTGTCTTAGTGTTCTAAGTTTCATTTGGTTGGTTGAAACTTGGTTGTTTTAGCTCATGAACCTCATTTAACAATTTTACATCTCATGGCCAGGTTTTTGAGACTTTTGTTGAATCTACTCTTGTACAACCAACATTTGTCCTTGACTACCCAGTTGAGATATCACCATTGGCAAAACCACATCGGAGGTAAATACTCCTATTTCATTTTGCATGGCACCCACATATTTTGAGATTCAAATGATATAGGTTTAGTGACAATATTTTATGCCATTTTTGTGGTTAATGATACCATGCCATAAAAGAATCAACAGTCAATGTTGAAATATTTTTTATTAAGGACACTTTGAAGTCAAAAGTTCATTATTTCAACCTTTTTTTTTTTGGTACAAGCAACTCTATGAATGGAAAATTGTGTGCACAAACACACATATTTTAGAAACCGTTGTCTTTATTCTGCAAACTCTGCTAAAGGCCACAAGATAAAAATGTTTTGGTTTCTGACACATGCTACACTGTTTATATTATGTAATATATGTTACTGGATGCTAGGAACCTTTCAGTACAAATGAACTGTTTTTCTATTTTAATTGTTTAATTAGAGTCTTGGTGCATGTCATTATGTTATGACCTTTTGTATTCACCTCAGTAATTTTTTCCTCTTGCTGTAGTCATGTTGGCCTTACTGAGAGATTCGAACTTTTCATTTGTGGCCGTGAGATTGGCAATGCGTTTTCTGAGCTCACAGACCCAATTGATCAGGTAAGAATGTCCTGGCTTCTTACTGCATGCCTAAGTGCCATCATTTGCAGCATTTCTTTGTGAAGTTCTGTAAAGAGTATCAAATATTGAGTATTTGGAATTTTACGCATTTGACACTATTTCAGTTGACAATCTGTAAAATTACGTTGTGGATGTGTGGTATAGAATGGTCTACCATTACGAACATTTTCTGTTTCTTCAAAATTCTCTTTGTTCCACTGGCATCTAATGTGGGCTGTACTTGAAATGAAAACAAAGGTAAACCAAGGTGGTTGGTTAACTTCCTACAGTCTGTCTGTGATGTAGCACCATATTATAGCTCAAAATTCCCCCAGAGCACCTGGAATATGTTATTTAGGTGATCATTAAGATAGATGGAAATCACATACATGCTTCTTGGCCATTTTAATTTCATATGTGCATTTTATCTTTATTGCAGAGGAACCGTTTTGAAAATCAAATAAAACAGCACAATGCTAAGCGTGCTGCGATGGCTAAGGAGGTCAAATCTACTGAAGGTGAAGGAGATGATGATTATTCCTATGAAGTTTCTTTAGATGAAGACTTCTTGACTTCATTAGAATACGGAATGCCACCAGCGTCAGGAATGGTATGACTGATTAAATTGTTTATTTTCACGACTGCTAATTTGTTAATGTTCTTGGAACTGCTAATTATTTATTGAGAACCTATGTTTTCTGTGACTAATTTTTGTTGAACTTACCTCAGGGCCTTGGTATCGACCGGTTAGTAATGCTTTTGACAAACTCTTCTAGCATAAGGGATGTTATTGCCTTTCCTGTCTTGAAGATTCAGCAATAGATCCTTCATTCTAGTTAATAAGAGATGTGGCTGTTGAAGAAAGTACAAGCAGCCTTCCTTTTGCGCTTGTTTCAGTACAGCAGATTTTATATTTGCTAACCTTTTTAGCTGATAGATGTGGCCATTTATTATTTGATAATATATTGAGATGTATTATGGCTCAGAGTCAGCCGATATTCATAGCAAAAAACTGATAGATGTTTCTACACTTGAATCAATAATAATGGATTCCACATTTTGCAATCAATGTGCTGCAAAACAGTGATCACTGGATAATCTGATTCTTCAGTGACATGATTACCTTGAACTATCATTTAAGAAATTGTGTTGCTTAATGTCTTGTTCTTATTGTTTCATTCAATTTTGAATGTTGTATAGTCTTTAGTGATTGCGTGGATACCATACCTATATGTATATTGGATGGATTGAAGGTAAAAATTAACTATCGTTCTCAATTCTTTAGTGATTGCACTTCAGTCCACTCCAATCTATATGTATATTGGATGTATTGAAGGTAAAAATTAACTGGTTTATCAATGAGGTAGATTAGGGTGCAGCTAAACAAGGGTTGGGTAATTGGGCTTAAGTGTTTTATTCACAATCTCCGCCCATATGGAATTTACAACTTCTTCAATTACCCCCCCCTTTTTTTTTATAAAGCCCTCGGGTGGTCCGCCCACAGGCCACACAGCCGCCCGAGCCTATCTGGCGCGGCCCTCTAGTCAAGTGCACCACCAACCGGCGTCCGGCGGCCGGTGAACAGCATTACAGCAGCATCTCCGTCCAGCAAAAAAATCCCCCGTTTCCCCACAGCGCAACGGTCACCTTCCTCTCCTGTTTCATTTCACTTGCCATTTCATTTCTCCAAGATTTCCGATTGGTGGGTGGGCTTCTCCGAGCGTGACCTCCGTCCTCGCGCGTCCAGGTCTTCGTCGTCCCCTGGCCCTCCCTCCTTTATTCTTTCTTTATTTAGGGCGTGTTTAGATCCAAAAATTTTTGGGTTTTGGTACTGTAGCACTTTCGTTTTTATTTGATAATTAGTGTCTAATTATGGACTAATTAGGTTTGAAAGTTTCGTCTCGCGATTTCTCACCTAACCCTCCTTTTATTCTTTAAGACTCCCATGACGTGCCGCAAAGATTCGACGTGAGGGATACTGCGCAAAAATTTTTGGTTTTTGAATGGAACTAAACGGGGCCTTAACAATAACAATCGGTGAGGAGCGGGGCGATTGATTCTCTCAACAGAGAGAGTTCTTTTAGCTGGAAGAAGCCTTTTCCCCCAACTCTCTCAGTCTCCGAGAGCCAGCCCCGCAAGTTCCGCGTCCACCCGACCACCCCACACCCGACCATGGCGTTCTATGAGGGCTGGTGCAGCGGCAAGAACGACGAAGGCTGCTGCTCCGACTGCAGCTGGACGCAGATCGCCATCTGGACCGTCGTCGTCCTCGTCGTGTGCGGCGTCATCATCGTCCTCGTGCTCGCCTTCGGCGTGGTGCGCCCGCCCAAGGCCACCGCCGACGACGCCGTGCTGCAGCGGTTCGCTCTGACCCCCGCAGACCCGGCGTCCAACTCCACCGTCTCCTACAACGTGACGGCCACGGTGTCGCTCCGGAACCCCAACATGTACCGCGCCATCGAGTACGGCGCGCTCGCCGTGACCTTCTCCTTCAACGGCACCCGCTTCGACGACTCCGCGTCCGTGCCCGCGTTCGAGCACAAGCCGCGGAAGACGGCCACGGTGAGCGTGACGGTCGGCGGCGCGGACAAGCCCATCAAGCTGAGCAAGCCCGGGGTGGGCGAGTTCCGGGCGGAGAACGACACGGGGAAGTTCGGCGTGGAGATGCGGCTCGACACGGTGCTCCAGTACAAGGGCCGCTCTGCCAAGTGCCCGCTCGTCGTTGTGTGCCCGCTCCAGCTCCAGCTCGTCGACCCGGACGTCGCCGCCACCGCGTTCCAGCGGACCAAGTGCACCATCCTCCGCGCCAAGAAGTCCGGGTGCTAGCTAGCTAGCTAACTCTGCTCCAGCTCTCCATTGGTGGCCTGGCTAGCTCCATTTCTGCTTGGTGACTGCCTTTTCTAGTTTCTTGCTTCCTTTCCTTCCTTCCTGTAAAATTAATTCTTCAAGACAAGATTTTTCTTCTTGTTGTTGCAAGAGATTGTTGTTGTGTGTGCTTGGAAGAGTATTTGTAGGAGTGGAGAAATTGGATGTGTAGAAATTTGTGGAGATTTGCGACGATCAATTCATTGTCAGTTATTTGTCATCCTCTGCGATTCCTGTTGGGTGGTTGCGATTTGAGCTCCAGCCCAGTCCAGCTGGGTGCTGTGTTGGAAGGAACCTTGGCAAGCAGGAGGCGTTGACTCTGTCAGATCGGATGAGCAGACGTGCAGTCAACTGAACTGACCGGTAGTTGCGTAGCACCAAGGGGAAACAAAGCAAGCGGCGGCTAGCCGGCGAGGATAATGGGCCTCGAGCTAACACGGCTCGACTCTCGGTTTGACGGCTGGAAGGCTTGCTGGGCTGGTATTGCTCGTATATGTTGTGGATCATGGTTGGTGCACCGGATCTTTCTTGAGCTTTGCCCACAAAAACACGGTCAGTGATGTCAAATAACGCGTTCCTTGCTTCAAAAAAAATAACGCGTTCCTGAGAATAGAT
The DNA here is from genome assembly GCA_904845875.1 of Miscanthus lutarioriparius. Lineage (NCBI taxonomy): Eukaryota > Viridiplantae > Streptophyta > Magnoliopsida > Poales > Poaceae > Miscanthus > Miscanthus lutarioriparius. The sequence goes on from CAJGYO010000002.1 coordinate 139,757,961, forward strand.
GCACCGCAGCTCCGATGCTACTCTAGGGGCGAATCCAGAATATCATGTCATTGGGGTCAAGGACTAAGCATCAGGATTAAACATATATTGATTTTCTATTTAAAAGAGTAATTTGCAGGTGGATTAAAGAACTTTAAGTGTATTTCTAGTAAGTTACCGGGGTCAGCTGATCTAATGAATACACATAGATTCGCCCCTGTCTACTACTAGACTAGACTAGTACTAATTGCCCTGTTCGCTTGGCTGATACGTTATGACTAAAAGTACTATGGGTTAATTTGTTGTGAGAGAAAAATACTATTTATTTATTGAAAAGTATAATTTATAAGCTAAGCGAATAAGACGTTTCGCGTTGCTCGATGTGGAAAGACACATTTTTCTTTCTTTCTTTAGTTTGGGAAGAAGAACACGCCGTGGTTGTTCCAGTAATCCAGTCCAGGCTCTTTTTTTTTATTTCTTTGGGCACGTTTCATTTGATTGATGTCTTTGGTCTTTGGTCTTGGGTTTGAGTTTGGTATTTGGTCTTGGTTTTTTATGAGAAAAATACTATTATTGACAACTGGTTTGGTGCTAGTTTAAGATGACTGATGCTGATTTTTTGTGAGAGAAAAACACTATTGGCTGGCTGGTTTGGACTGGCTGAAACCAACGAGCCAACAGGCTGTGTTCTGGCGTGCGTACGTAACGTCTCTCTCCCACCACGTACGGTAGGCACGCGCTTTAATTTCTCATAAGGATGCTCACGCGTTGTGTTGTGCGCACCTCGTGCTCTTACGCGGTTTCATTCGTTTACGATTACGAGATCCTCCATCGGTCGAAATAATCTCGCAATAATATAATCCATCCATATTATCCATCCGAGAGGATATATATATATATATAGTGAATTAATCTTTTCTTTTGTATTCACTTTACTGAATCTTGTAATGAATATTTGAGAACCTAAACAATTTCAAATGTAAAAGGCTTGAACCGAAAAGTTTTACATCTTGTCAAGTACTATAATTTTGGATTATATTAGGTCATTATCTTAGGTCATTTGGGAAATTCAAAATTTTCAATTTGAGAGCCCTGAGAACTTCATTGCCGGTTTTGAATGGCACTCAAGGAAAACTGAATTACCTTGGCGGTTTCAAATAATACCTAAGAAAATGAGTAATTAGCTTGGTGGTTTTATTTTGGCACTGAAGAAAATTTTTGGCCCTCAAAGTAATTCTTTTTTTTTAAACGGAACCAGCATTAGAGCTGCCTGTTGTATTAAAAAGAAGGAAGCCTAGAAAGGCACAGTACAAACATATATATACAGAAAGTACAAGCAGACGCAAAGGTCCGAACGCCTCGACTCAGGAGACCGCACATCAAGCGCGCAATAATAATTTAGAGACATGTTTTGCTCCCGCCATTGCCCATAGACTCGCCTCCTCTTTGATTTTCTGGAGAAGCTGCATTGGTGCGAATTCCTTGTGCTCGAAGGTTCTTGCATTTCTTTCCTTCCATACCTCCCAGCAAACAAGAATGATGATAGAGCGTAGTCCTCATCTCACCATTGAAGGCGTGCGATCTAAGTTATCCCACCAAATTTGTACCGAGTCTCCTAACTCCCAGGCGGAAGGTCGCAGCTGCTCATTACCCAACCATATTGCAATGCCCTCCCAGATACGCTTAGTATAGCGACAGTCTTGGAAGAGATGAACACCAGACTCTTGGCATCACCTGCATAGGGGGCACACACCATTATTCGGCCATCTCCTTGCTTGTAGCCTATCGGCTATCGGCGGTCTAGATTCTGTTTTGGATTGTGAGCCATCCAAAGAATTTGCATTTTGGCGGTGCCCGGACTTTCCAGATCAGTTGTTTGAAATTTGTCAGCGTTGCCCCAACGAATTGCACGTGGTAAGCGGATCCTATTGTGAATTTTCCATCCTGCTTAAATTTCCAGTTAATGCTATCCTCCCTATCTGATTGTAGCTGGATGTGGTTGAGAGCGCTCCAAAGCTGGACATACTCCATGAAGTGTTGGGAGGTGAAGCCTGCATGTCGCAGGTCTATGTCTTTAATCCATGCTCTGTTGTGTAACGTTATGTTTTAAATGAGGGGGTATAAATACTTACCTCACTCGTCCAAGAAAAGTCTCTTGCTCATTTATTCAGCTGAGAAACACCTTGAGAGTGCAAGGGAAAGCCAAAGCCTAGTGAGGTGAATGAGATCTGAGAATCCAAGATTAAGGTCCTCAGTAGTCCAAGGAGAGTAGCAAGTGTGCATCCACCCTTCTCATTAGGCTTGTCGTGGTCAAGTGAGAGTCTGTGCTTGTTACTCTTGGTGATCACCGTCACCTAGACACCTCGGTGGTGATTGAGAGTTTGATGATCATCCGACGGAGCTTGTGGATGACCCAACTCAAGTTGTGAGCAGTTATGGGCGATTCACCGCGACGGAGTGTCGAAGAATCAGCCCGTAGAGAGCATTTGATCCTTGCACGGATCAAGAGGGAGCTACACCCTTGCGCGGGTGCTCTAACGAGGACTAGTGGGGAGTGACATGTAACACCCCGGCTCAGGGCTTAATAGGATTAATAGGATACTCGTACCAACAAGTTACAACTTCTTTTCTGAAAGTCCATCTCTTAAGAACTCTAAGGTTAAGCGTGCTTGGTCTGGAGCGATGGGTGACCGACCGGAAAGTTCTTCCCGGGGGCGCATGAGTGAGCACAAAGTGTGCAGAAAAGACTAGTGTTGGTCTGTGAGGGCAGTCTGTGTCCTAGGAAAGCTATCAGATGTAAGCGGGCCTGACCTCGAGGAGGCGGGACGTTACAGAATGGTATCAGAGCCGACCCTTGTGGTTTCACGGGCGCGTGCGTCAGTTGCGCAGGCATGGTGCGCATGGCTGGTGTGGACCCAGAGTAGTCACCCAGCATGGCACATGCGCTGGCACTGGACACACGGACGTGGCCAAGAGGGGACGTTTCTGGCCTAGGGTTGACCGACGAGGACGTCGGTCTCCTAAGGGGGTGAGGATGTAACACCCCGGTTCAGGGCTTAATAGGATTAATAGGATACTCGTACCAACAAGTTGCAACTTCTTTTCTGGAAGTCCATCTCTTAAGAACTCTAAGGTTAAGCGTGCTTGGCCTGGAGCGATGGGTGACCGACCGGAAAGTTCTTCCCGGGAGCGCATGAGTGAGGACAAAGTGCGAAGAAAAGACTAGTGTTGGTCTGTGAGGGCAGTCTATGTTCTAGGAAAGCTATCAGATGTAAGCGGGCCTGGCCTCGAGGAGGCGGGACGTTATAGAATACACGTGCATACTCTCACTTATATAAACCCGGTAGTCCGCCGAGTGTCACGTAGGACCTCGGTAAATCAACATCACATGGTGACTCTCCGATACCTCGGAAAAACATCGCCGCGTTCTTTTCCCTCACTTTACTTTGAGCATTTATATTTGTGCAATTTATTTTTTGTCTGTACATTCCTAAAATTACCATGTTAGAGTAGGTTTGGAACCTAGGGTGCAAAACTTTTGTGCGGTAGAATAATAGAAACACATTCTAGGCAAGGGGTGAAGTGGGCTAAGTGTAGAGTTTAATTATTGCTAAAATTTAGAATTAGCCCAATTCATCCCTCTCTTGGACATCTTGATCCTTTCAGTGCTGGCGCCGCTCTGAAACCTCTCTGGACTCGATCGGACGCTGCACTTTGTGCGTCCGGTCGTCCAGTCTGCTGCGTCCGGTCACACTGAAAACACTGCCGTGACGATGAACAGTGTCACCGGTGCGTCCGGTTATTGCTTCGCTCAGCGTCCGGTCACAGCTGCTGACGGCTGCTGTTGCCTGACACCTGATCGGACGCGTCCGGTCACTCATAGGGCCGCGTCCGGTCACCTCTACCGGGCTCGTTTCTTCGTGATCTTGCGTCCGGCTTGGTTTTAATCTTCGTGCTTGGACTTTGCTTGACCTTGTATGTGTTCTATGCATCTTCACATATCTTTCTTCAGGTGTTGATTATTAGATCATCACGTCGTCTTCGTCCAAGTCAAGTTTTGTATCCTATTAAACTACAAAATAATTACCTGTAAATCTATTAGTCTAATTTGGTTGTGTTGGTCATCAAACAGCAAAATCCAAAGTAAATTTTGCCTAGAGTCCATTTTTCTTACAGCACGAGCACACGGCTGAACGAGCTCAACAAGATTCAACTCCGTTCGATTTTTTCACTAGAGAATTGGACCTTCTCTCTCTCGCCCGTTTATAACCCTTCTACAAACTAGTACCGGTAACACGAGCAGCAGCAAACTGGACGTGGAGACATTCCGCTCGAACAAGTATAAATCCTTATGCCCTCCGATCACATCATCCGGACTAAAAGCGCAGATACAAATTTACTGGCCCGGTCGTCCGAAACACCGACAATAGCTACACCTGTATAAGATGGGAGAGACACCGTACACAAGCCTGAGCCTGACAAGTTATTACACCAAACTGTCATTACTGTCACACACGACGTACACTTCGCCATAGCCAGCAAGCAAGCTACCTTCGTTCGTGCAGTGCGCCCGATACCGACCGTTCCATCTGACCATCTCCGTCTCCATCTCCATCATGTGCGACGACTGCGAGTGCTGCTGCGCCTGCTTCGCCCCGTACCAACGCTTCGCGTGCGGCTTCTGCATCGGCCTCGCCATCATCGCCGCGGTGGCCGTCATCGTCGTCCTCGTCCTCGGCTACGGCCACGTGGCGCAGCCGAGGTTCGAGGTCGACGACGCCTCGCTCACGCGCTTCACCGTCGCCACCTCGCCGGCCACCACCATCTCCTACAACCTCACGCTCACGCTCGCCGTGCGCAACCCGAACTGGGCCATGGGCGCCACCTTCCGGTCCCTCGAGGCCGACTACCGCTTCGAGGACCAGTGCTTCGACCGCGTCGACGTCGTCGCCTCGCCCACCTACGTCCTGCCTGCCAGGAAGACCGCCGTGTTCCGCCTCGCCAGCGGCGCCGACGCCGTGAACGTCATGCTCGGCAGCGCCGGCGTCAGGGCGTTCAGGAGGCAGAGCGCAAAGGGGGTGTTCGACGTCGAGGTGAAGCTCTCCGGCCAGGTCAAGTACCAGCTGCACAGCACGTGGTGCAGGCTGGAGGCCAAGTGCCCGCTCAACCTGCAGCTCGGGTCGCCGGACGGTGGCGGCGCCGTCGTCTTCCAGAAGACCACCTGCGAGGTGCTCCGGTCATCGCAGAAGGGGTGCTGAGCTGTTCGTCGCTTGCTGCATCTGCATGCATCGGATGGATCGTTAAACAGTGTGATTTACTTCGAGCGGCATCTTTGTGTTGGCTGCTCTGTTTCCTTTTCTTTTTCTTTTTCTCTCACTTTCTTCGTGAGAGTTGGAGTGATCATCATTGCTTCGTATTGCATGCCATGCATGCGTAATGCAACGTTTGGGGTGTGCTTGCTTGTTTGAGACCCGGAAATCAAATTAAATTTCAAACGAATTTCACAGCAACCGGTTCAATTATCCTCGAATTAAAACAGAGCAAATTTTTTCACGTGTTCCAAAAACCAGCACGGCCTTGTCGTTCAAATGCACCTACAAAAGCAGCACACAAGCGCATCAAGAAGAGAATGCTTGGTACACTACACATCTCTTCATCGCTGCAAAGTGGAACTCAATCCCTTGCTTCAGATTGGAGAATGCTGCTTTATCTCTTTCTTGTACTCTCCTCTTCGCTTCGCTGTCCAAACTCCAACGCACACGGAGGACAAAGGGAGTCAGTGCATGAGTAGAGCAAAGAACAAAATTTGCTGGGAAAAATTTTGAATCTACAATTTGCATAGAATCAAGAGCTCTGTAACATGGCGAGCATGAAAACCAGTGTCACAAACACAAAAAATGATCCATCATATACAGATTGGAGCGCATTTGTTTATAGAGGGTAAAAGAACCAACAACCACAAAAAGGACTGGCACGCACATTGGAACCTTGATCAGGAAAGTAACCTAGACCAACATACTAAAACCCTGTACAAGCTGGGTGAGAACGCAAAAGGAGGTGACAATGTAAAGCACACAATACCAGTACATCAACATTGCCCAACGGACGGCGACAGCAAGAGTTTCCATTGCCTGAAGAGCATTTGTTCTTGTCTTGGTTATACTCTGAAGCAGACTACCTATGTCAGTAGAGGGGAGGGGGCGAGGGTTATCAATCACCAATCATTTCCTGTCCCTCCACTTCACTGTTGCTAGCCGACTGACTTGAGGTGGTGCCAGCAGTACTGTTACTGCCCCGGCAATGCAATAGCTGCAGCTGAAGGCTCTGGATAAGCTCGTTAAGTTGCTGAATGTTTTTCTCTTGCGCCAATATTACCTGTAAGTAATACATTAAATTATGACCTGAAATATTTTTTTAACAAAATGACCTGAGTGAGATCTTTTTTTGAATCCATATGAAAGTAATTGCCAAAGAATAGCTACTGACAATGAAATGTGCTTTTCACAGCTACTAACATGGAACAGTGAAACTTCATAATAATAACATTGTAGGAATCACTTGACAGATGAAGCCAGCTACATGATGTTATGAGGAAATGACAAAGCTGGTGTACAGCTTTTAAAGTGCTCAAACCCTAGGGCTATCAAACAAACATCCATTTTTCTTCATTTCATTTTATCCGAGAACTACAAAGCCCTTGGTTGTTACCTTCTATCATCACAGGCCAGAGGTATAGCCAGCAAAGGTATGTAAAACAAAGTGGTCAACTCTAGTCATGATATTAAGGTCAACTGCAAGGTTATCGAGCAAGCTAGAAAATGGCCACTAAAATAAACATACTCTAATCGTCACAACATAAAAAGAACCACGGATCATTTAACTGCAAGCAACCTTGCATACTGTACCGTCCAAACTATCAAACTTGGGGCCTACTGTAATAACTCAAAAGCAGGTGAAGAATGTGAGTTAAAGGATTCTGAGCCACAAGCACTTAAGAGTATTTTCAGGACACATAAATGTCATGTCATACCCTACAATTGCTCCAACTAAAAGATGTTCAGCCTTCGGCAAAAACTTCAGTCGGTTACAAATTTAGATCTATAAAGGGCGTACCCAGTGCAGAGAGCTCCCGCTCTGTGCGGGGTCTGGGGAAGGGTGTTAGTGGCAAGCCTTACCCTCGCCTGTGCAATGCAAGGAGACCGCGACTCGAACCCGGGACCTTCCGGTCACAGGCGGTAAGACTCTACCGCTTGCACCAAGCCCGCCCTTCACAAATTTAGATCTATACAGTTAGGATTTACACAAGAAGAAAAGCTGTAAGCAAAAAAGATTCATAAAGGAGTGATGCAGTAACCATTTCAGAAAAGCTAAGTCTGTTAAGTCAACTGCCTGACAAACAGAGCCATCATACCTAAAAAGCCAGAGATTTTAATCAACCTCTGCAAACTACACTTGATGATGGTTTTAATATCTGTGCTCACAGCTCTAACAGTGTGCAGGTACAATACAACTAAATCAATTTATTCAGAAGTCAGAACATGATAAACGGATAAACAAAATAACATCAATGCAACAATGCTGTGGATAAATTATTGGGCTTCTGCTGGAAAAATGGCAACTCATGTCCAAGCGGGAAACTGGAAATGCCCAAACTCAACTAAAAGTGAAGAAAAGCTAAATAAGAATGCAGGTGCTCACTTTCTCTTTAACAGCATCTTCCCTTTCAAGAGCCTGTTGCCTCCTCCGTGTAGCTGTTGGATTCGCCTCAGCCTCACTAATCTGCTGCTTCCACTCAAACTGTGATGTGATAATTGTAACAACCCAGAAATCCACACACAAAAAATCACAATTACAAAATTTTTCTTAAAACTTCCATATGATGATGAGTGACATTGTAGGAGCCAACCCTAAGAGTTGCATTAGAAGTAACCCAACCTAAGTCAACACATAAGCATGGCATATCATTTGATGATTATGATTATTAAATTTCCAACAAATAACATGTTGCATACAATGTTAACTTAAATTGTGATTTGGGTTTTCATTTGCTTTATGCTATGTTTAACAATTCCATTAAAGTAATAAACCATAAAGTTATTATTAAACAAAATTCCCTAAATTCCAACGAATAAGTTACCTCAGTTTTGAATTCAAATTCTAAACCAAATTTGAATTCAAATAATGGAAAAGAAAAGAAAAATAGAAAAAGGAAAAGGAGAAGGCCTGGCAGCCCAGGCCTGCTCAGCTTCTCGGCCCGCCAGCGCGCAGCAGCTCAGCCAGCCCAACCACACCCGCATTCGCCCGGCGCGCGCGCGGCCCAGCGTCGCCCGCGCGCCCTCAGCTCGCCAGCAGTCGCTGCCACCTTGGCCCCGCGCGTCAGCCGCACGACGCCCACACCCGCGCGTCTCCCCGCCTCCGCTTGCAGCTGCTGCCTGCTGGACCCCGCATGTCAGCCCTACTGTTCTTCTTCTCCACGCCGTGCACGACCACCGCGCGACAGAGCCCCGACAGCAATGGCAGAGCGGGCCAGGGGGTCACGCCTGGGGCATGGCCTTGCCCCCCCCCCTTGCGCCGCGCCCACGCAATCACTCGCGGCCGTAGGATGCAAGCAAGCACCCCGATTGCCCTTAATCCCCGTCCGCCGAACACCGGGCTCCATGGCCGAGCTCGGCTATAAAAGCCCCAGCCCCAAAGCCCTAGCGCTCGTCCCGTCGCCCCGCCGCCACCTTGTGGCTACCCTCTGCACACCCGAGCCAAGAGAGAGAGCCAAGAGAGGAAGAAGGAAGGGAGCGGAAGAAGTAGGAGAGCCCGACGTCGCCGGAGTTGCCGCAGCGGAGGGCGACGCCGCCGTCCTCGTCACGGTCGAGGGTCGGCACGGCACTGCTTCCGGAGCTACACGGCCGCAACCCGCCACTGCACCGCCATCCTATCTCCCACGACACCTACGGTGAGCCTCCCGATCTCTCCCTGCTCGTTGCCGGACCCTGCTGTTCGGCCATGGCGCTCCACACCGGAGAGCGCGTAGGCTAGGGCCGTCTTCGGCCACTGGGAACACACGCACCGCACGCGCACCAGCCCAAGGTCTGGCCTCACCGACCCCTAGCAGCTCGGGAACACCGGCATGACCACACCTAACCTCTCGGACGTCATGAACGGACCCCGTCGGAGCACGAGCTCTTGCTCCGGCTTAGCCAACAGGTAGCATATAAGGACCACCACGACCCTCTTGTTGAGCCAAATGGAAACGCGAAGCAAAGGGTAGAAAGGGGGCGACGCCGAGCCCTCTGCTCGGGAACGCCAGCGCCGAGCGCTCTGCTCATGCCATGCACGCACGCACGCGCTCACCATGGCCAGAGCACGACCATGGCGAGACCACCGCGTCTTCTACGTCGTGGTAAAGGCGACGTTGACACCCTGACTGACTCTGCCATGATGAGAGACTCACAACGCTCACATTAGTCGAGGATGAAACCCACCGGAGCCTTGTGTTGCCGCATCGCACCTCGTCGGAGCGCCACCGCCTCCGTTTTGCCCTCACCACCGTGGCCGGAGGCGTTGAGAGCTCCCGGAGCCCCTTCGACCTGCTTGCCATGACCGTAGCAGCGTCGGGGAGCTCGTGCGCACCACCAATCTCTGGTACCGCTGCCACAACCACCACACCGCCGCTCGCCGGTGTACGAGGACCGCCGCCACCGCAGCCAGCCAACTGGAGCCGCCCGACCACCACGTTAACTTCACCAGGGCACCTGCCATGGCAAGGCTAAGCTTTTGCCCACCTTAATTGCACACCTGCAATGCTGGAGGGGCTCGCCGGTGAGCTCACCACCAGCAGGAGCACGACGGGGAAGAAGATTGAGATTTTCCCCTCGTCGGCCACACGTCCGAGCACTTGGTGCACGTGAACCGAACACTGGGAAGGAGTAAGTGGACCAAGTCCTTCATAGACCGGCTCTGCGGTCTATGGACCAATGCAGGCGGGTTCACCAAGAACCGCGCCTCACCTATCAGACACCGTTCGACCCCGGACCCTCCTGTCAGCCGCGGTTTAGCTCGGTTGGCGCCATGCTGACGTCATGCCGATGATGAGACCACACCAGCGTCGGGGACCCCCGCGATCTCTCCGACCACCCCCGCGATCTCTCCGACCACCTCGGTCAGCCTTCTGACCACCTCAGCCAACCTTCCGACCACTTCGGTGATCCCACCAACCACATCGATGAGCTCTCCGACCACTTCGGCGACCTCTCCGACCACCACACCAGCTGTGTCCCTACATGCCACGTGAACCGGTCACAGTGTGATACGTGTCAGCCCTAAATTAATCGGCCTTAATTTAATCTTCGGAAATATATAACTAATTCATACGATCTCAGAAAAATACAAGACCAGGACTAAAATCCATCTAAAATTGAGCTCTACGCAATGAACCCAAGTTTGAGTGCATTTGGCTCTTTTGAATTTTCACTACCTCTTTGTGCTATTCTATAGGCGTCGCTAATGCGACTATAATTCGATCGTATGTAGACTCGGAGGAGAACCAGATGGACGAGGACCGAGAGTACCGTGAGGAGTGCGGAGACGACTACACTGAAGGTGCCACATCCCACCCAATCTCGTAGCACCTATTACGCATGGCTAAAGTAGAAATGCTAGTGCTTACTTTATTGTCATATCACACTATGGTAGGACTTGCATGGTAGTATGCTTTCTTGATGGCCTTTACCTTGACGCAACCTTACCCCTGCTCACCCTGCTGTTAGGCTAGTCACACGCTTGCTATTATATTTTATTGCTTATTACTTCTACTACACTTGCGCTATATTGATGCGTGGTGGAAACTTGTGTTAACTGGACTATGGGGAGATTGCTGCGTGTGTGACTTGGGTGCGTGGAGGGTGAGGGTTGTGTCGGCCAAGTTAGAGTATACGACGAGCTTGGGGCAAGTCTTGCCGTGGGGTGCTACCTGGGCACCCCTGGAATGGATACCTGTGGTGGGTAAATGGTATATGGGGTGGCCCTGGGTGTGATCCTGTGATGGGAGGAGCCCAGGGTGGAGGTGTTGTGGTGGCACGGTAAATGGAAACCCTGATGAAGATATTCTGGCTTGGTCACCCCTAAGGACTTACTAGTACTCAGATTCACCGGGAAGCCTTACGTACCACTCGCCCTATATGGTACGGGACGGCCGGACTACTTGGTAGGATATTGCCACTACTGCTAGGTTGATAGCGGATAGTGTGAGGGAGGTACAGGGCGCGGAGGATTCCCCCCACATCCTTCCGAGACTTCATGGACACTGTCGATGTTTTACCACCGGCAACCCGCCACGGGAGTACCCGGGACGGTGATTTGTTCGGAGGGGTATCGGCGTTTGCAGGAACTCGATGGTAAACGCAGGGAGACAACGATTTATACTGGTTCGGCACGCCGGAAAATCACGACGCCCTACGTCCAGTGTGGGGTGGATAGTATATTGCGCCCTGCGCTATTTGTTGTGTTGCGAGGTCTGTCGGTTATGTCTCTCGCCCATGTGTGTGTGTTAGCTGCGTCTGCCGATCTAGGGACCCCTGCCCTCCTTTATATAGTCTAGGAGAGGCGGGAGTCCTAGTCGGTTACAAAGTAGAGATCCTAGTAGGATTACGTGTACTAGTCCTAGTAGGATTACATGAGGAGAATCCTATTTGGACTAAGTCTTCTTCTCTCTTCACCGTGGGGAACCTTATGGGTGCCGCATCGACAGAGACCTTGTGGACCCGACTCATGACTCACAGTTTCAGCCACCCCAGACTAGACTTGGGGTGTACCAGGGCTGAATGGTAGAGTGGCATTATCCTAGGCTATCAAGCGGCCAGAATTAGCCCAGTTGACGACGGTCAGCGAGGAAGGCGGATCTTGTGGTTATGTAAAACCTCTGCAGAGTGTATGGTTGATCGATCGATACATATGCCGACTTATCGGCTATGGACCTTTCCTGGGTTTCGCTTAAACTAGATAGAGAGATGAGTCCTTCTTTTCTCCCCCTGGGATGAGTGTTCGGACGTAGCCAGGGGCTACGGGCCTTGAGACAGTGTCGAGAGAGAGTTGGCCTATCAACTGAGCGATGGTATGGGTATGGTATGGTGATGGTGTGGATATGGTGGTATATCGATCCCAAGATCGAAACCTGGCTCTGGAATGGGAATGGGGTGGAATAGGTGTGAGAATGGAGTTAAAACTTGACCAACTATTATTATATACTTAATTTACTAATGCATAGGAAACCCCAGCCTTATAGGTTCCTCTTGATTACATCCAATTTGCATCCAATTTCCACAAAGCAAGCTCATAGGGTTGGGAGTGGCCAGTACAAATCGTACTGATAAATTTTGGCACACAGGTTCTGCTGAGGAGTATAGCTCCGAAGAGTTTGATGGTTGAGGGGTTCGTTCCTACGCTTGAGTTTGGCGATCTTATCTTCAAGCTGTTTTGAATGAATGCTACTTTTTAATTCCGCCAATACGGCGATGTAATAATTTATGTATTCCGCACTATTTGTACTCTGATATTATCGTTGTATGGATATGATATTCGACTGGAATTTGGGTAATATGATCTACAACGGTCTTATTACACTTCGACTCGTTGGATTTCCCTTCGCGGAAATCGGGGTTGTTTCAGTTGGTATCAGAGCCATACTTGACCATAGGACGAAACCCTTAGAAATGGACGATATTGTAGGACGTGGACAGCCCTTCTTTCGGTTATATACCGACCCTGCATTCACTTTTATGCAAGGCTTATCTATATTTGACCTGCTAACACTTGTTCCTTGAAACATGCAGATGGCAACGAACGTCGAATGGCCGCCTCTAGGACCGCTATCACTGGACCACGCCAAGCTTACCTTCGACCTACGTGAGCTCGGGGGTTTTGCACAGACCCTCTGCCGAGTTTTCGTCACGTTAAGAGTCCCTGATGAGCTTGTCAAGGTCACCTGCACCGGAAAGCCAGCTCAGGAAGGAGGAATCGAAGGACCAGTTGTCACCTCAGCCGAGTTCCCAGCTAGCACTACCTTACCTTCTGTCCCAGCTTTCACCGAAATGACCATAGAGGACACAGTTGAGGAGGGACTGTGAGCTGCCTCGCACAAGGCACTTCGCCGAGTGATGAGGGACCACCATGAGCACCTGAAGATGACAGAGTTCCGTCTACTTCCCCAGGCCCTCGACCTCAGCCTTACCCCTAGTGAGCAGAGTTTCGCAGCCGGCAGAGTTATCTTTGCAGAGGAGGACAGATGCCTTCGTGTCTCAGCTATCCACCTACTAGAGCAGGATAGGTACGTGACCCAGCTTGAGCAGAAGAGACGTCAGGACTGAACCCTTCTGTGGGAGTACCAGGAGCGAGACTCGTAGGGAGCACAGGAGCGAGCTAGTCTGCTTGAGGCAATTGCCAAGCTACAGGACGAGCTCAACCGTCGTGAGGAAGTCCATAGAGCCGAGGTCGCTGACTTACAGGACAAAGCAGCTGACCTAGGCAACAGGAACTGCTACCTCGACAGCAAGGTCTTAGAGTTGCAGAGCGAGTTAGATGACAAGAAGGCCGAGTTCAACCGCAAAGGAGACAGAGAGAGGTCCAAGGGGATTGATATGTTGAAGATCCAATCTTGGAACAAGACCCTGACACAAGAGCTAGAGGAGTTCAGGAAGAAGGCCGTTTGTAACCAGGGTCACCTGATCAAGGCACTCAGGCAGACTGAGTACCTACAGGACAAGTGTGAGAGGACCTGGCAGGCTTGGCAGAAGTCTGACAAGAAGCGCCTTAGGGAGATGAAGGGTATGTGGGATCAGCTACCCAAGGAGATTCGCAGCAAGACAAAGCCTAGGATAGAGGAGTTTGAGTTAGCTCTGACTCGCCTCAACCTAGACGCCTGCCCTACCTTACCTGGAGCCAAGCCTACTGAGGAGCTCGCCGGGACTTTGAAGTACGTGTCCCGACTTCACAAGTCTGACGAGGAGATCGAGATCGAGAACAGCCGTATCCTAGCTGCGGTGTACGAGTTAGAGTAGATGACCCTACGTGGTCATGAGATATGTCAGTAGCTTCCATGAGATGTACCCCATGATATACCCCTTATGAGATGTATTATGAGACGCAATGCGTAGTACGATTCTCGCACATCTTCAAGTGTAGCTACTGGAGATGATGCTATGTAATAAAACCCATGTAATGAATGCTTCGGATCTTATTGCATCTTATGGATCTTATTGCTTCTTTGAAATGAGTGTTGGATAGTATAAATGATTTTTCTTTAAATCGTCGAAATCATGTAATCATATTGAATTATAAGCACTTATGGCGCAAGCACTAAAATTCCTATGATCTATGTTGCAGATGTCGAACCGCCAATCTAATCGCCTAATGAACCGTGGACGTGCGCCCACCCCCGAACCAGTCGAACCAAATGGGGGACGTGGTGGCAGCAACCGTGGCCATGGCCATGGACGTGGAGGGATACCCTTCAACCTGGAGAATACCCTGCCGCCGGCTGAGGAGAACATTCCTCCGCCACCACCACCAAACCTGACAGAAGTGATGGCACAACAGACCCAGCTTCTTGCAGCCCTGGTTGAAGGAGCAAACCGTCGCCAGGGAGGCCAGCAAAATGACTTCCAAAGGAAGCTAGAAGGATTTCTGAAGCTAAGGCCACCTACCTATGATGGCACCATCCCTGACCCGCTCGTAGCCGATGACTGGCTCAAGGAGATGGAGAAGAAGCTTGATCTCACCACTTTCACCGACGATGAATGTGTCGGAGCTACCACACACCAGCTCACAGGTGCAGCACGCGCATGGTGGGACAGTTTCAATGATTCCCATGAGGACCCTGCCAATATCTCGTGGGATGAGTTCGCCGAAGCATTTACTAAGTATCACATTCCCAAGGGTATCATGGAGGCCAAAGCCGAGGAGTTCCGCAACATCAAGATGGGAAAGGACAAGGTGACTGAGTACACTACTCGTTTCACCAACCTTCTATGCTATGCACCATCCTATGTTGTGAACTCTGAGAAGGAGAAGCTGTACTATTACCGCAAGGGACTTAACCCGCACATCAAGCTGAAGTTTGGCGGTATTGAGAGTAACACACTACGTGCTCTGGTGGATCGCTGCATCCAGATTGAGAAGGGTCATGCTGAAGCTGGAGAGGAGTACAAGGAGAGGAAGCGCAAGCCTGAGGAGTCCTTCCATGGCCATGATCGCAAGAGGTTTCACAGAGATGCACCATCCAGGGAACGCTCACGCCACAACAGGGATGACAACCCTGGATTGAGTAGGGGAAGTGGAGGCTACACCACCAAATACTCCCGCCCTGCTCAGGATCATTACACCAGGGACCGTTATGCTTAGGACCGCAACACTCAGGATCGTTTCAATCGTTCCCGCTCTGTGAATGAACGCCTAGCACAGAACCGCTCCGCACCAGGCACTAGAAACTGGAAGGCACCCGCGCCAACCCCTACAGGCGGTGCGCCTTTCACCTGCTTCGCTTGTGGCCAACCAGGTCACAAAGCCGCTGAGTGCCCTCAGAACTCAGCTGCTCAGAAGTCTCAGTTCAAGGGATCTGCTACTCGCGGACGTCTCAACCATCTGGACACCGAGGAAGCACAGACTGCCCCTGACGTGGTGTACGGTATGTTTTTAGTTAATGGCAATACTACATCAGTTCTATTTGATTCTGGAGCAACTTGTTCATACATATCATCCAAGTTTGCACGAGAGCATGACCTGCCTGTAACCCCACGTGAAAAGCCTATCATCACCAGCTCACCTTTAGGAGACCTAAAATGCACCCACATCTGTAAGGGAGTGAGTCTTACCATTGAGGGTCTTACCTTTAAAGCCAACCTAACCCTATTACCTTCCACTAACCTAGATGTCATCTTAGGCATGGACTGGTTAACCATTCACCGAGGTATCATATCATGTTCACCTAGATACGTCTAAGTGACCCACCCATCGGGCCAAGTCATTAGATGTGAACCCCAGTCTAGAAAGTCCACCTCTATCCTATGTGCCCTTAAAGCAAGTTCAGAATCACAAAAAGAGGAGAAGACAGTTCATGATGTGCCTGTGGTCAGAGACTATCCCGATGTATTCCTTGAAGAATTACCGGGTATGCCACCAGACCATGATGTAGAGTTCATTATTGATCTTTTGCCGGGAACAGGACCCATTGCCAAGAGACCCTATCGCATGTCAGTTGATGAACTGGCTGAGCTCAAGAGATAGCTTGATGAGCTCATCTCAAAGGGATATATCAGACCCAGCACTTCACCCTGGGGATCTCCTGTTCTGTTTGTTAAGAAGGATGGCTCGATGAGAATGTGCATTGATTACCGGAACTTGAACGCAGTCACCATCAAGAACAAGTACCCCCTGCCAAGGATTGATGATTTGCTTGATCAGCTTAGAGGTGCCAAGTATTTCTCCAAGATTGATCTCAGATCTGGTTATCATCAGATGAAGATTCGAGAGAGTGACATCCTGAAGACAGCCTTCGTGACTAGGTATGGGCAGTTTGAATTCACTGTGGTATCCTTTGGACTCATGAATGCACCCGCATACTTCATGAACATGATGAATAAGGTTTTCATGGATCATCTGGATAAGTTTGTGGTAGTATTCATTGATGACATCCTTGTCTATTCACCTACCGCTGAAGAACACGAACATCATCTGAGAACTGTACTTGAGAAACTAGCCCAACATCAGCTCTACGCAAAGTTCAGCAAATGTGAGTTTTGGTTACAGGAAGTTGCCTTCCTAGGCCATGTACTATCAGCTGAAGGAGTTGCAGTTGACCCAGCTAAGATTGAAGCTGTGAAAGAATAGGAACAACCCCGTAATGTGACAGAAGTCAGGAGTTTCTTGGAATTGGCTGGATACTATCGCCGATTCATCGAGAACTTTTCCAAGATAGCCCGTCCGATGACTAACCTTCTAAAGAAGACTAAGGAGTTTGAATGGATGCCCGAGTGCGAGCAAAGCTTCCAAGAATTGAAACAGAAGCTTACCACGACTCCTGTGCTAGCATTGCCTGATATCAGCAAAGATTTCGTGGTCTATTGTGATGCATCCCGTCAAGGACTTGGTTGTGTATTGATGCAAGATGGGAGAGTGATAGCTTATGCTTCTCGACAGTTGAAAGAACACGAGAACCGTTACCCTACTCATGATCTTGAGTTAGCAGCAGTTGTGCATGCTTTGAAGATTTGGAGGCACTACTTGATAGGCAACAAGTGCGATATCTACACCGATCACAAGAGCCTAAAGTACTTTTTCACTCAAGAAGACCTGAATATGAGGCAACGCCGATGGCTAGAGTTGATCAAGGACTATGATCTAGAAATTCACTATCATCCGGGGAAAGCTAATGTAGTCATAGATGCCCTCAGCCATAAGAGTTACTGTCACATTTTGATCACTGAATCCGTACCACCTGAGCTCAACGAAGAGATTGATGATTTCCAACTTGAGATACTACCGCATGGCTTGCTGACTGAGCTCCGCATATAGTATGATCTCACAGATCGCATCCATCGAGCTCAAAAAAATTGTGAGGAGATTGAATATCTCTGTGGTCTGATGAAACTAGGCTACAAGACCAACCACCATGAAGATGAACAAGGGACCATCTGGTTCAAGGACAGAATCTGTGTACCTTCTGATCCAGCCCTACAAGAGGAAATTCTGTCAGAAGCCCATGACTCTAAGTACTGTATTCACCCTAGAAATTCAAAGATATATCAAGACTTGAAGAAACACTTTTGGTGGAAAGGCATGAAGATGGACATTGAGGACATGTGGCACGATGTGACACCTGTAATAGAGTCAAGGCTGAACATCAAAGGCCTACAGGATTGCTAAAGCCTCTTGACGTTCCTGAGTGGAAATGGGAGAGCACATCCATGGATTTCATAGTTGGATTGCCCCGTTCACAGAAAGGTAATGATTCCATCTGGATGATTGTTGATCGTTTAACCAAGGTTGCTCACTTCGTACCAGTGAAGACCAAGACCAATGCAGAAAAATTGGTAGATCTATATATTGAGCATATTCTCAGACTGCATGGAGCACCCTCTAGTATTGTATCTGATCGAGGTCCTCGGTTTGTGTCCCGATTCTGGGAAGCTCTGCGCAAGTCTATTGGAACTAAACTTGATTTCAGTACCGCTTACCACCCGCAGACAGATGGACAGACAGAACAAGTAAATCAGATCTTAGAAGACATGCTTCGCGCTAGTGTGCTGAATTATGGATCTGATTGGGAGAAATTCTTACCCTATGCAGAGTTCTCCTACAACAATAGCTACCAAGCCAGTATCAAGATGTCGCCGATTGAAGCTCTGTATGGCAGACCTTGTAAGACACCTTTGATGTGGTCCCAACCGGGAGAAAGATCGTTCTTTGATTCCGCTAAGATTCAAGAAGCGGAAGAAGGAGTTGCTCAAGTAAAGAAGAATTTGAGAATTGCTCAAAGTCGATACAAGAGCTATGCTGACAAAAGAAGAAGAGAACTTGAGTTTAATGTGGGAGACTTCGTCTATCTCAAGGTATCCCCGCTACGTGGGACTGTCAGATTCCATGTGAAAGGGAAGCTTGCCCCTAGATTTGTTGGCCCATACAAGATTTGCAAGAGGATTGGGAAGCTCGCCTACAAACTTGAGTTACCCCAGGAATTGACGGGTGTACATCCCGTATTTCATGTATCCTAGCTACGCAAATGTTTGAGAGTGCCCGATGAAGTAATCCCGACTGATACACTTGACATTCAAGATACACTTGAGTATAGAGAACATCATATCAGAATTCTTGGCAGAGATACCAAAGAAACCCGAAGCAAGACTATTCCTATGTGCAAGATCCAATGGAGTAATCACACTGAGAGAGAAGCAACATGGGAGAAAGAGTCGGACCTCCGGCTACGATATCCTTACTTCTTTAAAGAGTACGTTACGCTTTAATCTCGGGGACAAGATTCTGTTAAGGGGGTAGGACTGTAACAACCCAGAAATCCACACACCAAAAATCACAACTACAAATTTTTTCTTAAAACTCCCATGTGATGATGAGTGACATTGTAGGAGCCAACCCTAAGAGTTGCATTAGAAGTAACCCAACCTAAGTCAACACATAAGCATGGCATATCATTTGATGATTATGATTATTAAATTTCCAACAAATAACATGTTGCATACAATGCCAACTTAAATTGTGATTTGGGTTTTCATTTGCTTTATGCTATGTTTAACAATTCCATTAAAGTAATAAACCATAAAGTTATTATTAAACAAAATTCCCTAAATTCCAACGAATAAGTTACCTCAGTTTTGAATTCAAATTCTAAACCAAATTTGAATTCAAATAATGGAAAAGAAAAGAAAAATAGAAAAAGGAAAGGAGAAGGCCTCGCAGCCCAGGCCTGCTCAGCTTCTCGGCCCGCCAGCGCGCAGCAGCCCAGCCAGCCCAACCACACCCGCATTCGCCCGGCGCGCGCGCGTGGCCCAGCTTGCGGCCCAGCGTCGCCTGTGCGCCCTCAGCTCACCAGCAGTCGTTGCCACCTTGGCCCCGCGCATCAGCCGCACGACGCCCACACCCGCACGTCTCCCCGCCTCCGCTTACAGCCGCTGCCTGCTGGACACCGCATGTCAGCCCTACTGTTCTTCTTCTCCACGCCGTGCACGACCACCGCGCGATAGAGACCCAACAGCAATGGCAGAGCGGGCCAGGGGGTCACGCCTGGGGCATGGCCTTGCCCCCCCCCTTACGCCGTGCCCACGTAATCACTCGTGGCCGTAGGATGCAAGCAAGCAACCCGATTGCCCTTAATCCCCGTCCGCCGAACACCGGGCTCCATGGCTGAGCTCGGCTATAAAAGCCCCAGCCCCGGAGCCCTAGCGCTCGTCCCATCGCCCCACCGCCACCTTGTGGCTACCCTCTGCACACCCGAGCCAAGAGAGAGAGCCAAGAGAGGAAGAAGGAAGGGAGCGAAAGAAGTAGGAGCGTCTGACGTCATCGGAGTTGCCGCAGCGGAGGGCGACGCCACCGTCCTCGTCACGATCGAGGGTCGGCACGGCACTGCTTCTGGAGCTACACGGCCGCAACCCACCACTGCACCGCCATCCTATCTCCCACGACACCTACGGTGAGCCTCCCGATCTCTCCCTGCTCGCCGCCGGACCCTGCTGTTCGGCCATGGCGCTCCACACCGGAGAGCGCGTAGGCTAGGGCCGTCTCCAGCCACTGGGAACACATGCACCGCACGTGCACCAGTCCAAGGTCTAGCCTCACCGACCCCTAGCAGCTCAGGAACACCGGCACGACCACACCTAACCTCTCGGACGCCATGAACGGACCCCGTCGGAGCACGAGCTCTTGCTCCGGCTTAGCCAACAGGTAGCATATAAGGACCACCACGACCCTCTTGTTGAGCCAAACGGAAACACGAAGCAAAGGGAAGAAAGGGGGCGACGCCGAGCCCTCTGCTCGGGAACGCCAGCGCCGAGCGCTCTGCTCATGCCATGCACGCACGCACGCGCTCACCATGGCCAGAGCACGACCATGGCGAGACCACCGCGTCTTCTACGTCGCGGTAAAGGCGACGTTGACACCCTGACTGACTCTGCCATGATGAGAGACTCACAACGCTCACATTAGTCGAGGATGAAACCCACCGGAGCCTTGTGTTGCCGCATCGCACCTCGTCGGAGCGCCACCGCCTCCGTTTTGCCCTCACCACCGTGGCCGGAGGCGTTGAGAGCTCCCAGAGCCCTTCGACCTGCTTGCCATGACCGTAGCAGCATCGGGGAGCTCGTGCGCACCACCAATCTCTGGTACCGCTGCCACAACCACCACACCGCCGCTCGCCGGTGTACAAGGACCGCCGCCACCGCAGCCAGCCAACTGGAGCCACCCGACCACCACGTTAACTTCACCAGGGCACCTGCCATGGCAAGGCCAAGCTTTTACCCACCTTAATTGCACACCTGCGCCGCTGGAGGGGCTCGCCGGTGAGCTCACCACCAGCAGGAGCACGACGGGGAAGAAGATTGAGATTTTCCCCTCGTCGGCCACACGTCCGAGCACTTGGTGCACGTGAACCGAACACTGGGAAGGAGTAAGTGGACCAAGTCCTTCATAGATCGGCTCTGCGGTCTATGGACCAATGCAGGCGGGTTCACCAAGAACCGCGCCTCACCTATCAGACACCGTTCGACCCCGGACCCTCCTGTCAGCCGCGGTTTAGCTCGGATGGCGCCATGCTGACGTCATGCCGATGATGAGACCACACCAGCGTCGGGGACTTCGGTAATCTCTCCGACCACCCCCGCGATCTCTCCGACCACCTCGGTCAGCCTTCCGACCACCTCGGCCAACCTTCCGATCACTTCGGCGATCCCACCGACCACGTCGGCGAGCTCTCCGACCACTTCGGCGACCTCTCCGACCACCACACCAGCTGTGTCCCTACATGCCACGTGAACCGGTCACAGTGTGACACGTGTCAGCCCTGAATTAATCAACCTTAATTTAATCTTCGGAAATATATAACTAATTCATATGATCTCAGAAAAATACAAGACCAGGACCAAAATCCATCTAAAATTGAGCTCTATGCAATGAACCCAAGTTTGAGTGCATTTGGCTCTTTTGAATTTTCACTACCTCTTTGTGCTATTCTATAGGCGTCGCTAATGCGACTATAATTCGATCGTATGCAGACTCGGAGGAGAACCAGACGGACGAGGACCGAGAGTACCGTGAGGAGTGCGAGACGACTACACTAAAGGTGTCATATCCCACCCAATCTCATAGCACCTATTACGCAT
The DNA here is from genome assembly GCA_904845875.1 of Miscanthus lutarioriparius. Classification (NCBI taxonomy): domain Eukaryota; kingdom Viridiplantae; phylum Streptophyta; class Magnoliopsida; order Poales; family Poaceae; genus Miscanthus; species Miscanthus lutarioriparius. Next base: position 139,779,809 of record CAJGYO010000002.1, read on the forward strand.
GGCTAAAGTAGAAATGCTAGTGCTTACTTTATTGTCATATCACACTATGGTAGGACTTGCATGGTAGTATGCTTTCTTGATGGCCTTTACCTTGACGCAACCTTACCCCTGCTCACCCTGCTGTTAGGCTAGTCATACGCTTGCTATTATATTTTATTGCTTATTACTTCTACTACGCTTGTGCTATATTGATGCATGGTGGAAACTTGTGTTAACTGGACTATGGGGAGATTGCTGTGTGTGTGACTTGGGTGCGTGGAGGGTGAGGGTTGTGTCGATCAAGTTGGAGTATACGACGAGCCTGGGGCAAGTCTTGCCGTGGGGTGCTACCTAGGCACCCCTGGAATGGATACCTGTGGTGGGTAAATGGTATATGGGGTGGCCCTAGGTGTGTTCCTGTGATGGGAGGAGCCCAGGGTGGAGGTGCTGTGGTGGCACGGTAAATGGAAACCCTGATGAAGACATTCTGGCTTGGTCACCCCTAAGGACTTACTAGTACACAGATTCACCGGAAAGCCTTACGTACCACTCGCCCTATATGGTGCGGGACGGCCGGACTACTTGGTAGGATATTGCCACTACTGCTAGGTTGATAGCGGACGGTGTGAGGGAGGTACGGGGCGCGGAGGATTCCCCCCACACCCTTCCGAGACTTCATGGAGACCTTGTGGACCCGGCTCATGACTCACAGTTTCAGCCACCCCAATCTGGACTTGGGGTGTACCAGGGCTGAATGGTAGAATGGCATTATCCTAGGCTAGCAAGCGGCCGAAATCAGCTCAGTTGACGACGGTCAGTGAGGAAGGCGGATCTTGTGGTTATGTAAAACCTCTGCAGAGTGTATGGTTGATCGATCGATACATATGCCGACTTGTCGGCTATGGATCTTTCCTGTGTTTCGCTTAAACTAGATAGAGAGATGAGTCCTTCTTTTCTCCCCCTGGGATGAGTGTTTGGATGTAGCCAGGGGCTACGGGCCTTGGGACAGTGCCGAGAGAGAGTTGGCCTGTCGACTGAACGATGGTATGGGTATGGTATGGTGATGGTATGGTGATGATGTGGATATGGTAGTATATCGATCCCAGGATCGAAACCTGGCTCTGGAATGGGAATGTGGTGGAATAGGTGTGAGAATGGAGTTAAAACTTGACCAATTATTATTATATACTTGATTTACTAATGCATAGGAAACCCCAGCCTTATAGGTTCCTCTTGATTACATCCAATTTGCATCCAATTTCTACAAAGCAATGCTCATAGGGTTGGGAGTGGCCAGTACAAATCGTACTGATAAATTTTGGCACACAGGTTCTGCTGAGGAGTATAGCTCCGAAGAGTTTGACGGTTGAGGGGTTCGTTCCTACGCTCGAGTTTGGCGATCTTATCTTCAAGTTGTTTTGAATGAATGCTACTTTTTAATTCCGCCAATACGGCGATGTAATAATTTATGTATTCCGTACTGTTTGTACTCTGATATTATCGTTGTATGGATATAATATTCGACTGGAATTTTGGTAATATGATCTACAATGGTCTTATTACACTTCGACTCGGTGGATTTCCCTTCGCGGAAATCGGGGTTATTTCAATAATGAGCACGAGCAGGAGGAAGATAAGAACTATTGGCCTCAAATTCATCACGCCGATCAGCAATCACGGAACATTTCAATCACCATCAAACAATCCGACTGAGTAGTCCTTTTCTGTTATTGTACTAGGCTTTACCAAATTCTTTGTGTGTGTGTGTGTGAACACTTCACCAAATTATTATTATTATTATGGTTACCCAATAAGTATTTGCTTCAAACCCAAGCCCCATCCAACTTTTTGTATGGTTTGCTTCCTTGACGAGAAGCGATGTCAGACACTCAAGCACTATAGTTGAGGACTTGAAAGCTGTCTAATCTAGACAAAGATACCCTGTTGGATTTTCTACTGAAATACCCACAGGTAGAGAAGTACTACTAGACAACCGAACTCTGTGACAACACATTGGGGATAAATTAGCGCTGCTGCTTCAAGTAATCATAATTAAGGTTGTGAATTCCCGTTATGATCTAACATATACAACTCCAGCACCGTAACTTACATATATACCAATAAAATCCACACGATGACAAGACAAGTAAGACATAAATGGGGAGATCATTAATTAAACCAGAAGGAAACAGCATACATAAATAAGAAACCCTAACTTCACAGCGCGAACCGAGACGAATGTACCGGTTCTACAAGAGAACGAGAGTGACTCAGAGATCCGACTGCCACGTCGACGACGGACGACCAAAAGCGAGCCAGGAACTCACCGGGAAAGGGGCGAGGGGGAAAGGAAATCTCACCATCTCATCTCACGCCCGCGGACGCAGATTAGGGGGAACCGGCGCGGGACGCGGGGTGGAGAGAGAGGGGAGAGCCGCGGGTTCCTCTTCTGATTCCTTGACAGCTCCAATCCAATGGATTCCAGCTTGCCCGCCCGCCCGCCACGCTTTGACTGCCGCTACCCCTCCTCCCTTGGGCTCCTCCTCCACTCCTCGGCTGGCTACAGTTTCGCAGCAGCCGTGGAGAAGGCGACGTTCCAGAGGGAAAGAGAGAATCCCTGTTAGCCATTAAAAAAAAGATGGCAATCACCAGGTGAGCCAATAGAAAAGTTCAGCGACTTTAACGTTACTGGTCTAACTTTTTTTTTCTCTCCATGCCACTGCCGTTGGATTGGGCTATAACGGTATCAAACTACATGTGTAAAAAGTCAAAAATACCCTTAAGTCTAAATATATCGTTAATTTTTTTGAGCATCATAATAACTTCAAATGAAAAAACTCAAAACTAGAAAGTTGTAGATCTCATCGAGATCTATAATTTTCATATAAAAATTATCTTCATTTAATTTCGAAAAAAAAGATATGATTTGATATGATTAATATATCTTAAAAAATCATATCTTTTTTGTGGTATTAAAAGAAGATAATTTTTATATGAAAATTATAGATCTCGACGAGATCTACAACTTTCTAGTTTTGAGTTTTTTCATTTGAAGTCGTTAAGATGCTAAAAAAATAATGATATATTTAGACTTAAGGGTATTTTCGACTTTTCACACCTGCAGTTGACACTGTTAGAGCCTAATCTGACGTCAGTGGCATGGAGGGAAAAAAAGTTGGAGCAGTGGCGCTGAAGTCCGCTGAACTTTTCCAGTGGCTCACAGAGGATTGCGATCTTTTTTAATGGTTCACAAAAATTCCGCCAAAGGGAAATTCCCCCTGTTGATTTCAGTTTCTTAGATTTTCTTCTTCTTTCTTTTGATAGTGTTTTTTTTAGAAATACTAATGGTCAACCGGTTGATTTAGGAACATCTCTCAACCGTTTTTTTGCCATCGGATGACGTTCGATCCTCCTCGCCCGTCCTCTCTCAGCCGTCGATAGAGAACCAATCGGATAACTTCGGCCTCGTGGTCGCCCCCGTCGTTCCCCACGGCTTCTCTCGAGGGAGCCGCGTAGGCGGCCTACTCGCCTAGGCTGCGTGTCCACCGCCGAGTAGTGCAGCGTGTACATGAGCAAAGGAGAGAGGGACTGCTCGTGGGGCCCGCGCCGGTTGACCAAGAGTGGAGCAGAGGCACTTCCTCCTCCGCTTCTTCTTCAAGTGAGAGGTCGGGCGCTGCTTTAGTTTTGCTTGGGACGAGCGTGTGCACTGCGTCCCCGGCACGCCTTCTTCCGTTGCAGCAGTAGTTTTGTGTGGATTTTGTATATTTTTTGAATTTTGTGAAGAATTTGGCATATATTTCTTTGGTGTCTGGAATCATAGAAATAATTTGTTTTTTTTTTGAAAAATTTAGCATATATTTATGCTATTTCCAAATTACATCACTCTATTCAATAAATCATACTGAAGAAATCATTATAAATATAGTAATAAGTCGGTATAAATATAGATATAAGACAGTGTAAGTGCGTATAAAAAATTCAGTTGATGGAAGGGCTAAATCAAGCGGTTGTTGGCTATGTTCGGAGAGAGTAAAATTTCCTCGCGCAGCCGTGTCACACTGGCTGGGCCTGTCTTCCGTTGCTGACTCTGTTGGGCTGGTCATGATGGGCCGGGCTTTCCGAGTCGGAAGGAGACGGGCCCACCCCCACTTGCCACGGGCGGCACGAAGCATGCTCCTCTGCCACTCCACGCGGAAACAGACAAGCCGAGCGGCACTCCCGACACCTCTGCTGGCCGGCCGGCCGGTTCACTCAACTCCTCCTCCTCCTCGGCTCCTCCTCCTCTCTGTTGGAGCGCGGCGTCGATGGCAGCTCCGCCAGCGCTCGCGCGGGAGCTGCTGGACGCGGCGCGGGCGCCGGGGTTCGTGGAGTGGCAGCGCGGCGTGCGGCGCCGGATCCACCAGCACCCGGAGCTGGCCTTCCTGGAGCACCGCACCAGCGCGCTCGTGCGCGACGAGCTCGACGCAATCGGCGTCCCGTACGCCTGGCCCGTCGCGCAGACGGGCGTCGTGGCCACCATCACCGGCCCCGCCGCGGCCGGGGGCCCCGTGTTCGCGCTCCGCGCCGACATGGACGCGCTCCCCATCCAGGTCCGTGCTTCTCGCTTTTTTATTCGTTTCGCGATTGATTGATTGATTGATTCGGAGGTCATCACCGGCCCAGTGCATGCTTGCGATGGCTTCATCAGAACTTTATTTTAGCGCCAAATTTAAATTTGCAGCAAACTTAGTACTGTAATAAAGAGGAAAAATTATCAAATTTGCCGGGTTTTTTTCCCTTGGCAATCCGCAAAGAAATGCTTGGATCATTTCGTTTGTTTCTACGTCGACAAAATCGCCATTTGTCAGTATGACACCAGCACTACCAAAAAGTCTTCCTTGAGCTGTCCATCAAGCTTGAGAGCGATTGACAACCATACTACAAACCAGCCGATGTTAACTGTGTTTTTTTGAATGACTGAGGGCCCGTTTGGCATGCTCCGGCTCGTTAAAAAACAGCTCTGGCTCTGGCTCGTATGGAAAAGTAGTTTTTTTTGACTATGTCTTATTTTATACGAAAACATTTGGCAAAACGGTTTCTCTAAGTGTAAAGAAGACGTAAAATGTCCAAAATACCCTTATATTTTTTTTTTTTTTCTCTTCATTTTTCTTTCTTTTTTTCTTTTTCTTTCCTTCTCCCTTCTTTTCTTCTCCTTATCCGAACGGCCTCACTCCTTACCGGCACCTCCATCCATCCTCTCTCTCTCTCTCTCTCTCTCTCTCTCTCAGAGGCAGAGGCCACAAGGCGGAGCCGGACCGGCGGGTGGAGGCCGAGGAGAGCCAGGCAGTAGGGCGGAGCGGAGCAGGGAGAAGCCGGCGGTGGGGCGGAGCTCGAGGCCGACGGAGTGGAGCATGGAGAAGCCGGCGGGGCGGAGCTCAAGGCCGATGGGGCGGCGTAGGGAGGTGGCCGTCGGCGCGCGGCGTCGGGGAGGAGAGCAAGCCGGGGACAGGGATGGAAAGTGACAAGCTCGAGCCAGAATAAGCCAGTATTTTTGGCTTATCACGTGGGGTGGAACTGAGTCACCGGGTTTTACGGGGCTTTGCCGGCTTCTTGCCGCAAGCCGTTTTGCCTGTCGCCGTTTGGCAAGGCTTCGCCCGAAGTCGCTCAAGGAGCCGCGGCAAAAGCCCTGCCAAAGGGGGCTAAACAACCATACTACAAACTAGTCCACTGTACAACATAATGTTGTCAACATCTCGAAAAAACAAGTAGCACTGGTGTACTAACATCTTATCATAATTACTCCGATCCACTATGCGCATGCAATCGACAAATATTTGGCTTTACCATGACTTCCCGTTGGCAGGAAATGGTAGAATGGGAGTTCAAGAGCAAGGAAGACGGGAAAATGCATGCGTGTGGCCATGACGCCCACGTGGCGATGCTTCTCGGAGCAGCTAAGCTGCTTCAGTCTCGGAGGCACGATTTGAAGGTAGTCTTTCGGCGATATTTTTTGGCTCGCTTTTGTCAGAGATATTTCAGTAATCCATTCTACTATACAGTTCTGAAACTGAATTTGGTTCTAATTGTTTCACTCACAAGATGATTTGGTTTGTGAAAACTGGCACACTAAAATTGTAGATGTCCGAGAGTACCCAATATTTTCTTCCTAAAAGTATTAAGTTTTACAACTCCTAAAAGAGTATCGAAAGAAATAAAGAAGGCCATTTGTAAGAGTTTCTAATAATCCACTCCAAAAATATAGAAAACAATTTTACATCATAAACGCGTAACTTTACGCAGAACAGGTTGACTTTTCCCAAGTTCTAAAATATTAGGAGGATGGATTAGTTGTTGGAGAGAGATTTTTTCTCATCTTACTCGAAACAAAAGATTAGGAAGGGATTTGGAGAACTCTCGGACACGCTCTTAATACTTTCTCCGTTCCAAGTAATAATAGCTCGTTTTATTTAGCATCTACCATGCATTATCTTGTTTTTACAATAGAAGAGAGTTAAAAGATCTAGCCGCCACATTTACCGCTATTACTATTTCATCCACAGGGTACAGTGAAGCTTGTCTTCCAGCCGGCCGAGGAGGGCCACGCCGGCGGCTACCACGTCCTCAAAGAAGGCGTCCTGGACGACGTGCAGGCCATCTTCGCCGTGCACGTGGACACGGGACTGCCGGTAGGCCTCGTCGGCTCCAGGCCAGGGCCGGTCCTCGCCGGAGCGGCTCGGTTCACGGCGACCATCACGGGGAAAGGTGGGCACGCGGCGGGGCCACAGCACGTCGTCGACCCGATCGTCGCGGCGTCCTCCGCTGTCCTCAGCCTCCAGCAGCTCGTTGCTCGCGAAACCGATCCGCTACAAGGCGCAGTACGTACACCAGTACAACTTGTGTCTGCAAGACTGCAATGCAGTGTAAGTAGTTGATGAACTGCATTTCGTCGTCGTGCTGCCTCTGCTTGCACTGCGCAGGTTGTGTCAGTGACCTTCATCAAAGGAGGCGAAGCTTTCAATGTCATCCCGGAATCCGTCACCATGGGCGGCACCTTCAGGAGCATGACGAACAATGGCCTATCCTATCTCATGAAGAGAATCAGAGAGGTAGTTCACACTGACAAATCTGAAACTCACATGAACAATGGTCTAATAATCCCCATTATTCCCTTGCATGCCGATGCCGATGTCATATATGGTGCAGGTGATAGAAGGACAAGCCGCTGTGTGCCGGTGCGCAGCAACGGTGGACTTCATGGAGGAGAAGATGAGGCCGTACCCGGCCACCGTGAACGAGGAGGCGATGTACGCCCACGCCAAGGCGGTGGCCGAGAGCATGCTGGGCGAGGCCAACGTGAAGGTCCGGCCGCAGGTCATGGCGGCGGAGGACTTCGGCTTCTACGCGCAGAAGATCCCGGCCGCCTTCTTCAGCGTCGGCGTCCGCGACGAGGGGACGGGGAAGGTCCACCATGTGCACTCACCGCACCTCCAGATCGACGAGGGCGCGCTCCCCATCGGAGCCGCGTTCCACGCCGCCGTGGCCATGGAGTACCTGAACAAACACGTCTCGCCGGCGGCGAGCGAGGCCCAGGCGCCCAGCTAGGCCTCTAACACCATAGCCTGAACATGATCTCGTGATCTGGCCATTCCAATACTCCATGCATCGATCAAAAGAACTCAGTTGAATAAAATAAAAACGAGGCCTTCAACTTCTAAATTAAAAAAGGTAAAAAAAAATCGAAACGTGCGGAGCTGCACCAGGAACCATTTGCCAGCGCGCCACCGCCCATTTGCCAATCCCCCGTCGGCGCCTGATGCTCCGTTAGGCCGTATTTTTTTACAATTTAGCCCTTTTTTAAGAAAATTTACGTTTAGCTCTCTGAGAGACGTAAACTCATCTTTAGATCTTTGGGGTCGGCGTCAGGACTCATGACGCCAAGTAACACGTCTCGGCGTCACAGAACTTGGCTCCGAGGTGCCTAGCCGTGTACAGCAAAGCATCCTAAGTGGTGTTGATGTAGCCGGTACCTCGACGCCAGAATACATGGCTCGAGTCGAGGCCACGTATCTTAGCACCGACCTCGGAGCCGTCAAATGATCATCACGTTTTACCTCAGTGTTCAAAAGCACACGGGTCCGAGGTGCAGTCGCTCGTCATCGAGATCATCATCACGTTTTACCTCATGCAGCTTGTTCGTTTGATCGTAAATGATCGTGAGTTATAAGTCAGAATAGTATTTTTCTCTCACACCAAACCAACCAGCAGTAATAATCGATTGTTTGGGCCGAAACTAACATGCTGATGTTCGTCATCTCCGGCGTCGCCACAGACAACAGAGCGGTAAGCGGAACTGAGGATGATGATGGTTATCTGTTTTTTTTTAATCTTTTTCTTCTTTTTGTTTTTCCTTGATTTTCATGCTATTGATCGACTGTGTATCTGCAGATCGGGGAGCTGGCAGGGCTGGCCGTGGGCGCAACCATCCTGCTTAGCGTGCTCATTGCCGGGTAACTACTCTACGTATCACTCTTCATGACGTACTATATACATGGCCTCAAATATATATTTTCTCCAAATATTACTCCTAAGTAGCAGTAATTACTAATTAGTAGGGCATTTGCATGAACATCAGCCGGGTTGTCACAGGAATAACTTTAAGCTTTTTAACTTTTCACACTGCGTGCACAAAGCGACAAACTATCGACCAGACAGTGTTTTCCCAAGTCAAAAAAAAAAAACAAATACCAAAACAGAAAATAGAGGGCTTTGTTGTGGGTGCCTCTGTCGGTAGCAGGGTTCTATGGAGCCATAAAGACCGTCATGTGAGTGGAGAGTAGTCATGGCGTAATAGCATGGAACCATAAAGACCGTCAAGTCGTATGGTTGGTGGAACACCGGTGCAATGCCATTAATGTGAACGTAATACCACTCCTGTCCTGCTAGGCTGCTAGTCTGGCTGTAAGCGGGCAAATTTTACCGACAGCCGAGAATCAAACCGAAAATACCAAGAACCGAATCGAATTTATCGAGAACCGAAGTCTCGGTTCCCTGTTCGGTTCTTATTTCTGAAAAACAAAAATTTGTTCGGTAAAATTGGTTCCCCTTGGTTAACCGAGAAACCTAAAATAGTGTAGTAGTGTGCTGTCTTAGTGTCTTGCACTCTTGTTGAATGTTGATGCCTTGTTTTAGAAGTTAGCACTCTATTTATGTATTTGTTATTCTATTTGACTGTTATATTTGTCACTGTGGTTTTATATGCAATCCTGCTAAAATGTTGTCAAAATTTGCTATTGAACATACTCTTACATAGATTTTGGGTACTATTATGTTTTTTCGGTTCTACCCAGAACCGAACCGAAAGAACCAATATCAAACTTGGTTGGTTCCATGTTTTTTAAAGAACCGATCGGTACTGGTTTTATGAGAACCGAACTACTTCAAAAACCGAAGAACCGATCGGTTCGGTTCGGTAACGCCCAAGGCTATCTGTCTGAGTGGTAGGGCCGCCTATGTGTGTGCAGAAACGTATGCAAATGCACTCTCTTCTCTTGTGAACACTGACCTGCCCAATAGACTCAGCTAGTCTGTTTGAGTAGGGGCTAGATGATTTCACGGCTCCGAGGTCCGCGCCAAGATCTGTGACGCCGACCTCGGAGCCATGTATTCTGGTGTCGAGGTACCGGTCAAGTCAACGCCACCTAAGATGTCATGTTGTGCACCGTCAAGCACCTCGGAGCCAAGATCTGTGGCGCCGAGACGTGTTACCTTGGCGTCATGAGTCCTGGCGCTGACCCCAAGGGTCCAAAGATGGATTTACGTCTCGCAGAGGGCTAAACGTAAATTTTCTTTAAAAAACAGCCAAATTGTAAAAAAAAAAGGGTCCATTAGGTGCTCCAATGCTCCGACAACTAAAAGAACACATAAAAAATGTACAAAAAAATTAAGCAAAATCATGTATGGAGTATGGACAGATATATAATGCAAAAATATTTGCTGGTTTAATCAAAATTTGAGGTTGAACAAAGTTTTCGCACGGAAAAACGAAGAGTAAAACAGCATGCAATAGGAACAGGTCGTGGGGTTCGCCGTTCGCATGACCAGGTCACTCAGACCCGCACTTGCTGATCTTCTCTCCATTTTTTTTTTGTTTCCTCTTGTCCAAAAAATTGTCTAATCACAAATTATGCATCAACATGCATCCTTGAATCATTTATATGTCTATGTGTTTGCTTGATTTTTTTGTGTGTTTTTTTAAGCGAAAGCATGGAAGCATGGAGATGAACCGTGGACAGGATATGTTTCTGGATGTGATTTGAGAGACCAAGGGGCAGCAGCGGCAGGCGGATTGTCTCGTTAGGTGTGTTTAGTTGGCTGATCTCTCTCATCTTGGTTAGATGGATTTGAATAATCTGAGAAACAAAAGGTATTTTTAGTTGTCAGTTCAGTAGGTGCAACCTATCCGAGCGAATGTAGAAATAGCGACTCATTCTAGCCATGCTTGAAATGAGTTTCGTTGGCCATCCTGATTCCTGACTAGGTAGATGTTGTACATCTTTTGCTGGCCCGTATGCCATTTCTCTGATAAAAAGTCTCCGTATCCATCTTCACAGGATTATTACAAATTTTTGAAACTACTAATGCGTCCATTCATACAATACGATGCAGCATTGTAAAAGCAACTATTTTTCCCCTAAATTATTCCTGCGGCGTCATGCGTCAGCATATAACTGCATAACCAGCTGTCCAGCAGGAAGGGCTCCGCTTCCGCGAGGACTCCTCGCTCACCACTCAGTCAACAACACCGCCGTTTCCTCCTCCTGTGTCCTGTCCGATCGACGATGGCAGCGGCAGCGCTGGCGCGGGAGCTCCTGGACGCGGCGCGCGCGCCGGAGTTCGCGGGGTGGCATCTCGGCGTGCGGCGCCGGATCCACCAGCACCCGGAGCTGGCGTTCCAGGAGCACCGCACCAGCGCGCTCGTGCGCGCGGAGCTGGGCGCGCTCGGCGTCCCGTACGCCTGGCCCGTCGCGCGGACGGGCGTCGTGGCCACCATCGCCGGCGCCGGCGCCGCCCCGGGCCCCGTGTTCGCGCTCCGGGCCGACATGGACGCGCTCCCCATCCAGGTGTTTTTTTTTGCAAGGATCACTTTGCATAGTGCATTGCATTGTCTGTTTCTGCGTACGTACGTGCACGTGCCTCGATCGATCTTATGCCGCCGCATGCCATTCTTGCCAGTGTCGTCGCTACTAGCTAAGTTCACGTGCTCATGCTATCTCCTTGTTATCATGCATCTCTCTTGTACTAACTGGGCTATGATTTCAATATAAAACTGCCCACGTTGGCTGCGTGCTTTGCCTGTCGGCTGTCGCATTCGTATCACAGAAAAATATTTTTGCTAACAACAACTCAAGCACGAAAATGATTTGCTTCAGCTGCTTACTACTACTACCACTGTACTTTTATGGTGGTTGCTCTGAGCATGGAGTCCTATGCAGTCGGTCGAATATTTCGATGACCAGTTTTCCCGGTTGCTCCTCCATTTGCATGCATTTTGCAGGAATTGGTAGAGTGGGAGTTCAAGAGCAAGGAAGACGGGAAGATGCACGCCTGTGGCCATGATGCTCACGTGGCAATGCTACTCGGAGCTGCTAGGCTGCTTCAGTCTAGGAGGGACCTTTTCAAGGTACTTAGTACTACTCTTTCACCAGTTTTAATTTTTTTCACACACAAAAAAAAAGTTTTAATTTTTTTTACTCTGCATGCTCGTTTTTTAAGAGACAAAAAAAAAAGAATCGATATTTGACTTCCAACGAAGCATCGTGTGCAATATCGATTCTTCCTTGAAATATTGATTCTTCGGGGAATTGCTAAAGCATAGGCGCCTGTTTTTTAAGGGTTTTTTTTTCATGCGAGGGACCATTAGATTTACATTGGAGGGTTGTTGTTCATCTTCTACCTTGATCCTTGAGTACTTGTTCACTTTTTATTTCATATGTTCACGTTCTGAAGTCAGGCATTTGAGATATAGGAAATGTGATATAAAATTCAAGTTGGCTTTTCAAACCCACGGCGAACTAAGGGGTCCGTCCATTGTTCCTGAAGCTGGTTCCAGCTAGCTGTGCCAAGATGCTGGATTCAGAGCTTCCGTGTCAGATTCAGATCACTTTGCACATGGGAGAGCAGGCGATGAATTTAGTTTGCTGAATCGACCATGTACTTGCACATGGGAGAGCAGCCGTTCTCCAACTCCACCCTCGCGACAGCCTACTGCCTACAGGCACTAAAGCGTGTTATGACTTATGAGATGACGAGAACAGATTGCTTGTTGCAACAATGAGCAAATTCTTCTGGTAAATCAGGATTCGGGCATAATGTGAATCACTCAATTCACAAAAAAAGGAAAAAAGAAAAAGGATAATGTGATTCACTCCCAGTTCTTATAAAAAATGGCCATTTGGCATAATTGTGGATTTTGTCCCTAGGGTACAGTGAAGCTCGTGTTCCAGCCGGCCGAGGAGGGCCACGCCGGCGGGTACCATGTCCTCAAGGAAGGCGTCCTGGACGACGTGCAGGCCATCTTCGCCGTGCACGTGGACACCGCCCTGCCGGTGGGCACCGTCGGCTCCAGGCCGGGCCCGTTCCTCGCGGGGTCAGCCCGGTTCACGGCGACCATCACCGGGAAAGGCGGCCACGCGGCGGCGCCCCAGCTCGTCGTCGACCCGATCGTCGCGGCGTCCTCCGCCGTGCTGAGCCTCCAGCAGCTCGTCGCCCGCGAGACCGACCCGCTGCAGGGCGCTGTACGTTCCGTCATCTGCAGTGCAGCAGATCGATCGCCGTCGTGCGTGACTCGTGAGTTGTAATGCATGGCGTCTTCTTGCTTGCGGCTTGCAGGTGGTGTCCGTGACCTTCATAAGAGGCGGCGAGGCTTTCAACGTCATTCCGGAGTCTGTGACCCTGGGTGGCACCTGCCGGAGCATGACAACCGAAGGCCTGTCCTACCTCATGAAGAGAATCCGAGAGGTACCAAACCAAGACAAACAGGCTGCTCAAAGATTATGTAGGATTTTGGAATGAAACAAGTCAAATTCCTTGGAATGTACGTTGGCAATGGCAGGTGATAGAAGGGCAGGCCGCCGTGGGGCGGTGCACGGCAGCCGTCAACTTCATGGAGGAGAAGATGAAGCCATACCCAGCCACCGTCAACGACGAGGCGGTGTACGGCCACGCCAAGGCGGTGGCCGAGAGCATGATTGGGGAGGCCAACGTGAGGCTGTGCCCCCAGTTCATGGCGGCCGAGGACTTCGGCTTCTACTCGCAGCGAATCCCGGCGGCCTTCTTCAGCGTCGGCGTCAGGAACGCCGAGACGGGGAAGATCCACCACGTGCACTCGCCGCACCTCGACATCGACGAGGCCGCGCTCCCCATCGGAGCCGCGCTCCACGCCGCCGTGGCGATCGAGTACCTGAACAAACAGGCGTCTGCGCCAAGGCCAAGCCAAGCTGCAGCTAGCTGTTTACAGTCACCCCTCTCGCCTGTATCTTTTTGTATGGATACTCGGCGGACCATCCTATGCCCCGTTCGCTTGTCTTCAAGTTCGGCTTTTTTTAGTCGGAACAGTGTTTTTTTCTCACACCAATTTAGCAAAAACAGTATTTTTCAGTCAGTTTCAACTAAATTTTAGCCCAGCGAATGGGGCCTAGCCGAATAAGAATGCATACTGTTCTGTCATTCTGTTCATCACAGGGGCACTCGGCTGACCATCTATCTATCTTCTGCAGAGATGTTCGCCCTGTATGGCTTGAGTTATAAACCGTATATTTTTTTATTAATAAATAATATTTTTTCTTACAATAAATTAGCCAAAAATACTTTGAGACCTCACTTATCAGCGTAACTAACGTAACAGTCTAATCCGGTGACTTAGCTACAGTACACCCCGGTCCCCTCACCCAGACCACTGTTCATCCACAGTTCTCCGTCCCTAGCCGTTCAATCCCGTCTGCACAGACCGAATGCCCGCCACGCCCGCTTCCAGAAACCACCACGCCAACCATCGTCAGCCTTTATCCTCTCCTCGTGGACCCGTAAAAGCACATCCGTCTCACCGTATCCGGGCGCATTGCCGCCTCGCAGCCTCCGCCTGCTCTCCCTCTCCCCCGTCTGCGAGCTCCACCGCCTGCGCCCTCCGCCCTCCGCCCTCCGCCGACCGCCGCGCGGCCTGCAGAGCGCCGCGGCGCTCCGCCCCATCTCCGGCCAGCTGCGACGACACCCCGCCGAAGCGCCGCCCGCCTGCGCCCTCCCCCGGCCGCGCGGCGCGTGGCCCGCAGGGCGCCGCTGCGCCACGCCGCACCAACGCCGTTGGGGCGCGCTACGGCCCCGCAGCGGCGCCGGCCCGGCTCCGGCCATCTCCCTCGCGGCGCTTCGTCCTCGCGCACTCCTGCAGCAGCGACGGCCACGCCTGCCGCCCGCCGGGGCAGGGAGGCACCAAGCGTACTCCGCCGTCGCCCGGGGAGATGGGGGCAGCAGGTATGCTATCCTTTTTTTCTCTTTTTTTTCTCAATTTTCCCATATGCTATATTGATATGCACATGAAAATTCATTTGCAGGGCCACTCCCTCTCGCTAATAGTGTCTACCTCCTCCTCCTGCACCATGTGACAGGCACATCATTTGAGCCAACCTTCTTCCTTGCTAAACGCTCATGATAAATACTGATAGATGATGCAAGGTATTTGGCAGTTTCCTCAACAATGTCGATGGTGGTGCTGAATTTTGCAGTTCTCTCAATGTTCAGGTCATCATCATGTACTTCAGTTTTGGATTTTCTATTAGAGACCAGTAAATATTTGTTGTCAAACACATGCTCAATATATTACTGAATGACTGCCTATTGTTTGTCAAATTTGTAGAATATTTTGAGGTGTGCAAGCTTAACATAATGATACCTTGCTAATTTCATGTGATGTTGTGCAGACCTAACTTTAGGTTTTGCTGATGATAGCATCAGTTTTATTGGTAACGTTTCATTCCATCTCACCCTTCTACTTTTCCGACATGCATTTCATGTTTCCCTGCTTAAAAGACTAATGTGCTCTTTTTTTCTCCGTGCTAGCATGGTTATGCCAACCTTCAGCTTGCCAATGTACAGCAGTTCAATCGGTCATTTCCGTGTTCCTTCTGTTTCAGGCCAGCGTGCTGTCTACTGTGCTACGGCACATGACATCGGTCTATGCATGGATGCTGTACAATATTCTGACATCAGTGTGTAATGTCATGACTGACTTTGCATAGTCATTAGATCTCTTCTGAAGAAGAGACTCAGAAATAAGTAGGTTACAATCAATTTTGCTGGGTTAGGTGTTTAAATTTCATACAAAAGCTTTTGCTTAGGTCTAATTCAGATTTTGATAGGCTGGGCAGTACATACTCAGACCTTGGCTTACCATTTGGTATATTTTATAAAGTATGCATCAAGTTCAAATGCAGTCAAAATTTAGGTGTCTATTGGCGAAGCCGCATAAAGGATTGGGTCAGTGTCAATTTCATTGAGCCAAGTGTTTGTGTTTGCAAGTGAGGCTTCTGCTTACGTTTCATTCAGGTTCTTGCAAGCTGTGTATCATGGATAACAATGGTACATTGCCCTTTTAGTAGGTTCCTGAGAGGTACAGACGGTGCTCTTCATGTGGATCTTCTGCAACTACTTTGTATCTTTGTTCTGTGCATATTCTGACCGGTTTTGGCATACATTTTTTTATCGCAGTCTAAATCCATTGCTATATATTCATGCTATAGCTCTTGATACGTAACAATGGTAGCACATGCCTTTACAACATTGTTTTTGAAAAGATCAGATAACTAATTCTAGACAATTTTTGAAAAGATCATATAACTAATTCTAGACAATGTTGTAAAGGCATATGATAAGATTGATTTTGAAAAGGCATATGATAAGGTGAATTGGAATTTCTTACAACAAGC
The DNA here is from genome assembly GCA_904845875.1 of Miscanthus lutarioriparius. NCBI lineage: Eukaryota > Viridiplantae > Streptophyta > Magnoliopsida > Poales > Poaceae > Miscanthus > Miscanthus lutarioriparius. The sequence continues at coordinate 139,795,741 of CAJGYO010000002.1, forward strand.
ACTAAGAATGAAGGGTTTTCATCCGGTGTGGTGTGGTTGGGTCAAAGTTTTTGTTCAAGGTGGGGATGTGGGCATTAAAGTTAATGACCAAATGGGCTCATATTTCCAGACCAAGAAAGGTCTTAGACAAGGTGATCCTCTGTCACCGATCCTTTTCAATATTGTTGTAGACATGCTAGCTATCATTTTATCTAGCGCCAAGGAGGAAGGCCAAATAAAAGGGGTTGTTACACACCTAGTGGAAAATGGCTTGTCTATCTTGCAATATGCAGATGACACGGTTCTATTTTTTGACCATGATATTGAACAGGCAAAAATTTTGAAACTTTTGCTTGGTACTTTTGAACAATTATCAGGATTGAAAATCAACTTTCATACAACAACAACAACAACGCCTTTAAGTCCCAAACAAGTTAGGGTAGTCTAGAGTTAAAACCCAGCAGAAACAATCAAGGTTCAGGCACGTGAATAGATGTTTTCCAAACACTCCTATCTAAGGCTAAGTCTTTGGGTATATTTCATCCTTTCAAGTCTCTTTTTATTGCCTCTATCCAAGTCAACTTTGGTCTTCCTCTGCCTCTCTTCATGTTACTATCCTGGCTTAGGATTTCACTACGCACCGGTGCCTTTAGAGGTCTCCGTTGGACATGTCCAAACCATCTCAACCGGTGTTGGACAAGCTTTTCTTCAATTGGTGCTACCCTTAATCTATCACGTATATCATCGTTCCAAACTCGATCCCTTCTTGTATGACCGCAAATCTAACGCAACATACGCATTTTCGCGACACTTATCTGTTGAACATGTCATCTTTTCATAGGGCAACATTCTGCACCATACAACATAGCAGGTCTAATCGTCATCCTATAAAACTTGCTTTTTAGCTTCTGTGGTATCCTTTTGTCACATAGGACATCAGATGCTTGGCGCCACTTCATTCACCTTGCTTTGATTCTGTTGCTACCATCTTTATCAATATCCCTATCTCTCTATAGCATTGATCCTAAATATTGAAAGGTGTCCTTCCTAGGCATTACTTGACCTTTCAAACTAATATCTTTCTCCTTCCGAGTAGTAGTGTCGAAGTCACATCTCATATACTCAGTTTTAGTTTTATTGAGTCTAAAACCTTTGGACTTTAAAGTCTCCCGTCATAACTCCAGTTTATGATTCACTCTTGTCCGGTTTTTATCAACTAGCACTACATCATCCGCGAAAAGCATACACCAAGGGATATCCCCTTGTATTATTTTGCTTCCGTAAAATCAACTTCCATAAAAGTGAATTATTTTGCTTTGGCCAAGCAAAAGAATTTGAGGAGCAATACTCATATCTATTTGGTTGCAAAATGGGATCATACCCTTTTCGATATTTGGACCTTCCTATGCATTACAGCAAGTTATATAATAAGGATTAGAAATTAATTGAAGAAAGAATTGAAAAGAAGTTAAGTGGGTGGAAAGGAAAACATTTATCATATGGGGTAGATAAGTGTTAATCAATTCTGTTTTGTCAAGCTTACCTATGTTCATGAAGTCTTTCTTTGAAGTCCCGAGAGGTGTTCTAAAAAAGATTGAATATTTTAGATCAAGGTTTTTTTGGCAAAATGAGTGGAATATTTTGTGCCAGCCAAAAGAGCAAGGTGGTTTAGGAATTCAAAATAGATTTACAAAATAAGTGTCTTTTAAGCAAATGGCTTTTCAAACTTTGCAACGAGTAGGGCACTTGGCAGGAGTTAATAAGAAACAAGTACCTAAAGAACAAGACTTTTAGTCAAATTGAAAAGAAAAATGGTTTTGCGAATTTTGGAATGGTTTGCTGGGAATCGTTTTCTTAAGTCTTAGGAAGTTTAAACTAGACAATGGAACTCAAATTAGATTTTGGGAAGATAAATGGTTGGGCTCTCAAGCCTTGAAAATTCAATACCCGAATTTATTTAATATAGTGCGGAAGAAACAAGCAACGGTGGCTGATGTACTTAATTCCACTCCTCTCAATGTGTCTTTTAGAAGGGCACTATTTGGGAACAAGCTATTGGAATGGCAAAGTCGAGTTGCGAGAGTTGCTTTTATTAACTTAAATGAGGGTCGGGATACTTTTATCTGGAACTTAAATAATAATGGCTTGTTTTCTGTTACATCCATGTATAAATACCTAGTCAATAACGGGATTAAGGTTACTCAGAAAATTGGGCATATGAAAGTGCCCCTGAAGATTAAGATTTTTCTTTGGTTCTTAAAGAAGGGGGTGATACTAACAAAAGACAAACTTGTTAGAAGGAATTGGAATGGTAGTAAGGCTTGTTTATGTAGCACACCTGAAACTATCCAACACTTGTTTTTTTATTGCCATTATGCCAGTTTTCTTCGGCGTGCTGTGTTTATTTTGTTTGGCATTAATCCTTCAAGGAACACGAACCATCTTTTTAATAGTTGGTCTAAGCTAGGAGGTTTCAACCATAATCATCTTTTATTGACTGGGGCTGCGGCGTTTTGCTGGGCAATATGTATCACAAGGAACGATGTGGTTTTTTATAAAGGTCACCCAAAAACTTTTTTTCAGGTTCTTTTTAGGGGAAACATACTGGTTACGGTTTTTGGCTCTGTTGCAGTGCTCGGATGACGGCAAGGAATGGATTCTTGACGCTTACAAGCTATTAGATAAGCTATTAGAATCGAGAGTCATGGAGTTTTTTGCATCGCATAGATGGTCTTTCATTTACCGTCTTTACTTTAGTTTTGAACATGTAATAAATTTTAATTATGGGTGTGCTACTGTAATAAGTTTGACTGATGGTTCTTCTTTTTATAAGAAGGCTGAAGCCGAAAATTTTCCATTATCTAAAAAAAAGTTATCTGATCTTAATAATTACTTTGTTTTTCTGTTTGCTCCATGAATTGTGAGCACCTATCCATGAATTCAGCTGATATACAATTGATGTACTCAAGTTGGCCAGCTCTTCTCGCTACCCTCAGCTTTCCTTACCATCGATCGCCTCTAATTTGTTATTCTTTAATTCAGGTTCTACTGTTTCAGGTTTAGACCATAGTGCGTAGTATCCTTGGTTAACAATTACACTGGCTCTTTGGTGTGTGCATATTCTGATTGGTTTGGGTATGCATTTTTTTTATCGCAAAGTCTAAATCCATTGCTATATATTAACGCTACAGCTCTGGGTACGTAACCATGGTACTATATGCCTTTAAACCAATTGTCTAAAATTGGTTATCTGATCTTAATAGTTACTTTGTTTTTTTTTTTTTTGCTCCATGAATTGTGGGCGTTGATCCATGAATTTCAGCTGATATACAATTTATGTACTCAAGTTGGCCACCTCTTCTCATCAGCTTTCTTTACCATCAATCACCTCTAATTTATTATTCTCTAATTCAGGTTCTACTGTTTCAGGTTTTGACCATAGTGCATAGTATCCTCAGTTAACAATTACACAGGCTCTCTGCTATGTCGATATTACCCCTTTTGCCTTAACACAGGCTACTAAACGCCACTCTGCTTATAAGGTAATAATTCACTGTGAATACAGTAGTACCCCTATATGTAAAAAGCTGACTTTTTCTGCAATATGTACACCCACAAACTGTACTAATGGTGATAGAATATTCCATGCTCTATTGCTTCTTTACCTTTGGGAGAGCGATGTTTAAAAAAACGAACCCACATTTTGCTCATACTAAACAGGTTGCAATGCGCCTTCCCGGGGCAAGCAAAGAATCGGGAGAGGACACGTGGAAGCTTCTCGTTTGCCATAATTCTGGAAAGGTGGCAAGATCACAGGGCCCCACACTAGAAGAAAGGAGAAGTCAACCTCGAAGAGAAAAGGCAAGCACCAAACCATATTTACTAATTTAGTTTATGTTTTCTCATATTGTTCTCATATTTACGAATGTCTATTCCACGTCCTCAGTGTTAGTCTTCTTCCTCGAGCTACTCATCTTTTATGATCGTAATCAGTCTGATGGAACACATTCCCATAACAAGCCTCGCTTGCCAGGTGCACGGCTTTATCAAACATTGAAAATTCTTCCGTTCATGGCAAAATGAGTATCCATGTCCAACTGAAACAGCCTTGTACTATGTTAAATTTATCTTGTGAAGTGCTAAAATGACAGCACATATGTAACTAATGTTACCGATCTTTTGGTTCCATGTGTAATAAAATGATGTGTTATAATTCCGCCTTGCTGGACCGTGCTTCCTGCTAGTAGTTCCTAGAAATTTTAGCCATGTGCGCCATTGAGAACGTTTACAGCTACTAATTAAGCTATAGGACTCATGATTTTTAATGTGTTTGTACGCCAAAATTTTGAACTCAAGTATCACGCGAAGAGATTGGAGGTTATATTTTTCACTTTTTTAAAAAAGATGTAGAGGCCTAGGATGAACAATCGTATATAAAAAAAAACTCGACACGAGGTGGCCTGACAGTCGTCGGGGTTTTCGGCTCAAGGTAGAGACCTCTCACGTAGATTGAAAAAACCCCCAAACCCCGTACCATGTCCGTACATAGGGGCCTGTAACCCTGTGAGTGGACCGGTGCCTACAAACCTATGCTTTGGGACGTGGGGCATGCGAGGGGATTTTTTCACCTCCTACGCTACAAATTCGCTCCCATAAGAGATCGAACTAAGACCGTGAGCGTGCCCACCAGAGTGTTTGACGAGCCAGTCTAATCCTTTGGCTAAACAACCGTATATATAGTACTAGAATTCTATAATCTACCCATACACAGAGCTGGCCGTAAAGTGTCTACCCTGTCGTTGTTGAGAAAAAAAAGAAAAAGAAATTAAAAAAAAAGAAGTCTACTTTGTAATAATCTTTTTTTTTAGATCTACTATGTGCTGCAGAACGGAACGGTAAGGAGAGGATGAAGTTCGAGTCATATTGGTTGGGCCACGTGCCCAACTTAAATGGGCCAGATCAGGGCCTAGTCTGTGGCCTAGTTGAAAACTGTCAATGCTTCCTCCTGCTTGGGTGGCCCAGATTGGGCCCGTCTTCGGCTGGATGGAGACAATCGACGGAATTCTTCCGGTCCGAACGGCCGGACGGAAGCCGTGCGCCAAACAGCCGCGTGAAGTTTGGCGGGAATCTCCGTCCGCAGCGCGCCGAACAGCCAGCGGACGTAATCACGGGCCACACAAGAGCAGGAAGGACCAGGCCCACGACAAGAGTTGTTGGGTGGGTTGTCGTTCTTTTTTTTGTTTTGTTTTCTTTTTCTTTCTGTTTTCTGACGTATTTATATTTTTCATTTTCTAGTATTTTTATATTTTGTTTAGTTATTTTATAATTTGAAACTGAGGAGTATATTATACTAATTATTTTATTTTATTTTCCTTTTGTGCTTCATTTACTTTATATTTTTATTTCCTTTTTTGTTTTATGTGTTTTTTTATATTTTTATCTTTCTTTTATTTATTTTTTCCTTTCCTTTCCTTATTATTTTTTATTTCCATATCTTTATTTTTGTTTTTTCGTTTTATTTATTTTTTTATTTTTATTTTCATTTATTTATTTTTTTGTTTTTACTATAATTAAATATTTTGTTTGTTTTATTTTATTTATATTTTATCATTTTCCTTTCTTTTTATTTTCTACAATTTAGTATAGTGTGATGTTTTGTGATGTATTTTATGATGTTGAGGTAATATACATGCGATGTTCTGTGATGTATTTTATGATGTTCTTTGATGTATTTGTCATGTTCACATAATATACATGTGATGTTTTGTGTTATATTTTGTGATGTTCACATAGTATATATATGTGATGTTCTAGATGTATTTTCCTGATGTTCACATGATATACATTTAATGTTCTATGTTTTACTTTTGTGAAATTCACATGGCATACATGCGATGTTCTAAGATATACTTTTGGATGTACACATAGTATAAGTTTAATGTTCCATGATTATCTTATGAGATTGTGTATAATATATTTTTTTGGTTTGATATGATTTAACAACGAAAATATTTCATATTTATTGCAAACACTAATGTGCTATAGTGGTAGGAGAATGATACCATAGACCATGGGTCTTGGGTTCAATTTTGTGCAAGCGCACTATTTTACTATTTTTTGATTTGTGAATGTTTCTTATTTTCTTTAGCCGGAGAAAGAAGCGCGCAGGAAAAAGTTGCAAGCACGAAAATTAATAAAATTATTGAAAATTAATTAAATAAATTGTCGAGAATTAATTACTGAGCTGGAAAAAGCTGGCTGGGCGGGAAAGCTGCGAGCGCCAAAATTAATTGCCGGACGGAGCTTACCGTCCGAATAGCTAGCACGCCCCGACAATCGAGTGCACTACTCTGGAGCTATGCCAAAATTAATTGCTGGACGGAGCTTACCGTTCGAATGGGCGGTAAGCTAGCACGCCCCGACAATCAAGCGCGCTACTTTAGAGCTATGCCAAAGGGGTCTTTAGTTCTCAACGAGATCTAGATTTAAGAAGATTATGTAGGAGCCCAAATAATTCATAAACAATGGCATACCTAAAAGAAGAAATATGGGACCAGATGTCACATATGGTACATTTGAATCAAAAACACCTACGAAACCGTTGCGGACTATTTCAGCAGAGGTGACGGTGGTAATTTGTCACGTTTTGAAAGTTAAGAATCGGATTTTATCTACTTCAACGATGCTTTTAAATCCAAGGTTAAATTTAAAGGGTAAATCGGATTTTATCCTTTTATTTTTCTTAGCACAAAAACACCAGGACAACAGACATCAACATCATCACGATTCACGACGACGAAACGACAGATACTTTGCCAAGCGCACCCGCCGTCCACCTGCCGACGACCTCGTCCAACGTCCGGCGCGACGATCCATCCGGCGCGCACGCCAGGTCCGCCGCTTGCTGCAGGTCCCCCGTCCGGCGCCGCACGGCGCGCCCATCCTCCCCCTCCATCAGCTCCCTCACCGCCGCCGCGATCTGCTCGCGCCCAACCAGCCCGTCGTCCGTGCGGACGCGCAGCCGCAATGCCACGCCCACGTTCTCCGACAGGACCACGGCGTTCATCCGCTGCTCCGCGTACAGCGGCCACGCCACCATCGGCACGCCGGACAAGACGGCTCTCCAGCGTCGAGTTCCACCCGCAGTGGGACACGAAGGCGGCCGTCGCCGGGTGGGACAGCACGCGCACCTGCGGCGCCCACGACGCCACGGCGAGGCCACGCCCCCGGGTCCTCTCCAAGAACCCCTCTGGAAGCCAAGCCAAGGGATCGTTCTCGTCACCACCGCCACGGGATTTCCGACCCATGCCGTCGGAGTGCTCGCCCTCCAGGCTTGGCATGCGCACGATCCAGAGGAACCTGTGCCCGCTGTCCTCCAGCCCGGCGGCGAGCTCCGCCGTCTGCTCCACGGACAGCGTGCCGGCGCTCCCGAAGGAAACGTACACCACGGATCCCGTCGGCTGCCGATCCAGCCACTCTATGCACGGCGACGACACGCCGCCTTCGTCGGAGCTTGACCTGACGAACGGGCCCACCGGGTAAGCCGGCGGGAACCGCCTTGCTCTGCCGCCTTCTTAAACTCCTCCACGGTCGCCGGATCCATCTCGTAAAAGTGTCCAAGAAGCCGGCAGCGGTCGCCCCACGTGGATCCATCTCGCGCGTAGAAAGTGTTCACCAACCCACTCGAAGCCGGCAGCGGTCCGGGAGGTCGGATACTGCGCCGGCGCCACGTGGATGAGTTGCGCTTCGCATGACGGAGAGCACGTTCCTTGGTGGTATGTGCCCCGGGACCCACTCGGCACGTCCTCGAGCGAAGAAGTCGTAGCGCGGCCAGCGGGGCGGCGGCCCAACGTCGTGAAGCGGCGGGATGGAGAGGCCGATCACCTCGAGGGAGGTCGCGATACATCGCCGGGGAGCGCCGAGAGCAGATCGAAACGTTCGCCGCGCGGAGGGAGGAAAGGACGGCGGCGGAGTGCGCGTCAGGGTCCCCGTAATTTTGACGAGGGCGTACCCGCCACGAGGCGCTCGCCAGCTTTTACTCTTTGATTGATGAAAACGACATGCGGCCGGTCGGGGCGTGGCCCGGCGGCGGCTGCGCTGGTGGTTACCGACGCCATGGATTTCGGGCTTGGGCAGCAGGCTGCTACAGTGCCGTGATGCAAAGCACGACTGCACGAGACCCGCGTTGTTGCTGTTGGATGGATGGTGCCGTTGAATACGTAAGATTTCGCCTGTTCAAGCTGCTATTAGTAATTTTGACAGCGGCTTGCTCCATTTTGTCTTTGATTGATGAAAATAAAGACGGTATTGGATATTTGGATTTGGTCATTTGTATATTCGGCTACTGCTACGCGGCTGCCGCTGTATTTTCACCGGTTTTCGCGTTTTTTTTTTGTTTCTATCGCCGCCCTCAGGTATTTATGTTCATTTTAGCTAGTAGCTATATAATCATATATTACAGATCCTCTTTATTTTGTTCTAACTTTGCCCTAGATGATATTTGGCTTCATCCGACCGGATCGCTTCCCAAATGGTCCGTGGAGACCAAAAATCGCTTCCCAATTATTTTGTCATCTTAGTTGCCCTAGCCAGCCAGGAGCCAGATGGCTAGAGAAGCGGAAGAAAAAGAGGCGGTGGTGGTCGAACGAACCAAAGGAAAGCGACCACTCTGTCTTCTCTTCTATTGTACTCCCGTACGCACGCACGCACTTGGTTCAATGACGAAAGGAATGCCATGGGGTTTACGTACACCCTACACCCACCGAGCGCGAGGCCGGACAGCGAGCGACTGGCGAGTGGCGACAGCAGCACGGACCGCGGACGCGTGGTCAGGCACGAAGAGGGCACATCGCACACCTTGGCAGGCTAGCAGCAGCGGCCGCCACGTAAGCTGGCGTCGAGGATCGGTGGCAGGGTGTTCATGGGTTGAGCAACTCAACAGAACCAACCCATTGTTATAAAAAAAACATTATATTCATCTCGACAACACACAGAGATTAAAATAAATATGGGTGCGGCCAAAGACTTTATTTGAGTTAGATCGGATTGAGTACTTGGTTAGATTAGATTGAGTTAGACCTCTAGGTTTCACAGAATCATAGATCATTCCACTTTCACACGTATCACCTTGAATTCGCGGAGCGTTCTAGTCGATATGCCTCGTAATCAGACTCCACGACTGGGCAGATTGGGACCATTGTAGCTAGTTCGCGGCCAAGTCCTCGTCGCCACTTAACTGAACACTCCCGGCGCCCGCCTCGCGCCACCAGGAGTCCAGGAATATAATTTCAACGTCGCTGTGTGCATGCTTCTTGGCATGAAGCCACGCTACTACGATCAGCATTAGTAGAGACTGGCTCATGGATATTTGTCGGGACGGTTTGGTCAGCCGTCCCTACAAAAACATACCTACAAATGATTGGTTTATAGGGGTGGATCATTAGCCGCCCCTATAAATCTTATTTGTAGGGGTGACTCATGATTTATGGGCGGTTGAAGTCGTCTCTACAAATTTGTTTCAAAAAATTCTCAAATCTAGGCTAAAAAAATTAATCTCAGGACGCACCCAACGATCAACCCGCCTGCTCCGACGAGGTCGCAATCCTCAACCGAATTTAAATTGAGTGTTTGAGACCCTAAATGAATTCAAATCGAAAAGTTGTCAACTATAAAATTGTATAATTTTTCGAGATCTACAACTTTCGTTTTTGATGTTTCTCCATCCGATGCCGTTTGAAAAATTCGAATTTCAAATGTTGGAAATTCCGACGTAATTATCCTCAACTAGATAATTTCAAATGAAAAACTTGTCAACTACAAAATTGCATAACTTTTTGAGATCTACAACTTTCGTTTTTTTTCTTCATTTGAGGTCATTTGAAAAATTCAAATGTTAAATGTGAGAAATTCAAACATAATTTTCCTTGACAAGATAATTTTAAATGAAAAAGTTATCAACTATAAAGTTGCATAACTTTTCGAGATCTACAACTTTTATTTTTGTTATTTCTCCATCCGAGGTCTTTTGAAAAATTCAAATTTTAAATTTGAGAAATCTAAATTTCAATTTTGAGAAATTCAAACATAGTTTTCCTTGACAAAATGATTTTCAATGAAAAAGTTATCAACTACAAAGTTCTATAACTTTTCTAGATCTACAACTTTTATTTTGGTCATCTTTTCATGTGACTTTGTTTGAACAATTTACAATTTGAATTTCAAATAATGACTACTTCAAACAATATTTTGAAACAGTAAATGATTTCATCTGAAAAAGTCATGAACATAAAAGTTGTATAACTCATCAAGATCTACAAGTTTATTTTGGTTATTTATTCATCCGATAAAATGGTAGTATACATTGATAAAACAAAGTCACATGAAAAGATGACCAAAATAATAGCCGTAAGAACACAATAAATTGATAGAGCATAATTTTAGAAAATTTTTGGAAAAAATCATCAAATTTAAATTTAGTACGAGGGAGAAAGACTAGTTACAAGTTTTAGTCAGAGATTAAAAAGAGAAATCAGAGTTCTTCGACAATTCGAAAATTGAATTTCAAATAGCATTTTGAAATAGGAAATGATTTTAAATGGAAAAGTTGTAAACAACACAGTTGCAGAACTTTTCGAGATCTATAACTTTTATTTTGGTCATTTCTCCATCCGAGGTCATTTGAAAAATTCAAATTTTACTACTTAATTTTTGCTATTCAGCATCTATTTGTAGAGGTGGCTCTATATCTGGCCGCCCCTACCCCTACAAATAGGCCTACAAATAGGGTTATTTATAGAGTGGATGATAACACCAGCAGCCCCTACAAATAAATTTATAGTGATGGCTCGTTTGGAAACCATTTGTAGGGGCATCTCGAAATAAAATCGCTCTTTAAAAAAAAGGAGGCGCTATGAATCTGCGTTTAACTAAGGGCATGTTTGGTTGGAGACTAAAGCTTGCCATGCCAAAGGATGGTCATGCCACAGTTTCTCCGACAACTGTTTGGTTCACTGCCACAGTTATGGCACGCCAAACTTTCCTAGCACCCCGCCCCGCATGTCATAGACTCATTTTCGTACCATAACTTGCCACAAGTTTGGCATTGATTTTTCTCACCACACTTTCTGTGGCAGCCACAGTTTACCGAATGTTAGGCGTGGCAAGTTTTGGTCGTCAACAAAACAGACCCTTAATGTGTTGGCATCCAACCCATGTGTAATTTGGTGCATGTATGAGTCGCACTGCGTGTCCGTAACAGCGCTGGCACCGACGTGCCGTGCTACCGTCCTTCTTCTTATCCATTTCACTTGTCCTTAACTGTAGCTGCTGGAAGGGCCTAATGGCTAAAGGGGGTGAATAGCCTATTAAAAATTTTTACAACAACACTTAGCAGAGATGTTAGACAATAAAATAACGAAGCGAGTATTATACTAGTCTACTAAAAATGCAAGTCACCTACCATAATTCTAGTGACTAGAATCTCTAAGCACACAATGGTTAAGTCACTATACTAAGTTAGTGTGCTCTTAAAGGCTAACTAAAGAGCCACACTAACCACTAGACCCGACATAAGCTTGCTCTCAAAACTAATTACACCAAAGAGCGAAACATCACTAGAAATATAAATACAAGGTAGGAGATGTGGTGATTATACCGTCGTGTCGAGGATAGAGCCAATCATAATATGATTGAACTAATCAATCACAATCAGTCAATGAATACCAAGAAAATCTCGGACAAGGTGACACAAGATTTTTTTACCGAGGTTCACTTGCTTGCCGGCAAGCTAGTTTTTCGTGATGGTGCCAGAAATGCTTGTTGGTATGTCTAGCATCACTACTAGAATGATACTAAGTAGTTCTTTATCATTTTATGTGACTAGAAAGAATATAAAGATATATGAATGAAAAGGAATCTGCAAGCGTGAAAGCTCTAGTTTGGTTTTGGTTAATTGATGAAACCCTAAGTGCTAACCTAGTTTGTCAAAGTGATTATGAGATAGGTAGCACTACTCTAAGTGATGAAGCAATAGTGAAGATCACGATGATGGTGAAGGCATGGTGATGATCAAATGCTTGAACTTGAAAAAGAAGAAAGAGAAAAACAAAAGGCTCAAGGCAAAGGTATAAATAGTAGGAGCCATTTTGTTTTAGTGATCGAGACACTTAGTGAGTGTGATCACATTTATGATCAATAGTCGTACTATTAAGAGGGGTTAAACTCGTATTGAAATGCGGTTATCAAAGTGCCACTAGATGCTCTAACTCATTGCATATGCATTTAGGATCTAGTGGAGTGCTAACACCCTTGAAAATGATTATGAAAATATGCTAACACATGTGCACAAGGTGATACACTTGGTGGTTGGAATATTTGAGCAAGGGTGAAGAAGATAGAGTTGAAAAGAAGTTAGTCGCACTGGTCACAGAGTGATCGGACGGGTCCGGTATGGTGACCGGACACGTCCGGTATTTACGACGAACTCAGCGACCGGACGCGTCCGGTGTGAATCAGCTATGTCGTTGTTCGGTGAAATAGTTGATCGGACGCTGGCAGCGTCCGGTCGACCGTGGGTGCTTACTGGACTCGACCGGACGCTGAGGCTCAACGTCCGGTCAATTTCTAACAGACACGTCCGATCGGCCTCGAGTACTCTCTGGACTCGGCCAGACACTGCGGCTCAGCGTCCGATCATTTCTATTTCAGCGTCCGGTCTAAGCGTCCGGTCGAATGTAAGTGTGGGCAGCAACGGCTACTTTGGTTTGAACGGGACACGTGGCGGTCTAGGAGCGACCGGACGCGTCCGGTCGACCTACCGGACGCGTCCGGTATTCACGAACGATGTGTCCGGTGCAACACCCGGTGCACTCGAGCAGCGCGTCCGGTCGATGCGCAGTCTGCCCAATAATTGAGCCAACGGCTCTATTTCGTGGGGGCTTCTATTTATGCCCCATAGCCGGCTCAAGCTCACTCTCTTGGCCATTTGCATTGACATATCAACCTTGTGAGCTTAGCCAAAGTCCTCTCACTCATCTCCATCATTGATCCATCATCATTATGAGATTGGGAGAGAATCCAAGTGCATTGCTTGAGTGATTGCATATAGAGGCACTTGGTATTCGTGTTTCGCTGTGGGGTTCACTTGTTTCTCTTGGTGGTTGCCACCACCTAGACGGCTTAGAGCAGCGAGGATCGTTGAGCAGAGGTTGGTGATTATATCCGGCTCCGATCGTGGTGATTGTGAGGGGTCTTGTGCCTTCCCCGGTGGAGCACCGAAAGGTAACTCTAGTGGAATGCTCGTGTCATTGAGTTACCTCACTTGTGGGTAGGTTCTTGTGGTGTCCAATTGTGTGGGCGAGGTTCATGCAACACCTCTTAGCCGCTGAACCACCAAGTGTTGGTCGACACAACGGGGACTAGCGTGCCGGCAAGCACGTGAACCTCGGAAGAAAAATTGATTGTCTCTTGCCCCTTGGTATTCTCCTAGTGATTGATTTAGTATTCATCTTGTGATTGGTTCACTCTTCTACAAGGCGGTATAATCACCCTACTCACTCATTTATATTCTTGCAAACTAGTTGTAGCAAGCTCTTTAGTGTAATTAGAATTGAGAGCTTGCTTTGTTGTTTTAAGTTTATCTAGTGGAGCTCTTTAGTGTAGCAAGTGTGAGAGCTCTTAGTGAGTAGTGACATAGCAAATTGTGTGTCTAGAGATCATAGCAACTAGAATTGTTGGATAGGTGGCTTGCAAACCTTGTAGAGCTAGAGCAAGTTTGCATTTCACTATTTGTTATACTAATCAAATTGCTATAGTTGATTTGTAGTTTTTTTTAAATAGGCTATTCACACCCCCTCTAGCCATATTAGGACCTTTCAAAGCGCACATATAATTATACCATTGTAGCACTTCACCCGAGAGTATTTCAGGTATCATTATTTATATTTTACCACAGGGAAGGTATAGCATGGACAAGTATTGATAACTTATACCATTGATGGAGAATTAAACCATAGCCCATATTCTACTCATAACAGGGGTAAGTCATAGGATAAGAGATATGAAAAGTATTGATCAATGATGATGATAAATCACTCAGAGTACTCCTTTCTATGGCATTAGCATGGTCAGGTAGAATATTAGAGAAATAATTCATAGGTCATTCTTAATTACAAATTAAAGCATACATTGATTAGTGCAATTACACCTAGCAATCATGTCTAAGATCATCTTTATATCTACACATAAGGGATATTACTAAAGAAGATTAAGAACAGAGCTTGCCCTTCCTTCGTAACCACATCCTACGTGCTACCTATATCGAGGAGTGGACTACAAAGGACCCAACGGGAGTGTCACATCCGCGATCTACCACATGGCCTGGAATATAGGGTGTATCCGCAGGTAAACAACATATAAGCACCACACTTACACAATGTTGACCACTCACCCCGTGTACTTTGGAGCAAGCGCTTTGCGAACTTATGCATAAATATAATAATAAACTAGCTATACTAAGTATATAATCAAAGTATATGATGAACATTATTACAAAGAACATGAATAAAATAAATACTAATACCGTCATAACAATTGTAGCAAGCATATAAAAATAATGGAGATACAAAAGAGAGGGGGTACAAGGATTATACCAAACCACGCTCTTGATACGATCGGGAATCCAAGCGAAGCCTGCTTGCCTCCCTCTAGACCTAACCTAACTAGCTACGCCCTAGAATTGATGGAGCTCTGAGATGATTAGGGTTTCTGTCTTCTCAAATGACTTGATGCCTCAGGGGGGTGGCATGGGCTGGTATATATAGCCCAGAGCATCAAACGTGATCCCTTGATCAAACTAACTTAAGGAACGGCGTAGATGCAACCTAGGAGGCGGTGGAGAACCGACATTGCAACACGGAGACCGACAGGTGGGCCCAGGGGCCGGGCGGCCTATGGGTGGGGTTGGCCGGCCCTACCTGGTAGCCTCTGCCTCTCTACCTCGACGTGGTGTCCTCTGGTGTCCTCTAAAACCTTCTAGTGTCCGTTTCACGATGGATAAGCGCAATTAAATCTGACATGTAGGCCCACCCTGACGGTTTTCTGGTTAAACCCTGCAGAAAATACAGATTCACCAAAACTCATGAAATTTATTAGTTTAAACGTCTAGACCTTTGTTGGTGATCATATTTATGACCTTATTCATGTTTCTTTGACGGTTTATAATGGTTGTTAACTACCATCAACAGCTCTCAAAGGCTAACTAAAGAGCCACACTAACCACTAGACCCGACACAAGCTTGCTCTCAAAACTAATTACACTAAAGAGCGAAGCAACACAAGAAATGTAAAAGCAAGGTAGGGGATGTGGTGATTATACCACCGTGTCAAGGATAGAGCCAATGACAATATGATGGAGCCAATCAATAATAATCAATCAATGAATACCAAGAAAACCTTGGACAAGGTGACACAAGATTTTTTACCGAGGTTCACTTGCTTGCCGGCAAGCTAGTCCTTGTTGTGGCGATTCACTCACTTGGAGGTTCACGCGCCAATTGGCATCACACGCCAAACCCGCAACCGGGTGCCGCACAACCAACACAAGATGAGAATCACATAAGCCACGAGCAATCCACTAGAGTTGCCTTAGGCGCTCCGCCGGGAAAGGCACAAGAACACCTCACAATCACAATGATCGGAGCCAGAGACAATCACCTTCCTCCGCTCGATGATCCACCAATCACTGGGCCGTCTAGGTGTCGACAAACACCAAGAGTAACAACAACTCCACTAGCCCAAATCGTCCAACTAGTGCCACAAGATGCTAGAACACTAAGTAATGCACTAGAGGCTCTCCACTCTCACTCAAGATGATGAAACCAAGTGTGCAAGTGAGTGGAGTGGTGTGCTCAGCTCTCAAAGGGTGTATGCAGCTGTTAGAAGTGCCAAGAGAGTGGCCAAGGCCAGCCATTAGCTCTATTTATAAGCCCACAAGCAAATAGAGCCGTTACCCCTTTGGAGCAGCTTTCAGCGAGGGCACCGGACATGGCAGTGGTGGCACCGCCCTAGGGTTGGCGGTGCCCCCCAACGGTCAAAACCAACGGCTAGTTTGACTAGCCATGGTCACCAGACAGGGTGGCGGTGACCACCCAACCAACCCCCAAAAAACTCCACTCTTTGGAAAAATATGGCGGTGGCACCGCCCCACCAGTGGCGGTGACCAGGCGGTGCACCGTCCTGCCAGTGGCGGGGCACACCACCCCTTTCGCTGCCAGCCTCAGCCCCAGCTCACTTCGGCCACGTCCAGGTGGGCACCGCCCTAGGGGTGGCGGTGCCCCCTCTAGAACACCTCCTTCTCGGTCACCACTGCCAATCACCGCCACAGGGGTGGCGGTGCACCGTCACAAGAGTGGCGGTGCCCTCGGGGCAGCAACACAAGCTCGGCTACGCCTCCTTTTTTCACATTTTTCACCACCTTTGCAAATGTGCTAACACTCCAAGTGTTTCACCATCACGTGCAAGTGTGTTAGCATTTTCATAAACATTTTTCAAAGGTTAATCACTTCTCACCGATTGTGCACTAGGCCTAAAATGCAATGCAAGTATTTCAACACCTAGTGGCACTAGATGATCGAGTTGTCCGATAAGAGACCCCCTCTTAATAGTACAACCATCTATCCTAAATGTGATCACACTCGCTAAGTGTCACGATCACCAAACCAAAAAGCTCCTATTAAGTTTCACCTTTGCCTTGAGCTTTTTGTTTTTCTCTTTCTTCTTTTCCAAGTCCAAGCATTTGATCATCACCATGGTCATACCATCATCATGATCTTCACAATTGCTCCACCTCTTGAAATAGTGCTACCTATCTCATGATCACTTAGATAAACTAGGTTAGCACTTAGGGTTTTATCAATTCACCAAAACCAAACTAGAGCTTTCAATCTCTACCTTTTTGGCAATTGATGACAACTCTTTAACAAGGATATGAATTGAAATTCATTTGAATCCATGTTGCTTGCCCAAGCATATTTACCATGTCTAAAAGGATATGGACAAGTTTCATGAACTCCAAATGGTAGCATTAGCTCCCCCTACATATGTGCTAAGAGTTTGGATTGAAGCTTGCATATATGCATGAATTTGAGTTGTGGGAGAGTAATGTCTACCAAATGATCCTAAGGTATAAGAGATGGACCTTTGAAGCGTGAAAACAATCGGAGTGCACCAAATATACCATTCTTAGCACCATAGTAACTAGACATACACAAAAACTAGAATACCCGGTGAGTCAACATTAGAAGCAAGGGTCTAGTTTTCACAATATAAACACAAGTCTAGTTACTCAATCTATGCATGCTAGTTTTCTTTATTACATCAATCAAACCTACAACTAGCATTCACCATTCGATCGTGGTCTTCACAGGTCTCCTACCGTTAACCCACGCAACCGGGCCGTCAGGAATGCTCCGGAACCCACTCGACTCACCCCCTCCATCTCAGACTGTTGCACGCCGCTCATACTCATGCGCCACCAGTCGCCTCCCTGTGCGGTGCCGCCTCCGTCATCCCTGCTCTCGCCCGAGGTTCAACAACGCCCGGGACTTGCCGCATCGCCGAGCCCTTCTGCTTTGCCACACGCCGCCCGAGGTCCGAGGAGAACGGCAGCGCAGGGAGCCGCGGACACGAACATGCTGCATCACGGCAGAGCGAGGGTCGCGCGCTATGGCACGCGGGGCTACGGCGCGGAGGAGCATGGGCCGCGTGGATGGCCGGCGCGCGTGGGTCCGCAGGGGCTACGAAGAGGCCGCGGCGTAGCGACGTGGGGGCCATGCGGACGGGCGGCGCGGCAGCGCCCTGTGCACACCTAGGCTTCACACGCCTCGCGTGCCTACTGTTCGACAAAATGTCGCACTCAGCCTGAGCTTATTCCAGACTCCAGACGACAGCAATGCTCAAGGCACTTTCCGTGGAGAAAAGGTGGACACTGTGAAGGGTCGAGATGGCGGACTAGAGGGGGGGTGAATAGTCTTTTCTAAAATTAATCGCGTCGGCTAACCGATATAAATGCGGAATAAAAACAATCGGTCTAGCCAAGACTACACCCCTCTATATATGTTCACTAGCACCTTGCAAAGATACTAATTATGCAACTAAGGTGCCGGGCTAGCTAGAGCTCTCCTAAACAATTCTAGGAGCAAGGTCACACAAATCTATGCCACTAGTACTTTAAGCAACAAGGAAGCTCCTACACATGCTAGTAAGCAAAATCACAAAGCCAACTAAGCTCACTAGCAAAGCTCAATAACAAGGCAACCAATGCCTAATTAGAGAGCGCAAATACTTAGCTACACAAACTAAGCAATGTGACTAACAAGGTTACTAAAACCAAATTAGCCACGCAAGAGAGCTACTTCTATGCTACACAAGCAAGAAGATAATTAGCGAGCTACACAAGCTATCTAATTACAAGAGCAACTACACAAGCTTAATATGTATAAAAGTAATTGCAAGCTTGTGTAATGGGGATGCAAACCAACGGGAAGAACAAGGTCGACACGATGATTTTTCTCCCGAGGTTCTTGTGTTTGCCAACACGCTAGTCCCCGTTGTGTCGATCGCTCACTTGGTGGTTCGGCGGCTAATTAGCATCACCCGCTAAGCCCGCACATCGGGCGCCGCAAGAACCTACCCCTTGAGTGAGGGTAGCTCAATGACACGCTTTACTAGAGTTGCTCTTCGCGGCTCCCGCGGGGCGAGCACAATGCCCCTCACAAGCACTTCTCCGGAGCGCCGCACAAGCTTCTTGCGCGCTTCGACGGAGACCACCACCAAGCCGTCTAGGAGGTGGCAACCTCCAAGAGTAACAAGCACCACCGGCTCGCAACTCGATCACCTAGTGCCACTCGATGCAACCTAACGATGCAATCGCACTAGAATCGCTCACTCACACAATCGGATGATCGCTATCAAGTATGTGTGTGATGGAGGGCTCCCAAGCACTCACAAGCATGGACACTAAGTCCCTTGAGGTGCTCAGCACCAGCCATGGCCGAGGGACACTTCTATTTATAGCCCCAAGGGCTAAACTAGCCGTTACCCCTTCACTGGGCAACGGTCGGGCCGACCGGACGCTCCGGTCGTGTTGACCGGACGCTGGACCTCAGCGTCCGGTCGCCCGCAGACGACCACGTGTCCCGGTTCCAACGGTCACTTGACTTGACCGGACGCAGCAGCTTTCAACTGACCGGACGCTGAACCCCCAGCATCCGGTCGTTTCCAGTAAGGTACCGACCTCGACCGGACGCGTCCGGTCACACTTGATCGGACGCAGCCAGCGTCCGGTCACACTCCAGCTTCTGCGTCATCGTACGCCAGCCTGACCGGACGCAGCCTTCCAGCGTCCGGTGCATTCAGATCCAGCGTCCGGTCAGTTGACCGACGCCAGCATCTTTGCGACTAACTCGTTTTCACTTCTAACTTCATCACCCTTGCTCCAATGTGCTAACCACAAGAACTTGCATCCGGCGCAATAGAAAATAGGCATTCTATTTTCCCGAAAGCGCCGAATCCATCTCACCCCTACAAACACCACCTCCTTTGTAAATGTGCCAACACCACCAAGTGTACACCACCATGTGTATGTGTGTTAGCATTTTCACAATCATTTCCCAAATGATGTTAGCCACTCAACTTGCCACGCCACTCGATCCTAGCGACAATGCAAAGTTAGATCACTCGAGTGGCACTAGATGACCGATATGCAAATAAGTTTGCCCCTCTTGATAGTACGGCCATCTATCCTAAACCCGGTCATAAACTTCTCTACACACCTATGACCGGTGAAATGAAATGCCCTAGGTTATACCTTTGCCTTGCGCATTCCATTCCATCTCCTTCAATGTCGATGCAACACATGCACCAACACGATCAACAATGATATGATCCACTTCATATCATCACATGATCATACTGGTTCATCGATCTTGACTCTACTTTGAAAGGTCCTTGTTGGTTTTGGTAATTGAGTGACAACCTAGGTGGACTAATTGTGTTTATGTGAGATACACAGGTGATTAGTCCACAGGTACATGTGTATGAGCAACATATGCCATGGAGGTGAAAATGGCTTGGAGATGTTGCAAAGCTCACACATGTGATGATGAAGGAGCTTATTGCACATGAGACATGACATTGAGTCATGTGATCAAGGTGGAGAAGATCAAGACAAGACTTGGCTTGATGGACCGGTTGCAAGCGTGAAGGGCAAGTCAAAGGCTTTGGAGTGATGGACCGCGTGGCGGTGAAGCTTGAGCAAGACTTGGCGCCGATGGACGATAGCAACGGTGAAGAGCAAGTCGAGTCAAAAGATCAATTGCAAAATGTTGCTAAACCTTGTGATGTAGAAAAGAAGCATGTATCCACCTCTTGTGATGATTTATTAGATATGCCATGCTCTTCACATATAGATGCTTGTTCTACTTCCATGTCTTGTATGACTAACATTTTGAAGGAGAACAATGAGCTCAAAAATGAAGTGAAGAAATTGAGAAATAAGTTAGAGAGGTGCTACAACTCTAAAGTCACCTTTGAGCACATGTTGAAAACTCAAAGATACTATGGTGACAAGTGTGGCCTTAGCTTCAAGAAGAAGATGACAAAGGGCGAAATGAAGAGAGAGAGAAAGATGAAGAAGCTTCAACAAAGAAAGCTCTCTCATACCATGTGCTACCGGTGTCATAAAGTGGGACACCTTGCAAATGGTTGCCCTAACATTGAGAAGCTCAAGAAGATAAAAGAAGAAGAGAGGCTCAAGAATGTGAAGTGCTTCAAGTGCCGCACTTGGGGTCATCTTACCTCAATGTGCCCAACCAAGCAATTGGTGAAGCAACAAGTGAAGCCTCAACCAAAGCCACAAGTTGAGCAAGAGAAGACACCCCAAGAGCAAATCAAGATCAACCATGAAGATGGTAATGATTTGATGATAAAGAAGAAGAAAACAAGAAGGGGTGGAAAGGCAAGGCATCCAATGCAACCTCAAGATGCTAAGATGATGAGCAAGAATGAAGATGAGAAGAAAGATTATGCTCACATCAAGTGCTTCAAGTGTGGAAGTATGGGATACTTTGCCTCTAAGTGTCCTAACAAGCTTGACAAGAAGGCTCAAGCAATCCATGAGAGGCAAGGCAATGAGAAGCACCACATGAGCAAAGAAGAGAAGGCTCAATCAAAGAGAAAGTGCTACTCATGCCGGGAAAGGGGACACATGGCACATTCATGTCCCCTAGGTAAAATTTCTAAGCCTATTTCAATTGACGATCATGATATGCTTAGAAAGGATGGCAATGGTACCTCATTGGTTGCAATTGCAAAACATCCCGCTACTCATACTAAGGCGTTGCCTAAGTATGTTGCTCCTAACTTGAGAGGACCCAAACTTGTTTGGGTACCATCAAAAAGTGGATGATTGATTGTAGGTACCATCGGCATTGGAGGCTTGGTTCAAATGATATTCATCTTGTTGATCATATAGTTGAACCAAGTATTGCTAAGTGATGATCATTATCCCAATGCCATGACAAATTGAATGAAGTCCAAATACTATCAACAATACAAGTGCAAAACTCAAGTTGTTGGTGAATTATTGGATATAATTGATGGCTTGCAAATAATTGAGTTGAAGCTTGCTAGTTGGATGATCATGAGCTAATCAAGGTATATCTCTTGTTGATCATTTCATTTGGGTGCATATGAGTTGATTGAATTGGATAAATATGCAATGTTGCTTGCTATGAGATGTTTGAATGGATAATTGCTTAGTAATCAAGTTTGGATTGATTTGTGATTGGATAAGTTCATAAGATGACATTTAGTAAGTGTTTTGAATGGATATATGTCTTATGAAAGTATTCAAACAAGTTAGTTTCAAGTTTGGTTCATATTTGATGAAGTATAGCTCAATTGCTTGAAATCTGTCCTATATTCAAAATCTGAGCTAGCTGTGATCATAGCCATGTTTGAGTGATCAAATCTTATTGGATTGGCTTGAAAATTGGTGTACATGCTCTAGATTTATGGTATGAGATGTTGTAGAAATTTCATGGAAATTGGATAAGAAATGCTTCGGTTTTGGAGTGGTTCTTGTCAGCTATAGTGCAGCAGTTTTCAGCATGTAGCAGTGGTGGAAGAATTAAAATTTTGGCAGCAATATATAAGTCAAATGAAGCTCAAATTTTTACAGCTGCTATATAACCTAGTAATGCACATCTCCACCAAATTTCGTGGTATTTGAATTTGTACTTTGGGAGATATGCCTATTTCTTTGGAGAGTACAGAATCTGCCAGAAAAGTGACAAATATTGGATTGATCTAGAGTCACTTTAATTGAAAGGTCCTCAAGTTGGAAACATGTTTACAAGTGTTTGAGGTACCTAAGTTTGGTTTTGAGATGATCTAGAAGCATGACAAGCAAAGAGTACAAGGCCATTTGATTGTGGAGTGTACTTTGCACACATTTGGTACTCAAATTAGAAGATCAAGATCAAACTCAAGATGAAGATGAAGTTTAAGCTCTAGATATGATTGGAGATCATTTGATAGAAACAAAAGGACTTAAACAAGTAGAAACAAAAGGACTTAAAGAAGGAATCAAGGTTACTCATCAAGTTAAGTCCATTACTCGGATCAATCAATCAAGTCATTTCAAGTGAGTATCAAGAATGGTTCTTGGAGAAAGGTCACTTCTCCCTAAGTGTAGGGGCTTGCTGCCTATGTGTAGGTGAACCAAGTGTGGTACTTGGAAGGCTAATATGGAAGTGGTGATCCGAGGAACATTTGAGATGCTTAGTTGAAGAAATCAAAAGGGTTGATCAAGAAAAGCAAGCAACACCCAAAAGAGAGCTAGTCATGATATTTCAAGTGGTATTCTCATATTGATGCTCTCATGCAAGCTAAGATCAAAAGATGAAGCAAGTCAACCACAATTAGAAAGTGCACTTGATCATAAGTGGTATTCATTTCATATGGGTGAAGAATGAGATTCAAATTGGTATCTATTGGTCTTCACCAAGCTTATAATTGGACTTCACATTGCTATTGGAGTAATGAATTGGAATCTACGTGACTATCCTCTACTCCAACATAGCAAAGGTATCATTGTAATGTGCATGATCATTTCATCCCTTACTAGTATGTGGTTAGTGCATATAGTACATGCTTCATAGGATCATGCATAACAAATAAAATGCTTAAATTCATAGCCTACCACTATTGCTTGAATGATTACTTGATCTAGTGGTTAGTACATGAATTTGTTCATGAGCTAGTGAACCCAAGTACTTGACTTAATTTGTATTGCTAACAAGTGACAAGTACAACATTGACAAGATAACCCTTAAAGAGGTGTGAAGAAGCTTGTCATTGGTTCAAACCGGACTTGGAAGCTTAGGCAAAACAAATTAGTTCAAGTCAATCATAGAAGCTCATGATAGTAATAAGAGTACAAGCACAAGACAACAATGTAAATGGATATCTAGTTTATATGTTTCAACTCACAAGTGATATCCTATAAGTGGTACTCATGAAGATAGCAAATGTTCAAGAAATGGTCTTTATTGATAATTCAAACAAGTGGTTCCATACTAGAAGATTCTTTCAAATGGTATTCACTTCCTACAAGTGGTATCTATACATAGTATCAATCATGCAAGATGATGGTTCCACAAGTGATCCTCAACTTTAAGTGATCATCAAATGAAGAATGCATCCCTCAACTACAAGAGTTCATGTGTATCAAATGGATGACCCATGCATAGAATGATAAGATACATGTAATACAAGTTACAAGTTCTAAATGGTATCTACTTGTGGTGTCATTCCGATATTCAAGTAATGTCCATAAAAAATGCAAGTCTCAACCATCTACCCCAAAGATTATACCTTTGCATCAATAAGAAGCATACCTTTTATGGAAATTGATGACAAAGGGGGAGAGATTGTACAAAGATATGAAAGCTTGATTGAATGGGGGAGAAATTGGACATGGAGAGATGAGATATAAAAGAAATAGAGGTTGGACATGGACAAAGAGGGAGCAACATTGAAGAAAAGAGATGGATCAAAATTCTTGGACAAGATAAGCACACAAGTAGGGGGAGCAAGCTCATAAACTTTGATTGATTGCATTTGATATGTGCATAATCATGTGCTTGCTTGCATTGCATAAGTTTTCAAATTCAATATGCATGCTTGTGTGATGTATGCTAGTTATAGAACTTGAATGATGATTTGATAACTAGCATGCATAGGATGATAGCTAGACACTTGGTATATTCTTTAAGTAATGCTAGTACCTTGATTTTAATGTTGATCTCATGAGGTATCTAGTGCTTTTATTTCCAAGTGATATCTAGCTAACCATGGTGCTAAGGATGAACTTAAAGGTGCAACTACGATTGGTACACGCTTCAAAGGTTTATTCTATACACCTTAGCATCATTTTGTAGTATTTACTCTCCCACAATTTCAATCTATGCATATGTGCAAGCTTCAAATTAAATACACTAGCACATATGTAGGGGGAGCTAATACTACCATTTCGGGTTCGTGGTACTTGTCCAAAATCATTTTCACATGGTAAAATTGCTTGGGCAAGCAACATGAATCCAAAAGAGCTTAACTTCCATATCTTTGTAGAGTTGTCATCAATTACCAAAAAGGGGGAGATTGAAAGGTCCTTGTTGGTTTTGGTAATTGAGTGACAACCTAGGTGGACTAATTGTGTTTATGTGAGATACACAGGTGATTAGTCCACAGGTACATGTGTATGAGCAACATATGCCATGGAGGTGAAAATGGCTTGGAGATGTTGCAAAGCTCACACATATGATGATGAAGGAGCTTATTGCATATGAGACATGACATTGAGTCATGTGATCAAGGTGGAGAAGATCAAGACAAGACTTGGCTTGATGGACCGGTTGCAAGCGTGAAGGGCAAGTCAAAGGCTTTGGAGTGATGGACCGCGTGGCGGTGAAGCTTGAGCAAGACTTGGCGCCGATGGACGATAGCAACGGTGAAGAGCAAGTAGAGTCAAGATCAATGAACCAATATGATCATGTGATGATATGAAGTGGATCATATCATTGTTGATAGTGTTGGTGCATGTGTTGCATCGACATTGAAGGAGATGGAATGGAATGCGCAAGGCAAAGGTATAACCTAGGGCATTTCATTTCACCGGTCATAGGTGTGTAGAGAAGTTTATGACCGGGTTTAGGATAGATGGCCGTACTATCAAGAGGGGCAAACTTGTTTGCATATCGGTCATCTAGTGCCACTCGAGTGATCTAACTTTGCATTGTCGCTAGGATCGAGTGGCGTGGCAAGTTGAGTGGCTAACATCCTTTGGGAAATGATTGTGAAAATGCTAACACACATACACATGATGGTGTACACTTGGTGGTGTTGGCACATTTACAAAGGAGGTGGTGTTTGCAGGGGTGAGATGGGTTTGGGTCCCTCTCGGCGGGATTCGGCGCTTTCGGGAAAATAGAATGCCTATTTTCTATTGCGCCGGATGCAAGTTCTTGTGGTTAGCACATTGGAGCAAGGGTGAAGAAGTTAGAAGTGAAAACGAGTTGATCGCGAAGATGCTGGCGTCGGTCCACTGACCGGACGCTGGGTCATGCAGCGACCGGACGCTGAAAGGCTGCGTCCGGTCAAACTGACGGGTCTGCTCTGTACCGAGGGTATTGCACCGGACGCTGGTCTGCGTCCGGTCAAGGTGGACCGGACGCGTCCGGTCGAGAAAATATGCCTCGGGGAGCTTACTGGAAACGACCGGACGCTGGGGCTTCAGCGTCCGGTCAGTTTTACCGCTGCGTCCGGTCAGGTCAAGTGACCGTTGGGATCGGGACGCGTGGCCGTCTGTGGACGACCGGACGCTGAGGTCCAGTGTCCGGTCAACACGACCGGAGCGTCCGGTCGGCCCGATCGTTGCCCAGTGAAGGGGTAACGGCTAGTTTAGCCTTTGGGGCTATAAATAGAAGTGGCCCTCGGCCATGGCTGGTGCTGAGCACCTCAAGGGACTTAGTGTCCATGCTTGTGAGTGCTTGGGAGCCCTCCATCACACATATACTTGATAGCGATCATCCGATTGTGTGAGTGAGCGATTCTAGTGCGATTGCATCGTGAGGTTGCATCGAGTGGCACTAGGTGATCGAGTTGCGAGCCGGTGGTGCTTGTTACTCTTGGAGGTTGCCACCTCCTAGACGGTTTGGTGGTGGTCTCCGTCGAAGCGCGCAAGAAGCTTGTGCGGCGCTCCGGAGAAGTGCTTGTGAGGGGCATTGTGCTCGCCCCGCGGGAGCCGCGAAGAGCAACTCTAGTAAAGCGTGTCATTGAGCTACCCTCACTCAAGGGGTAGGTTCTTGCGGTGCCCGACGTGCGGGCTTAGCGGGTGATGCTAATTAGCCGCCGAACCACCAAGTGAGCGGTCGACACAACGGGGACTAGCGTGTTGGCAAACACGTGAACCTCGGGAGAAAAATCATCGTGTCAACCTTGTTCTTCCCGTTGGTTTGCATCCCCATTACACAAGCTTGCAATTACTTATATATACATCTTAAGCTTGTGTAGTTGCTCTTGTAATTAGATAGCTTGTGTAGCTAGCTAATTACCTTCTTGCTTGTGTAGCATAGAAGTAGCTCCCTTGCGTGGCTAATTTGGTTTTAGTAACCTTGTTAGTCACATTGCTTAGTTTGTGTAGCTAAGTATTTGCGCTCTCTAATTAGGCATTGGTTGCCTTGTTATTGAGCATTGCTAGTGAGCTTAGTTAGCTTTGTGCTTTTGCTTACTAGCATGTATAGGAGCTCCCTTGTTACTTAAAGTACTAGTGGCATAGGTTTGTGTGACCTTGCTCCTAGAATTGTTTAGGAGAGCTCTAGCTAGCCCGGCACCTTAGTTGCTTTATTAGTATCTTTGCAAGGTGCTAGTGAACATATATAGAGGGGTGTAGTCTTGGCTAGACCGATTGTTTTAATTCCGCATTTATATCGGTTAGCCGACACGATTAAGTTTTAGAAAAGACTATTCACCCCCCCTCTAGTCCGCCATCTCGACCCTTCATACTTGCTCTTCACCGTTGCTATCGTCCATCGGCGCCAAGTCTTGCTCAAGCTTCACCGCCACGCGGTCCATCACTCCAAAGCCTTTGACTTGCCCTTCACGCTTGCAACCGGTCCATCAAGCCAAGTCTTGTCTTGATCTTCTCCACCTTGATCACATGACTCAATGTCATGTCTCTTGTGCAATAAGCTCCTTCATCATCACATGTGTGAGCTTTGCAACATCTCCAAGCCATTTTCACCTCCATGGCATATGTTGCTCATACACATGTACCTGTGGACTAATCACCTGTGTATCTCACATAAACACAATTAGTCCACCTAGGTTGTCACTCAATTACCAAAACCAACAAGGACCTTTCACACTAGCCCATGTGAAGATCCACGTTGCGTAAAGACGGAGCTGCAGCGCCGGCGATGAGCTCCTAGCTTCTGACACCCATTCACTACTACTTCAACCTCTTGCGTGCCTGAGCAGTCAGAAAGGATATGTTCATATATGAAGGTAATTTTTTCTCTTTCTAAGTCCAACTTGACTGCACATGACAAGATCCATATAAAATTCCACATTTTTAGATAATTAAACAACTTAATTGCAAGCTTTGTGATGAAACTGCCGAAGTATAGCGACCACTTATGAAATGTCAAGTTAGCATATGCTACATTTTTCTTCCATCTGAGTTTGTGGAAGAAAAAAGTTCTAAATTTTGAGTGTGCAATCAAAATACTTGAGCCAGGTACAAACACTTCTCAGTATCTATTCCCGTGTCTGATAGGGTTTACCTTTTCTAAAATCTTAGCAAAGGGCTTCCATACTCATGTAAGATTCTTTCCTATAAGCACTCATCATATTGGGTACTATCATTTGTTTATGCTCTAGGAGTCTGCAGCTGCAATGCCTACAGGTTGTAGTGGAGGCTTACTACCATGCTGCTTAACAAGGTTACAGAATTATATATAGATAAAAAGTAAAACTTATTTTATATGATTTAGGATATTTTAGTAATACGAAAGCAAAAAATACATACTTATACCTTTTACTACACATACAGTCAAATAATAGGCTCTGAAATAGCAGCTCATGTATGTCAAATTGTTGCTTGACATGTGATTATGCTAATCTCAGTGCTTGGATTAATGGTTAGTTCTTTGCTACTTGTAGTTGGGAAAATACAAGTCACAACCAATTTTTTGGATATGACTTCAGTACCAGCCTCACTATAATGTGCATCCAGAAATATCGGAATAAAAAATATGGCTTTTGCTGTAGTAGATCCTAATTTGACATCTAGAAAGTAATATTACACTTATACAAGTAGATTTTAGTTATAGAAAATCCTGCAATGATGCTATTGGGAAAAAAATGAAATATGAACAATACGCTGGTAGGCATTTCCAACCACTGCACAGTTCTTTGGTTGTTCTGAAGTTTACCACTCAGTTTCTTTATTAACTCTGTCATTTCTCCAAATTCATGACCATTTTCATCAGCACATGTCACATATGCAATGCAAAGATTAGAAAGTTTTTTTCATATGATTGAGCTACTGTGTCAAACTTGTGATCCGGTGATCCAAATCCAACTGCCTTCCCACGAGCGGTTATGCTGATTAGCAGCAAAATATAGAACTAATCTTAAACGATGGCTCACTCTCCTAAGCACCTATTTTTTACCTAAAAAATGTAAACATGGTCCAAGCTATTTTCTTAAGTATAGTAAAATACAGCAAAAGAAAGAAAAATATAACAGAAGCATCAAGAAAACCATGAAAAACTTTAGAACAGGACAAACTATTCATCCAAGAAGAAAGACTATTGCTAAGAGAGGACTTAAATCTATGTAGGTGTAGCTTTGTAGCGCGTACAAAACAAAATTTCCAGATACTACTTATTTTCCATTGAATAGAGAGCTCTTGAGAACAAACGTCAGCTAGCAGCAGGTAGCAATACACAATATTCACAAACACCCTACACTTGTGCATTGTTCATAACCTTATTGCTGAGATCAGGTGAGAATCCATCTAATGATTCGTTCATGAGCCTATTTTGTACTTCTTAGGTTGATTTAATGCAAATTTCTTGGTTTCTTATCTCTTACCCTGCACATGCATGCGATGGATACAAACCATGTGCTCAATGGTTTGTCTCGGTCGAATGATCGTCTGCTGACTAATAAACAAAGTAACAAACCAAACAAACATGTATATGTCAGCAGATAATTATAGTTAGTTCCATTGACATTTATTTTGATCAAGTTATGTAGTAGCCCCAAGATACATTATGATATTTAATTAATTGTAATGTGACTCAAGTAATCTTAGTTCAAAATCCATGTCCACTTCCTCAAAGCGAACACTTCTCGGCGCACAAGATGCCTTCTCTTGGTGTTCATCAGGCTGCTCTTCTACGAATTCAGTTGACAAACGTTTTTTTTCCTTTGTTCAGTTTTCATCACTCAAGGTCAACATGTGATTACAAATGTCTCCCATTTCAAATATATTGTGTTTGGGACAAGCTCGGTAGTTGATGTCTTTCGTGAAGGTTTGAAGCACTACAAGAAATGCAAGGTCAGTGTGTAATGCAGGAAATCCACGCTAATTATTTGACATAATTGTTGCTTGCTTTATTAATCTTTTATGCTTATGTGTCATGCAGTAGCAACATAATTACTAAGCACAACAGTGGGTGCTAAAGAATATGACACTAATAATTTCCAATAGCCACTTTGAATATACGCAGATCAATATAAGCTTCCTCTAATACCATTTCCTTATACCTTGTTTGCTAAGTTCCCAAAATGTAAACCATGTTGGCATATGCAAAATTCTGGAAGTTGCACGGGTAATTCATTGCTGCAACTTATCATTTATATTTTATTATGCACAAATAGATGAGAAACAAGAACAAAGCTCATCATATTTTATGAATTATGATTGTGAACTCTATAAGGAAGCTGTGGCTCTCAGTTCAGCTGGACAATTATAACCTTTTATAGATTCATTTTCTTTTCAGTGGACCAGATGTGTCATTATAAAATATATATTCAAGAGTTGGGTAGGCTCTATGTTCTTTTTCATTTGTGGTTTGGCAATTGGCATCAGTTCCTAGACATGTACTGATTTGCATCAAGAGTTTTATAGACGTAAGTACTCAAATATAGATAGAAGTTGTAGGCTCTCAATTCAGCTGAACACCAAATCTATTTAGTTTGTGTTGTTACCTCAGCCGTGCCATCAATTTATTCTTCACTATAAGTCGTGACAATAAATCTTCTTAAAAGCTTCACTAAATGCTAAATTTCAGATCAAATGCATTTTAATTACTAGTACAATAAATCATACTAAAGCTCATGGATTCACGTCTTCATAATCGTGTATTGCTCCTTCATTTTTTTGTGAAGGACTATTATCACTGATTTATCTTTGTCATGGAATATATATTCCTATCACATTAGTCGAGAAGATGTCTAACACTCTATTGAGCTTCAACACTCTATTGTTTAAACATAGGCCAATAAAATCACATGGTTATCAAAGATGGCGCAGCAACGCCGTGCCTAGGTTTTCTAGTACCCTCCTATTTCTATAGGGTGGGTGGTATTATCCCATTAGAAACGTTTACAACTCTAGAATCTACACGTGTTTCTAAAGTTGGACCTGGACTCTGCTAAAATCGGTCTGGCTAGTTACATATTTACATGCATTTGTGGATGGCTCGTATAATATTGCTCTTCTTTAAACAGTCAAATTACTGAATGCTGAACATACAAAAAAAAAACCTATACCAATAGATTATAGATGGCATTTTATATTATGATGAAGAAAATAGACACCGAAATTCTCCTGTATGATCTGCGCATAGATCCAGACCCTCGACCAACTGTCAGCTTCCTTCAGAATACTGAACAGGCATAAAAATACTGAATAGACAGATTCTGGTTTCACAACGTAACATGTAAAGTCAGTTCAGAATTATACACGAGCTCACCGCCTCACCTCAGATGTTGGGTGCAGCTGCCAACTGCGCAAGCAGCAAGCTGTATGCCCGGGAACATTCCCGTTCCCTCAGAACGGCTCAAACTACAAAAGTGAGATGTTTAAAACCCCTTGGCCTCTCTACATTTGATATATCAGCCTACAACTCAAACAGTGCTGTTAAACCGCAGCCACCACATTCCACAGATGTGTCAAAAAAGGCTTAACAAAAGGCAAAAGATGAGACACCTAAGCGGCTGCCGCGGACACACCACCATGTTCTCTTCATGGGTACGGTCTCTTAGCCATCTCCCGGTAAACCATGTCGATGAAATTATCATTCTGCCAAAAGAAAAGATAGTCTCAGCAGAAGTTTCACAGGGAAGATGTGGTGAGCTTTGTTAACAGACATGTTTGTGAAAACGCGATACAAAATTATTCCTGTCGAGAAAGGTTGTACACTTGACAATCCTTGTAGAAATAATTAGGTTGGTCTAGAAAAAAAAAATCCTTGTAGAAATAACAAGCCTCAGTTGACTGCGAACTCTCAAAAAAATCCTTGCAGAAATAACAAGCCTCAGTTGACTGGCAACGAGCAGAGCCCAAGGAAGTGAGAATACCTGTGCAAGCCTCAGCAGTGCAGCGCCTACTTGCTCTCTTGTTACCACCTGGCTATAAGATGCTGACGGGGTAAGCGATGGCAATGGATTAGGAGGTGGGAATGGTTGAAGCAAGGGCATGCCATATGGTGGAACAGGGGACACAGTGGGTAGTGGAAAGGGGTGGAGCAAGGGAGCACTTTTTGGTTGCCGGTCAGCAAAGGGAGGATGAAGTGGAGGAACAGTAGGCAGTGATGAAGCAGCATTAGCTACTGTTGAATGCGTAGAAGCCATCGGTGCAAGGAGTGGAGGTTTTGAATCTAAAAGACTTGCAGGTTGGATGGTGGTAGAGCTATTGGGTCTATGAGCATCAAAGGCCTTCAGAGTAACTGATGAAGTTCGTGAAGGAAGCAGACTGTGCAGGGAAGAAGAGTGTGGTGCAGTAGAATTATGTGATCCATGACTAGGAGAAGGGATAGCCCTGAAAGATTGGTTTGGTTGTACTGCGCCTGTTCCACCAATCGTATGTACACATGTGGCTGCCTGTTTGAGGAAATTCATGTAATGGTTAATTTAGATTGCAATCGATCATAATAAATATGAACAACATTTAAATTAAATCACAGCTATCCAAGAAAAAGAAATACAGCTATAAATGGAAGGGAAGTTTCCTTACCTTCGAAGGGGTTAGGAGGAACTCTTCAACATCGTCATCATCCATGGTAGGTGATGTCGGCTGTTCTAGAGTATCTTCAACTACAGGTAGAGCATATCGTCCAGATGCTGCTTCTGGTTCTTCAAATACACTGTAACAGACATAGTAGGAGAGATAGTTTCAACATAACACCTAGCCAACTGTAGGTGGTGACATTTTGAGTTCAAGGGGATCAATTCAACTAAAAGTCACACTCACACTGTATTTTGTATTCTCTCTTTCTTTTTCAATAATATATTCAAGCAACTCAATGTTCATCCCTCTTTTCTTTGAAAAGTATAATAATCAACGTGGTTATTAAACCTCATGGCCTAAAAGGGCTTTAATGCCAAAATTATTTTGCTACTTTTGTATGGGTATCTACTGCAATAATCATACTTTTCAAAGAATGACCATATGTGAAGAGAAAATACTGAGCATGAAATTAGAAATGATTAGTAAAATGAAAATGGGGACACAAAAGGTAAATATAACAAGTAAACATAGCAACTCCTGACTTAAATAATTTTCAGGTACAGCCTTCTTTCCAATGAAAACAGGAGTGCATGCAAATCTGGTATACCTTTTGGAAGAAAAATTTGCCTTGGGTGACGCCCTTGAATATGCATATTCTATCCTATACATTGAATGTGAGGCTAATCAGTATGAATAAAGAAAAGTACATAAAACTTGCAAAATCTTGTCTTGCCCTTCCCCTTCTATAACACCTAGTTGGCACACATAAGGAACTACAACTCAAAAGTGGCCTAGAGTTAGTACGAGTCAGGATGTATTGGTTACACATTTATATGTCTGACCAGTGTAGATGAGACTGAAAGGAACAGATTAAATTGTTATTTAGTATTTCAGTAATCCATGTATTGAACAAGATGCGCGCGCGCGCGCACACACACACACACGAGTTGAGATACTAATACATACAATTTTACCAACTCATCTTAAAGATAATAATATTAGCACAGAAGCAGAACGCAATCTGAGATTAGCCAAGGCTGCAATTGCATAATTGGTGCATCTGCCTAGAAAGGACAGTACAAAAAAGGAGTGGATGATACCAGTGTGGATGAAATTGAAAGGAACAGATCAAATAGTTACCTGCTAAAAAGATGTGCAACTTCTTGACATTCCTGTGGATCATAGAACCAAATTCCAATGATTTCATCAGCAGCATTACGGTACATCAAGTAGGGAACTTGCACCTCAACCTCAAAATCCGTCAAGAGATCTTCGACTAGATTTTCTGTTCTAGGAGAAAAGGCAACATAAAATTCACATATTTAATTTTAACACTAATATAAAAAAGACAGGAAGTACAGATAAGAAATAACATCACTGACGTTGGTACCATTGGAAATCGAATAGACACATTTCGCTTAATCAACCAGAACTATGATTGGTAAAGTTGTCAGATGAATGAGCAAACATTGTTTCTGTTTCTGTTTGTGCAAAACAGCCACAAGTGTAAACCTAAGAGGAATCAATTTTCGATAAAGGAGCTCTTATGATGCCTAAGTTATCACGTTCCCCAGTATGAATATATTGTGAGTGAAACATCTGATAGTTTAACTTAACACAAAAGGCCAGCAGCGAAGCCTCTTAACTAAATTATGTACTGGTATCTGTATTTCATCGCCAAATGCTCAATCTATGATCTGTTTCAACATTTTTTATGTTCAACCAGGGTGAATTTGCACAAGTGTGTGTTCAATAAAGTAGGTGTGCAAGCATACCTGTGTTTATACGGTTCATGATGACCAATTGGAATCTGGGTTGGGTGTTCCTGCAAGAATAAGCGCTTATTATTGCAAAATAGACGGGATAAAACAAGGCGAACTGCACTCTTCATGGTTGATAGAGCCAATATCTTCATCACAATTTAAAATAACTACAAGTAAGCCAGAGCATCAACAATGTCACTAGTTGAATATTGAACGACACTAAATTACATGATGGAACTGTCATCACATACTTTACTAAAAAAAATAAACAGACACGGCTACAATGACATGGAAAGAAAATGTTACTGAACATATTCCATGGTGTCCTATGTTGTCTACGAAATTAATCTGTATTTACCCTGACACATTAGTAGATAGTATATATTAGGACCAGGATCCGCAAAACACATGACCCAGTATAGGTGCGCACTACGTTTATCAACTGCAAAATAAACCAATAACAATACCAACATGTGACCAATAGCGGTTACCGCAAAAGGCACATCAATGTGTTAGCAACAAGCCAACAACACAAAATAACATGTGTACTCCTTGAATCACTTTCATTGAAATGACATTACTGTTTCAAAAGCAGCAGGAACAACAGACATAAGATAAGCAAGCTACGTTTGCTACACAGCAGAATCCAAGTACAGTAGCTACGAATTCTGGGCATCCATCCAACAGCCCAAACCGACACCAAGTGCAAGGCAAAGCGTGAAGTCACAAACTATGGCGATGGATGAAATCAGCGCGAGTCCATTGAGGAGGATTCAGGATAACTGCACAGACCTCTTGACGACGAAGAGCGACCCCTCCACAGGCTTCCGGGTCTGCAGCAGCCACGCGCGCGCACATAATCAGGGCTCGCAATTGCAACAGAGCGAAATCGAACGGGAGATTGCAAGGAACCGGTACGGCAGCGTACCCACTCCCTCTCGCCCTCGTCGAAGCTGTACGCAACGACGTGCGCGGCAGTGATGAGGATGTCGGCGACGGCGGGGTCGAGTCGCCGCAGCACGCTGAGGTTGAGCATCCGCGTGCCCTCCCGGTCCCACGCCAGGTTCGGCGTCACCTTCACGCCGCCGCCGCCGCCGCCGAAGCCGCCCCGCCTGCTCCGCGCCATGGACGCGCGCGCCTGCGCCGGGAACCCTAGTTGCCGTGAGGTTTTTCTCCGCGCAGGTTTCTGGACGGGATTGGAGAGAGTTGTGCAGCTCTGCTCTCTGTCTCTGGACGGGCTTGCATAGTTGCATTGCAGCGTGTACACCGCTGTTGTGGCAGCTGATCTTTTGGGTCCACTGGTCAGTTTCTCTTGCACGCGTCCCCACCAGCAGCGACACGGTAAGGAGTGCCGTTGTGATGTCCGGGGAGAGTTGGGCTGACGGCTTTGGTTCAGTGTGATCAGTGATGGCCTAGGAAGAGCGAAAGCCCAGTATGGACTTTCAGCCTGATGGGCTGTTCAACGGGTCGCCTGCGATTTTGAGCACAATACTATGGGAAAAAGTCCACATTATCTCTCTCAACTTTCGCGAAAATCCGTTTTTCCTCCATAAACTCCAAAATCGGACAAAACACCTTCCTCAACTTTTAAAACTGTTCATCTTACCTCCCTGGCCCAGTCATAAGCGGTTTTGAAGGCGGTTTTATTTTTTTATTTTTTATTTATTTCGGCTGAATCTTTGAAAAATCATAGTAAATCACAAAAAATCATAAAATAGAAAATTCAATTTTGTTGGACTCCATATGAGTAGATCTACATAGTGAACATATAATATGATATTCTTTAATACAAAATTTTTATTGTAGATTTAGATCTATGTTTTTCTGTAATTAAATGGAATAATTCATAACTGCAGTTTTTATGTTCCAATTGTAGTGAAATTTTTATGGTGGACTAATTATTATATGCTTAAATTATAGTAAAAAATTATATTCATTGGATCATGTATAACTTAGTTATAGATTTTATTTAGGTTTACCATCTGCTGATCAATCTACCATCACGGGATACCTCTCGGTGGACTACCGAGCATCTTTTGTCGACAGTAATGCTTAAGTAAAGGTGATGAGCAAATGGTGTAAATGAAAAGTGCAACTTTAATTTTTGAAAACAAAGGTTGTTAATTAGTGTTCTTGGAAGCTCAAAAATCAAATTGAAAATTAAAATTAGCCATTTTCGTTGAATCGGCAAAAAATTGAAGTTGTGTTGAAAGTACACTTTTTGGCGATTTTATAAAATGCAAAATAGTTAAATAACGCCCTAATGTTTTGGTTCTATTGTTTGGTATAAAGTGTGTGTTATGTCATGAAATGGTTGTTGGTAAAGTGTGGTAAAGTTTATGCCGTTTAAAAATTCAACCAAAAGTGCTAGGGAGTGTTAGTTCTAACTCAAACCTTGAATTCCTTTTAAGTCTAAAATGATGATAGACAATGCTACTTCGACATTTAAATATCCGCAAAAATTTCTAAACGCCAACTTCATGTTTTTGCACTGTCAGTTGCGTCGAAATGAGCACTTGAGAACGGTATAGGTCGAGGTGGCGATGGGTGTCACGACACTCGTAGAAATTGCCTAACTTCGTTAGAACGCGCTGCGGACCGTGAATTGCTGCTCGGTTCGCGAACCAGCGCCCAGCTTGACAAACCCATCTTGGCACCCTCCTATCTCCCTCTCGGGTTGCTCTCGGGTCCTTGCGATGGTTTCACTGGGTACATGGTATAATCGACTTTAGGTTAGGATATGGAGTCGAACCCTAACCTTGGTCGTTAGCGGTTTTCGCGCTGCTTTAAAAATCATGTGTGTTGCCATTTCGGTCGTTGGACTTCCGTGGCCGCGGTCACCACATGAGTCCGATGCCACGGCTGCCCGGTCGCTCCTGGCCATGGTCGCTGCTCCGCTGGCCGCACAACGGGCCGAGGTGGGCAGCGCTCGTCTCCGCGGGTCTAGGCTGGGGTCACCGCCAGCGTGGCCGTAGGCGGGACGAGCGGACGTCGTGGCGACCACCGTCTAGCCGATGTAGCGACTGCCCCGCCCCTCGTTCCAACTACCGCAACATTGATTCGGTCACCCAGGAGACGAGGCACTTCCCTACCCTGACTGTGCCGCTGTCACCACACCATGGCCATCCGGTCCTGGTCGCTGTGCTGAGGTGACGCTCCTCTGCCTGCCTTGTCCCGCTAGCTGCCAAGGAGAACTCTGCTCGGGTTCGGCCGACTCAATTTATGCATGTCGCGCCAATGCTTGCTCTGTCTCGTTACTTGTGTGCACGGGTTCGAGTGGCAGCAAATGGCCAGAGCCACCGTCTTAATCCGCTTGAGCTCGTTCACATATTCCTCCGCGAAACAACCACGGCCTAAGCTTCGTGCCGCCGCCCATCGGTTTAGCTAGCTCACGGCTCCACGGTCCGATTACTCGCGCCAGTAGGTGACTTAGGGAGCTATCTAGACACTCTGTCTTCCCCATCTCCGGCCGATCACTATTGACCTCCAATTTGGTATTTTTGCTCGGGGTCGGCCGGAGCGCCGCTGTGACCTCAAACTTGGAGGTAAGGCCCGTCGGGCTGATAGAGGTTCAGTTACTTGCGGTCGGGAATTCGTCTTGACCCTCTCTAGCTGGAGCTCGCGTCCTTCTGGCCAGGGACCTCGCTGGAGATGCGGTGACACGCTAGTGTCCGGTTGGAGCACCGCCGCACTATCAGCTGGCACATGGCCAGCGCTGCGGGGGCCATCTCTGACTTCACCACCACCTCGACCTTGTGCGTTGTAAGCTGCTTGTAAGGAAAATGGACCTTTGACCCATTTACTTTGAATTTTGATGTTTGATGACCAACACAACCAAATTGGACTAATGAATTTGCAAGTGATTGTTTTATAGTTCAATAGGATGCAAGACGTGACTTGGACGAAGGCGACGTGATGATCCGATGATCAACACCATAAGCAAGACCTTAGAAGCACAAGAGAAGATCCAAGATATCAAGCAAAGTCCAAACACGAAGATAGGAACCAAGCCAAACGCAAGATCATGAAGAAACGAGTTTATAGAGGTGACCGGACGCTGGACCGGATGCTAGACCGGACGCTGGGTGCCAGAGTCCGGTCAACATCAGTAAGGTTCCAGAGAGCCATTTTCGTGACCGGACGTGTCTGGTCAGTACTGACCGGACGCTGGTCAAAGGAAACATATCTAGGGTGTTGATACACTATTTTAGTAACCTCCACTTACATAGTGCTTAGTGTTTCATTAGGTGATGAGCGTAGGTGCTTTGCGAAGTGCTTAGGTTGATTAGACCATAGCTTATGCGCTTGCTCTAGGTTTAGGCCTAGTGTTTAGTGAGGTTTGCATACCTCTTACCACTCGATGCTTGCGCACATCATTGTTGTACATCGGAGGGACTTGTAGTCTTACGAGATCACACCAACCGTGTGTTGTGGTGTGGCTGCCACCGTGTACCGGAGGGAACAAGGCCCGTGGCATTTTGGCCGAAAGCTTAATAGTGAAGACGGCGGGGAGCATCCGGGAGAGGCTTGCCGGAAGGCACGTCGAAGACCCACTTACGCGTGGGGAAGGCCCGAGGCTATCCACGGAGTTACCCGACCGAGAGCTTGGCCCTTGAGAGGGATTCCTTGTGAGAGGCTCCAACGAGGACTAGGGGGAAGCTTGCTTGCTTCTTAATACCTCGGTAAAAATACCGAAGTCGTCGACGGGAGTTTGCATATCTCTACCTTGCTCTTTAGCTTTCGTATTTACATTGATTGCTTTACTCCTTTTGTGGTAGAGATAGCAACACACTAGCAAAATCGTAGTTACACATTTAGAAAGTTTATCTTTTGCATAGGTTTTTCTAAGGTTAGAAAAAGAGGCCATAGTTTAGAGTTAGATTTTTAAGTTGCCTAATTCATCCCCCCGCTTAGGCGTCACGGTCCCCTACACTGCTGATACTCAATCGCCCCTTTAGTTCGTTACTTACGTAAGCTCGCTGGATCGCTCGCGCCGCCGTGGCGGTTGGGCCGCCGTCGTGGGCAGCGTTGTAGAAGTCACCGTTTAACTCTTGATCGTCGCCCAAGGTTTCATCTTGGCTCCGCGGCGCTCGTCGGCTCGATTGCGAGGCTGGTGTTTTGTTCTGGTGGTCGGTGTCCGTGCGCTGCGCCGGCCGGAGTCATGCCGTCGTGCGCAGACCGCCGGGGACCATCCTGTAGGACACGTGGACGCCTAAGAGGGGTGTGAATTAGGCAACTTAAAAATCTAACTCTAAGCTATGGCCTCTTTTTCTACCTCTAGCAAAACCTATGCAAAAGATAATCTATCTAGATGTGCAACTACGGTTTTGCTAGTGTGTTGCTATCTCTACCGCAAATGATAATAATATGATCAATGTAAATGCGGAAGCTTAAAGAGCAAGGTAGAGATATGCAAACTCCGTCGACGACGACTCGATTTCTACCGAGGTATCGAGAAGCCGCAAGCTTCCCCTAGTCCTCGCTGGAGCCCCTCGCAAGGAATCCCTCGCAAGGGCCAAGCTCCCTGGCCGGGTAACTCCGTGATAGCCTCGCCTTCCCCACGCCGCAAGTGGGTCTCCGATGTGCCTTCCGGCAAGCCTCTCCCGGATGCTCTCCGCCGCCTTCACTATCAAGCTTTCGGCCGAAACGCCATGGACTTGTTCCTTCTGCAGACACGGTGGCGGCCGCACCACAAACGCGGTTGGTGCGATCTCACAAGACTTCAAGCCCTCCGATGTACAACTCTTGTGCTCGCAAGCATGGGGTGGCAAGAGGTATGTAAACCTCATCAACACTAGGCATACACCTAGAGCAAGCGCATAAGCGGTGGTCTAATCAACCTAAGCACTTCGCAGCACCTACGCTAATCACCGATGAAACACTAAGCACTATGCAAGTGAAGATCACTAGAATGGTGTATCCGCACTTTTGGTATGTTTCCTCACCCCACTATTTCTCAAATGGCGGTTGGGGTTGTATTTATAAGCCCCACCGAGAAAGTAGCCGTTGGGTCGAACTCCTGCAAATTTGCTCTTCGACCGGACGCTGAATCGTCCCGACCGGGACGCGTCCGGTCCGTCTGACCGCTAGCCGCTGAACTACCGATTGACGCCGCCAGTCCGGTCACTCGCCACGGACGCGTCCGGTCGCGATTCAGCGCTGGAACCTCTCTCAGATTCGATCGGACGCTGCGTTCTGCGTCCGGTCGATTAAGCCGCCAGCGTCCGGTCCTTGCGTCCGGTCGCTTTCATCTGCCGAAACCACCGGTCCAGCGTCGGTCGCGCTTCCAGCGTCCGGTCCGGCGTCCGATCGCCTCTGCATGAGCTTCGTTTCTTTTGCGATCTTGCGCGCGCGGCTTGGTTCCTATCTTCATGCTTGGACTTTGCTTGACATCTTGGGTCTTTTCTTGTGCTTCTAAGGTCTTGCTTGAGGTGTTGATCATCGGATCATCACGTCGCCTTCGTCCAAGTCACGTCTTCCACCCTATTGGACTACAAAACAAACACTTGCAAATTCATTAGTCTAATTTGGTTGTGTTGGTCATCAAACACCAAAATTCAAAGTAAATGGGCTAAGGGTCCATTTTCCTTACAATCTCCCCCTTTTTGGTGATTGATGACAACACGACCAAAGCAAGCAAATGATAAAAAAAATTTAAATTTAAATTTAAA
The DNA here is from genome assembly GCA_904845875.1 of Miscanthus lutarioriparius. NCBI lineage: Eukaryota > Viridiplantae > Streptophyta > Magnoliopsida > Poales > Poaceae > Miscanthus > Miscanthus lutarioriparius. The sequence continues at coordinate 139,836,516 of CAJGYO010000002.1, forward strand.
AATTATCTACTTGCTAGGATGCAATGCAAAGGGCAAGGTTATATGATACTAATTGATAGATACCAATTAAAACTTTACTTAAAAGCATGTCTTGCCCTTGCAAATGTCGCCATGTGATATTATGGATTAAAGCCTATCTTTCTAAAAAAAATTCTCCCATTACATAGACTAATCCATAATTCACTTTCCTCCCTTTCTCGGACCATTACCACTTGTAGACATCAACTTGATGCTTGCCTTTGGTCCTTCAAATTCTCCCCCTTTGACATCAAACACTAAAAAGGAAGACATTAGTAGCACAAGGGAGGGTCAAATTTCATGATCCTTTGTGTATAGAGTGAAATGGATCACAAAATTTGACTCTCGCATTATATAGACTAAGCTCCCCCTAAATATATGCATACATATGGTAGAAAGCAAAGCATATGCACAATTAGCAATTTATTGCATAAGAGAGTTTAATCTATATAATGCATGGAGAAAGCATATAAATATGAAATGAAATCAACATGATGATGCCAATTGAAGAACGATGCTTCTCTTCGGGGACTCCATTTTCCTTGCAATGAGACCACTACACACATGATAAACTTGAAAAAGGTGTTAGTCTCAAAGCGTCCATCTTGTAGATGATCCTCCCCCTAAATTTGTGCATGGAGACATGGAATACTTGTAGTACTCATGCACAATTGATTTTGGAGTCAAAATACCACTTGAAAGATGATATTTGGGAGAAAATTATCTACAATTTGGACTTTGGCACATATTAGATAAACAATAGTAAGACAAGCTATGTGCCGTGCTCCTAAGCAATTTTAAACCATGTAGGTTTGCTCCAAGGATTACAAATGAGACCGAGCAAGCCTACCATATGAAATACCTAGTGTATGCATGACAAAAGATATAAGCATGCAAATGCAACCCTAGGCATTAGGAGTAACTAGATGCTTAAAGATACCAATTGTAGGAAAATCTAATTGCAAGATGTACCAATTAAAAAGTAATAACATCTAGTTACCTAACATGGGAAGGGGAATTTGGGTCCATAGTATTCACTAACCCACTTGGCAATGATTTTGTCCATCATGATGCACCCCATGAAATGCACCCATACTTTGCCAAGTCTCCAAATTCCCCGAAGTCCGACGGACTTCTCACTTCCCTTTCGGAATCCAAACCTTCTTGGTGCTCTTCATGTTTGAAATGATTTCCTTTGGCACCCAAAAGCGTTTGACCCCTTTGTTGGCTTACTTGTTCACCCTGATGGCCACCACCTTGTCATTTTTCTTCTTCTTCAAGAGATAAGGTGTGGAGGCCTTCTTGTCCACCTTGTTGGTGTAGGTGTTGGAGAGCTTGCTTGTTTGCTTTTTCTCCTTCTTCTTTGCTCCTTCCCCATTCTTCACCTTGCACTCATAGGACTTGTGGCCTTCTTTGTGGCACACGTAGCAAACCACGGTTTGTCCTTCATCAAGCTTCTTCACTCCCTTGACGGTGTTATCTTGATGAAGTTGGGTTTGCTTCGCCTTGCCTTTCATTTGAGTCAAGTCCTTGGTCAGGCGAGCTAGTTCTTGCTTGAGTTGCTCATTCTCTTTTGCAACCTCTTGTGTGCATGTATCTACAATCTCTTTCTTAACACAAACTTGGTTGCACAAAGGTGAGTCTAAACATAAATCATTGCAAGAGGTAGATGCATCTTTTTTAATTATGTCATTTCTTTTAGATGCCTTGGTGGGGGTATTTTTTACGGCCTCAAGATTAGCAACTTGATTTGTTAGCTCATCACAATGTTTGCACATGATTTCCATTTTAGCAAGCAAACTTTGATAATCATTTTGTGAGCTAGCTAACTTTTCTTTTAATTTTTCATTTTTCTTTTCAAGTTGCTTATCATTAATTGTGCATGCACTTATTGTTGCACTAGCCTCAAGTTGCTCAATTTTAGTAGATAGTTCAACATTGAGATTTGCAAAGTTTTCATATTGTTCAAGCAAATTCTTGTATGCTTCTTGTGAACTACCTAGCTCTTCTTTTAAAGTTTTGAGCTTCTTTTGTTGACTAGTGCAAACTTTAGCATATTTAAGATTTTGTTGCACAATTGTATTGTAAGAAGGCAAATCATCATCACTATCACTCTCACTAGAGGATGAGCTTTTGTTACCTCGTGTCATAAGGCACACACGAGAAGAGCTTGATGATGAGTGCTTATGACCTCGCCTCTTGTGATGATTTTCTTCTTCACTTGAAGAATCATCCCATGACCTTATTGTTGTGAGGCTTTGTTTTTGCACGCCTTCTTCTTTGTCTTGGGTGTGGGCTTGTTTGGACAAACTTCCACAAAGTGCCCCATCTCGCCGCATCCGTAGCATCCTCTCTTTCTTTGCGCATTTATTTGATTGGTGAAAATGAGATCTTGAATTTGGATGGGCACACCCTTGACATTGAGCCTTTGGATCATCTTCTCCACCTTGTTGATTAATTTGATTGATTCTTCATCAAGGTCGGAGGTGGAGGAGGAAGATTGATCATCATCACTTGATTCTTGTTCATCATCATCATCCTCATCTTCTTCTTCTTCACTTGAGGAGCTTGAGCTTGAGCTTGACTCAACTTTCTTGCCCTTCATCTTTTTCTTTTCACTACAAGCGAGAGCTTTGCCTTTGCTTGATGAAGATGCTTCTCCTTGACCCATCTTATGTGACATTTCAAATGCCACTAGCTTGCCAATGACAATGCCCGGGGTCATGGTGCTCAAGTTCTCCATGTTGTGAAGGATGGTGATGATGCTTGCATATTTCTTTTGTGGTAGAACGGAGATGATCTTCCTCACGATGTCCGCATCATCTAGCTTTAATAATCATATTGAATGGAGCTCATTGATAATTAGATTCAATCGAGAATACATATCACGAACAAGCTCATCATCATTCATAGCAAATGAATCATAATTTTGCTTAGCTAGACAATGTTTTTGCTCACGGACATTACTTGTACCGTCATGGAGCTCTTGAAGTTTTAACCAAATTTCATGTGTCGTATTTAAGGTGAACACTTGGTTAAACACATCCATGTTAAATGATTCAAACAAGTAATTCTTAGCTCTAGCATTAAAATGCATTTCTATTTCATCACTCTTTGTGGGTTTTTCGGGATTTTTGATGGGTTTCATCCCGTCACGAGTGACTCTCCATACACCCAAATCAACCACCTCAAGGTGGCAAGCTATTCTAGCTTTATAGTATGGGAAGTTAGTGCCGTCAAATTGTGGAGGCCTAGCGGTATCCATCCCCACCACTCTACAATAGCGTCGGCTCAACGGCGGTTAAGCCAAAGGTCCAAATATGAGCCAACCGGATCTGATACAACTTGTAGGACACATGGACGCCTAAGAGGGGGGGTGAATTAGGCAACTTAAAAATCTAACTCTAAGCTATGGCCTCTTTTTCTACCTCTAGCAAAACCTATGCAAAAGATAATCTATCTAGATGTGCAACTACGGTTTTGCTAGTGTGTTGCTATCTCTACCGCAAATGATAATAATATGATCAATGTAAATGCGGAAGCTTAAAGAGCAAGGTAGAGATATGCAAACTCCCGTCGACGACTCCGGTATTTTTACCGAGGTATCGAGAAGCGCGCAAGCTTCCCCCTAGTCCTCGTTGGAGCCCCTCGCAAGGAATCCCTCGCAAGGGCCAAGCTCCCGGTCGGGTAACTCCGTGGATAGCCTCGGGCCTTCCCCACGCGCAAGTGGGTCTTCGATGTGCCTTTCGGCAAGCCTCTCCCGGATGCTCTCTGCCGTCTTCACTATCAAGCTTTCGGCCGAAACGCCACGGGACTTGTTCCCTTCGGTACACGGTGGCGGCCGCACCACAAACGCGGTTGGTGCGATCTCACAAGACTTCAAGCCCCTCCGATGTACAACTCTTGTGCTCGCAAGCACGGGGTGGCAAGAGGTATGCAAACCTCACTAAACACTAGGCATACACCTAGAGCAAGCGCATAAGCGGTGGTCTAATCAACCTAAGCACTTCGCAAAGCACCTACGCTAATCACCTGATGAAACACTAAGCACTATGCAAGTGGAGATCACTAGAATGGTGTATCTGCACCTTTGGTATGTTTCCTCAGCTCCACTATTTCTCAAATGGCCGGTTGGGGGTTGTATTTATAAGCCCCACTGAGAAAGTAGCCGTTGGGGTCGAACTCCCGCAAATCTGCTACTGACCGGACGCTGAATCGTCCTGACCGGACGCGTCCAGTCGTCCCGACCGTTGTAGCCGCGAACTACCGATCGGACGCTGCCAGCGTCCGGTCGCCTACCACCGGACGCGTCCGGTCGTAGTTTCGCGCGCCTGGAACCTCTCTGTACTCGATCGGACGCTGCGTTCCTGCGTCCGGTCGGTTGCCGCCAGCGTCTGGTCCTTGCGTCCGGTCGCCTGTCTGCCGAGCCACCGGTCCAGCGTCCGGTCGCGCTTCCAGCGTCCGGTCCAGCGTCCGGTCGCCTCTGCGAGCTCATTTCTTTGCGATCTTGCGCACGGCTTGGTTCCTATCTTTATGCTTGGACTTTGCTTGACATCTTGGGTTTTTTCTTGTGCTTCTAAGGTCTTGCTTGAGGTGTTGATCATCGGATCATCACGTCACCTTCGTCCAAGTCACGTCTTGCACCCTATTGGACTACAAAACAAACACTTGCAAATTCATTAGTCTAATTTGGTTGTGTTGGTCATCAAACATCAAAATCCAAAGTAAATGGGCCAATGGTCCATTTTCCTTACACATCCTATGGTAAAGGCAGGATAGTTCAGGGATCCCTCTGCAAAACATGTCTCTGTTGCAATAGTGTGCATAGTGTCGCGTAATAAAAGAATATTTTGGGGACTATTTTGTAAAACCGTTGGTGTGCAAACGCACTCCCTGCCTTGGCCGTGACTGAGTCGGCCTACTGCACGCGTCGTGTTCCGCGTGGGCCGTTTTGGACTGCCAGGCCAGATCCGTTACCGCCGGCCCTTTCCAATTTCTAAAGTCTTTTCTAATTTAGCTCTTAAGGTAAACTTGTAAATTCAATGAAAATTTGTGTAGATATTCAAAAATTATGAAACTAATTTTGTTAGGTTCCTAAAATCATGATCTATCTGTTACCATAATTGGTTCATCTAGTTTTAAAATGTTCTAGGGTTGCACTAATTATTTTAAAATACTTAATATTATTAAAATATAAACTTGTAGTAATTGTTGTGGTAAATTGGTGATAGTGTTGGCTCTGAAATTTTTACATTAGATTTCTAACAATATATGTGCTCACTGTAATTTTTGTAGCTCCATAAAAATTAGTTTGTTAAGTTAACTAAATGAGCACTAGTACGAAAATATCTATTTAATCAATCAAATGTCAAAATTAATTGGGGGTTTATAGAACAAAAATATTTTCCGGGAACGAGTCTTGCTCGACGACGTGTTGCTTGTCTTTTTGCAGTTGTAAATGCCTGTGTGTATGCTTGTTTGCCCGAAGCATGCATTGCATCTTTACATATCATAATAGGAACAACAATGGATTGTGGAGTCATCTAGAGTATCGGAAAGGGATGGTGTCCGGAGGATCATGTCACCATGATGAAATGCTAACTGTTGGTTATACCTTACCTAGATAAGCCCCGGTGCATAATCCCTACTTTTCTGCACCTTATATTATGTTTGTGCATTAAGTTTTAAGGAGTTGAATGAAACCCACTTGCATATATATATCTTTTATCCTATCAGTCTTGCTAGTATGACAGGATCGTGTAGATTGCTATGCTACAGGACTTCGGTAGAAATCGAGTGATTGCATGTCACTTGCGAGAGATAGGAAAAATATTATTATTGCTATTATATTATTATCACCTGGAAAAAATATATATGAATGATAATTGGAGACCGAGTGGAATGGTACTTTGAATCTGGACTTGGTTTGGCATTCGAGCGAGGCTCGAATTACACTTGTTCCGCCTGTGTCGATTAAGGACCGGCCATTGCATTGCATTCTAGTCAGGTCACAGACTTATTATTCTGAGCACATACTTGTTTATAGGAGCAGGGAAGGCTCATTGTTCTCTTGTCGTGGGTTTCTGCTCTTTCCGGACCAACTGATTGGAGGCGGGGATGGTGGAGGTCTAAGCACCACACTAAGTCTGGGACTCAGGTGTGGGGGTTTGGAGTCTAAGTTTGGACGGGAACTTGGACCCCTCGACAGGAGAGTGATGGGTTGGTCTTGCTTGTGCCTGAGGTACAAGCGGGGCATGTGTTTCGAGGTATCCAGCTAGGCACATTGATTCACGAATCACCGGTAATCTAGTACGACTTGTCTACAGTCTAGCACCGTAGTAAGGACTAGAATATGAAAGATGTAAAACTGGTTCTGATTGCTTACCACCTGCTTGAAAGTAGTACAGGTGCTTACATAGAATGGTTAGTTAATGAACTAATGACGACTGCTAATAAAATTGAATATAAGGACGCACGTTTAGTAATGCTCCTGCAGATGCAATAACCCACAAGCCAGATAGCCTTGCATATCCTTTGAGTCTTTTCTTTTCTTCTAACTGGTAAGTCTTGCGGAGTACAATTGAGTACTCAGGGTTTGTTCTACCCTGTTACAGGTGACAGACGGATGCTAGAGCTAATACTTGTGTGTGGAAACCTCCTGGTGGGCTTAGTGAGGATTTCTTTACGCTGCGATCATAGTTTTTATTTATAACTCTCACTAAATATTTTTATAAATAGAAGTTTTATAAACTGTTGTCATAGTTTATATATCAATGTTTCATCATGTCATGAATAGATATTTATTTCTGCTGTAACTCTGATCACATATTTATATTCCACTGTTAAATTAAATAGTTCATAACTCTAATAACATAATCATATTCCGCTATTATAAACAATGAATATTATACTCTAATGTTGCATGGAAAGTGATGTAAGAAATGACTAAACTGTTGTAAGCTTTATTCTCTCATTTGTGATCCTAATAGAAAAATGTGGATTTTCGGGTTCTCCCTTGGGGTATGCTCGACGGAACTGCGTAATTTGGTGTCCCCCTTGAGTACTTAGTGTCTAATAGAAGACAAGTACTCCTGTGAGGCGTTAGGTTAGGCGGTTCTGCCACACGCCCTATCGCCGGGGCCGTACAACCGCCCGCCCGCTGCCATCCTCCTTCTCCACCGCGACTGAAACAACCCCGATTTCCGCGACGGGAAATCCACAGAGTCGAGATGTAATAAGACCGTTGTCGATCATATTACCCAGATTCCAATCGAATATCACATCCATACAACGATAATATCAGAGTACAAATAGTGCAGAAGTACATAGATTATTACATTGCCGCATTGGCGGAATCAAAAGTAGCATTCATTCAGAACAGCTTGAAGATAGGATCGCCAAACTCGAGCGTAGGCACGAACCCCTCAATCATCAAACTCCTCAGAGCTATACTCCTCAGCAGAACCTGTGTGCCAAAATTTATCAGTACGATTTATACTGACCACTCCCAACCCTATGAGCATTGCTTTGTGGAAATTGGATGCAAATTGGATGTAATCAAGAGGATCCTATAAGGCTGGGGTTTCCTATGCATTAGTAAATCAAGTATATAATAATAGTTGGTCAAGTTTTAACTCCATTCACACACCCATTCCACCCTATTCTCATTCCAGAGCCAGGTTTCGATCCTGGGATCGATAAACCACCATCTCCACACCATCACCCTACCACAGTCATATCATCACTCATTCGACAGGCCAACTCCCTCTCGGCACTGTCTCAAGGCCCGTAGCCCCTGGCTACGTCCGAACACTCACTCCCAGGTGAGAAAAGAAGGACTCATCTCACTATCTAGTTTAAGCGAAACCCAGGAAAGGTCCATTGCCGATGAGTCGACATATGTATCGATCGATCAACCATACACTCTGCAGAGGTTTTACATAACCACAAGATCTGCCTTCCTCGCTGACCGTCGTCAACTGGGCTGATTTCGACCGCTTTGTAGCCTAGGATAATGCCACTCTACCATTCAGCCCTGGTACACCCCAAGTCTGGTCTGGGGTGGCTGAAACTGTGAGTCATGAGCCGGGTCCACAAGGTCTCCATGAAGTCTCGGAAGGGTGTGGGGAAAATCCTCCGCACCCCGTACCTTCCTCACATTGTCCGCTATCAACCTAGCAGTAGTGGCAATATTCTACCAAGTAGTCCGGCCGTCCCGCACCATATAGGGCGAGTGGTACGTAAGGCTTCCCGGTGAATCTGAGTACTAGTAAGTCCTTAGGGATGACCAAGCCAGAATGTCTCCATCAGGGTTTCCATTTACCGTGCCACCACAGCACCTCCACCCTAGGCTCCTCCCATCATAGGATCACACCCAGGGTCACCTCATATACCTTTTACCCGCCACAGGTATCCATTCCAGGGGTGCCCAGGTAGCACCCCACGGCAAGACTTGCCCTAGGCTCGTCATATACTCCAACTTGGTCGACACAACCCTCAGCCTCCATGCATCCAAGTCACACACACATCACTCTCCCCATGGTTCAGATAACACCAGTTTCCACCACGCATCAATGTAGTGCAAGCGTAGTAGAAGTAATAAGCGATGAAATGTAATAGCAAGCGTGTGTCTAGCCTATCAGCAGGGTGAGTAGGGGTAAGGTCGCGTCAAGGTAAAGGCCGTCAAGAAGACATACTACCATGCAAGTCCTACCATAATGTGATCATGACAATAAAGTAAGCACTAGCATTTCTATATTAGCCATGCATAACAGGTGCTACGAGATTGGGTGGGATGTGGCACCTTCAGTGTAGTCGTCTCCGTACTCCTCATGGTACTCACGATCCTCATTCGTCCGGTTCTCCTCCGAGTCTACAAACGACCGCATTATAGTCGCGTTAGCGACGTCTATAGAATAGCACAAAGAAGGAATGAAAATTCAAAAGAACCAAATGCACTCAAGCATGGGTCCATTGCGTAGAGCTCAATTTTAGATGAATTTTGGTCCTGGTTTCGTATTTTTCTGAGGTCATATGAATTAGTTATGAATTTCCGAAGATTCAATCCATTTCTGAAAATGAAAAAGGCTGAATTAATCCTGGGCTGACACGTGTCACGCTATGGTTGGTCCACGTGGCTTGCTGACGTCAGCATGACGTCACCTCGGCCGTGCTGCTACTGGCAAGTGGGTCCCGCGTGACGTCAGCACGACGTTAGTATGACGTCAGCATCGGACATGTGGGTCTAGTGTGTCTGTGCCACTGACATATGGGACCAGGTCAACAGTCATGGTTGACCAGTCAATGGTCAATACGGGCCGGGTCTCAAACTGGCCTGGACAGGGCTGGATTTGGGCCGGTCTGGGCCGGGCTGACCCGTACACGTGGCGTGCTGTGGCGCTGCCACGTCACGGCCTTAGGCCTCCACTGGGCTGTGGTCGTTGGCTGTGGGCGTGAGCGTGGCTCACGGTGGACCAAGAGGCACTGGTCCATGGACCTAAGGCAGGGTCCCTGGTGGACCAAGTCCACCGTTATTTCCCGTGGCTCGGCTCTTGTGCACCGGGTGTAAGGCTGCGCTGCTCAACTCGCACCTCCTCCTCTGTTTCTTCCACGGTGCGCTCCCACCGGCGACGTACTCACCGACGAGCTTCCGCAGCGGTGCTAGCCCCCAATTGGCGTGGGAAAAAGCACCGTCAGGCTTTGGCGACTGCGATGGTGGTGTCGGGGCGACGGCTAGGGCTCCCTAGGTCACTGGCCATGGCGAACGGTGGCTCGAGCACAACCGGCGTGCGAGGGTGGCGCTGGTGTAGCGGCATAGGTCGGGTCTATGGTGCGCGTGAGCGTCATAGTGCTCCAGCGGATATGTTGGGCAGGTCGAGGGGTCCTCCAGGGCCTCCGGTGGCCTTGGCCACGGCGGCGGCCTTCCGAGCACGACGGCGGCGTCGGTGTGGGGGCTACGGCCACGGTGAAGCGTCTCGATGGGGTGCGTAGGCTCCTATGGATCTGTGGGGACGCGGCGAGGACGTCCAGGGCTCAAGGCGGGGTTTCGGGTTTCCAGGTGGTCGGTAGGGGCTTCCCGGCGGCCACAGCGACATGGTGACGACGGCGAGGCGCACGGGTGCACTACAGGGCTCCAGCGGGGTGGTCATGGCGTGCGCATGAGTTATCCGCGACTCCAGCGAACAGGATGGGCGATACGAGGAGACGCCAGGCGCTCCCAGCGGACCTAGCCACGGTGGTCTGGTGCTCGGGCCGGTGGTGGTGGTGCTCTGGCCGGTGGTCTGGTGCTCCGGCCAGTGGTCTGGTGCTCTGGCCGGTGGTCTGGTGCTCTGGCCGGTGGTGGCCATGCCACGACGGCGGCGTTGCGAGCGCGATGAGTGAGTGCTCTTCCTTGGCGTCCGTGGGGCTTGGAGGGGTCTACAACGTCCAAGGGCTCGGAGGTGGTTGCGGTGGGCGCGTGAGTGTGCCGTGCGTGTGTACCCGGTGGCCGGAGATGGCCTTGGCCTACGCGCTCATGATGTGGAGCGCCTTGGCCGACACGGTAAGGTCCGGCGGCGAGCAGGGAGAGGCCGGAAGGCTCACCGTAGGTGTTGAGGGCGAGAGGATAGCGGTGCAGTGAAGTGTCGAGGCCATGTAGCTCTGGAAGCCGTGCCATGCAGTGTCGTCCGCTCTGGCTCCGGTGATCTCCCGGTCTTCCTCCCGGCAGCGGCTCCGATATTTCCTTTCCCCCCCCCCTTCTTCCTCTCCTCCCTCTTCTCTCTTAGCTAGGGTGTGCTGTGGATGGCCACAAGGTGGCGGCGGGGCACAAGAGAGCGCTAGGGCAACCGAGGGCCGTGGCTTTATGGCCGTGGCTTTATAGCCGAGCTCCGAGCTCTAATGGCGGACGGCGATCGAGCGGTGGAGGCGTGATCAGTGGCATCCAATGGCTCGCGTGCGGTGGCGTAGGCGCGGCGCAAGGGTTGTGTGGGTGCGGCGCCAAGGAGACAGGGCCATGCCCCGGGCGTGACCCCTGGCCCGCCCTGCCACCACTGTCGGGCGCTGGTCGCGTAGGCGGTTGAAGCGTGGGTGAGGAAGACGACACTGTAGACGGGTGTGCGGCTGACACGCGGGGTCCAGCGGGCAGCGGCTGCGGGCGAAGAAGAAGGGCGCGCGGGTGAGCAACGCACTGGGCCGTGAGCTGGGCTGTTGCACGCGAGTTGGGCCGGCCGGCTGCTACTGCGCGCGTGCTGGGAGGCGGCCACGATGGGGCTGGCTGGGCTGGCTAGCTTGGGCCGAGCGGCTGGCTGCGAGGCCCACTTCTTCTTTTCCCTTTTTCTGTTTTTCATTTCTTTTCCATTGTTTGGATTCAAATTTGGTTTAGAATTTGAATTCAAAACTGAGGTAACTTATTCATTGGAGTTTAGAGAATTTTGTTTAATAATAACTTTATGGTTTATTATTTTATTGGAGTTGTTTAGCAAATCATAACTCAAATGGAAATCCAAATCACATTTTGAATTAATAATGTATGCAACATTATATTTGTTAGAAACTAATAAACACAGTTATCTAATGACATGCCATGCTTATATGTTGACTGGGGTTGGGTTAGACTTAATGCATCTCTTAGGTTGGGTTTCTATACATGACACTCATCATCACATGGGATTTTTGAGGAAAAATTTTGTAGTTGGTATTTTTGGTGTATGGATTTTTGGGTTGTTACAGCGACCGCATAGCCAGGATCTCGGTGTGCCGTGCTCCGCCCGCCTGGTTGCTATGTTTTGCTGAAAAGTGCATGTTGCAAGCGTATGTTTTGAGTGTTTCAGATGTTTCAGGGGTATGTTGTAAGTGTTTAAGATGGATGTTGCAAAAGTAGATCGGGATATTGCATATGTTGCAATTGCAATGGTAGTACACATATGTTGAAAAGGTGTATTACCAATGTTTCATATGTGTTTTTGGGATGCATGTTGCAAGTGTATTTATCTGGATGTTGCATATATTTCACACATACGTTGCATGTGTTTTATCTAGATGTTGCGTATGGTTGCAATGGTTTTCAAGTGTTTTCAGGTGTTTTTTCAAGTGTTTTAAAAGCATGTCTCAAGTGTTTTATCTGTCTTCAGACGTATGTTGCAACTGTTGTATTTGGTGTTTTAAAAGCACGCCTTCTGCTGCATCGTCTCGGTGTGTCCTTTTTCTGGCACCGGCAGGACATCGATATGACACCACGCCTGGGTCCTTCTAAATCAGAGACACTGCCCCTTCTGATCTTATCGATTGGGTGACGTGGGCCAACATGAAATGCGGGAATGGGCATCCGTTTAGACGTGCGAACGCTAGCAACCGTCCAAGAACTAGCCATGCCAAAACTAAACGGGGCAAAACCACCCCCAATCGCGTTTGACAGTGCCGGGACGAGGAGCCCGAACCCGTTTAGCACTTCGATGTATCCAGCCGTCAATTTGAGGTAGAACTCCATCCATCCGTCCATTCCGTCTCAATCTAAAAAATTCTCCACTGGTCATCCCTACGTCACTCCCCAGTCCACCGCCCAAGCGCCACCTCTGCCAGATCCCGACTGCTCAAGCGCGGCCGCCGCCCCTCCCATCTCCCACCCATGACCCAACTGCCGCCGCCCGTCCCTACTGTCTCCCATCCAATCACCGACGTCCGCCAGTTGGATGCAGATGCAGGATTGGTCGGCGGACGGTGGGTGCTCGGGAATCCTCAACGCCACCTGATTCCCTATACAGAGAAGGTGATACTCCTGTAGTCCCGCTACCACCTCCGATTCTAGTTTTTTTATTTCGTTTTTCTTTGGCCGCCGGCTTCCTCCTTCAGTTGAGCATACCATGCCTTCGTCGGGGACGGGGACCCGTATAGAATCCTCGGGGAAATTTCCCGTTGACATCGCTAGAGAGGAGAGCACTGGCAGTCCACGTGCCCTTCCGCTCTTCCGGGGTGAGTAGAAAGACTTCCTCGATCTTTACGTTCCGACTACAGACTGATAAACATGGCTGTTGCGTGGCCCTATGCGTTGAACATCACACTCTCACCGTCTCGTGTATGTGTGCGTATTGTAATCTTGCATCCAGCGGTCCACCCTTGCTTGTATATAGAACGTCGTCTCCCTCCCAAGTCAGCAGAGTGGGGCTGGAGCTGGAGCACAAACCCGCTCCTCCTCTTGTTTCGCTGTTGCTAGCTAGGCAATAAGCTACCACTTCTTCCTGACCATGGCGGTGGTGCTGGGTGCATTCGCGGCCAAGCTGGCCGGCATCCTGATGGGCATAGCGAAGGAGGAGGTGGAGATGCTCCTGGGCGTCCCTGGTGAGATCACCAAGCTCGAGATGACGCTCGGTGACCTGAGCGCCATCATGGCGGACGCCGAGGTGGCGCGCATTCGAAGCAACACCGTGGAGAGGTGGGTCAGGGAGCTCAAGGACGCCATGTACGACGTCGACGACATCCTCGACCTCTGCCAGATCATGGAGAAGGGTACTGGTGGGGAGGAGGATCGGGATCCCACGACAATTCCAAGCAGAACCGCTTCTTCAAGGTGCTTCAGCATCACCCCGCCGACGACCATGTTCTTCTGCTTCCGCAACCCCGTCGCCGCACACGAGATCGGGAGGAAGATCAAGGCGCTCAACAAACGGCTGCGCGACATCGCGGAGAGGAGCTCCCGCTTCGGGTTCATCGTCCGGGAGCTCCACTCCTCCATTCTTCACTCCACCAACGGAGCTGCTGCAGGCTCTTTGTTGGGCTCGTCAGACAGCATCGTCCGGTCTGGTGTTGTGGGCGACAAGATCCAGAGAGACGCGCAGGACCTCGTCACCCTGCTTCTGCAGGATGAGGTGGATGCTGATGCTCACCGAACCAGCAGCGGCAATGTCATTGTCTCTGCCGCTATCACAGGTGCTGGCGGCATCGGCAAGACCACCCTTGCCAGGATGGTGTTCAACAACGACAAGGTGGAGCAGAGCTTCGACGAGAGGATATGGCTGAGCATCAACAAGGAAGTCGACCAGCTTAGTGTCCTACGGAGCGTCATTGCTGCACTTTGCGGCGGCAGCGCCGTGGGAGACAGCAGGGCCCTGCTCGAATGTGCTCTGAAGCAGGCGGTGCGGCAAAAGAAGCTGCTGGTGGTGATGGATGATGTGTGGAGCGAGGACGTGTGGAGTGGCCTTCTCAGCGCACCACTTGCCGATGCTGCTGCTCCGGGGAGTCGAGTGTTGGTGACAACTAGAAACGATGAAGTCGCTCGCGAGATGAAGGCGCGCCATGTCCATAGAGTTGGCAAGCTAGAAGGCGACGATGCTTGGGTCCTACTAAAAAAGCAGGTCAGTAAGTTTTACCTATTTATTTTTCCTATAAAAAATAAATTCAGTTGCACAAATGTATTTTGTAGTGACTCGAGGCATAAGGCACCGTTTGGAACACGGGATTTGTTTTTCTCGTAGGGCAAAAAATATCACTTACTACCATTTTTCTCTCCACGGTTTTAAAAAGATAATAAAATATTTTTATCATGCCATACAATTGACTGTAATTTTATAATGGTAACTAGCAAATTTCGGTGTTTGTGGTGTGAACCAGCCAATATAATATTTTTCGATGTCCAATATAAAATTTCTTTATAGATATACTTATACTCATTTGGTATTGTAAAAGGTATTATTCTTTGAAGGGTAAAGTCCACTTTAGGACCTCCAACTATCACAGAAGTATGGATTTCAACCTTCAACTTCAAAACCGGATAACATTGGCCCTCCAACTCTCGAAAAAGTTCACTTTAGGACCCTGGCCGGTTTCCCTGACGGTTTTGCATGGCATTTATGTAGATCTTTGACGTCGCCGATGACGTCGAGACTTTTTTTAATTTGCAAAATTGATATCTTTTTATTCGAGAGCTTCAAATATAGCAAATAATATATCAATTTTGATCGTCTCGACGAGCTCTTTTGCAATGGTGTACTCCGTTTTGTTGTTTGAGATAATTTTATTTCATGAAAAAATAAATATTTCTACAAAACAAGTTAGAATAATGAACTCGTGGAATTTGTTAGATAAATAATATTTTTATTATTATGTAACACGAAATGTTGTCTTTTAGGTTCATTTGACCATAGAATATATAAGTTTGACCATTTTTGAAATGCAATAATTCAAAACTTGTTTTGTAGAAATATTTCGCTTCGTGTCCGCTTCCGGTCATAAATATTTCTGCAATAATTCAAAATATTTCGCAATAATTCAACAAGGGCGCCGTGTCCGTCCGGTTCGGCTCGGCCGCACGACACGAGCTTCGCTTGCAGTGCTGCCACCTCGCGTCGGCGCGGCCTTGCGAGAAGCTTGACGAGGCGCACTGCAACGCCGACGCCACGGAGATCCTCGCCGACGACGACCTTCCATGGGGCACGCGCTCAACTTACCGATGCCGCACAAGATTCTAGACCACGAGTAAGCCACTCACTATTGCTTTGCTACTGCTCCCTCAATTCAATCTAGCTATCCACCGCCACTTCATGCGGTCATACTCATGCCATGCCACCAGAAAACAGATATCGTACATGTGTCGGTAGAATGGTCGCCCGGTTCTCGTGTGTCTTTGCAATAGTAGCCATAGGAAAGGAAAAAGGACAGTGTACATGAATCGATATCTTTGTATCGGATTTGGGTACAAGATAAATATAATACTACTACTACCACTAGCTACTTAATTTCACCACAAAAACAGAAAAAAAAACTACACTAGGAGCAGTAAACATATCGTTTGATCGTGTCATATGTTGACAGTTAGTTAACCGCAGCTAGGGAAGGTTAATTCAAAAATATCTAAGCGATCGTGGCAGGTCTGATTGACCGTCCAACTCCCTGTTTTATATACTGACTACGTTGGTGTTGTACATATATAAATATACAAAGTATATAAAATACTTGCATACGTCAACCTTAATTGCATAACTTGTTTTGTAGAAATATTTATTTTTCATGAAATAAAATTATCTCAAACAACAAAACGGAGTACACCATTGCAAAGAGCTCGTCGAGACGATCAAAATTGATATATTATTTGCTATATTTGGAGCTCCGAATAAAAAGATATCAATTTTGCAAATTAAAAAAAGATCTTGACGTCGCATCGTCGACGTCAGCACTCTACTGATGCCATGCAAAACCGCCTGGGAAACCGGCCAGGGTCCTAAAGTGAATTTTTTCGAGAGTTGGAGGGCCAATGTTATCCGGTTTTGAAGTTGGAGGTTGAAATCCATACTTCTACGATAGTTGGAGGTCCTAAAGTTGAAAAGTTTGGTTAAACTTAAAATAGTTTATTTTGGGACAAACTAAAAACTCTTTATATTCCTGGGCACTCTCCTCCCATGCAGCCTCTAACATGACTCATTTTTATGACAGGTAGTCTCCGATGAGATTGATGAAGTTGAGGTCGATGGATTATTAAAGGATATTGGGATGAAGATTGTGGAAAAATGTGAGGGATTGCCGCTGGCAATTAAGGTGCTTGGAGGACACTTGTTCCATATCAGCAAAACAAGAGATGCTTGGGCGCGTGTCTGTGACCACTTCGCATGGTCGATATCAGGAATCGATGATGATATCAACAAGGCTGTCTACTTGAGCTACGAAGAGCTGCCTTCAGACTTGAAACAATGCTTTGTATACTGCTCACTTTTCCCTAACAATGAACCGATCAGGCGTGAAGATATAGTCAATCTCTGGATCTCAGAAGGCTATGTGAACAACAAAACGACAGCGTTGTCAGAGCTTTTTGAAGATGTGGGGCTCAAGCACTACAGAGAGTTGGTCTCAAGGAATCTCTTAGAACCGAAGAAAGGGTCCTATGGTCATTCAGCATGCACCATGCATGATGTCATCCGCTCCTTCGCCCAGTACATAACAAAACATGAAGGGGTCCTTGTTGGTGAGGGCCAGGATGCCAATATCGCTCTTGCTGCTGCTCCAAAGATCCGTCGCCTATGTATATCAAACCAGGTGGTAGAGCCCGGCATTCTGCGGAAACAGGTATCCCTTAGAACACTGATGTTATTTGGAAGCACTGTGGTTAATTCAAAGGAGTTATGGAGCAACCTTTCGTCATGCCTAAGAGTACTGTATCTAGATAATGTAAATCTTGATGAGCTGCCGGACACCATATGCCACCTCAAACATTTGAGGTGCTTGAGCCTTTGCGCTACAAGCATATCCACAATCCCTGAAGTCATAGGAGATCTTCAGTTTTTGCAAGGCATTGAGCTTGTAAAGTGTAGCAATATCTCACAGCTTCCTAATAGCATCTTGAAGCTACGGAAGCTAAGGCTACTCAACATTAGAGAAACCAAGATAACCTCAGTTCCTCGTGGTTTTGGAAAGCTGAGAGATCTGGTCATAATGGGGGGCTTTCCAACCCACTCGGAGGATGGCGCGGAAGGTTGGTGCAGCTTGGAAGAGTTAGGGTCTCTGACGAAGCTCAGAGTCCTAGATGTTATAGGTCTGGAGAAGGCACCTCCAGGTTCAGTGGCTGCTAGAGCAAAGCTCTGCAACAAAGAGCACCTAAAAGAGCTGAACATGAAATTCACAAGTCAGCTCGGAGACAATGGAGAGCTCAGAAGCAACATCAGCAAGGAGGAGCAAGACCAAGCTGAGCAAGTGTTGGGTAACTTGTGCCCTCCTGCCTGCATAGAAGAACTTGTCATCAAAGGTTACTATGGGTTGGGCTTACCACAGTGGGCCAGGATGATGACAGCCTTATTCCGCGCCTTAAGGCGGTTGGTCCTGGAGGGTTACGCGTGTTGCGAGCAACTGCCAAACGGACTCGGCCAGCTCCCCTTCTTGGACTACCTCTGGATCGATCAAGCTCCAGCCATCCAGTGTATTGGGCATGGTTTCCTCCTCACTCCCTCGAGTGATGGCCAGGACAATGCAACATTGGGAACAGCGACAGACTTGATCATGAGTAGGCAGTCGCCTGCTAGTCTTATCTCTCGTGGTGCTGGCTTTGCATTTCCCAAGCTGACTGCACTGGGTTTCGAGGGCATGTCAGGATGGACAGAGTGGGACTGGGAGCAGCAGATACCGGCAATGCCCGCTCTGGAGGGGCTTACGATCGACGGCTGCAAACTGCATCGTCTTCCTCCTGGACTCTCATGCCATGCAACTCAGCTGACGCTCTTGGACCTAAGAAATGTGCTGAACCTGGTCACCGTAGAGAGCTTCCCTTCCCTCACTGAGCTCAAGTTATGGGACAACCCAAGGCTGGAGAGCGTCATCAGCTGCCCAAGGCTGCACAAGATCACCATCTGCAGTTGCCCAATGCTGAAGCTACTGGAGAATGTGCCGGCGCTCGGAACAGCCATGTGGATGGATTTGGGCGCTGAGACGCTGCCAACATACTTGCAAGAGGCAGAGCTAAGCAAATTGAATGTATATTGCAGGCCCAGCCTGTTCAAGCTGATATCGTTGCAGTATGACACCCCTGAATGGGGGAAGGTCCAGCATGTCCAGCGCATGAAGGCGTATGCCATGGAAGCACCGGGAGACGGGTTGAAGGGCTATATGGACTACACCAAGGAGCCGTATTCCTTTCGTGCACACTTGTTCTGAAGTCCGCAGGTAGGTACATAGCTTCATTGTTTTGATCATGCACATTTCAGCTTTCAATTTGTTCTCTGTTCTGCCCGTGGCCGCTAAGAATGTACACTGGATATAGTAGTCATGCAGACGACGTAATAATGTTGCAAGTCTGAAAGGATCTTTTTGCCAATTTGAACTCGTTTATGTTTTCCTGTTCTTACTTACTTTTGCTTTCATGCAAAGATGAAGACGAGAAGATGACGAGGAATACAAGAGGAATATGGCAGAAAGATGACGAGGAACGCAAGAAAATGTTAAGCGGAAGTGAAGCTTCAGATTGCTTTAAGAGAGAGGGAATCATTTTATTCCATCGAATGAGATGGTCGTACGGGAGAGAGAGAGAGAGAGAGAGAGAGAGAGAGAATTAGTTTTTCATTCTTTTGCTAAAATTATTTTTTCTGGTTTATGGAATTAGGTAGTAGAATCTTAGAAAAAAAAATCTTCGTTCTTTCGGTCTGCATCCCTGAATTGTTTAGTAGAGGATTTTCCTGTTCCTAGCCAGAATTCCTACCAGTCTGCCAGACGAGCTCTAGATATTTACGCTTCATCTTCCATTTTGTCGACCATCTATGTTTTATATAAGCTCGTGAAGGAAAATATATTACACGGTGAATTTGTTTGGTTTATGTTCTACTCCCTCTGTCGCAAAATATAATTTGTTTTGACTTTCTAGATATATACTATATGTATAGTAAAATGGTAATGCTCACGGCATTTTCTTTTTAAAAAAATCACCGTAGCACCGTGACTGCGCTTCATGACCACGCGCGCTCTATCGCGCCTCCCGCCAGCCTTCCTCTCCGTCGTGCCTCCCGCCCACCTTCCTCTCCATCGCCGTGCCCAGCCACATCCCGCGCTGCTCCGCGCCCCGCGCTTTGCCCCCATCCACCTCGCCCCGTCGCAGAAGGAGAGGCACGGGAGGCCTGCGCCTGCGCCCCCATTTAGAGCGCTCGTTGGCAGGAAGGAGACGCCTGTGCTTTGTGCCTGGAGTGTACGTTGGACCGTTTCTCTCGACGTCCCTCTAACCTGAGCTCGTTGGCTACTGAAGTTTCCCACCGGGTAGGCTGTGGCGCCAGCGACACCGTGTTTCAAGTGTTTCAGGCGTTTTAGATTTATGTTTCAAGTGTTTCATCTGAACGTTGCAAATAGATGTGGCAAGCCTATGTTTCAGGTGTTTCATACGTATGTTTGAAGTGCTTCATCTAGATGTTGCATATGTTGCTATGGCTCTATACGCATATTTCAAGTGTTTCAGACTCATGTTGCAGGTGTTTTATCTGGATGTTGCAAAAGTAGATCTTGATGTTGTGTATGTTGCTATGGCTCTATACGCATGTTTCAAGTGTTTCAGACTCATGTTGCAGGTGTTTTATCTGGATGTTGCAAAAGTAGATCTTGATGTTGCGTATGTTGCTATGGCTATAATTCAGACGTATGTTGCAAGTGTTTCATTTGGATGTTTCAAAAGTAGATATGGGAGAGCACGTGTTGCAATGGCGCTAGTAGCTGGCGGACAATGGCCGCCACAACCGCCTGCTACTGCTGGGGCGCCTACGTGGGTCACCGTGCAGGCCCCTAAGGCTGACAGACTCCTCCGCGACACGCATCCGCAAGCGGGGCCGGTGACTAGGATCCACGTGGGGCCTGGGGATGGGCGCGGGGTGCGGGGTGGGCTACTGGGCGCGGGTGCGACATCCGGACGCTGGATAAGATGCGGACTCAAGACGTGGGATGCGGTGCAGGATAACGCAAGAGAGCTACGTCCGGACGTCCATTTAGACGTCCAGACGCTAGCCCTTCCGATACTAGAAGCTATATATATATATATATATGACAAAAACATCCGGTGCTGATGGTGAAACTAAAGATTCTCTGACTTCTCAACGTTTGCCAATTTGAATTCGTTTATGTTTTCTTGTTCTTATTTTTATTTCCCTGCAAAGGGTTGAAGACGAGAAGGTGACGGGGAATACAAAGAGGAATATCACAGAAAAAAAGCAAGAAAATCCCAAGCAGAAGACGAAGCTTCATTAAACCTGTTACTAGCTATAGCTGTTGGTGTCCTGTAGATTGTTGATTCTGTTTAAGCCCTTGTTTAGTTCGCGAAATTTGGATTTTGGGGCTACTGTAGCACCTTCGTTTTTATTTGGCAAATAGTGTTCAAATATGGACTAATTAGGCTCAAAACGTTCGTCTCGCAATTTCCCACCAAATTATGCAATTAGTTTTTTTTTCGTCTACATTTAATGCTCCATGCACGGACCGTAAATATTCGATGTGACAAATACTGTAGCAACTTTTTGAAAATTAGGGTAGAACTAAACAAGGGCTAAGTTCACGTATGCACAGAATTGTATTATAGGCCTGCTCGGTTGTGCTTGTGCAGCAGCCGCAGCTTGTTTTCGTCTACGAAGAACAGCAGCTGCAAAAAGCTTGGTACTGTATATAATTCAAAAAAAAGGAGGAGAGGATACAAAACTACACAGATTTCGCTCGTCCAAATAAAGATGATAAAACTAGTCCTACACAAATTGTTGCTTACGGAGTATGTCTGGACAGTCCTTTTTTTGTGTGCCTTATTCGGTCAGCTCGCCTAACTACCGGCACGTTTGCTTGTTGATTTCTGAGCTGGTTTGAGCTGGCTGGTGCTGGTTTGTTGTGAGAGGAAAACACTGTTGGCTGGCTGAAACCAACGAACAAACAGGCTGCACGTACTGTGGAAAGGCGCTGAGAAGGAGCGCCGTTACTGTTCTCTCCACCGTTTCAGTCCACTGACTGGAATCGGAAGGGAATGACATGAAACTGAAACGAACTTGACGTGACGCATCTTTTCGCTTGGCTGGCCTTCTGCCGGCCTCCTTGTTATTTCCAGGCATTCTGAGGTCTGACAGGTCCCATTGGATCGAAGAGCCGTTTGAAGCTGAACCGAGCAGCTGTTGTTGTGCCGGCCAGTGCAAGGTCAAGAAGGCTAGCTAGCTGTCTATAGATGTAGAGTCTTCCAGAGTTCCAGTGGCAGAGCTGGATGAAGCTGCCTTTCGACAGCCATATTGAGCGAGAGATCGGCCATCGGATCAAGAACAAGACTTGTATAAGTGAGATCATGCACTCAGGTATACATACCACATATATAAAAGTAATACGGTAGCAGAATGCTCGTGCCACTCATGCGTCTTTGTTTTTATTTATTTATTTACTCTAGCTAATCCTATATATAGATAAGATAACACTAATGTTAAGCTGAGAAGCATCAAGCATGCACTACGACGACATATATATATCCTGATGCTTGAGAGAGAGAAGCAAGCTAGTAGAGATAATGGAGTCATTTAGTTTTTGCTATATATAATATAAAAGCCTCAGCGTAGGGCCCAGTCTCTACACGAACGGATCAGACGAGATCATTTAGCCGGGACTGGGGACGATGATGGTTTTTATAAATCTTCATTCATCATCACGCACGGCGCTCATCCGAACTAGCACCAGCTGCAGCAGTACACAGTAGGCGTTGATGAACGAAGCAAGGATGCGATCGACGTACAACAAGCAAAGCGTCTGTTGCTTGCTTCCATTCGACTTCCGTGGACTCGTGACTCGGATCGTCGCTCCTCCAGTCCAGGGAACGCGTGGGGGTGAGGACGGAGGAAGGAGAGGGATCCGGCGAGGCGATGGCTGTCGTCACCTCCGTCGCCCGATCCACGACAAAAAGCGTGCATGGATCCTGGTGGGTCCTGCCTGTCGGTCGGTCTGTGTGCTCTTGATGCGTGCCCTGCCCGTTGCACTCGGCCGTCCGGGCCGGCGTAAACAGCAGTACAGCATCCAGTGCAGAGATCGAGCCGGAGCCGGAGACAGAGAGAGGCAAAGAGGCCAATGGCCACCACCCACTTGCTCGTTAACCTCCTCGCTGGAGCGTGGACAGTACAGCACGTACATACGGCCAGGTCACTCGGTGGCCACGGGATCGATCGCGATGTGTCTCCTCACTTTGTCCTCGGGGTCCATCGGGCCGGCCCTGGTAGGTTGGCCCCACAGCACTCCCTGTAACTGTTAGCCTTGGCAACCTCTCGCTGCAGATGATGGCCCTCAGGAGTCAGGCTGGTACGAATCTGGAGCGCCAGCGCCAAATTCGGCGGGCGGCATTGGCCACTATGGGTAAAACAACAACAAGCCAGCCAGCCGTCCAGCCCGATGGCCCTCACTCAGCCAGAGAGATGGGCAAAAAAATAAAAAAAATGGTGGATGAGAAGGCGAGCGTGTGATGGTGAAATGGAGAAAAATGGTGGATGAGAAGGCGAGCGTGTGATGGTGAAATGGAGAGAAACAATGCACGGCACGACGAACGATTCATTGCGCCCTTGTGCGCTGGGATTGTTACCCTGCACTGCACCGCTATGTCGTGGCAGCACCACCTGTCGACGCGACACCCCATGTCCGTTCGTCACTGGACCGGCCGTAGCATACCCATAGGTCTCCAGCCCTGGCGTCCGGCGTCGGCTCTGCCGCCTCGACCGACTCGGTCAACGGAGTGGCAGAAACGAAACCAAGTATTTTACGGGCTTGGGTCGCTAATGGCTTTCAATGCGGGACTAATGGCGTCACATGGGTGTAACGACAAACGGGGACGAGTAAATGCGTTCGAATCGGCCATGTCTTCTTCGTCCAGCCCACCGGGCCGCGACTTCTTTTAACACTACGACTAGTGTATCATTATCATTATTATCAGGGAGAGCTAGCTTAGCTACGACAAGATCTTGCATTGCACTTGCAGCCAAAGAGCCTGTTCATTTATTGGTTTCAGCCATAATTTATCAATTATGGTACAGTATTTTTCTCTCACAATATATTAGCACCAACCGAGCTTATTAAACCAAAAACCGACCAGCGAAAAGACTGAAAATCCAAAGGGATAGCTACAGATCGGAAGTGTTCTTTGTTCTGCAGGCAGCCGCCGCTAATGTTAGGGCTTGTTTAGATGCAAATTTTTTTGCAAAATAAGTACTATAGCGTTTTCGTTGTTATTTGGCAAATAGTGTCCAATCATAATTAAAAAGATTAAATCCGATTTCCTAAACTGTGTAATTAGTTTTATTTTTTAATAATTTAAAGGGATAGCTACAGATTGATGTGATTTTAAATGTGAAAAATTTTCTTTTTTGCAAACGCCGCTAACCTTAGCTCGCTAGCTACCTGCATTTGCTAATGACACGACACATCACCTGTACCCTCCTCTTTCTCCAACCCTCAATAACGTAACGTCTCGTCTCTTAAGACCACACGAAATTCAGAAAAAGATATTAGATGGAAACGTTGTCCACCGTGCCTCCGTGCATCTGGATATTTGCTATCTGTCTGATCAATAAGATCCAACCGCGCATGATGAAGGATAAAAAAGCAGCGAGTGTGGGAACCACCGATCCGCACGCGGAGCCTGCGAGAGAATCTCCTAAACAAACGGTTAGATCGTATTGACCGGACACATGGCACTATCCATGTCATGTATGGCACGGTGGATACCATATGCATCCGATTTTTCCCCAAATTCGTCACCGGCAGGTGGGCCTCTCAAAGGACTGCACCCATCGAGAGCAGCACACATGGGGAGGCATGGAGCGAAAACTAACCGGGTTGGTCGGACGCCATCGTCGTGCAATAATAATCCACTATCTCCGTGGTACGGGCCCACGGACAGCGACACCTGCCGCGCCCCCCATGTCCTATCCTAGTCCTAATTAATAATAAACTAACAAAACCCCATCATCATTATTTCATCGGCTGCCGCTAAATTAGGGGAAAAGATTAGGGAGCGAAAAAGATTAGGGAAAAGATGGCATGATCACGCTCCTCCTCTCTTGTGCCACACACAACACAAAAAGGAAAGAAGAAGAGGGATGGATAAAGGGGGGAAAAGGTTTTGGGGGGAAAGGGGGCCAAAAAACAATCAGTAGTAAACACGCCTGCTGGGCTGCTAATAACACCTCACCTACCGACTTTATTTTCCTTGGCCTGCTGCTGCCCCTGCCTGTTAGTTAGCGCGTACCTTTCGTCTCGTTGGCACACTCCCTTTTGTTTTGTGTTTCCAGACTAAGGGGGCGTTTAGATTCCAAATTTTTTTGCATAGTACCCGTCACATCGAATCTTGCAGCACATGCATGGAGTACTAAATGTAGATGAAAAAAAAACTAATTGCACAATTGTGTGAGAAATCGCGAGATGAAACTTTTGAATCTAATTAGTCCATAATTAGACACTAATTACCAAATACAAACGAAATACTACAGTGAGCCAAAATCCAAAAATTTTTGGATCTAAACGCCCCCTAAGAAAAAAAAACAGAAATACTATACAACACACGTGTGTTTTAGCAAAAAAAAAACACATGGATTTTTGTCCATCAGATCGTTGCCTTGGTTTGTCTGCGTCCGTTAGATCTGCCAAGCCGTGGTCGTGTCAGCCAAGCCCTCCTGCTCGTTCCCTTCACCGCCCCGGTTCGTTCCGCACAGCAGCCGCACCTCCCCGCCCCTGCTCGAGCTCGTGCGCGGCGCGCGCACGCCATGGCCGCCGTCGTCCTCTTCCTTCGCTAGAGCTCGAGCTCCTTGCCGGATCTACGTCGGGCCCTCCTCCATGTCGAGTGGGACCTACTAGAAGAGGAGGAGGACGTCCTTGTCGCCGTCGTCGGAGGCCATGGAGCTCCTCGCCGGAGATGCGCTCCACCTCCTCGCTCGAGCTCGTCCGCTGCCGTATCTGAACCGCCGGAGCTGCTGGGTGGTGGTGGTGCCCCACGACGCGACGACCCATGCAATGGAATCAACCGCTTTGTAATTTGTCTTTTCCATAGAAAAAAATTATTTTCTGTGATATGTGATTTGTGATATGTGGATCTGTGATCTTGTGATTGTCTGAAAGTAGAAGAAGGCTAGAGGTAGAAGAAGGATGGAGGCTGTTGGATCTTAATCTTGTGGTGTAAAAAAATTTATGTGTTGGAATTGTATAAAACACATGGTGGTGCAGTAGACAGACTAAAAAAAATATTACTGGACTAGGCATATCCGTACACACGAGATATCTCCTTTTCACCCGCACTCCATTTTTGACGGTTTTTTAATACGTAAATAAATGAAATAAAATCGTTGAAAGTCTGGTGATGTGTGCCGTGTGCGTGGATGAGGAGGGAGCGATTTTGTATCCGTGAACAAGCAGGCCGTTTTGTGCTGTGTCAGGCAGGCTAACAAACTTTGCTAAGCAGACATCCTAACTAACACAGGCAGGCAGACGCAGACCCGTTCACCGTATCTGTAGAGACAGTAGAGTCAACAGTCGTCCGGTCGTGTCACCGACACACCTTCTCTCTCCTCCTCTAATCATTTTAGTGCGTGTTCAGTTCCCATACCAAATTCCTCAAAAGCACTACAGTACCTATCACATCGAATCTTGCGATACGTGTATGGAGCATTAAATATAGACGAAAAGAAAAACCAACTGCACAGTTTGATTGGAAATCGTGAGACGAACGTTTTGAGCCTAATTAGTCCATGATTGAACAATAATTGCCAAATAAAAACGAAAATGCTACGGTAGCCAAATTTCCAAATTTCACCCAACTAAACACAGCCTTACACTGACTTTTTTATAATATAAAACATACTTTTATACCACCAATCATCTATCTAGGCTGATCTGATTTGGCACCTCCTAGAAGGCAACAGAAGTGGTGGTGGTTGAGCCGTGGTCACAGCTCACAGCTCGCAAGCAAGGTATTAACGGGCACGGCACCACGCCATGGCCCATGGTGGATCGAGCTCGAGGCGAGTGAAGAGAGAGTGTGTGGTAGTCCAGCTCCAGCAGGCACTAGAGTCCAGACGAGACGAGGCGAGTAGCACCAAAACAAAACCAGAGGGAGCCAGAGAGGGACAGCGGCGGGCGTGCGCATGTGAGGGGAGGGGTGGTGGCGGCGATGAGCTGTGCGTGGGAGGGCGAGCAGTAGCAGTAGCAGAAGCAGTAGCAGTAGCGCCTAGCGCGTCGCATTTTGCCCCTCGGCCTCCTCCTCCTCCTCCTCCGTCCTCCCAGCCCAGAGGCCCAGACGCCACCGCCAGGCGCCAGCAGCCCCCACACCCACCCACCAGTCCACCAAGAGCCAAAGCCCCACACGGGAACGGGAGGGGACACGGGCAGCGAAGCGCGCCGCGCAACGCAACAAAGCAAAGCCCAAGCCGGAGCAAAGCTAGCAAGCGTGTCACTCCCCCTCCCCTCCTCGCTTCACTCCCGTTCCATTCCCTTCCCCAAGCACCCGCCGCCGCCGCCGCACGCGCCCGCGCCCGCCCCCGAGATCTGGTAGGGCGAGGGGGATGGAGGCCAGCGCCGGGCTGGTCGCCGGCTCGCACAACCGGAACGAGCTCGTCGTCATCCGCCGCGATGGCGAGCCGGGGGTACGTCCGCCCGCCTCCCTCGTCTGCCTCGCGTCGCCCTGCTTGGTTCCTCCTCCCTTCGTTCCCCGCCGCTGATTCCTCTGCTTGCTTGCTTCGTTGCAGCCGAAGACGATGGACCAGCGGAACGGGCTGGTGTGCCAGATTTGCGGCG
Organism: Miscanthus lutarioriparius; assembly: GCA_904845875.1. NCBI lineage: Eukaryota > Viridiplantae > Streptophyta > Magnoliopsida > Poales > Poaceae > Miscanthus > Miscanthus lutarioriparius. The sequence continues at coordinate 139,863,738 of CAJGYO010000002.1, forward strand.
ACGACGTGGGGCGCAACCCCGACGGGGAGCCCTTCGTGGCCTGCAACGAGTGCGCCTTCCCCATCTGCCGGGACTGCTACGAGTACGAGCGACGCGAGGGCACGCAGAACTGCCCCCAGTGCAAGACCCGCTTCAAGCGCCTCAAGGGCAAGTCCCCTTCCCCTGCATTCGCAATTCTCGGCCTCCCGTCCCGTCCCGTCTCCCCCGCCGCCGCTCGCGTCCTCACTCCTGACTTGTGCTGTTTGCAGGGTGCGCGCGCGTGCCCGGGGACGAGGAGGAGGACGGCGTCGACGACCTGGAGAACGAGTTCAACTGGAGCGACAAGCACGACTCCCAGTACGTCGCCGAGTCCATGCTCCACGCCCACATGAGCTACGGCCGCGGCGCCGACCTCGACGGCGTGCCGCAGCCCTTCCAGCCCATCCCCAATGTTCCCCTCCTCACCAACGGACAGATGGTACCGCAAATTGAACCTCCCACGCCGCTTGCAATTGCATTGCTCCCTCTCCCCCTCTTCCTCCTCCACGGGCTTTTGCTTTGCCAAGTGCTGAATTGAATTGTTTGCTTCTTCTGCATCCAGATCGATGACATCCCTCCGGAGCAGCACGCTCTTGTGCCCTCGTTCATGGGCGGTGGGGGGAAGAGGATTCACCCTCTTCCGTACGCGGATACCAACCTTCCTGGTGCGTGTTCTGATTGCCATCAGCTACCATTCAGCTGCCATGGTTACCTCCTGAATACTACAATACAGTTCTATCAGTCAATTAACGGCTTGCGCGACCTGCAGTGCAACCAAGGTCTATGGACCCTTCCAAGGATCTCGCCGCATATGGCTACGGGAGCGTAGCGTGGAAGGAGAGGATGGAGAGCTGGAAGCAGAAGCAGGAGAGGATGCACCAGGCGAGGAATGACGGTGGTGGTAACGATGATGGCGATGATGCAGATCTACCACTGTATGGCCCTGAACCTTGGCTGACTTCTATTAGCTGGCTCCTAGCTGTCATGCTATTTTGTACAGTGGATTGGTCAACTTTGAAATTTTATAACCTGGCCCATTTAACGACGAAAAATATAAGTAACCTATCAACTTGTTAGTAAGAATTCTTTGAACAGGTAACCTATCAACTTGTTAGTAAGAATTCTTTGAACAGGTGCTATAACTGTACCCAGTGGAGGCTTAAAAAAAGGACTTCGGAAGAATTTGAAGAAAACCATTGAATTTATTTTGCTCTCTGTGTACTTTTATCTCTAACTGGATGGAAAAACTGTCCATATGCTATTTTCTTAAGTAGATATTTTGTTCTTCTCTTTGCAAAACTTCCTACTGGACTCTAAACACCAAATGTTTCTTGTTTTTTTTTTCTTACCAGAATGGATGAAGCTAGACAGCCATTGTCCAGAAAGATTCCACTTCCTTCAAGCCAGATCAACCCCTATAGGATGATTATCATAATTCGGCTTGTGGTTTTGGGTTTCTTCTTCCACTACCGAGTGATGCATCCGGTGCCTGATGCGTTTGCTTTATGGCTCATATCTGTGATCTGTGAAATTTGGTTTGCCATGTCTTGGATTCTTGATCAGTTTCCAAAGTGGTTTCCTATCGAGAGGGAAACCTATCTTGATCGGCTGACTTTGAGGTTGGTTACTGGCTTCCCGCTGTCACCAAATATTACTTGCCTCCTCTCATCTTTGCTGATTTTTTTGTTGCGAATTTCTTGTCTTTATAGGTTTGACAAGGAAGGGCAGCCTTCTCAACTCGCCCCTATTGATTTCTTTGTCAGTACGGTTGATCCCATGAAGGAACCTCCATTGGTCACAGCAAATACTGTTCTATCTATCCTTTCGGTGGATTATCCAGTTGATAAGGTTTCATGCTATGTTTCTGATGATGGTGCTGCCATGCTGACATTTGAAGCATTGTCTGAAACATCTGAATTTGCAAAGAAATGGGTTCCTTTCTGCAAGAGGTATAGCCTTGAGCCTCGTGCTCCAGAGTGGTACTTCCAACAGAAGATAGACTACCTGAAAGACAAGGTGGCGCCAAACTTTGTTAGAGAACGGAGAGCAATGAAGGTGCATTATTTGTATTTTTTTGTTACCCCTTGCTACAGTCCTTTATGTGGCAAGTCTTATGCTAATTTAGGGCCGGCATCTTATTATTTTTCCAGAGAGAGTACGAGGAATTCAAGGTCAGAATCAATGCCTTGGTTGCTAAAGCCCAAAAGGTACCTGAGGAAGGATGGACAATGCAGGATGGAACACCATGGCCTGGAAACAATGTTCGTGATCATCCTGGAATGATTCAGGTATGCTTTGACAGTTATGAATTAACAGTGCATGTGGTGGGATGTTTTATGTTTTTTCCCTTCACTGTGCCACATAAAAATATTTCAATTTTCTCGACCAATAGGTTTTCCTTGGTCAAAGTGGTGGCCATGACGTGGAAGGAAATGAGCTGCCTCGATTGGTTTACGTTTCAAGAGAAAAACGGCCAGGCTACGACCATCATAAGAAGGCTGGTGCTATGAACGCATTGGTAAATATGCTTTGGTTGATGCATTTTCTGTCACTATGGCATGTAGATGCATAACATAAGTTTCTTATTCATGGTTTTGGCTCTTCCACAGGTCCGAGTCTCTGCTGTACTAACAAATGCACCTTATTTGCTGAACTTGGATTGTGATCACTATATCAATAATAGTAAGGCTATAAAGGAAGCAATGTGTTTTATGATGGATCCTTTGCTTGGAAAGAAAGTTTGCTATGTGCAGTTTCCTCAAAGATTCGACGGGATTGATCGTCATGATCGATATGCTAACAGAAATGTTGTCTTTTTCGATGTGAGATCCGTCATCAAAATTTCAAATAAGCTATCTCGTCTAACATGAGACATTGCACTTACAATGCAATTCCCCTAACGTTTCATTCATGCAGATCAACATGAAAGGTTTGGATGGTATCCAAGGCCCCATTTACGTCGGTACTGGATGTGTCTTCAGAAGGCAGGCATTATATGGCTATGATGCCCCCAAAACAAAGAAGCCACCATCAAGGACTTGCAACTGCTGGCCAAAGTGGTGCATTTGCTGTTGCTGTTTTGGTAACAGGAAGACCAAGAAGAAGACCAAGACCTCTAAACCTAAATTTGAGAAGATAAAGAAACTTTTTAAGAAAAAGGAAAATCAAGCCCCTGCATATGCTCTTGGTGAAATTGATGAAGCTGCTCCAGGTATCACGTAACCTTCAAAAGGAAACCTTGTGTGTTTTTCCCCTACAAGCATCCTTAATGCCTAACCTTGCAATGTTTCTTGTAGGAGCTGAAAATGAAAAGGCTAGTATTGTAAATCAACAGAAGTTGGAAAAGAAATTTGGCCAGTCTTCAGTTTTTGTTGCGTCCACACTTCTTGAGAACGGTGGAACCCTGAAGAGTGCCAGTCCAGCTTCTCTTCTGAAGGAAGCTATACATGTCATCAGTTGCGGCTATGAAGACAAGACAGACTGGGGAAAAGATGTAAGTGTGCAACATGTTTCTGGTATTTGTATGTTGGTTGTATGGTCAAAATAATTATCACATACTAAATCATACGTTTCATTACAGATTGGTTGGATATATGGATCAGTTACAGAAGATATTCTTACTGGGTTTAAGATGCACTGCCATGGTTGGCGTTCAATTTACTGCATACCTAAACGGGTCGCCTTCAAAGGTTCTGCACCTCTCAATCTTTCTGATCGTCTTCACCAGGTTCTTCGGTGGGCTCTTGGTTCAATTGAAATTTTCTTCAGCAACCACTGCCCTCTTTGGTATGGGTATGGTGGTGGACTAAAGTGCCTGGAAAGGTTTTCATACGTTAACTCCATCGTATACCCTTGGACATCTATCCCGCTCTTGGCCTATTGCACATTGCCTGCCATCTGCTTGCTGACAGGGAAATTTATCACGCCAGAGGTACCATTTTTTCAGCCTCTAATTCTATTGTATTATGGTGTTGAACTGGTGGAAGATTGACACCTTACGATTACTATCATTCTCCTATCGTGCAGCTTAACAATGTTGCCAGCCTCTGGTTCATGTCACTTTTTATCTGCATTTTTGCTACGAGCATCCTGGAAATGAGATGGAGTGGTGTAGGCATCGATGATTGGTGGAGAAATGAGCAGTTTTGGGTCATTGGAGGTGTGTCTTCACATCTCTTTGCCGTGTTCCAAGGACTCCTCAAGGTCATAGCTGGTGTAGACACGAGCTTCACTGTGACATCAAAGGGTGGAGACGACGAGGAGTTCTCAGAGCTGTACACATTCAAATGGACAACCCTTCTGATACCTCCGACCACCCTGCTCCTACTGAATTTCATTGGAGTAGTAGCTGGCGTTTCCAATGCAATCAACAACGGATATGAATCATGGGGGCCCCTGTTCGGGAAGCTCTTCTTTGCATTTTGGGTGATTGTCCATCTTTACCCGTTCCTGAAGGGTTTGGTTGGGAGGCAGAACAGAACGCCAACAATTGTCATTGTCTGGTCCATCCTCTTGGCTTCAATCTTCTCGCTGCTCTGGGTCAGGATCGATCCTTTCCTTGCCAAGGACGATGGTCCCCTGTTGGAGGAGTGCGGTTTGGATTGCAACTAGGAGGTCAGCATGTGGACTTCCCCGTCAGTGTGTGCTCAAAGAAGTATTTTTGCAGATGTTTTGTGCCCATATTTTTTCAATTTTTTCCCTCTGTAGATAGAAACACGGGGAGAAAAAAAGAGTCTTTGCATTTCTTTTGTTCCATGGTGGTGGTAGCTCAGCCTCATGACTGGCAATATTGGGCAAAGCGGAGGCTGTGACAACCTTGTGCAGTTCGGCCAGGAATATACTAGAGAAGATCGAGACCAATCAATCGATGACTGAGTTCAATTGTTCAGCATTCTTTATTAGTTTTGGTGGATGGATACTTAATCGGTGAGCCGAGCAGAAAGTTGTTTGAGTATGAACTGCTCTACATCTGCAAAGTTGTTTATCATCTATCTCAATAAGGCAGGACGGAACACATGTGCCATCTGGAACAGACGAAGAGATGCATGCACATTGTTTGTTTGTTTATTTATGTAGTGATGAGTGAGTGTACCTTTGCCCGCCCCTGCCTGTTGAAGGAAAGGGCCTGTGCATTCCTTCCCTTGCTCCTCGTTCTGGTGCATTTCTCCTTACTAGGACACAGGACTCCATTAGTGAGTGTCTAGTTATGTAGCAGCGTTGTCCAGTGATGTAATTTGTAAATGTGCCATTTTGTTGATCAACTGCATGCGTAAAGAATCGATTCTAATCGTTGCTGTTGGCTTGGTTTCTCTCTTGTCACTGAGACTAGATTGTATGCTAATTTTGTCGGTCCCTGCAGTTTCAGAAGACGCCGTATAGTACATGTTTGTCGGCAAGGCAAGGCCATTCCTGTTTGTGGAACAGGACGCTGTCCTTGCTCTGCAGTCTGTAGCACATGTCCATTCTCTTGGTCTTTCTGGGCCCAGTTTAGATGCAATTTTTTTGCAAAATGAGCACCGTAGTATTTTCGTTGTTATTTGGCAATTAATGTCCAATCATAGTCTAATTAGGCATAAAAGATTCGTCTCGTAGATTTCGTCTAAACTGTGTAATTAGTTTTATTTTTTATTTATATTTAATGCTTCATCTAAAGATTCGATGTGACGGGGAATATTAAAAAAATTGGCAAAACGAAGTGGAACTAAGGCCTTGTTCACTTTGCAAATTTTTTGAACCCGATAAATAGTACCACTTTCGTCTTATTTGGTAAATATTGTCCAATCGTGGACCGCTCAAAAGATTCATCTCGTGATTTCCAACTAAATCAACTGTAATTAGATATAAATGTGACGAAAAATTAATAGAAAGAGAGTGAAAAAACTTAGAATTTAGATATCTAAACAAGGCCCTGCTCCTCCGGCAGAGTGTTGCAGCTCACTGGCCAATTAATATGTGATGTCCTGATGTGGTGGTGGACTGGTGGTGCTGTTTAATTCTGTAATGGCGGTAGGCCATTGCTGTACCTGGAGTGGCAGCATTGTTGTTTTCGCGACGTAATGGTGGTGGGTCAGGGGCAGCACTTGTACTGGAACATGAAAGATCCTGCACGCTTTGGGAAGAGATCAGACCCATCACGTCTGTCGCCGTAAGTTTCTGTCATTCCGTGGGGCGATCCTGCTGCTGCTGCTGCTTCGGAAAGAGGAGCTCTGATTGATCTCGCCCAAGGATGGATGGAAAAAAGAGAGAGGATGGGTTTTTTTTAAAACAAAGACCTTGTTTAGATTCCAAGTTTTTTCACTCTCTCTCCATCACATCAAATCTTTGGACACATGCATGGAGTATTAAATATAGATAAAAAAAATAACTAATTACACAGTTTGATTGTAAATTACGAGACGAATTTTTTGAGCCTAGTTAGGCCATGATTGGACAATAATTGTCAAATATAAACGAAAACGCTTCTGATCATCAAAATACGAAATTTTTTAAACAACGCCTATCTTGGAAAAAGAGAGAGGATGGTTTTTTTTTTGAAACAAAAGAGAGAGGATGGTTGTGCGTGCAATCCAAAACATGGCAACGGATGCCGCCTTTCATGATACTATAACCTTAGCCGGCAAGCGTTCCTTCCCTCCCCGTGATTGCTGCAGCTCCGGGAAGGCATGGTGTTGCCTGTAGCCTGTTGCCAAGTACTTGCAAGGTAAGCAAACGCCGGGGGCAAGACAGCTTTACTTGCTTTTGGTCTAGAAGAATTTCAATCATTGAGTGCGAGTACTGTGTGAGTGAGCTTTTTTGAACGTAGACTGTGTGAGTGAGCTTAGGTTGCTTACTCCACAGGTCCAGATACATGTGAGGACAACGCATGCATGCCAGCACTACGTCCTTGGTGTCGTGACGAGCGCGCGTCATGCATGTGATGTGAGGACGAGACGAGTAGCTAGGAGCACTGTAGGTCCCGGCCCCGGCCCCCGCGGTGCATGTGGATGGAAGGAACGTGCGCGGTCGCGCACTCTTGGCCTCTTGCAATACTACTACAGTGGACGGCAGCAGGATGGAACGTGCTCTGCTAACCGACAAAAAAGATGTCTGGATCGGTGCATTTCATCAGGCCGCCATGAGTGAGTGATCCAGTGCAGCCAGCTGCTTGACGTGTTGGACATCATTGTACACTGATTAGTTGATTCATCTGGAGCGTGGAGGATACCGAACTGAAGAGTCCGCACCACGACACAATGTCTTGTGGACTGAATGTACGTTTCAGAGTAACTGAAGGTTGTTACTGAATTAAGATCGTGGATGTAGACAAATGTATTGTTAATTTGTTGTGTCAATTTGAACATGTCTAGATTGTAACTGCCTCGATTCGTTGATGTCAATTTAATATGGCGAAAGAGATTCAGACTTGAACGTGGCAAAACAAAATCAATTCCAATTCCACATGGAAATTCAGAAGTGCTATCATTTTTTCACTTCAGCTACTGCATATAAGCATATTGCCAGCATATGTACAGACTTGCAGCATAAGTGGCATGCTAACAGAATGGTCACATGTAAAATAACAAAAGAAACTTTAATTGAACTAGAGTATTCTCCATGGTTTTCATCTCTCCATGCCTGTGATTAACCAAAACCAGAATTCTCCGTGTTCAACCTTGAACACAGAATTGCATATAGTCCTTCTCCGTGCCTAGGATTGCCCAAAAACAAAAGTACCTCACGTGATGGACTCATGATGCGTTGTGTTGGCCTCTTGTGTTTCAGCCTCTTCTTCCATCTCGGTAGTACAAACAACATCAATCGTCTGTTTTTTCCATGAGAAAAAAGAGAAGCTCGATTAGGTTCGATGTTATCTGATGGAAGTTCGATCAATTATAGTGAGCCATTCATGCGGATGACAGGAGGAGAAAGATGAAGTACTTACGCACAGAACCGATGAGCTGAGCAGCTAGCGTGCTCTCGTCTGCTCCGGCGATGGATTTTTTCACCGTCGAACGCGCCGGCTCTGGGCGGCGTCGCTGCACTAGCCACTAGGGCCAACGGGTGCGCTCTGTTTTGGCATCGCTTGCTTCTTGCCGTCGGACGTCCGATCCATGGCACACAAATGTTGATGTCCCTCTGACGTAAAACAGAGTACATTAGAGAGCCTTTCACTGTGTGTCATTATGAAAGATGCTTCATTCCTACGTGCCATCAAAAAGTTTACATGGACCCTGGTGCCATGACGCTAAACTCTTTTGTCCAACATATCATTTCGTTCACTTTTGCTCCTAATGGTGGGTAACGGCGCAGCCAAATGACTTAAATGTCCTTAGGCTTGAGAGGCTCTGTGAACTAATTGGTTTGCTTCTGTGCTATTCCCAGGCCAGCCCCAGGCCGGGTGTTTTGGCGCCAAAGCCAGGGTTGTTGGCGCCAACTGAGCCCCTAGGATTCTCCTCCTATATATAGGTCCTCAGCCCTATATGTTACCACTCATCCAACTTGAGCTCTATCTCCTTCACCTCTCTCCTGCCACAGCTATGTCTCAAGCTTTTAGCAGCTATGGTGGTACGGTCAAGCGGGTGATTTGCCCCAACTGTTATGTGCTTGCCAATTGGTTCATCTCGATGACCAGGAACAACAACAACCGTGCCTTTCACAAGTGCCTCTATTTTGCAGTTTGTGTTTCCTTCTCTGGTCATTTTTTTCTTTGCTATTTCTTTTTTGTTGTTTGGTGACAATGTGTTGATGCTTTGGGTTTCAGATTGGAGGCTGTCAGTATTATCAGTGGGAGGATGAAATTGAGGACACTGAAGTGCAGACACTTACAGCCCCTGCTCCACTACAGGCAGTTCCCCTACAGACAGTGGCACCACTTGGTGGTTTCTCTACTGCAGCTCCTCTGGCCATCATCCAGGAAGGTTCCCAGGCTGCTAGAGTTGCACAAGTGGAGAATAGGATTGACAATAGGGTTGTACAGCAGCTTAGGTGGATTGAGAAGATGGTCTATTTTTACATATTTCTTGCTTTGTATGCTATTTTAAAGAAGTATGTGTCTATGTGTGTGTGAGTAGTCATGGATGAATGGATGGATGGATGGATGAATGAATGAATCAATGTTGAATGATGAATATGAAGATTGTTCATTTGTCCAGAATGCAACAACATAAGAGAACAATATAACAACAATAAGAGTACTGCAGTAGTAAACAAACATTCATCATATAACAACAGCTATCTTATTGTTTTTTATCACAAAGGTTTCATGGCACCAACATTCATCACATAGCAGCTAAGTTACTGGTTTTCATCTACAGCTAAGTACTGTCATGCCATCACAGAACATTCATCACAGAGCAAAAGAACAGTCGTGCCATCACATAGCAGGTGTTTTTCCAGAACCACATCACCAAAAGAACATTGAGCAGGCACCTTTCACTGTAGTTGGAGCTTCTTCTTGCTTCTGGTATTTGAAGCAGGGCTGGCTGGGCTAGATGGGTTGGCTGCTGCAACTTGGAGCTTCTTTGGTGTAAGCTTCTTGATCCCTATCTTCCTCCTTGGTGAAGCCTGGGGCAGCACAGTCTCCAGTGGCTCTGTCTCTATTGTAATGGAGTCTTCATGGAAAGGGGCTAGGTGCACAGTTTGGATTGGAACTGGGTCATTGGAACTAGTTCCAGACCTTGTGGCAAAAAGGCAGAGTGTACTTTAGCATTAGCAGTCATAATAGAAGTGATATGATCAATTGAAGAGCTGGTAAACATACCTACTAGACATACTGTTTGGACCTGAGCTTGAAGTAGTAGTGGTAGCTTCCCCCTTGCTCTTCTTGGCACCAAAAGAAGAAGAAGATTTCCTCTTCCCTTTCTTGGGTGTAGCATTGACCACTGCCTCATTGTGTGCGAATACCATCTTGGATGGAATAGCAACCACAATGCTAGTCTCTGTGTTACAACTTGCTTCTTTTTTCAGCCTTTTCTTTAGAAGACCCCTGCATAGGAAAAGTTACATTAGTTAACTAAGTTATTGAAGCTGTACATGTAGCTGCAAAGTAATTTAGTTACAAAGTTTGCCTTTCAGCCTGCATTGCAGCTATATCTTCTGGATTCTCATTCTTGCAAGTGTACCAGTGATGCCCTAACTCATGGCAGATGTGGCACTCATGTTTCTTTGCCCTCTTCTTGCTGCTACCTCCCTCAAGTGATGATTTCATCCTATTCTTCCTTCTATCTCCTGTGGACCTAAGACAAAGAGGGTGCATGAAAAAGCCATGAGTAGCTTTAGGCCACATGCTCTTGTCAGGAATACAAGGGATGGAACCCTCATATGCAGCTCTGAATTTGTTGACAGAGAAGTAATCATCCACATGGTCTTCCAGTTTTTCACCAGGAATTGAAGTAATGTAGGCTATTGCATGCTTACATGGGATTCCTGACCCCCGCCAAACCCTACAGGAACACGTTCTGTCAGGTAGGCTGACCACAAACCTGAAGCCACTACCTCCCTTAACACACAGTTCTGCCACACCATCAGGGGAGGCTATGATCACTTCAATGTCTAGGTTGTAACTGTCTTCCCCTAGCTTCTGCAGGATGTGAGGCAGAATCTTTCCTTCCAACTTCTTGGCTACCTTCTTCCTATGGTTCCATTTGATCAAAATCTTCTGTCTTATAGTGTCTAGCAAGTCATCCAGGTGCTTTACCTTCTCAGGCTTGATCCAATTATTGAATGACTCAGCCAAATTATTAGTCACATAATCAACCTTTGATAATGTCTTGTACTGGCTCCTGGTCCAAAGTTTCTTGTGAGTTTCTTGCAGATACTTCATTGCCTCAAGTTTGGCTGCAGCCATTGCTTGATAGTGCTTCTCAAACATGTAAGGGCTCTATGAATATGAAGAAGCCCACAAGTGATCATCAAATACCTTTCCACTGTACCTCTTCTTGAAATTCTGTACTAAGTGATACATACACTCTCTATGTTCAGCATTTGGAAAAACTTCACTAATCCCATTCATGACTGCTTGGCCACAATCTGTGTAGAATGTCAAGCCCTCTGAGGTGCCTATTGCTTCCTTCAACCTCTCTATGAACCACACCCAATTCTCATTGGTTTCTAAGTCAATTACACCAACAGCTACTGGATACATCCAGTTGTGCCCATCTACTGCACAAGCAATGCATAACTGTCCCCTAAACCTTTCTGTTAAAAATATGCTATCTACTGCAAGATATGGTCTACAGCCTCTAAGAAATCTATCAACACATGGTTTCAGTGCAAAGAATAGCCTATTGAACCTGATCTTATTGTTGATGGTGTGATTATCAATGACAAAAAATGATCCAGGACTTGATTCTTCTAACTGGGCCTTAAGCCTATACAGGTTATCGAAACTTTTGCCCCAAGGCCCATAAATCTTATCCATGGCAAGATTTTTACCTTTATACAGTCTCTTGTATGGCAACAAAATTTTGTGTGCATCCTTCAACCTCCTTTACAGTTCTATTGCACCTAGAGTCCCATCTTCCTTCAGCCAATCAATCACCTGACTGCACATCCAGAACTGTGTTACACCTACACAGATTCCTTGCCTCCTATTGCTCTGACACTCATGAGGGTAGGGGTTTTTTTCACCTGCAAAACAGTCAAGTAATGCACTTATTACAAACCACACAATGGAAGAAAAACAGGGAACAATCAATGAAAACAATGTACTAACACATTACCTTAATAGTGTGCCATCCCTCTGCTGTGAGCCCTCTGCAAAATAGGCATGAAGTCTCCACCTATAGCCCTCACTCTGTTGTGAGCAGTTCACCCTATACCTCCCAGTATCACTCTTCTTAATGTCATAGTTGAACTCATGTTTAACAGCATGAGTAGCTAAAACAATCTTAAAAGCATCCATGTCTGAATACACTGTTCCTACTAACATAGGAGGGTCCTTCTTGTCATAATCAATATCAGACATATGTTCTGGCTCCCTATCTTTAACCATATCATCTATGTCTTCTGCTTCGTCATCAGAGGATTCATCATCAGAGTCTGTCTCAGAGGATTCATCAGCACCAGAACTCTCACCTTCCCATTCTTTACTCCCACCTTGGCTTTGAGGATTGGGAGGAGGTGGGGAGTATTGGGGATCAAGGTCAATATACAACCCTTCCTCATCAACACCCACATGCTCATTCATTGGGTTTGGGTTAGCCAGGTATTCAGGTTCAGCAGATTGAGTGTGTGTGGCATGGCTTGGTTTTGCTAAGCTTGGACAAGCAATTGAAGGGGTGAATGGGGGTTCAACATAGTTCACAGTGCTACCAGAATCTCAATCAGGAATCATAGGGGGCTCACTACTTGGGCTATGATATGCAACAGTCAACAAACAGCATTTGGAAGCCTTATGTTTTTGCAAACATTTCAACCAAATCTTGGTCAGTGCAGACTTGGATGTTCACTTTACTATCCATGCAAAAATAAAACAATCTCACTATTTCACCGTAGTTATGAGGATACTTGTCGATGACTTCAGCAACCAAGTCTATGAAGTTAGCGCGGTCAACATCCACGACTTTGTTCAACGAAAACCAAAGCTCACGAGAATTGGGAGCAACAATCTAGATTTCTAAGTTGTAGCTACTTTCTGCGTCCATCCTATAGATGAACAAGGAGCACGCAATCAACACTACAAACACGGGGCACTAAATACCAATCGACACTACAAACACGGGGCACCATGAAACCAAGGGGGGAAGCAGTGAACTCACCCGTCCAGAAGCCAATTCGGTCGCTCGCCCACGCCCGTGTTCCTCGCCATGCCACGCCTATCCTCTGAATCCACGTTCCACTACCCCATGCGCCGCCACAAGCATGGGGGATTCGTCGTCTTCTCTCCTAGCCGCTGCTACAGCCTCGGTCGCCGGATCCGCCGCTGCTAGGCTTTCTCCACCGCTAGGGTTAGGGAACTGAGGGAGTTGAGCGAGAAGAGAGAGTGAGATACTGAGGGAGATGCCAGTCAATATCGATCAACACAACCTCCACATATGCCCATGACTGAAAAGGCAACATGGACATTTTTCCTGCCCGATCCCACATGTAAGAGCTGCCAAATGATCAAAACCAAACAGAATGGAGACGGAATGGTGTGTTGGACAAAAGAGTTTAGCATCATGGCACCAGGGTCTGTGTGAACTTTTTAGTGGCACGTAGGAATGGAGCATCTTTCATAATGGCACACAGGGAAAAGGCTCTACATTAGAGGATCTCGTTTCAAATGAAATATGTACTCCCTCTGTCCTAGAAAAAAGTCATTCTAGATTCAAATTTTGTTCCATAAAAAATCTCGCTGGACATCCTACACATAGGTATCGTACCACACGCAGCAGCTGTCCATGTCCACTATTCACTCGGGCAACGCCCCAGCCTTATCCCTTGGCTCCTACCGTCCAATAGAGCGTGGCCAGGAATTGAAAAAAGAGCCACTCTTCTGCTACTGCTTGTACTAGTAGTACTGTACTAGTACTTTTTACCTGATGTAATCATGGGATAGCAGGGGTATGCAAGTCCATAACCCATCTCCTTGGTACAAGCGCGTCTCTCCCAAACGACTGAATTTATGGGACAAAGGGAGTATATGTACATACGAGTTGTTTCACTCACAGTCATGACCAGTCTTCAACTATAAATTTGATAGCCCTTTTCTTGTCCTTGAGCCATTTCGAAACATTCTCTTTAGAATCGCCAGTCTCTTTGCAGATAACTTCTAGTGCAGCCGTAACATCATCGGGCACTTTGGTAGAACACCCGGCAATGTATATTGCAGCCTTGCCATAATATAATAGGTTCACCACTCTTTCACTCTCCTCTTTTATTTTGTCTTGTACATAGATTTTTTCAGGTTGATCCCTAGAGAAAGCAGCAAAGAAACCACCACCCTTTTTCGAGGATAGCACCTTGTGGTCCTGGGAATGATCTGACCATAAGTCCTTGTATAGAAAATCACCATCTTCATTTCTACAGCCAAAGAAGAACAGAACAGGAGCGGTTGTTTCTGCCGCCGCCTGTACAACCCTTTCCTCTACAAATGCGTGAAATGGCACGCATCCTGTTCCGGGTCCAATCAGCAGGAGAGGAGTTGATGGAAGTGGGCGAGGAAGGGATCCTTGGCGTATCCAACATGGTATAAGAGTATCTACATGTAAAGTACACCATGAGTTTGGGTTGATGGTTGTGTTGCTTGTGTGGATGGTTGAACATGAGGAAGACAATGCAACACAACAGACAAAGGTTTCCAAACTAAAAGAAACAATGCACACCTTTATTTGGATCGAGCTCTGCCAGCCATGTAGAGCAAAAACCATGTCGTCTCCTCAACAACAACAACAACAACAACAACAAAGCCTTTAAGTCCCAAACAAGTTGGGGTAGGCTGGAGTTGAAACCCAGCAGAAGCAATCATGGTTCAAGCACATGAATAGTTGTTTTCCAAGCACTCCTATCTAAGGCTAAGTCTTTGGGTATATTCTATCCTTTCAAGTCTCCTTTTATTACCTCTGCCCAAGTCAACTTCGGTCTTCCTCTGCCTCTCCTCATATTACTATCCTGGCTTAGGATTCCACTACGCACCGGTGTCTCTAGAGGTCTCTGTTGGACATGTCCAAACCATCTCAACCGGTGTTGGACAAACTTTTCTTCAATTGGTGCTACCCCTAATCTATCACGTATATCATCGTTCTGAACTCGATCCCTTCTTGTATGACCGCAAATCCAACGCAACATACACATTTCCGCGACACTTATCTGTTGAACATGTTGTCTTTTCGTAGGCCAACATTATGCACCATACAACATAGCAGGTCTAATCATCGTCCTATAAAAATTACCTTTTAGCTTCTGTGGTACCCTTTTGTCACATAGAACACCAGATGCTTGGCGCCACTTCATCCACCCTGCTTTGATCCTATGGCTAACATCTTCATCAATATCCCCGTCTCTCTGTAGCATTGATCCTAAATATCGAAAGGTATCCTTCCTAGGCACTACTTGACCTTTCAAACTAATATCTTTCTCCTTCTGAATAGTAGTGCCGAAGTCACATCTCATATACTCAGTTTTAGTTCTACTGAGTCTAAAACCTTTGGACTCTAAAGTTTCCCGCCATAACTCTAGTTTCTGATTCACTCCTGTCCGGCTTTCATCAACTAGCACTACATCGTCCGCGAAAAGCATACACCAAGGGATGTCCCCTTGTATGTCCCTTGTGACCTCATCTATCACTAAGGCAAATAGATAAGGGCTCAAAGCTGACCCTTGATGTAGTCCTATCCTAATCGGGAAGTCATCCATGTCTCCATCACTTGTTCGAACACTAGTCACAACATTGTTGTACATGTCCTTAATGAGCCTGACATACTTCGTTGGAACTTTATGTTTGTCCAAAGCCCACCACGTAACATTCCTTGATATTTTATCATAAGCCTTCTCCAAGTCAATAAAAACCATGTGTAGGCCCTTCTTCTTCTCCCTATACCGCTCCATAACTTGTCTTATTAAGAAAATGGCTTCCATGTTGACCTTCCGGGCATGAAACCAAATTGGTTCATAGAGACCCGTGTTATTGCTCTCAAGCGATGCTCAATAACTCCCTCCCATAGCTTCATAGTATGGCTCATCAACTTAATCCCCCGGTAATTAGTACAACTTTGAATATCCCCTTTAGTCTTGTAGATCGGTACCAATATACTTCTCCTCCACTCGTCAGGCATCTTGTTCGATCAAAAAATATGGTTGAACAGCTTGGTTAGCCATACCCTTTTGTCACATAGGATACCAAATGCTTAGCGCCACTTCATCCACCCTGCTTTGATTCTATGGCTAACATCTTCATCAATATCCCCGTCTCTCTATAGCATTGATCCTAAATATCGAAAGGTATCCTTCCTAGGCACTACTTGACCTTCCAAACTAATATCTTCCTTCTCCCAAGTAGTAGTGCCGAAGTCACATCTCATATACTCAGTTTTAGTTCTATTGAGTCTAAAACCTTTGGACTCCAAAGTCTCCCGCCATAACTCTAGTTTCTGATTCACTCCTGTCCGGCTTTCATCAACTAGCACTACATCATCCGTGAAAAGCATACACCAAGGGATGTCCCCTTGTATGTCCCTTGTGACCTCATCCATCACTAAGGCAAATAGATAAGGGCTCAAAGCTGACCCTTGATGTAGTCCTATCCTAATCGGGAAGTCATCCGTGTCTCCATCACTTGTTCGAACATTAGTCACAACATTGTTGTACATGTCCTTAATAAGCCCGACATACTTCATTGGGACTTTATGTTTGTCCAAAGCCCACCACGTAACATTCCTTGATATTTTATCATAAGCCTTCTCCAAGTTAATAAAAACCATGTGTAGGTCCTTCTTCTTCTCTCTATACCCTCCATAACTTGTCTTATTAAGAAAATGGCTTCCATGGTTGACCTTCAGGGCATAAAACCAAATTGGTTCATAGAGACCCGCGTTATTGCTCTCAAGCGATGCTCGATAACTCCCTCCCATAGCTTCATAGTATGGCTCATCAACTTAATTCCCCGGTAACTAGTACAACTTTGAATATCTCCTTTATTCTTATAGATCGGTACCAATATACTTCTCCACTTGTCAAGCATCTTGTTCAATCGAAAATATGGTTGAACAGCTTGGTTAGCCATACTATTGCTATGTCCCCGAGGCATCTCCACACCTCGATTGGGATACCATCCGGTCCCATCGCCTTACCTCCTTTTATCCTTTTCAACGCCTCTCTGACCTCAGATTCTTGGATTCTCCGCACAAAGCGTCTATTGGTGTCATCAAAAGAGTCATCCAACTGAAAGGTTGTGTCCGTATTCTCACCATTGAACAATTTGTCAAAATACTCTTGCCATCGATGTCGGATCTCATCCTCCTTCACCATGCCATCTCCTCTAACAATGAGAAAACAACGATACAATGCTAACAGTCAAGTGTATCTGATTTGGATGGGCCAATGGGGACGATGATATGGAAAAGGCTCTTTTCTTTAACGGAGGTGTTAGTTGCACCAACCATTCGAAAGGCATTTGCACCGAGGGAAAATCCTCCAATACCTATAAACAACACAAATCCATGTCACTATTGGCATGCTAACATATGTGTATGTACGGTAGGAAAATTGTTATGAAAATGTATGGTGAAGGCATTACTTCTAGAACAGTTTGGTTCTCCCTTTGATTATACTGGTAGAGATCCTTTCTTCCTTCGGGAGAAGCCAAACCCTTAAGTTTCCCCTTTTCTTCTTCATCTGTTGCAAAATGGCTCATGACCTACAAAACAACATTTGTTGTGTCAGCGACGAGGTGGTATATTAGTCATAGACATCAAGATATCAGAGCTACTGATAATGTATCAAACAACTGGAGAATATATGTATGAGATGAAGCATTCAGGGCAATCGAATTTTTCTCAAAGAAATATTGACGAGGTGAAGACGATGTGACATCCATTGTCAAAGAAACAAAGGTCTTTAGCTTGATGCAATCCATTGAACCGTTCACAAGTGAACATTTGGGAACTTTGACCCCGCCCTTTGCTCGAATCTGGGTTAAAAAAGATTGCATCTCTTTGGTTAGCTACTAGATAACTACAATAAGCTCACCAGATAAGAAGCACGATTACCTCTAGATATATCCCTTTTTAATGGACAAACCAAAGATCACTTGGGAAAAACATTATGGGTGTATTGACTAAACCATGATTAATTGCTTGCTAGTAAAGCAAAAAATATGTTATTTGTTTTTTCAAACAAATAATGTGCATACATATACTATTGTGGATACAAAATGTTGAGAAACAAAAGGAAAAAATATTTGGTGCAAACCACCTCTTGGAAACACGAAAACTCCATAGAAAAACATACCTATAATAAGTTACTAAAATTTTGAAACGGCGCACATTCATAGTGTATATATAGATGTACTTTATTGCAAAAGCAGAGACAAGACTCATTCTTGAAAATTTCATAAGAAAATGTCAAATTTCATGTGCTTGTGCATGACCAGACAAAATTCCTAGGAATTTGTCTTCTAGTACACGTGCAAATGAAATTTGTCATTTTGTATGAATTTTTACAAAACAAGTTTGCATCTCAACTTGTACGACAAAGTACATATGTGGATGCACTATGGATGTGCATCATTTCAAAAAAAAACTAAAAACTTATAATTATTGTTTCCTAAAGGTGGTTTCAACGAAGAGGTAGTTTGCGCAGACATTTTCCTTAAAAGTTGACAAAGAGGAAAAGAAACGTACGCATAAAAATAAGCTAAATCTGCAAGACAACAAAACAGACTAGCATACCGTTATGTAAGAATTTGGATCCAGGTTACATCATTTAATGAAAGCATCAATAGCTGATGGATCCTGACTCGGTAGAATTTCTAGAGCATCACCAACTTGATAGCTGATGGCCTAACATGATAACACGGATTTTCAATCTTGCTTGCAAGATGATTGTAAGTGAATGTTATCCAGCCAAAAGAGAACAAAGAACATACAGAGCATGGATCTTCAAACTCAAAGTGGCGAACATCTCTTTCAGAGATCTCCACAGTCAAACATTGATTTGTTACCTAAAGGTTAGCAGTATCATCAACAAGACAACATAAACTAAGCAAATAAAGATGGATATACTAAATTACAGTACGTCAGCACAACTGTTACACCATCAATCTATAGTGAAGAATTCCCACAATGAAACATTACTATCCCTGAGACCCTGACCTGTTGTTTGTTACAGGGGTACAACCCCAACTATTCTTCAGTATTTTTACTCAGTCAAAGCTATTATTTAGCTTTTTTTGCTAGAAACTGTAGGGCGGGGGAAGTCCCCACAGGGAGAGCAATTTTTCATTTATATAGATCAAAAGGCAGCTCACGATACATACATAGCAAAAAAGGAAGGAAAAACACATGATTCTAGGGAGTATAGTAAATCCAAATTAGTTAAGAATCAATCCACAAGTTTAACTCATCTTGTGCAGGGCCAATCATCCTAAAACTCTGTAGCATGACAACATTCTTGAAGCACTATTTTCGCTCTGCCAACCTTGGAATTTTGACCAAGCCCTATGTTTTTAGGTGTTCTAGGCAGCATTGACAAAAGACTCATGTTGGTGTTTCGAACAAACACCGGCTAGTAAAATTATAATTGTTGCGCATTAGGCCCAGATGGTGCACTAAAGGACACAAGGTTTATACTGGTTCGGGCTGAATGTCCCTACGTCCAGTCTGCTGCTGCTCGTGTTATCAGTGCCAAAAAGGGTTCGTTGTAGGGGGTACAAACGGTCGAGAGAGGGAAAGGTCCTAAGTCTCTGATGGAATGGTCGGAAGGACGCCAAGAGCTCGGTCGCTGCTTGGCTATATGCGTGATGTGTTGTGTGTGTTGAACTGATCCCCCTTTCGTGGGGTGTCCTGCCCTCCCTTTTATAGACCAAGGGGGAGCAGGGGGTATACAGATGGGCAAAAGAGAAAAAAGCCTACGGTAGTGGTCACCCTTCGGAGGTTCCAAGCTTTTCTTTTCCCTTGAGCCTGTTCCACTATCATGGTAGATCATGGTAGGGATAGCACGTCCACTGACCCTGATAGGACCATGCCCTGGCCTTGCTTCAGCGAGTGGTTACGTCCCGTCCTCCCCCGGCAGACGGTGCAGGGTGTCAGGGTGCCGAGCCATGACACTGTAGGGGGTAGACGGGAAAATGACTACTCGCATATTACTATAGATGATGTGAGTTTTTCCTTGGATTGTAGCGGTTGCCGTATGCCTGTGTTAGTATCCGCGCCCGAGGGCTGAAGGCGGCGCCTACTACACTGTGCGACAAAAGTCGGCGCCTACAACACTATTCGGGCACTGTTATGTCGAAAAGGGCTTAAAGCATCCGTCCCATCGTATTCTGACAGTACCTTCCTGCGAGCGCGTAGGGCATGGCCCTCGACGCTGTGGTTGACTCAAATGTCCTATCGTACACTGTGCTCATCTTTATGAAGGATCAGGGTGTAGTCGTCGGGCGAGGCGGGGCTAGCCCTCAGTCGACGGGCGAGGTCGAGCCCACCCTCGGGCGTCGGGCGAGGCGGAGTCTAACCCTTAGCCGTCGGGCGAGGCAGAGCCTGCCCCCGGACATCGAACGAGGCGGAGTCCGCCTTTAGCCATTGGCGAGGTGGAGCCTAGCCCTCGGACGTCGGGCGAGGCGAAGCCCACCCTTAGCCATTGGGCGAGACGAAGCCTAGTCCTCGGGGGTCGGGCGAGGTGGAGCCCGCCCTCGGACGTCAGACAAGGAGGAGTCTAGCCCTTAGCCATCGAGTGAGGTGGAGCCCACCCTTAGCCATCGGGCGAGACGGAGCCTAGTCCTCGGGGGTCGGGTGAGGCGAAGCCCGCCCTCAGACATCGGATGAGGCGGAGTCTAGCCCTCGGTGGTCGAGCGAGGCGGAACCAATCTTTCGTCATTTGGGCAAGAAGCGCAGTAGTGTTCTTGTTTGACCGGAAGTGTCAACGTTCGATGGTTATTAGTTCCATCTCATTGGGTACCCTGGTATTAGGTCCCCGACAATAGCCCCCAAGCCCCCGGGTGATTCGGACAGAATCGCCCAGGGGGTGTTTTGACCTGCCAGAGTTAATTCGCCAGAGGGTGCGCGCGAGCGCACCCGATGGGTGTAGGCCCCAAGCCCCCGGGTGATTTGGGCAGAATCGCCCAGGGGGGTATTTCCATTCACTAGAGGGTGCGCGCGAGCGCACCCATCGGGTGTAGCCCCTGAGCCCCCGGGTGATTCGGGCAGAATCGCCTGGGGGTAATTTCGAACCCTTCGCGGGTAGGGCTGTGAGATTCGATTTTTGTCAACTGCATAGTTTTAAGGGAACCCTGGTATCCTGTTCACGGGGATTTCATCCAGGGTCAGCCTGGCTAGGGCTCGACTGCGGGTCGAGGCCCCACTGATGCTCGTTTTCCTGAGTCCTGGTTGCTTGTGGGCCCATCCCTTGTTGGGACGGCCGTCGAGACTGTCGGGCCGGCCCTTGGACTTTTTGGGCCCAAACAGGCTGGAGAAGAAACTTTTTGACCCGTATCCCCTCTGTGGGAAAAGAGTCCGATCCGCTTAGGAAGGCGAACCATCCAGCACGATTTTGGTTTGAAAGGATATGGATCGTGGGTGCGTATCCCGCGACGTGACGCGGCGGTGTGTCATGGTAGGCTCGGAGATCGAGGCGGACGGTTGCTCTTCTCGCATCCGTTGCCCCTATAAAACCACGGGGTTCGCCCCCAGGGTTCTGTACTTCGCCTCCTTGCCTTCGCATCTACAGCCTCCGCTGCCAATCGCCTGAGCCTCCCGCACCCGTATTACTGCCGCCGTCAAGCTCGCATCCGCATCGCCGCCGCTGTCGAGCTCGCGGCCATCTTCTTTCCCGCCGTTTCAATGGAGCCGTGGTGTAGATCCAACATTACCCCTCAGCGCCTGGAGGGCCTCGTCCGTCATGGCCTCCTCTGCCCGTTGTCCACCGTCGAGGAGTGGCGGCTGCCTAGTGATGAGGACAAGCCATCGCTGCTCGAAGGGTATGTCGTGTCATTCGAACTCTTCCACGAGCGGGGATTCACTGTACCTACTCATAAGTTTCTTCGGGGGCTGTTGGAGTACTACCAAGTGGAGTTGCAACACCTTAATCCCAATAGGATCCAGCATATTGTGGTGTTCGTCGCCCTGTGTGAGGGGTTCCTGGGGATTAGTCCCCACTTCGATCTGTGGCGGCACTTTTTTGCTGTCAACCTGTCGAAGAAGCGGGTAGGGAAGCAAGAGCTGAGCATGTTGATGGGATGTGCCAGCATTCATCTATGCAACAACCGGGCGAACGACTACCCGTTGATGTGTCTATCGACCTCCAACAAGGGGTGGCATTCGCAGTGGTTTTACATCAAGGACGACGTGGTCGCCCCCTTGCCGCTATACTCCGGGCGCCTTATTGAAGAGGTCCTGGGGTTGTGGAAGTGGGGTGTCTCGTACAATGATAAGAAGAGGATCAAGAACCATCTTGTGGCCCTCCAAATTCTGAAGGATAGGGGTGTGAAGGGATCGGGGATCATCGACGCCTACCACACACGGAGGGTGGCGTCGCTGATGAGCCGCGCACTCTCCCTGTACCTGATGGCGCCCGGGGCATTGTCTGAAGGAGGCGATGGAGCCTTTGAAGGACACCGCCGGTGTTGTCCTTGACTTCGTATATCCGGTGCCGGGACATCCTCCAATGTGGCCGGAACCAAGGTTCGTCGATTTCATAAGTTGCCCTTTCCCGTGCCTTCTCTTTACTTGAATTTCTGACCCCTTGATGCTGACCTCGGGATAGCGGGACCAGCCGAAGAGACTTGTCCTCGGGGATAGCCCGGCTTCGCTGCCGAAGGACCGAATCCTAGCGGCAGTGAATTGCATCGTGACCGAGTGAGATAAGAGGACAAGGGAGCTCAAGAAGAAGGAGATGATACAGAAGCAGCAAGCACGAGATTGAGGAGAGGAGACAGGCAGTGACGACGATGACGATGAGTTTGATGAGGTAGCAGCCAACGTGGATTGGGATGTCCTAGAGGGCGAGGATTCACTGATAGGCACCCAATTGTCCACGCAGGGACCCTTCACGTTCCACATGGGGGGAAGTGAGTCCATGAGGCCGGCGGAGCCGGGCCCATCCTTGGGTCCGGTGGGAGCCGGTGGATCCGCCGCCACACCCGGGGTGCCGGCGGAGGATCGGTGGATGGGAGGAGGCGATTTGCCGTCGCCCCCGAGGTGCTGATGGAGGGGGCGGCTCTGCTGCCGTGCCCCACGAGCTGATGGGGGCGGGTGGATCTACTGCCATGCCCGAGGTGCTGATGGAGGGGGGCGGCTCCGTCGCCGTGCCCTTGGAGACAAGGGAGACAAGCCCCCCTACCTGGGAGCAGGGGGCAGGCTCAAAACGGTCCCGCCCAGACAAGTTGGAGCAGGGGTCCGGGGGTTCATCACCAAAACATTCCTGCCACCCAAAGGCGCCAGAGTAGGTCACCGATTCCCCTGATTTCCCTCCCTTTTTTATTTTTCTGTTTTGACCTTATGCCTTTTACCTCTTGCAGATTCTTGCGACAGGGCCGCTCCCTGGGCCTAGCGCCCAAGAAGAGCCTTGCCCTTCAGGTAGGACGGACACCATTGCCTGACATCACTCCTGTTTCAAGCAGGAGCGGCGCTGATGTTGCGGCCTCGTTGGCCAATCTAGCGTCGCCTACGGTGGCACCCATGCCCTCGGTGGTTGCCGAGCAAGCAGCGGTGGAGGTGACTCCGCCATCTACGTCAGAGCGAACAGAGCTACCGCCTGTGCTGGTGGCGTCGTCCGTGGTGGGCGTGGCACCTCAAGCCGAGGGTCCGGCGTCGCTAGTGGAGGTGGCCGTGACCGCGCCATGCCAGGAGCAGCCGGATGCAGCCACGGTGGTGTCTGAGGGGGCAGCAGAATCCGCGCTTCTGATGGCCCAAGCGACGGTGCCCGTTGCGGGCCAGACGGAGGAGGACACGGTCGGAGGGTCCCAATCCTGACAAGCCAGACGCAGCCGCGGTGGCGTCTGAGAAAGCAGCGCAATCTGTGCCACCAGACGCCTAGGCAGAGGTGACCGTGACCGTGGCAAGCCCGGCGCCGCTGGATGTAGCCACGGTGGCGTCCGAGGGGATGGCGTAATCCGTGCCCTCGGTGGCCCTGGCTACAGCACCCGAGGTGAGCCAGACAGAGGAGGACATAGCCAAAGGGTCTCCGGGCATCGTGGCAGTGGTGGAGAGGACCAGCGGGGGGTTGCCCTCGACCCTAGTGCCGGGGGGTAGCCGCTGGCCCGTGCGGGGTGAGTCACCGCTCCACTGGATGGATCCCCAAGACCCAACGTCGACTCTCTTCTCGCTCGATGATGCTACCAAGAGCATAGAGCAGGGGAGTCTTGACGAAGGTATCTCGGTGATGATGGGTGTCCTGGATCAGGCCCGGGTTGTCCTACGCGACGTCATCATTCCCAATGGTCGGGTATCCGCTTGATCTTTTGTCTCGCTTTCTTCTTGTCTTCATGTATTTTTGTATTTTTGACACTAGTCTTCTTTTTAGTCCCTCATCACTCGTAGCTGGGAGAAATCCCGGTTCCTCCATGAGCAGAAGGTGGAATGGGACCGCCTTACCGAGGAGGCCTGGCTGCGTAGAGATTTGAGCGCATAGCTCGCCGCCGCCCAGTAGCGGGAAACCGAGGCGCGTCGGGACATAGAGGAGATGCATGGGATGTTTGAGGATCTGTTGGCGAGGGTGAAGCAGGACGAGGAGGTGGCCTCCAGGATCTGAAAGGAGCGGGATGAGCTGCTCTAGAAGGATGCTGAGGCCAGTCAGCGGGCCATTGAGGTCCTGGCTGAGCTAGAGATGGAGCGGGATCTCAGGCTAAAAGCCGAGGATAGGTCCATGGCCCTGTAGCAGAGGGCGAACTAGGATGCCGAAGTGATCGCCCGGCTGCGTAGGGAGCAGGATGAGCTGTGACGGACCAAAGAAAGACTTCGCTCAGAGTGCAGCATGGCTCATGAGGAGCGCGACCGAGCCGTCCGAGAGCGTGACAAGGCGCGTCAGGAGGCCAGGACCCTCGGGTGGATCTTGGAGACGCGGTGGCCCAAAGGCTGGAGGCAGAGGAAATTTCTACCGGGCTGGGCATGGAACTCGCCAAGGTGCGGAGGATTCTTTAGGTCGAAAGCGATCAGCACGATCTCCTGTGCTCCACCATCATGGTGGTCTGCGATGACCTACAGTTGGCATAAGAGGAGGGGACCAGCTCCCTTACGACTCGTGCCGCTGGTATCACGGCGCGGGTTGGCCTGCTTGAGGAGGACGCCTTTCACGCCGGGATCACCCAAGCCTTCACTATTGCCTGTTCTCATTATGATCAGGAGATCAACTTGGAGGTAATGAGCCTCGGCTTCATGCCTGGCTATGAAGACTCTGAGCTGGATGAGATTGAGAAGGCGGTGACTCCCCTTGCACGGAACCTGACGAACAGGCTGAAAGACATGGGTCTCCCTTCGAGGAAGTAGTTAGTTGAATAAGTTTGATAAACATTTGTCTATAATATGTGGACAAGTGTTGGTACTTTCATGTTCGAAAATAGATTCGTGACTTTGTTTCGCAATTTCGTTTTGTTTGTTTGATCTTACCTTCTTCCCTTTTTGCAATGAAAAAAGATTTATGCGATCCGACCTTTTCGTTCGTTAAGACTATAGGGCCTGAGGTGTTTAGGGGAAATTTTGATTGTGCTGGTGAGCAAAATTACCGTAGGTGTCTGGGCATAGGCTTTTTGCTATATTACCGGGCACGCTCGTTCGTCTGTTCCCACAATCCTTGCCACCAAATTTAACGCGAGGAAGAGGTGTTACGCATCGTCTGTTTCAAAAAAAGGAGGTATTCATACCTTTATCAGCCCCTGAGTGAGATCCGACCCATTGCGGTTGCTGGGGCCGGATGTTACTGGAGACCAGAGCGAGGGTAGTGAACTTACTCTTGTATTTGCACGTACCCCTTGCTTAGGATTTTTGCGATCGCTGCGTGACCGTGCGTTTGGTCTTATCGCTGGCCCGGCCTTCCCCGAGCCCCCGCACATGGTGGGAATTCGGTCAAGGACTGGCTCGCTTTGTGACCGTCTCCCCGTCCATGGTTTTTCACGACCAGAGGGGTCGAGGCGATGTCGCTTGCCTCGATGGCTCGAGTGACATGCCTGATGAGCTCGCTAACGGGGATGTTCGAATGGAATCCAATCCCGCTACTTTGCGACAGGGTCGACAAAGTCCTCGGGCGGTGTTCCGTTGCTCCTTGACCTGCCTTCCAACAGATTCCCCCTTAATGGGGACTCTATGGGCTCGGCAAGAGGGTGGATTGAACTTAGAAGGTTGAGATGACCCTTCCCGCCTCAATGCAGGTTGGGCAAAGGCCGTAGAGGCTCATCTGTGTTTTTCTCCCCTGGCTCTTATTGGACGTGAGGTGGCCTTAGACCCTTTGTGGGTTAGCCTTCGAACCTCGGTCTCTCGATCTTGGATCGAGCGTCTGGAGCTCCCGAGCCCCTTAGGGTCTGATAGGGGTCGGCCGTGTTTCGCGCGTCACCCTATCCTCGATTTCTGTAACCGAAGGGGCTGAGTTGACGACACTTGCCTCGATGGCTCGAGTGTCATGCTCAATGAGCTCGCTAACGGGTATGTTTGTGTGGAATCCGGGTTCATCATTCGTTGATGGGGTCGGGAGAGCCCTCATGTGGCATTCCACTACTTCTTAACCCGCCTCCTGGCAGATGCCCGAGCCGTTCAGTAGGCTCAGGTGGCCCGTTGGCCTCTCCTCGATGGAGATTCAGTGGGTTTGGCTCGGGGTTAGAATAGAACGAGAAAGGTCGAGATGTCCTTGTCCACTTCTGAGCGGGGTCGGGTAAGGCCGCTGGGGCTCATCTCGGTTTTTCTCCCCTAGCTCTGTTTGATGCGAGGCGGCCTCGAGCCCTTTGCGGGTCGGCCTTCGAACCTCGGTCAGTCGCCGCTCATATTGAATGAGGTGGCTGCCGCTTCGTGATGCGACACGAAGCATTGAGATGCAGCGATTTGCATATGCAACGTTTGGATGACGGGATTAATGTGCGATTTAATTGAAATGAAAGCGGGGGTTGGTAACGTTACCTCGGTGGCATGAGCGATGAGAAGCTCTTATCGGACATGTCCGTGCGGGGTTTGAGTTCGACGTTTGCGATGGGGCCGGCGTGACCTGCATGAGCATCGCGATTTTTTGTTTCTATCTCTCGATGGCGATTCGAACCGTTCGATTGACTTTTAAGCGACCTGACGGCTTATCCTTGAAGGAGATTCTACAGGCGGACCCTCCAAACCCTTCTCAATAAGGTGGATGCAAAAACTTGGGGTACGGGGAACTATGAATTCGATTATGCTGGTGAACAAAAACACCGTAGCCACCGGGGCGTAGGGTCTAGCGGTTCGTCTAGTTTTACTCAAAGTTTTACACCCACACCCCGCGTCTCTAGTTTTTAAACGTAAGGAGGGGTCATGCGATGAGGATGTCTAAACAAATAGACAACCTCGAAAGAAAAGCTAATCGAGCTAAAGTTCGCCGAGTGGTGGTACCAAGGGCTAAGCCAGGCTTTGCTTATAAAGGTGGAGCGCTTAGTGGTCCTAGCGCGGTTCACCAGGGTTCCTGCGCGGGGTCATTACGAATGAATCGACCAAATTCCCGCGCATTTGAGGCGAGCGACGTGTGATGCCATTACTGACTAGTATGACTGTAGGGCAAGGGTCCGACAAGAGCGCAGAAAAGAGGTACGGGGAGAAGTGGGTCACGATAGGCGTGAACCACAGGCGAACGTGAAACACGAAGCCACAGTGCAGACCTAACTCAGGAACAGGAATGAGTCAATCGTGCATAATACGACACGCGCGACACCTATGTATGGTGTATCTGTGTGCAATACGGCACTACAATGCACAAACACGATATGCATGAATGCACGTCCTATACATCCTTTCACTGTTGCCAACATATAGGGCAACCGTTCTCAAATTTTTGGCACAGCGTTCTCTCCCTGTAGCTAATCGATACTATCGAACTATGCTCGGGGTTAGTGTACCTGCAGAAAACTTAATGAATCCTATCTAAGTCAGCAGAGTGCCATCTATCCTGGATAGATAACCATAGTAATAGGGCTACTTATATAACTTCGCATACAAACGTCCTAACTTTTTGAAAAAATGGGTTGTCAAATTTTAGTTTAGAAAAGGTTTTTGAAGCCTTATTTCCTCATTTGCGCTCTGATACCACCTGTGGTAGAACCGCCTAATC
Source organism: Miscanthus lutarioriparius (assembly GCA_904845875.1). NCBI lineage: Eukaryota > Viridiplantae > Streptophyta > Magnoliopsida > Poales > Poaceae > Miscanthus > Miscanthus lutarioriparius. The sequence goes on from CAJGYO010000002.1 coordinate 139,891,638, forward strand.
TAATGCCTCACAGGAGCGCTCGTCTTCTATTAGACACTAAGCACCCAAAGGAGAACACTAAATTACTCGGTTTCGTCGGGCACACCCCAGGGGAGAACCCGAAAATCCACATTTTTGCCATTAGGATCACAAATGAGAGAATAAAGCTTACATCATTCTGAACCATTTCTTACATCACTTTTAATACAACATTAGAGTATAATATTTATTAATATAACAGCGGAATGAAATCATATTATCAGAGTTATGAACAATTTAATTGAACAGCGGAATATAAACATGTGATCAGAATTACAGCGGAAATGAATATCTAATCATGACATGATAAAGTATTGATATATAAACTATGACAACAGATTATGAAACTTTCATTTATAAAAGCATTTGGTGAGAGTTATAAATAACAACTACGATCGCAGCGTAAGAAATCCTCACTGAGCCCACCAAGAGGTATCTACACACAAGGGTCAGCTCTAGCCTCCACCTGTCACCTGCAACAGGGGAATAAAACCCTGAGTACTCAATTGTACTCAGCAAGACTTACCCGATAGGAGGAAAGAAAAGACTCCAAGGATATGCCAGGCTATCTAGCTTGTGGGTTTATTGTATTTGCAGGAAGCATTACTAAGCATGCGTCCTTATATTCGATTTTTATTAATGGCCACGTTGGTTCATTAACTAAATATTATATGTAAGCACCTGTACTACTTTCAAGCAGGTGGTAAGCAATCAGAGTTCTTTTTTCCATTCCATCTTTCAATTCTTACTACGATGCTAGTTCTAATGACGACCGTACTTGGCTATATATACACGTTGTCGGATAAGATGTTATTTCCCAACAATATTTTAGTTATACAATCCCAAGTTGTTTCTTTATTTTATTCTATCCATTTAACCTTTATTCGGAATAGGGCATCACTATCTATTTAGCAAACTAATTATTCCGGAGCTACAAAAATTACAGTGAGTACCTAATATTGCTAGGAGCCTACTGTAAAGATTTCAGATCCAATCCTATTACCAATTTATTACGGAGATTCCTACAAGTTTATCTTTTACAATATTAGTACCTTAAGTTAATTATATAACTTCCAAGAATATTATCAAACTATGTGAACAAAGTATACTAGTAAGTAGATCATGACTTTAAGAACTCAACAAAACTGGTTTAGCATTTTTCTGATTTTTCTATATTTTATTATGAACTTCTAAGTATTTAGACATTTACTGAAATTAACAAAACACCGAAAAAAGGTAAAAGGGTCCTTGGGCCCGAAGCAGCCCAGCTCGCCTAGACCAGCGCCCACGGCAGCCCAAGCGGGGCAGGCGCGCCCAACGTGGAACAACCGACGGCCTAGGCGTGGGTAAAGGCACGGACGGCCCAGGCATAGTGGCCATTCCAGCAGCACGGTTCGGCCCACGACGCGCGCTGGCGCGAGCGGCCCAGCCACGGCGGCCACAGGCCGGCCCAGGCGCGCGAGCAGCACACGACCCAGCGGGGAGGCAGCAGCCCAACCAGGCGCGGCCATAGCGCGGGTGGCCCAGGCGCGGCAGCCAGGAGCAGGCCAGCCCAGCAAGCCGGCCCAACACGGTTAGGGCACGGTGACGACGACATATATGCGAAACGACCCCTATGCTTTTCTCGATTCGACCCTAGGTCCATAGTATTGTTCAAATGGGTCATGTATTTAGCAGTATGCACCATGTACAACACTTTGGCTTGGATTCTTACCCTTCCTTCATCCTCAAACACAGAGCACATGCAGGAGAGCACCGACCAGCGGGAATGGCGCATCAGCGGCGCGCGTGCATGGGGGAGGAAGGGGTGCGCAGCTCGGGGTAAGGCGGTGGCGCTGCGGCGCCGGCAGGGCGGCTCTGTGCGATAGGCTGGTCGGCTCGAACGAGCAGCATGCGCTTGCGGTGGCAGGGGCGAACCGGCTCGGCAGCGGGGCGCTCCGGAGCGCGGCATGGAGGTGGAGACGCGCAAGGTGCCGTTGAGCTACGGCGCGCAAAGACAACGAGGGCGCATCGGGTCCAGCGCGGCCGTGGGACACGCGTGCTCGCGTGCGTACGCGAAGACCGGGCAAGGTGCTGCTGGCACGAGTAGCTGGGATGCGGCCGCGCCGACGTGCAAGACGCGCGCAAGCAATTCAAGGAGAAGCAGTGGAAAAGGGGAAAAGCAAGAACTGGGACTCGGTGCTCTTGCGTGTGGGCGAGAGGGCACCACTTCATAGACACAACATGGGGGACAGGGAAGGACGGCACCACATGACCGACAGTGGCTTGCCTGAGCGAACACGCCCGAGCACATGGTCCGGTCGGCGAAGGACTGGGCGATATAGCAACGATGCTCGGCTTCACGGCAAGAACAACGAACTTGATTTGAGAGAAATAAATGAGCAACAGAGCTGGATGGCTTGGCGCAGCGTGGTCAGCAGGACATGATGGTTGGCATGGACAAGACCACAGCTGCAGAGATAAGGTAGGCAAGGACAAGACCCAGGCAGCAGAGGCAAGAATGAGACGACTCTGCTTGGCTGAACGCTGAGGCAGACAGAGGCACTGATTGCTGCGGAACGATGCGACGGAGCAGTCAGATACAAGCAAGGCAAGCCACCAAAAATAGAAACAGAGGAAACAAGAGTGTTAGATCAACTTTCGTCACTGCAGGAGCAACGCAGAGATAAGGAAGAGGCAGACAAATAGAGGCATTGAAAAGCAGACGCGCGAGATAGAGCGGGGAAAAGAAAAAGAACTTGCTGTTGCCAGAATGCTCGGTGCGACTGCCGCTCACATAAAAATATCGGACGCGATAGCTCATACTCGTACCAAGCCATGGAACAAAATATTAAAGTGTTATGTGTTTATTTTATGCAAAACAAATCGCCACAAACCGCGCTTTAAAATGTACCTTCCAATTTTTACCGTTGACGCAAAAAACTAGTTTTTAAATTTTAAAAATCCGGAAAAAATCGTTTCGGTAATTTTTCTTCGGCCTAAATCGTGGTGCTAAACAAGCTCGTAACACCAGGGGTGTTACATTGTCTTACCTAGGTCGTCTGATCGACCTAGGAGGCCCATTGGGCCCCCTTGGGCGGGGGTTCCGTCGTTTTATGGTCCTGCCCGGGGAAGCGGAGAGTCACCTACATGCGGGTGCGCCCCGGTCCTCACGCCCGGCGCGTGGTGGTGGTGGGCCATGCCCAGGCAACGTTCTCTTTGACCAGGCGACGTCTGATCAACCAGGGTGCGTCCTGTCGGTCTAGGCGCGTCCCCTCGGATTCCTGTTAGCATTGATTTCCCATCTGCATTGAATAGGGGAAGGCAAAGAGTTTTTCGTCCCAACCTTTCACCTTTCCTCAGCCGCTGCACCTCTTCCTTAAATAGGGAGGGGGAGGGCAGTTCTCATCCCACTCCTTCGCCAGCCTCTGAGCCACCACCTCTTCTCCTTCCTTTCCACCGAATGCGTTCGTGCGTCGCAGCGGTTCCTAAGTGAGAAAGGGTAATGTCAGGGAGAGAAAAACTCACAGATCCGCTCGTGAATCCAGAGCATGATGTCGAGCTGGAGGTCATCCAACGTAGATGAGATGGTGCGGGCCGCCTTTGCTGAGAAGCGGCCACTGCCACCGGGAGGAGGGGCACTGGAGGGTGCCGAGCATCGTCGGCTTTGTCGTCGTTCGTTGTGGCCTTTGTTTGGCGGGAGATGCCCCCACCCAGACACCGTTGTTAGGGTTGCGGCTGATGACGATGGCGCAGTCCCTAGACGCCCCGGCCGAGGCGCCGTGGTCGGGGTTGCGGCTGATCACGATGGCGCAGTCCCTAGATGCCCCAGCGGAGGCGCCGTTGTCGGGGTTGCGGCTGATGACGATGGCGCAGTCCTTGGACGCTCCGGGGGAGGTGCCGTTGTTGGGGTTGCGGCTGATCACGATGGCGTAGTCCCTGGATGCCCCTGGGAGGGCACCACAGTCACCGACGTGGTGCTCAACGTTGTAGATGATGGTGCCTTCAAGGATCCCGTGGAGCAGTAGGACGTCGCCGATGGAGAGCGTGGCGCGGCGACCGTAGCAGTACTCGTAGTAGAGCTGGTCAGAGACTGTAATTGAATAAGTTTAAGGGGGAGCCCCCGAGTGAACAGTCCTTTGTATTTATGAGTACATTAGTCCTTTTCATGATGAAATCACTTTGTAAGCAATGAATTTTGTGCGAAAAAGTGAATACGTTTTCAACTTTTGCAACGGCAAACAATCTTTTGGTTTTTTCTCCCTCTTTTTGTAAAAGAGGTTTTGGTGCCTTCTGACCCTTCTCATAGTTAAAGTCGCAAAAAACTGGGAGTGCGGGTGAGCCAATTCTGATTATGCCGGTGAGCAAGGAGGCCGTAGCCACTGGGGCATGGGCTTCCCGCAGTCCTACCAGTTACGCTCAGATTTTGTTTCCTGAAATTCTAGCCTTTAGGACTTGTCATGAGAAAAGAGGGAAGACTTAGAGAATGTTTGCAAAGATAACACAGAGAGTGTTCTGTTAGATAAATGTACTTATATCGGCCCCCGAGTGGGGTCCGACCCCTCACAATTTGCAGGGGTCAGAGGTCGCTAAAGATCGAGGATTTCTGAAAATAAAACTGATAAGAAAAAGTATGTGATTATTTAAGGGTAAAAACGACATAGCTGCTCAATGTTCTAGGCGTTGGTGAAGACCTCGCCGTCAATGGTTTTCAACTTGTAGGCGTCTGGCCAGAGTACTTCTGCGACGACGTATGGCCCCTCCCAGGGTGGGGAGAGCTTGTGGCGGTCCTTGTTGCTCTACACGAGGTAGAGAACAAGGTCCCCGATGTTGAAGGCTCGGTCCCACACCAATCGGCCGTGGTACCATCACAACGCCTGCTGGTACTTGGCCGAACGGAGGAGGGCGATGTCACGGGCTTCATCTAGTTGGTCCATGGCGTCTTCATGGGATGCCTCGGCTCCCTGTTCGTCGTACGCTCTGATTCTTGGCGCTCCATAGTCGAGGTCCGTCGGGAGGATGGCCTCGGAACCATAGACCATGAAGAAAGGCGTGTAGCCGGTGGCCCGGCTGGGAGTTGTCCTCAGACTCCAGAGCACCGCAGGGAGCTCGGTGACCCAGCGTGCACCAAATTTGTTCAACCGATTGAAGATCCTGGGCTTGAGGCCCTATAGGAGCGTGCTGTTTGCGCGCTCGACCTGCCTATTCATTTGGGGGTGCGCGACGACGGCCCAATCGACCTGGATGTGTTGTTCATCGCAGAATCGAATGAACTTCTTGCCGGTGAACTGCGTGCTGTTGTCTATGATGATGGAGTTTGGTACTCCAAAGCGATGGATGATGTCGAGGAAGAATAGCATAGCTTGCTCGAACTTGATCACGAAGACCGGTCGAGCTTCGATCCATTTTGTAAACTTGTCTACGATGACAAGCAAGTGGGTGAAGCCTCCGGGTGCCTTTTTGAGAGGCCCAACCAGGTCGAGCCCCCAGACCACAAAGGGCCACGTGATGGGGATCATCTGGAATGCCTAGGCTAGGAGGTGAGTCTGCCGAGCATAGTACTGACACCCTTCGTAGGTGCGTACGATTTGCTCGGCGTCAGCTACTACAGTGGGCTAGTAGAAGCCCTGTTGGAATGCGTTTCCAACCAAGGTTCTCAGTGCGGCATGGTGACCATAGACCCCATCGTGGATGTCGCTCAGCAGAAGTCTTCCCTATTCGATGGGGATACAGAGCTGCAGGATCCCAGTGTGGCTCCGTTTGTAGAGTTCACCCTCTACAAGAACGAAGGATTTAGCGTGATGTGCGAGCCGTCGAGCCTTTTGTCTTGTCCGTCGACAACGTGTCGTGGAGGAGGTAGTCGAGGTAGAGTGTTCTCCAGTCGTCTAGAGGGTCGGGCTCTATTGTCGGATCCTCTTCAAGCTCCATAACATCGGGACCGGGCAGAGCCGTCGGTTGGCCAGCCCCCGGGGCTAGATCAGATGGCCCATTGTCGACCCGCTCTGACCCTTTGTAGCACACCAAGGGTTTGTGTTGGTCGCTGGCAAAGACACCCGTTAGCACCAGTTCTGGACCGAACACCACCTTCGCAAGTGCGTCGGCCGCCTCGTTGAGGCGCCTTGGGATGTGATTGAGTTCGAGGCCATCGAACTTGTCCTCCAGCCGTCGGACTTCTTGGCAGTACGCAGCCAACTTGGCGTTGTGGCAGCTTGAGTCCTTCATGACTTGGTTAATGACTAGCTAAGAGTCATCCCGAATGCCAAGGCGTCGGATGCCCAACTCGATGGCGAGGCATCGTATTCGGCCACATTATTTGATGAGGGGAAGTGGAGCCAAACCATGTACCTCATGCGGACCTCGAGGGGTGGTACGAAGACCAGCCCCATGCCAGTGCCCTTTTTCATTAGTGATCCGTCGAAGTACATCGTCCAGTACTCTTGATCGACAACCACCGGTGGTGTTTGGACCTCGGTCCATTCGACGATGAAGTCAGCCAATACCTATGATTTGATCGTCGTTCGGGAGGCATATGTGATGCCTTGATCCATCAGCTCGAGTGCCCACTTTGTAGTTCTTCCCATGGCGTCCTAGCTTCGGACGACCTCACTGAGGGGGAAAGATGTCACAACCGTCATGGGATGTGACTCGAAGTAGTGGCGCAGCTTCCTCTTGGTGATGAGAATGGTGTAAAGGAGCTTCTGGATTTGGGAGTAGCAGGTTTTGAAGTCAGATAGTACCTCGCTGATGAAGTAGACAGGGCGCTGCACCTTGAGGGTGTGCCCCTCTTCCTCCCGCTCTACTACTAGGGCGGTGCTGACAACTTGCGTGGTGCCGCTATGTATAGCAGGAGGGATTCTCCATCGCTTGGAGGAACTAGGATCGGGGGCCTTGTCAAAAGTAGTTTGACCATGTCAAGCGCCTCCTGGGCCTCGGATGTCCACTCGAAGTGGTCGGCTTTCTTCAGGAGCCGATAAAGGGGGAGTCCTCATTTGTCGAGGCGCGAGATGAATCGGCTGAGGGTGGTGAGGCACCCTGTGATTCGTTGAACCCCCTTTATGTTCTAAATCGGGCCCATCCTTGCGATGGATGAGATTTTCTCTGGGTTGGCTTCGATGCCACGCTCGGAGACGATGAAGCCGAGCAGCATACCCCTCGGGACCTCGAAAACACATTTCTCGGGATTGAGTTGATGCCATTCGCCCGGAGTTTCGCAAAGATTTGCTCAAGATCGGCAACGAGATGGTCAGTCCGTTTGGACTTAACTACGATGTCGTCAACGTAGGCCTCAACGGTCCACCCGATGAGGTCCCCAAAGCATCTAAGCATACATCACTGGTACGTTGCCCCAGCATTCTTCAGACCGAATGGCATTGAAACATAGTAGAACGATCCGAAGGGGGTGATGAAAGACGTCGTGAGTTGGTCAAACTCTTTCATCGCGATTTGATGGTAGCCGGAGTACGCATCAAGGAAGCAGAGGGTTTCGCACCCTGAGGTAGAGTCGACTATTTGGTCTATGCGTGGCAAAGGAAACGGATCCTTTGGGCATGCCTTGTTGAGGCCTGTATAGTCAACACACATCCTCCATTTCCTGCTCTTCTTTCGTATAAGGACGGGATTAGCTAACCACTCTGGGTGGTGTACTTCCCTGATGAATCCAACGACCGACAATTTTGCTATCTCTTCACCGATGGCCCCACGCTTTTCCTCATCGAAGCGACGCAGGCGTGGCTTCACCGGTTTGGAGCCTGGATGGATTTTCAAGGCATGCTCGGTGACCTCCCTCGGAATGCCTGGCATATCTGAGGGTTTTCACGCAAAGATGTCTTTGTTGCCGCGGAGGAAGTCGACAAGCGCGCTTTCCTATTCAGAGGAAAGCGTGGTACCAATGCGTACTATTTTACCCTCGGAGCTGCTGGGATCTATGAGGACCCTCTTGGAGCCCTCTGCCGATTCGAATGACCCAATCGATTTCTTTGCGTCGGGCACTTTTTTGGTGACCTCCTCCTTGAGGGCGGCGAGTTCCCTGGAGGCGTCAATTACTATGGCATGGCCACAGCACCCGACCTCGCACTCGTAGGCCCGCTGGATGGAGGTGCCGACGGTGATGACCCCATGGGGGCCTAGCATCTTTAGCTTGAGGTATGTGTAGTTGGGGACGGCCATGAACTTCGCGTAGCATGGTCGTCCCAAGATGGCGTGGACGGTTCTAGGGAACCCAACCACCTCGAAGGTGAGGGTCTCAGTCCTGTAATTGAACTGATCCCTGAAGGTTATGGGCAAATCGATCTGTCCTAGTGGCATGGCCTATTTCTCGGGCATGATGCCACGAATAGACGCTCGGGTTGGGCAGAGGTTCGTCCGGTCGACGCCCATCTCGTTGCGCATCTTTGCGTACATGATGTTGAGGCCGCTGCCTCCGTCCATTAGTACTTTGGTGAGCCGCTTTGGACCAAGAATCGGGTCGATGACAAGTGGATACCTCCCCGGGTGTGGGACGGTATCTGGATGGTCGGTTCGGTCGAACGTTATGGCAGACTCCGACCACTAGAGGAAGGGAGGTGTGGCCGGTTGGGCCGTGTAGACCTCGCGGCGTGTGACCTTCTGACAACGTTTGGAGTCATAGGCCGCCGGTCCTACGAAGATCATAAGACAACCGTCCGGTGTTGGAAAGTCGTCGTCTTTCTCCTCGGCGTCGTCCGTAGTAGGGGCAGGTTCCTTCCCCTGGTCCCCTTTGTTGGAGCTTCCAGACAAGAATTTTTGCATGAGGCTGCAGTCCTTGAGTGGATGCTTTACGGGAAAGGCGTGGTTCGGGCACGGCCCCTCGAGCATTTTTTCGAAGTGGTTCGGAGTGCCCTCCGCGGGCTTCTGACCACCCTTGTGGTCAACAGCGGCCACGAGTGAGTCCTTACGCCGTTGCTTCTTATTCTTCCTTTTGGTAGAACGATTGGAGGTGCCTTCGCCGGTACCCTCGTCTCGCCTTGCCTTGCCCTCGAGGCGATCGAAGATCGCTCCGACCGCCTCTTCTCCTAAGGCGTGCCTGGTTGCGATGTCCAGGAGTTCCTTGGTGGTTCATGGGCCCTTGCATCCCAGCTTATGGACCAGGGATTCGCAGGTCGTCCTGGACAGGAAGGCTTCTATCACGTCGGCATCGGCGACATTTAGGGAGCTCGTTGCACTGCCGGGAGAAGCGCTGGATGTACCCGCGGAGGGTCTCACCGGCCTTCTGACGGTAGTTCTTGAGGTCCCATGGGTTCCCAGGGCATTTGTACGTGCCCTGGAAGTTTCCCACAAAGATCTCCTTTAGATCCGCCTAACTCTGGATTGCGTTGGATGGCAGGTGTTCCAACCATGCCCGGGCCAAATCGGCCAAGAACAATGGAAGGTTGCAGATAATGAAGTCGTCATTATCCGCACCACCGGCTTGACAAGCAAGCCGATAATCTTCAAGCCAAAGTCCGGGGTTTGTCTCCCTAGAGTATTTAGGGATATTAGTAGGTGGTCGACACCTTGGCGGGAATGCAGCGCTGAGGATGTGCCGGTCGAAGGCCTGAGGGCCTGGTAGGCCAGGGCTCGGGCTTCGGTCCTCGTCGCTGTCGTAGCATCCGCCACGACGAGGGTGATAGCCACGGTGGGCTCCTTCTCTTGGGTTGCTGTAGGTACATCTGCGGGCGTCGAGGGTGATGCGCGCGTCGCGGTTACGGCCGAGACGCTGATGTATCTGGGCCGCAGTGCGCTGCCTGCTGCCTTGCGGTGCCTGGTGGACTGATGCATCCCTGGTGGGACGCACCGAGGGCGTGCACTGGCTAGTGTCGAGCTCGCGTTGCTGAGACAACGAGCTCTCTGCTTGTTGTGCTGCCGCGTGCTCAAGCAATGTGCAAATTTCGCGGTGGACCCAACTATCCTCGGGCGTTGCGGCCTCTGGAAGCCCATGAAGTAAGGCCGTTGCGGTGGCGATGTTCTAGCTTGCCCGAATGAAGTGAGGAAGGGTTTCACCATCGGCGATGATCCTTCGGTTTACGTCAAGGGCCACAACGCATGCGTGCCCACCATCTCCACGGCGTTTGATCTCCTCATCAACCTCCACGTACTCCCAGACAAGCTGTTGTCCGGCTTCGTCTATTTCCCGCTTTCGGGTTCTCAGCTGCTCCACCCCTACGTGAGGTGGGGCCACTATCCCCCTCTCGGTTGCGCCACTGAGGTTGCCTGCCGGGGTAGTCTCCTTCGTGGAGACGCTTTCGACGTGTCCCTCGGAGGTTTTCGCCATGAAACATTCCCGGGAGGGATGATGGCTCCCCCTGCCGGAGTCAGAGCCAGAGTCCGACCCAGACCTTTTGCGAGGAGGCCATGGAGGGATTCTATGACACTTTTGATCATCCCCATGAACTCATTGTTCGCGGGGGACGGGATCGTGCGTTGTGCCACAAGGTGGCTAACGGTAGCTGCGGCGTTGCGGAGACCGAATGGAAACGCCGTCGGGGCGCATCGTGCGGAGTGTTCCGAAGAGAGGGTGAGGCGGCGTAGGTCCTCCCTAGACGGTTGGGGTCTGAGGGAGACACCGGGCTGGCGCTCAAGCCTCCTATAGCCAGAGCCAATGGAGGGGAGAGACTAGATGGCGAGATGGGCCAACGCCAACTCTCCTCTCACCATGAAGATAAAAGTCCAGGTCACCAAAACGCACGTGTGCGCCCGGGACCCAGCTAATTGCGTGGTTAGCCATCCGAGACCTGATTTAGAACGCGCAAAAGCCCCTACCTGTCGCGCCAACTGTTGGTGTTTCGAACAAACACCGGCTAGTAAATTTATAATTGTTGCGCATTAGGCCCAGATGGTGCACTAAAGAACACAAGGTTTATACTGGTTCGGACTGAATGTCCCTACATCTAGTCTGCTGCTGCTCGTGTTATCAGTGCCGAAAAGGGTTTGTAGTAGGGGGTACAAATGGTCGAGAGAGGAAAAGGTCCCAAGTCTCTGATGGAATGGTCGGAAGGACGCCAAGAGCTCGGTCGCTGCTTGGCTGTATGCATGATGTGTTGTGTGTGTTGAACTGATCCCCCTTTCGTGGGGTGTCCTGCCCTCCCTTTTATAGACCAAGGGGGAGGAGGGGGTATACAGATGGGCAAAAGAGAAAAAAAACTACGGTAGTGGTCACCCTTTGGAGGTGCCAAGCTTCTCTTTTCCCTTGAGCCTGTTCCACTGTCATGGCAAATCATGGCAGGGATAGCGCGTTCGCTGACCCTGACAGGACCATGCCCTGGCCTTGCTCCAGCGAGTGGTTACATCCCGTCCTCCCCCGACAGACGGTACGGGGTGTCAGGGTGTCGAGCCATGACTCTACGGGGGGTAGACGGGGAAATGACTACTTGCCTATTACTATAGATGATGTGAGTTTTTCCTTGGATTGTAGCGGTTGTCGTATGCCTGTGTTAGTATCCACGCCTGAGGGCTGAAGGCGGCACCTACTACACTGTGGGACAAAAGTCGGCGCCTACAACACTATTCGGGCACTGTTATGTCGGAAAGGGCTTAAAGCGCCCGTCCCATCGTATCCTGACGGTACCTTCCTGCGGGCGCGCAGGACATGGCCCTCGACGCTGCGGTTGACTCAAATGTCCTGTCGTACCCTGTGCTCGTCTTTATGAAGGATCAGGGTGCAGTCGTCGAGCGAGGCAGAGCTAGCCCTCAGTCGTCGGGCAAGGTCGAGCCCACCCTTGGGCGTCGGGCGAGGCGGAGCCCGCCCCCGAACGTCGGGCAAGGCGGAGCCTAGCCCTCGGACGTCGGGCGAGGCAGAGTCCATGGCGTTACCAGTTTGTGAGGCATATAATATGATGAGGTGGTCATTTGCCACTGGTGGGGATAATGGGGGTGCCATGAAGAGATGGGGCCTTGAGAGGGACAAATGGAGTTTAGTATGCATGTTCCATGTTAAGTTAATCTAGCGTAGAATATATAATCCTCTTTGACATAGACGTGAGCTTATTAAGCCGTCTTTCAGTATATTTTTGTAGCGATAGCTTGATAAGGAATCAAGGATACCCACTCCAAATCTATCAGCATTAGGAATGCATTCAAAAGCATGATCTCAAAAAGGATGTGTTGCGCAGCCACTCCAATATAACACAAATGCAACTAGTAGAATCTTGTACTGACATGATTAATGTGATAATAACAAATTAAAGCAAAAGAAACATCTATAGACATAAAGATGTATACTCCCAGTTCTTTTATGTTTGTCATTTCAGCTTTTAGGCATAAGAATTAAGAAAAAGCCTATCACTCTGTTGAAGTTATGTTCTTTCCAACATCATTTAAATTAGTTCATCTTCCCAGCCACCCATGGTGACCAATGGACAAATGAGTTAAATATAGAAAACTGAATCATGCATTAAATGAGACAAGCATAAAGAAGAAATAAGAATCCTTTTGAAGAGCTAAAACTGCAAACATAAAGAGTAGAGGCAGCAAGATCCCATGTTATATCGTTTAGGTACCTCATCAGGAAAACAGAGCATGCTACAGATCACTAGCTATTTTATTATGCAATGTATTGTGTCATTGTGTCCTAGTTTTTTTTTCTACCTGTTTATGTTTGTCATGAAGATTAGTTGGGTATATAACTTGGGATCAGTGAAGTACCTAAACTACATAGCCTCAATAGCCAATTCCAATATTTCCAGCTATCTCTTGCCTAACTACATCATTTGGTGTGCCGGCAACAGAAAAATCCACTAACCACGGTTCTAGGGTTTGCCCTCCCCACATTCTTCCGCCTGCCTCCAACCAAATCGGTGCTCCAACGCCATTGCTGATTCATTTGCCCAGTAATAACGTGGTGGCCCCTACCCATCCACATCCCGCATCTGGAGATGAGCATCTTCTCCCCCTCCGCATGCAGATTAATAAGGCTTTCACAAGTACGATTCCCACCAAACTGATTGTTTGTTTTTGCTATCGGTAGATGTTAGTCTGCCAACGTGCTACAATGCTATCTGACCGAGAGAGTGAAACACCGTCGTTTTCTCTGGAGTGAGACCATGTGGTGATAAAGTACTTAGGCCTTGGGATAGCGTACAATGCAATTTGTTGAAGCTATGGCTGTTTGTAATTTTGGGGTGGACCTCATGGGATGGGGATTAAATCATCTCAGCTTTCCAATACCATGCAAGACTTCGTAAAAAAACTCGATCAACAGTGGCTAGACAGCCCCCGGTATTCTAGCTTAAGAAGAAGATATTCTCACGCAGATCGAGAAAAACCCCGAACCCCTGCCCCACTCATACACAGCAGCACCGCAGCTCCGTGAGATGAGCTGGCCACATACTTGTGCTTTAGATGTAGGGCAGACGAGGGAGCCCCCCTTGTCACTGCGGCCGAAGCCACAAATAAAGAATGAGTCCCATGGGACTCGAACTCCTGCACTGACCACTTGGTCAGCAAGGCCATTCCCGCATGCAAGACTTCGTGGAAGTAACGATTAATTGTTTCCAAACACCTTCTAAAATTAACCTCCATCAACCTAACAGCCAGCCACTTTGAGGAACATGTCAACTTGTTCCTCAACTGAACCATTATTTGTGTTTGTGAACAAGCGCCTTATCCTAAGCAACGTGCATAAGAGGAAACGAGGCTCTTCTCACAATCTATTGCGAAGTTTGTTTATACACAGTGACGGTCATTGTTGTGGAAAATAACCTAATGTTTGCCATTCTTTTTTTTTCTCTGTCAGTGAGGGATTATAGGCGATAGGTGGTATATGGCCGATGATTTTTGCAGAGGGTACAAAGTCAGTTGGTATCAATCAAATAGCAAAATAGCTTTAAGCTTGGGTTTGGGTGCTCGGTTTCGCATAGAGGGAATGGAGGAGAAGGGGTGGGAATACCTGGTGGGTGCTCGTCACCGGCGAAGAGACCGATGCAGGCCTGGGCACCTGGCGTAGGGCGGTGGCGGCAGTAGGCCGGTAGCCCACCCACACCCAGCCGACGCACGAAGAGACAGAGAGAGCGCGCACACGCGGGGCGATCGGGAACGGGAAGGCGTGGACGGAGACGGAAATAGCAATGCGGCAGACGGCGGTAAACCAGCCCGAGTTTGTTCCACCTAGGCGGAGCGTGGACTTCTAATGGGCCGTTCCTTTTTCACACGTTTATTTTGCAATTTCCTTTTTCCTTTTTTATTATTATACGTATTTATCTTTTCTACAGCTTATATAAATAGGTATACATAGTATGTGCTTCTCTCCTCCCCCATCCGCAACTAGGCGCGACACTTAGAACCCATTATGCTCCTGCCACCGGTTCACTGCAATGCATGATTCACTTGGTTTAATTGGCTGTGTTGTAACTTTGTATTAGCCTTAGCATGTATTGAATCTTACACATCACCACTCAAATCAGCATAAACGTATGTAGAGTGAACGGCATTTGGTAGGATTATGTTTGATTGTTTACATTTTGTTACATACTGTCATTTCCATGCTATAATAGAGGTCTCTTATTTCTATCAGAGCTAAAGGACATGATAGTATGTCATATCTAGTGTGCCTATTGGTTTATGCAAATACACATTGCCTTATATAACTAAGCGTACTAGCTAATGCTGCATTGGATCTGAGCATAAAAACTTCTGCAGGCAGTCAAAAGACAAAACTACATTGAACAATTATGAACATAGACAAATTGTGCTAAACGAATTGAACACAATTTCTCTTATAATCAAGCGTGGTGAAATAATTAATCTAGGAGTGTTTGTTTATATATACTCATTTAAATCAAGTCTACTATTGTCTCTCCTTATTTGATGCATTTTAATTGTATTGGAGTTGAATTACTTTATACTTCCTCTATTCTAAATTATAATACATTTTGACTTTTCTAGATGTATATTTTTTTATTATACACTTAGATATGCACATGTCTAAATATATAGTAAAATAATGTATCTAAAAAAACCAAAATGTCATATAATTTGGAACGGAGAAAATAAATTCTAGTTGCTCACTGAATATCTCTTGTATTCGTAGTATACATATACAGTATTCGGGGAAATCCGATTTTATAAAATGATTTTTTTTAAAAAAAATCGGATATCTGGGACACTACGTCTTGGCCCACTTAAGTATATGGGCCAGTCACCGTTTGGCCCATTAGCTCCTATATATATTATTCAAAAGAGCACAGCAAACCCTATCTCTGGCCACCTCCCCCAGTCACCCATCTCTCCCGCACCGCAGCCGCCGCCTGCCCGCCGCCGCGCCTGCGACGAGATCCGGCGCCGGCAGCGAGCTCTAGCACCCACGACGAGCAGCAGCTGCCAGCGACGCGCGCAGCCCAGGTAAATCAACTGCATGTCGGCGGCTAGTTTCTTCTCTGTCCCCTCCCGTACGCCTTTACTGTCGCTTATACCGTACTCGAATTGTCTGTCTGGTCACTTGGTAAGATTATGGACGGGGATCCAACAGCTACAACAGGTCAACCTTTGTCTAGTTTGCAGATCTGGAAGAAGAGCAAAACGGCGCGATTGCTGGAATATAGGGCGATTTTTATGTTCCTGCTACGTTGCAACTGCTTTTAGAATATAGGACAATTTTGATCTTCGTATCATGTTTTCTGAAAAAAATAGCTTATCTCCATATCCGCATTCTCCTGATATTGTGTCCATATCCGTGCATACATATAGTATATATAATAGTATGCTATGTAATGGCCTTGAACCCGAATTGCTATTTATTTGATTATTTCGTGTCTGTTACTTTGATGTTTTTTTTACAGAATATAATAAGTTGTGGTGTCCTGATTGTAGATCTTAGTTTACCGAGTTTGTACCCTGTGTACAATAACTAAGATGCATGGTTTCAGTTTACTTTTTATTAGCTTTTGTGCTTACAATCCTGTAAAGTGTGGTTAATAATTTCCGTGTATCTTTGGTTCCTGACAACCATAGTGGTTAATTACTTTGCTACTGACGTCTGTGTCAAAGTTTTCAGTTTAGTTTTGTACTCATGTTTTTGAGTAAATTCTTACTAATACTCCCATACCTTCACAGCAGGAATAAATATTGGCATTGGTAGTGTGATCTTCATAAGAAGTCAAGATGGTGAAGTTCACGGCCGAAGAGCTCCGTGCCATCATGGACAAAAAGAACAACATTCGTAACATGTCTGTTATTGCTCATGTCGACCATGGTATGTTCAGTACACTGCTCAAGCCTTTTTGATGTCAAGATTTGTTCTGTTTCAATATTTAAGCTCTGTACTGTGCTTGACTGCTGTTGCTTCTATTCGTGCTGCATTATCTACTATACTATAGGCCTATATTAACCGATATTTATCCCATGTGTGAAATAGGCCTATATTCACAGATAATTATCTACTACTGGCTGTATGTTTTAGATTGTAATATACTAGTGTGTTATTAACTTTTGTGTTTTCAATATTTATATAAGCTCTGTGTTGTGCTTTACAGCTGATGTTTCTTTTCTTGCTGCACTATCTATTTAGGCCTGGCCAAGTTAACTACCTATATTCAGATATTTACCCAATGTGGGAAATGGGCTTATCCTTTTGTCATCTTGTAATTAATCTACTGGTTCTCTAGGTATTGTGCTTTATATACTATATCTATTACCTATATACTCTAGATTGTAATCTACTAGTGTGTTTGTTAACTTTTGATTGGTTGGCTCTTCCTAATATTGTATTATGATGCACATGTTGAAGTTCCACGCCGTTCTTATATGCTATTATTAATTCTTTGCAGGCAAGTCTACGCTTACAGATTCCCTTGTGGCAGCTGCTGGGATTATTGCCCAGGAAGTTGCTGGCGATGTTCGCATGACTGATACGCGCGCAGACGAAGCAGAGCGTGGTATTACAATCAAATCTACCGGTATCTCTCTTTACTATGAGATGACTGATGAGTCACTGAAGAACTACAAGGGTGAGAGAGATGGTAACCAATACCTGATCAACCTTATTGACTCGCCTGGGCACGTTGATTTTTCTTCGGAAGTCACAGCTGCTCTTCGCATCACCGATGGTGCTCTGGTGGTGGTTGACTGTATTGAAGGTGTCTGTGTGCAAACTGAAACTGTGCTTCGCCAAGCCCTTGGTGAGAGGATTAGGCCAGTTCTTACCGTGAACAAGATGGACAGGTGCTTCCTTGAGCTTCAGGTTGAGGGCGAGGAAGCTTATCAGACTTTCTCCCGTGTCATTGAGAATGCCAATGTCATCATGGCAACATATGAAGATAAGCTCCTTGGTGATGTCCAAGTCTACCCAGAGAAGGGGACTGTTGCTTTTTCTGCTGGCCTGCACGGATGGGCCTTTACCCTCACTAACTTTGCCAAGATGTATGCATCTAAGTTTGGAGTTGATGAAGCTAAGATGATGGAGAGGCTTTGGGGTGAGAACTTCTTTGACCCTGCCACCAAGAAGTGGACCACCAAGAACACAGGCTCTCCTACCTGCAAGAGAGGATTTGTTCAGTTCTGCTATGAGCCAATCAAGCAAATCATCAAGACCTGCATGAACGACCAGAAGGAGAAATTGTGGCCCATGCTGCAAAAGCTCAATGTTACCATGAAGGCTGATGAGAAGGAATTGATTGGCAAAGCTTTGATGAAGCGTGTTATGCAAACGTGGCTACCAGCTAGCACTGCACTGCTCGAGATGATGATATTCCACCTTCCTTCCCCGGCAAAGGCTCAGAGGTATCGTGTGGAGAACTTGTATGAGGGACCCCTTGATGATGTCTATGCAACTGCTATCAGAAACTGTGATCCGGAGGGTCCTCTTATGCTGTACGTTTCGAAGATGATCCCAGCATCTGACAAGGGCAGGTTCTTTGCCTTCGGTCGTGTCTTCTCAGGGAAGGTTGCTACTGGTATGAAGGTTCGGATCATGGGTCCCAACTATGTCCCTGGCCAGAAGAAGGATCTGTATGTCAAGAGTGTCCAGCGTACCGTTATCTGGATGGGAAAGAAACAAGAGTCGGTTGAGGATGTTCCTTGTGGTAACACTGTTGCTATGGTTGGTCTGGATCAGTTCATCACGAAGAATGCTACACTCACTAATGAGAAGGAGGTTGATGCATGCCCAATCAGAGCAATGAAGTTCTCTGTCTCTCCTGTTGTGCGTGTTGCTGTTCAGTGCAAGGTTGCCTCTGACCTTCCCAAGCTAGTCGAAGGTTTGAAGCGTCTGGCGAAGTCCGATCCTATGGTTCTCTGTACAATGGAAGAGTCTGGTGAGCATATCATTGCTGGAGCTGGTGAGCTTCATCTCGAGATTTGCCTGAAGGATCTGCAGGAGGACTTCATGGGTGGTGCTGAAATTATTGTTTCCCCTCCTGTTGTGTCCTTCCGTGAAACCGTTCTTGAGAAGTCCTGCCGTACTGTCATGAGCAAGTCTCCCAACAAGCACAACCGTCTGTACATGGAGGCGCGCGCCCCTTGGAGGAGGGTCTTGCTGAGGCCATCGATGAGGGCCGCATTGGCCCACGTGATGATCCTAAGGTGCGCTCCCAGATCCTCTCTCAGGAGTTTGGGTGGGACAAGGATCTCGCCAAGAAGATTTGGTGCTTTGGACCTGAGACCACCGGCCCAAACATGGTTGTTGATATGTGTAAGGGAGTGCAGTATCTCAATGAAATCAAGGATTCTGTCGTGGCTGGTTTCCAGTGGGCATCAAAGGAGGGTGCACTGGCTGAGGAGAACATGCGCGGAATTTGCTTTGAGGTCTGTGATGTCGTTCTTCATGCTGATGCTATCCACAGGGGTGGTGGCCAGGTCATTCCCACTGCCAGGAGGGTCATCTATGCTTCTCAGCTCACGGCCAAGCCAAGGCTGCTGGAGCCAGTGTACCTGGTGGAGATTCAGGCCCCAGAAAATGCACTTGGTGGTATCTACGGTGTTCTGAACCAGAAGAGAGGCCATGTCTTCGAGGAGATGCAGAGGCCGGGTACCCCGCTCTACAACATCAAGGCTTACCTCCCTGTCATCGAGTCCTTTGGGTTCTCCAGCCAACTGAGGGCTGCAACCTCTGGTCAGGCGTTCCCCCAGTGTGTCTTTGACCACTGGGACATGATGGGCTCTGATCCTTTGGAGGCTGGCTCCCAGGCTGCTCAGCTGGTGCTGGATATCCGCAAGAGGAAGGGTCTCAAGGAACAGATGACCCCTCTTTCTGAGTTTGAGGACAAGCTCTAAATTCTTGGTTGCTTGTGCTACTGTTACACCTGCTGGTTTAATCGTCAATTGGTCTACTGTAATGGGAACTACTACAATATTTTGGTTTTGTTTAGTTGTCAAATGCACTTGTCTCTAAACTGTATTGGTCATCATGTAGTGTGTGCTGCTGTGCTGACATGAGATATATCTTTCAAAGAAGGTTTTTTTTTTTGAATAAGCCAATTGATTTGGGACCTTCGGATCCATTCTTTTTTCTATTCAAAGATCAGGCCTTTGTCTCTGTGTTTTCACGTCGAGAATTCTTTGCAGATGAAGATGAAGAGATGGCAAAGCGGCTTAGTACCAGTACCTGGAGAAAAAAGGCTCCTAAACATATGGCTAGCAACTGGTTCACCAGGAGTACGCAAGAAAGGCAAAAGCACTACGAATTAGTGATTTAGGAATAGGAATGGGAATGGGCTAGAACCCTGGGTTTTACCTTATATAATACCTCCTAGAGTTCAACCCCCGCTCTCAACCTGTGAACAATATGAGTCCTAAGCTTCTATCGCAACTCCCGGAATTTCTTCGTAGTGGCTCCGTTCCATGCCTCATTTCATAGGGAAGCCTAAAGTGGCTCTATTTCATTCTATTTCATTTCCTAGCACTTCCTATCATTTAATATCCATCCATTTGGTTCGTTCCTCTAGCAATTCCGGTTTGACCATTCCGTTCCCTTTTTCAAACTCCACTTCTTTTCATATAGCATCCCTAATCAAAGAGAGAACAATATCCATTTCAAAACATTTCTAACGGATTCCTTGGTTCTGACCGACGAAGTAATGGCACTCGATTATTATCAACCCGACTGCAATCTTTTTCTGTCGGTAAGGATTGCACCAGAGCACCTTCTACTTCTAATAGGCCATGAACTATAGACAGAGAAGAATCATTCTGAGCGAGTTCATAAGGAGAGCCAGAGACTCTATTTTGATATCTGTTGTGATGTAGCAGATGACATATATTTGGTATCTGTGGTAGTAAGTGGTTATATACTTATATTCTGTTGTCTTATTAACGCTCTGCCTGATGATCTGTCAGGGAATTTCACCCTTTTGTTGGTTGTCTCCTTGCCTTTTCCATGTGAAGTGTGTAGTCATTTTTGCAGCTCTTTTGATTTTTTTTATCGATTTACCGATGATGAGTTCCGTATATGTATGACGCAGTTGATAGTGTAGAATAGAATTGAGGTACATTTAAATAGCTAATACTATGTTTGAGTTATCTCCCCAAAATTACCAATTGATATATACTTTGATGCATGAGATCATCCAATAGAATAGGCTGCTTTCTATTCACTCCACTTGTTTATTATTACTGCTACTTTGATTTGGTTTGAAAATTTCTCTGTTCATCTTTGTTTGTAGGAGTATTTGCAATGTATTGTTTAACGATTAAGTTTTGCTATGCGTTGTTCTTTTTTAAGGAACCACCAGGTCTTTATATCGCGGTATTGCTTCAAGCGACTCTCTACTCGATATGCTTTAAGCGACTCTTCACTCTGGTATACCGTTGCAACAATTAGATGAATGAAATGTAATGTATAGCAACTCCAAGACTCTATATCTTTCCTAATTGCTAGAAATAGAGATTTTAGTGAAAAGCTATCCTCCAATAGCTTCATTAAATGGTTATCTAGATATAAACATCTTCTATTCTGAATTTCTCGCTAGCTAAAAAAAAGCGAGAATAACTCTCTAGAGTGCGCGTAAGATAGAAAAAATGTTTGAGAGTGAAAAGATATATAAGTGTTTTTTTTATGCAAATGACTTCCAAATATGCTATAACATCTATCGAAAGCATATGAAGACTTTTTCTTGAAAGAGATTGCCTCTGCTTTTTAGAAAGCAAAGGTTGGTACATGAGAGTGCTGGGGATACCAGCTCCCGGCTAGCAATCTGAATCTAGTAATGTACAACACACCGAGTAGCAAATGACCAGACAATGAAATCCATGTTGACGCTACAATAAGCCAGGACCTGAAGTAAACATTATGTGAGAAATGGGATACAGCCGCAACCTGGAGGTGCAACAAAACTACTCTTGCCAACCAAATTAATTTCAGGCAATATTAGCTGACATAACCCAATTTTGTATGTAATCCGCAAGGCTGTGGCCATCCTCCTTGATTTATATATGAGGAAATAATACATTGCTGTTCGCCTGTATGACGACTTCCAGAAGTCATTCTACCGTGGACAAAAATAGGAGAAGTCGTTTTTGTTAGAACAAAATCGAGTCAAATCGTTTTCTGTATGATTTTTTAGAAGTTGTTCTTTTGTAGAACGACATTGAATTAAGTCATTTTTCCTATGAACTTTTTGCTTTTTGGGCGGACAAAATTGGGTAGTCGCCTACCTTGTAAACAACTTTTTGTTCCGGGATGATTTCTAGTTTACAGTTGGAGGTAATCTTTGTATTAAAAAGACTAGACGGATTCTTCTGCCGATCAAAAGAAGGATATAGAAATCTCAAAAAATCTTATAACTTTTTAGATAGATGCTAAAAATCATGCATGGCCCATTTTACTTTTATCTAGCATCATAGCTTTTGTAGTTTTGCAGAATGTTATATACTTATGTTTAAGTTTTTGGTTAAGCTATTTAGCCCTAAAATGTTTCCAAAAATCTAGAAGAATTACCTAGTTATGGTTCGAAAAATAGTAGTTTGTCATGTAATTTCTTAGCATACATGTTTAAGTGAAATTCAAAGTTCCTTAATGAAGCATGTTCAAAACTAGGATTTATTTTCAAATTAAATTTAAAAACACTCAAATGTATGCTAAATATATTGCACATGTGTGATTCATGATAGGTTTCTATTACACTAGGCCCGTTGGAGTGTAAAGTTTAGGCACGGATGTTGGCTTAACAATGAGCAACAAAAAATTACATTCATTTTTTGGTTGGAGGGTGTAGCTATCAACTAGGGCTTCAGTTAAGCAACTTCTTGGTGGTCGTATTTTTTCCTTGTCTAGTTTTGGATGTAGGGTAATTACTTGTTAAGAACTTGAGTTAGGAATTATTCCTATTTTTTATCGGGTCATGTTTTTGTCTAGTTATTCTAAAAGTTTTTTTTCTGTCTAGTTTTCTATGTGCTCCTTTGGTTCATCTCAGGTGTAATGCATGCATGAATTTGTTTAAAAATCATAACTCAGTTTTAAAAATGAGAAAATTCCTTATTTGACATGAAAAATTGTCATTCCCCATTTAGCACCGAAACTTCAAATCTTCCTTATTTGGCCTTGCTCGAAATTTCTATTCCCAAAATGACACTATCGTGACATTGAGCATACTGTACTGAGTACCTTGAACTGTCACGTGGGGGCCACCGGTAAAAAGACTAATATGCCCCTGGCTCATTATAGGGGCAAGGAGAGGAGGGGATCGGGTGTTTCCATTCCGGCTCATGGAGAAGCGGTGGCACGCGCCTAACCCTAGATGTTCGCCAACGATAGCTTGGAGGATGGGGCGGCCCAGCACGAGGCATGCGCGCCCAGGGCGGGCACCGTGGTGAACCTGGGACCGGCTCCCCGTGCGATTTTTAACACATTTTTTAAACTAAATTTAAAACTAACATAGTTTAATTTTTTTTTCAAATCTAACACTTTTGGCCGCGCCTATTCGCACGGCGCGGCAAATTAACGCTGTCGCGCCATGCATGGGGGCGTGGCGAGGCTGCGTACGTGGAAGCGACCAGGGCCCCTGATCGGTGACGTGGCCAGCTCTGCCAAGCCACCGATCAGGGCGCGGCGGTGACGTGCCACGCATCATGGCGCGGCAGTGACACGCCACTCGCCAGGGCGCGGCAGAGACTAATATAGGCCCGCGGCCCAGTCCCGCTGCGCCACGCCACCACCCTACCGGTCACGCACGCACGCACGCCGCGCCCACCCGCTTGCCCGCACGCGGCCGCCGCGCCCGCCCGCCACGCCCGCACGAGTCGGCCGCGCCACGAACGCCGGCGCGCCACGACCGCTGGCCGCCCGCTGCGCCCCCCGCCCACGCACGCCGGCGCGCCACGCTCGCCGGCCACCCACCGTGCCCTCCGGCCACGCACGGCCACTGCCCGCGGCTCCACGGCCGCCCGCCGCCGCCCTCATTGTCGCGCCTGTGACTGTCGCCGCCGCCCTCGCTGCCGCGCTGTACACCCCTCCCAACTGTCGCACGCCCCTCTCTCTATCACGTGTCCACCCGCCGCCGCAACCGAGGCCAGCGCCCGCGCTTCCCGGCCCGGTCTAGCGCACCGCCGCCGTGAGGTCGAGCGCACGCTGCTGCCGCGAGGACGAGCGCTGTCACCGTCGCGAGGACGATCGCCGCTGCCGCGAGGTACTCCCCTAGTGTATTTGTTGATTGAATCGATATTGTTAGTATAGTAAGTTAGTACAATAAGTAAAGTTAGTATAATTAGTAAAGTATAGTTAATATAGCTAGTAAAGTTAGTTAGTTTAGTTAGTATAGGCAATATAGTAAGTTAGTATAGTTAGTTAGTTTAGTCAGTACAGTTAGTGAGTCTAGTTATACATTGTATTTAGTATAATTAGTTGTTGTAGTTAGTCTTGTATAGATGTTAATATTAGATTAGTTAGTATAGGGTTATAGTTAGAATATGTATTAATATTACTATGGACAGTACGTACGATGATTTCGGCAACTTGATGAAGTTTCTTGAAATGCTTTTGTAGATGGATTGTTGTGTTATAGTTTTTTACGGAGGAAGTGTTAGGAAAGAAGATGGTATGTTTGAGGATATGGAAGAAGAATTGGAATGGTTTGATGAACCTCCTAATTTTAATGACCTTTGTGTCCGTTTGAATGCAAAGTTTGGCGGTGATTTCACACTGAAGGGGAGGTTTGATACTGGGAAGACTAGGGCACACTATGTCCTAATGCCCTTGCATGACCCTGCTCACTGGTCCTATTACACTAGGGTGCTCCAAGGTTCCAATGTGCCCATGGCTAAGGTGGTGGTGGAGAATGGGTACAGGATACATGGTGTCTTAGACGGGCCGTCCATTGACGGTGTTGGAGGCAATAAGCAAGAATTGGGGGTCGAAGGGGAAGCAACTCAGGGTAACATGGATTTGGACAGTCAGTTGACGCAGGAGCAGTTTCATTCAAGTCAATTAGGCTGTATAAGCAATGACTTCGATGTGAACAAGTTCAAACTGGAAGAGGAGGAGCAGGAGGAGGACATGATCGGTGATGTAGTTAGCAGTGATTTGGACGATTCAGATGATGACCAGGGAGATAGACATGTTATGCCCACACCGGTTGATGCCATCGAAGTACCTATTCATGGTATGCCATTACCAGTACCAACTGAAGTTTTGCATGCTATCCAGACTCAGGGTAGACTAGTCACAGATTTGCTAGCAGATGATACCACCTATGATTCATGGGGCAGAATTAGCGAAGCGCAGCAGTATGTTCCACCACCACCTTACACAGCGACTGAGCTTGAGCAACTAAGGTCGATGAACGTACCTTTCAGGGGCATTCCGAACTATAGGGATGTTAGCATGACGGATATGGCAGTTTGTGACACCGGTCTCTAGATGTGTAGAAAATCATTGTATGACCATGAGAAAGAAATCCTTAGGAAGGGGATGATATTCAATACAATGTCAGAGATGAAGCTCTTCCTTCAGGACTATGCTGTGTATCACTATAGGTCGTACAATGTCACTCATTCGGACTAGGAGTTGAGGTACCATGTGATATGCAAAAACGGTTATATGTGGAGGTTAAATGCACAAAAGAGACAGAGTGATGGCAAGTGGAGGATAAGTAAAGTTGTCGAACCCCACACTTGCCTAACAAATAGGGGGAAGGAAAATAATCAGCAGCTCACTGCACGTAACCTTGCCCGTCGTATATTGGAGCTCATTGATGACAATAATGACATTTCGGTGTCTTCTTTACAACAGTCCATATCTGGATTCGTTAAGTATGATGTGAAGTACGGAAAGGCTTGGCGTGCTAAGCAAATTGCCCTGGCGATTCATTAGGGTAGTTGGGAGGAAGCGTACAACAGGGTGCCCCGCATCTTATGTGCAATGCATTAGTACAACCCTGGCTTGAAATGGTTTGTGGACACCGGAGGGATGTATTTTTGGGATCCATTGAGGCATGTCCTCTATCGTGTGTTCTGGTCGTTCACGCAAACAGAATATGCATTCTAGTTTTGTCGGCCAGTCGTACTTGTTGATGGCACTTTCCTCATAGGAAAGTATAGGGGCACCTTGATGATGGCTGTTGCTGTTGATCCTGAGGACCAGATAGTACCCATAGCTTTTGCATTGGCAGATGGAGAGAACAATGAATCATGGTCATAGTTCATGCGGCTTCTATGTGTACAAGTGCTTGGCCCATCTCGTACTATATGTTTGATCTCGAACCGTCACTGAAACGACCTGATTTTCGTGAAGGGAAATCCATAGAGTCGAAGTGTATTATGACCGTTGTAGATCATATTACCCAAATTCCAGTCGAATACCACATCCATACAACGATAATATCATAGTACAAATAGTGCGGAATTACATAAATTATTTTATCGCCGCATTGGCGGAATCAAAAGTAGCATTCATTCAGAACAGTTTGAAGATAAGATCGCCAAACTCGAGCATAGGAACGAATCCCTCAACCGTCAAACTCCTCAGAGCTATACTCCTCAGCAGAACCTGTATGCCAAAATTTATCAGTACAATTTGTACTGGCCACTCCCACTCTATGAGCATTGCTTTGTGGAAATTGGATGCAAGTTGGACATAATCAAAAGGAACCTATACGGCTGGGGTTTCCTATGTATTAGCATATCAAGTGTATAATAATAGTTGGTCAAGTTTTAACACCATTCCCACACCCATTCCACCCCATTTCTGTCCAGAGCCAGGTTTCGATCCTGGGATCGATATACCACCTTCTCCACACCATCACAACATCACCACCATACCATCGCTCAGTCGATAGGCCAACTCCCTCTTGGCACTGTCTCATGGCCCATAGCCCCTGGCTACGACCGAACACTCACTCACAGGGGGAAGAAGAGAAGGACTCATCTCGCTATCTAGTTTAACCGAAACCTAGGAAAGGTCCATAGCCGACAAGTCGGCATATGTATCGATTGATCAACCATACACTCTGCAGAGGTTTTACATAACCACAAGATCCTCCTTCCTCACTGACCGTCGTCAACTGGGCTAATTCTGGCCGCTTGCTAGCCTAGGATAATGCCACTCTACCATTCAGCCCTGGTACACCCCAAGTCTAGTCTGGGGTGGCTGAAACTGTGAGTCATGAGCTAGGTCCACAAGGTCTCCATGAAGTCTCGGAAGGGTGTGGGGGGAATCCTCCACGCCCCGTACCTCCTCGCACTGTCCGCTATCAACCTAGCAGTAGTGGCAATATCCTACCAAGTAGTCCGGCCGTCCCGCACCATATAGGGCGAGTGGTACGTAAGGCTTCTCGGTGAATCTGAGTACTAGTAAGTCCTTAGGGATGACCAAGCTAGAATGTCTTCATCAGGGTTTCCATTTACCGTGCCACCATAGCACCTCCACGCCGGGCTCCTCCCATCACAGGTTCACACCCAGGGCCACCTCATATACCATTTACCCACCACAGGTATCCATTTCCAGGGGTGCCCAGGTAGCACCCCGCGGCAAGACTTGCCCCAGGCTCGTCGTATATTCCAACTTGGTCGACACAACCCTCACCCTCCACGCACCCGAGTCACACACGTAGCACTCTCCCCATAATCCAGATAACACCAGTTTCCACCACGCATCAATGTAGTACAAGCGTAGTAGAAGTAATAAGCAATGAAATATAGCAGCAAGCGTGTGTCTAGCCTAATAGCAGGGTAAGCAGGGGTAAGGTTGCGTCAAGGTAAAGGCCATCAAGTAAGCATACTACCATGCAAGTCCTATCATAGTGTGAATATAACAATAAAGTAAAGCAATATCAGTTCTATATTAGCCATGCGTAATAGGTGCTACGAGGTTGGGTAGGATGTGGCACCTTCGGTGAAGTCGTCCCCGCACTCCTCACGGTACTCACGATCCTCGTCCGTCTGGTTCTCCTCCGAGTCTGCATACGATCGAATTATAGTCGCGTTAGTGACGTCTATAGAATAGCACAAAGAAGCAATGAAAATTCAAAAGAGCCAAATGCACTCAAACATGGGTTCATTGCGTAGAGCTCAATTTTAGATGAATTTTGGTCCTAGTTTCATATTTTTCTGAGGTCGTATGAATTAGTTATGAATTTCCAAAGATTAAATCCATTTCTAAAAGTAATAAAGGCTGATTAATTCAGGGCTGACACGTGTCACACTGTGACTGGTTCACGTGGTATGTAGAGACTTGGAGTGGTGTAACAGCTGGTGAGGTGGTCGGAGAGGTCACCGAGGTGGTCGGAAAGGTCGCCAAGGTGGTCGGAGAGGTCGCCGAGGTGGTCGGAGAGGTCGCCGAGGTGGTCGGAGAGATCACTGAGGTGGTCGGAGAGATCACCGAAGTCCCCGACGCTGGCGTGGTCACATCATCGGCATGATGTCAGCATGGCGTCATCAGAGCTAAACCGCGGCTGACAGGTGGGTCCCGGTCAACGGTCAGCTCAGGCTGGGTCTAAACTAGGCTGGTTGGGCCTGGATACGGGCTGGGCAACTAACGGGCCGTGGTCCACGGGTGCACGTGAGGCGCGGTTCATGGTGAACCCGCCTGCGTTGGTCCATAGACTGCAGAGCCGGTCTATGAAGGACTTGGTCCACTTACTCCTTTCCAAGGTTCGGTTCACGTGCACCAAGTGCACGGACGTGTGACCGGCGAGGGGAAAATCCCATTCTCTTCCCCGACGGGGCTCCCGCCAGCGGTGAGGTCACCGGCGAGCCCCCGTGGCGGCGCTAGCGTCCGATTAGGGTAGGCAATAGCTTCCCCATGCCATGGCGACCGTGATGGTGGGGTCGGGGCGACGGCTAGGGCTTCCTAGAGCTCTAGCCACGGTGAACGACGGCTCAGCGTGGCGGTGCTCGACGATGGCAGGGTGATGTGGTGGCTGGGAGCATGCTTGGCGGGGCGCGTGAGCTTCCTGTGGCTCCAGTGAACAGGGCGGGCGATACAAGGAGGTGCCAGGCGCTCCCAGTGGTCCTGGCCACGGTGGAGTCGAAGCGGTTGCCGCGGCGCGGTGTGGTCAAACGGGGGTCCTCCGGTGGCCTTCGTCTACCTCGATCGCAAGCATGGCGTGTTCCACGGTGAGGAAGAGCCAACCAAGGTGGTGGCGTCACCTCTACCGTGGTGATGCGGCCGCGGTGGCTTCACCATGGCCGTGTTCGTGGCTACGGTGTGCACGCCCGTGCGTGCGTGTAGGGCATCGCGTGTGTGGCTTGCGTTGGCGTGCTCGAGCCAGGACGGCTCGACGTCGCCGTGGCGTGCTTGGCGCGTGTGCGTGCTCAGCATCCATGGGGCTAGGAGGAGGTCTCAGCCAAGGTGCTCACCGCGGTGTGCTTGGCGGTGCAGATGGCAGTGTGGTGATGACGGTGCGGCCGTGTAGCGGTGGAAGCCGCGTCATTGGAGTAGGTGCTCGGGGCGGCGCTCCGAGCTCCGGTGGTCGACGACGCTGAGCTCCCTGCTCGCCTCCCTCCTCCAGGTCCTCCTCTCGGCCCTCTTCTCTCGGAGTGGTGCGGGCAATTGGGCCACCGAACGGCGGCAGTGGGCTGAGGAATCCTAGGGCACTCTGGGTCCTCCCTTTTATAGGCCAAGCTCCATGCTCATCCATGGTGGATGGCGGAATGGCTGGTGATGCGCCGAGCGCATCGGGCGGCTCTCACGTGCGGGGGTGGTTGCGTGGGCGCGACGCTAAGGTGGGGGACAGGGTCATGCGATGTGCGTGACCCTAGGCCCGCGCCTGCTCCGCGGTCGGCTCCCGGTCGCGTGGTGGAGGGAGCGTGGGGAAGACAACGACGCTGTATCTGGGCGGCTGACAGAGGGGGCCCGTTTGTCAGCTTGTCCTAATGCGGCAGCGTGCGGTGCGTGACGCCTGACGGGCGGGTCCGGCTCGTTAGCGCCTTGTGCGCTCGCGGGCGGTAGGGTGTTGCTGGGTTGGCTTCATGGGCCGCGTGCGCGAGCAGGAGGGCAGGCGGGCTCGGCCGGGCTGGCTCGCAAGGCCAAGCAGGCCTGGGTTGCTGCGGCTCCCTCCTTTTCCTTTTCCTTTTCTGTTTGTTTCTCTTTTCTTTTTTTTGCTTTAATTCAAATTTAGTTAGAGTTTAAACTTGAGCTTCGAGTCATGTAGTGGGTCCCACAAGGTGTTTCAAATGGTGGTTAAAATACATCCCATATATTAGGGATTATTGGCTATTTTTGTTATACAAAAATAGTTGAAGTTTTTATATAGGGGTGTTTTATTCTTCCAACAAATAATTCATTATTTAGGGTTTATCATAAATATTAAGTAAGTTAGTTAAACATCACATAAGGCAAAAGAATCCAAATCACAAGTGGAATTAAGGATGCATGCATGATTTGTTTATTTAGGAATTTAATTACACATGTGGCATAAAACCAAACTATGCTTATGATTTTTACCTAGTTGGGTCACATCTAATCCAAAACTAGGGTTTGGCTTCTACATGTGTCACTCATCATCGCATAGGGTTTAAACAAAAATTTTGTAGTTGTGATTTTTGGTGTGTGGGTTTTTGGGTTGTTACAGTCCTACCCCCTTAACAGAATCTCGTCCCCGAGATTAAAGCATAACGTATCCTTCGAAGAGATAAGGATATTGTAGCCGGAGGTCAGACTCTTTCTCCCATGTTGCTTCTCTCTCAGTGTGATTGCTCCATTGGATCTTGCACATAGGAATAGTTTTGCTTCGGGTTTCTTTGGTGTCTCTACCCAGAATTCTGATATGATGCTCTTTATACTCGAGAGTGTTCTGAATGTCAAGTGTATCAATCAGTATCACTTCATCGGGCACTCTCAAACACTTACGTAGCTAGGATACATGAAACACGGGATGTACACCCGCCAATTCCTTAGGTAGCTCAAGTTTGTAAGCGAGTTTTCTAATTCTCTTGCGTATCTTGTATGGCCCAACAAATCTAGGGGCAAGCTTGCCTTTCACATGGAATCTGACAGTTCCATGTAGCAGGGATACCTTGAGATAGACGAAGTCTCCCACATTGAACTCAAGTTCTCTTCTTCTTTTGTCAGCATAGCTCTTGTATCGACTTTGAGCAATCCTCAAATTCTCCTTCACTTGAGCAACTCCTTCTGCATCTTGGATCTTAGCGGAATCAAAGAACGATCTTTCACCCGGTTGAGACCACATCAAAGGTGTCTTACAAGGTCTGCCATATAGAGCTTCGAACGACGACATCTTGATGCTGGCTTGGTAGCTGTTGTTGTAAGAGAACTCTGCATAGGGTAGGCATTTCTCCTAATCAGAGCCATAATTTAGTACACTAGCGCGAAACATGTCTTCTAAGATCTGATTTACTCATTCAGTCTGTCCATCTGTCTGTGGGTGATAAGCGATACTGAAATCAAGTTTGGTTCCGATGGACTTGTGCAGAGCTTCCCAGAATTGGGACATAATCTGAGGACCATGATCAGATACAATACTAGAGGGAGCTCCATGCAGTCTGAGGATATGCTCAACATATAGATCTGCTAACTTTTCGGCATCAGTCTTGGTCTTAACGGGTACAAAGTGAGCAACCTTGGTCAAATGATCTACAATCACCCAAATGGAATCATTGCCTTTCTGTGAACGGGGCAACCCGACTATGAAATCCATGGATATGCTCTCCTATTTCCACTCGGGAACGTCAAGAGGCTTCAGCAATCCTACAGGCCTTTGATGTTCAGCCTTGACTCTATTGCAGGTGTCACATCATGCCACATGTCCCGCAATGTCTGTCTTCATGCCTTTCCACCAAAAGTGTTTTTTCAAGTCTTGATACATCTTTGAACCTCCAGGGTGAATACAGTACTTAGAATCATGAGCTTCTAACAGAATTTCCTCTCGTAGTGCTGGCTCGGAAGGGACACAGATTCTATCCTTGAACAAGATGGTTCCTTGTTCATCTTCATGGTGGTTGGTCTTGTAGCCTAGTTTCATCAGACCACGGAGATATTCAATCTCTTCACAATTTTTCTGAGCTTGACGGATGCGATCTGTGAGATCATACTATATGCGGAGCTCATTCAACAAGCCATGCGGTAGTATCTCAAGCTAGAAATCTTCAATCTCTTCCTTGAGCTCAGGTGGTGCGGATTCAGTGATCAAAGTGTGACAGTAACTCTTGCGACTGAGAGCATCTGCGACTACATTAGCTTTTCCTGGATGATAGTGAATTTCTAGGTCATAGTCCTTGATCAATTCTAGCCATCGGCGCTGCCTCATATTCAGATCTTCCTGAGTGAAAAAGTACTTCAAGCTCTTGTGATCGGTATATATATCACACTTGTTGCCTATCAAGTAGTGCCTCCAGATCTTCAATGCATGTACAACTGCTGCTAACTCAAGATCATGAGTGGGGTAACGGTTCTCGTGTTCTTTCAACTATCGAGAAGCATAAACTATCACTCTCCCACCTTGCATCAATACACAGCCAAGTCCTTGACGGGATGCATCACAGTAGACCACGAAATCTTTGGTGATATCAGGCAATGCTAGTACAGGAGTTGTGGTAAGCTTCTGTTTCAATTCTTGGAAGCTTTGCTCGCACTCGGGCGTCCATTCAAACTCCTTGGTCTTCTTCAGAAGGTTGGTCATCGGACAGGCTATCTTGGAGAAATTTTCGATGAATTGACGATAATATCTTGCCAATCCCAAGAAACTTCTGACTTCAGTCATGTTACGAGGTTGATCCCACTCTTTCATAGCTTCAATCTTGGCTGGGTCAACTGCAACACCTTCAGCTGATAGTACATGGCCTAGGAAGGCAACTTTCTGTAGCCAAAACTCACATTTGCTGAACTTTGCGTAGAGCTGATGTTGGGCTAATTTCTCAAGCACAGTTCTCAGATGATGCTCATGTTCTTCGGCGGTGGGTGAATAGACAAGGATGTCATCAATGAATACTACCACGAACTTACCGAGTTGATCTTGAAAAAGTAGAGTGCAGTGCAACATCCCTCAGATCATGCATGCCCCTTGCTCTCATATGATCATGGCCTGTAGGGTTCGCGGGTATAACTATGAGGATCTGCCATATATGTCACCCTTGTATCTCCGTTTGAACACTGTTAGTATTTTGAAGAGGAGCTTTGAGCCATACCTTGACCCTACACAGTGGCCATCTTATCATGGTTATGACTACTTGCCGCATCCAGATCTAATGAAGGTAGGCAAGGGTAGGAAGAAGAATAATCGACTCAAGGGGAACATGGACACTATGAGAGGGTATGACAAAGACATGTACCGAGGGGGAGACTTCAACGAGACCCGTAGCAGGAATCTTTGTTCCGTTTGCAAAGAAACTGGTCACAAGGCTAGCATGCATAGAAGACAAGGGGCAGCAGGTGCATATAGCATATATTTTATTATATTAATGTTAATTATTTGCTATGCTATTTAAAACTACTATGTTAGTACATTGGAACTTTGGAGCTATGTCTATTATGATATATGTTTATTCTGTAATTTTGCATAATAGTCTATTCCTTTTACATTTACTTTGTTTCTATGCACTAATGTTCCATCAAATTATAGTACTCTTAATGTTTGTTCTAACATATACATTTGAAATTTTAACTAGCATGGGGGATCATCATCCGCATTACCCTATTCTTGAGGTGCACTACGACAAGGACCACCAAGCCAAGCGCCTGTCGGAGCTTCAGGAGGACTTGGTACCTCTTAGACTACGCACGCACCAGCTGCACCGCTAGGACGAGCGTACCGGTCGTACATACAGCGTGCCGGCTTCCTTGAGATCGTTCGCGTCTTCAACACTAGGCTACCGATCCTCGACCCTGCACTTCTCACTGCTGTTGTCGATAGGTATGATTTGATACACATTTGCGACAGTACAAAGCATTGATTTGTCTCATTGTTTGAATTAAAAAACTTCTTGTATTGAATTAAAAACCCACAGGTGGAGGCCAGAGACCCACACCTTCCACCTTCCTTGCGGCGAGATGACTATCACGATGTAGGACGTGAAGATGATTCTGTGTCTGCGGTTGGGGGGTCTTCCAGTGATTGGGATCCTTGATAAGTATCACTGGATGGACTTGGTAGAGCAGTTCTGTGGCAGAAGACCACCCGAGGATGAGGATGCTAAGAGAGCAAAGTAAGAATTTCTACGTTCCAAACATTTACCATTTTGACACCAGCACATGCAAGTCTTTGGTTGGTCTCTTATATCATAAATATATGTTATGGTCTAAGTCTGTCGTTGAATTACATATTCTGCAAATTATTTTGCTATTTAAATGGAGGGTTTAGTACATAACTTTTATGATGCGTATTGTCTTTGCCTAATTTAATGTTTATTTTTGTTCCCTCAGCTCTCATGTAATTGTTCTTTAAAAATTACAGGAAAACATCCGGTGTCAGTTCGGTCTGGATAACAGAAAACTTTGGGGCGCCGCTGCACCCAGACGCTCCAGAGCAGGAGATCGAGAGGTATGCTAGGGTGTGGTTGTGGCACTTCTTCGGCGCCTTCCTGTTCCCCGACGTGTCAAGTAACACCATCAGCTGAGCCTTCCTCAATATACTGAGCTAGCCATGGGAGAATATAGGAGCGTACAGCTGGGGCAGCGCAGTCCTAGCATGGATCTATCGTCAGCTCTGCATTGCCTACCGACGTAGTATAGGAGGTGCCAACCTAGGAGGTTGTTCCCACCTACTACAGGTTTGGTTTTGGGAGCGATGGCCAGTCAAGAGGCCCGTTGTTCATGGTTTACCTGTAAGTGCATCGATTTTTTATTTTCCTCAAACTTGATGCTGCACTTGTGACTAACTATCCTATTCAATGCAGGCATGGAATCATGTGGATGTAGGACCGACTGCTCTGTACGTCTGGCAAGAAGTGGAGGTAGTTAGAGGGAACCCGAAGCGTCGGTACAGGCAGTACTCGGACACGCTAGATGTCCTAACACAGCACCAGGAAACGACCACTTTGATACTGCTAGTCGGTGTTGTTGCTTTTTTGTTATTCCAAAAACCTAACTGTAGTTACCTAACTTTTAGGTGAATTGGTGTCCGTGGTCTAGATTCAAGCTAGAGGGGTACTTGCGCACTGAGGAAGAGTCGGACGAGTGGTTTTTTAACGGGCTACTAATTTTCTTCCACGTGGTTGAGATGCACTACCCTATAAGGGTTATACAAAGTTCAGAAGATTGTAGCCATGCCCACCGCCACTGTACACGACCAACAGAAAGTTACACGGGTACGACAACTAAAACATAATAATTTAGCAGTCATGTTCATACATACAACCACTAACTTACGTTAAACTTGTAGGTACGATCGAAGGAACAGGTACAAGGAGAAGACTTGGGCCGTGACGCACGCCCTGTTCATCCACAAATGGGACAGTCGGCAAAGGGTCCTGATCGCTGAGATACCGCCGCACGACCAACGCAACTTCGACCGCTACCTCCAATGGTTGCATAGGAGTACCCGCACACATATGCAGGCCCCTACACTAACAAGCCAATTGATGAGGACGAAGACAAGGATGACATCGCTGATGTGTACGACGAGGCGACAAGGATGGAGCACAGCTTCAGAGAGCCCCGCTACAGATATACGTGGTAAGAATTTTGAATTTCAATACAACTGCACGTCGACGTTCCTATGAATTGTAGTGATACGAACTTAGCTCGCTTGTGTATGCAGGCATCACAGTTGACAAGTTTGTCCAACAAAGCAGCCGTGCGACTTCACGAGACCATAGGGGAGCCGCACGGCATTCTACATGTCTTCGTCGATGTACATTCTATTCTCAGAGACATGATAGTGGTTAAATGGTTCCCATGACTCATTCATTCGTGTTTTCTTTTTTTGCAGAAAGTGAGGAGGAGCTACAAGAAGCTGGCACAGAAGCTTAGCTACATGGATACTCTGTGGGAGATGCCCTATGACCTAGACCTATCTAGTTCCTTACGCTCGAGCACTATGCCGACACGAGCAGGTTCCTCCGACACGATGACTGGTGGGACCTGTTATGTTCGTACTCCCGGCAATCGCGACAAGGGTCCTGCGGAGCACGACATTGAGGAGGACGAGGATGAGGAGGATGAGGAGGAGGATGAGGAGGAGGACTACGATAAGATTGGGATGTCTTAGCTTGGTGATGCACCATTTCCTACACAGTTCGACGCACAGGTACTGGAAACAATCCTTCACCATATACGTCATAATTACTTAAATATTGTAAGTAACGATGCCTATATTATAATTACAGGGTCTTAGTTACACTCAGCAGTACCACCGAGTGTACCGCCAGCGAAACCGTATCGACATTGGGTTCACCCCTAACGTGCTGCCTTCACATCCGAAGAGGCAGCGACGTCCGCAGTCACCATATACTCCTGGGTCGTAGGAGTTTTTTAGGATGCACTTGTACTCGGACACCTATATACTGATGGAACATGTAGTATGTTGAGTAATGTCGAACATGTGTCGTAGTTATGACTTGCTGAACTTATGTCGAACAATGGTATTGTCAAACTTGCGATGAACTTGGAACGCGTACAAGTTAGTATTGCTGAACTTATGTATTGATTGTCTCGTGCACTTATCCTTCCTGTTGACCTATTCGTTAAATCAACACGACGACATAACAGAAGTGCCTTGTTCCTTTTGCTACCGCTTTGATCGTTGCGCCATGCTCAGCAGCAACATTGTAATACCATTTTTTGTGGCGAAAGTTTAATGAGATAACACAATGTCCGTTATAAAAATGAAATAATGTTTGTTACATGGGTACAATACATAAATAGTTCAAATGAAACATAATGCAGCACCGAGAAAGTTCCACTACGATACAAATACCAAATCTAAAATATTAAACTAGCACACATGTACCAATCCTTAATCTAAAACATACAGCGTAAGCAACTCAT
Organism: Miscanthus lutarioriparius; assembly: GCA_904845875.1. Taxonomy (NCBI): domain Eukaryota; kingdom Viridiplantae; phylum Streptophyta; class Magnoliopsida; order Poales; family Poaceae; genus Miscanthus; species Miscanthus lutarioriparius. The sequence continues at coordinate 139,927,933 of CAJGYO010000002.1, forward strand.
CATCCGAGTACTAGTCCTCTAACACAACCTCGTTGCTGTGGCTAGGCTCACTGGCATTGCCCTGATCTGCCTGTCGCCTGTAGTAAGCTGCCTCTGCTTCATTTGGGGTCTATGTGGCCTGAGTCAAGAACACGTCCTCCTCCATCTGGCTCATGTGGCTAGGCTCACCTGCATTGCCTTGATCTGTCTGTCGCATGTAGTAAGCGGCCTCCGCTTCATCTGTGGCCTCTGCGGCCTGAGTGAAGAACGCGTCGTCATCCTCCTCCACCTACAAGCCCGCCTCTGCTAGAGCGATGAGCTTGCTCAGTCTGTCAGTGTTGTCCTCCGCCTCCTCCGCCTATAAGCCCACCTCTACTAGAGCAATGAGCTCGCTCAGTCTACCAGTATCATCCTCAGCCTGCAAGCCCGCCTCAGCAAGAGCGATGAGATCGCTCAACCTGGCAGTGTCGTCCTCATCCTCGTCCCCCTCATCAGACAACACAATCGAAGATTGAACGGTGCGACCAGCTCGCGTTCTGTGCTCATGTAACTTCTTTTTCTCAAATCTTGCATGGGCCACCTCTACGGCATGGTCATGCTACATCCTATCCCTTCATGTATGAAATACAGCAAGTTAGCAACACGATTATATTATATTTAAAAGTAGACAATGAAAATAACAAGGCTTCCAATGACTCACTGGCACACAATGCAACAACTTGGTCGTTCAAGACCTGCATCTGTACTCTTTCCTCCTCCCTTGACTCCTTCCTTGCCCTCTACTCCTCTAACACCCTCCGTCTCTCCAATCCCCATTTGTCAAACCCAACATCGATCGGGTTATGAATACCGCGCTGTCTAGCAAACTCACGCATCTTGTTTTTGTGATGTTTAACGAATAGGTTGACGTAGTCAAGGCCATATCCCCTCTTTCATGTAATTACTTGCCTCCCCTTCAGTTCATCCAAGAACTTAGCTTGACCATCATAACATTCTCACCTGCATTTCCTAGTGCTCTGTTCAAACGAAAAATTATATCATATATGTATTAGCAAAAGAAACAAAATACAATTTCATGTTTACCACAAAAATAACCAAGCTCATCATAGTCAACCATATCGCTGCAATAATGGCATATTTCAAGCTCCGAAGGGACTAGACCATAGTTGGATTTAACACCACATTCGCACTTGACATGAGGTGCTTTGTAAATTAACCTTTCTTTCTTCTTTTTCTTTGCCTTTGGTGGCTCCGACCATTGATTCTTAGGACCGTAGAGCCACTCATTGAAATGACACTTCACAAATCCATAACGTTACAAGATAATACATTAGTACACGCACACATATAGAGCTAAACATTTAAACAGATACACTTTCCACTTACTTCGTGTTTATTCGGACACACAAACTCCAACGTATTCTCAGGGTTTATCACAACTCGATCTCCGCATTCGCACAGAGGAGGTTCCTCGAGTCGTCTAACTATGGCTAGGTGCTTCTCCTTAGCTGTCATTGGCGGGGGGTTAGGGGGGTGGAACCCACCGCTTGAAGCGCTCACGTGGATGTCTCCCTCTACACCAATCGTCGAAAAGGAGGTACCTAGGGTTCAACTTGTCTGCACCGTCGATCCACTAAAAGAAAAAACACCTCTCATGGTCCTACACAACAAGATTCCAACAAAATATTAGTAGCATACTTACACAAATAAAGAAAAAAGATAGTGAAAACAATTACTTACATTAAAACGACTGCATGTGTAGAAGCAACACACCGCTATGTCTGGATGTCTCGATTAAAGCACGTCGGCCGGGAAACCACAATCATAGTTAGGGACATGGAGGTCAGGAGGGACGAGGGCATCTTTGCTAGATGCGTCGGGGTATAATTCTCGAGGACGACCCCGTTTTCGCCAAAACTCCTCCCGTTATATTTCTTGCATCTAACAAAACGGTTGTAATTTAACAAACAAAAATCAAAACATCATAAATTAATGTCAATGAGAACCATTTGCATTACAACAAATAAAATATAACCTACACTTTGATGCAAACTCTATCTTAGATGCAAACATGAAAACTATATAAAAACTATACTTTGGTCAGTAAAAAATAAAATTGGGTACATCATCAGTGTGTCCATATATTTATTCACATATAAAAGTTGAGATGCAAACTCAAACAAGCAACATACATGGTAATCATAATTCTAACTAACCAATTAACTTTAACATTGGCAATTATAATCCTAATCCTACAATCTAACGTTCTAACGAACTCATATTTTTCTCCATACCCTAACTACTCATTCAAATCATTCGATCCACCGTGGAGGCCGAGGAGGAGCTTCATTACCTTGACAAGGCCGAGGAGGAGTTTCGGGGAAGGTAGGGAGGGGAACGGCAAGGGAGGGAAATTCGGCGGCCGGCCGTGGGGGAGCCAGGAGGCAATGGCGCGGCGGTGCGGGCTGGGAGGCGCGGCGACGGGGGCAGGGCGGCACGGAGGCGGCTGCTGCATGGCGCTCACTGAAACAGAGAGGGAGGGGCGGGACTGGGCCGCAGGCCTATATTAGGCTCTGCCGCGCCCTGCGCCGCGCCATGATGCGTGGCGCATCACCGCCGCGTCCTGATCGGTGGTGTGGCAGAGCTGGCCACGTCACCGGTCAGGGGCCCTGGTCGCTGCCACGTACGCAGCCTCGCCGCGCCCCCATGCTTGGCGCGACAGCGTTAATTCACCGGGCCATGCGAATAGGCGCGGCAAAAAGTGTTAGATTTGAAAAAAAAATTAAACAGTGTTAGTTTTAATTTTTTATTAAAAAATTCCCCCGTGCATAGACGTTGCATCCGGGGCAGGCGATACCCAATCTCATGGTAGTGTCATTTTGGGAACAGAAACTTCAAGCGAGGCCAGATAAGGAAATTTTGAAGTTTGGCTAAATTAGTAACAAAAACTTTTTTTTGGTGTCAAATAAGGATTTTTCTCTTAATAAATCATATCTTAGTCATTTGGTACAATTGTGTTTGATTATTTATATTTTGTTATATATAGTCATTTTCATGTTATAATAGAGGTCTCTTATTTCTATTAGATATAAGGGATGTGAGATTATTTTCATTTTAGTGTTTTTTATTGGCTTGTGCAAATCTGCATTGTCCTATATGGCTATATGACTAAACCTAGCGTACTGACTATCGTTGCATTGGGTTTGAGCATAAAAGCTTATACAGACAATTGAACATAGATAAATTTTACTGAACATATATGAATATAGACTAATGCATGTAACCAACCAGATCTATATTAATCCAATCCATTTAATACATTGAAGATTGAGGAACACAATTGCCCATGTAATCAAGCGGTGAAATAGCTAATATAGGAGTGTTTGTTTATACTTATTTTAATCAACTCTACCATTTTCTATCCTTATTTGATGTATTTTGCAGTTTTGTATTGAAGTTAGATTAGGTTAACTTCTAATTGTTCACTTCATATCTCTTGTATTCGTATAGTACAGAATATACATGATCCATACCCGCTGTATACGGGGAAATCCGTTTTTAACAAATTTTAAAAAATCGGATATTTGGGCCAATACGTCTTGGCCCATTTAAATTCGTGGGCCATTCACCGTTTGGCCCATTATCGCCTATATATATGCTATACAAAGAGCACAGAAAACCCTAGCTCTGCGCACCTCCCCCAGTCACCCATCTCTCCCACACCGCAGCCGCCGGCCGGCCGCCCGCCTGCGCGCCTGCGTCGAGATCCGGCGCCGGTAGCGAACATCCCGCGACGAGCAGCATTTGCCACCGACGCACGCAGCCCACGGTAAATCGACTACAAGCCAGTTTCTTCTCTTTCCCCTCTCCCTTACGCCCTTACTGTCCCTTATCCCTTAGTCGAATTGTCTGTCTGTCTGGTCACTTGTAAGATCGTGGACGGGATCAGCAGCTACGATAGGTCAACCAGAATATAGAGCAATTTTTATGTTACTCCTGCTACGTTGCAACTGCTTTTAGGATATAGGACCATTTTAATTGCCTGCTATGAGCCCGTATCATGTTTTCTGGGGAAAAAATTGTATCTCCATATCCGATTCAGTTTTAATTTCCTGCTATGAGCCCGTATGATGTTTTCTGGAAAAAAAAAACGAATCTCCATATCCGCTTCCTCCTGATACTGCGTCCATATCATTGCTTGCATATGGCATGCTATGCAAGCGCTTCGAGGCCGATTTGCTATTATTTGATTGTTTCGTGTCTGTTACTTTGATGTCTTTTTTTTGAAGAATAAGCTGTGGTGTCCTGATTGTAGATCTTAGATTAACGAGGTTGCACCCTGTGTTCAACTAAGATACATCATACATGGTTTTTAGCTTACTTTTTTCTTATCTTTTGTGCTTATACAATCCTGTGAAGTGTGTGGTGTAAACAATGGAATAATGTATCCTGACAAATACTGCATGTTAAAACATTTTTATTAACTTTCTGAAATGGTTAATAATTCCCCTCTCTCTTTGGTTCCTGGCAACTATAGTGGTTATTACTTCTTTGTTACTGATGTCAGTGTCAAAGTTTTCAGTTTAGTTATTTTCTCATGTTTTTTATTGTATTCTTACTAATACCTGAACTTTCAACAGCAGGAATAAATATTGGTATTGGTAGCGTGATCCTCATAAGAAGTCAAGATGGTGAAGTTCACGGCTGAAGAGCTCCGTGCCATTATGGACAAAAAGAACAACATTCGTAACATGTCTGTTATTGCTCATGTGGACCATGGTATGTTCAGAACGCTCTGTTAGATAGCATATATATACATGCATTCCTTAATGTTTTCAAGCCTTTTTGATGTCAAGACTTATTTTATTTCAATATTTAAGCTCTATACTGTGCCTGACTGCTAATGTTTCTATTCATGCTGCATTATCTACTAGAGGCCTATATTCACGGACATTTATCCCACCTATGAAATAGGCTAATTGTTTTTTTCATCTTGTAGTTAATGTTTTGCTTTCTCTAGATATTGTGGTATATATACTATCTGTTGGCTGTATGTATTAGATTGTAATATACTACTACTGAGTTGTTAACTTTTGTGTTTTCAATATTTAAGCTCTGTATTGTGCTTTACAGCTAATGTTTATTTTCTCGCTGCACTAATTTTAGGCATAGTTAACTACTTATGTTCAGATATTTATCACATGTAGGAAATGGGCTGTATGTTTTAGATATTGTGGTTTGTATAGTCTCTGTTGATAATTATGTACTCTAGATTGTGATCTACTAGTGTGTTTGTTAACTTTTGATTTGGTTGTCTGTCCCTAATATTGTACTACTCTACGATGCACATGTTGAAGTTCCACGCCGTTCTTATATGCTATTATTAATTCTTTGCAGGCAAGTCTACGCTTACAGATTCCCTTGTGGCAGCTGCTGGGATTATTGCCCAGGAAGTTGCTGGCGATGTTCGCATGACTGATACGCGCGCAGACGAAGCAGAGCGTGGTATTACAATCAAATCTACCGGTATCTCTCTTTACTATGAGATGACTGATGAGTCACTGAAGAACTACAAGGGTGAGAGAGATGGTAACCAATACCTGATCAACCTTATTGACTCGCCTGGGCACGTTGATTTTTCTTCGGAAGTCACAGCTGCTCTTCGCATCACCGATGGTGCTCTGGTGGTGGTTGACTGTATTGAAGGTGTCTGTGTGCAAACTGAAACTGTGCTTCGCCAAGCCCTTGGTGAGAGGATTAGGCCAGTTCTTACCGTGAACAAGATGGACAGGTGCTTCCTTGAGCTTCAGGTTGAGGGCGAGGAAGCTTATCAGACTTTCTCCCGTGTCATTGAGAATGCCAATGTCATCATGGCAACATATGAAGATAAGCTCCTTGGTGATGTCCAAGTCTACCCAGAGAAGGGGACTGTTGCTTTTTCTGCTGGCCTGCACGGATGGGCCTTTACCCTCACTAACTTTGCCAAGATGTATGCATCTAAGTTTGGAGTTGATGAAGCTAAGATGATGGAGAGGCTTTGGGGTGAGAACTTCTTTGACCCTGCCACCAAGAAGTGGACCACCAAGAACACAGGCTCTCCTACCTGCAAGAGAGGATTTGTTCAGTTCTGCTATGAGCCAATCAAGCAAATCATCAAGACCTGCATGAACGACCAGAAGGAGAAATTGTGGCCCATGCTGCAAAAGCTCAATGTTACCATGAAGGCTGATGAGAAGGAATTGATTGGCAAAGCTTTGATGAAGCGTGTTATGCAAACGTGGCTACCAGCTAGCACTGCACTGCTCGAGATGATGATATTCCACCTTCCTTCCCCGGCAAAGGCTCAGAGGTATCGTGTGGAGAACTTGTATGAGGGACCCCTTGATGATGTCTATGCAACTGCTATCAGAAACTGTGATCCGGAGGGTCCTCTTATGCTGTACGTTTCGAAGATGATCCCAGCATCTGACAAGGGCAGGTTCTTTGCCTTCGGTCGTGTCTTCTCAGGGAAGGTGGCTACTGGTATGAAGGTTCGGATCATGGGTCCCAACTATGTCCCTGGCCAGAAGAAGGATCTGTATGTCAAGAGTGTCCAGCGTACCGTTATCTGGATGGGAAAGAAACAAGAGTCGGTTGAGGATGTTCCTTGTGGTAACACTGTTGCTATGGTTGGTCTGGATCAGTTCATCACGAAGAATGCTACACTCACTAATGAGAAGGAGGTTGATGCATGCCCAATCAGAGCAATGAAGTTCTCTGTCTCTCCTGTTGTGCGTGTTGCTGTTCAGTGCAAGGTTGCCTCTGACCTTCCCAAGCTAGTCGAAGGTTTGAAGCGTCTGGCGAAGTCCGATCCTATGGTTCTCTGTACAATGGAAGAGTCTGGTGAGCATATCATTGCTGGAGCTGGTGAGCTTCATCTCGAGATTTGCCTGAAGGATCTGCAGGAGGACTTCATGGGTGGTGCTGAAATTATTGTTTCCCCTCCTGTTGTGTCCTTCCGTGAAACCGTTCTTGAGAAGTCCTGCCGTACTGTCATGAGCAAGTCTCCCAACAAGCACAACCGTCTGTACATGGAGGCGCGCCCCTTGGAGGAGGGTCTTGCTGAGGCCATCGATGAGGGCCGCATTGGCCCACGTGATGATCCTAAGGTGCGCTCCCAGATCCTCTCTCAGGAGTTTGGGTGGGACAAGGATCTCGCCAAGAAGATTTGGTGCTTTGGACCTGAGACCACCGGCCCAAACATGGTTGTTGATATGTGTAAGGGAGTGCAGTATCTCAATGAAATCAAGGATTCTGTCGTGGCTGGTTTCCAGTGGGCATCAAAGGAGGGTGCACTGGCTGAGGAGAACATGCGCGGAATTTGCTTTGAGGTCTGTGATGTCGTTCTTCATGCTGATGCTATCCACAGGGGTGGTGGCCAGGTCATTCCCACTGCCAGGAGGGTCATCTATGCTTCTCAGCTCACGGCCAAGCCAAGGCTGCTGGAGCCAGTGTACCTGGTGGAGATTCAGGCCCCAGAAAATGCACTTGGTGGTATCTACGGTGTTCTGAACCAGAAGAGAGGCCATGTCTTCGAGGAGATGCAGAGGCCGGGTACCCCGCTCTACAACATCAAGGCTTACCTCCCTGTCATCGAGTCCTTTGGGTTCTCCAGCCAACTGAGGGCTGCAACCTCTGGTCAGGCGTTCCCCCAGTGTGTCTTTGACCACTGGGACATGATGGGCTCTGATCCTTTGGAGGCTGGCTCCCAGGCTGCTCAGCTGGTGCTGGATATCCGCAAGAGGAAGGGTCTCAAGGAACAGATGACCCCTCTTTCTGAGTTTGAGGACAAGCTCTAAATTCTTGGTTGCTTGTGCTACTGTTACACCTGCTGGTTTAATCGTCAATTGGTCTACTGTAATGGGAACTACTTCAACATTTTGTTTCGTTTTAGTTGTCAAATGCACCTGTCTTGCTTGGGACTGAAACCGAACTTGCTTGTTCTACTGTTACGCAACTTGCATGGGACTGAAAGGCTATGTTGTTGTTGTTGTTTAGTTGTCAATTGCACCTGTCTCTGAAATCTGAACTATATTGGTCATCATGTAGTGTGCCGAGAGCTTGGCACTCTATTTTGATATATCCGTTATGTAGCAGATGAAACAAAGTTGGTATCTGTGGTTTAGTAAGTGGTTGTATACTATTTCCAGTGTGTTGCTCATTTCTATTGTCTTATTAACGCTCTGCCTGATCTGGCAGAGCATTTCACCCTTTTGTTGGTTGCTTTCTTGTCTTTTTCCATGCGAAGTGTATAGTCGTTTTTGCAGCTCTTTTGATTTTTGTAACGATAAGCCGGGTCCTTTGGTTCCTTGCCTTTTGAGTTTTGAGTTTTGCTATATATATATAATATATATACATATTTTAATGGAACCACCAGGTATTTGTATCGTGGTATTGCTTCAAGCGACTCTTCACTCTTGTATATGGTATATCGTTGCAATAAGCCAGCAAGTAGGTTAATGAAATGAAATGTTTATTGTATCATCAGTAGCGTGTTTGTGATTTTAGACAAGTGTATTGCTCGCAACTACGCAACATGAATGTTATCTTAGATGCTATCTGAATGTTACCAGCATGCTATATAAAGGCATATCATTTTTGCTTGAACGCTATCTGAGTGTGAATGCTATCTGCATTTTGCCATTGGATAACAACTATGTAAATGTCAATCATGCAGTGTGAAAATGGCTCTCTGAATGTGAACGTGTGGTACCAATCTTTCTAATAGGAAAGAGTACAGCTTCTGCCAATTCTACCGAAGAAAATGAGTAGGTTCTGTATGCCTGTATTTGATTTGGTGCTTAGGATCCAACTGCACCTCGGTAGGTTGGCTACATAGTAGTTCACGTGCCATATTTGATCATAACACAGTGGATAATTAAATGCTAAACAACGAAATGAAACTACGCATATTTTATTCTCAGTGTCACGTCTTGTAAATTGGGACATGAAACGTCCCAGTGAGACTGGCCGCCATATTTGATCATAACACAGTGGATAATTAAATGCTAAACAGCGAAATGAAACTGCGCATTGATAAGCCCATATTTTATTCTCAGTGTCACGTCTTATAAATGAGGCTTTTATATGTATGCCATTAAAAAAGTTTGTAATTACACACAAGCCATTAAAAAAATTGACCGCACACGAGTGCCATCGTTCTAAACTTCTTTGCTCTCCAAACCATTCCGTCGGTGTTCTGTTCGCTTAGTCGTATTTGGCTTATATGCCATAGTTTATCAGTTAACGAACAGTATTTTTCTCTCACACCAAACCAGCCAACAGTACTTTCAGCCATAACTTTTCAGCAAACAAGCCGAAACGAACGTGGCGCTGATTTCTGACGTAACCACGGATGCCCTCTGTTTTGAGCTGCCGCTGAAACTCCAGATCTCTGGAGAACTTGTGCGATTGATTGCCAAATTAGACCTGCTGGCCTGGCTGCTGTAGTTGATTTGGATGTGTTACCCATCTGAACAATCTGAACCATGTCATCTGTACTGCTAATTAGTTGCCTCTGCTTATTATGTTGGTTCTAAATTTCAGTGTTATGTTGACTTGAAAAGTTGCACGAGTTACAACTGCAATGCGAGAGCTGCAAAATGCGGTCTGGTCCATCGGCAATGACATCTTGTTCCTCATCGGCAATGATATCTGGTTCCTCCCTGTTGTTTTTTTCCTCTCAGGTCCCGATCCCTGCAAAGACTGTGGATTCACCCAATGGCTGGACAGCAAGTTCCCTGAGATGGTGACCAGGCACATGAACTACCGGACTGCGTGGAGACACGCTCGAGCAGCAGGTCGCCAACCTCCAGGAGGAGCTCCACGAAGGTGCATGGTGGAACTGCAACTCATGCAGTCATGCTCATTAGCGACTGTTTCTGATTTCTGCAATACAACCACTAGGGATCCCTGATTTATGAAGGAGCTGTGTTTCACTTATTCTGGATGCTCAATGCGCGTGTTTGTTAGTTTCTTCATCTGCCTAGTATACATGGCTGAAGATTATCCTGAACTTACTTTTTCTTCCATGGATTAGGTTATAACCATTTTTATCATCATGTTCTATTCCAGCTGATGTTTTGCATAGATCTCACAAGCTGATTTTTTTGGTTTCTACTGATGCTTAAATTGTACTTCGCTGATGCTGAACTAGTAGTTTCAAATAGTGGCCTAAAGTGTTACTGAGAAGAAACTGTCTATGAAACATTTTTTTAAAAGCGTTTTGGGTGCCATGGACCTCTGCCCATGTGCAAAAGATGGTTGTCTGTTTGGCGTGTAAGCTGGGAACGAGATACCGACAGCTCCTTTTGCTTCGAGCTGCGTCTTAAACTCCGGATCTCTGGAGGACTACTTCGTTGATAATTGTGTGATGGATTGTGAAATCAGACCGACCTGCTAGCCTGGCTGCTGTGGTTGCTCTGGTGGTGTTGCATCAGGTTATGTATGTTGGATTTAGAAGACATGGTGTCTGTCACACTGAAGAACCTGAACTACTAGTTTCAGGTAGTGCCTCGGCGACATGGATTGTTGACTCTGAATCATGTGATGTCTGCAACTCGGCGGCTGAGACAACATCACGCACCATCTTTGGCTGCACCTCAGCGCGTCAGTTCTGGCAGGCCGTTGGCATTAGCAATGACGGAGATTGGGCAATTGAAAAGCTGATGGAAATTCAGTGCCCGGACGGACCATATCCCCAGCGCCACTTTGGAACTTTTTCTGCCGCTTTGCTCTTGGCACATTTGGAAGTGGCGGAACTCCATCTCCATCTCCATCGAGAACCGAACTTGGTTCGGGTGGCTAGCTGAGCCAGGTGTGCTCGCTGCCGGCGTGAGTTCGAATCCTGTATTCGACTCACGTCTCTCACCGGGATTTATTCCCAAAAAATCTACAGCCTCTATCGCGTGGAACTACAAAGGATTACGACGTGTCCATCGTCTACGGAGCCATGGATGGTTCCGATGATCTCAAGAAGAACGCGGTCTTCCTATCTACGTGTAGTTATAGATCTAGTTGTGTACGCGTGGTGTGTGTAAACAGATTCTACGGCTCTACCAGAGTAGAGGCTAAAAAAAACTCCATCTCCATCAGAAACGAGCAAATGAACCTGAACGTTGCGCTATCAGCGTGCAAGAATGAAGCCTTCTTTTGGGCAGCTAAGCTAAAGCCTGATGACAGACACGTAGCGAGCAAATGGTGCCTGGTGCTCACCAACTTAATGTCATAGGCGATATCTGAAAGGAAAAATTGGTTTCATAGCATTAAAAGATTGTCATATCTAGAAAATACCATCAAAACTTTGCTGCTCCTTAAAATACCATCCAAAGAATACGACGTCACCTCAATATAGCATTCCGTCATGTTTGGTGCAAACGTCGCCGCCTCCGTCAAGCTCCTCTCCTTCTCCTTCCTAAGCTGAGTGCAGCCGCTGCCTCTCCTCAGGTGGGACCTGCTCCAACGGCTGCCGCTCCAGAGGGATAGAGCAGACCGGTGACGACGGCAACGGCAACGGCAAGGCTCTGCGGAGGGTGTCGTCGAGGATGCAACACCTCGTTGACTTCGCCGGGAGGAAGTCGGCGCACAACCTCATCCTCCGCGACATGCTCATGCTCGAGAACCAAATCCCGCTCTTCCTCCTCCGCAGGATCCTCGAGCCCCAGTGCGCGTACCCCGGCGAGGCCGGCGAGCTGCTCCCGCGGATGGTCACTGGGCTCATGAAGGAGCTCTGCCCGTTCAAGATGGTGGACACGTTCCCCGCGATTGAAGTCAGCAAGAACGCACACCTGCTCGAGGTGCTCTACTATCTGCTTGTGCCCAAGCCATGACGGCGCGGCGGAGGCCGTCGCCCACGGCAGTAGCCGCGAAGACGGCTACGACAACGAGGAGCAGCCGGTGGACGGCGCTGGCGATGAAGAGCAAAAACATGCCGCCGGCTGCGAGTATGTGAAGCAGCTGCTGCTCACCGTGTCCAGCATGGCGTCGGGGCTCAACAGCGGCCTGATGCGCTACGTGACGAGGCCGATCGCGTTCGCTGTCAAGGCACCGTGGAAGATGCTCACCGTCGTGCCGGGGTTCTCGGCGATGAAGCAGCCCGTCGAGGCCTTCTTCATGTCCAGCACCGACGCGAGCACGCACGCCCCACGACCCAAACGGCGCGGAGTCTTAGGGGGCTCGGAGCTCAAGCCCGGCGCCTGTGCTTGCCTCGCATGCTGCCGCCGAGCACTCCAGCGCCGCCGCGCTCGCCCTGGCTCGCCAAAGATGCCTTCGCCGGAGCTGCGCCGCACCAGCCCGCGATTCCACCCGTAGCAGTCAGACGCTGAAGCTCGCCGCCACGGGCACCAGGCCCTGCCCGCCGCCACTCTGCTGCCCGGAGCTCCCCGCACCGGAGCCGAGTGCGGCCAGCACGGAGGACCACTCGGCTCTCTTCCTCTAGAGCGGCAGCAGTTGGAGCGGGTCCCACCTGGAGGAGAGGCAGCGGCCACACTCACCTCAGGAAGAACGGGAGGAGCTTGACGGAGGCGACGGCGTTTGCTCTGAACGTGACGGAATGCTATCCAGGTGACGTCGCATTCTTTCAATGGTATTTTGCGGAGCGATAAAATTTTGATGGTAATTTCCGGATACGGTGATCTTTCGATACTGTGAAAGCAATTTTCCCTATCTGAAATGATTTAGTTCTACCAATTATGTTTTCAAGCTACGTGGCTTTGTGCGTTCCAGTCTGTCTTACCATTTGGGTACGAAGGAGCCGCGATGAAATGAAATCGGGTGGGGGTGGGGGCCCCCGGTCGTGATTCGCGTTCTCCATACGCCAACCAGGCCAAAGTGGGGCGCCACGTGTCCGCGTCGTCGCGATCTCGGCCTTTCCGCTCTCGGTTTCGGGCTCAAAAGGTTTCCAGGAGCCGCCACCGCCACTCCTCTTCCCCTGCTTTACTCTCGGTTCCTCCATCCTCTCCATCACAGGACCACGAGACGCGCGCCACAGGAAGGGGGGAAAACAAACATGGCGGCGGCGAATGGGGACACCAGCCGCGGCGGCGGCGGGGTTCCGCGCCCGACGAACCCCATGGTGACGCCGCTGCTCACCGACCTCTACCAGTTCACCATGGCCTACGCCTACTGGAAGGCCGGCAAGCACCTCGACCGCGCAGTGTTAGCCCTGAGCCCCCTGTTCCTCCCCACCCCTAACTCTCCCACGCTCCCTTTGTCTCCTCTGTCCTGTCCCTCGATTTGTGGTGTCAGTTTACACTTACCTCCGGCGGAGTAGTGCCGATTTGTTAGGCAGGTGAGGAGGGGGCGATAGGTATGCCGCCGCCGGTGAGGAGGGGGGTGGTAGGTATGGCGTCACTGGGTAGTGTTTTGGAATTACTTTTCTACCTGTTTTTTTGTGAAATCGTGTGTCAGGCTGGCCTAGCTGTGATAATTGTGGTCTGCTAAACTCTGAACAGATTTGGGCTCTGCTCGGTAGTTTCGTTTCAGTATGTTATAAGATTATTAGGTTTGCAATGGAAAACCGTTTGAACTAGGCCAATCGCTTTATCTAGGTGGTACTTGGTACAATGCAGTGTAGTTTAGCAAGTGTGTAAATCAGCGTCACAGTTCTTCTGTTTGTATCGGTCTTCTAGTTATGTTTTACTCTCTTGCACCTGTACTTATTGCGAACTTAAATTGTTTCAGCTTTGATCTCTACTTCCGGAAAAGTCCATTTGGCGGTGAGTTCACCATCTTCGGTGGCCTTGAGGAATGTATAAGGTTCATTGCTAACTTCAAGTTCACCGAGGAGGAAATCAAATTTCTGCGATCTGTCATGCCTACATGTGAGGTGGGTTTGCTAGTCTTGTTGAAAAAACTGGATCATGTTATGGGAATTCTGCATGATGTACAGTTGAAAAAACATTTTTAGTTTTCATTAGCAGCTCAACTATGCCCATTTCATATTATAATGGTTCTTTCCATGTCTTCTAGCAACTAACTAATTTATGCTCACTGAGTCACCGCTCCTTTTGTAGGATGGCTTCTTTGACTACCTCCGTTCGATTGACTGCTCAGATGTGGAGGTTTATGCCATACCCGAGGGTTATGTTGTCTTCCCTAAAGTTCCACTGATGAGAATTGAAGGACCTGTTGCTGTAAGTACCAGGAGTAAGTTAGCATGTAAAAGCTTCACAACAGTAGCTGCTGTAGGTCGACCCATTTTTAACTTGCATTGATATTCCAGTTTTTCCATACATTGAGATTGTGATTTTTGTCCCAGGTTGTCCAGCTTCTTGAAACTCCATTTCTAAGTCTGGTCAACTATGCTTCTCTGGTTACCACAAATGCGGCACGGCACCGACTTGTTGCTGGAAAGTCAAAGAATTTACTTGAATTTGGACTTCGACGGGCTCAAGTGGGTCTTACTTTTCATTCTGTTTTGCTTGCCCATCCATTAACCTTTGTATGTTAGACCTATAAATACTCATCTATCAGGGGCCTGATGGAGGAATCAGTGCATCAAGATATTGTTATATGGGAGGCTTTGATGCAACAAGGTCTGCTTTGCTCACTCAATGAACACAGTGCTGTAGTTATAGAATACTATGTGCTCTGACTCTATCTAGCCTTTTGTGTTTTCCTTTTTTTGGACTCGTTCATAGCTTAAATTGGCTATTTTCTGCGCTCTTCTGGGTATTTGTCTGCCTAGCTTTGACTGTTTATGCTACTGATGCAATCTAAATGAACCGTCTAGAATAGTAACATGCAGAGTATCGAGTTGATATATTTTTCCAAATGAGTAGGTATACTTGATCTTGCAATGCTAGAAGGTTATTTTATAAATTTACTTGGAAGGAAAGGCAGTTTTCACCATCATAATATATGATATCTACCTGAACAGCAATGTTGCAGCAGGAAGATTGTTTGGGATACCAATACGTGGGACTCATTCACATGCATTTGTGAGCTCCTTCATGGTTAGTGGTGACTTCTTGGTATTCCAATCTTGCTTCATGAATGATTAAATTTACTGTCATTTTTGGGAGTTCTTTGTGACATTGCTTTGTGTGTCGTTATGCCATTATCTATACTAGAAACATTGAACATTAGTCGTGTTCCAACTGTTCTTTTCTTTGTAGTTAGATTCAATGCTTCTTTAGTAATGTATAGACTTGTTTATCAGGTTCAGATAGTGCAAGCATGCTTTATTCCATAGTTCCTCTGTTTCTCGTTTGCACAACTATAGGATTAACCTACTATTTCATAGCTTGAGAAATGATGAATCTGTTAGTTTGCATATTTAGCAAAACAGTTTCTAGTTGGATTGCATTTGATAACCCAGATGGTTTGTCAGGTGCCACTGCTACCCCCTAATATTCAAACATATAATAATGTGCGGTGATGGGTGAAGTATATAATGAAGATAGGGATCTTATCTTGTACATTTTGTGGTTTTCCCTGTTAAGTCTAGCATGCATAGTATTCACCCAACCAAGACGTTTCAGGATTGGCTATTTTGAAATTTGTCCATATCTCCATGATGTAAATGTAGAAGGTCTGAAGGTGCAGTCAGGGATCAAATGCTTCGCAGTGGGCAATGAGATATTACTCTATGAACTTTGCAACTATGTGATTCATTATTTTGTTCTGGATGAGAAAGCAAAGCTATTCTAATCATTCCTAGTGGACTTCTGCTCTAACTTAGTATCGTTTTGCAGGGTATTGATGAAATTACCAACAAAGCACTTACTAGTTCTGATGGTTCAAAGAAATGTGAAGATTTTGTCTCTCTTGTGCAGAATTGGCTGATCAGGATTCAGGTGCTGCTCATGTTACAGATTAATCATTACCTACTCAGCTTTGGAAATAAATGCTGAATTAGATATTTCATGTGCACTTATTCCTTTTCTTCTTGCAAGTTACAATAGAGTTTCCCCTGAATTTTGAAGTTACAGACCTCCTGGTACATAGTAATTTGTTTTCAACTTTTCTAGTCAAGATCTATTATTTGTTATTCTCAGGAATCTAGTTCATTGCATGGTACCTTTGGAGAAACAAGCCAAAGTGAGTTGGCCGCATTCACGTCATATGCACTGGCATTTCCAAATTCCTTCCTGGCCTTGGTTGACACATATGATGTAAGTTGATCTTTATCAGCAATTGTGTTTTTATGTTTTCTGTGGCATGTGCAAAATAATGTTTCTTCTGTTTAATGCTTTTTTCCTGGGCTGGATAAACATTGCAGACACCATAATGATTTCTTGAAATGACATGCAGCTCTCCTGCTTAGTTCTAGAAAAAAAAAATCTAAAGAGAGAAGAACCAAAAAAGAAAGCTCGACCAACCTAGGAGGAACTGTGGAATTGTTAATAAAAAAAATAGGTACCCAAATTCAAGTTGAAGAGAACTTGAACCTGGCTATTGGGGGTATACAACAACTAAGCTAGGCTCAGTTCCCGATATCCTGCAACCAAAATCAAGGCATTTTCATTTGCTTTCTTAGTCTCCAATGGATATATTATGGGCATATAACCTGCATAGTGCATATATTCTGACCTGCTAGTTATGATTATTTATATCCAGCATAGGATTACTAGAGATAGTGGATTACTCATGAGATAGTGAATGTTTAGGGATGACCTTGATAGGATTAGCACATCAACTTCTATCTGAGCATAGCTGATATTTTAATCCATGCCACTGCTAGGTCATGAGAAGTGGAGTGCCAAACTTCTGTGCTGTTGCTTTGGCCCTCAATGATATGGGGTAATTTTGTCTGAGCTCGTCTCCTTAATACTTGGTTTTCCTTTTCTCAACGAGCACAAGTAAAACTTTGCGGTTGCCTCCTTTATAAAGTTTAATTGCACTTTCAACATAAGTAAACTTGTCTTTTTATTAGCCCTTCCATTGTACTCAAGCTCCAGTTTTGAGGTTCATTGTTGCCTAACTTACCTAGAAGTGATGGCATGAATATTTAGGAATAATCAGGGACTTTTGTTGTGATATGTAACACTAATTAGCAAGAAACTTTCTCCCTAACAAGCATTTTGGGCATAAGAACCAACACCAGCACTTGCCCTCTTGGCTCTTTGCTTTACGAATCGGCTGCCCTAAGTGCATTACTTTTTAGTTACTCTACAAATGCATCTCGGTATGGTAGTAGGAATCAGGAGGGGGAGGAAGTTCTGGACTTCGCGGTAGCTTTTGACCTGATGATAGCCAACACTTTTTTTTTAGAAAGAGAGAATCTCACCTAGTGACCTTCAGTAGCAGACAACACTCTAGCCAGATTGACTTTGTCCTCACAAGAAGAAAGGACAAACGAGCATGCTTGGGTTGCAAGGTGATACCAGGGGAGTGTGTTGTTTCTCAACATAAGCTTTTGGTGGCAGACTTTCGTTTTCAGGTGCGTGCCCGTAGGGATAAACAAGCTAAGATTGAAAGAACAAAGTGATGGAAACTGAAAGGGAAGACGTCAGAGGTATTCAGGGAAATGGTTATCAAAGAGGACTCTTGGAAGGAAGAAGAGGACATAAACAACATGTGGGAGAAGATGGCAACCAACATTCGGAAGGTGGCCTCAGAGGTGTGTGGAGTAACCAAAGGAAGTGGAGGCGAGGCTAAAGATACTTGGTGGTGGAACGAGGAAGTCCAAAGGGCTATTAAGGAGAAGAAAGAGTGCTATAGACGCTTGTACCATGACAGGAGTGTGGACAACATAGAGAAGTACAAGGTGGCAAAGAAGACTACAAAGCGAGTTGTAAGTGTGGCAAAAGGTAGAGCGTACGAGGATCTTTACCAACGTTTGAGTACGAAGGAAGGAGAGAAGGACATTTATAGGATGGCTAGGGTTCGTGAGAGAAAGATAAGGGACTTCAACCAAGTTAAGTGCATTAAGGATGAAAGGGAGCATCTCTTGGTGAAGGAGAATGAGATCTGACATCGATGGCAAGAGTATTTTGATAAATTGTTCAATGGTGAGAATACGGACACAACATTTCAATTGGATGACTCTTTTGATGACACCAATAGGCGCTTTGTGCGGAGAATCCAAGAATCTGATGTCAGAGAGGCGTTGAAAAGGATGAAAGGAGGTAAGGCGATGTGACCGGATGGTATCCCAATCGAGGTGTGGAGATGCCTCGGGGACATAGCTATAGTATGGTTAACCAAGCTGTTCAACCATATTTTTCGATCGAACAAGATGTCTGATGAGTGGAGGAGAAGTATATTGGTACCGATCTACAAGAATAAAGGGGATATTCAAAGTTGTACTAATTACAGGGGAATTAAGTTGATGAGCCATACTATGAAGCTACGGGAGAGAGTTATCGAGCATCGCTTGAGAGCAATAACGCGGGTCTCTATGAACCAATTTAGTTTCATGCCCGGAAGGTCAACCATGGAAGCCATTTTCTTAATAAGACAAGTTATGGAGCGGTATAGGGAGAAGAAGAAGGACCTACACATGGTTTTTATTGACTTGGAGAAGGATTATGATAAAATACCAAGGAATGTTATGTGGTGGGCTTTGGACAAACATAAAGTCCCAACGGAGTACGTCGGGCTTGACATGTACAACAATGTTGTGACTAGAGTTCGAACAAGTGATGGAGACACGGATGACTTCCCGATTAGGATAGGACTACATCAAGGGTCAGCTTTGAGTCCTTATTTGTTTGCCTTAGTGATGGATGAGGTCACAAGGGACATACAATGAGACATCCCTTGGTGTATGCTTTTCGCGGACGATGTAGTGCTAGTTGATGAAAGCCGGACATGAGTGAATCAGAAACTGGAGTTATGGCGGGAGACTTTGGAGTCCAAAGGTTTTAGACTCAGTAGAACTAAAACTGAGTATATGAGATGTGACTTCGGCACTACTATTCGGGAGGAGGGAGATATTAGTTTGGAAGGTCAAGTAGTGCTTAAGAAGGATACCTTTCGATATTTAGGATCAATGCTACAGAGAGACGGTGATATTGATGAAGATGTTAGCCATAGAATCAAAGCAGGGTGGATGAAGTGGCGGCAAGCATCTGGTGTCCTATGTGACAAAAGGGTACCACAGAAGCTAAAAGGCAAGTTTTATAGGACGACGATTAGACCTGCTATGTTGTATGGTGCAGAATGTTGGCCTACGAAAAGACGACATGTTCAACAGATAAGTGTCGCGGAAATGCGTATGTTACGTTGGATTTGCGGTCATACAAGAAGGGATCGAGTTCGGAACGATGATATACGTGATAGATTAGGGGTAGCACCAATTGAAAAAAAAACTTATCCAACACCGGTTGAGATGGTTTGGACATGTCCAACGGAGACCTCCAGAGGCACCGGTGCGTAGTGGAATCCTAAGCCAGGATGGTAACGTGAAGAGAGGCAGAGGAAGACCGAAGTTAACTTGGGTAGAGACAATAAAAGGAGACTTGAAAGGATGGAATATACCCAAAGACTTAACCTTAGATAGGAGTGCTTGGAAGACAGCTATTCACGTGCCTGAACCTTGATTGCTTCTGGTGGGTTTCAACTCTAGCCTACCCCAACTTGTTTGGAACTTAAAGGCTTTGTTGTTGTTGTTGTTGTTGTTGTTGTACAAATGCATCTCATGTGTATTGCTGAGATTTAGGAGACTCCAGGTTTGCATGTGAGTATTAGTTGCTTTGATGCTTCAGCAACAAGGAAGTTGAGCTAGCTCAGTTGTCGAGGGTGTGGATGTATACCCAGACCACCCAGGTTCAAGTCCTCGTCAAGGCTATTTTGGGTGCCGATTTCCTTCTTAATAAAATGCCACCTAGTTCCTCCTAGGTTGGTCTAGTTTTTTTATATATTTCAGCAACAAATGATTCTAAAAATTCTTTATTGCACTTGATAAGTCTGACTAAAAATTCGATCTGCCACTATAAAAACTCAAATTATAAATTTACGATTGGAAGTCCCGGTCTATCGGCAAGTGACCCAAGTACCCAATTTATGATTGGAAGTCCTGGTCTATCGACAAGGCGTGAACTACCACTGGATTGCCCAATTCACTTGACGCTGTTCAAATGACCCAAGTATCCCCAACCTCTGCCCCTCTCATCCCACCATGCATGGCTGCTAACACACATCATCGCTGTCCTCTACAAGCCATGGGCGGTCAAGCTCCTCTGACTATTGATCTTATCAGATGGAGCAGACAGCAAGCAGAGGACAGACATGTGGATAGGGGCAACTTTGTCATGCCACAGCATGATGGAGCTGACATGTCAGTTTCATATTTGCAATTCATGCTTTTATAAACGGCAAATTCGAGTTAGTAGTGTCAAATATGCAATTTGAGCAGAAGCATGTGACGTCACAGATACTTCATTGATCTATTAGTCATTGTTAAGTGTTCCAAAGAAAACATCAGTGATAAGCATTTGCCATTGGCACTTACAGAAGTTTTCATTTCAGGTATAAGGCGGTTGGAATTAGGTTGGACTCCGGTGATTTAGCATACCTTTCCATTGAGACCCGCAAGTTCTTCCATGCAATTGAAAAAGAATTTGGAGTTGTTGGCTTTGGGAAAACAAGTATCACAGCAAGCAATGATCTTAATGAAGAAACTATAGATGCCCTGAACAAGCAGGTAATCCGCATAGTATCCATTCAATATGGTTGACGTTGTAGCATGTAGATTTGTCTCTTGTAGAGCAGGTTTAGAAAATATGTATATTGTAATTTCTGGCATGTGTAAGTTTGTGCTAATGATATGTGTGATCCAATGGTCAGATATCATTAACTGAACTACGTGCTTAGTAGTTATGGCTACTGACTAGCACATATATCTAATACAGACTGGAACAGCATGGTCCCTGTACTAACAGGAACAAATGAATTATTTGTGCTAAATACCTGGTAGCACTTAACCGGCTAGTGGAAACCTCTGCTTAATTCTTTGTTATGATGAATTCAACACAACACATGGCTGTGCAAGCAGGTTAAAATGTACAAGGCCGTGATAAATACATGTGTGCTCGCATTAATTACATTTATTGCGTCACTGCAATCTATACTTGATTATTTTCATTTTTTTTTGTGAAGGGCCATGAGGTAGATGCATTTGGTATTGGCACCAACCTAGTTACATGCTATGCACAAGCTGCACTTGGTTGTGTATTCAAATTAGTCGAGATTAACAAACAGCCTCGCATTAAGCTTTCTGAAGATGTCACAAAGGTATGTATGCCATTATTACTTCATAGCAGAAACACGTTTAGCTGTCTTCTATGCATCCAAACAGACCGAGAACTTAGTTGTCTGCTCCAGGTATCGATACCATGTAAGAAAAAATGCTACAGATTGTATGGCAAAGAAGGATATCCGTTGGTTGATATAATGACTGGAGAAGATGAGCCAGGTCCAAAGGTAAACAATATCCATGTTAATGCTTAAACATACAAACGGTGAGCTTGCATAAAAAAAATATTTCACTTCAAAATTCTACGCTACATGGCACCTACATGTTCTTCTTTCAGTTGTGATTTTGTATGCCATAGTTACTATTTTACGAAATCTGAAACAGCTGGTGGGTTTTATGATTTACCATTTGTTTATAGATTGGTGAAAGGCTCCTGTGTCGTCACCCTTTCAATGAATCAAAGAGAGCGTATGTTGTTCCGCAGCATGTTGAGGAATTATTGAGGTGCTACTGGCCTGGAACTTCATGTATGAACTCCCACCTGAGTTACTTCTGCATAGTGTTTTGTTACCTTATTTGCCCCTTGTGCATGCATGCTCCAATGACCGTGCTAGTTGTCTTTCATGAAGCATATTTACAATACACTGATGTGTACTAGTAGACTATGATGTGCTGCTAGTATTGGCCAAAAATAACTTATTGTTACTGCATGTATGATGCTAATCACCACAGCCAAATATAGAATAGGGTTTCTGCCACTAGGGATAGTGCACTGCTATCATAACAACCGTACCGCAAGAGCTGTAGGATTATCACTTACATCAGTTAAGTATGTGTCCTCGTTTAGTTTAAATTGTTAGACGGATAATAAAATTGTTATTTAAGCTGGGAGCCATTGATGTCAAAATGTGTTGTGTTGTCAATTGGTGAAGCGAATCCACGGGAGGTGCTTCCATCCATCCATGAGATTAGGACTCGGTGTATTCACCATCTGGACCGAATGAGGCCAGACCATATGAGGCGGCTGAACCCAACACCTTACAAGGTATTATAATCTTACTCTTGATCTGGATGCTATTAATGTCACAAGCTAAGACAATTTGATCGAGCTCATATTTTATCATGCATCGTTGTACCTGAACAGGTAAGCGTGAGTACTAAGCTGTATGACTTCATCCATTTCTTGTGGCTCAACGAAGCGCCTGTTGGAGAACTGCAATGAAGAAATGAGGTGGCGATAGGTTCAGAGGCTCAGAGCCCAAACCTAACTCTAATAACCTGCACCTCTCATATGGGAGATCCTAATAAACTGTTGCCGTCGGACAAATTTCTGATCCTAATAAACAGTTGCCATCGGAGCAATTTCTGCGGATGTTTTACGATCGCTGTGCTTCAGTAAAATGTGAGGATGTGTTGGTGGTGCATCTGTGAAAACAGACCTTAGCCGAAGTGTTACGTACTGGGAATCAAGAGGATACCCATACTGTGTTGTATGACTCTTTAAATGCGATGAGGAGCAATCACTGAATTTGAGACAAATTTACTTTGCCATGATTATCAATTGCTGAATTTTATGCTTTTTACTGAAGTCAAAGATTGTTTATTAAAAGAACAGGGAGGGTGGTTTTTATTTATATTTATTAAAATAGTTTATTGTATTATGTAACGAATACGGAGAGAGATTGCGCCAGTCCGAGGCGGTAACTCATCTGCCGACTTGGGCTGCCTCCGCGTAGATTGCCATCACGCCAAGTTCGAGTCGGACTGTCCGCGCCTTTTGCCGGATATATATCTCGTCTCGTCAACGCCGAGTCCCTTCGATCGCCGGCTCTGACTCTCTCATGGCGACCGACACGGAGGAGGCGGAGAAAGCCTTCAGATCGGCGGAGGAGCGCTTCCTCGTCGACGACCTCGACGGCGCGCTGCGGGTGGTCCGGAACGCCAAGAGGCACTTGGCGTCGCTCCCTGCCCTGGAGAGCGCCCTCGCGGCGTACGAGGTCCACGCCGCCGCCCGCGGCGGGAGGAACTGCTGGTACGCGGTGCTCGGCGTCGGCCAGCCGGAGCCGGTCACGCACGACCACGACGCCATCAAGAAGCGGTACAGGCGCCTCTGCCTCGTGCTGCACCCGGACAAGAACCGCTCGGCGGCCGCCGACGGTGCGTTCAAGCTGCTCCAGCGGGCGTGGGAGGTGCTCTCCGACCGCCACCCTCCGGGAACTGGCTCTGATCCCGGCTCTGGACTCGGACCCGGCACCGGCGCCAAGCCCAGGCCGCCGCCGGCCGGAGCGCCCGACCCCGACTGGTGGTCCTCGTTCTTCGGCAACTCGCCGCCGCCTGGAGCGCCCGACGACCCCGACTGGTGGTCCTCGTTCTTCCGCAACTCGCCGCCGGCCGGAGCGCCCGTCCGCGACTGGTGGTCGTCGTACTTCCGCTACAAGCCGCCGCCCGAGCGCACCTGGTCATCGTACGGCTACACGCCGCCGCCGCCGCCCTTCTCGTCGAGGTACGCGCGCAAAAAGGGCACCGCCTACTGCGGGCACTGCGGCTCGGAGTCCGAGTCCGCCGCGGGAGGCGGCCACCGCGGCACGCCCGGCGGCAGGTGCCACTCGTGCGGCACTCCCTTCAATCCGCCGCCGGCGCGGCAGAGCCAGGCGGAGGGTGCCTCAGCCCCGCCCCCGGCAGGCAGCGCCGCCGAGCCACCGCCACGTGATCCTCCGCCGCGGCGGCAACGTGACGATGACGAGCGGGAGAAGTTCACGTGCCCCACCGAGTGCTCCCGGTGCAAAACGACCTTCTCGTCGCTGGTGTCCCGTGGGATGTGCAAGCTCAGGTGCCAGGCCTGCTCCTACGACGCTTTCGTCTACGTGTACGACCGCCACCGGGCCATCGCTTTCTGAAGCTTCTTCTCCTCCTCCTTCGTCATCTTGTTGCATTGCAAAGAATACGGGACTGTGCATGTGTGTGTCTCTTGCAGGTGTGGCGCCGCCGGCTAGACGAACGACCTCGACTCCATCCTCCTCCTTTTGCAACTGCATGAAACAAAGCTTTTCTTGGACGAAGACTTTGTGGGGGCGGTGAAGGTTTGTTTGCGAATTTGCAACGATCCATTTATATTGTTTGCGACTAGCCAGCTACAATTCATGCATGCCACTGATTTATTCGTTTGTTCTTAAAAATTCAAGGAAGGATGTGCAAATCGTGAAGTGCCATGGTTGAGATTGTAAGTCGTTAATGTGACCTGCTGCTTACTAGTCTCGAGCCGACGCGACGCTATACCGGAAAGGCCCCTCGGGGTGTATGAAAGGTATAGAAGTTTTATTCGCGCATAGCTTGGAAAGGTGATCCGGGCAAACCCCTTAAAAAGGTTTTCCCCCGAACCCCCTTTCCAAAAAAATAGTGATCAGTGAACCTATCTATTTCTGATTAAATCAGTGGTTAGGTTCACTACTATGAAGAGATAACTAACTATCCCCGCCCTTGGGGGGAAGCCCCCTCCCCCCAAGCCCCCCTAAAGAAAGAAGATATAAAACACAGTTCGTTGTTGCCTTCTTTGGATTATTAGTTAGTTATTTCATGTTCATACGATCTTCGGGATAGAGAATCCTCCCTGGCAGGAAGGCTTCTCTCTCCCTTGATCTCATTGATAACATTCTTCTATCACTCTGCTATGCTTCCCGGAAAATCGGGATTAAAGAATAAAAACTTCTATACCTTTCCGGGAAGCAGAGCAGAGAGAACGGAGCCCTCGCCCCGGAGGGGGATAATTCTATTCTTTATAAATAAATCATAGAATTCATTTAATATACCGAATAAATAACAGTATAGATCCCTTATCTATACTATTATTTATTAACAGTGGCATCCCTCCGGGATGTCTTACTACCCTTCGAGTCCAATCTCAGGGTAGCGCTTAGGCAGGGTTAACTAATAAAATAAGATCGGTCGTCTTCCCAAAGGGAAGATCTCCCTTTTCTCACTAGGGCTTCCCAACCTGGCAGGTTGGGTTCTTCCTATTGCTTTCCTATTTTATAGAATTCCTCCCAAGGTCGGAAACTAGATTATCTTCTTCTTTAGGTTATTCCCTTCGGTCAACCCTAAATAAGTTGATTGGCAAGTATAAATTATAAATAAAATAAGAGTTAAGGAATAGATCGGAAAAGGCACTTATCTTTTGATAAAGAGCCTATTTATTGCCATTCAGATCGGTTTATCAATCCAAATCATCGATAAATAATTGATTAGAATGATCTGTGAACCCTTTGTTGCAATATAGTTGTTTCCTGAATGGGATAACATGGGTTAGTGCTAGCCACCTACTTCTCCAAACAGGTAAGATCTACCTGGTGGGGTTCGAATCCCCACTGTGAGATGCGTGGCCATGGAATTAAAACTTCTATGGCTGGCCCAAGGTTCCCTATCTTGTCGATTGTCTAGCTTAGGAAGAGCCATCAGAACCTATCCGTAATCAACCCCCAGGGATAATGGCACAACTTACATTCCCTGGCAAGAGCAGGCTAGAGACTTGAGCTACAAAGGACAAGAAGGCACAGATTGTGGCATATCTTCCTTGCTAGGAGGAAGCAACCACTGGCAGGTTCCCTCGGGGAGCTTTGCCTGCGATAGTGACCGACGCGACGCTATACCGGAAAGGCCCCTCGGGGTGTATGAAAGGTATAGAAGTTTTATTCGCGCATAGCTTGGAAAGGTGATCCGGGCAAACCCCTTAAAAAGGTTTTCCCCCGAACCCCCTTTCCAAAAAAATAGTGATCAGTGAACCTATCTATTTAAGATTAAATCTGTGGTTAGGTTCACTACTATGAAGAGATAACTAACTATCCCCGCCCTTGGGGGGAAGCCCCCTCCCCCCAAGCCCCCCTAAAGAAAGAAGATATAAAACACAGTTCGTTGTTGCCTTCTTTGGATTATTAGTTAGTTATTTCATGTTCATACGATCTTCGGGATAGAGAATCCTCCCTGGCAGGAAGGCTTCTCTCTCCCTTGATCTCATTGATAACATTCTTCTATCACTCTGCTATGCTTCCCGGAAAATCGGGATTAAAGAATAAAAACTTCTATACCTTTCCGGGAAGCAGAGCAGAGAGAACGGAGCCCTCGCCCCGGAGGGGGATAATTCTATTCTTTATAAATAAATCATAGAATTCATTTAATATACCGAATAAATAACAGTATAGATCCCTTATCTATACTATTATTTATTAACAGTGGCATCCCTCCGGGATGTCTTACTACCCTTCGAGTCCAATCTCAGGGTAGCGCTTAGGCAGGGTTAACTAATAAAATAAGATCGGTCGTCTTCCCAAAGGGAAGATCTCCCTTTTCTCACTAGGGCTTCCCAACCTGGCAGGTTGGGTTCTTCCTATTGCTTTCCTATTTTATAGAATTCCTCCCAAGGTCGGAAACTAGATTATCTTCTTCTTTAGGTTATTCCCTTCGGTCAACCCTAAATAAGTTGATTGGCAAGTATAAATTATAAATAAAATAAGAGTTAAGGAATAGATCGGAAAAGGCACTTATCTTTTGATAAAGAGCCTATTTATTGCCATTCAGATCGGTTTATCAATCCAAATCATCGATAAATAATTGATTAGAATGATCTGTGAACCCTTTGTTGCAATATAGTTGTTTCCTGAATGGGATAACATGGGTTAGTGCTAGCCACCTACTTCTCCAAACAGGTAAGATCTACCTGGTGGGGTTCGAATCCCCACTGTGAGATGCGTGGCCATGGAATTAAAACTTCTATGGCTGGCCCAAGGTTCCCTATCTTGTCGATTGTCTAGCTTAGGAAGAGCCATCGAACCTATCCGTAATCAACCCCGGTGGATAATGGCACAACTTACATTCCCCGGTAAGAGCAGGCTAGAGACTTGAGCTACAAAGGACAGGAAGGCACAGATTGTGGCATATCTTCCTTGCTAGGAGGAAGCAACCACTGGCAGGTTCCCTCGGGGAGCTTTGCCGGCGATAGTGACCGACGCGACGCTAAATCATCGCTTTTGGGCGCAGGCAGCCCTCTACCATCCATCCCATTGCATTCCTGCTAGCACTACAAAAAGCTCCGGTCTTAACGACCCTACGGAAGTCTGTGCAGCCTTTCCTCGGGTTCAGAGAGTCGGGTTTCCGCTTACCCATTAACGGAGGAGCCGCCCCACCAACCAAAGCAGGTAGGCGGCCACGGTTCATAACGCACTCTTCGCACAACAGATCCACTTTGAAGTTGACTTATTCGCTCGTGCCAATCGTCGGAATGTGTACGAGATACCATAAGGGCCCAATATCTCAATAGCACCCTTGTCTAAAGCTTCAATGAGACCGAATATCCGAAACGCAGAACGATCGACTAGAAAGTCATTCAAAACTTGATCAAGAACCAGCGTTTATTGAAGAAGCTATAGAGTCGATTACAAAAAGTACTAGTTTGAAAGGCTCGTTGGAATTGATCCGCTACGAGATTGACATTATACGCTAGAGAAGCACCTGAAGTACTAAAATGTAATAGGTATTAGTTTTGTAATGGTTGGAGCAACAAACTCGGATTCGCAAGAATCTCATTTTTTGGTAGTACGAAGGAGGAATTGGCCCAAAAATTGGATAGGGGTAAAGACGCAGCCGGGTGCTTGGCGGCTTATTCAAAGTGCCCCCGAATCATGCTGCGAAATGGTCGCCTATTACACGGCTCACAAACTCTGCCTGGGTGGGGCTACCTATTATTCAGAGGCGGTACGTACGGCGCACCTTGAGGGCCTCGGTTTGCTGCGTGGACTGTCTATGCATTTCCTACAGAGTGTATTGGAACCCAGCTTTCAGCTCGCCGAGCCAAAAGGAAAGAAAAGAATGTAAACAATGGAGGCGAAGAGTAGAGTATAGCCAAGGGGCTTTCGTCGTCCGTAAAGGACCTAACGGAAGACCGTGCTCCGAAGTGCACTGAGAGTTTAGTTTTAAGAACACTTGGCCTTATTTTGAGCCATGTCTAGGTAGAATCGGCAAGATTGAACCGAGGCCCGCCCGGGCACCGCCGGGGGGACAACCAGACTAACCAGTAGGCTTTCTTTCCGAAGTTTCCTCCCGGGGCCCTTAAATCATTGAATTCATAGGCATAGGGCGTCCCAGGCAGTGGTTCATTCAATGAGAAAGAAAGACAGGAGGGCAGGATTCGTCGTGTCGGGCGAATTCATTCTGGGAAAAAAGGGGGATTTTGAGTGAGCTATGCGAAGGGAAGGGAAAGGGAGTCGTGGGCTGAGCCGGAGGTCACTTTTCCCGATCCATCCCGAAGGTTTTTTTCCCTCTCTCGCTCCATCATCGTACCCAGTCCTGCTATCGGCTCAGCATTCCTCGTCAATGTTGATCCTGGAGAAATTGTTTGAGCAGGATACTTGGTTTCTATGACAATTGTGAGTTATTTTTTCTATTCATGTTTCCTCGATCTCCCAAAGAGATGATGGAATGTCGTTGGTACTGAAACAGGTCATCTGTCAATGGAGAAGCTGCAAACCCCACAACGAGAAGCTCTGAAACTCTGTATGCTCCAGCTGCTGCTGGAAGCACACTCCCCTGAAACAAGTACCAGAACAGGCAAGGTTAGCACCCAGAAGTTATAAAAAAAAAACTAAACGTTTAGAGCGGACGTTCTGAAACAAGAGTATATATTGCTATGATATCGAGCAAAAGTAGTTCCAGACATGTAAAAAAAAACTAGTGAGTATTAATTTATAATATTTTCGGAGGAAGAAAAAACAGGAACTGATGTTGATGATTATATGTTATAGGGCCCTACAAATTTAGGACATCTCATCAACTTAACCATTTTTTACAAGATAAAAAAGGCTAATTTTGCTTGCATAGTGATGTTGTCATTATTTAGGAGTTAGGACCATTCAAGTTTTTTAGATTATAGACTTGGTCTAAGTTCCATAAACATCCATATATCTGAAAACAGCCCTACCAAAAAATTGGTCCCCAAAAGACCAGGTATTGGAGGCTCTCCCAAAATTTTCGTCTGAGGTGGATGGAATCATCTGTGAAGCCACCACTAGGGATTGACTGCTGATGTTGCAGCTATCAGCTTGGAAAATTTCATGACATATAAATTAAGCAAAGGGATAGCATGCATGGAAAGTGTTCATTCATGAACCATGATGTAAAGTTCTCTGCCATGATACATGTAAGCTTTATGCACATCTATATTAGTAACAAAAGAATAATGTTCATGCTATGCCGTTATGAAATTCCATCAAAGCTTACGTGTAGGCTGTGCTGTGTGTTTTGCTGCTACGAGCAAAGAAACTGTAGTCTGCAATGTTGGTTGAAAGTGCAAGGACCATGAGGAACATGCGAGATTACACACAGATTTGAGGCCTGGAACCTTGGCTTTGCATAATCGAGCCGTTGGTGATAGTTTTGTTTGTACGGGGAATCAGAAAGAAGGTGGAAATAATTTGACGTTTGACACTTAAAAGCTTATAGGGAACAATCCAGCTTTCTTTAGAACCAGTTTTGGCCCAGCTTCTATAGAACATTATTCAGTAAAATGAAAAAGATTTCAACTGCTCATTGAGGATATGATGTTGCCAATGAGTTCCTATTAACAATCTAACGACACATGAATGAGGTCCAAGTACAGCTAGCTTGCAAGCTAGGACAGCACTAGTAGGTATTCTTCAGTGCGCCTTAGAGAATATAAAATAATAATTGTCGCCATATTTGAGTTGCTAAATGCTACTATTCCAGAATTGTCACTACGTTCCTTCCTGGACCGGATCTGCAAGCCGGCGGGCGCTGAGAGCTCCCGCTCTGTGCGGCGTCTGGAGAAGGGTGTTAGTGGCAAGTCTTATCCTCGCATGTGCAATGCGAGGAGACCGTGACTCGAACCCAGGACCTTCCGGTCACAGACGATAAGACTCTACCACTTGCACTGCAAGCCGGCAAGGACTAAAAATTCTTACAAAAATAAAAATATCCAGACATTAATTCGATGTACTCAGCTATCATACTTAAAACTACGAAGAATTAGATATGGAGATTTTATCGATTATTTTGACACCGAGATAGTCAGAAACGGAAAAATTATGAACTAAAAAGATCTCACTGGTTCTACAAATTTATTATACTACAAATGTGGCAAATATGAGCCAGAGAGGGTGTAAATGAGCCCAGAGAGGGTAACGTAAGGCCGTAAGCGGTGAGAGAATGTGGGCGGCACTACCTATTAAATTCTAGAACCTGTAGTTTGCTATGAGTCAGTTTAGATAATGATCCTACGTGCTCTGCTTGTTGTAACAATCTTACAGACTTGACCACGTTTCGTTGGTCCTACACAACACGAAGCCATTGCTGCCAAGGGCATTCAGAATGATCTGCTTCTTCCAAGTGAACTTGCTGAATCCTGCTGCTTCACTTCAGAGTGAACTTGGTCTAACGATTCGGAAGCCTGCTCCTGGAGACATGGCTTTGCATGCTTCTTGATCCATCTCCTTGAAGCGCAATAACTAGTAATCTGAATCTAGTAATATACAGCAGCCCGACTGTAGTAATAAACAATAACTAGTAATCGGAATCTGGTAATATACAACTAGCAACCCGAATGTAGTAATAAATAAACAACATATTGATTAACAAAAAACCAGAGAACCAAACATGTTAAGCTACAAGACCCAGTGTCAAAAACTGAGGTTGCCAGAACCTGAAGTTAACATTCAGTAGAAACAGGAGACAACCAGAATCAGGAGGTGCCCAAAATGAAACTCTTGCCAACCAATTTAATCTCAGACTCTGCCATAACCAAAAACAACCATATCGAACACAGATTTAAGTTCATAGATCACAACTTATTCATGAATACACCATACCGGTGCACAAAGACAGTTTTAGGTAGAACACACAGGGACACAACCGGTCCATGAAACCGAAGCAAAGCCACGACGCAAACCACACAGATGTACTTCAAAGTACACAGCCAAGACAAGATGCACCAGAGGACAAGGGCACATGAGTAGCTTCGACAAATGATGGCTTAATGGCCACCACGGAGACGCAGCACCAGGTGGAGGGTGGACTCCTTCTGGATGTTGTAGTCAGCAAGGGTACGGCCATCCTCCAGCTGCTTGCCGGCGAAGATCAGACGCTGCTGGTCTGGGGGAATGCCCTCCTTGTCCTGGATCTTGGCCTTGACGTTGTCGATGGTGTCTGAGGACTCCACCTCCAGGGTGATGGTCTTGCCAGTGAGGGTCTTGACAAATATCTGCATACCACCCCTCAGGCGGAGCACCAGATGGAGGGTGCTCTCCTTCTGGATGTTGTAGTCCGCAAGGGTGCGGCCATCCTCCAGCTGCTTGCCGGCGAAGATGAGGCGCTGCTGGTCCGGGGGGATGCCCTCCTTGTCCTGGATCTTGGCCTTGACGTTGTCGATGGTGTCTGAGCTCTCAACCTCCAGTGTGATGGTCTTGCCAGTGAGGGTCTTCACGAAGATCTGCATCCCACCCCTCAGGCGGAGCACCAGGTGCAGAGTGCTCTCCTTCTGGATGTTGTAGTCAGCAAGGGTGCGGCCATCCTCCAGCTGCTTGCCGGCAAAGATGAGGCGCTGCTGGTCCGGGGGGATGCCCTCCTTGTCCTGGATCTTGGCCTTGACATTGTCGATGGTGTCTGAGGACTCCACCTCGAGGGTAATGGTCTTGCCGGTGAGGGTCTTCACGAAGATCTGCATCCCACCCCTCAGGCGGAGCACCAGGTGCAGAGTGCTCTCCTTCTGGATGTTGTAGTCCGCAAGGGTGCGGCCATCCTCCAGCTGCTTGCCGGCAAAGATAAGGCGCTGCTGGTCCGGGGGGATGCCCTCCTTGTCCTGGATCTTGGCTTTAACATTGTCGATGGTGTCCGAGGACTCCACCTCGAGGGTAATGGTCTTGCCGGTGAGGGTCTTCACGAAGATCTGCATCTGCAAAGTATAATCAAACAACAGGGTAAGTGCATAGCAGTAGAGCAAGGAGGAAATGAAAACCACAAAGGTGCCATGGAATCAACAAACAGTAACACTGTAACATCATGTCTCCGTCCAAGTACATAAAGATATAACTACGGGCATGCATGTTGAACAGATTGATGAAAAAGAATTATCAAAAAGCATCCATGTATACCTTCATTTATCTAAGCATGCATATCAAACAAAACAGCAAACAAAACAGGTGGATGCATGTTAGCAGGTGGATGCATGTTCACAGGCAAAAGCTATAGTGTCAACTGCATATAAGCCTTCATGTATCTCCTAAGCATGCAGATTGACAACAATGAAAACTTTCTCAGGTAACAGGCTAACAGCTACAACATACATCTTCGACTATCAAAGCACATATCCATCCATCCATCAATAATTGTGAACATGCATGCAGATCCAAATTCAATAAGCCCATGAGCAGTTCAGGTGATTATTCGACTGATCTAGAGGGGGCAAAGCAAAGAGACCAAAAGCAACAAAATTGACCCTAGACATACAGATCCAAATTCAATAAGCCCAGTTTAGGTGATTATTCAACTGAAAAGATTCTAGAGGGGCAAAGCAACAAAACTGATTTTTACTAGACGAATCAGCCAGGCACACAAACCTATCGACCTACCAGAGGTTTGTGAACGAAATCAGGCGCACCCATCTAATTCCATAACCATAAGGACAGGATCATAAGGCTGAACAAAAACAGGATTGACTAGATCGTATCTGCACCGGGAATTAAAAAACTACTAACGCAGCAATAAGCCAAATAAATAATTATCACGAGATACGATTCATATCTAGTACTGTAGTCGCCTAGATGATGGCCGTAGTTCCTAGATCATCAAGTCATCAAGCAATTAACCCCCAACCCCAATTTAATTCGCACAAAAGTGATAAAAGTCAGTGGAACCTATCAAATCGACACAAAAGTTCTAACCCTAGCCCGCCTAGGCCTTAACCATAGATCGCGCCTAGGGAGGAGAATCGATCTACAGATCAGCAAAGGAGAGAGAGGATCACCGTGCGTAACTTGGGGCGGATCGGATTTTGCTGTGCGTGCTCCGAGCAACACGAAACGAGACTCCGAGAGGGGATTGAGCCTGAGGATGAGGAGGGGTAGTATTTATGGCTGGGGCCTGGGGAACCCGTGACGGTCACCATCCCGTTCCGTTGCGTGCGTCCAGTCGTCCCCGCAACCGCCGCGCAGTTTCCGGAATCCGCCTACTACGTGGCTACGTCTCGACCGTCTGCTGCGCTTGGCTGCTGGTGGTTGGACGGCCGGACGCCCCATTTGCAACCTTAGCATCTCCGGTACCAGCAGAAAACTCCAACCCTAGAACTGGAGAGATACAAAAACGTGTTTTGGGTTTTAAAGTTCTTCTCTCCAGCAAAACGAGAAAATTTAATCCTCAATGAGAAAAATAATGGATTAGGCAAGGAGAGCTCTCCCCTTTAGTTGAGGGGTAAGAGGCTATAATTTAAGGGACGGCTAGAGCTACAATATCTTTAAAATAACAGTTTTTTTCATTGGGGTTTAGGAAAAATGGACTACTGGAGATGCTCACGTGCTCCTCCTCTCCACGTTCACTGACGGGTGGGGCCCGCCACCTGGAAGATATTTTTTTCCTTTTCATTCGTCATTCAATCGTGAAGTTAGGATTGAAATTCGATTCTCATGTAGCAAGTAGATCCCTTTTAAAACATCCAAAGTCGGTGCACAATGCAGAGAGTATAGTTTGCAACCAAACTTTTGTGATAGTGGCGTGCATTTAATATTTATTAATTATTACTTATTTGTATTATTGGACTGAGTATGAAATACTAATTTGAATTAGCATTGAATTAATTATTACTCCGTGCTTATTGGAGGGAGTATGAACCAAACTTTGTGCTAAGGGTAATCCCAATGGAGAAACCATAAACAGTTCCATAGTATAGTACTCTTTACTAAGAAACGCATCTGGATTCTCCCAACGCAGCTTTTCCATCTAGAGTACAAATACAAATCTGACCAATGATTCATCGGGTCCGTATCTGGATCCTCTGCACCCGTGGCCCTGTGGACGAGCCTGTGCCTACATCCTCGCCACGGATCCGAAGGAGCTTGTCTGGTTGGCTGCATCGTCCGCCGGCAGGGCTTCTCGCACACGGCACATCCCCGTCCTCGAGCAGAAGGGGACTCCGCGTCCGTCGGTGGCCGCGACGAAGGGCTCCGCGCGTGCCCACTCAGTGGCCGCGACGAAGGGCTCCACCCCCGCGCCTCAGTGACCGGTGCCCGCGACGAAGTTAGACGAAGACGCAGCACGCCCGCTCGGTGGCCGACCGCGGGGAAGACGAAGACAGAGGCTGGTGTCGAGCGACCGGCATCTGCCTCGCGAGCGTCGAGCAGCGCGGGGAGGCCGCATCTACGACGCGGGCGTCGAGCGGCCGGCATCTGCGACGCGAGCGTCCAGCGGCGCGGGGAGGCGGCATCTACGACGCTGGTGTCGAGCGGCCGGCATCGGCGACGTGAGCGTCGAGCGGCGGTGCGCGGGAGGACCGGAGCAGTGAGGCAGGTGCGTCGAGGCGGACCGGTGAGTCGGTGTTGAGCTTGCACGGCCGCGCGCGTGAAGGTCAGGGATTTGCGACGCGCGAACTTGGCGCAACAACAGCGCACCGGATCAGGAGGAGCGCCATGGAAACCAGTAGTTTCTCCCTAATGCATTTTCTGTCCTTTCTTCCTGCGTTGATTCGCGTAAGGACGTCGTTTCTTCCATACCCTCTCTCTACAGTAACTTCTTTGTCACGTCAGCAAATTACTAAGTTGTCACTGCAATTAAGAGGGATAGAAGCTACCATCAGTGTCCTATTGGGACTGCCCTAACACTAATTCAATGCTTCATGCCAACTGTGATGAATCGGATGGCGTAATAACAATAGTTCTGTCCTAGAAGTAGAGTTGAATGTTCATGCACAAAAACAAGTATATCCGATTATTGTAGGGTCTTTACTCTGTGTGCCATTATAAAAGATGCTCTATTCCTACATGCCACCAAAAAGTTTACACGGACTCTGGTGCCATGACGCTAAACTCTTTTGTCCAACACGACATTCCGTCCAGTTTTGCTCCTAACGGTGGGTAATGGCGCAACCAAATGACTTAGATGCCCTTAGGCTTGAGAGGCTCTGTGAACTAGTTGGTTTGCTTCTGTACCATACCAAGGCCAGCCCCAGGCCGAGCGTTTTGGCGCCAAAGCCAAGGTTGTTGGTGCCAACTGAGCCCCTGAGCTTCTCCTATATATAGGTCCTCAGCCCTATCTGTGTGTGAGTAGTCATGGATGAATGGATGTATAGATGAATGAATGAATGAATCAATGTTGAATGATGAATATGAAGATTGTTCATTTGTCTATAATGAAACAACATATGAGAACAATATAACAACAATTAGAGTACCGCAACAGTAAACAAACATTCATCACATAACAACAGCTACCTTACTGTTTTTCATCACAAAGGTTTCATGGCACCAACATGTCACCAACATTCATCACATAGCAGCTAAGTTACTGGTTTTCATCTACATCTAAGTACTGTCATGCCATCACATAGCAGGTGTTCTTCCAGAACCACATCACCAAAAGAACATTAAGCAGGCACATTTCACTGCAGCTGGAGCTTCTTCTTGCTTCTGGTATTTGAAGTAGGGCTAGCTAGGCTGGATGGGCTGGCTGCTGCAACTTGGAGCTTCTTTAGTGTAAGCTTCTTCTTGATCCCTATCTTCCTCCTTGGTGAAGCCTAGGGTAGCATAGTCTTCAGTGGCTCTGTCTCTATTGTAATGGAGTCTTCATAGAAAGGGGCCAGGTGCACAGTTTGGATTAGAACTGGGTCATTGGAACCAGTTCCAGACCTTGTGGCAAAAAGGCAGAGTGTGCTTTAGCATTAGCAGTCATAATAGAAGTGTTGTGATCAATTGAAGAGCTGGTAAACATACCTGTTAGATACACTGTTTGGACCTAAGCTTGAAGTAGTAGTGGTAGCTGCCCCATTGCTCTTCTTGGCACTAGAAGAAGAAGAAGATTTCCTCTTCCTTTTCTTGTGTGTAGCATTGACCACTCCCTCATTGTGTGGGAACACCATCTGGGATGGAGTAGCAACCACAATACTAGTTTCTGTGTTACAGCTTGCTGCTTTTTTTAGTATTTTCTTTGAAAGACCACTGCATAGAAAAAGTTACATTAGTTAACTAAGTTATTGAAGCTATACATGTATCTGCAAAGTAATTTAGTTACATAGTTTACCTTTCAGCCTCCATTACAGCTATATCTTTTGGATTCCCATTCTTGCAAGTGTACCAGTGATGCCCTAATTCATGGCAGATGGGGCACTCATGTTTCTTTGCCCTCTTCTTGCCGCTGCCTCCCCACATGATCATTCATTGGGTTTGGGTTAGCCAGGTATTCAGGTTCAGCAGATTGAGTGTGTGTGGTATGGCTTGATTCTGCTAAGCTTGGACAATCAATTGAAGGGGTGAATGGGGGTTCAACAGAGTTCACAGTGCTACCAGAATCCCAATCAAGAATCACAGGGGGGCTCACTACTTAGGTTATGATATGCAACAGTCAACAAGCAGCATTTGGAAGCCTTATGTTTTGCAAACATTTCAACCAAATCTTGGTCAGTGCAGACTTGGATGTTCACTTTACTATCCATGCAGAAATAAAACAATCTCACTATGTCACCGTAGTTATGAAAATACTTGTCGACAACTTCAGCAACCATGTCTGTGAAGTTAGTGCGGTCAGCATCCATGACTTTGTTGAACGAAAGCCACCACGCACGAGAACTAGGAGCAACAAACCAGATTTCTAAGTTGTAACTACTTTATGCATCCATCCTACAGATGAACAAGGAGCACACAATCAACACTATAAACATGGGGCACAAACGCAGGGCACTAAATACCAATCAACACTACAAACACGAGGCACCACAAAACCAAGGGGAGAAGCAGTGAACTCACTCGTCCGGAGGCCAATCCGGTCGCTCGCCCATGCCCTTGTTCCCCGCTATGCCACGCCTATCCTCTGGATCCACGGTCGAATCCATGCTCCACTACCCCATGTGCCGCCACAAGCATAGGGGATTCATCGTCTTCTCTCCTAGCCGCCGCTACAGCCTCCACTGCCAGATCCGCCGCCGCTAGGGTTAGGGAACTAAGGGAGTCGAGCGAGAAGAGAGAGTGGGAGACTGAGGGAGATGCCGGCCAATATCGGTAAAACAGCCTCCACATATGCCTGTGACTGAAAGGGCAACATGGACATTTTTCCTGCCCGGTCTCACATGTAAGAGCTGCCAAACGGTCAAAACCAAACAGAATAGAGACGAAATGGCATGATGGATAAAAGAGTTTAGCGTCATGGCACTAGGATCCGTGTGAACTTTTTGGTGGCATGTAGGAATATAGCATCTTTCATAATGGCACACGGGGAAAAAACTCATTGTTGTAGATAGTTCTAATAACCATTAGAATGTACATATCATCTACCCAATCATTCTAAACTAGATATGTTCCCGTGGAACATTTTGTGCACATCTATATGAAGGATTTGATCATTTTTTAGAAAACAATAAAAAAACTATTAAACAATTTTGCATTGAAAACCTAAACTATTTCCAAATGCATTTATGTTTTTTCATCGTATTCAAAATAATTCACGCATATGCAAATTCTTTTGTTGTAGATCGAGTATGGCCCTGACATCGAGCCTCTTTTGTTCTGCACATGCAGATTTTATATTTCTAACTTTGAAGTTGACAATTTTTAAGCTTTTCAAACTGACTGAGCAGACTATCTATAGGTTATACATACCCCTAGACTTTTCAAGATTTATATTTCACGCGCAATGACACCTTACCATTTCTGGTCGAAAG
Source organism: Miscanthus lutarioriparius (assembly GCA_904845875.1). NCBI lineage: Eukaryota > Viridiplantae > Streptophyta > Magnoliopsida > Poales > Poaceae > Miscanthus > Miscanthus lutarioriparius. The sequence continues at coordinate 139,966,005 of CAJGYO010000002.1, forward strand.
GAACTTAATAAAATTTGAATTATAATTTCTAGTTTTGATTTTGATTCTATATAGATTTTATAAGTTTCAGTCAATTTGTGCATTTTCAGGAAAAGACAAGAAGCTAACGGTACACTTTTTTATTGGAAACCCGAAGTCTTTGTAAATCTACTATTCATTTATATATATATTTCTTTGTATTTTTTTGCACTTGGAACCCTCCACTTTTTCCTATTCTTGCCATTAGCTCCTTGCTGAATTAGATAACGAACTCACGTACCCTCGGAATGGCCGGTATGTTCGGCCAAGACTCACCTTGTCGCCGCCATGTCCCACTGCCTCCATGGCCACGGCGTGCGGCGCGATGGCCTTGGCAGGAGGTGGCCGAGTGGGAAGTGAAGAAGAGAGAGAGAGAGAGAGAGAGAGAGCGCACACACCTACTCTTGCGTGTCGTCCGACAACAGAAATTTTTTAGAATGTTTTGTAGCCCCAAGTCAAAATGAAAACCCCAATTTACACGCGTGTTTTATGCCCAAACGTGATCACGTTAGCCAACGTCTAATAGTCCCACGCTCGCTGCATGCGTCGTTGCCGTGGATCTCTAGGTTATTTCTACTTCCTTCACGCCATAACTCTTGCACCATGGTCGTTTTGGCTGGATTGTCTTATAAGCCATGGCTGAAAGTACTGTTGGCTGGTTTGGTATGAGAGAAAAATATTGTTCGTTGGCTGATAAGCCAAGGCTTATAAGCCAGATACGAGCAAGCGAACAGGCTGCATGACGGTAGACACCCATCATTATTTGGTGGAAGAGAAGAACATAAGAAATCAGATCTATCCAAATTAATGACGTGAAACTTGTCGATCAGATCGCCTTATGTACGAGAGAAATAAAGCAAGTTCAGAAACATGAGATTCAGAAAGAGCTTGCTTGCTCACATGAGTCATGAGACTGGTCGGGAAGCTCAGGCCTTGTTTAGATCCAGCTTATAAAGTTTTGGGGTGTCACATCGGATGTTACACGGGGGTGTCGTATGGGATGTTCGTATACTAATAAAAAAACAAATTATAGAATCCGTCAGTAAACCACAAGACGAATTTAAAAGCATCTAGGCCCCTAGTTAGGTTTTGGTGATTAATGACAATACGAGATTACTATGACTAACATATATTTTGCAGGTGCAATTAAGTTAGGTCATGGTAATAGAGATTGATTGGGCAATCATGGTTGTCATGCTTCTACGATGGAAATCATTTCGGTTTTAAAGGATGGACGACAATATTAAGAATGGATTAGTTCTAAGTGTTGTTTGGTATTAAAGAGACACTTAGAGTAGTTTAGGACTTTATTTTTTCTTTGGCCGTACTATTAAGGGGGGTATGGACGAGTAGCTTGACCTAGGTGAGTCTAGTGGGTTAGGTGTGGTGCACACTTGTTAGCTCTAGCACTAGGTAGCTCCTAAATAGCCCTTAGATCAATTGGAGCAAACTTCATTCACATATGATTACGAGTTGGAAGTGAATGGAGGGTCAAATGCTGACCGGACGCTGGCTTTGGTGTGATCGGACGCTGGCACAAAGTCCGGTCAGTTTATTTGATCAAGGTGAAATCGTCTGGTGCGACCGGACGCTGAGAGGTGAGCGACCGAACGCTAGGTTCCAGCGTCCGGTCGACTCCAGTAAGGTCTCAAAGAGAGAAAATCCTGATCGGACGCGTCCGGTCAGTGCTGACCGGACGCTGAGCAACAAAGTGACCGGACGCTGGGGTTGCGTCGACCCCAGCGTCCGGTCAACATCAGTAAGGTTTCAGAGAGGGAAAATTGTGACCGGACGCGGGAAAATTATGACCGAACGCGTCCGGTCACAACTTAATCACTGGATTTCGAGGAGAACTGACCGGAGCGTCCAGTCACCCCGCAGAGGCACATAACGATTCATTTTTGAACGAGGTGTATAAATACTTTCTCCATTCGTGTGAGGGGGTACCTTTGCTCATTCCAACAGCTGAGAAACACCGTTTAGAGTGCCAAGAAGAGCAATGTCCTAGTGAGGTGATTGAGATTTGAGAATCCCAAAGAGAGCCCTCATTAGTGAAAGCAAGAGTAGTAAAGTGTGCATCCACCCTTCTCATTAGGCTTGTCCTAGTCAAATGACAGTTCGTGTTTGTTACTCTTGGTGATCGCCATCACCTAGACGGCTTGGTGGTGATTGTGAGCTTGGTGATTATCTGGAGAGCTTGTGGATGACCCAACTAAAGTTGTGAGCGGTTGTGGATGATTCACCGCGACGGAGTGTCGAAGAATCAACCCGTAGAGAGCACTTGATCCTTGCGCGGATCAAGGGGGAGCTACACCCTTGCGCGGGTGCTCCAACGAGGACTAGTGGGGAGTGGCGACTCTCCGATACCTCGGCAAAACATCGCTGTGTTTCTTCTTCTCTCTTTACTTTGAGCATTTACTTTGAGCAATTCAATTCTTGTCATTTACATTCATAAACTACCATGCTAGAGTAGGATTGGAACATAGGTTGCTAAACTTTTGTGTGGTAGATCAATAGAAACACTTTCTAGACACAAGGGGTTAATTAGGCTAACCGTAGGGTTTAATTATTGCAAAGAATTTTAGAATTAGTCCAATTCACTCCCCTCTTGGGCATCTTGATCCTTTCAAGTGGTGTCAGAACATCGTGCTCACGTATTTAGGCTTAACCGCCTAGAGAAAGATGTCTCACGGGGATGGACCTTCTTCTATCTTTGAGGAGGATAATTTTCTATATTGAAAAATCCGTATGGAGGCGTACTTAAAAGCTCTAGATGTTGGAATACTTAGAGCTGTCTCACAAGGATTCCCAAAACCTCGGGATCCCACGCACCTACAAGGCGATGAGGTCAATTACGAAAAATAGAATGCAAATGCTCGAAACACCATCTTTAGAGGTCTTTGCAAAGATGTGTTTAACCAGGTGAGGAACCACAAGGACGATCATGCACTATGGTCGGACGTTTGTGCGCTACATGAGGGAACAAAGAGTGAACGTGAGGAACGTTATCATCTCATCATGAAAAAGCTTAACTCTTTTGAAATACTTCCTAAAGAATGGCTGCTAATGAGATGTACTAACGTTTGAATGTTCTTGTTGGTATTATAGTTCGCTTTAGTTGTGTTCTAAGTTGGTATTATCTAATTTAGACCAAGCTTAACGAGAAATTCAGCAATATCTACAGCTTCAAATCAATTTCACTAAATCCTTCATAAATTAGGTTTGATAGTGCATCTATTTAAACTTGTAGATGCTGATATATTTTTTTTTTGCAACGCGTCCCTTCCATCTGTCTGTAAGTCGTAGTTTTTGCAAAAACAACCCCGTGGAAGCCTGGAGACGGAGGCCACGTCGTCTCGCGAGACGACGGGGAAGTCCCGTGGTCCGAGGCCCAGACGGCTACTCCAGCAGCGTTGTAAGACAACCCTCCCCGAGTCGACGGCTCACGGAATGCGCGTGGGGTTCTGATTTCGGCGCGCGCGCTCACGGGCTTCCGTCGGGGCCAGCCACGGCCGGTGCTGGGTCGCCGGGGCGCGAACGAGCTCTGCCTCGCGTCGTTCTACCACCGCGCGCCGATGTCCGCAGCAGCAGGGGTGAGGAGGAGGCAGCGACGGGGAGCGTCGCGCTCTGGGACATGGCCGGCCGGAGCCGGAGAGTCGTGCTCGAGCTCATCAGTACCAAGATCCACCCTGTAAGCACGCCGCTCCTCGCTCCTCGTCCTCGTCCTCGTCCAATTCACCGGCATATTGTCCGTCTTTTTTCTCTCTCTCGCTACTACTTGAATTACTTCGAGTTGACCTGCTTGCTTATTCTTGATAAGTCCCCGCAAACTTATCAAGCAATAGTATGAAAATACTCATCGCAGATATGAATTGATTTGTATTTGGCAATGATTCTACATGGATCCGAACAACTCAACTTATTCCTTTTCTTGTCTCAGGGATCTAAATGTTCTAGCTGATGAAAAGGTCCGATGACTATCTGATGAAAAGGTCAATACAGAGTTATCATTGCCTTAGCAGAGTGGCTTCACTTTGAGTCCTTGATAGAACTGTTGGTCGATGCCTAATTCCTGATATATGTTTCTTACTGTTGTTTTAGAATGAACTAATGCCTGGTCGTTGCTGCTGTTTGATGTTGAGTTAAACCAGTACCAATTTGTTGCTGAAAATTCGTTTTGTGTTACTGTATGGAACTGAAGCCATTGCAGTGGTGCAGTCTGTTCCCTTTTCCTTACTTTGGCAAAGGCATTTTGCATTTGCAGAGCTATACTGTATTTTCCTCCTAGCAGTTACATGATCAAATTGAAGCATATAAGTTTTTAGGCTTCAACATCTGATAGGTTACTGTTATTAGCCGATTATTGATTCTAGCATATTGCAGTGAGTCTACACTCTGAAATTGTTCTCTGGTGCTCGGCGTGAGGAAGAGTAAAAGGATGTGCTGCTGGACTGCTGTAGCTTGGATGCTCATGTTTCATCTGATTTTGGCAAAAAATAAAGAGCAGGAAGGTGAGGCTGTAGACTGCATGCGTGTATTGACTTTTTCAGTTCAGTGTGAATGTGCAGCTATTTTTTCTGAAACTGTGAACATGCTGCTATTTTATGAAAATTCAGAAAATTCAGCCAGTACTTTTTTTTTGTTATACCATGGACAGGGAAGTCCTTAGATGACTTTTGTTATACAGAGCTAGTAAATCATTAGTTTGCAAATGATTTTGTCCTATATGTAGTAGATTGAGCAACCTGTATATGTTAAACAACCTCTTTCATGTGTTGCCAACTTGACATACATGTATGCACTACTTTGTGTAGGTTTTTTTTTGCGGACCTGGGTTACAAGGACTTGCAGCTATATATAATATGATTATTATATTAATGGTTTTTAAAAGTATTGTAATCATATTGCTCTTATTTATCCTTGATATATTTTCTATCAAATAGCCACACAGTGGTATACAAAAAATTATTTATAGTTGATCCTATCTACATGCAAAGCTTTAAACAGCTTAGGGACGAATCCTTGTCTGTGGCTTGTATGATCCGACTTTATACCTGTCTGTATGATAAAATCGAGGCGTTTAGAGACGTACCTCTGTCCGTGGGTCGTACATGCCCTAAGAACTAACTGACGTCGCATTAATTGATGGAGAAGCTCAAATGCTCAATGGGTTTACGGCCTGTTCGGGAGGCCGTATCGTATCGTGGATTATTTACTGCTGGCTGGTTTGGTGTGAGAGAAAAACACTATTCCCGGCTGAAAATTTACGATCGTTTACGAGCAAGCGAACAGGCTTTTATAGCCCAAGCCCAATGACCTGCATTTCTGCACATGCGGAGGATATAAGCAAGAAAAAAAGGCAGATAATAGGCTTAGGAGAAAAAAAATCTACATCTACACATGCTCGCAGTGAGAGTATGCGATGAGAAAATAAGAAAATTAAAAGGATAATACTACAATTAATAGCGCAGGCTTATACACTCGGACGTCACTCTGCCTGCTCATTTTTCTCCTTGTGACCCTGCGTTCTCCTTTCCCCGCACGTATCCCCTTCTTTCTCCTCATGCAACTTTCTTCCTCCTCGCGCGCCCACCACGCCGCCGATGGCGATAGGGTCTCGTGACCTCCTCCTCCCCCTCCCCCTCCCCTCCTGCCGCCGCCATGGCCATGGGTGCCCCCGGTCCCGGCTTGGCCTAGTCGTCTCCCTAGCCGCCAGAACCCTAGCGCCGCCCTCCCGTCATCCCCACCGCCTGGTCGGCCTACCTCCCCCAAGACCCTTCTCTTTTAGGCCCGCCGGAGTTGGGGAAGAAGAAAGGGAGAGAGAGGGAGAGGAGAAGATTACATGTCGCTGCCCCTCGTCGCCGCCCATGAGGCCACGACCGCACCCACCGCCAATCCCAACATCTTCTCTGTCTCCGGCTCGAGCTCTCTCCTGCGGGCTCCCGCGTCGCAATGCCCAGGAGCGGGTCTCACCCACGCATCGGACAGCCACGATGCGTGCATTAAACGGTGGATGTGGTGTGCATGCCGCACCTCCAGGGCGTGCGCACTATGAAAGAATCATTCCCAAAATTGAAAAGGTGGCACATTGGAAAAGACATTATTGGATTCAAACTGTATTACTTAGTTGCTTATAACCTACTCCATCAAATGACAAAAACACACCCTGTCTGAAAAAAAAGTAATTCTAATGGAAAAAGTCTACATCACCCCTAACGTATCTAAGGTGGTCTACGTAACCTCTTAAACTATAAAACTAGGTATTTAGACACACTAAACTTTGTCAAACCGGATAAATAACCCCCTAAGGTGGTTTTGCTGATATGGCAATCAACGCTAGCTGATTTTGATGACGTGGCGTCCAGGCCCACCTGTCATACTGGATCAGAGCACTCCCGAAGTCCCGACGCCATCGCTGGCCATGCGCACGCACTGCGTATCTCCGCAGCTCGCGCTGGCCACCGTCCACAGGATGCCTCACCTCCCGACGCTCGCCGCTGTCTCGTGGAAGCCTCACCTCTCTACGCTCGCTGTCACACCAACATGGTCGCGCGCGCGCACAATGCTCAAGTCCCCGCCTTCACAGCTCGTGCTCTTCCTCCGCCGCATGCTCTTCCTCTCCCCAAAGGCTCCAGGCACAGCCTCGCAAGCAGGACCGCGACTGCTGCCACTGCGGACGGCAGGAGCTTGTGAAGTGCTCCAAGAATGTGTGCGCCGTGGGGCTGCCAAGCCGGTACCCGAGCGCCGAGAGCAGGGCGCTCTCCGTGTCCAGCACCTCCTGGCTCGCCGCGAACTCGCAGCAGGTGGCGATGTCCCTCGCGTTCATCCTCGGTGTCCCTATTCTCGTACTTGGACGTGGCGTAGATAGTCGCTGCCCCCAGGAGACGCAGCTGGTACTGGTAGACACCGATATCGACGCCCGTGACGGTTCTCGCCGAGAAGAAACGGTCGAGGTAGCCCGGCGAGGGCCGCTGCCTGGCATCTGTCTCCATGGCCCGGAGGCTGGCGCCGATGTCGGTACGCCAAGCCAAGAATTTGGATTGGAAGGCGTGCAACATGCAGCGTCTGGTCGCCGCCACGACGCACCTGCACCACGAGCTCGACGTGCTCGTCGACCTGGAGTAGCAGGCCCTGCCGCTACCCTGCGCCGGGGCGGCGGCGGTGGCTGGGAGCAAAGCCGAGGAACCACCACCTCAGACGCCTCCTCAGTCCTCACGTACGTTGCCGAGTGCCGCGTCGAGGACCTCCAGATCGAGCTAACGAAGCGCTGAACAACGGAGCTGTAGTGGGCTAGTGGCAGGCACGACCCACCAGCCACCGGAGCAGCAACGAAAGCAGCAGGCATGCGAGCTGCACGCTACACCTTGTAGAGTACCGCAGCAGAGGCTGCAGGGTGCATCTGCACTACGCCGGCGCCGGCGGCCGCCCTGGCCCTGGGCCTTGGCCTTACAGCTGCTGTAGTACTCCGCCAAGGGCACCACGGCGTTCGTTGTCGGTGACGGTGCCACCTGCAGGAACATGTAGTTTCCTCCGCCGCAGCGCGCGCCAGGGCGTCCCAGACCCTCGGCGTCCACTGCCTTGTCGCCTCCTACAACGTCGGGTGGGCAGACCCGAAGCACGCCTTCCTGCGCGGCCATCGTCCTCCATCCGAAGCACGCATTGCTGTGCGGCCACCGTCTCCCTCGGCGTGCACCTGCCGCGCGCTTGAGGGCGACTCCTCAACGCGCTCGCGGAGATCCCGACCTCCCGATGGCCGCAGGCTACTGTCGAGCCTCTCAGCCCGGTGCTCCTCCCCCTCCCCGGCGCCGGCGCGAGTAGCGGGAGGTTCGACGACGAGTTCGGCTTCCGCGGCAGGGATGATAGATGCCACAAAGGCCGTTGACGGCTGGCTCTCTTACGCCGCTCGTGCCCCGGCGAGAGGCGCTGCAGATCGACCTGCGCCTCGGCATGGAACCCATCTGTGAGCGGGCGTCGTGCTCGCGCCTCCAAGGTGCTCCAACGAGCTGGCAGGAGCCCTACAGGCCACGTCATCAAAGGTGGAGTGCCGCATGTGCAAAACCACCCAGAGAATTATTTATCCGATTTTACAAAATTTAACATGTAAAATACCTGATTTTATAGTTCAGGAGGTCACGTAGACCATCTTGAATACGTCAGGGGTTATATAGACTTTTTCCTAATTCTAATATAAGTACCGAATTAAACAGTCATAATTTTGATCAGATTTGCTAAAAAAATTATCAATATTTATTATACTAGTATAATTTGATTCGTCACGTAATGATTTTGAATTATATAACAAAATAAAAAGCTAGTACTAGATGGACTCCTATTCCGGGGCGGAGCCAGGTGCTTCCATCGGGCGATTCGGACTCTGACTCCGACTGGAACGCGCGCCGCGCGGAGACGAAAACGCCGACTCCAATCCGTCGCAATCCAATCGGACTCCGACCCCGACTTGGAGGCAACTGAACAGCCAGCTATATATCTCCCTCGCCATGCAAAGGTTCCGTCCATCCAGACCAATCCAATCCAGCAGGCTCCCACATGGCGGTGTGTAATGCGAGGGAGAAAGCCGAGAAGGCGTACCGGCTCGCGAAGGAGCTCTTCCTCGCCGGCAAAATCCGTGACGCGCACAGAAAGGCCAAGAAGCCGAAGCGGCTCTGCCCGACCCTCCCGGGCGTGGACAACGCGCTCGCGGCGTACGAGGTCCACGTCCACGCCGCTGAGCGCGGCGGCGCCAGCGGCTGGCGCGCGATCCTCGGCATAGGCCCCGCCACCGACGCCGCCACGCAGGACGCCGTCAAGAAGCAGTTCCGGTGGCTGTCGCTCCTCGTCCACCCGGACAAGACCCACTGTGCCGCCGCCGAGGGCGCCTTCAGGCTGCTGCGGGAGGCACACGATGAAGCCCTCTCGCCACCGCCACCGCCGCCCTCCCCCTCCTGCTCCGGCCCGGCGGACCGGGACACGAGCACTCCCCCGCCTCCGGCCGCCGCCGCCCAGGCCCAGGCCCAGCCTCCGTGGCTGAAGGTGAAGGTGCTGATGATGATGCAGCCGCCGGTGCAGGAGCCACGCGAGCCCATCCTCATCTACTGCCCCTCCTGCAAGAACGAGTTCCGCGGCATGGTCGGGCGTCGGGAGTGGCAGGACGGCATGAGGTGCGCCCGCTGCCCCGCGTGGCTCAACACGCCGTGGCAGACGAAGCCGCCGACGGAAAAGAAGCCTCCGGCCGCCCCAGGGCGGCAGGTGTTCCAGTGCCCGGCCAAGTGTCCCAGGTGTGGAGAGCGGTACACGTCCATGGTGTGCGTCGGCCGGTGGTGCCTCCAGTGCAAGGCGTGCTCCATGACAGCCATGGTCGATGTGCACGGACCCAATCAAGCGACTGCCTCTGTCAAAAGGCGTGCCTGATGCCCTGGACATGCATGAGCTAGGAACCGGTTCCTTCCAAGCTACAGGTCAGGAGATGCTAGCCCTGTTCGTTGGTTGGTGCTGGTGTACTGGCTGGTGCTGGTTTTTTGTGAGAGGAAAATACTGTTGGCTGGCTGGTTTGGGCTGACTGAAACCATCAAGCGAACAGGCTGGCTACCACTTCAAGGAATGACTTATAATTTAGGCTGGCTGGTTTGGGCTTGATACCGTTGGCGATTCCACGGTTCTTGAAGTATGTGTGTAAATCTCCTGTTCTTTTGCTTTTGCATTCCTTAAAAAATATACTTCCTCCGTCCTAAATTATAAGTCATTCCAACTCTCTTGGAGTAGAGTCAAAGCATATTAAGTTTGGCCAAATTTCTATAAAATTCTATAATAAAATAATAACATATATGATACCAAATAAGTATTATTAGATTAGATTCTTCATCAACTATATTTTCATAGCATATCTATTTGATGTCATAAATCACTGTATTTTTTTCTATAATTTTAGTCTCAAAAAAAAAAGTTGGAATGACTTATTTGGGATGGAGAGAGTTTGAATTTGCAATGACATGCATACTGTATATGTTTTATTACTGAATATTGATACAGGAGATGCTACCACAGTACCACTTCAACTTCAAGACATGTGGAATTGCCAACGATCTCAACCTTTTTTCCCCCATTGAAGTATGCGTGTCAATCTCCTGTTATTTTGCTTTTGCATTCCTTCAAAAACATATGAATCTGCAATGACATGTATACCATATATATATGTTTTATTACTGAATATTGATACAGGAGAACTTGGTTTGCAGTTGGCAGTGGCATGGGGAGGGCAGATGCTGACCAAATTGTAAAGCGTCCAGGCCAAGTATAGCATGTCTTGTAATGGTGCAACCAGAAAATGCGTTTCCAACCTAGCACAATCTAAGCCTCTTGCTGTAAAATACTAAAATCCACCAACAAGTAAATAACGTGAAATCATTCTCCATAACATCACAGCTCCAGCCGATGAAAACTAAGCACACGAGTTGTGCAGTCACAAACTATCAACTCCCTATATATATCCTTGACTCCCCTATGCACTGATGATTTATATTCCACAATAACATATTATCCACATAGATCTGAAACTAGAAACCATTTGGTGAGAGCAGCTTATTCAGTCATCATCCTGACCAGACTGATCATCAGGGTCGCCGCTCAGAAATGAGCCGATGGACTTGCGAAGGATGTGAATTGATTTGTCGTCCTGTGAAGGATGAATGCAGAATTAGAGAACTGATTATGTTTAGTGAACCATACGAAGTTTAGTCATGGTAACGATGCATGGTGATGAGATCAGTAATCGAAAAATCAAGCATGCCGTAACATTTACCTGCTTCATCTTCTTCAGAGATTCTTCTGCATTTGCTATCTTCTCTGAAAATGTTTTCTCAAGTTCAGATAGAGTAGCCTTCTCCTTCTTCCCTGTTAAAAGGCAGCATGTCAGAACAGCAAACTCATAAACACAACGGAAGGAACTAGCTATCTACTACTTACTCTGCAGTTCATACTGTGCAAGCAATTTCTCTTTATCATCTTCAAACTTTGAGAACAGGTCTGCACAAAACAGTACACAGATAGGTCAATTAAAAATGAGGATAACTGATGACAACTATCTCAGTGAAGAGGAAAGTGAGGCAATATATGCACAGCACAGTGCTCTATGGGTGATTTCACATTAACATTAAAATATTATCTCTTTCTAAATCACGAATTAAAGGAAAGTGTGAGTGTGTGACAGTAAAGGCACAACTCATTTGTGGCCACAGAATATCTGGAGTCAAGAGTGTCATATTCAAGATGAAATGGTAATCATTCCAGGCCAGCATATGCATGATGAACAAACTAAGGATGGACCAGGACTGCTCAAGCATGACATGAGCAGATGAGCTAGATAAAGATATGCTAGATGATAACAATACAGCATATCACAATAGGTATCAGCTTAGCTCTTATCTGGCCTACCTTTGAAATTCTGTATGTGTGCAGCTTTGTCTTTGCAGAACTTGTCATGTGTTGCTTGAAATTTGGTGTACTCATTCTTCAACAAACCTTCGCACTGCATAACATATAAATGAATCTTCCATTAACCAAAACCTGATCAGATTAGTAACCAGAAGCACATTGAAGCATCAAGTACAATTCCAAACCTCTTTTGAAGTCTTTGACAATGCTTTCAGAAAACTCTGCCTGTGCACGCACATAAAAACAATTGTCAGGGGTACATTCCATTCAGGGTGTTCACAATATTTATTATCAAGAGCCTGTTTCAGTTCTTATTTTATAGCTACAACTAAAAAGGAGCACATCAGATTTCGCTGCACGAGCTAATGTATTTCTCTAGTGAAGAAGGCTGGTGATATGGATTAGTTATTTGCTCACCTTTCCTTCTCAAGCCTAGTCTTGGTGTCCTGTACCATAGTCTGAATCTCTGTTGCCACGCTGAAAGATACCAAAACTTGTTAGCAATGTATTCAAGATAGCTCCCTGCAACGAGTACAACATCCAGATAGAAGACATCATGTGGACATCGGAAACGACAGAAGAACAGAGCTTACCTAGACATTGGTCATAAAGACAGAAACTATACAAGATTATATGATATGATGCCATTGTTCCTGAACTCCAGTCTCAGTCTACTTGCCAGCCACCATAGGTGGATTCAGTTCAGTAAGTATTAATGCTACCTTCAGCATGCACAGACCAAGGGACAACAAATCCTCTAATCGTGAACTACATCGAAAATCACTGATTCACTAAAGCACCCAGCGAATGGCGAACAACTTGGCACACATGATAGGCGCCCTGCTAAACTGTGGTTTCAAGCACAGCCATCTGAAGTGCACAAATCAGACACAACACAGCAAGTATCACCAACACATGCCTTCCATAGTAGGGTACTACATCAGGTACCAATCAGACGTTTTGTGCAAAATCTGCATATCTTAACCAGATATGCTGCTTGCCATGCACGCACACCAAATCTCCCTCGACTGGATTGGGGCAAACAGAACAGTTGCACACACACATTACATTAGGTACACTTTACAGAATAGTCACGCACATGGACATTCAGTAAACTAAAATGCTGGGTGGGTGGGTGGGCGGGAATGGAAATCGTAATCACCTGGAAATGGCCTGCTCGGTCTTCTTCTGACCGTCCTTGTGGGCTTTGTCCTTGATGTGCTTCAGCAGCGTGACGATCTCCTTCATGTCACTGCCTCCACCAACCAAATTGAAGGCACGCCCCGGATCATGAAATGTGTACATAGGAATCAATCAATCGCACGAAATTTCCCCCAAAAAATTGTCACGGAACGGAGGCGCAGTTAGGAACGAAAACCCTCGCTTCGTTGCCCCGATTCGAACCAACGGCCTCGCTCACGCGGCGAATCCAAAGCAGCGAACACGAAGGGGGGGGGCGGCGGCGGAGCACGCAAGGCACCTGTCGAACTCGTGGTCGGAGTCGTCCATGCCGCCGCGCGCCCGCCGCCTCTTATCGGAGACGAGCGCCTCGGCGGGGTCCTTCGCCGCCGCGGCCCGCTTGCCGCCGCTCGCCTTCGCAGCCGCCGACATCGCCGCTGGTGCCCGGGCCCGAGAGAGACCGCCTTGCCGCCTCTGGGGTTGGTGCGGTCGTGACGCCGTGCTTGGTTTCGCGGGTTTTGAAATGGACGCCGGGCAAGGGACTGGACGGCGAAGAGACTGGAGGGAGGCGTTGGGCCTAGCGAATTTAGGGAGGTCCCCAAATCAATGGCGGCCCAAGTCAATTTGTTCTGTATTTTCTGAGAGTTTCCGTTTTTTTAGGCTCAAATGTGTGTTTTCCCATTATTACAAGCAATAATTAGCACGGAGTACTATCCACACACAAGGCACATCAGACTAATAATATATATATATATATATATATATATATATATATATATATATAGCCTATATGGTTCCTTAAATCAAGTCATTTTGGACATGACACACTCTAAAAAAACAACTTAGACCGCTACTTTTAGTTATAAACACTACTACACAAAATCTTTTACACAGCGTTTCACTTTGGGCCTCGGAGGCGGGCGGGTCGGCTGCCCGCCTCGGTTATTCGTGGCAGGGCAGCCTGCCCAGCAACCGCCTTTGTTAATACATTAACCAAGACAGGCAATGTAATATAACCGCCTCGTTTAATGCTTATTAATTGAGGCGGGCATTATAAAGCAACCGCCTCGGTTAATATATTAATCGAGGTGGTCGCTTCCAAACAACCGTCTCGACTAACAAATTATTAACTGCGTTCAAACCTCGAGGCGCGGGCGCACAGGAACGGGAGTGGGAGTGGGAGTAGGGCCCGCGTGTTGGTCGCAGTGAGAAAGCACAAATGTGCTGCGCGCTGGGGTGATCCGTGTGCTACTCCACGTCAGTGATCCGGAAGCGGGGCTGGTGGGCACTCGTGGCTCACCACACGTGCAGCGGTTTCACAAAACCGGAGACGGCGACGGTGGTTTTCCCATTCCGCCCACGTGATAACTCTGAGCGGCGCGGTCTTCCAGAGCGCAGCGGAAATAACTCCACGCACGTCTGTCCCTCTCTCTCATCTGTCCATCTCTCTCTCGTCTCTCTCTTCAGTCTCTCTCTCTCTCGACTCTCTCTTCGATCTTCCAAGAGCGAAGGCGGCTGCCAAGGAGGAGGAGCGCGCACAGGGAGGAGGAGGTGCACAGGCCAGCCCCTTCAGGGGGCGGCGCGCGGGGAGGCCCGTACCGGCGATGGCGTCCCCTCCCTCTCCGGCGTGGAGGCAATGAAGGCGGCTGGCGGGGAGGAGGAGGCGCACGGGCCAGCCCCCCTCCGGTGGTGGCGGCCACCACACATAGCGGCGGCACGTGGGAGGCCCGCATCGGCGACGGCGCCCCCTCCCTCTCCTCTGAGCACGACACGACGGTGGATCCGACCACCGGAGGCGGCAGGGGCGCAGATTAAGTCACCAGCAACGGTGGGGGCACAGATCTGGCGACCACCGAGCGGATACGGCCACCGGTGGCTGCGGCGGCGTGGATCCTACCACGGGCAACGGCGGCGCGTGGTACCGGGCTCGGTGAGCTTTTTTATTTCGTGAAATTATTAACCGAGGCGGACATTATAACGCAACCGCCTCCATTAATAACATTAACTGAGGTGGTTGTCTTATGCCGACCGCCTCGGCCCAAGGAGGTTAGGGCAACCGCCTCAGTTAAGGCCACGATTAACCATGACCTTTCGTCTGAGGCGGTTGCAAAAACCGCCTCGGTTAACCCTTTTTGTCTACCACGGTTAAAATTCCTGTAGTAGTGAAAATATTTATAAAATATAGTCCATATATACTTTTATGAAACTACATTTTGAGATGAATCTACTTACGTCACTTTTATATTTTCAAACTCAACATAAAAAAGTTTATTTATAGTCAACGTTTAAAATGTTTGACTTAAGATAACCTCAAAACGACTTACTTTAGAGAACTTGATGGAGTATATAAGTTTAATTTGGAATTTTTTTTTGCTTATGCTAATAGGCTAGGTACCCCTGGTCCTCTGAACTTGATGGCTCACTTTGAAATGCAGGATTTTAGAAAAAAAAACATATTATGCTCTCTATCGGCATGTTCGTTTGACTGGGCTTGTTCGTTGCTGGATCGTGAAGAAGTATTGCTGGCTGGTTTGGTGTGAGAGAAAAATACTGTTCCGGCTGAAAATTTACGATCGTTTACGATCGTATAATCCCAGCCGAACAGGCTGTATAATCATGACTACTACTCGCACTTTCCATATGTCTATATCCCGCTAAGAGTTTGTTTGGAAATGTACGTATCCACCTCAATTCATGTGTGTTGTAGTGAGTTAGGATAAAATTTAGTTTAAATTTCACCTTGACCCACTCCAACACACATAAATTGACATAGATATATGCATCTAAACAAGACTTAAAAGAGAAATCTTCTTGTTCGCCATATGCGGTGCACCGAGTGTTTTTCTCTCATAATAAATCAGCCGGTACAGTATTTCGGCTTGTTTTTTTACGAAGCGAACGGAACTGATAAGTGTTTAGGCTGTCAAAAAAAATCTAGCACCCTTTCATATTTTGAATACCCGAGTTGAATTGAAAAGGCGCCCTCACTGCTGTAGCTTCACCCGTAACCAACAGCATTGGGATTGGAGCATATGCCAGGGGAAAAATACTGCTTTCGTTGCTGCTCGTCAGGTGCATGGCAACACAGCGAAAGAGTTGCCGCTCGTCAGGTGCACGGCAGCGCAGCGAAAACCCATACCCATACGGCTACCCATGCTCTAGCTACTACGGTGGCTATTTTTGGTTGGCTATTCTCCACAAAAAGGCCAGTCGAAGTCTGTGTGTTGTGGTGCACCGGCGCGCACGTACGCGTACGAGTATGCACGCACGATGGTACGTGCACGCGTATGCACATGTCGTGCTTTTGTCTGGGCGCGAGTTGGGGTTTTTTTCATACCAACTCATTCAAAACGACAATTAGAGGACAAAGGTCCCGTTCGCTTCTCTTATAGTCCATACTTTTCAGCTTGTTTTTTCAGCTAGAACAGTATTTTTTCCTCACAACAAATCAGCCGGAACATGACTTCGGCTTTTTTCAGCGAAGCGAATGGGGCCAAACTCACGACAATTAGTTATTACAGTAGTTGCCATAACTGATAAGCTACGGTTAAGCAGTAATAAAGCACATCATGCATGAGAAGCCCCAAGCACTAGTTACATGTATACTCAGCAGGAAAAAACCCTAACCACATTAGCTAAACCACGCACCCTAACCACAGTAGCCCTAAGCTCTAAGCTGCATCGTCTCCGGCGCCAAATATGAATGTGTACAACCACGGCGGGGAGGAAGTCAACGACGACGATGGCGGCGAAGACGTTGGTTGCGGAAGTAGATCGCCTGGCGGACCAAACTTCATGATGTCCAGCACGGTCCCGAGGGTGATGATGCCCTTGAGCTCCTCCCTGGCTTCCACGTAAGAGGGCGCCGGCGGGGCGCTCGGCAGCGTGTCGTGGTCGTCTCCTCAACGGGGACGACCGGAGGCTCCAAGGCGCAGACGACCTCGAGATCCGCCCGCGCCTCCACGTATGGTGGCGCGGACGGCGATGGGTCCAACCTGGAAGACGACGGCCACATCATCTCCGGAAAACGTGTTGCTTCTGCCGGCGAGCTCTGAGGTGGAGCTAGTGTCGCGTCCGTCGGTGAGCACTGTCGGGTATCGTTATTAGGGATACCCAAAGCAAAAAAGTTAGCGCCCACGCAGACTCACCCGGATGGCTCGAGACATATTAAAAGGTCTCGTCCGATCCCTTGGGTGCGGGCTCCATCTCCCCCGACCCCTTGGGTGCGGGCTCCGTCTCGCCCGACCCCTCTCGCCCGACCTTAAGGCCGCAGGCTCTATCTCGCCAGACCCCGCGGGTGCGGGCTCCGTCTCGCCCGACCTTAAGGCCACGGGCTCCGTCTCGCCCGACCCCTTGGGCTCGGGCTCCGTCTCGCCTGACCCCTCGGGTGCGGGCTCCGTCTCGCTCGACCTTAAGGCCGCAGGCTCCGTCTCGCTCGACCCCTTGGGCTCGTGCTCCGGCTCGCCCGAACCCAAGGGTGCGGGTTCCGTCTCACCCGACCCCTTGGGCTCGTGCTCCGTCTCGCCCGACCCCATGGCCGCGGGTTCCGTCTCTCCCCAGGTCACGGGCTTCGTCTCACCCGACTCTAAGGACGCGGGTTCCATCTCGTTCGACGGGGATCCATACCGCCGCCAACCACTTCAGGTCCAAGCGTATGGGCTTGGGTCAAAACTCTGACACCAGGAAAGAAACTGGCACGCCTCGATGTAACCCGTGGCCATGACGGACCATACCTGGCGATTCACATCAAGAGCAGTGTTGGGCGTGCCGGTACTGTTCTGTCTAATCCTCGTATGGACGCTGACAGGCGCGTTAGTTCACCGCGACGTCCGCCGGGACAGAGTGGAACGCCATGACCGGCAGATGACGCCTACATATAGCGCCAGTGACGAACAGGGCCACGACATGGAGCCATCCTTGTTGACATCTATAGGATAGACGGGACCCGCATGAAGGAGAAGAAGGACCCGGTGATCCTATAAGCCTTCTCCTCTCTCGTTCTTCTCTTTTTTCTCCTCTATAACCCGCGCTTTCCCTTCGCCTATAAAAGGGGAAGCAGAGCGCCCCTACCGGAGAGCCAGACAGGAGATAAAAAAATACAAGAGCACGACACGAGCACACAGCTGAGCGGCAATCGAGCTCTCAGCACCCGTTCACTCCCTCCACCAGAGACTTGGGATCCTCTCCCTCTCCCGCCTGTTTGTAACCCCTACTGCAAACCAAGTGCCGGTAATACGAGCAGCAGCAAACTGGACGTAGGGATGTTCTGCCCAAACTAGTATAAACCCTTGTGTCCTCCGAGCACATCATCCGAGCCAGACACGTAAATACAAATTTACTTATCGGTGGTTCGAAAACACCGACAGTTAGCGTACCAGGTAGGGGCTTTTTGCGCGTCTCGACGTTAACATCAGGCCTTGGATGGCTAGTCACGACGTCAGCTGGGTCCTAGGCGCGCACGTGCGCTGCGGGAACCTGGACTTCATCGTTATGATGGAGGGAGAGTTGGCGCAAGTTCCCATCGCCGGCCTCGACGCG
This sequence comes from Miscanthus lutarioriparius, assembly GCA_904845875.1. NCBI lineage: Eukaryota > Viridiplantae > Streptophyta > Magnoliopsida > Poales > Poaceae > Miscanthus > Miscanthus lutarioriparius. Next base: position 139,984,167 of record CAJGYO010000002.1, read on the forward strand.
ATCGCCAAGGCGCATGAGGGGCTGCAGCTGCACGCACCAGAGGCCCACACCCCCAGGAGGGACCAGCTCCTCGGCTTCGATTATGGGAGGCTAGAACGTCAGCTCGACGCCTTCCTGAGATCCCAACCATCCCGAGAGGACCTACACCGCCTGACCTTTTTGTTCGCCAACGTCATCACGCAGCTTGCCAGAGGAGAACTGCTCTCCCTAGAATGCCTCATCTAGAGTGCCCCGACAACGCTCTTGTTCGATCTGCGCAACGCCGCAGAGACCGTTGGCCGCCTTGTGGCACAGCGCACGCCCCTATCCCCTACGAACGATGAGTTCGTGGGGATGACTGAATACATCGCGGAATCTTTTCACGACCTCCTCGTGGGAGAATCGGAGTTGCCCTCCAACTCTAATTCCAGCAGGGGAGTCATCACCCCTCGCAAGAATATTTCATGGTAGGTACCCCCGAGAGATACGTCGAAAGCATCCACGAGGGAGGGGCTACCCCAATAGATGACCTCGACGATAAGGTCGAAGGGGATGTAGGGGCCCCGCCTCGCCTGCGGGTAGAGCAGCTGAGGGCGCGGCACCAAGAGCTCGAAGAAGCATGACTCCAGCTCGAGCAGGAACACGTAGAGCTCGAGTGAGAGATTGAGCGCCACAGAGACGGTGGACGTGCGCGTGACATGGCCCGCGACGTGAACTGGAGGATCATCGAGGACGATGAAGCCCTCCCACACTTCACATGGGCAAGCCAGAACGTCGCTGCCACAACGGCCTTACTCTGGGGGCTTCCGAAGGCCATGACGCCCGAGGATCGTTGGGCCTATCACGAGATTTGCGCGCTACTCTAGCGTGCGGTGGCGTAGCAGGCTGAGAGCTCGTTGTCCCGACGACGCGAGCTCGACGCCAGCCAGCGCACGCCCTTAGAGCGACCCGACAAGGATGTGTTAGTCCACCTGGCACAGCGAGGCGGTAGGCCACGCACCGAGGTCCCAGTGCATGAGCGTCTCAGCCTCCACCATGACGCGTGTGACACCCTAGATGCCCGCAGACATGCCCGTGGCAATGATAGGGAGGAGGCTAGCTGCGGCTATCACCCTCGTCGTGGCGGATGCTATGACATCGGCGAGGATCGAAGCCCGAGCCCCAGCTTGCCGAGACCTTAGGCCTTTGGCGGATACATCCTCAACGCCATCTTCCCACCGTGGTACCGACTGCCGACCAACATCCCAAAATACTCTAGGGGAAACAAACCCCAGACTGTGGCTCGAGGATTATCGGCTTGCTTGCTAAGCCGGTGGAGCGGATAGTGATAATTTCGGTATCCGCAACCTTCCATTATTCCTGGCCGATTCAGCGCAAACGTGGTTGGAACACCTTCCGCCCAACCGAATCCAAAGTTGGGCGGACCTAAAAGAAATCTTTGTGGGAAACTTTTAGGGCACATATGCGCGTCCTAGGAACCCATGGGATCTCAAAAACTACCGATAGAATTTTGGGGAAACTCTTCGTGGGTACAACCGACACTTCTCCCGGTAGTGCAACGAGCTGCCCAACATCGTCGACACCGACGTCATAGGAGCTTTCCTGTCCGAGACCACCTGCGAGTCCCTAGTTCACAAGCTAGGATGTAAGGGCCCATGAACCACTAAGGAGCTCCTCGACATCGCCACCAGCCATGCCTCGGGCGAGGAGGCGATCGGGGCGATTTTTGAACGCCCCAAAGGCAAGGCCAAGTGGGACGAGGATGCTAGTGAAGGCGCCTCCAACCACCTAAAAGGTCCTTGTTGGTTTTGGTAATTGAGTGACAACCTAGGTGGGCTGTAACACCCCGGTGTTATGCCTGTATTTAGGCACTGCAAATCACGCATATCATGCATCATCAAGCATCCTAATCATACATGCATAATCTTGCATATAATAACTGAAACATTTCTTCGAAACATCTGAAACATGTTGTGAAACCTGAATGTTGCATACCTTTGTTAGAATTGTTTTGCCCTGATTTTGTTTGCTAGGTTAGTAGAACTTGTTTGGTTATGATTGTAAATCATCTAGAATTGTTTAGCACAATTTTTGGAGCAAGGTTTGTATTTGAATTATTGCCAAATTTTGCTTTAAAAATAATTCTCCAAAAATTAGGGTTCGAGTCAAAATTGACTTTAATTTTATAATTTAAAATCTATAATGAATTGGATGTTGGTCTTAAAATCAAAGTTGTAGAGGATAAAATTTTGAGCAACTTTTATTTTTGGTCCAAAGTTTGAAACTGCTTTGATTTAGTCCAAAAATTCATTTGAATGAAAAAGGAATTCAAATTAATTTGAAAAATCTTGTTTTACCTTCGTGGGCCTTGCGCCTCACTTCCCGGCCCAGTTCGCAAGCCGGCCCGGCCTAGCTCGGCCTCCTCCTCACACAAGTGCCGCCAAGGCTGTCCCGTCATCCCGACAGCGCTCGAGTAATAGCCACACGTGCGATATCAGACGGCGGCGCCGCCTGGCCACGGGTGGCGCTCTGCTGGTCCCACCGCCCTTTCGCCTCGCTTAAGCTCCCTTGACACCAAGCCTTTGCCGGACCAGCACCAAATCCTACCATTTTTCATTTCCTTCATTCACAGCGCTCTCTCATGCAGAAGGCATGCCGGCTCCTCCATCGACGCCGAAAGCAAGCAAGCTGCCGCCAAATAAGGCCACCACCAAAAATCACCACCTCCAAGAAGCGCTCACCCGCCTTCACCTCCCCTAGCTATTCCATCTCGCCGTCGAGCCGGAGAACCCAAGGTAGTGGCCCCATTTGAGTTTCCACCGCCACCACAACTCGCCGGAGTTGGAGCTCGTCGTGGCTAGCACAGCACAGCTTCTCTCTTCCTTCCCTAGCTCCCGCCTTGTCTTCTCCGTCACAGACTTGTTACTCGTGTGATGATGTCACAGATCCCGTCGGCCCGGGCCTGGCCGAACGCTGCCGCTGCAGACCGCCAGGCGCCATGGCCGAGCCAGCCGAGCCCGTGGTCAAAAGCTTAGGGGTCGATGGGAGCGAGGTTAGAGTACCAATAGACGCGGTTCTTCACGTAGGGCACGCCGGTGCCGTCGATTTCGTCGGGGAGATCACCGTCGGCGAGCTCGTCCATCGCCGCGCCGACGTGTGCCGTCTCCCCTATTCTGTGTCAATGACACGCGGGTCCCAAGGTCGATCGCCGAGCCAAGGTGGGGAGCTGTGCTTAGGCTACAAGTTGTGTCGTGGGTCATCGTCGGATCCTTCGGGCCGCCCAAAGATGTGCGTAAAAGGAATTGTTTTCATTTATTCTTTATTATTTGAAATTTGAAATGGTTTGAAAAATGTTTGGGTACTCAAATTTGCTCCAAATTTGTTGAAACAAATTTTGCTAGGTTCCTTATCATCAGATCTACTTGGGAAAAATTGTGCATGTCATTTTTGAGATATTTTTCTATAGGATTTTATTTAATCTTGAATATTGCTGATAACTTGAAAAATATGTAGAAAAATATATAGGCTTCAGAAAAATATGATTCCAAATTTGTTAATCTTCTTATGTCATGTACTTCCTAGGAAAAATATGTTTCATGCATGTGCTGTGGGAAAAATTTGAGGTGTAGTTCAAGTACCTTTAATGGCTGATTTTGTTATTTTTGCTAGAGCACAAATTTTGTATAAAACATGTATGTGACAATTTTTGTACAGTGATTATATACTATAAAGAACATAGGAAAAATACTCAATCTGTTGTTTGACACTTTTCATAGTACAAAGTAATTTCATGCTCATTTTTATGCTATAGCTTGTCATTTTTATGTAGGATAGTTTACTTATCCAAATGCCATGACATTTTTATGGTAGTCTGTTTAGGGTAGTATTATGCTACTGTATTTTTCTCAGATTTTTAGGAGCATCAGAAATATATGTTGCTATTCAAACCTATTATTAATTAGGGTTTAAGCAAGTGTTGCCTTAAGTGTGATTAAGAAATTAGTAAAGATTTGGTGTATCTTTGAAGCATTTAATAAAATATGTTGACTTAACATATTGGTAGTAGAAGAGAATGCAGTAGATGACATGTGCTTGTAGCATAGTTTCTTGGATGATGTTGACTACCTTGCCTTTCAACATATCCATTGCATTCATCTCCTTCGATGCACCGATTGCATAGGCACTTACACGCATTGCATCATACAGGATCGCAAACCGAGAACCCAGTCGTCATTCCCGAGGAGACCGAGGAGCGATTCGAGGTGCAACCAGAGAAGTGCCGTGGTTTAGCGAGGAGGACGTTGAAGAACTTCCGGAGTGCCCCGATCACCGTCCGGAGCTCCTTCGAGAGAGGCAAGCCCCGGAGCATCTTTCTCCCGGTTTGCAATGATTTCGTTAAATGCTTTACTTGAAATTGATGCATTACGTTCAGGAGTTGTTTGCAACCGTTGCTGCATTATACCTTGTTTACCTTTGTTATACTATATCCTTGTTACCCGGTATCCGCAATGATCAGTCAATGCTTAGTCGGCTTAGACCGGTAGAAGTCGGGTGATTTCACACACCGCGAGCTATAGGTGGTTACCGGATCTATTTGGATGGCTATGAAGTCATGGTATAACTAAGTGTTAAATGAAGTTGAGACCGGGCGGAGACTTGCGGGGTTTTGGACCGTAGTGTTTCCGTCTCGTCGATTAAGGACCGACCGTTGTTGGGCCTCGAGTCATGTTGAACGATGCCTTACATTTAGCTGGCGGATAAAGTACCTTCCGACCGCTGGTTGGGAGATTTTTCGGGCCGAGTAGATTGCCCATGACAGCCAAGACTTGTGCAAGGCAGGTGTGGTAGGACACGGGGCGGGATGATAAGACCAAAGTGCGCTCGGTCGGCCCCGGTACATGTGGTTCCCGGCAAACTCGAGATACCGGAAAGTTGACTCGGTGATCAATATCTCACTTTAGCGGGGGTGAGTGAGATTTGTGTAAGGAATAAATCACCACCGGTTAGAAATCGATTCGAATCGCCATCGCTCCCTGGATAGTGAGCACTTGACTTGAGTTACTTCATCGTAGTAAATGTTTATGGAACACTTGGACAGTTATAGTGAATATGACAAGATGGAAGTTGTTTAATGATCGATGGTTATCATTAATTGCTTAATCACATGTTTACTCTAGTATAGGTGCAAATCTAGTCGACGGTTAATAATAATTAACTTGACAATAATGCTTTTAGAAAGGTTCTTGAAATGCTAAAATGCTTCTTTTGCAAATGAGTCACTACCCTACTATAATGCCCGCATAATCCTTGGTGTCATTTATTTTCGGTTATGTCGGGTAAGTCCGGCCGAGTACATTCTCACTCGTGGTTTTATTCCCACTTGTTGCGTATGGGCGTATGTACTATGGCTATTGTATCAACCGCCTTTATCCTGCGATGGGTGATGCTTAGGACCATGGGCATGGTCATTCCTTACGCCTCGCCTAATGCTTTTGTTGGAGATGATCATCACCGGCACTATATTTGAACTACGTGTGAGTGTGTGTGGTTTTAAACAAATGACTTCCGCTACTTTTATTCGAACTTGTTTTGTAATAACTATGTTTAAACTCGATGTATCTCATTATGGAAACTTTTATGTAATATGTGATTGGTGACCGCTAAACTTATTACGATCATGGCTGGGACACGAGTTGGTTTGAAATCCTTCGTGATTTCACGGACTACCGGGTTATACGGGCTTAAGTTTGCTCAATCGTCTGCTCTGGTGGATGATTTTCTTACTTAATTTCGTATAATTGGTCGGTTCTGTTACAGACTAATTGTGTTTATGTGAGATACACAGGTGATTAGTCCACAGGTACATGTGTATGAGCAACATATGCCATGGAGGTGAAAATGGCTTGGAGATGTTGCAAAGCTCACACATGTGATGATGAAGGAGTTTATTGCACATGAAACATGACATTGAGTCATGTGATCAAGGTGGAGAAGATCAAGACAAGACTTGGCTTGATGGACCGGTTGCAAGCGTGAAGGGCAAGTCAAAGGCTTTGGAGTGATGGACCGCGTGGCGGTGAAGCTTGAGCAAGACTTGGCGCCGATGGACGATAGCAACGGTGAAGAGCAAGTAGAGTCAAGATCGATGAACCAATATGATCATGTGATGATATGAAGTGGATCATATCATTGTTGCATCGACATTGAAGGAGATGGAATGGAATGCGCAAGGCAAAGGTATAACCTAGGGCATTTCATTTCACCGGTCATAGGTGTGTAGAGAAGTTTATGACCGGGTTTAGGATAGATGGCCGTACTATCAAGAGGGGCAAACTTGTTTGCATATCGGTCATCTAGTGCCACTCGAGTGATCTAACTTTGCATTGTCGCTAGGATTGAGTGGCGTGGCAAGTTGAGTGGCTAACATCCTTTGGGAAATGATTGTGAAAATGCTAACACACATACACTTGGTGGTGTTGGCACATTTACAAAGGAGGTGGTGTTTGCAGGGGTGAGATGGTTTTGGGTCCCTTTCTCCCTCCCACCGAGCTTGCGAGGCGGGATTCGGCGCTTTCGGGAAAATAGAATTCCTATTTTCTATTGCGCCGGATGCAAGTTCTTGTGGTTAGCACATTGGAGCAAGGGTGATGAAGTTAGAAGTGAAAACGAGTTAGTCGCGAAGATGCTGGCGTCGGTCAACTGACCGGACGCTGGATCTGAATGCACCGGACGCTGGCAGGCTGCGTCCGGTCAGGCTGACGTACGATGACGCAGAAGCTGGAGAGTGACCGGACGCTGGCTGCATCCGATCAAGTGTGACCGGACGCGTCCGGTCGAGATCGGTACCTTACTAGAAACGACCGGACGCTGGGGGTTCAGTGTCCGATCAGTTGAAAGCTGCTGCGTCTGGTCAAGTCAAGTGACCGTTGGAACCGGGACACGTGGCCGTCTGCGGGCGACCGGACGCTGAGGTCCAGCGTCCGGTCAACATGACCGGAGCGTCCGGTCGGCCCGACCGTTGCCTAGTGAAGGGGTAACGGCTAGTTTAGCCCTTGGGGCTATAAATAGAAGTGGCCCTCGGCCATGGCTGGTGATGAGCACCTCAAGGGACTTAGTGTCCATGCTTGTGAGTGCTTGGGAGCCCTCCATCACACACATACTTGATAGCGATCATTCGATTGTGTGAGTGAGCGATTCTAGTGCGATTGCATTGTGAGGTTGCATCGAGTGGCACTAGGTGGTCGTGTTGCAAGCCGGTGGTGCTTGTTACTCTTGGAGGTTGCCACCTCCTAGACGGCTTGGTGGTGGTCTCCGTCGAAGCCCGCAAGAAGCTTGTGCGGCGCTTCGGAGAAGTGCTTGTGAGGGGTACTTGTGCTCGCCCCGCGGGAGTCACGAAGAGCAACTTTAGTAAAGCGTGTCATTGAGCTACCCTCACTCAAGGGGTAGGTTCTTGCGGTGCCCGACGTGCGGGCTTAGCGGGTGATGCTAATTAGCCACCGAACCACCAAGTGAGCGGTCGACACAACGGGGACTAGCGTGTTGGCAAACACGTGAACCTCGGGAGAAAAATCATCGTGTCAACCTTGTTCTTCCCGTTGGTTTGCATCCCCATTACACAAGCTTGCAATTACTTTTATATATCTTAAGCTTGTGTCGTTGCTCTTGTAATTAGTTAGCTTGTGTAGCTTACTAGTTACCTTCTTGCTTGTGTAGCATAGAAGTAGCTTCCTTGCGTGGCTAATTTGGTTTTAGTAACGTTGTTAGTCACATTGCTTAGTTTGTGTAGCTAAGTATTTGCGCTCTCTAATTAGGCATTTGTTGCCTTGTTATTGAGCTTTCCTAGTGAGCTTAGTTGGCTTTGTGCTTTTGCTTACTAGCATGTGTAGGAGCTCCCTTGTTGCTTAAAGTACTGTTGGCATAGGTTTGTGTGACCTTGCTCCTAGAATTGTTTAGGAGAGCTCTAGCTAGCCCGGCACCTTAGTTGCATAATTAGTATCTTGGCAAGGTGCTAGTGAGCATATATAGAGGGGTGTAGTCTTGGCTAGACCGATTGTTTTAATTCCGCATTTATATCGGTTAGCCGACGCGATTAATTTTAGAAAAGACTATTCACCCCCCTCTAGTCCGCCATCTCGACCCTTTCACCACCCCAACAAGAAGAAGAACAAGTAGCAGCGCGAGGGCTCGCTCGTGGCCACTGCCGACCGCAAGGGGGTCGAAAGCCCGCTGAGGGTACCCCGGACCACTTTGAGAAGCTGCTCGAAGGGCCATGCCCAAACCATGCTTTCTCCATCAAGCACGTATACAAGGACTGTGTCCTCATGAAGCGGTTCTTGTTCGGAGGCTCCAACAAGGGAGAGCATAGGAAGGAGCCCAAGACGGCCGCAGACGACTCCGAGGGGAAGGACGGCAGATTTCTGACATTGGATGGCTGCCTCATGATCTTCGGAGGGTCGGTGAGGTCATCCAAAACTGGGATGCTACAGGAAGAATCGCGAAGTGGGCACTCGAGCTGATGGGTCAAGGCATTTCATATGCCCCTCGGATGGCCATCAAGTCCCAAGTGCTGGCTGATTTCGTTGCAGAGTGGACCAAGATCCAAATGCTGCCAGCAGTCATCGACCAAGAGTACTAGACGATGTACTTCGATGGATCGCTGATGAAGAAAGGCACCGGCGTGGGGCTGGTCTTTATTTCGGCCCTTGGGGTATGCATGAGGTACATGGTTCGCATCCACTTCCCCTCCTCCAACAATGTGGCCGAGTATGAGGCACTCATCAACGGCCTACACATCACCATCGAATTGGGTATCCGATGGCTTGATGTCCGGGGCGACTCCCAGCTGGTCATCGACCAAGTCATGTAGGAATCAAGCTGCCACAATGCCAATATGGCTGCATATTACCGAGAAGTCCACCAGCTGGAGGACAAGTTCGACGGTCTTGAGCTCAATCACATCCTGAGGCGTCTCAACGAGGCGGCAGACATGTTGGCGAACATGGCATCCGGCCGAGAGCCGATGCCGACGGGCATCTTCGCCAGCGATCAATACAAGCCCTCAGTCCGCTACGAGGAGCCAAAATAGACCGGTGGTGGGCCGCTTGCCTTGGGCTCAGGGGCTATCCAGTCGGCGGCTCTATCCGACCCCAAAGTCATGGAGCTTGACGAGGATCCAGCGGCAGAGCCTGACCTTCTGGCCGATTGGAGGACGCCTTACCTCAACTACCTCCTCCATGAGGCGCTACCGACGAACAAAATGGAGGCTCGGCGGCTCACGCGTTGTGCCAAGTCCTTTGTCGTTATTGAGGGTGAGCTCTACAGGCGAAGCCACACCGGGATCCTGCAGCGCTGTATCTCCATCGAACAAGGGAAGCAGTTGTTGAGTGATATCCACGGTGGGGTCTGCGGGCACCATACCGCGCCTAGGATCCTGGTCGAAAACGTGTTCCGACAAGGCTTCTACTGGCCGACCGCAGTAGCCGATGCTAAATAGATTGTGTGCACCTGTGAAGGGTGTTAATACTACGCTCGGCAGACCCACCTGTCGGCCCAAGCACTCCAAACGATCCCCATCACATGGCCATTCACGATCTGGGGGCTCGATCTGGTCAAACCTCTCAAGACGGCGCCCGAGGGATATACATACTTGCTTGTCGCCGTAGACCAGTTTACAAAGTGGATAGAGGCTCGACCGATCTCCGCGATCAAGTCCGAGCAAGCCGTGCTGTTCTTCCTTGACATCGTCCATTGCTTTGGAATCCCGAACTCTATTATCATGGACAATGGCACGCAGTTCACTAGGAAGAAGCTCATCTGATTCTATGATGAATACCACATCTGTGTCGATTGGGCCACCGTGGCGCACCACCGCACGAACGGGCATGTCAAGTGCGCGAATGGCATGGTCCTATAACGCCTCAAGCCTAGGATCTTCAACCGGTTGAACAAGTTTGGCAGATGATGGGTCACAGAGCTTCCCATGGTGCTCTGGAGTCTGAGGATGACCCCCAGTCGGGCCATTGGCTACACACCATTCTTCATAGTCTACGGTTTCGAGGCTATCCTCCCAACCAACCTCGATTATGGAGCGCCAAGGGTCAGGGCGTACGATGAACAGGGAGCCGAGGCGTCCCTCGAGAATGCCATGGACTAGCTAGATGAAGCATGCGACATTACCCTCCTCCGCTCTACCAAGTACCAGCAAGTGTTGCACCGATACCATAGTCGTCGAGTGCGGGGTCGGGCCTTCAACGTCGGGGACTTGGTGCTCTGCTCGTCCAAAGCAACAAGAACCGCCATAAGCTCTCTCTACCATGGGAGGGACCATACGTCATCGCGGAGGTGCTCCGACCAGGCACCTATAAGCTCAGGACCATCGACGGTGAAGTCTTCGTCAACACCTAGAACATCGAACAGCTATGTCGCTTTTACCCTTAATTTACGCACGCTTTCTCTTATTGGTTTCGCTATTGATTCCTCGATCTTTAGTGACACCCGACCCCAGCAATGGCAAGGGGCTCAAGACCAATGATGGTGAAGTCTTCGTCAATGCCTGGAACATCGAACATCTATGTCGCTTTTACCCATAATTTACGCATGCTTTCTCTTATCGGTTTTTCGCTATCAACTCCTCGATCTTTAGTGACACCCAACCCCAGCAACGGCAAGGGGTCGGGCCTCACTCGGGGGTTGATAAGGGCATATCTATCCGGTACACATTCTCTATGCCCGACCCTTTCTCACGTTAAGACCTAGAAGCAAGGGTTGCGGAACTAAACGTTAAGTAAAACTGGTCGGGCCGCAAGAAACCTACGCCCCAACGGCTACGACGTTTTTGCTCACTAGTATGATCAGAGTTTTTTGCCAGTACCTCGAGCTTTTTAGCCTTAACTACGAAAAGAGTTGGAACGCATTAAAGAGTATATCTACCCAGCAAACTTTCGCTGTGCCCGAACCTTTCTCATGTTAAGATCTTGAAGCAAGGATTGCGAAAACGAACGCTGAGTAAAACTGGTCGAACCGCAAGAAACCTACGCCCCAGCGGCTATGGCATTTTTGCTCACCAGCGTGATCAGAGTTTTTTGCTCGCACCCCGAGCTTTACAGCCTTAATGATGGAAAGGGTCAAAATGCATTAACCTTTTTTACAAAAAGGGGAGAAGCGGTAAAGATCTGTTTGGCCATAACAAAATTTAAGAGTTGTCCACTTATTTTAAGTTCACCGCCTAGCTTATCTACCTAACTAATTTCTTGGGGGGATGACCTCATCCTCTATCTCAACAGGTAAGTCCTGTGCCATAGGGGCCGCCTCCTTCTCGATGTCATCCAACTCGGTGTTAGTATAGACAGGCGCGAAAACCATCATAGGTAAGGTGGGATATGGAGCTGAAAATGCTCCTACGGCCCATTCAGGCCTAGGAGTTTGAAGGCTGGCCCTCCGACGGGTTCATAGCCGCTTCGAGGCGCCCTTAGAGTGAGGAGTGGAAAGGGATGGGCCCACTAGCGTCTAGTACCCGGGTGCACGAGCGCCGCGGGCATCCCGGCCCACGTTCGAGTCTTGGTCGGTTCCTAGTCCATGGTTTTTGCTCGAAGAAAGGCAATGAGCCCTTAGGACCGATCGAACAGACCCGAGAACTATATGGATTGGCCACTAAGAATCTAGAGTTGGTCACTAGCTGACCCATGCCAGACCCCCGCAAACGGGAAGCCGGGGCCCCACTCAGACTAGCCCGTTAACAGCTCATCGAGCACCATGTTTTGTCCATCGAGGAAAAATGTGGCACGGCTCAGCCCCTCCGTTTTATCGAAAAAAATGCTTGAGGGATGACGATCACAAAGATGAGCTAACCCTTGACCGAACCCCTACAATGCACGGGGGCTCAAGGGAAGTTGGACTCGCAAGAAGAGCAAATGCGCGGTCACAGGATGATGGCTCGGATCCTAGGGAGGGGTACGTCTCCTCGATCTTTAGTGAAACCCTACCTCGGCAATGGCAAGGGATTGGGCCTCACTCGGGGGATGATAAGGGTATATATATATCCTTTATAAAACAGTCACCGTGCCCGACCCTTTTCTCACGTTAAAAACCTAGAGACAAGGTTTGCGAAAACGAATGCTGAATAAAGCTGGTCGGACTATAAGAAACCTACGCCCCAGTGGCTACGACACTCTTGCTTACTAGCATGATCAGAGTTTTTCGTCCACACCTCGAGCTCTACAGTCTTCACAACAGGAAGGGTCAGAACGCATTAACCCTTTTTCACACATAAAAGGGAGAAAAGAACAAACTTGTTTAAACCAAACAAAATGGATGAAGCTTGTCCGCTTATTACAAATGCCCTGCCTGACCTGTCTGACTAAACTAAACCCGTCAGAGGGATGATTTCATCTTCTATCTTAGCAGAAAGGTCATACGCCAGGGGGGCAAATCCTTCTCGATGTCGTCCAGCTCGGCGTTGGTATAGATGGGCGTGAAGCCTTGGCTCATTATTGCCAGACCAATGTTCTCGTAATGAGAACGGGCGATCACGAACGATCGATGAACGCCAAAGCGAAGTGCGCCCCTTGCCATATCACGTGCCTGGTCCATGATCCGGGTGGTGCGAACCGTGAGTGAGCTTGTCTCCTACTCCAGGGCCAGCTCAAGCTCGTCGCAGACCAGCTGGACGGCGACATGCAGGTTGTCATGTTCGTCGCTCTCCTTCTGTAAGGTGTCCTTCACCTCACTGAGCTCCTTCTTTAGGCTACGGCTCTTCACCACCTCCGCCCCGAGCTTATCGTCGAGACCTACCTAAGTCATGTATCGACTGTGTTAGAAGGCTTACCACGGATCCTAGGGAGAAAGACAAGGGAAACTGAAGACTTACTGTCCACATCCTCCCGAAGCTTGCTCACCTCATCGTGCTGCCGGGGCATTGGACCTCCTCTTGGTGCTGACCGACCTTCGCGACGAGCTCAGCGGACACACCCTCGGCTACAACCTTCAGGTCCCTCTCCCTCTAAAGCTCATCCTCGAGGTGGTCGATCTGCTGCTGAGCATCAACACGTTCCTAGCGAGCCTAGTCAATCCCCGTGCAGAGATCCTTTATGGCCCAAAACAAATTGTCTCGCTCCTTCCGTAGTCGCTCAGCCTCAACGACGTCCGTGTGCGCCCTCTTGATCAGGGCCATGAGCTTCTCCTCGACCTCACAGGCAATGTCGCGAGCATCCTTCTCCCTGACTCGGAGGTCAGCCACCTCCCGGGCGGTAGGGGCAAGCTTAGCCACCTCCTAACGGGCGGCAGCGAGCTGTGTGGCTAGCCCCTCACTCCACCGCATCTCCTCAGCAAGGAACTAGGACTTCTCCTGATTGTGGGCCATAAGGATCTACGAAGAAGACAAGACTTAGAGGCGTAGAAAGAGAACATGAGGGTCGGAAGCACAGTCATATCATACCTGGCCAACTGGGGTGACAATGTCACGCATCGAGCTCAGCATAGTGGTCAGGGCATGAATCGCGTCTCCAACCTCCGTGTGGACGCTCCCCCATTCCCTCTCCTCTGTCGCTTCATCAAGGGCAGCCACCCGGACCAGAGACGGGGACGTCCCCATGCCAACCTCAAGCGGCGCCGACCTCTCTTGCGGCGGTAGCTCCTCCAGAGTGGCTCCTCTAGCGATAGAGGGGGCGGGTGATGCGAACACGGAGGCTTGCCCTATCGCCACATCCATGAAGGATGCCTCGGGTGATTCCCCTTCCATCCACCCCACCGCGAATACGGCCACTTGCACAGACGGTGGCTCCGGCTGTGCCTCCTCCGCCTGCGACGTCAAGGACACGACTGGCCGCGCCGCACCCACCACGGGCGCCCCAGACGCGACCTCCTCCGCCCGCTCTCCCATGGCCATAGCCATCGGTTGTGCCTCCCTGGTCAACGTTGTGGCCGCCCCGATGCCACTTACGCTCACCACCGGTGCGGCGCCAGCCGACTCCTGGCGTGTTTGCTGGAGGAGGATCTTTTTTGGAGCAAGCCGCAGGAGAGTCCCATATCCTCCGACGCTGTAAGGGACATGGCGGTCAGTTCACGACAAAAATTCGTTAAGACAAAATGATGGAAAAACTTTTGACTCACCCTGACGCCTCATGCGAGGATGTTTTAGGTCCAGCTTGCCCGACCCCGACTGCTCCTTGTCGGCACGTTGTCACTTCAAGCCCTCCCTCGGCTCGAAGGGCTTGGACGAGTCAGAACGACCGCCTCCCACCAACTCCGGAGGTGCCACCGAGGGCTCGGACAAAGCGGGGCGACCTGTTTCCGCTGGCTCCGGGGCCATCGTCGAAGGCCCAGATGAGGCAAGGTGGCCTGATTCCATTGATATGAGGCCACAGTCGAAGGTCTGGACGAGGCGAGGTGTTTTGATTCCATCGGCTCCGGGGGCGCGTCCTCCCCCTCCTACCCTATGGCATGCAGCAGGAAGGGCCCCGCCTACGGTGAAGGCGGGTCCTCATCCCCGGTGGCCAGATCATTCCATGGGATGGGCGACATGGAGCCATCATCCTCCTCCTTCTCCTCTTCTTCTTCTTCCTCCTCTTCTTTCGACAAACCTTGATGCCGCTTCCCTTGCTGCAGCTTCGCTCACTGCTTCAACCGACATTTCTTCTCCTCGTTGTCCTTATTTTTCTTCCTTTGTTCATCCGCGGCACGGTTCGCCACCCTCACGGCCGCGTGCTCCGATAGCGGCGCGATAGAGTCCCGGAAGACTAACCCCGCCGGCAGCTCGATGAAGCCCGCGTCCAGCCACATCACGAGATGCCCCGGGATCGAGAACACGGCGTTGGCCTCCCCCATGGCCTCCTTGATGTGCTACATGACCTCGCTGTCACGGAGCAGCCCCTAGGCGAGCATCGTCCTGACGAGCTACGCACCGGGGCATCATCCCATACAGCGGGAGGACGCGTGCCATCAGGGGGCGCCTCCCTTCTCGCGTGATACCCCCCAACGACACCGACCCCATGGAGGCCATGGGTCATTAGGAACACGATGGCCTCAAGGAGGTCGCGCATCCTCTTCTTCTCCTTGACGGGTGGCCCCCATGGCCATGACGGCGGAACCTCTTCGATCAGACGCCCGGAGAAGACAGATAAGGGAGCGGTAGGGTCATCCTTTAGGTAGAACCAATGCGAGTGCCACCCCTTGTTGGATCTAGAGAGCTAGCAGGGCATGTACTCGGCCACCCGCTGCCCCGGAGGTGGATGCACGCGCATCCCATTGACACCGGGGTCTCCCGCCCTCTCTCCTTCTTCTTGATCAAGGAGATGGAGAAGAAATATATCCACAGCTCGAAGTGGGGTTCGATCCCCAGGTACCCCTCACACATCGCGATGAAGGCAGCGATGTGCTAGATCCTGTTGGGATTCAAGTGTTGTAGCTCGATCTGATAGTGGTGCAGCAGACCCTAGAAGAATGGGTGGGGAGGAACCGTGAGTCCACGCTCGTGGAAGGGCGCAAAGGAGACGACGTAGCCGTCGAGCGGCGCCGGCGCATCCTCACGGCCGGGCATGAGCCACTCCACCACATCGGTCCTCCCGTGGAGAAGACCACGCTTGACGAGTCCCTCCATGCACGCATGGGTAACATTGGAGCGGTACCATGAATCCATGGAGGATGGATGTGGCCGTGGAGAAACAAAAGCAGCGGCATAGAAGCAGAAGCTACAGACCTAGGGCTTCGATGGTGGATTAGCAAGCATGGCAGATCCAAACGGTAGTGGCGGAGAAACGGAGAAGGCAAGGCTGTGGTTTTAGTGTGCAGAAACATGAAGGGGGAGGCCGCTATTTATAGGACGGAGCGGAGCGAGAAGGCGAACCATCCGCCTAGATTCATGCACCCGTTGCACCACGTCACGTCACCTCCCTCCGAAGATCGTGTGCGCGCTATCTCTGGCCACGCCCTCAAAGGACACGCCGGATGATGGTTCGCTCGGTCGATGGGCCAGGAACCCTTAGAGCGAGGGGTGGAAAGGGATGCCCCCTAAGAAGACTGATCGTGGCAAAAAGAAATCGCCGTCCTACCAGGACACGCCGCGGGTTACAAAAAGAAGGCCAAGGCCCTCAAAGTCCTCCCGTCCGGAAAAGCCTCCAAGGGAGTATGCTACACCTCCATAGGCTCGGGGGCTACTGTCGGGTATCGTTATTAGGGATACCTAAAGCAAGGAAGTTAGCGCCCACGCTGACTCCCCCGGATGGCTCGAGATATATTAAAAGGTCTCGCCCGACCCCTGGGGTGCAGACTCCGTCTCACCCGACCCCTTGGGTGCCGGCTCCGTCTCGCCCGACCTTAAGGCCACGGGTTCCGTCTCGCCCGACCCCTTGGGCTCGGGCTCTGTCTCGCCCGACCCCTCGGGTGTGGGCTCCGTCTCGCCCGACCTTAAGGCCGCGGGCTCCGTCTCGCTCGACCCCTTGGGCTCGTGCTCCGTCTCGCCCGACCCCAAGGCCACGGGTTCCGTCTCGCCCAAGGTCACGGGCTCCGTCTCGCCCGACCCTAAGGACGCGGGTTCCGTCTCGTCCGACGGGGACCCATACCGTCGCCAACCACTCTAGGTTCAAGCGTATGGGCTTGGGTTAAAACCCTGACACCAGGGAAGAAGCTGGCACGCCTCGATGTAACCCGTGGCCATATAGATCATACCAGGCGATTCACATCAAGAGCAGTGTTGGACGTACCGGTACTGTTCTGCCTAATCCTCGTACGGACGCTGACAGGCACGTCAGTTCACCGCGACGTCCGCCGGGACGGAGTGGAACGCCATGACCGGCAGATGACGCCTACGTATGGCGCCAGTGACGAACATGGCCGCGACATAGAGCCGTCTCTGTTGACATCTATAGGAACGGTGGAACCCGCGCGAAGGAGAAGAAGGACCCGACGATCCTGGAAGCCTTCTTCTCTCTCGTTCTTCTCATTTTTCTCCTCTGTAACCCGCGCTTTCCCTTCGCCTATAAAAATGGAAGCAGGACGCCCCTACCGGGGGAGCCGACAGGAGATAAAAAAATACAAGAGCACGACACGAGCACACAGCTGAGCGGCAATCGAGCTCTCAGCATCCGTTCACTCCCTCCACCAGAAACTTAGGATCCTCTCCCTCTCTCGCCTGTTTTGTAACCCCTACTGCAAACCAAGTGCCGGTAACACGAGCAGCAGCAAACTGGACGTATGGACGTTTCGTCCGAACCAGTATAAACCCTTGTGTTCTCCGAGCAAACCATCCGAGCCAGACGCGCAAATACAAATATACTAATCGGTGGTCCGAAAACATCGACAAGCACCTCAGTCTCCGAGGCTGAGTTGGAGCTTTAAGATGACATCAGCGTGTTTTTTGCCCTCAGGTGCATATGCTCCCATCCCAATGCTACTGGATTTGCATTGGTTTGGGTGCACTATAAGAGAGAAACAATCAAATATACTGGGGACGAGAGCAAGGGCATATTTAACTTTCCCCCTATATGAACTATTGAACTGCAATGGAATGGATTCCACATTGCATGCATGTGAGGGCGTGAGCCTGGGACTCACGTCTCCTGATGTGATGGCCAGGGGCTAGAAATGTGCCAGAATGCTACCTTTGCTTTGCCTGTAGGTTTTGCTCTCGTTTGTTTGATTAAACTTTTCTTAATTATAGTGATGGATAAATCTTTTGCATATTCGAGAAAAAAAGTAGCCAAACAATATATGTGTTTGAATGTGCCAAACTAACAATAGAACATCTAATTTTAATGTGCCAAACTAACAATCGATCTTTGAAAGACCTAACGCATTCACTAATGCAAAAGAAAATTCTTAAGCTATTTTATTTGACATGTTGCCTTCCATTCACGGCAGCAACAGAACCAAATGACCATACTGACCAGTGAAATAGGTTACCAGGTAGCAACTTCATGGCTGCTCCAAAGAGTGTGGAGCTAGTATTTGTGAGCAAGCTAGTAGCACTGGATCGGATGAGCCAGATTGCAAGGTTTTTTTTTGTGTGTGTATTGTTTTTCTTTGTTGGTGCCTCCGTTGCGTACTCTATATGACCATCAAAACGAAAATTTAGACCAACCAGTATAGGTCCATTTTAATTATGTAGGTGGCAAAACATTGAAGGAACCTGCATTTGCTGACCCCCCAACGTTTAGCCTGGATGAATGAGCGCCCGAGCCCTGGTGGCCGCGCCCCACTACAGCGCCCGCGCCCGCGCCCGCGTCCGCTGCATCCGTGCTCGAGTGTGACCCACCCCGGCTCGACCGCCAAGACACGCCATGGCCAGCCCTCCTCATGGGTTGCCGGTGACAAATCAGTCATATCCACACGCGATGAGGTGAAGCTAGGAAAAACTACTATTTTCAACTTCATCTCAATATATTCCTATGTGATAGCAGGTTTTCCACTTTTCCTATTGTGCGATCGCACCAAATCTGAGTTTGTTTCAGCGACGCCCGTCCGTCGGATGTTCTCAAGATCCGCTGGTTTTGTTTCGGTCCGATGTTTCTTATTGGGTCAAGGCACTTTGAAACCGCACCCGCTAACACCGCACCTAGCCTGGCCACCGCATTACTCGAGTGCTCGACCACACTCCTCTCTCGCCTCTCTCCCTCCCGGGTCCCACCCTCTCGGTCCCCAGATCTGCCGCTCCTCTGTCTCCTCCCGGCCTCGGCGATGGAGCACCGGCTGCTGGCGGCGGTGGCGGCGGCGCATCCGCTTCTCCTTTCCTTCAAGACCACAAAGGCCCCAGTGGAGGACCCGAGCCTTGGGCAGCGGCGGCGGTGGAAGCGATCTGTGGCGGTCATCTCCCAGCCGATAGCTGCTCCCCAGTGGTCATCCAAGCATCCCCGTCATGGCGCTCCGTTGAAGGTCTTCCAGAGGATCTTCGGTGATGCACTCTTGTATGTGCTCACGTGCATCTCCTTCCTCTTTGTTGCTCTGTTTGCTCATGTGTGCAGTCAATCCCATTTCCTACATGAAGCGTGGAGGCGATTTCATCCAGTCGAGGTTCAGCGCGTTCAACTTGATTTCACCGACACGGATCTTTGTTGAAGCTCTCCGAGGAGCTCCGGGATGCCCTATGGTGCGTGGTTGCTTCCTCGTCCTTCCTCTTTGTACCCGTCTTCCTCATCTGTTGCATCATGTATCCCATCCCCTTTCCTGATGTGGGATCGATTTGTTTGATTGGTTCAATCTTCTAGTACCTGGAGGGCATAGGTTTAGAGTTTGATGGTGTCTGATGTATCCCATCCCGTTTCCTGATGTGGGTTCAGTCAGCTCTCGATCTATAGATCTGGCTATGCATGCAGTCATTTATTTATTGCGTACTACTTAATTACTAAAGCTTTGATCTGTTAGCTTGACATGGAGATGCGGCTGTGCTTGTTCTTTTGTGACTCGAATTTGTTGTCTATTCTACATGATTGGCTCCCTACATTCTAGACATCGAAAGGATTTGTTTGGTCCAGCACGCAATCAGACATGATTATTGAACTTCTGTAGGTGGTGGAGGAACTGAAGCAGGAGCCTAGCCCTTATGGTGTATGTAGGTTCTACAACCCTTATGGTAAGTTGACGATTGCTGAAGTTTGTGAGTGACTGAATGTGAATTGTGCCTATGAAAATGCCGGGCCTTACCTTTTTTTCTTATTTATTATTTAAGGTAGGGATGCTGTAATGCTGAAATATATTTGTCATAGAAATATGGTGTATGATATATCTTTATTCAAGATTGGATACCATATTGAGTTCAAGGGCCTGAATTAGTTACTTGTTGATCCACAGATTAGGAGAAAATGCTTTCGAGATTGGATACCAGTCTTGCGATGCAGGCACGCGTTCGGACGTTTCAATTATTACGTGAGTGACAACTAAAGTTACTCAAGTTCAAAACAAGATTGGGTGCCTTTTGTCCATGTGCACTTTGGCTTTATTGACAAACCAGTGTGCTTGCTGAGGATTTATAGACTGTGTAGTTCATGTGCCATGGCATCCTACTACTAGAAATGAATATATATTTCGGTCCAGTAAATTTAGTATGACACTGCTACCAAGCTTCTTAAGGATAATTTATTTGATATGAAATTGCTATGCACAATCTGATAGCTAGAGTGTTAAGCATACATCAGCACTGCTTTTCTGTGAACAAATAGTCGGTGAGGTGCGCATGAGTTTTTTTTAGTATCCCCTTTGTGTCATGTTTATCGGACATACCGTAGTATTTTCTTTATCTCGAAACAAAATTCTTTTTAAAGCTTCTTTCTTTTGATTCTGTTTGGTCAATAGTGATGACTAGCACATTTGGATTCAGGAGTGTAATATGTTAGCAGGCTTTTGCTCTGAGGACCTAATGGTACCTAGTTCAGTCTGTGAAACTTGATTCAGCTGTTGTAATTGGTGTGGAGGATTCTAGATGTGATGCATGGTTGCCTTTGCTTCAGTTGTGTATTTGTGTTCTGTTCTGCCTATGCTGCTACATGATGTGGTGTCGATTTGCTTGATTGGTAAAATCTTCTAGTGTAAGGTCATAGGGTTAGAGATTGGTGGTGTTTTTGTTGTTGTGTTGGGATGAGCGAGCGAGCTACGGTTCGTGCTGCGTGCCATGGTTTAGTAGCCTGAGCATTAGAGCGATTTGTTACCATGCGAAATGCCTGCATATACTGGTCAAAAGGCTGTAGCCAGAAGATTGAAAGTGGTGGATCAGAGTTTGTTCCAAGCCATATCGAGTGCAGACCTGCATATATAGAGTGCAAATTCTCCATAGACCAATTGAGTACTTTAACTTATTCTGGTGGATGGGTTTTTGTCCTTCCATGCCCCATTTTTTTTTGTTTTCTTTCAATGTAATTTTACTTTATCCCAGCTGTCTCAACTATCATGCTTTTACACACAGCCAAACCACAATCCATTTTGTCAGACAATGATTAGTTTTTGGTTTATTAACTTGATGCTAGTCATGTGTCTCTTGTTAGCTCTTTTATGTCTTTACACTTCAGATATGAATTTTGTTGAGTTAAAGTTATTACATGATGGCACTGCATTTTTTGTGTCATTTCAGTTATGATGGTAGTACACACGGTATACTTGCATAATAGAAATTTAATATTTTTTTAGGTACCCATGGAGGATGATGATTTCATTTCTGATGGTGAATCTGCAAATGGTGAGAATGATGATGACTTTGATATCAACTCTTAAGACAACTATGCTTCTTTGGATATCGGCAAGGTAATAACTTTTCCTGATTTTATTGTAGCTGGGCTTTGGATAGCTGGGTTGTCTTGTGGCTGTAGTAGTAGAATAGTAGGAGCTCACATCTTTTAACTGTATGTCCTATACTATACAAGAAAGATGTGTTTAGTATCCATTTCTTGATTGCACATTAAGTAGTAAATTGCAATCAGCAATAATGTAAACTGCAATCAGCAATAGTGTAAATTGCAAGTACCGGGCACCGCAATTGTGGTTCTGAGCATATGCAATATGCTGGTGTTAAACCATTTGCGTCCTCATTTTGTTTTTTTTTTCTGCTAGCTGATCTATATATTCTGCAAGTATAACTGAATAAGTGAAGGCTAAGTAAATCTGGAAAGTTTTCATCAAACTCTCATTTAGAATTCGTGTAACTTCTTGGCTTTTGGTACCATTATTTAGAATACATGTTTCATGTCTTTTCTGCTTGAACTTAAAACCACTACATTTTGGTGCGTTCTATACATTGGTCTTGGCCCATCCATCTGCTTCTTGGGTTTGCCAATATTTTTTATTTATTAGGATACAAGTCAATAACTCGCCTTGTGGTGAGACTAATTCGCTAGTTACTCTGTTGATTGCATGCAGGAGAATGTACTTGCTGTCACACCCAATTTTTAAGGATAAAATTGAATGCACTAAACTCATGTGTGACCAGGGATCAGTCACACACATAAGTTGACAAATTATAAAAAGTATCATCACGGTGTATCTTACATAACGAATAATAGCATCACATTGACTTACATAACACAAATGGAAGATAAAAGATAACTCTCTCGTGGAACTCCATCACGTGGGACGGTCGATCGGTTGACCACAAGCCTAATAATCCTCGTGAAACTCCTTATATCCGTTGTCATCTCGTTACCCATCCGGGATTTTTATCCAAATATTGAAAATTAAACAAGCGTAAGTACGTCCCCAGTACTCAACAAGATAACATGGGGTTCATGAGGCTCAAAAAGGATGACACCGGTTTATCGCAGCTTAGTACTTTTAGTAGATTCAAGATTTTATCCTCATCTATTATTAAGTTATGCTTAAGCTCCCTTTTAAACCCACGTGATCATATATCCGATCCAATAGAGTCATGTGACATCATCATAATCATCTCGTATAAACAACATTATAAGTAGCCATCTATTCTGTGAGTTTTCCGGGCGCTCCAGAATGGTGAGCACGGTTGTTATAACAGCTTTGTTACCCTCTGCAGAGGTGGTGCACATTCACCATGAGTCGTGATCCCCATATGCCCGGGTTAATTACTCCCATGTCACTTCCAAGGTGAGCGGGTAGGGTACACTATGAAGCCATTTCATAGGTTTCCCTAACAAGTTAGGGCCGCTAGGTTTCCTTGGCGAGCGATGTAGGAACCCCCTTTCCTATGGCACATATCCATCGCGGCTATACACATAGGAACAGAGGCAGTCCTATACCCAACGTGGCAAGCCCCATTTGCGCCATAAAGGTAACCTCTAACAAGCTAGAAAAGGTCCTATTACTGAGCTAAAGTCAGAGCCATATGACCCTCACGGTTGCACTGTCAGTCCCAGCTTTTGCCGACAGATAAGTCCTTATGGAGGGCCGAGAGCAACATGAACAAAGGTCATTTGCACTTTCGCCCTATGGAACAGTTGTTATAAATCATGTTACTCACTTTGTTCCATAGTATCCTTCATCAACATGTATGTCAAGTTCAGTTAGAGCACTAGCAATCTACCCATATGCATTTAACCCATAGGAGACAAGGAACAGGATAAACAATCACTAGGATATCCTTACGGGTATCAAAATTAGGCACATGCAAATGAGTAATTGATTAAGGTGAATAGGACATCAAGGAAGGCCCATGCTATACTTGCCTTGGTTCACAAACTCGTGCTGGTCCTGCTGTTCGTCGAAGAAATCTTGGTCACCGACGTTCTCCTCACCGTCTGAACGCGACCAACACGGCAACATACAACATTCCAAAGGCATTCATGCAAAGCAAACAATCCTATAATTAGAACAGTACACCAACAGTATAGAAACAAGATGAAATGTTTATAAAAAGAATTTGTGTCTCGCTATGATCACGTCAACGCGAAGTTCACGAAAAACGGAGCTAAAACGCGGAACTTATGAATTAAACGGCATTTCCTATAGTACTTTATTTAATTAAACCTAACCATGAAATTTAAAAGTTGCAAAATTGAGTAACAGTGGTACTAACACGTAGCTTATGAAATTACGAAGCTAATGCAATTTGAACGGATCAATTCGGAGTTAAAACGACAATTATATAAGCGAAACAGTTCGAATGGCATTTCTGTAAATACTGAAAGCGTACTTTTGACTTAAACAGTGAAGTTTACGTTTTCTAAACGGGATTGCGCATTCAGGGAAATACGCTAAGGACGGCGGGTTAGGACTTAGAAAAATCCAGGGGCTCTTTAGCAAATTTACCCCCGAAGGGGTATCTTCTATTTCAGGCCGTAGATCACGCGATGGACGGTTCGGATCGGCCTGGAGGGGGTTGGCCGGCCGGAACAGGGACTCCGCGAGGTAGCCATGGCCGGACAAAGAAGAACACGCCGGCGAGCTCGGATAGGGGGGCTAGGGTCCGCCAAACGGGGAACCGAGGGCACCCGAGAGCTCGGGGGAAGAAGGGGGTCGTGCACGGGTCGAGAAGACGGCCGGAGGGGAAAGCCGGGGCGCGGGCGCCATGGCCGGCGGCATGGAGCTCACGGCGCACGCGGATTGGGCGCTATAAGCCACGAAACGCGAAATGAAACGCATGGGGAGAGAGAGGGGACCACGGCGAGCTCACCACGGGCGAAAAAAAATCGAGGCGGATCTGGCTCGAGACGGCCGCCCGCCGGGGTGGACGGCGAAATCCGGCGACCTTGGAACGACGGTTGCTGGGGCCTCCGGTGCGTGAGCGGGGCAGCAGGGGCGCACGAGGGGGGGCTCGGCTGCCTTTTAACGAGGCTGAGGGGCACGAGGGGGGCGCTCCCACGACGCCAGGGCGCTGAACGGCGGTTCCGCCTTGACTGGAAGCAGCGCGGACGCGGGAGGTTGGGGGCGGCGCCAGGTGTGGGGGGCGTCGTGGCGTCAATTTGGCAAGGTGGTTGCTGGGTGCGGGTAACGCCGAGGCGCTGTGTTCTTGCTGGGTGGTGGTGAACTGGCTGCCGGCGCCAAGTCAAGAAAGTGAAAGGGGTGGTCAAGGCCAGTCGTAGTCTTTGGGCATGGGGAAAGAAATGGCCATAATGGGCGAATGAGAGGAAGGGGAGGAATGGAAGGAATTTTCCTTTTCTTTTATATAAATAAAATTTTCAAACTCATTTTCAAAAGGTTTTTAAAATCTTTTAGCATTTGAACAAAACCACCCGTCACGTAAATAAATATGCAATAGCATGAATGCATCAACATGTTTCTATTCTTGTATTTTCTTTTAATTTCATAAAAGAAATATTATTTCCTATATTTGAAATGCACATATAATTGCATATTTAAATCAAATTTACTATTTAAAAAATTCAAATTTTAGGGTGTTACAATTCTACCCCCTTAAGATGAATCTCGTCCTCGAGATTCGGGTGACGCCGATCGAGAGATAGGGATACTCCGCCTTTGGATTCTCCTTTATTGCCTCGTGTAGTCCCATCGTCTTGATGAGGATCCCACTTTACCTTGCATATCTCATTGATCTTACTCCAAACGATACTCAGGTAACTCCAATCACTAGGCCACCTTTCCTTTTGAGTCCACAATACCAATTCTTTTTCTTAAAATACCCACCTTTCGACGAAAATTCCTTACTTTATTGATCAGAAGGAAATTCTTCCACCAATCTTCAAAACATGAATGATTCTGGTTAAGTTGCTCGAACTTGGAATACAATTCTTGATCCTTGGTGTCATCCGAACCTTCTTAGCACCACTCCCATTGCTAAGGGCATCGGTCATGACTTTTGCTTCTCCAAGTGACAGCACTTTTCCAAGTCATAATCAATTTTCCTTCCAACGAGGATATCACCAATTCAAGACCAACTTAGCGAAGATGTCCTATAGATTCTTGATCCAAACTAACTTAAAAGCTTCTCTAGTAGCTCTATCAAAATCTTAATGATCTCGGATAAACCTTCGTTGAACCTTTAACCAAACCTCATTGAGACTCTGAGTTTCTCTCACATCTTTGGATACCACCACGCTTCCGCTGCGCAAACAAGAACGTAGGACACTTCGGCTTGCAAATTCTTCACTTGGCTACCCTCCTTAAGAAAAGATAAACCAGGGGACACCAAAGTATAGCTTGCATCTCCTTTTAGATGAGCTAACTTGTATCAAGATGTTCTGACATCCCAACGATACTCTTGTGTAAGGGCAAGAAACCTTCCACAACCTCCTTATATAACACTTTTCCTAATTCTGCAGTTAACTTGGTTGAAAACAGTAAACAACAGAAACTACTCCAGATTCTAAACAGCACAGATGCAACGTCTTGTGATTTTCGTATCTCCATAATCAAAATAGCTATCACACTGATTCTTGCGCTCAAAGAAAGATATTGAAGCCTACTATTGTCCAGAATTTTCTCATCATTTTTGGTTGTCCAAGAATAGAGATATAAGCCGAAGAGTGCAGACTGCTCCGAAAAGATAGGATAGGAAAAACAGACAAAAACCAAGACCCGACTATTTATTTCATTAATCCTTATGCCTTAGGCCTATTACTATCTGAAATTGTGGGAACACCCAACAAGATCATTGCAATCATTACAAAGATTCAAAACGACCATAAGCATAATGACAACTCAACAAACAATAAAGATGCACAATTCAATCATTAACTCATCTTGCGATACTATCGTTCTCATTGCTCCGTGGATAACAATCCTAAGACTTATATTCGTGAGAACGTAAGAAGGTGGTGAGGAGTAGTTCTAAAAGCATATCAAATCAAGGAGTGAAGATGAGAACAAAGTCTTTAAAATAAGCACAAAGGTAGAGACGAATAGCAAAGATAAAGATATAGTAGAGAAGAAAATATCAAGGTTCATAGAGCAAGGGTTTTTGCAAAGAACTTATAAACCTTAAAACGACCGGTTTCTACTAGGCTTATGTCCTCTACATCAACAACACTTTTGATACCATTTTGTCACACCCAATTTTTAAGGATAAAATTGAATGCACTAAACTCATGTGTGCCTGTGGATCGACCACACACATAAGTTGACAAATTATAAAAAGTATCATCACGGTGTATCTTACATAACGAATAATAGCATCACATTGACTTACATAACACAAATGGAAGATAAAAGATAACTCTCTCGTGGAACTCCATCACGAGGGACGGTCGATTTGGTTGACCACAAGCCTAATAATCCTCGTGAAACTCCTTATATCCGTTGTCATCTGTTACCCATCCGGATTTTTATCCAAATATTGAAAATTAAACAAGCGTAAGTACGTCCCGTACTCAACAAGATAACATGGGGTTCATGAGGCTCAAAAAGGATGACACTTTGGTTTCTCGCAGTTAGCACTTTTAGTAGATTCAAGATTTTATCCTCATCTATTATTAAGTTATGCTTAAGCTCCCTTTTAAACCCACGTGATCATATATCCGATCCAATAGAGTCATGTGACATCATCATAATCATCTCGTATAAACAACATTATAAGTAGCCATCTATTCTGTGAGTTTTCCGGGCCGCTTCAGAATCAAGTGAGCACGGCTGTTATAATGATTTGTTACCCTCTGCAGAGGTGGTGCACATTCACCATGAGTCGTGATCCCCATATGCCCAAGTTAATTACTCCCATGTCACTTCCAAGGTGAGCGGGCAGGGTACACTATGAAGCCATTTCATAGGTTTCCCTAACAAGTTAGGGCCGCTAGGTTTCCTTGGCGAGCATGATAGGAAACCCCTTTCCTATGGCACATATCCATCAGCGGCTATACACATAGGAACAGAGGCGGTCCTATACCCAACGTGGCAAGCCCCATTTGCGCCATAAAGGTAACCTCTAACAAGCTAGAAAAGGTCCTATTACTTGAGCTAAAGTCGAGCCATATGACCCTCACGGTTGCCTTTGTCGGTCCCAGCTTTTGCCGACAGATAAGTCCTTATGGAGGGCCGAGAGCAACATGAACAAAGGTCATTTGCACTTTCGCCCTATGGAACAGTTGTTATAAATCATGTTACTCACTTTGTTCCATAGTATCCTTCATCAACATGTATGTCAAGTTCAGTTAGAGCACTAGCAATCTACCCATATGCATTTAACCCATAGGAGACAAGGAACAGGATAAACAATCACTAGGATATCCTTACGGGTATCAAAATTAGGCACATGCAAATGAGTAATTGATTAAGGTGAATAGGACATCAAGGAAGGCCCATGCTATACTTGCCTTGGTTCACAAACTCGTGCTGGTCCTGCTGTTCGTCGAAGAAATCTTGGTCACCGACGTTCTCCTCACCGTCTGAACGCGACCAACACGGCAACATACAACATTCCAAAGGCATTCATGCAAAGCAAACAATCCTATAATTAGAACAGTACACCAACAGTATAGAAACAAGATGAAATGTTTATAAAAAGAATTTGTGTCTCGCTATGATCACGTCAACGCGAAGTTCACGAAAAACGGAGCTAAAACGCGGAACTTATGAATTAAACGGCATTTCCTATAGTATTTTATTTAATTAAACCTAACCATGAAATTTAAAAGTTGCAAAATTGAGTAACAGTGGTACTAACACGTAGCTTATGAAATTACGAAGCTAATGCAATTTGAACGGATCAATTCGGAGTTAAAACGACAATTATATAAGCGAAACAGTTCGAATGGCATTTCTGTAAATACTGAAAGCGTACTTTTGACTTAAACAGTGAAGTTTACGTTTTCTAAACGGGATTGCGCATTCAGGGAAATACGCTAAGGACGGCGGGTTAGGACTTAGAAAAATCCAGGGGCTCTTTAGCAAATTTACCCCCGAAGGGGTATCTTCTATTTCAGGCCGTAGATCACGCGATGGACGGTTCGGATCGGCCTGGAGGGGGTTGGCCGGCCGGAACAGGGACTCCGGCGAGGCTAGCCATGGCCGCGACAAAAAAGAACACGCCGGCGAGCTCGGATAGGGGGCTAGGGTCCGCCAAGCGAGGAATCGAGGGCACCCGAGAGCTCGGGGAAGAAGGGTCGTGCACGGTCGAGAAGACGGCGGAGGGGAAAGCCGGGCGCGCGCCATGGCCGCGACATGGAGCTCACGGCAAGCGCCGCGATTGGGCGCTATAAGCCACGCAAACGCGAAATGAAACGCATGGGGAGAGAGAGGGGACCACGGCGAGCTCACCACCACGGCGAAAAATCGAGGCGGATCTGGCTCGGAGACGGCACCGCTGGCGGAGGTGGACGGCGAAATCCGGCGACCTCGAACAGCGGTTCTTTGGGGCCTCCGGTGCGTGAGCGGGCGTGAGGGCGCGCCGAGGGGGGGCTCGGCTGCCTTTTAACGAGGCCGAGGGGCACGAGGGGCGCTCACGACGCCAGGGCTGAACGGGCGGTTCCGCCTTGATGGGAGCGGAGCGGACGCGGACGCGGAGGTTGGGGCGGCGCCGACAGGTGGGGCCCGGGCGTCACGGCAAGCGTGGGCGGATTCTTGTTGGAACGAAGTGTACGCTTCTTTGCAATTCTGGTCATTGGGCTTGCTTTGAAAATGGCGCTGAAGTCCGGGCCGAAGGGAAAGGGTGGGTATTGGCCATTTGTGTAGTCTTTGGGCATGGGGAAAGAAATGGCCATGGGCGAATGAGAGGAAGGGGAGGAATGGAAGGAATTTTCCTTTTTCTTTTTATAAATAAAATTTTCAAACTCATTTTCAAAAGGTTTTTAAAATCTTTTAGCATTTGAACAAAACCACCCATCACAGAAATAAATATGCAATAGCATGAATGCATCAACATGTTTCTATTCTTGTATTTTCTTTTAATTTCATAAAAGAAATATTATTTCCTATATTTGAAATGCACATATAATTGCATATTTAAATCAAATTTACTATTTAAAAAATTCAAATTTTAGGGTGTTACACTTGCTCAAATCAAATGAAACCCAGAAATGAAGAGGTGACAGCACTTGATTTGTCAAGCACGAGCTCACAACCATCGGCTAGTGCCACTACAAAATTCTTGAAGCCATCCAAATATTGATCTTGGTTAGTCCATATGTTTCTTTTCGTTTGCTCATATTTTTGTCCTTTGTTTATTTTGATTTGTGCCAAAGACACACCATATTTTATCCTTGTCAAAATTGTTTTTGTGCCAACACATTTCAAATATTTGTCTTTGTCCTTCTATAGATTTTTTATATGTTAATTGTGATTTGTGCCAATCTGAGACCACATTTTGTCCTTGTATTTCTATAGATAATAATTATAATCTTTGTACCTTGTTGAGTATAAGTATAACATATCTTGATGGAATCATGTTAGCTGCCTCCATGTGTATACATTTGGTAGTTTAATTTTGAATAATTGTCTCAGATTATCCTCTTCTTGGCTATATATGACCTTGGGAGGTTATTTGGTCACATTGTGAGTAAATCACATATCTGACCATGTATCTCCCACAGCCAACATGCAGCTACAGGTTATATATTGCCCTGTGTGACAGGTAGCTGATGTTGCTCTGTGGAAGGTGTACACTTGTAGTTGGTTTTTGATAGCTGGGCTGTCTTGTGGTTGTGGCTGTTATAGTAGAATATCAGGAACTCACATCTTTTAACTCTATTATACTATACAAGAAAGTTGTGTTTAGTATCCATTTCTTGATTGCACATTTATAAGTAGTAAATTGCAATAAGCTATAATGTAAATTGCAAGTATCGGGCACCGCAATTGTAATTCTGAGCGTATGCAATATGCTGGTGTTGAACTATTTGCCTCCTCATTTTGTCTTTTTTCTGCTAACTGATCTATATATTCTGCAAGTGTATCTGAATAAGTGAAGGCTAAGTAAATCTGGAAAGTTTTCATCAAAATTCCATCTGCTTCTTTGGTTTGCCAATTTTTTTTATTTATCAGGATACAAGTCGAATCACTCACCTTGTGGTGAGACTAATTCGCTAGTTACTCTGTTGGTTGCATGCAGGACAATGTACTTGCTCCCATCTGAAAAAGGACCGAGTTAAAGAGATAGAGGTGATAGGCATTTCGGTTGTTGAACGCAAGCTCACAACCATCAGCTAGTGCCGCTGCAAAATTACTTAGCCATCCAAATATTGATCTTGGTCAGTCCATATACTTCTTTCGTTTGCCCATATTTTTGTTCTTTATTTATTGTGATTTGTGCCAGCACACAACACATTTTTGTCCTTGTCCTTTTATAGAAAAAAATTATTAGTTGTGATTTGTGCAACACACACAAAACAGATTTGTCCTTGTCCTTTGTTTATTGTGATTTGTGCTAGCACACACCGCATTTTTGTTTGTGTCCTTTCATAGAAAAAAATTGTTTTTGTGATTTGTGGTAACACATTTCAAATATGTGTCTTTGTTTTTCTATAGTAAAAATTGTATTCTGTTAATTGTGATTGTGCCAGCACACACCTAGGACCTTCCTTATTCTAAAATGTAGCTAATAATTGCATAAATGATCCTGTGATTTCAAATAGATGTTCCCCATCTCTTTGTTTTGCAGGCTAACTCTTAAATATGAAGTCTTAAGTCACCACAGTCACCATTTGTCTTTATACATAAAACCAACTCTTACCTTCTATTTTTGCAGACTATGTGAGGGTGCTGAACTATTGGACCTTATTTTGGCCAAGTAAGGAGGCAGATCATGTAAGACTGTACCTTTTTCCTTCCCAGAACTTCCTGTACTAGCTATTTGGTCACTACTTCCTGTGTCAGCACTCAGTAATATAAGTTTACTAGTTTAGAACACTGTAAACCTATTTAGTCAGGTTATCCTTCAGTGCATCAAATACCCATTTCCCTTAAGAAGTCTTCATCTCCTATTTGATGCAGTCCTTCGTTGTGAACCTGCATAAACATGCAACAAACTGTTATTTTTAGGTGTAAGAAGATCTTTTGCATTGCAGTTAGCCAGTGGGCAGTGACATTTGTGGTGGTCATCTAAACTTACAACCAAAACAAACAAGCAAAAAAGAAGGGTGTCTGCCTCTATGGCAATTCTGTCATGTGCAAGGAATTCCACAAGTTGATCAATTTGTGATCAAGTTGCCTCTGAGTTCTTTACAAGTTTCCCCAAAATCCTATACAAGTTACCTCTAAATCCTATACTAGTTGTCTCTGAATTCTGTACAAGTTCCCCCTAAATCCTATATAAGTTGTCTCTGAATTCTATACAAGTTGTCCCTAAATCCTTTACAAGTTGCCTCTGAATTCTATACAAGTTGCCCCTAAATCCTATACAAGTTGCCTAGGTTCATAACACATTGTTCTTATAGTCATCAACCACCATGTAGGCATGGATCCCACTAGATTTGCTCTATGGTCACTGTTATGATTTGTAATTGTTGGAGACAGATAACTGGAAATCTAAATCGGTTTGAGAAGTGTACTTTACTTTGGATAACTATAGAGCTATAACAACAGCAACAAAGAAGACAGAAGTAAGATGGTTACGGTTCAGGTGTTTCAGTGAGCTGATGCAATGAGAAAAAGGAGATGGAGGCAAGAAATAGAATAATCTTGCTGGTTAGTACCTTTTTCCTAGGCAGATCATATCCTTTGCCCTTATTCATCTTCTTGTGTTTTACCTGTGCATTTATTCTCTAATTTTCGCTCTTCTCTCCACTCTAATTCCCCTTCTAGATCCAGATTGATCGGAGGTGTTTCTTTCTTGCTGGAGGGTGCAGTGGCAGAGCTGTAATTTCTGTGTACTGTTTTATTGGGCCGAATAGCTGCTTTGTGGCTCGAATGAGTAGTTATTTGATATAGCGGGTATCAGATCTTGCACCCGTTAAGGTTTGGCGGGCCCGGTAGCTGCTTTGGTTGGGTTTGCGGGTTCATTTGCGGACCCGTTTTGTTGCCTGCTACAGGAAAAACAACAGAGAACAGATCTGATCCTTAGATGCAGATCCAAGGGCCCTGGACATCGCCTGAGATGGTTCATATATTTCAGGCGACTGAAATATAGCAACTCCCCAGGTTTTCAAAAGATTTATCCATAAAGCTGTTTGCAAAAAACATGTTTGGCATAAATAATTTCAAACAGCTCAGCAAGCTGGTGAAGAAGCTTATAACCAAATAGAGCCTATGCCGGGTTTCGGGTTTCCTCGCCTTTTGGCTTGACTGGGCCTACAGATTTGGCCGGTTTATGTTTGCAACTGGACGACCCAGCCCGATGTCCGTCGGTCCGTCCATGCGTGCGCGTGCTAAGCAGCGGCTGGGCCTGGTCGAGGCTATACCAAATGGGCAGGACGGGCCACGTCGGCCGGGACCGCACACGCACTGACATCCCAACCCCACAGAAGATTCATCCAACTAAAACGATACTGACACGTGGGACCAGTCCCCACGCGCCACGAGTGGCTACGGTACCTCCTCGCCTTCCCGCCACACGTCCCCCACTCGCCTCTCACCGTCGCAACAGAAACAATCGCTTGTCGCCGTCGACCCAAGCCACGCCACCGACATGTGGGACCGTACCGCAGATCCCACTCGGCAGAGACTCCGGCGGTCCTTCGAGACAGCGAACGGCTCCCCGGTCACCGCGCGCGTCTCCTCCTTCCTCGGCAGGCACAAGTACAACACGACTCCCAGTGGCCAAGTACACTCTCCCGCTCGACTCGAGCGCACGAGCGATGAGAGCTCTCGCCTCGCCCGCCGCCTCCTTCCTCCCGGGGATCTCGAGCCCTAGCCCTCGCGCGCGCGCGCCTCCCCGTTCCGCGCTCTCGCGGGCCGGGCGCTCCGTCGCCGCCGCGGCCGCGGCCGCCACAGGGGACCACTGGGGCGCCGACCACCAGCACTACCACGGAGGACGCGCGGGCGCGTCGGAGGCCGGGCCCCCCGCGTCGGCGCGCGGCGTGAAGTGCGACGTGGACGTGGTGTCGTGGCGGGAGCGGCGGGTGCTCGCGTCCGTACCCGTTGCCGCCGACGTCGACACCCTGTGGCAGGTCATCACCGACTACGAGCGCCTCGCCGACTTCATCCCCAACCTCGTCCAGAGGTTCGCATTTTCTTGTTTCGATTTGTCGCGTCTGAACTGTGATTGCACTGATGGTCAGGTCCTTCTGATTTCTGAATGTGTCTGATTGGGGTGGTTTTGTTCGTGCTTGCTTGCAGTGGGACGATTCCATGCCCGCATGAAGGGCGGATATGGCTTGAGCAGAGAGGCCTGCAGCAAGCGTTGTACTGGCACATTGAGGCGCGCGTCGTGTTGGATCTCCAGGAAATCCATGACTCCGTACGTTCTGTCGCAGATTGACTTCCATTAACTGCTAACTTGCAATGGAACAGTTTTGGAGTATCCAACATTTGTCATCGCCGACAATTTTATGTGAAATGCCACTGAAAAAGTACTAGTAGATGATCAGTTGGCCAGTCCATGAGGGTGTGAATGCAACATTTGTGTTTTTTTCAGCA
This sequence comes from Miscanthus lutarioriparius, assembly GCA_904845875.1. Classification (NCBI taxonomy): domain Eukaryota; kingdom Viridiplantae; phylum Streptophyta; class Magnoliopsida; order Poales; family Poaceae; genus Miscanthus; species Miscanthus lutarioriparius. The sequence goes on from CAJGYO010000002.1 coordinate 140,017,989, forward strand.
TGTGTTCTTCTTCTTGCTGTGGAGCTGTGCTATTGTGTTTCTCTCTGATATATTTCTTAGTTGTATTAGCAAATACGAAAAACGATGATGGATCTCCTCCATTTTCTATTCCATGTTAAGTTACATACATTGCCTTACTTGATTATTCGTTCATGATTATGCTTTCAGATCAATGGGCGAGAACTCCATTTCTCGATGGTAGATGGTGACTTCAAGAAGTTTGAAGGAAAATGGTCCATAAGATCTGGTCCAAGGTATGCATCTGATTATCATTTTATTTCTGAGGATAGGTGGGATGGGAGGTAAATCAATAAAGACATAAGTACATGCATCTTATTTACTACCTTATTTATTGCTTCTCTTTTGATGAACATCCAGCTTAATTTCATCACTAGATTATATTTGCATCACCATGATGCCCCAGACTAAAAACAATTTTCCTTCTTTTCATTATTCCTTAAAGAGGTCTCCAACTTCTAGTGAGCGGAAAAGGAGATTAAGTCTAATATGGCCTATTTTGCTTTTGTTTGCTAGCAGGTCCTCTAGTGCAGTTTTGCTGTATGAAGTTAATGTGATACCAAGATTTAACTTCCCGGCTATATTTCTTGAAAAGATTATAAGGTCAGATCTTCCTGTAAATCTTGGTGCCTTGGCTTGTAGAGCTGAAAAGATTTATCTGGAAAATCAAAGTTGTGGTTCGAGAAAATTCTCTGTTGAGGACTTGAAGCCATCATCTACTTCTTCTCAGCTTGATAAATTCCATAGTACGACAGTTGATACTTCTTCTAGTAAATTTAAAGAAGCACCTCCCACTTCTGGTGTTAGCAGTGTGCTTCCATCACCTGCTTCTGAATTGATTAGCAAATGGGGTGTATATGGAAACGTATGCAGAATTGATAGGCCTTGCGTGGTAGATGAGATCCATCTTCGAAGATTTGATGGCATGTTGGTAATTTACTAAACTTATATCATTACTTATTGGATTCTTAGCCATCAAGGGATGGGCATTAAAGTTTTGTCTTATCCTGTGATACGGTGTGCATGAAGGAACATGAGGGGGCTCATAGGTGTGTCTTTGCTAGTATCACTGTGAAAGCACCAGTTCGAGAGGTATGGAGTGTTCTCACGGCATATGAGAATTTGCCCGAGTAAGTAGTTCTATCTTTCTACAATCTTTTGAGTTCACATTCTTATTTTATTACAGGTATGATCTAACAAAAATCATTTGATAGATTCGTACCAAACCTGGCTATCAGTAGGATTGTTCTTCGTGATAATAACAAGGTCCGCATAATGCAGGTAGAATATGTGGTTCTCTTCTGTCATATTTTGTGGTTAACTGTTTTTACTAGAACATATGAAGTAGTCCTGGCTTAGGTTGTCCTTTATTTTTACTGCACAGCATAAAAAAGTCCTCAAGTCATACACAGTTTTGTCTTGTGTCCTGGTTTTGGTTCACTCTATTGTTTTCATTGTGCTCATCTGAAAGAAAGTTCTGTAAATTCAGTCTGATAGTCTTTGTTTTCTTTTTCAAGCATTATATCTTTTGAAATCATTTTTCTAGGAGGGTTGCAAAGGCCTGCTGTATATGGTCCTTCACGCCCGTGTTGTTATGGATCTTCGTGAAAAATTTGAGCAAGAGATCAGGTTTGAACAAGTTGAGGGTGATTTTTACTCGTTTAAAGGGAAATGGCGCTTAGAACAACTTGGGGATCAGCACACCCTGTTGAAGTACATGGTTGAGACTAAGATGCATAGGGACACCTTTCTCTCTGAGTCTATCCTTGAAGAGGTGAGCCATATATGCATTTTCTTTAATTCATATAACATTTCGCTTAGCTTAAGATGATTAAAGTAGGCTTTTATGTGCACACTGTATTCTGTTTTGGTTATACAAGTGCTTTGCATGGTAATGGGTATATACTTCATGCCATCTCAAATGGTATAAGCTTACTATAGTTAAATTTTCATATTTGGTTGGTTTAAACTTAATTATCTCTAAAGAACCTAACAGGGATCGGTTTTCCATTTTCTTGGTGGCTTACGCTTCTCAAATATCCAAATTAAAAGCTTGAAGGTATTTTAACAGCATTTGTTTTACAAGTCATGTTGTATCTTCAGCTCTTCAAATTCCAGGTGACTACATTCCGTAGCAGTTAGGACACCAAAATTTTTTATCATGGTTTCTGACATTTTTACTTGCTTTTGACAATAGGCTGATTTTTTCGTGCTCTTACTTGGATTAATTGCATGTGGTGCCTTGATGATTATTTCAGCTGAATGCTTTGATAAAGTTTAATGTCTTTAGAGATAGTAAAGCAGACTGTTCATTTTCATCAATCTGTTACAGGTCATATATGAAGATCTTCCATCAAACTTGTGTGCAATCCGTGATTATATTGAAAAGGCTGGAACCAAGGGTAGCAACTCCACAGCTCATTCTGATTTGTCCATAGACCCAGATGCTTATCATGCTGAAAGCAGGCAATCTGAGCAAGCATCTGTGTCTTGCTCATCCAGTACCATGAAGCAGAGACCAAAAGTCCCAGGGTTGCAAAAGGACATTGAGGTCCTAAAATCAGAGCTTGAGAATTTCATTGCAGAGTATGGTCAGTATGGTTTCATGCCTAAGAGAAAGCATCTCCGGTCTCATGGAAGGGTGGATATCGAGAAGGCAATAACACGAATGGGTGGGTTCCGGAAGATTGCCAGCATAATGAACCTTTCTCTTTCTTACAAAAATCGAAAACCAAGAGGCTATTGGGATAATCTGGAGAACTTGCAAGAAGAGGTAATACTATATATCTTTAGCTCCCTCCTGTGCTTATCAGATATCCATTCTAGCACAAGAATACAGGTATAACCATGATTTTTAATCTTTGAATAGTTTTGCACCATATATTGCAAATAGAGTTAAAACTTGTCCACTTATATTTCTAGTATGAATGAAAGCTAGCACTCTGACTCTGTCCCATTGAATTTTATAACGTCATATGCTGTATTCAACATTTTTCTTCAACTTCTGACATCAGCATCTGATCACTATATACAGATCAGCCGGTTCCAGAAAAGTTGGGGGATGGATCCTTCTTATATGCCAAGTAGAAAATCTTTTGAGAGGGCAGGTAATATCTGAAGCCCATTGTTGGAAAATGAAAAACAAAATAGTATTGTGGCACTTTCATGCTACTTTTTTATTCATTTTAGCACAAATGTCTTTAGCTTTATACCATCATTACATGAAAAACAGAAAAATGGCTCCTGTTGTCAGGTTAGATTTGCAAGTTAGATTGGTGTCGTGTCATGAAGTTTCCTTGTCTGGCTTTTGAACTGATTTTCATGCTCTGTTGGTAGGTCGCTACGACATTGCTCGGGCATTGGAAAAATGGGGTGGGGTGCAGGAGGTTTCGCGCCTTCTCTCTCTTAAACTAAGACGTCCTAGAAGGCAAGGCGACTTGGATGATGAGAGCCGGTCTGAATCCCCATCTGAGATGGCAAAGAAGCACGGGGTGAAACCTGATAAAGGCATTGTTTCCTCAGATGCACAGAAATGGCTCCTGAAGCTGAAGGATTTGGATGTCAACTGGGTGGAATACTAGATCAAGCTTTGAAAAAAAAAGATATGCTCTCTCATTGTTAGCTTAACTCTTTCCCTTCTTCGGAGGTGATCTGGATTCTGGAAGCATTCCAACAAAGACGCCGCAAATTGTGTACAGAAAAGCTCGATACACGGGCCAACCCATTCTGAAGCTACCAGCAGGCAACAGATTTTCTTGTCAGTAATCACGACTCTTGGCTACTGCATATCTAGAACCGTTGACTATACTAACAGTAACAGCTTTGTTGCGGTCAAATTGTTCCGTGGATTTGACAAAGACTAGCCACTAAACGCAGAACGGGTGTGCGATTTCGTGTTTGAGTCAGCCTTGCCTTTCAAAGCAGGTGGGTCATCGCTGGGTTAAGCCGTGTTCACAGGCTGGTCGCCTACTTTGTTAGTGATGATGTAAGTTGACCTGGCCCTTTTGTTTTGACACGGAAAAGAAAAGTTACCATCCAGTAATAGGTTCAGTCGGCACGTTTGCATTGCATTGGTCTCAATCAGGCACAGCTACATTCCCTGTTGCTGCTTCGCAAGATGGGTTGCCTTTAATGTGTCTTTTTTTTTGTTTCTAATTTGGCTATTAGCATGGCGGGTCTCTATGAGAAATCAGTTAATTAGAGCGTGAATTTTAAAGACAAAAAAAGGGAAGATTAAAAAGGTCCCACCGGATTCGAACCCAGGTCGCCATACGTTTATAGAAAAAACAGGGTGGCGAAACGAACGGCCTTAGCTATGGCCGGACTAGCAATCTGAAATAATAAGTATGTAGTCAATTATTAAGATGGGGCTTAATGTAGTCAATTATTAAGATGGGGCTTTGAGTAGAGATTGGTCTCTTGGTCTAACCGACATAAGAGATAATAATACAGTAGTAGTTTCCAAAGGAACTGAACTAAAACAAAACCTAACTCTTACATATGGAGGTACCCTCCTTTTATAGCCAAAATAGCTGCCGCTACGATGCATGCTAGTACAATGTAATCTTGGCGACAGCTAAGTCTATTACTATCTTGTTAAAATGGAGGTCGTTCCATGAATCGGATAGCTAACAAGTAACAAATAAATAGTTTAGCCTAGTATACTCTAGCTACTCTAGCTAGATGCAAGTGGTGATTTGGTGTGGATAGCCACAAATACAACACAAAATATCAGCAAAATATCTTTGTCTTCAACTCCAAAGTTCCTGATTAGGAGCACATTTTGATCTTTTCTTGTGTAAATTTTATGAATTGCTGGCCTAGCTTCAGGTGGTGGAATGGATGGTACTATAGCTGTAGATGGTGTGGTTGTATATGTAGAAGTGATGTCCTCATCAACACCACTGCATCCTTGTTGGACAAGTTCACATTTACATAATGGATCTCTACTTCTGCAGCTGGGGCTAAAGGAGCTGTGGATCAGAAGAACATTACGAGATACTCCATGGGGACTGTACCCAATGCGAGGCCAACAGTTAATTACTCGTACTTGAGCAATAACACTCCAGCAAGAGCAGGAATGTGTTTGGGCTGGCATGTCCTACTCAGTCCTTATTATCCTTATTAAAGGATTTGTGGCTTTTGCCTCTGGAGGTTCTTACTTTTCTGCCTTGCCAACGTTGCAGCTGGTGTGCAAAGGAAATTGGAGTTGGATCATCAAGTGAATATAATCTCTTAGCTGTTCATATAGCTGGTTGCTTTACATTTTCAGCAACTCAATATTTGTCATTATCTTTTGCAGCTCCCAGAGACTAACCATAAGGTGACAAAGGCGAACGTGATGAATCAGTCTTGGTCCAGACCAGCAGCAGTAAGGAGCAATGGTGAGTACTGTTCCTGAACATTCTGTGGATCAGAAAAGTAAGAACTTTGGTCTAGTTACTTTGAGCTAACATTGCAAACTTTGGTCTCTGAGCAGGGAGTTACCTTGCCAAGGATCAGAACCCTCGTGCACCTGACCTTGCCGAGAAGCTGTCTCAGCTGTCAATGGGCCCCAACAGGGTTTCGGGTTTGGGTTCCGAGAGGTTCCCTACAGATCTGAAGTATCGAACCCATGGGAACACTGTCAAGCGCCCCTTGCCCGTGGGATCCAGGGCGTGGCATGGCCCAGCCGACCCCTTCCGGCGCCCATACGAGATGCCAGGTGATAGGGCTCTCCTTCCGAGGAAGCTCGTAAGCTGAAGCTCCAAGAAACAGATTCAACAGTCGCCCTGTCAAGTGTCACCGCTACTCTTCCCCGGCTACTTAGGCCTTGTTTAGTTTACATCAAAATTCCAAGTTTTTTCACTCTCTCTCCATCACATCAATTTTTAGCCGCTTGCATGGAGCATTAAATGTAGGTAAAAAAAATAACTAATTGCACAGTTTAGTTGGAAATCACGAGATGAATCTTTTGAGCTTAGTTGGTCCACAATTGGACAATATTTACCAAATAAGACGAAAACGCTACTATTCATCAGGTTGCAATTTTTTGCAATCTAAACATGGCCTTATACCTCCGAATAAACCACCAATCTCCTTTGCAGCAGTGGATGTTGCCCAGCATTGTCTATTACCGTGCTTATGCGTGACTGAGAACCTGATCGCCCTGGTCCCTCGGTGCAAGGGCTCCAGGGATGGTTGTGCGCATGGCCGAATGTGTCTCCATGTGACATTGTGTTTTATGCTTTACAATGTGTGACTGGTTTCAGTTTTTTTTTTTTTTGCTTGTTCAGTGGGCTTGTATGGAATGTGGCATGCTCGGCTAAACACAATTCTAAATATAAATCTTGGTTGTTCAGCAATTGACGAGATCTGTTGCTTTTCTTGTTTTGGTAGCCTAGCAAACTTATTTCTCATCAAGGAACAATTCAGAATCCCCGCAAACTTATTTCTCATCAAGGAGCAATTCAGAATCCGCTAAACTTAAGTTTTGGACGGAACAGTTCAGTATTGAAACGGCTCCCAGCGAGCCGAGAGCCGTTTTGGCTGGCTCCCGCCGTCCCACGCAATCTCGTCCAGGCAGGCGAGCTGTTCTGGTTCTGGCTCTCCCACACGAACATCTCGGCCGCACAAGGGAACCAATCGACCAAGCAGGCGACCCGCACGGCACGAGCAAACCAGAATTTAGGTTATGCACGGTAAATGAGTCACGGATAGAAAATATCCTCTCCAACGGCCTACGCAAGTCCTCCCCTGCTCCCTCTCCTCTCTCTCTCCGCTCAATCTCTCCCCCAGGCGGCAGCCCCAGATCCGCGCCGCCCCAAGCCGACCGCCACCCCCCCGGCCGGCGCCGTCGCGCTGCCCATCTTCTGTATGGCTAAGGGGAGACCAGAGGAGAAGGCCGGTGCCTTGCCCTAGACAGCGCAGGAGGCGCCCTCAACGGCTCGGGGGAAGGAGATGGTGGTGAAGGCGGAGGGCTCGCCCTCAAAGGCGCGGTGGAAGGAGAAAGTGGTGAAGGCGGAGGAGGCCTTGCCTTCAACGCCACGGGGGGAGGGCAAAGTGGTGAAGGCGAAGGCCTCGCCCTCCAGGGCGTGGCAAGAGGGGAAGGAGAAGAAGGCGGAGGAAACGGCGGACCGGGAGGAAGAGTCGGAGGAGGAGTTGGAACAGGGCGACGAAGACGACGTGGAGGAATATGAGAATTGGAACTACTTCCCCGGGCTAGGTGAGTCAAACCGCCCCGCTGCCATCATCCTCTTCTCTCTCTCTCTCTCTCTCAATCTAGTTGTTAGGGGTTGGAAATTGAGCCTGACGTCGTTGTTAGGCTGCTGAAGTCGATCTAGGTTTTAGGGTTCGGGAATTGGGGCTGATGCCTCTGAACAATTGACTCCGCCCTTCATAACTGGACGAGATTGACTTCGCGCTTCGTATCTGGACGAACTATGTTTCTCTTTCTCTTTGCTAATTCTGCTTGCCTAAATTTATTTTAAATCTTTGTTTCCTCAGGTGTCGAGTTGGGAAACAATGGGATCATTCTGGTCCTTTTTGAAACGCCCTCTGGCTTTGCGTTGTTCAGTTATGATGGGGTGAAACTCCTTCTGCCAGGTGCCATAGAGGTAACTTTGTTTATTCGGCTACCTTTGTGTATTCATCTGCAGCAGTTTGCTCTTTCTGTCTTTGCCATTGACCTCATTTTTCTCTATTCTCTGTGACATGCAGCACATATGGACTGATTTCGTGAAGTGTGATATAGCAGAAACAGTTAGAACTCTTTCTTTCCACCTTATTGTTATTTCTATTCTATGTTACTCGTATCCAATTTTAGCAGCATTCATGTTTGCTGTTTTATTCATTGGTTGCATCAGATAAGAATTGTGAAGTCATGTGGTCATTAGCTGTTTACTAATGACTCTGAATGCAAATTTGTCGCCATAAATCAGTTAGAAATGCTAATCAGTTTAGAAATGCTAATCAGTTTAGAAAGCATGTAGCATGATGGTATTATTCTTATTCCCCCAAAACTATTTTACTAGCTAAAAGGTCACTAGTGGTGCGAAGAGATATCTAAAGAAGCGGTTGGTACAAATTTATACCTTCGGCGATATTTGCAATATTTGCATGCCCGAATTCCTGACTAGTAACTGCTAGATAGGGATGATTGAGGCCTGAAATGGTAATGATACTACTACCAACTAATGCCGCTATGGTCAGTTTTCAATCAAGCAAGGCTATATCTTTACAATTGAGGCACGTGTACTTACTGAATTACCCACTCTATAGCTAAGACATGGCATGTCATTTCACTAATTGCATGTGTCCTCCTAACATTCATGTCTCTGTTCATTTCTTTATCAGATTTGTTGGCTGAAAGCATTTGAAGCTTTTGAGGATAAGGCCAGTGCCATTGACCCTAATACTGGTGTTAATGAACAGCTTGCGAAGATGATCAGATGCTGTATCAAGCCTGACCAGAAACTAGCTGTAGGAAGTCATGAATATAAGGAAATCATTGAAAAAACCATGGTCAGTATTAGTTCCTTGTTTTGCTTATGTCTGTGAACAATTTTGAGCACCAATTTTACTGTGGGGTTTTTCAGAAAATATCTTGCCTGCATGATAGTACTGTGATGGAGGTTATGTGGGGCCTGAAGAATTGCATGCACCATTTAGTGCCTGCCGAGCTGACTAAGGATGATCGCCCCCTCATGAGTGAAGGAATGAAAAGGGTCTTGGATAAATATCACTTTATCTACAAACCAGAGATTGTGAGCTCATCACCCCATTTTCCATATATGTCTTATGTGAAGTGCTTTATGTTGCTCCCTGTCATGTACTGTTACTCTTTATGTGCATATTAGCCCTTGAATTTCACTGGCCAAAGTATTTTGATGAAATATTTTTATTTTGCTTTTGTTTCTTTTCTGATAGTGACGTACAAATGCTCTTTGCATCCAGATTAATGATCGTATTATTGAGGTGGCATGTGTCGTGTATAACTATGATTGTTGTGTGGAAAAACATTCTGAATCCTTGCGTGAGGCTGGCAAACACCTTAAGAACATATCTGGCATTAATTCTGAGGGTTGGAGTTTGTTTAAACTTGCCACCGCTCTCAAGATGGTATGTTACCCTGAAGATCATCTTTTAGCTGGTCATAGGCAGGTAAATCATAGTATTTTGCAAATATGTTCTAATCTTGTGTGCATTTGACAAACTTGTCATTTGGGTAATGGGCCAATGTGCTTTTTTTTTCCAGATCTTTTCAGAAGATGAGCTAAAGAAGCTGCTGCAGAATGCACCAGAATACAAAGACAAATTAAAGCCGAAGGCTGTCAAGCTAGTCTATGAAGACATTGTGTGGGCCCTTGGAATTAGGAATAAGTGGCTAGGACAGTTGCCCCGTTACTTGAAGGAGGCTGAAGAAGCATATGAAGCTAAACAAGTGATGAGCCAAGTGATTCTAGAGGACTAGTGCTCGGCCATCAAGGAGCAATTCATAGACTTATTTCTCATCAAGGAGCAATTCAGAATCCGCTAAACTTAAGTTTTGGACGGAACAGTTCAGTATTGAAACGGCTCCCAGCGAGCCGAGAGCCGTTTTGGCTGGCTCCCGCCGTCCCACGCAATCTCGTCCTGGTTCTGGCTCTCCCACACGAACATCTCGGCCGCACAAGGGAACCAATCGGCCTGCTCGTAAAGTCGTAATCGACCAAGCAGGCGACCCGCACGGCACGAGCAAACCAAATCTCGCAAACAACAGGCTTGTTCGGAATTCTCGGAAGAAACCAAACATGCCCCTAATTCTAATTTCGGACTGAGCAATGACCCAAAGTAAACGTAATTTGCATCCCATGATCACGAATAATTTATGGAGCCTGGGTCAACCGGACAGGAAATCCAAAACCTTAACAATGGGAGCAAGAACAGATATGCTTTTTGTGTACATAATACCACAAACTAATCTGAAACCTTTCACATTTATAAGACAAACTAATACAAACGCAAAACACGTTTCCACCAGGCTGCCCTGTAATTGTACGCTTATTTGATGCCTATCCCTAACTCCTGTGGACTTCTGGCAGCTTCTGTGTACATTCTGTGGGGCCTATATAACTTGCTATATTTGGATGAAAAACTAATAGGCACAGCTAAAATACAGGACAAACGAAAGCTGTGGACACCTATGTATGGGAAACAAACAAATGTTGCTCACTAAATATCGACCCGAAGGGCCGTCAGGAAAGCTAGCGTGTGAGGAGAAGTGGACTTGCCGAAGGGCGTGCACCACCGTGGCAGCTTCTCGAGAACCCTTGCGACCTGTGGTGTGACTCTATTCACATCTGTTCTTAGTTTTACCAGGAAAGGAACTTCCGCTGCTTGTTTAGCTTCTCTTTGAGATGCTTCGGTAGCCTTGTTCGACCAGTATAGGGTTAGCTGGAATTTTGTCGGCGAGTTTTTGCCACCTGCGAACTGGATTGTATGCCACCCATCTATCTCGCTCTTATCGCCGAGTAGGACTATTTTCTCTGAATCCACTGAACAGAATACATGAAAAAATGTCAAATGATGTGGATAGGGAAATCAGCTACAGCCTACAGTCAGTACTTTCAAGCATGTTCAAAGTCTACTGGTACTGATTTATACTGATATTTATCAGTACTAGCTGACAAGCTCAAGCAATGAACTCTAGTTATAAAGTTTCCTGTTTTTTTTTTAAGAATTCTATATTTATTTAATGGTTCAACTCACCTTGAACTGTGAAGTCATCGATTTCCTCTTTGTTGATTCCAAGTGTCCAACGTGTCGATGACTTGGTATCAACTGATACTACTGTCTGTCGAGCACCACCTGTAACTGAATCACTTTCTACAAGGAGCACAGGAACTTCAGACTTGCTCCATCCAGTATTACTCTCTTTGGGCAACCGGCCCAATTCTCACTTGGGCAACGGAAAGCCACCGTGTAAGGGTGGGGTGGTATTTCGAGGGTTTTCTCGGCCTGGTGAGAAGGTCTTCTTCTTATTTGGAATGCTGCGGGGGCAGTCTTAACCCCTTCAGGTCGAGTTTATAACTAGTTTTGAGATGCAGTGAGGATATGGTGCAAGTAGCATTGTTCCCAAATACCAAAACGTAACTGATGAGTACTTGTTTTGGTTTGGGTACCAAGGGTTAAATTTGTTATCAAAATTTCACAGGTATGCATAAACAAATATCATGATAAACCCAGCTAGAGGCACTGTAGTATAACAGTAGCATAAGAAGTGCTTACGTTTACAGATCGAGCGACATCCTCCGTAAATGCTGGCACAATGCCACTTGACGCCAAAGCAAGTGAAAGACCAAAGGATACGAATAATAGTAAACCCAGAATTCTTTTATCACCTAAGAAAAGCACAACATTATACAAAAGCTTCTTTTGGGAAGGTAACTGAAAAGGCAAATGCATAAAAATAAATCTACAAAATGTGAATTAGTTTAAGAATTTAAAGCATGGCCAGATAGCAGTACAGTGAACATTAAATAGAAAAAGTAGGAACCCTTTTCTGACAGGTGAAGAAATACCAGGAAATGCAACACTATGGTTATTTAACAGACATTAGTTACATAACTGCAATATACATCAACAGGTTGGTGTCCTGAGAACACAGAAGTGTCTGTTGGCAACTTGGATGTGCAAATACTTATACAGTACTAAATTATTACTGATTATGCAGTGAAGAACAAAACTGAAAATGCTGTACAGTGCAAGACTAGCAGATAAACCACACCCTTTCATTCTAAATGGAAGAGGAAAGTCAAAAAAGGAAATGTAAACAAGAACACAAATATTAATGAGAACATAACTTTAGCATTAAAGGAAATGTAACTGTATCTAGCATGTCATGATTTACCTGAGATATGAATGTATGAAAGAAGATACACAAACGTGGAACAGACGACAACAGCAATGGCAACCGAAACTATTACATTTCCAAGCCAGTCTGGTAGTCCGCCAGGATTCCTGCGTATCAATGCAAAATGAGGTTAAGAAAAAAACTTAGTTGCTTTAGATAGCAGACTTCATGTTTCAAAGAACGTCAAACATTAACCAAAGAGATGATAAACTGCAAGGTGTCTACATATTACCTGTCAATGCGTACAATACTTCCAACAATTACATCGACCATGCGAACAGCCAAACCAGCAGAGGACACAACTGGTGCAGCCAAACCCAGAACCAATGTGACAACCTTAAGCTGTTTAGGTAGCCGAACAGGGGAGAGAGTAGCTTCCAAAAAACCATCTACAAATAAACAACAGCCATAAACACTCAAGGCGATATCAAGCTATTAACATAGACAGTATCAGCAACTTACATGCAAAAGCAGGCGAAACAAGCCAGATGAGTGCTATATATGATGATCCAACCTTGAAATAAGTTCCTAGTATCAGAGCTATTAGCCATTGGACAAAACCAGATTTAAAAATCCACCTCTCAGCTTCCAGGTCAATAACATTTTCCATCGTGCTAAGAGTTAAGCCTGTTTTTGTTCTGGAATACACATGTCGAAGATGCCTCTTCAGGAGAATAAATCCAATATGCTGACCAATAAATGCTCCAAGCAGTGCAGGTGAACCAAATAAGCCAATAATTAACCATGGGTTTGCAACATATGGAACAGGAAACGGACATATGTAGGGCAGAGCAAATGCTACCACAACTGGTAAGCAGAAAGAAAATATCAACATTAGAATGATGCTCAAGCATGATATTGCAAAGGACACCAGTGCAGGGTGTCCACCCATAAGCAATGATGTTCCCCATATTAGAAGTGACTGCAATATGATTGAGTTGTGAAACATGGTAGCAAGTCGCTGTGGATAGACCACCATGTACTTTCCCTGCAAGGTTGAACAAATAGGCAGAAGAGGGGGAAAAATAAGTTGACTGCAATATGAACTTCACAAAATCTAAAATTAAATAGTTTTAACAATGTCCTGTTTCATCTAATATTGGTGGAATTTTCCAGTAACCAACAAGGACAGATTTCATGACACACAATCAAGATCATTGGCAGCACATAATGGGGAAAGAATTTACTGCAATACCAGGATATCGAAGTAAACAGCTTTATCCTGCTCTGTGTTTCCTTGCTTCCGTTGTTGTGCATCTTTCAAAAATTTTGGAGATGCTGCAGAATGGAGTAGGAAAGCAAGCATGTTATCTCCAATATGCTGAAGAGACCCCGGTTTCAGAAGCGTCATCTTGTCATTCTACAAAGTAGATAATAGAAACAATCACAAACCAGAAGTTAACATGTTTAGGATTCAACAAAGTGGATTATCAAATATTATTTTGACCCTGTAATATTTTTACCATATTAATTGAGGCCACGTTCCATTCCAGATCTATTGGTACATGACTTTTGTGCTACAGCACCACATAAAACTCTAATCTCACAGCATTCAAATAATTAGATATCACTAAGAACTAAACGGTTGCATATTATTCTTAGCCACCTTGTGAGGCTGCAGCAACAAGAGAAGTAGGCATTTACATCTGCTGGCAGCATATTGACTAATATTATCGGCTACTAGGACCTTTCCCTCTCCATCTATCACTATAACACATCACATAATAGATGCAAACACAAGTATACATAAGACTGGAGAGGCTCTCTTTCTTTATTGTTCACATAATGATCTGTACAATGAAATCTCTCTCCTCTCCTCCCAATCCTGGTGCGAAGGTGTGCTACTAGGAGTCCATGTTTTTGGTAAAAGTTCGATCCAAAAACCCATTGGGAAAACAGTTCTTGGAGAAAGAGTACAAAGAATATGCAAGTTGCATAGCCCAGCATTCCTTTGAACGTGTAGTTTTTTAGTCAATTATGTATTAGATATAAGATGTCCTTACTTAATCTGGTTTGATCTAGTTAGCTGCTCCTTTAAAAGAGAACAAACCTACTAGCATTGTTAGGTGTAAGCCCCCCCATTCCCTCCCTCCCTCCCTCCCTCCAACAAGACCTCGGAGCCATTGTGGCAACTGCTAGTGTAAATCCTTTTGTTAATCTTTTGCTTAACTAGTAGTTTTTTTCTCGAACACGCAAGAGAACTGCGCGTCATTGCATTAAGATAGAAAAACAATCCGATTACAAGCCATTTCCACAGCCAGGGTTAGTTTTTTAACACATTCATGCCCTTGAAAGATAGAGCAGCCATATCCATCTTTCTAACCCAAAATCTCCCCGAGGGCCTTAGCACTGGACAAAACACACAACACTGCCTGCTCGCTAATCTCCTGTACCACTGCTCGGACGTCAGGGACACAGCCATTACAGTGGGGGCTACCCTGCTATATTCCCAGTTCCAAAAAAAAGGAAAACGCAGTGGTTCCGATGCTTCCAATATGTATGCCTATATGCAATGCAAGAGCAGCTTAGCAGCTCAGAAGCTGATAAGGCTGGCTGATCAAGAGCAAGTGTCTTTACCCTCGAACCTCAACACTGCCACATCATATATCTTCTAGAATTAATCAGCTCAGTTAATACTTGTGAAGCAACTTGATCTGCAATCTATTTCTCCTTTTTGTTAAAACTGTTACTTTTGATTTGTAACCAAAATTTCAGTTTAAACTCTTAATGTTCATCAGGCAACATTGTTAAAGAAGCTTAGTCATTGAGTGAGGCTTCGTAAAAAAATTACTTTCCAATTTTTAAAAAACATAAATACACAAAGAATTATCAATGGACAATATGTCAGAACTTTTATCCACAGCCTTATATATATGTATAAAACAAGTTATGGAGCGGTATAGGGAGAAGAAGAAGGACCTACACATGGTTTTATTCACTTGGAGAAGGCTTATGATAAAATACCAAGGAATGTTATGTGGTGGGCTTTGGACAAACATAAAGTCCCAACGAAGTACGTCGGACTCATTAAGGACATGTACAACAATGTTATGACTAGTGCTCGAACAAGTGATGGAGACACGGATGACTTCCCGATTAGCATAGGACTACATCAAGGGTTAGCTTTGAGCTCTTATCTGTTTGCCTTAGTGATGGATGAGGTCACAAGGGACATACAAGGGGACATCCCTTGGTGTATGCTTTTCGCGGACGATGTAGTGCTAGTTGATGAAAGCCGGACAGGAATGAATCAGAAACTGGAGTTATGGCGGGAGACTTTGGAGTCCAAAGGTTTTAGACTCATGAGAACTAAAATCGAGTATATGAGATGTGACTTGACACTACTACTCGGAGGAGGAAGATATTAGTTTGGAAGGTCAAGTAGTACCTAGAAAGGATACCTTTTCGATATTTAGGATCATTGCTACTGAGAGAGAGGGATATTGATGAAGATGTTAGCCATAGAATCAAAGCGTGGTGGATGAAGTGGCGCCAAGCATCCGTGTCCTATGTGACAAAAGGGGGTACCATGAAGCTAAAAGGCAAGTTTTATAGGACGACGATTAGACCTCTATGTTGTATGGTGCGTAATGTTGGCCTCTGAAAAGACGACATATTCAATGAGATAAGTGTCGCAGAAATGCGTATGTTATGCGTTGGATTTGCGGTCATACAAGAAGGATCGAGTTCGAACGATGATATACGTGATAGATTAGGGGTAGCACCAATTGAAGAAAAGCTTGTCCAACACCGGTTGAGATGGTTTGGACATGTCCAACGGAGACCTCCAGAGGCACCGGTGCGTAGTGGAATCCTAAGCCAGGATAGTAACGTGAAGAGAGGCAGAGGAAGACCGAAGTTGACTTGGGTAGAGGCAATAAAAGGAGACTTGAAAGGATGGAATATACCCAAAGACTTAGCCTTAGATAGAAGTGCTTGAAAAACAGCTATTCACGTGTCTGAACCTTGATTGCTTCTGCTGGGTTTCAACTCTAGCCTACCCCAACTTGTTTGGGACTTAAAGGCTTTGTTGTTGTTATATATATGTATAAAGTCATAAACATGTGGGAAAGAAAAAACTCAGATAAGTTTGGCATTAATAATGATAAGCCAAGAGAACCAACCTTCGTATGATACACAGATGTCGTATCGGTATATGCAAAATCAAGTCCAGGAAGACGGCCAACTTCCTCATATATTTGAAAATCGGTAGCAGATTTTATTGCTCCAGAACGAAAAACATCCTGCAATTACAAAACATCAATCCCCTGGGAAAACAACCAATATTAATCTATCATGCAGCACCAAACTGACAGATCTGGAACTATCTTCTTTCACCCAAGCAACAAAAAACTCCCTTTTTCTTCAAGCTCTTTTTTAGCACCAAATACGTTGGTTTGAGGCTGGCAAACAATTGTATATACCTAATTTATTAATAGATTGTTTCTATAATCAAACAGGACAAATGAAAATTAACAAATGCTCTGGGCTGTTAGATTTCAGTTAACTCAGGCATGACCATGTGCATTGAACCCCCCCAAAAAAAAACAGCAACTGAAATTGAGCAAAATCTGGCCAGAGGGGAAAAAAGAAGTCAGCACAAGAAAGTTGGAGGGAGGGAGGTGCTACCTGTGAAGCTATCTGAGCAGATGGGTATTTGGCTACAGCTGCAAAGCTTTCCAACGCCCAATGGTCAGTACCCTGTCATACATTAAAAACTTTAGGCTAAGAATGTAATTCTCCTTTTGATTGTAAGTTGGACCCAAAGTAAATTGTAATCCACAGCACTCGAAACAACGAATAGTTCTAAACCAAAGTAGCCACATACACCTTCATGCTTATATTTTTCTTATTTTCTTCCATGTGCAAATCTAACTAAACCTCCCATTTGCCCAATTTTCCAGGAAGACCTTTTATTAGGATCAGGCAGTCAGCAACAAAGAAAATTTTAAACACCAGGAGTTTAAACCTTTGGTACAAGTACAAATATAATCTCAACATCCACATGGGGAACATTACAGAACTAAAACAGACCTGGAAGAGTGTGGATTCACTGATACCCATAGCTTCCAGATCAACCGCAAAACTTACTGAATTTCTCCAGTGGTGCTGCATAAAAGTTAACATCAGGATTCAGGAAATTACACATAGCATGCATGGTGACAGCGTGAATGTGAAACATGGCTTTCAATGACTTGTTTAAAATAACAGAATTACAATTGGTCAATTTTATTACACTTTAAGAAGTGTCATGAGGGGACTGTTTAGGACACTAATCGAAGGTAAAGGGACTCCTTTAGTGAACAAGTTGGGGAGAAGAAAGGTAACATCTTGAGTAGTATATACTTCTTCGATCCCATATGCTCCTACTCCTGCAAGTGCTGAATTATGAGAAACACTAGCATTATAACCCTTAACAAGGCAGCTACCAATGTAGACCCCTGCCAAAATTCCTGCAACCCCAAAAACAACGCATTCACGAATACCAATGCCTACTGAAATGTATTCATTGACACAGTGGGACAATTTAGGAGTGAGGAGTTTGCCAGACATGGAACAGTTCAGTAGTTAACAGAACTCAACAGTTTTCGCCCATGCATAGTGCAACTTAATGAGGTCCTCTATTGCAACAATTGTTACAAGAGAATGACAGGTGCTATTATAGTCTAGTAGCAGTACTTAACTACTTGATACATATACAGTAATACTATAAACTATATACATCTAGGGTAGCAGCACAAGCCACAAGCAGGCAGGACGACTATACTACTCGACTAGCCGACTAGCCACTGACTAATAGGACCTAATTGATGACTATTTACTAATCACGATTATTCGGCAGATCGGTGCCCATACAACTAGGTGATTTGAAAACATTGACCTGGATTGAACAGGTGGTAGCTATGGCAATCTTACGGCACATATGTGTATGAAGTTTAAAGATACTAACCTGAGTTATAAAACTATGGGCGCCATCAAGACCCTCTTCTTCTCCAGTATTGAATAAAAACAAGATACCACTCTTAAACCCATGTGCCCACTGAGCCACTCCCCGTGCAAGCTCTAACATGACTCCCACACATGAACTGCAATCCCCAGCACCTTCCCTGAAAATTCAAAAACACATTTAGTTTGCCACTGACACCCTTCCCCAGACCCCGCGCAGAGCAGGAGCTCTCTGCACTGGGTAAGCCCTTTTTACATTTAATATCTGAAAAATGGACAAAATATGTGGATGTCACTACAATTAGATCAATTAGTGTACAAAGAAAAATGTAATTATGTTTTACTGTTACCACAATGCCTACATGGATAGCTATCTAAATTATTAGTGAAATCTGCTCAATGAAACAACCAGGTAAAAAATATGGCACTGTGAATCATACACCATTATTTGTATGGTTCCTTCAAAACATATTGTAAATGTCTTATCATTAGATACTCTTGAACTCACACCCAATAGTCAATGTCAAGTTATTTGTTGTTAATTTATTTCCTACATATTAATGAAGAGGGTATTGAAACTTACGTTGTCGAAACAGTGTCAATATGCGAAGAAACCAGAATCAAGTTTTCCTCAGCTTCTGGTAAATATTTGGGAGTAACTCTCAATAGCACATGCTTTAAGTCTGAATACAAGAGAGTTTTTCCCTTGAAAAGACCACCAGATAGACGATTTGCGCCTATATCTGTGTGAAACAACTCCAATTGAACATCAACCTCCCAATGAGCTGTCTTCTTTATTTTTTCTGCTACTGCATATACATACTATTGCATGGGCATGTCTGAGAGCAATTAGCCTCGGGATTGATTGATTGATTAAAGGGGTACAGGGGTACATTATATAGGCAAGGATCCCTAAGGGTTTATAGAAACACCCAATCAACGGTGATCCTTGCCTTATCAATCTATCTTAATCCCTAAGGTGCTTAACCGCACCGGCCCATAACAGCCCATTAGGGCGCCTATCGCTAACACTCCCCCACAGTCGAAACGTTAGCCACTTTGCACGTTTAGACTGGACCTAAACTCCGTGAACACTGAGGTAGGCAGTCCCTTGGTGAAGATATCAGCATACTGCGAGGAGGTAGGAACATGCAGAACTCGTAGATCACCAATGGCGACTCGCTCCCGAACGAAGTGAAGATCGATCTCAATGTGCTTGGTGCGCTAATGTTGCACCGGGTTGGAGGTCATGTAGACGGCACTGATGTTGTCGTAGTACACCAGTGTGGCGCGCCGAAGAGGGGCATGTAGCTCCAAAAGAAGCTGACGTAGCCAGGTCGCCTCTGCAACTCCATTAGCCACTGCGCGATACTCGGCTTTAGCACTTGATCTTGATACTGTATTCTGGCGCTTGGAAGACCAGGAAACGAGATTGTCACTGAGGAACACTGCATAACCCGAGGTGGATCTGCAAGTGTCGGGACAACCAGCCCAGTCAGCGTCGGTGTAGACAACAAGATCAGTCGAAGTAGTCGGTCGCAGCAGGAGACCGAGGTGGAGTGTGCCCTGAACATAGCGAAGAATCCGCTTCAGAGCAGCAAGGTGAGGCTCTCGAGGGTCATGCATGTGGAGGCAGACCTGCTGAACAGCATATGCAATGTCTGGGCGAGTGAACGTCAAGTACTGAAGAGCTCCGGCAAGACTGCGAAAGTCTGTAGCATCAGACACAGGGGCCCCCTCAGCTGCAGCAACCTTAGAGTTGGTGTCAACTGGTGTAGAGCACGGCTTGCACTCGGTCATCCCGGCGCGATCTAAGATATCCAAGCATGTCTTCGTCATTGTGAGAGCAGGAGTCCATCACCACATCGTTGAACATGCATACCGAGGAAGTGATGTAGTTCACCAAGATCTTTCATGGCGAACTCCCGCTGAAGTGCTGAGATGATCCGCCGAAGAAAATCTGACGACGAGGCTGTGAGGACAATATCATCAACATACTGATATGGTAGGTACGTATACGATCCAAGACGATAGATGAAGAGTGAGGTGTCGACTTGGCCGACAAACCCAATAGACAGCAAGTAAGAGGCCATCCGACTGTACCAAGCACGAGGAGCCTGCTTCAGGCCATAGAGCGACTTCTTCAAGAGGCAGACAAAATCCGGATGGGCTGGATCTTGAAACCGGACGGCTGCTGGCAGTACACTGTCTCAGTCAAATTGCCATGAAGAAAGGCGTTCTTCACATCCACCGTGTGTGAATGGGCGATGGCGAGTGAGCGCTAAGGAGAGCACCGTATGAGGACGATGCGAGCTTCACCACGAAGTGAAGGTCTCATCAAAATCCACACCAGGCCGCTGGGTAAAGCCACGAAGAACCCAACGTGCCTTGTACCGCTCGAGGGAGCCATCAGACTGAAGCTTGTGCTTGAAGATCCACTTCCCAGTGACAACATTGGCCTGGGGAGGACGGGGCACAAGATCCCAGGTGTGATTCTGCAGGAGAGCACTGTGTTCTTCCTCCATAGCCGCCGCCAATTAGGGTTGACAAGAGCGCTTCTGAAGGTCTTGGCACCGGAGATAGAGGCACAGCGTGGTAGATAGCGGGCATCCTGTGAGCTGCTCTTGAGCGGGTGCCCATGGAGTCTTTGGTTGTACCGAGGAACAAAGAACAACACACCCTTGAGGCGTGAGGCTCTTTGTGCAGCGGGCGAAGCCACAGATCTGGCGGCCGGGCGGCCGGTGGCTTCATGCGCGCCGACGCGTGTAGACGTCGTGAAGTCGCGAGCCGGCGGAGAGGTGGGAACCTGGTGGTGGCCAGCATGGGCGCCTGCGAAGTCTTTGAGGAACCCGCAGACGACGCGAGGATGTCGCGCCAAGACGCAGCCGCGTCCGTGGGCTCTCGGGGTCGCTGCGTGCGCGCGGTGGTGTCCCCCCGACACCCGCAGCCTTGAGGGGGGCGTAGAGCCTTGGGCGTCGGAGGATCCTCGGCATCCTCGGGAGGCTCGAGGCGCCCAGCCGCGGCCTCACGGGGACCGGCGAAGCGCGCGGTGGCGTCGGAGGTACTGGGAGGAGTTCTGCGAGCAAGCACTTGTGTGGACGGTCCAATAGGGCGGCACAAACATCGATAGTGTCATCGGCAAGAAACTCGAGGTCTGCTGGAGTACTAGGACCATGACGCTCAGCGAAAGGGAAGGCCGTTTCATCGAAGATGACGTGCCGGGAGATGATGACTCTATTGGATGATAGGTCAAGGCAGCGGTACCCTTTATGATGAGCTGAATAGCCTAGGAAGACGCACAGGACAGACCTAGGGGCAAGCTTGTGAATGGCAGTGGCGGACATGTTGGGATAACATTTGCAACCGAAGACTCGCAGATGATCATATGTGGGTGGCTTGCCAAACAAGGCAAGATGAGGTGTGGAGAACTCTAGAGTCTTGGTGGGCAAAATGTTGAGGAGAACAGTCGCCGTGGAGAGAGCCTCCACCCAGTAGGAGGGAGGCATGGACGCCTGAAAGAGCAGGGAGCGAACAACATTATTTATAGAGCGAATAATGCGTTCAGCTTTACCGTTCTGAGACGAGGTGTAAGGGCAGGACATGCGAAGGTGGATGCCCTGGGTGAGGAAGAAGTGCCGGGTGCTGGAGTTGTCAAACTCTTTCCCGTTGTCGCACTGTACGGCTTTGACGCGGGCGCCAAATTGAGTGGAGGCGTGGGCGATGAATTGAGCAAGCGTGCTAAAAGTGTCAGATTTAAGTCGTAAAGGAAATATCCACAAATAGTGAGTGCAATCATCAAGAATGACCAAATAGTATTTATAACCAGAAATGCTGACAACTGGAGAGGTCCATAAATCACAATGAATAAGATCAAACTTGCTAGACGCACGAGAGGTGGACACATGAAAGGGCAGACGAACATGACGTCCTAGCTGACAAGCATGACATAAATCGGAACAATCCTGAATAGGGAATGAAACACTAGACGCGAGCTTTGACAAGGCCTCGTGACCAGGATGCCCAAGACGCCGATACCACAGTGGAGAGGAGCCCTGAGCGGCAAAGGAAAGTGCCGGTGGAAGGCAAAGTGGGTACAATGGCCCGGAGCTATAACACCGGACGATCTCTTTCCGAGATGGAAGAACCTTCACAAAACAACCAGCGGGGTCAAACTCAACAGAGCAATTATTGTCAATAGTAAATTGGCGAACAGAGATAAGATTCTTAATAATTTGTGGCGACACAAGGACATTATTAAGACGTAAATTGGATGATAACTCTGTGGAGCTAGTGGCAGTGACAGGAATAAGGGAGCCATTACCGACAATAATAGATGAAGGGTTAGGGTACCGCGGGAGAAGAACATGTGAAAGAGAGGAGGGCTGAGATGTCATATGTGAAGTAGCACCTGAGTCGAAGTACCACTCGTTGGTCGAAGGAGAATCGGCCGATGTCGTCTTTGAAAGCGGTGGCGAGATCCGTCGGGTCCCGGAAGGGAGGCGGTCATAGGGTTATAATACCGGAGGGCGACCTTTGCCCGGTAATTTCACTTGGTGAGCAACAAGCGCTTTCTTCTTTTTCTTCTTTGGGCACAGTCTTGCGCTTTGGAGGTGAGGGGGCACTTGGGATGGGTGCCAGAGGCGACGAGAGCTCTGGCCACATCTGGATGGTCTTGGGACCGAGGATTGTAGAAGTTGGGCCAAGGCGCCCCCCCACCGCCGCTTCTTCTGTGTGTGGCAGCCAGGGCGGGCCAGAGCCCCGTCTGAAGTCTTCTTTGCTGCCCGTCCTTTTGCCGCCGCCACCAGCTTCTTCTGCGGCCGCTAGGGAGTTTTTGAGCCCCTCCAGGCGCCTCTAGGGCCTGCGCAGAAGGTGGAGGTGCCGCGGTGGGAGAAGTGGAGGTGGTGAGTCACATTCTTTGGGAGCCTCCGTGCGATTCGCCATGGTGAGTTCCTCAAGGATGAGGTCCTCACGGGCTTCCGGGAACGTGGGGAAGGGCTTGGCTCGCGAAGAAGCGTCTTACGCGTGGGCGGCGCTCGTTGAGGCCGCGGATGACGTTGAGGACGAGGGTGCGATCGGTGATGACCTCGCCGAGGGCCGTGAGATCATCGGCCATCTTCTTCAACTTCTTGGCAGACTCGGTGGCGGAGAGTCGCTTTTGGACGGTTGCGAAACCGCATCTCTCGGTGAATGGAGCGAGCCTCCCGATTGCCGAAAATCGCGACTCGACAATGAGCGAGCGTCTTGCGCGTGTGGAGCCCCTGAGCACGGATGATCTCGCCCAGATCATCCGTGAGTGTGGCGACGATCCAGGACTTGACGACGCAGTCCATCCGGCCCAATCTGGAGAAATCGGATGGAGGGTCTTCGCGACATGGCCCTGGTGAAAACTTGGCGAGGATGAGCACAAACTGATCGCACCAACGGTTGAAGTTACCGGAGTCGACGTCGAGGATGGTGGTGACGTGGTTCCGGATGTTGCTGACGGCGACGACCTGTGAGTGGAGTTGGAGCAGGGCCACGGCCTCGTGGTGAAGCATGGCCGCGCGGAGGTCGGTCGGCGTAGGAGCTCCTCGAGGCGGCGCAGTGGCTCCATGGCGGCGCGCGCGTCCGCCATCGGGCGCTACCGGGCCCCGTCTCCTTGGCGGCGGCGGCCATGGCCTTCTTCTTTCGCCTTCGGGCGCGAGCAGGCGGCGTCGCGCGTGGCCTTGCGTTCGCGCTCCAGGCGTTGAGCGGTGGCGGCGGCCTCATTGGCCTGCTCCTAGGCGAGCCGCCGGGCAACCTCGTCGGCCTGGAGGGAGGTGGCGGAGCCGTCGTCGTCGTCTCTGGGAGTAGACAGAGAAGAGCCCATGGCGGCACGGCAAGAAGGCAGTGCGCCGCATGCAACGGGGCCGACGGGGCGTGGGAGCGCCAGTGGGGGCCGACAGCTGCGGGGGGAGCGGCAGGCCTTGGTGGCGAGGCGCAAAGACGGCGAGGGCCGTGTGGGGAAGGAAGCGCAATGGCACAGTCAATGACGCCATGGAGGAAGGTGCAATGAAGTCTAAACCTAAGCGTGATACCATGAGAGCAATTAGCCTCGGGATTGATTGATTGATTAAAGGGGTACAGGGGTACATTATATAGGCAAGGATCCCTAAGGGTTTATAGAAACACCCAATCAACGGTGATCCTTGCCTTATCAATCTATCTTAATCCCTAAGGTGCTTAACCGCACCGGCCCATAACAGCCCATTAGGGCGCCTATCGCTAACAATGTCAAAATAGGATACAAAGTTCCACAAAAAATGCTCAGCTCCAATAATGTTACTGATCATGTTATTATAAGGTGCATAGACAACACTACTGCGGGTAAGAAAGAAAATGACAAATTATGAACATGTAAGAAAGAGACCAGTAGAATTAAATGGGTGAATAAAAAAAAAGGGCATACCCAGTGCAGAGAGCTCCCGCTCTGTGTATGGGTCCAGGAAGAAGGTGTCGATGGCAAGCCTTACCTCTTTGTAAATGCGAGGAGACCATGACTCGAACCCGGACCTTCCCACCACAAAGTGTAAAGACTCTACCGCTTGCACCAGGCCCGCCCTTCAATTAAATGGGTGAATCCTAACTTCAATTTGCATTTTCTTGTTACCAGTTCACAGCAGCTTAGCAGCCATTAGTTACCAACTAGGTGTAAATAAAACTGGCAATCAGAATTGTATGGCAGATGAATTCAAAACATGGGTCGAATTTAGTAAATCTTTAAGAATTATGCCGGAGCATTTATGTTATGGCTATGCCTAACAAATAGGTTAGTAGCTATTCCCTCTCTTAAAAACATCTACAAAACCAAACATATATTTCATTGTGAATTTAATGAAACTAATTCTATGTTGTAGAAACTAGAAGACCAAGTTTTGATTGAAACTGTGAAAGTAGGCTACATGAATGAACAACCTGAATAGCACGATCGAGGGAATCTGAACCAACTGGGTGAGGACCCAAGCCTGTCAAATACTTGACATGCTTAAGCGCAGAAACTTCAGAGAACCCCCTCTTGCCAGCCTGCTCCGCATCAAGGGGCAAAGGAAGGCTTCCAAACTGGATCTGATAAACAGACCATGATCCATGAAGGAATATTATCAACAATCCCAGTAATAAGTAAGCACCCCTCCTATGCTTGCGCCTGTCATCATTTGAATCAATTGCCTGATCAACTTTGGGCTTCTCACGGGTTGACACAGAAGAGCCTTGCCCTCGAGGCATTCTGATAATCTGAATTCAAATAATGCAAACAAAAAAAAGATAAGGGTTGTTTTTACAAGTACCATCATCAATAGAAAACTAATCAACAACTAGCTCAGTTTTTTTTTTCAGAAGTATATATTTTTTAAAAGTACAAAAAAAAAGTTTATCTTTTTTGTTGACAAGTGACAACAGGATAAGCCCATCCTACCTAAATAAGTTTATCCGTGAATCCAGGCAAAATACAACATGAATGAAGGCACAAAATGTAAATTGGTGCGACTTTCCTCACTTCACTCCATAAAGTGACTGCGATTTTACTCAGCACAGCTGTACTGACCACCCATGGGTTCACAATCACAACACCAAGTCATGACAGGATCACCAAACCGACCAGGACAAGAAATCAATCAATCAACAAAGGTCCCAATGCTGCTGCACCTTTAAAGAAGCTGGCCTGGACCAGGACGAGAGATGACTCTCTCCATGACTCCATATCATACAAGAAAAAACGGACAGCAGAAAAGGCATGTGGCAGGCCACCGCAGGGATTTTACAACCCCATCATCATTTTTCACTTTCACTTCCAAGCGGAAATAAATCTGGAGAGGAGAAAGGACGCGGCGTGGCCCCTACCTACCTCGGCCCAGTTAACTCCCAACTTGGTCAGTCGTCGTCATGGGTTAATTGACATAGTAACTGACGAAACTAAGGCTGGCTTATCTAGTGCTCCATGCGCGAGACTTTTAGCACGCAATCTCCTCCATCCCCGTGATCTGATCCTCGGCATTGAGGAGCGGGAACAGCGTGTGATTCCTGGAAATTAGATCTAGAAAGCCCAACCCAGACCCAGCGCCAGCAGCGAGGAGGAAAATTGGTGCTCAATTGCACCCGAAAAAATCCCACCCCAAAGGGAACAAATCCGCAACAAATTGCTCAGATGGCAGTCGGATTTGGATTTGGGTGTGGTAGCTGAGACCTCAGAGCAAGCAAAGTATAATAAGCATACTACAAAACGGAAGCACACTCGGTAGTAGAAAAATCCATCCGGGAATTGAATTCCTTACCAGCAGACGAGGCGGACGAAGACGAAGGAATCAGTTGAAGGCAGGTCGGTGCACTGAGGAGAGAGTGACGGCGACGCTCGTGCACTGAGGAGGAGAGGAAGACGACTTGGCGGATGAGATGAGAATTTCCCGTGGTGGAGACCTGGCAGGGGTGGGATGGAGTCTCGGAGACCGTTCCGTGATGCAGTTGGGCTGGACGCGCGTGCTAGTCGTCGTCGACCCGCTCGCCCCTCCCGGCTTCCCATTATAAGGAATGGCACTCCTCAGATATCATCTTACTCTTAGATGAAAAATTCCTTCCTTACCCTCCAAAGTAAAAAATCTCGCTACTTGTATTTGAATTTTTTCAAATAATATTTTTAATTAATAATTGCAAATAGAGCATTTGGATAAAAAAAGTTGTATATATAACATTCTGTCGGCTACTGGAAAGCCAATAGGCACCTGGAGCGCGATGGAATTCTATCGGCATCCCAGAAGCCGACTGGCCCCCGACAAAGCTGCAGATGCCATCCGCCGGCCGATAGGCCATCGCAGATATGTGTTTTTTTTTTAATTTAGGTTTTGTTTTTCTAGTTACTTTATTAGTTAGTTTAGTTGGTTTAGTTAGATTTGGTTAAGGTTAGATTGATTAGTATATTTAGTTTTTAGTTGTAGATTAGGGTTATGGTTAGGGTTAGTTTAGTTTGATTTTGTTTTTTAGTTAGTTTAGTTTAGTTAGATTACTTAGTATATTTAGTTAGTTTAGTTAATTAGATTAGTTAGTTAGTTTAGTTTTAGGGTTAGTTTTAGTTGTAGATTAGTTTTTTTAGTTAGATTTTAGGGTTAGTTATTTTTAGTTAGGTTCTACGGTTCGATTTATTTAGGGGTATGGTTAGTTGTACCAACGTTATTTTTAGTTGGCAGGTTTAGCAAACGGCAACAATCATAATTGATCTTGGTATAACTTATGCAATTTTCAGAAAATTTGCTTGTTACAAAGGAGTTCATCAAGATAGTGGATTTTGGACTTGCTCGTGAAATTTCTTCTGAGCCACCATATACGGAATATGTGTCCACTCGTTGGTAGGTTATGTTTGAAGTCTTATATTTGCTTAAAGTGTACAAAATAATAGAATATTCTAATGCTTACTATTGGCTAGGTATCGTGCCCCTGAAGTTCTTCTACAGGCTACTGTTTACAATGCAGCAGTTGGTAAGTGAAAAATATTTGTGGCTTTACCTGAAAGCCGGAGGGTAAATTGGTGCCATTTTATTAATATGTTTATTTCATATCATATTTTCAGACATGTGGGCAATGGGTGCCATTATTGCTGAGCTTTTTTCGCTGCGACCACTTTTTCCTGGCTCAAGGTACGCATGGTTGGCGTGTGTCAATCATTTGAACATATATAGTTTCACCCCCTATTTGAACTGAGGTTGATTATACTAAGAAAAGCATGCCACATAGGTGAAAGAATTTAGCGTCGACCATTTTAATAAAATATCAAGTATTTCCTTTTTAATACTAATTTTCATATAATGGAAAATTGACAATAGTCAGCTTAGCTTCTATCAGAAATAACAATCAAGTTACTTTACGGAAAGGCGATTTTGAATAAGTGATCCAAGGAAGCAACTGCCTTTCTTAGAAGTTATTTTGTATAGAAAAGGCTATCTGTAACTCCATGTTTTATCTTCCTCAGTGAACCAGATGAATTCTACAAAATCTATAGCATTCTTGGCACTCGAATCAGCGCACTTGGCCTGAAGGACTGAAGCTAGCAGCATCTATAGGTTTTCGGTTCCCTCGGGTATAGAGATTTATCTCTTGTAAGATATTTTCATATTAGTGACCGTTAGTGGTATAAAGGTGCTACTCCCTCCGTCCCATTGAGTTTGTCGTTTGAAAACCGTGCCCCCCTCACAATCTCGGTTTTCGAGCGACAAACTCAATAGGACGGAGGGAGTATGTCATATTTCAGTGTGAAGGCGTACATCTTTCGGAAGTGGTTTCCTTAGCAAGCGAAGATGCAATCAGCCTTCGTCCCGTTCGTTTGGGCTTGTTTGACTGATAAGCCATGACTGAGAGTACTGTTGGTTGGTTTGATGTGAGTGAAAATACTGTTCGTTGGCTGAAAAAGTACGGCTTATAAGCCAAACAAACCCAAACAAACAGGACGCTTATTTCGACAAGTGTCAACGTTCAACGCTCATTTTTTTTTCTGCTTAGAGTGTTCCTTCCCCCTTCTGTTGTAAACGCGTCCCATTAACTGATGGATAACAAATTACTATCTGCCACAATGGCTTTGCTCATGGGACCCACGAAGAAGGCCAACACCCGTGGAGGTTTTGCAGCATCCCTTCTTTTCAGGTCATTCTTCTGACAGGTGTTGATGAGTTAACCTGCTTCACGACCTTACCATCATTGTGTTTTGCAGCCATGCTTCTATGTCCCTCCTTCACTCCGCTTCAAACCCACCGGATATGCATCAACCCCACCATCAGGTACCTCAATATCCTTGAGATATGCATACTCATATTCTTTTTCATTAGCACATCACTACATCCTTGTTGAACAAGTTCACATTCACATAATGGATCACTACTTCTGTAGCTGGGGCTAAAGGAGCTGTGGATCAGAAGAACGTTAGGAGATACTCCATGGGGACTGTACCCAATGCGAAGCCAACAGTTAATTACTCGTACTTGAGCAATAACACTCCAGCAAGAGCAGGTATGTGTTTGGGCTGGCATGGCCTACTCAGTCCTTATTATCCTTATTAAAGGATTTGTGGTTTTTGCCTCTGGAGGTTCTTACTTTTTTGCCTTGCCAACGTTGCAGCTGGTGTACTTTTTTGCCTTGCCAAGGAAATTGGAGTTGGATCATCAGGTGAATATAATCTCTTAGCTGTTCATATAGCTGGTTGCTTCACATTTTCAGCAATTCAATATTTGTCATTATCTTTTGCAGCTCCCAGAGATTAACCATAAGGTGACAAAGGCGAACGTGATGAATCAGTCTTGGTACAGACCAGCAGCAGTAAGGAACAATGGTGAGTACTGTTCCTGAACATTCCGTGGATCAGAAAAGTAAGAACTTTGGTCTAGTTACTTTGAACTAACATTGCAAACTTTGGTCTCTGAGCAGGGAATTACCTTGCCAAGGATCAGAACCCCCGTGCACCTGACCTTACTGAGAAGCTGTCTCAGCTGTCAATGGGCCCCAACAGAGTTTCGGGTTTGGGTTCCGAGAGGTTCGCTACAGACCTGAAGTATCGAACCCATGGGAACACTGTCGAGCGCCCAGCAGCCGACTGACCCCCGACAAAGCTGCAAATGCCAGTATAGCGGCCCTGTCGGTCTTCTGCTGGCCGATAGGCCCTGCTATATCTACAGCCGTTTCTTCTCCCTCGCGCGCTCTCTCTCGCTCACTCGCTCACCGCCGCGCCGCCCGGCGCCTACTCAGCATCGCAGGTATGTGTTTTTTTTTTAATTTAGATTTTGTTTTTCTAGTTACTTTATTAGTTAGATTTTGTTAGTTTAGTTGGTTTAGTTAGATTTGGTTAGGGTTAAATTAATTAGTATATTTAGTTTTTAGTTGTAGATTAGGGTTAGGGTTAGTTTAGTTTGATTTTGATTTTTAGTTAGTTTAGTTTAGTTTAGTTTAGTTAGATTACTTAGTATATTTAGTTAGTTTAGTTAATTAGATTAGTTAGTTAGTTTAGTTTTAGTGTTAGTTTTAGTTATAGATTAGTTTTTTAGTTAGATTTTAGGGTTAGTTATTTTTAGTTAGGTTCTACGGTTCGATTTATTTAGGGGTATGGTTAGTTGTACCAACGTTATTTTTAGTTGGCAGATTTAGTTTTGGATAATGCTTTTAGATTACGGCTAGTTTAGTTAGTAGTTTGCTGTTAGGGTTAGTTTTATTTTAGTTTCTTTTGTTTAGTTAGGATAGGTTCACATGGTACTTCTTTTAACTGACACGATACTTTGTACGATGCGACCAGGAATGTCGACCGATTTAGTCCCTTTCAGAATTTACCATGGCAACGATGAAATCAGATATGTGGACAACGGGGTAGACCTTAGCGAGTTCCAGGTCTTTGACACAGAACTGAATTCGCCGCTATATTATAGCCGGAAACAAGTTTTAGCCTGGCTACATGAATACTTGGGTGTTCCGCCCTCCCAGTATCGTTTCAGGATTAGTATGTTGGTGCCAAAATTGCGGGAGAATGGATGGAGGTGGGAGCTGTACGAGGCCAGTAAAACGAAGAAATGGCATTTTCTCGTGTCCAAGGCGTTGGAGCGTAATTATTTCAACATTATGCTTGTTGAGTTCCTAGATGGTGGCATGCAGGGTGAGAGTAGCAGAGGACAACTTAGAGGTCGCAAATGCTGAGCAGACCTACGTTTGCGATCCTCAGACGATTCAGAACACGACAGAGGATGGAGAAGCGGAAGAGGATGGTCCGTACATGGAAGCTGACCAGGGTGAGGAGGATGAAAGAATCTTGGAATAGATGGAGGCTGACGATGCGGAGCACCTCGCCTTCGTGGATGAATTTGCGGGCAGAAGCTTTGACGATGAGACCGATATCCCTGAGGATTGGGCTCACATAGTACCAGATGCCATGACGGTCGATGATGGTCATCATTCGTCATGGGAGTATTCAAGGATTGAGGTCAGACAAGGGCAGATGTTTCATGACAAGGTTCATCTACAGCACGCGGTTTGGCGGTGGGCTTTTTTTGAAAAGAAGCATTTTAAGGTGGTTATTTCTAACCCCATGACATGGGACGTTAAGTGTGTGACCCCAGGTTGTACTTGGCGTGTTCATGGTCATATGCCACGTATCGAAAGCAACTTTATATCCACTATTGTTCAACCACACAGTTGCATGCTGCAGACAATGCTGATGAAGCATAAGAACATGACGGCGGAATTCGTGGCAAACATAATGTACGGCAAGATAGTTGAAAAGTTGGCATGTCTCCATTTTGGATAATGCTTGCTATTCAAAATAGATATGGCTATGAGATTTCTTATGACATGGCTTGGAGAGCAAAACAACTAGCCTTGGAGAAGAGGTTCGGAAATTACAAGAACTCATATCACCACCTACCAACTCTTCTAGCAACCATTCAAGCGAGAAACCCTGGGACTGTAATTGATATTGATGACTACATCAACGAGAAGAGAGACCGTGTCCTTAAACGAGCTTTTTGGTCTCTTGGGTGCATGATACAGGCCTTCAAGCATTGCCGACCTCTGCTCTGTGTCGATGGTATTTTCTTGACTGAGCAGTACAGAGGTACGTTGCTAACAGCCATAGGGGTTGACGGCAATGACCAGGTTGTGCCTATTGCTTTCGCCCTGGTTGAATCGGAGAAGAGCGAAAGCTGGTTGTGGTTCCTGAAGTTGCTGAACCGAGCTCTCGTGGAAGAAAGGCAGTGTTTGTGTCCTGCATGATCGTAATGCAGGTTTATTGAATGCAGTGGATAAGTTGAAGAACGGTAGGGATCCAGAGGTCCAATGGCTCGATATACAAAGTCGCTGGTGCATGAGGCATCTAGCTAGTAATTTCTACAAGCAATTCAGGAGCAAGCGCCTAATGGACCTATTCAAGAGCCTATGCAAGTAGAACAAAAAAAAATTCGATTTCCTTTGGCAACGGTTAGACGAGCTGACCACAAGCCACATGAAAGAAGTTCGTCGTCAACCTGTTGTGGCACGAGAGGAGGAGCCGCAAGGCCTTGGTCCCGATCCTAATGAGCCTAAAAGCAAAACTTGTCGATGTAAGGGGGGCAGGTCTTTGAAGTGATTCTCAGATTGGATTAAAGAGGAGCCCGTCGAGAAGTGGTCGTTGTTGCATGAAACCTATGATGCACGCTACGGCATAATGACAACAAATCTAGTGGAGGTTTACAACTAGGTGCTCAAAGGTACACAGTCGCTTCCTTTGGTTGCAATTGTGGAGGGTATCCTGAGGGGCACAGTGTTGTATCTGCGAGAGCGTTGTGAAGCGGCAGCCGCAGTCGTTCAGAATTCACAAATGACATATTCATGGAAGATTTCTGTATACATCGAAAAGAAGTGCGCCAAAGGGTCCATGCATAGGGTGTTTCCTGTTGGTAACTAGGACCTTGTGTACGAAGTCATGCTGCATGACCAGGGCGGACTTGGCACTGGTCCAAGCGACATAACTATGGAGTGTCAGTTATGGCCAGAGGTTAACAAGTGCGAGTGCACATGCAACAAGCTGAAGTACTACCATTATCCATGCTCCCATGTGCTTGCTGCATGTGGAAAAGCCAAGATTTCGATGACTTTTGTGTTCGATTATTTCAAAAAGGAAGCCGTATTGAACACATGGTGTGGTGAGCTTCGAGGTTGGAGGGCCATTGTTGATTTCACTAAGGTAGTTCATGACTCGGACTGTTATTGGTCTCTGGATCCAGAACAAAGGGTGGACACAAAGGGATGTCACATGAGTCGTCGTATTAGGAACGACAGGGATGCTTCGGAGGCTTTAGACAAGCGTCCCTTCTGCCTCGCTTGCGGTGGAAATCATTTGAGGAAAAATTGTGATGCGTACCCCACAAATAGGCTTCTAGATGGATAAGTGCGGCGTATTTCAAAACACAACTCTAGGCAGGCCACTCAACAC
Source organism: Miscanthus lutarioriparius (assembly GCA_904845875.1). NCBI lineage: Eukaryota > Viridiplantae > Streptophyta > Magnoliopsida > Poales > Poaceae > Miscanthus > Miscanthus lutarioriparius. The sequence goes on from CAJGYO010000002.1 coordinate 140,050,766, forward strand.
GGCCCTAACGCGTAGCATTCTATAGGTTTGAACTACGTCTTGTAATATTTTAGTTTTGGACTATGGTGTAATATTTTAGTTTCGGAGTATGTTATAATATTTTAGTTTTCGACTATGGTGTAATATTTTAGTTTTGAACTATGGTTTAATATTTTAGTTTCGGAGTGTGATGTAATATTTTACTTTGGGACTGTACTGTTGTGAGTTTCTTACTAAATTCGTATTAACATGGATTATCACGTGTTGTAAGTTACTTTTATGAAATCATGTTCCATGTCTCATAATTGTGTGTTGAATTACTTATTCATATGTTATTGTATTTTGAAACATGACTTGGTTTTGTAGGATGGTGGGCATGGAGTTCATCGACCCTGTTATCGACCAGAGGCACCTCTCCAACTTGCAGGATGGGCAGCTTCCCCTATCCCTCTGTCTTCGTACCCACGATGAGTTGTGGCTACTTGACCACCGCTGGGTTCCACGGTTTGTGTACTTTATACCTTGTACGTTCCTGCCTTGTGTGTTCAAATTCGGTAATCAATATTCTTTTTTTGATCACAGGCTACGTGCTGCTGGTCTACTTCCGTTTGCACGCTTGGTTGAGCGACACCGGCATAGGAGTGCGTGTTTTCTGGTTGATCGTGCACTCCTCTCTGTTTGGGTCGACCGCTGGAGACTAGAGATGCATATGTTCCACCTAGCTGTAGGTGAGGTGACCATCACTCTGCAGGACGTCACCATGTTGTTCGGTCTACCTCTCGCCAGTGCCCCCATCGGCCCTGTAGTAGTGCCGAGGGACTGGGAGGACCAGCTCCTACACCATTTTGAGGGTGTCTTGCAGCCAGGGGATGGAGAGGCTGAGCAGTTCGGCTTCCACGACCACCACGGCCCACCAAAAGCGTAGTTGTCTCAGTTCCATGCGGATAGGCTCACGGAGGATGAGGACGACTGGAGGGTCCAGCGATAGTTGGAGGCGTACCTACTGTGGCTGTTCGGCTGGGTACTCTTCATGACTTCTCACCACGACACCATCGATAAGCACTTGGTCCACTACATGGTGCAGATAGCGTACTCACCACTTGAGGTGATTCCCCAGTACAGTTGGGGTTTAGCGGTGCTTGCAGCTACATACCGGGCTTTGTGCAACGCTTGCACTCAGAGGAGTTTCGATAGGTACGTTGGCTAGTTGTCCGTTGTTGGTGATGTTGTGATCGTTTGAGCGGTTCAATATCAGGAGGCCGACCCTATCCTCGTACGATCCGTACAACGATGAGATGTACGATATCGACCAGGTTGGTGTGGCCGACGAGCTCGATGCCCCGACGATGGGCACACTCTGGTTGTCCCGCGATGTAAGTATTGTGTCTATGCTATTTGTTCACTTATGTTAGTATTCTGCTTTCAATATTCAACAAGTTTGTTTTTTGCAGTCGAGGTGGGCAACAGGCACGGGTAGAGGCATGTACAATGCGTACGTCGCTGCGTTGGACCAGCCACACCTGACAAGGTTCAGTGGATCCCATACACAGCACTTGACATATAGGAACGTGCTTCACAAGGCTTGTCGGAGATGTGCTACAGTGACCAGGAGCTATGGTACACGAGGAAACGACTGGTGTTTAACATCTTCGTCGAGCCATACTGTCAGGAGTGGGTGGCATGTCAGTTTGGGCATGCGAGTAGGTCTTCCCCCTTCCCCGACTTCAGCTTAATGGGTCGCATGGGTAAGTCTTGTTGTATTCACATTTCTTCTTGATGCTGGTACGGCTTTATTCATTATTAATTGTATTGTAGGATTTCAAGGAAAGGTCAAGGTATAGTGTTCGAGTAGTCGTGGGTGGACAGGATGATGCCTTGGGTCAATGCTTGGGCCAAGGCGGCCGCTGATGTGCACGACCTAGGTGGGCTATTCGACGAGGCCACGTACCGCAAGTACTTGCGTTGGTTCCACGGAGCCACACACGCCCGTCCGTGTCAGTAGAGGCCGAGCCGCAACGAGGCCGAGATCACCAACACATTCGCGATGGAGCCACCAGCTGCTTTTCATGTGCTGGTAAGTAAATTTGTAAACTACTTTGTCCTATTGTTACTTTTCCAATGAGTCACAATAATTCATGCAACAATACATGCCTGGCTTGTAGACAGATATCTACAGCAACGTGGGCAATGAGCTGCTTTCGTATGCTGGGCGGTTCGAGCAGAACCCCCTAACGGTTGGTAGGAGCGAGTTGGTTGCCGCCCTTCGATGACTAGGCAACGTTGCTTGGCGGGAGTACACCGGGCATCGTGCCACCACACCACGAACGTAGTTGTTCATGTCTAGTAGGGTGTGCCTCGAGCTCCACCTCCACCTCCGCCTCTAGTCATAGGATCTAGAGGATGTCCTCGTCCTTCGCACCAGACAGTTGGAGTCCAAGGTACTTCTACGATGACCTTCCGATTTCTTCATGCATTATGTACATAACATGGTCTATGTGAGCTTACAATTTTTTGGTAGGTGGACGTGCTTCTTGCAGTGACTACACGACGGGTACTAGCAGCTTTGGGACCTTTTACACCGACGACACTCCTCCTTGGGGCCCCGATGAGGCCAGGCCCTCATAGCTTTCTGGTGCACCTCTACCGACTCAGCCGATAGAGTCGACCTCGCCGGCATGCCAGCGCCGTCCTCTAGACCCGCTCACTTACCCTATGGCATAGATTCGTCACCGAGGAGCACAGGCCATCAAGCATGGGCATCGTGCTGGTTGACCTATAGTAGTGCTATGGTTGTATGCTTGCATGGATGTGAACTAATGTACTCCTAGATTTCTGATGCCTCCAACCGTATTAGTCGATTTAGAACCATTTAATGGAGGCAACGCTCCAATAACTTCCGACGCCTGCATCGAGACAAAGGACAATTCAGCGGACAAATGGCGTAGGCTTTGTAGGTTCGTACACTTTTCAGGGTGCCATCACTTCAACAAAGGCATAGTAGTACACATATACGGACATAGCCTTTGGAGTGAGTTGTCACTTCATCGTTATTTAGGCTTTGCAGTGAGTACTCACATCAACACAATAGGAACCGTACTGAATCTATAGTAGCCACCACCAAACTCTACCGACGTCTGCCTTTGTAGGCTTTTCAGTGAGTTTTCATGTCACCGTCGTCTAGTTTCGTAGGCTTTTCACGCTTCAGTCAGGTCACTTAATGGCAATACAAATGTACGATGTAGCCTTTTCAGTGAGTATTCACTTTGACACTGCCTGCTACATAGCCTTTTCAGAAAGTTATAACATCGAGCTACATAGCCCATGTCCATGGCACTTGCTATATATCGACGGGTCCAAGTTGTTCATGGCCACCGAGTGCAAAACTGAAGATACCACCCAACAAAGAGAGTCCATACCAATGTCGGGTGCATCGGGGAAGGGGAAGGGAAAGGGAACTGATCCTATGGTTTGGCCAGGATCTTATGGTCCAGATTGGTACCCAGATCCACTAGACAACTTCCCATTGGAGGGTAAGAAGGATTTCCATCCACCAAGTAGGTTGCGACCATATGATAACAGGAAAGAAGAGTGGCCAAAATGCTGTCACGGTGACAACTGCGTAGTGTAGGTGTATGACGGTGGTGATGATGGGCTTCATGGAGGGCATCGGTTCTTAAGATGCCCTCAAGGATGGGTAAGGCATACCATGCATCTTATCGTACAACTCATTTTTGTTACATACTAACAACATTACGTATTGTGTAGAGCTACGATGATGAGGAAAACTATAAATTCACTAGATGGGTTGATCCACCACCCATTTACCCATATGAAGAATACATTCAGTACCTACAGAACCACATATTTGACCTTGAAAGAAGAAAATAGTCAAGAAGAAGAAGGGCAAGATGTTATGATGGAAGACAAGCCAGTGTGCAATGATCCATATTGCAAGTGCCCCTGCCATGGAAACATGGGGCCTCCTCCACCTCCTCCGCCTCCTCCTACGTATAGTGGTCATCTCAGCAATCGATGTTCTCTGGATACGAGAGTGATTAGGACCTAAGTTGTGTTGGCGGAAGCTTTAGTACAAATGTATCGCTTGCTTTCAATCCGTAGTCTGTACTTTGTGTGTTTGTAATTCCTGATGTGTACCTTGTTGTTTCAATCCATAGTCTAAGAAGGCTATGTTGTATCACATATTTTGTGGAACGTAACATTTTATGCAAAGGACAAAAAAGGCTACGTTGTACCAATGTCTGAAAATGCTAGGGTCTATGAATTTATTACAACTATTGCGCTTGGATTGCTCGGATGCTGGTGCCGCTAAAGAGCACACATGCTCGTTTGCTAGTGCTCCACTATGCCTGTATGTTCCTACGCACTCTCCCTCTCTCCCCTTCTCTCTCTCGCATGCGCGCCTGCATGGTCTCCTAAAAGCTCTAGTTTGGTTTTGGTGAATTGATGAAACCCTAAGTGCTAACCTAGTTTATCAAAGTGATTATGAGATAGGTGGCACCTTCCAAGTGGTGGAGCAAATGAAGATCATGATATGATGATGGTGATGCTATAGAAAAGACAGGGCTTCACAGAGTGCACCGGACACTGGTCACACAGTGATTGGACTCTGACCCTATGACCAAGATGCTGAAGCGGTGAGCTTGGTCTCGGTCTAATGACCGGACGCCATGTTGAAGAGTGACCAGACGCCTTCGAGGCTGCGTGCAGTCGATGCTAACGTCTGTTGATGATGTGGTAGCATAAGGAACAGCAGTGACGCGTAGTAGTTGGAGAATGATCAGACTCAGGTGCTGCGTCCGATCGTACAGGAGCGGATGTGTCCGGTCACAAAACAGTTGCTTAGGGAGCTCTCTGGAAACGACCGGACTCTGGCTGGTCTGCGTCCGGTAGCTTATAACCGGACACGTCTGGTCGTGACTGGAACCTTACTGGAAGTGACCGGACACTGGGGTCCTGTGTCTGGTGCTACACTGTAGTGCGTTCGGTCACAACTTAAATAATCTGATGACTGTTGAGATCAAGCGATCAGCATTTGAAGCAGGGGACAAGTGGCGAAAATCTGAGGACAAGACGCTGGATAACCCCTACTTTTCTGCATTTTAAATTATATTTGTGCATTAAGTTTTAAGGAGTTGAATGAAACCCACTTGCATATATATCTTTATCCTATGAGTCTTACTAGTATGACAGGATCGTGTAGATTGCTATGCTACAGGACTCCAGTAGAAGTCGAGTGATTACCTGTCACTCACGAGAGATAGGAAATATATTACTATATTATTATCACTTGGAATATATAAATGGTGAAAGGAAAAATGGAGATCAGGCAGGGATATGGTTTGGGTATTGGTGGGTGTAAGAGGTTGTGTCCTGCGGCCAACGGGGCATAGCTTGGTTATACTATTTTCCCTATCTATGTCGGTTAAGGACCGACTGTTGCATTGGACTCTAGGCAAGTCACAGACTTATTAACCCGAGCACATACTTGGGTATGGGCGCCAGGAAGACTTGTTACTCTCTTGTCATGGGTTCTGGCTCTTTCCGGACCAACTTTTAGGGTGGTTTTGGGTGGAGGTCCTTGCACCGCACTGAGTCTGGGACTCGGGGGCGGGGCTTGGAGTCCAAGTTTAGATGGGAACCTGGACCCCATGACAGGAGGGTAGTGGGTTGGTCCTACTTGTGCCTAGGGTACAAGCAGGGCATGTGTTTCAGGGTACCCAGCTGGGCTCATTGATTCATGAATCGCCGCCGTGTCGGTTCGACTTGTCTACAATCTAGCACCGTAGTAAGAACTAGAAGATGAAAGATGGTAAAAGGAAATCTGATTGCTTACCACCTGCTTGAAAGTAGCACATATGCTTACATAGAATGGTTAGTTAATGAACTAATGATGACTGCTAATAAAATTGAATATAAGGACGCACGCTTAGTAATGCTTCCTGTTGATGCAATAAACCCACAAGCCAGATAGCCTTGCATATCCTTGGAGTCTTTTCTTTTCTCCTGTCGGGTAAGTCTTGCTGAGTACAATTGAGTACTTAGGGTTTTTATTTCCCCCTGTTGTAGGTGACAGGCGAATGCTAGAGCTGACCCTTGTGTGTGGATTCCTCCTGGTGAGCCTAGAGAGGATTCCTTTACGCTGCGATCATAGTTTAATTTGTAACTCTCACTAAATGTTTTTATAAATGGAAATTTTATAATCTGCTATCATAGTTATATATCAATGCTTCATCATGCCATGAATAGATATTTATTTCCGTTGTAATTCTGATCACATGTTTATATTCCGCTTGAAAGCTCTAGTTTGATTTTGGTGAATTGATGAAACCCTAAGTGCTAACCTAGTTTATCAAAGTGATTATGAGATAGGTAGCACTACTCCAAGTGGTGAAGCAAATGAAGATCATGACATGAGGACGGTGATGCCATGGTAATGATCAAGTGCTTAGACTTGAAAAGATGAAAGAGAAAAACAAAAGGCTCAAGGCAAAGGTATAAGTGGTAGGAGCCATTTTGTTTCGGTGATCAAGATACTTAGCGAGTGTGATCACATTTAGGTTCGATAGCCATACTATTAAGAGGGGTGAAACTCGTATCGAAATACGGTTATCAAAGTGCCACTAGATGCTCTAACTCATTGCATATGCATTTAGGATCTAGTAGAGTGTTAACACCCTTGAAAATGTTTGTGAAAATATGCTAACACACATGTGCACAAGGTGATACACTTGGTGGTTGGCACATTTGAGCAAGGGTAAGAAACTTCACCGGTGGAGTGTCCGGACGTGTGGCAGAACCTCCTAAATTATAGGGCCCACATGCACCTGTCACTGTCCGACGACCTTTGACATCTATGCATATGTTCCCGATAACTTAAGAAGACTGTCGGGTGTCCTCGGAGAACCCCGAATCATCCCACGATTTCACGGCGGGATCACATTCTTTCCATTGTAGTATTACAGCAGTTTATTCAAATAGATACATCGAGTAAAATATCCGCTTGTAGTAGCGGAAGTCTTACAATAACTTAGTTTACAAAACATTTATTTCAAACCTTACAAACTAAGTTCGATTATTAATACAAACCAAAGTAGTGGGAGGCATTATAATATATTACAAAACACACAATTTAAGTTTTGCTTAGAGGATCCGACACATTTATATCATGTAGGTCGGGACCTAATGTCGTCATCTCGGAATTCCCAAACCGACCCAATAATCGATCAATCGCCGCTGCTCTCACTATGGAGACAAGGGTCAGCGAACCATCGAGTACAAAAGTACTCAACAAGACTTATGGAAATAGAAAGTGTTGATATGAAGTTTCATGATCTCAATACTCATCGGATTCAAGGTATATGATCTTATGAAGTAATCAAATTCTTTTTAATAAAGAATCTTGTTAACAAAGCTCTTTATTTCAACATTTAAAACTTCATTATTGCATATACAAAGTACCTTGAATCCCATGTGAGCCCGCAACTTCATATCAACACTTTCTCAAACCATACTCAAGTTCGATTAAGTCTACTGATGATGTACTTTTGTGAGTCTCCATAGTTCGCTGACCCTTGTTGAACGTGTGATTATAAACCCCCGTGAAATCTGCTGACCACCCGACATACCTGTGTTCTCCCGACGTTATATATCAACCTGTGGGATCCTCTAAACAAGAAACGGGTTGTGTGTTTGAATATATTATAATGCCACCCATTGCCACTTTGGTTTGTATTAATAATCCGCCTCTCTCCCACTCCCGGTCTTGAAATAGCCATTCTTGTAAACTATAGCCATTGTAAGACTTCCGCTATATTTTACTTATGTATCTATTTGAATAAACCTCAAGCGGTTACAATGAGCAGTGCGTGATCCTTAATAAACGTGGATGATTCGGGTTCTCCGAGGACACCAGCCTTTCTTAAGTTATCGAACATATGCATAGATGTCAAAGGTCGCTTGGACAGCCTTGTGGCTCACACACACCGAGTCCGCCTTGCCTAGATTTATTACTCCCCACCGATTCATATCTCATGATAACATAAATAGCCAAAGATTCATTTAAAACTTGCAGGTGACAGGTAATCACCCGACTTTCATCGTTCTAAGCATAGCTAAGCATAACTAGGCATATATGATTTTAAACTGGTAACAAGGTAGTTATGGAAAACAAGGTTGGTAATGCACCAATTAGGTTTTCACTTGACTCCTAATCACTTAATGCAATAAAGAAAAGCAAAAGCAAAATAACTTTGTAAAACACAAGGTAGGTTTAAATGCATCCGGGGCTTGCCTTCGTTGACGGAAAAGTCCGATTCAGGAGTCGGACCACAGATATCAACACCAACCTCCACAGATGGCTCAACCTCCTCAACTACTTGATTAACTACCACGGGTTCACCTTCGTTCACTACACGTAGTAACAATGCCATGTTTAACATGATGCGGAATACAAAACATGATGCTCGATGATGGATACAAAATTAAACAACTTGAATACAACCTTCCTTCGCGGTACAGTTACAAACCATTATCATAAAGCATTTTTAGTCGTTCTTCTAACAAGTCAAAGGTTCACTTATCAAACCTGCTTACCAACTAAAGCTTTATCATGAAAAGACATGTATAAACAATATACAAGGAAAGGTATAACTTTTACTTTTTACCCAAGAGGTTGCATCTAAGAAGCAATCAAGTTTATTAACATGTATATACTAACGAAATTCTTAACTAAGTCATTTAGAATTATTACAAAAGGGCGAACCTAAACATATCAAGAAGGTAATCACTTGGCCATGACACAGCAGGGGTGGGGTGTTTCATGATCTATAATCAACTCCAAAAACCAATCAGGACATCTTATGATCTATGTTTATCATTTTGACAATTATTAACTAATAATTAAGGCATATAAATAAGAGTATAATTAAACATCATCAAATTAATTCCAAACTTTTTGTGGAGGTAGGCTTTAACAATAAACAAATACAAGAAAAGTTTCATGGTCACTGGATATTTATTTTGGCCTATAAAAATTACACAGCAAGCATTTCTTAATTAAAAGGACTAATTTTTAAGCATCCAAAAACTATTGATTTTCATGGTTTCATATTTTTCCTAAATAGTTTACATCTCAGAGAGGTTACACAAAAAATTTCATAACTTTTGGAGCTCTATTTAATTCTACACAAAAATAACAAATCACGGCACTATTTAAAATAATCACGGACTTTTCATTTAGCATCGCTTCTGTGTCATCGTCTTCCTCCCAAAGGATGAACGGCGAAAGGAACACGGCGGCGATGTCGTTCCAAGCGTGCTTTCGGTGCGGTAGAGGTAAAACGAATAAGTTAACGAGCAACACGGCATCACGGAGAGCTCAGAACCATACTTGGAAAGAGGAGATAGGCACCAGAGCGCTCCTACCACGGAGAGGTGGAGCTTCGGCGGCCATGGCGGCTCGGCCGCGACGAAATTCGAGCGCTCGGGCAGTTTTAGCCGGTAGCAGTAGCATATATGGGTGAGGGAGCAGCGCAAGGAGCAGGCGAAGCTGGGTGAGCGAGCTATTGGGTGATGGTTGATCATCGGCGATGAATTTCACCGCAAAAAAGCTCGGTTAATTTTGCGGGTTCTCGTGAGAGAAAAAATAGAGAGACGGCATCGGCGTTTGGCTTTAAAGCTCGACCACGGACACGAAGACGACATGTAGCAGCTTCTCCAAGCCAGCACGGAGCCGAAGACAGCCACGACGACGACTGGAAGACGATCGAAGATCACCGACGGGGAGGTGGCTTCCGCGGTTACTGTTCATCGAAATTACAGAACTGCCACTGGTTTTTGGAACCCAAATTACTCCCAAATTTGTATAACAACTCAAAAATCTCCAAAAATAAAAGTTGTTCAAAATTAAAAGTTCTACAACTTTGCTTTTGTAACCATACCCAAATTCGGCCTACATTTTGAAATGCAAGTTTAAATAAAAAAAAAGGGACATTTAAAGAATTACGCCTTTTCAAATTACTTCAAATTTTTCTAAACAACTTTGAAAACTCCAAAAACAAACTTTGTACAACTCGACAAGCTCTACACTTTTGCTTTAAGGCCCAACCCCAAAATGTGCTTTGATTTTGAAATGGGTTTTTCGGAGCCAAACTTATTACTAGAAATTCGGGTTTTCGGAAATTCAAATCAATACACGATTTCGAACTTGATTCAAACAATACAATTCAACACATACAACATAAAACAAGGTTCACACCAAGCATTGCAACCAAGATTATAAAACTTTTATTAAGGAAGAATTTGACTTGTTTAAAAGATTCACAAAGTTTCCTAATCATTATTATTAACATTATTTCGGTAATATATAAAACACTTTATAAACAACATTTACATGCTATAAATTAAACATGAAATGCATTAATAACTTGATGCTTGATGATTATGCATAATGATGACATGATCACTTTCTTAATTACTTTTTAACATCTGGGATGTTACAGGACGTGGTCGCTATAAGTGACTGGACGCTAGTCTCGGTAGGACCGGCACGTTCGGTCAGTGGCAGCAGTGAGTACGCGGTTTTGGTCTCATGACCGGACGCTGGCACGGAAAATAACCAGATACTCAGGGCCTGAGTCCGGTCAGTATGACATGTGATGACGTTGAGTGACCAGACACTAGGTGTGTCCGGTCGGGCATGACCGGACGTGTCTGGTCATAATTTTTTGCTTCTAGTACCTTACTAGAAACGACCGGACGCTGGTGGTGGTGCGTCCGGTCACTTCGAGCAGCGTGTCCAGTCATCACTTGACCGTTGAGATCGGGTGATCAGCGTTTGAAGCCGATGACATGTGGCAAACATCGGGCGACCGAACGCTGGGGTCCTACGTTCGGTCGATATTACCGGAGCGTCCGGTCACCCATGTTGTGCCCAGTGAAGGGGTACAACAGCTCTATTTCACGGGGGCTTCTATTTAAGCCCCATGGCCGGCTCTAGCTCATTCTCTTAGCCATTTTGCATTGACATAGCAACCTTGTGAGCTTAGCCAAAGCCCTCCCACCCATCTCCATCATTAATTCATCATCTTTGTGAGATTGGGAGTGAATCCAAGTGCATTGCTTGAGTGTTTGCATCTAGAGGCACTTGGTGTTCGTGTTTCACTATGGGATTCGCTTGTTACTCTTGGTGGTTGCCGCCACCTAGACGCCTTGGAGCAGCGAGGATCATCGAGCAGAGGTTGGTGATTGTCTCTGGCTTCGATCGTGGTGATTGTGAGGGGTTCTTGACCTTTCCCTGGCAGAGAGCTAAAAGGTACTCTAGTGAATTGCTCGTGGCTTGTGTGATCCTCATCTTGTGTTGGTTGTACGACACCCTATTGAGGGTTTGGTGTGTGATGCCAATTAGCGCGTGAACCTCCAAATGAGTGAATCACTACAACGAGGACTAGCTTACCGGCAAGCAAGTGAACCTCGGTAAAAAATCATTGTGTAAACATTTGATTTTGAGGTGTTTGGTATTCATTCTTGTGATTGATTGGTTCATTCCTCGACTCAACGGTATAAGCATCTTGCTCTCTCTCTCTCTTTACATTACCGTAAACTAGTTGTCAAGCCCTTTAGTGTAGCTAGTTGTGAGAGCTTGTTAGTTTGGTTAGTGTGGCTCTTTAGTTAGCCTTTAAGAGCACACTAACTTAGTGTAGTGACATAGTCATTGTGTGGATAGAGACTATATAAACTAGAACTATGGCAGGTGGCTTGCATTTTTAGCAGGCTAGCACAACACTCGCTTTGCCTCATATTTATCTAATCGGTTTGCTAAGTGTTATAGAAATTTTTATTGGCTATTCACCCCCCTCTAGCCATTAGGACCTTTCATCTCCTCTTTTTCTGCACCCGGCCAAAGCATGCAAGCCGACATGCTCTCCTTGTAACAACCCTGGAAAATCCCTTAACCCAAAAATCACAACTTTCAAAAACTTTTTAGAAAAACCCTTGTATGGTGAGTGTCATGCTAGGAAAACACCCTAGATGCACAAGTAGACCCTAAGATTAGCTTGTATGAGCATATGCACTTAATAACTTGTGATTTGCTTCTTCATGATTTCATGTGATGATAACTAACACTTGAACCAACCCCTAATGAAAGTGTTTGTGTGTGTGGGCCCAAACACTTGGCTTGACCCCAAGACCCTAAAGATGACCTAGGTGGACCCACTAGGGTTGTGTGCATGAATGGAATACATGTATACATGTATAGGAGCCAAGAAATGGGAATAGGAAATAGAAAAGGGTTGGAAAAAGGATAGGAAAAAGAAAGAGGGAAGGAGCCCAGCCAGCCGACCAAGCCCAGCTCACATGCATCCCCCCCTAAGGTGCCTAGTAGCCTCGAGGCCTAGCACCCCTCTCCTGTGCATGCTCATATTTCCTAGCTAGCCGGCTCATCCGTGCGAGAGCAAGGCCGAAGGCGCCTGCGCTGAGAGCACCCCCGCTCCCTCTCTCACTCGTGGATGATAAGTGGGCCCCAAAGGACCCACCTGTCAACCCTTTCCCCTCTCCTCTCTCTGCTTTCCGCCGCGCCCTTCCGTCGGCGTGAAGCCAAGAATGGCAAAAGCCATCCCGACCGTCCCTGTGCCAACCACCCTCGCCAAGCCCTGGATGGTCGCCACATTGACGATCCACACCACCATGCTCTTCCCCAGCTGGCGCCCGCTTGCCATGACATCATCCGCCATGGCCTGCACCTCTACCACCCCCTACCGTCAGCCGTACCTACGCCTTGACCAGCCACCGCTCCAAATTGGAGGCCCAAAGCACCTCAGCGCTTTTGTCGGGCCCCAAAACCCTAGCAGGGAGCCCTGATCACCCTACATGTGTCCCTACCCTATTCCCCACCATCCACCGAGCACCATGGCCACCGCCCCACTATAAAAGCCCCATCCTCGGTGCCCTAGCCATTCCCATCCACCCCGCCATCACTCGGTGGCCACAAACACACCAAACCAAGCCGAAGAGGAGGGCCAAGGAGGAGAAGGAAGAAGGTGTCGCTGCCCCTACGCCATCCATTACTGCAGAGCCACTGCCGGAGCTGGAGATGACCCTGTTCGTCTACACCGACATCGCGGCTCGACACGGCACTGTGTCACCTCGCCACAGCCATGACTCGCCACACACCACCAGCCTTCCTTCACCACCACCATGGTGAGCTTCGCCATCGTGTTCACGCCATGGTCACCGTCGTGTTCTCCGCACATGGGAGGACCAAAGGCCGAGCCTTTTAGCCGTCACACAACACCATGCACACGCACACCTATGCAAGCCACCGCACGGCCTTGCCAAGCCACCATGGCTTGGGGACATCGGTGCTCTGCACCATGCCCGTGCGTGCCCACCATGGCCAGAGCTTGGCCACGACAAAGAGCAGCACCGCTCGTACTGAGCCTGTAGAGGTAACCCCGACTTTGCCTCACCACGGAACATGTAAAGCCCCCGCCTTGGCCTTAGAAGCCCCCTAGAACCACCGGTAACCACTGCTGTGGTAGCACGGCCGCACGCCTTATCGCCGCTGTGCTGAGGCCATTCCCATCGGAGCTGGCGGCTTTGCAAGACGAGCATCGGCCGAGCACGTCCGCTATGACCCCATAGACCCCTCCATATAACTGGTTCGCCCAATAGCTAGCCCTAGCCCGTAGATTTCCATCACTAGAGCCCTACCAGAGTTTCGTCGAGCGTTCTACCACGATGCGAACTCCGCCGTGGACAATGGTCACCGGCGTAGCCCTCGTTAGCACCCCCTATGACCTCGGTCACGCGGAAGGGAACCCCTTTTGGCTCTAGTCACACATGCCATATGTAACACCCCTGGTGTTACGAGCTTGCTTAGCACCAAGATTTAGACCTAAGAGGATTTACCATAACGATTTTCTCATATTTTAAGATTTAACTTATGTTTAAAAGTGTCATTTTGGTGAATTATATTGAATAACGGGTTAATTAGTACCAAGATGTTTTGTTTCTATGAGTTAATATGACATATGGACTAGTGTATGAAATGTGTAGTGGTTGAAATTAATTCGGTTTAGGCATATTAAAAATTACGACAAAAGCGCTAAAGGTTGTCAGTTCTAGCAAAGTTATTATTCTCTCTAAGTCGGAAACGATGATAGTAGACAATGCCGATTTGACATTCGAATTCTAACAAAAATTGTTAGGCACTAGATTCATGTTTTTGGTACTATTGGTTGTCCCAAGGTGAGCACTTGAGCAGGGTGCAGGTTATAGTTGTGTTGGATGGCCCATGGTCCTCCTAAAATTTTTCAAGTTTCATTGAAACACGTTGTAGTTATGCCGTTGGCGCTTTGTTCGTGAACCGTCGTTCAGCGTGACAAACCCTTGTTGGAGCCCTTGTACCTCTCTATCTAGTTACTCCTTGGTCATGATTGTTGTTTAGTGTGATAGACGGTAGTGTGGACTTCAGATTTGAGGACTTGCTTGGGCCTCAATCGCGATCAATCGCAGCACTTGCTTGGCTTTAAAATTCATGCGTATCACTACTCACCGTCGAACGGCTCGACCTGTGGTCGCCGCATGCACTACCTGCCAGCCGTCTGGCCAACGTGGTGCTTCACCCACCACACGACCCACCTAACCACGGAGGAGCTGGCTGCCTTCACTGTCCCGTCGCGCTACGGCCATTGATTCCGTGTTAATGCTCCTCTCGTCGCGTCGTGGTGCGTCGGTCCTGCGTGGCGACTCGGTGTGCGCCCGCTGTTCCGCTGTCACCGAGAGTGTCCTGCCAAGTTCGAGTCATCCTGTCTATGCGCTAGTTTGATGATGGTGGTGCGTCCCCCTGCTCTAAATCAGTCATCTAATTTATTGCATCGCGTCGCGTTGCCCCTGTCGGCCACGTTGTGCCAGGCCACCCTGCCCCACGCCATGTTTAAGAGGTTGGTGGCAAGCGCACATGGCTCCATCCGCTCTCCCTCCCTCTGCTTGCCTCATGCCGACATCATTGTGCCGTGCCAACCGCCTGCCCATCGCTGGTCTCTTTCCCCCATCTCGCCCGCGCGCGAGCCCCGCGGCCCACGCTAGACTTGCTGCTCCACGGCGTTGCACCTCCCCGCGCCTCCTCCACCCATGCTGCGTCACGCGGGGTGGGCTGCTATGTGCCACCTCCAGTGTAGCGAGGCGTAGCCATGCTGCTGCCCCTCCACCACCTCCCCAACCTTCCTGGGCCTACGTCGCATTCCATGGGTCTTGTCACCACCGCCGCGCGTGTATCTCTTGTCGTCCCCACGGCTGGGCCGCTGGGCGCCGTCCTCGCCATGGCCGCGTCACTGCAGCCACCCCCAGTGCACCATGGCCACCCATCATTGGCTCCCCTACCACGGCCGCGTATGGCCACCGTGTCGAGTTCTGCATCGGTCCATGTTGTGGCTAGGCGAGCCCGGTCATGGCCGCACACCTCCTCCGCCACTGCCGTCGCACCAGTCCGCTGCTGCCCCACCGCTGCGCGCATGGCGGGTGCTCCACTGGCCTCGCCGGCCGTGCTGTTGCCGTCCTTGGGTGTGGCTAGAGCCGCTGATGCACCACATGCCGACCCATGACAGCACCGCCAGCGGCGAGCTGCCCCATCGGCCGGCGGAGTCCTTCCCCTACCCATGCTCTATTTTTAGGAGGGAGAGAAGGTGAGAAATGGAAATAGAACATTTCTTTGGGTCCAGATGCGAAACACTAGACTTAGATGAATAGTACTATGGAGTGCCTGATGTACTGCGGGGTGAATTGTTAGAAGATCAAGAGTCTCAGCTCAAAATGGTACCACCGCCGCCTTGCCCTAGGGCGTGGACCGGCTTGCTGGGCTACGGCCTACCTGCTGCCTAGGCCGTCCGCGCCGCCTGCCTCGCCTGGGCCACGCATCCGTCTGGGCCGGCCTGGTGCCGCCCGCGCATGGGCCACTCGTCGATCGTGGGACACACTGAGGCCGCGCCCGCCATGGGACGATTTGGTGGCCGCTGGCCCTTTTAGTTTTCTAAAGCAATTGTTAATTTAGTTTCGGAAATAAACATGTAAAATTAATATAAATTTGTGTAGTTATCCAAAAATTATAAAACCAATTTTGTTAAGTTCCTAAAATCATGATCTATCGATTAACGTATTTGGTTCACCCAGTTTTAAAATGTTTTTAGGGTTGCTCTAATTATTTTAACATGCTTAATAGTGTTAAAATGTGAACTTGTAGGAATTTTCGTGTTAAATTGGTGATAGTATTGACTCTGAAAATTTTACAGTAAATTACTAATATTATTAGCTGCTCACTGTAATTTTTGTAGCTCTAGAATAATTAGTTTGCTAGATAGATAATGATGTCCTATTTCGAATATAGTAAATCAAATAAATGAAATAAAGAAACACCTTGAAATTGTATAACTAAAACACTTATTGGGAAATGACACCTTTCTCGATGATGTTGATACGTAGACTAGCGCGTTAGAGCTATCTCGTTAGCTTGTGAGGCGTGATCGGATTTCTAAGCATTTCGACTGTCGTTGATTATTTACATCTACGCATTTGCATCAATACCTATCATAATAGTAACGACGGTGGATCGATGGTATCAACTGGAGTAGCTGAAAAGATGGTGCCAGGGATCATGTCACGGAGATGGAATGCTAACTTTTGGTTATATTTTACCCAGGCAAGCCCCGATGCATAACCCCTACTTTTCTGCATTTTAAATTATATTTGTGCATTAAGTTTTAAGGAGTTGAATGAAACCCACTTGCATATATATCTTTATCCTATGAGTCTTACTAGTATGACATGATCGTGTAGATTGCTATGCTACAAGACTCCGGTAGAAGTTGAGTGATTGCCTGTCACTCACGAGTGATAGGACATATATTACTGTATTATTATCACTTGGAATATATAAATGGTAAAAGGAAAAATGGAGACCGAGAAGGGATATGGTTTGGGTATTGGTGGGTGTAAGAGGTTGTGTCTTTCGGCCAACGGGGCATAGCTTGGTTATACTGTTTTCCCTGTCTATGTCGGTTAAGGACTGACCGTTGCATTAGACTCTAGGCAAGTCATAGACTTATTATCCCGAGCACATACTTGGGTGCCCAGCTAGGCTCATTGATTCGCGAATCGCCGCCTTGTCGGTACGATTTGTCTACAATCTAGCACCGTAGTAAGAACTGAAAGATGAAAGATGGTAAAAGGAAATCTAATTGCTTACCACCTACTTGAAAGTAGCACATGTGCTTACATATAATGGTTAGTTAATGAACTAATGATGACTGCTAATAAAATTGAATATAAGGATGCACGCTTAGTAATGCTTTCTGTAGATGCAATAAACCCACAAGCCAGATAGCCTTGCATATCCTTGGAGTCTTTTCTGTCCTCTTGTCGGGTAAGTCTTGCTGAGTACAATTGAGTACTCAGGGTTTTTATTTCCCCCTGTTGCAAGTGACAGGCGGATGCTAGAGCTGGCCCTTGTGTGTGGATTTCTCCTGGTGGGCTCAGAGAGGATTCCTTTACGCTACGATCATAGTTTAATTTATAACTCTCACTAAATGTTTTTATAAATGGAAATTTTATAATCTGTTGTCATAGTTATATATCAATGCTTCATCATGCCATGAATAGATATTTATTTCTGCTGTAATTCTGATCGCATGTTTATATTCCGCTTAAAAGCTCTAGTTTGATTTTGGTGAATTGATGAAACCCTAAGTGCTAACCTAGTTTATCAAAGTGATTATGAGATAGGTAGCACTACTCCAAGTGGTGAAGCAAATGAAGATCATGACATGATGACAGTGATGCCATGGTGATGATCAAGTGCTTAGACTTGAAAAGATAAAAGAGAAAAACAAAAGGCTCAAGGCAAAGGTATAAGTGGTAAGAGCCATTTTGTTTTGGTGATCAAGACACTTAGCGAGTGTGATCACATTTAGGTTCGATAGCCATACTATTAAGAGGGGTGAAACTCGTATCGAAATACGGTTATCAAAGTGCCACTAGATGCTCTAACTCATTGCATATGCATTTAGGATCTAGTGGAGTGTTAACACCCTTGAAAATGTTTGTGAAGATATGCTAACACTCCTATCCGCCACCATTTTATAAGAGATCACCAACAAAAAGGGGACATTTACATTGAGAGTGTAGGCACCGAAGATCAACTTGCTGATATATTCACCAAGCCATTGGATTAGAAAAGGTTTTGCAAGCTAAGGAATGAGTTGAACATATTGGATTTCTCAAATATGTGTTGATGCACCCCCCCACTTATATAACATGCCTCTCCTTCAAGAAATCCAAGGTAAAAGTTGATTGACATGGCATATATCTTTGCTAAGGACATGTTTAGTGCATCTAGACATCTTTCACATTTAATAGGCTCATTCATGAAAATCAAATGAATTTGATGATTGTATGGTACCACTATTGCTTCTATGCTTATTTTGATCTAGTGGTAGCATATGACATGTTTGTGGGCTTGTAAACCTAGTGTTTGATTTAGAAAATGAGCTCTAAGTGTTTAACTCAACATGGTGCAAGATAACCCTTATTTGGAGGTGTGAAGAAGCTTGTCCTTGGATCAAACCGAGTTAAATATCTTTGGCAAATGATCTAGATTGGACCAAATTTGGTAAAATGATCCTCACCCCATTGATTGACATTGATAATCTCAACCTATCTATATTTTGAACCTTTGTGGTCATTGATGACAAAGGGGGAGAAAAACAAAGATATTAGTGACATTAGTACATGGGGAGAAAAACGGAGAAAAACCAAGATAATGTACTAAGATGGGGAAAAGACAACAAAGGGGGAAAGAAATAAAGATATAAGTGATAGGGGGAGAACTTGACATAGGAGGAGAGATATGACAAAGGAAAGGGATCAATTAAAATTTTGAGCACACAAGTAGGGGGAGCAAGCTCATGAACTTGTATGGTGCATTTGAATGTGCATTTCATATGTTTGCTTGCATAGCACAAGTTTTAAATTTCAATATCCATGCTTGTGTGGTATATGATAGTTGTAGGTTTGAATGATGAAATGAAAAACTAGCATGCATAGGTTATTTAGTGATTTCATTTCCAAATGGTATCAAGCTAACTATGGTGCTAAGGATGGTATATTGGTGCACTCCGATTGGTATCACGCTTCAAAGGTCCATCTTTTATACCTTAGCATCATTTGATAGACATTGTTTCCTATATTTCCTATCTAAGCATATGTGCAAGCTTCAATCCAAACTCTTAGCACATATGTAGGGGGAGCAATTGCTACCATTTAGGGTTCATGAAACTTGTCCATATCCTTTTACACATGGTAAAAATGCTTAGGCAAGCAACATGGATTCAATTGAATTTCAATCCATATCTTTGTGTAAGGGTTATCATCAATTACCAAAAAGGAGGAGATTGAAAGCTCTAGTTTGGTTTTGGTGAATTGATAAAACCCTAAGTGCTAACCTAGTTTATCAAAGTGATTATGAGATAGGTAGCACTACTCCAAGTGGCAAAGCAAATGAAGATCATGACATGATGATGGTGATGCCATGGTAATGATCAAGTGCTTGGACTTGAGAAGAAGAAAGAGAAAAACAAAAGGCTCAAGGCAAAGGTATAAGTGGTAGGAGCCATTTTGTTTTGGTTATCGAGACACATAGTGAGTGTGATCATATTTAGGATCGATAGTCGTACTATTAAGAGGGGGTGAAACTCGTATCGGAATGCAGTTATCAAAGTGCCACTAGATGCTCTAACTCATTGCATATGCATTTAGGATCTAGTGGAGTGCTAACACCCTTGAAAATATTTGTGAAAATATGCTAACATATGTGCACAAGGTGATACACTTGATGGTTGGCACATTTGAGCAAGGGTTAGGAACTTCACCGGTAGAGTGTCCGCCCGTAGAGTGCGGACAGTCCGACGGTGCCACCGGCGCCCTATACAGAAAAGACAGGGTTTCATAGAGTGTAACGGACGTGGTCACTGTAAGTGACTAGACACTGGTCTTGGTAGGACCGGCGCGTCCGGTCAGTGGCAGTAGTGAGCGCGTGGTTTTGGTCTCATGACCGGATGCTGGCGTGGAAAATAACCGGACGCTTAGGGCCTGAGTCCGGTCAGTATGACATATGATGACTTTGAGTGACCGGACGTTGGGTGTGTCCGGCCGGGCATGACCAGACGCGTCCGATCATGATTTTCCGCTTCTGGTACCTTACTGGAAATGACCGGACGCTGGTGGTGGTGTGTTCGGTCACTTCGAGCAGCGCGTCCGGTCATCACTTGACCATTGAGATTGGGTGATCTACGTTTGAAGCCGATGACACGTGGCAAGCATCGGGCGACCGGACGCTGGGGTCCTGCGTCCGGTCGATATGACCGGAGCGTCCGGTCACCCCGTGTTGTGCCTAGTGAAGGGGTACAACGGCTCTATTTCGTGGGGGCTTCTATTTAAGACCCATGACCGGCTCTAGCTCATTCTCTTGGCCATTTTGCATTGACATAGCAACCTTATGAGCTTAGCCAAAGCTCTCCCACCCATCTCCATCATTGATTCATCATCTTTGTGAGATTGGAAGTGAATCCAAATGCATTGCTTGAGTGTTTGCATCTAGAGGCACTTGGTGTTCATGTTTCGCTGCGGGATTTGCTTGTTACTCTTGGTGGTTGCCACCACCTAGATGGCTTGGAGCAGCGAGGATCGTCGAGCGGAGGTTGGTGATTGTCTCCGGCTCCGATCGTGGTGATTGTGAGGGGTTCTTAACCTTTCCCCGGCAGAGAGCCAAAAGGTACTCTAGTGAATTGCTCGTGGCTTGTGTGATCCTCATCTTGTGTTGGTTGTGCGGCACCCTATTGAGGGTTTGGCGTGTGATGCCAATTAGCGCGTGAACCTCTAAGTGAGTGAATCGCCACAACGAGGACTAGCTTGCCGGCAAGCAAGTGAACCTCGGTAAAAAATCGTTGTGTCATCCTTTGCTTCTGAGGTGATTGGTCTTCATTGATATTGATTCTTATGATTGATTGATTCACTCCTCGACACGGCAGTATAACTATCTTGCCCTCTCTCTTTACATTACCGCAAACTAGTTATCAAGCTCTTTAGTGTAGCTAGTTGTGAGAGCTTATTAGTTTGGTTAGTGTGGCTCTTTAGTTAGTCTTTGAGAGCACACTAACTTAGTGTAGTGCCATAGCTATTGTGTGGTTAGAGACAATAGAAACTAAAATTGTGGTAGGTGGCTTGCATTTTTAGTAGGCTAGCGCAACACTTGCTTCGCCTCATAATTGTCTAACCGGTTTGTTAAGTGTTGTTGTAGAAATTTTTATTAGGCTATTCACCCCTCCTCTAGCCATTAGGACCTTTCACGCGCGGCCCAGGCACGGGCGGCACCAGGCCGGCCCAGACGGACGTGTAGCCCAGGCGGGGCAGGCGGTGCGGATGGCCTAGGCAGCAGGCAGGCCACAGCCTAGCAAGCCGGCCCACACGCCAGGGCAAGGCGGCGGCAGTACCACTTTGCTCCGAGACCCCTGATCTTCTAACAATTTACCCTGCAGTACATCAAGCACTCCATAATACTATTCATCTGAGTCTAGTGTTTCGCATCTGGACCCAAAGAAAGGTTCTATTTCCATTTCTCACCTTCTTTCCCTCCTCAAAATAGAGCACGGGCAGGGGAAGGACTCCGCCGGCCGATGGGGCAGCTCGCCTGTGGCAGTGCTATCACGAGTCGGTGTGTGGGGCATCAGCAGCTATGGCTGCACCCGAGGGCGGCAACAGCATGGTCGGTGGGGCCGGTGGAGCACCCACCATGTGCGTAGCGGCGAGGCGGCGGTGGACTGGTGTGATGACAGCGGAGGAGGAGGTGCATGGCCACTACCAGGCTCGCCTGGCCATGATGCGGACCGATGCGGAACTCAACACGGTGGCCATACGCGACCGTGGCAGGGGAGGTGACGACGGGCGACCACAGCGCACCAGGGGTGGCTGCGGTGACACGGCCATGGCGGGGACGGCACCCAGCGGCCCGGTCGCAGGGACGACAACAAGACCCACGAAAGGTGACGCGGGCCTGGGAAGGGCAGGGAGGTGGTGGAGGGGTAGTGGCATGGCTGCACCTCGCTGCGCTAGAGGTGGCTCATAGTGGCCCGCCCTACGTGACGCGACATCGATGGAGGAGGCGCGGCGAGGTGCAGCCCCGTGGAGCAGCAGGTCTAGCGTGAGCCGCGGGGCTCGCGCGCACATGAGGTGGGGGAAAGAGACCGGGGACGGGCGGGCGGTTGGCACGGCACGACGACATCGGCGCGAGGCAAGCAGAGGGAGGGAGAGCGGATAGAGCCATGTGTGCTCGCTACCAACCTCTTAAACATGGCGTGGGGTAGGGTGGCCTAGCACAACGTGGCCGGTAGGGGCAACGCGACGCGACGCAATAAATCAGATGACTAATTCAGAGCAGGGGGACGCACCACCGTTGTCAAACTAGCGCATAGACAAGAGGACTCGAACTTGGTGGGACGCTCTCGGTGACAGCGGAACAGCAGGAGCACACCGAGTCACCACATGGGACTGACGCACCACGACGCGACTAGAAGAGTATTAACACGGAATCAACGGCCGCAGCGCGACGGGACAGCAAAGGCAGCCAGCTCCTCCGTGGTTAGGTGGGTGAAGCACCATGTCGGCCAGACGGCTGGCAGGTAGTGCATGCGGCGACCGCAGGTCGAGCCATTCGACGGTGAGTAGCGGCATGGCGCGCGCGCTCCAAGCCAGCAGAGCCTTCGCCGTCTGCTGCTACTGCTCCTCCGCCGAAGCGGCGGCCACGCGCCTGGCGTCGCTGCGGCGCATGTAGACCTCGTACTGCCTGCCGCGGCCGGCCCCCGACGTCCCAGGGACTAACGGTGCAATGACGGGGGATTGTGTTCGCTACGGTGATGGTGGCGGCGGGCGTGCGGGATTGGGGCTCATGGAGCGCGGCATCGAGGTGGGCCCACACCGCAGGGTCCGATTCAGCGAGAGGTGGTGCGGGGGTGGGGGGGTGGGGGGTGCTCTTCTTCTCGGAAGCACTACTGCTGACACCTGACGGTGCCGAGGAATGCAACTCTGCATTCATTCGGTTGTGACCTAATTGGGCCAGGCCTAAACTTCGCCCCCCCACACGGCCACACCACCATACCCCTGTTGTGGGGATTTCTTTTTATTTATTAACAATTCATTTTTTTCAGAGGTAATTACTGAAAAAATGTTGAGGTATATTGAAATGGTTATATTTAAATTTCGTCAATTTAATTGGCGGAATTTCACCTACAGCTGTTTGAACCGGTGGTATTTCCTCTTTTTGCATAGTGTTTCTTAGAAATGTCAAAAGTTTTTAAAATGAGCTCGAATGGAAATTTGAACATTGCATCGATAATTTTGGAACAAAGATTGGCTTCAAATAAAAACTTTGTGAGATACAAAGATGTAGATTTCATCAAGCGCTACAATTTTCATATAAATTTATTTTCGTATTAGATCATGTGTAAAAGTTGTGTTTTTCGATATTACGTTGGGGGTAAACAAATTGCTCTTGATTTTATCCATTCACTAGCATGGTATATCTAAACAAATCATATTAGCTCGAATTAAGGTGGATCCATATGAAAGTTGTAGAGCTCGACAGGGTGCATGACTTTGTAGTTCACAAAATTTTCATGTGAAACCATATTGTTGCGTAAATAAATCATAATCGATACAACTTCATATCTATACATTGTATTGATTATTTTGACACTAAGATGACTTCAAGTGTAAAGGTTATGACCTATAAAGGTGTACATATGGTCGAGCTCTATAATTTTCTTATTAAAATTATGTCCATCTGACATAAAAAAAGTTGTTTTTTAAGAAATACTGCACAGGCAAGATAGTTTCCGCTAAGTCAAGAGTAGGCATAAGGAAAATCCAACCAATTGATTTGGTGAAATTTAAATATCACCCCTTCAATTGGCGATATAGGTATATTTACGCAAAAGTTTCACTTTCGTTTTTTTGGCAAAAGAATATATCTAAATAAAACATAAAAATAGAGGGAAAATGTTGTTACGACGCCACCACCCAACTGGGATGTTATTTGGTTCAGTCAAAAGCATGGTAACGGTAATGTGATCATTTCTCGCCCATGTGCCCATGTCTTATGACTTAACGGAAAGCGCTACTTGTTTGGTTGTTGATGAACATGGCTGGGGTAGGTGTTAGCGTCGGGGCGTGGGTGGAATGAATGACTTGCAAGCGGGCGCATTGGTTGGTTCCCTCGAGCCAAACCCAACATAAGGCAACGTCTTGATTCTCGCCGTGAAACAGAGATCGACATAAAAAAAGAGCCAAATCAAACAACATCTAAATACCAAAAGGAAAGAGTCTGTCTACCTAAGAACCGAGTGTTTCCCCTCACCCCACACCCGATTTTTCTATACTGTTCATCTTCCTCCTCCAGCCGCCCGTTGCCCCCGCCGCCGACCACTGCCCCGCCGCTGACGCTAGGGTTCACGAGAGCTCCGGTGAACCCTAGCGGCCGTCGCCCTGCTTCCCCTCCCCTCACCGCCGCCATCTTTTCCAGCTCCTGCGAGCCTCCCCCGCCACGACCTGCCTGGCCGCCGTTACCACCACCAGCTCCCCTAAACCGCCCCGCCCACCATCCCTACCGCCTGGCCTTCCTACCTCCCCAAGCCGACCCCTTCTATAACCGCCGGAGTTGGAGAAGAAAGGGGGAGAAGAGCTCGCTAGAACCCTAACTGGCAGATCCAGAAGGAGGAGGAGGAGGCCGCCAACCTCGTCGCGGGCGCCAGCGTCGATCGCCGGAGCTGGGGAAGAAGGAGTCAGGCGCGCGAGAGGCGTCGGGCACGGGCGCACGCTAGCCAGAAAAAAAATCAGGTGTTGAGGAACGTAAAAACAACCGAGTGTTGTTTAGCATTCCTCAAAGGAAACCACCCGATTCAAATGCTCGTGAGGATAAAATGAACCAACTAAACAAGCCATACCGAGTATCAAGCCGAGATGAGCTGGCTGAGTGGGTTTAGTGTGGGCTATGGAGTAGCACGACAATGCTCGGCCAACACAAATCTTTGCTCCTCGTGTCAGTTGTAATCTCGCATCACCTGGATGTGATATGATGGCATCTTGATTGCCAGGCTAGCACTAGCAGCAGATCAGCGAAGGAAAAGACGAACCATGCCCTGCCCTAAGGACGGAAATATGGAAATGGATATCCGAATTATCCGCATTCGTATTCGTTTGAATTGTATATATGGATATCCGTATTCGTATCCATTTTAAAATGTAAGCCAAAGTGGATGTATCCGAATTCGTTTTTCGGTGTTTTTCTCTATCCGATTTCATATCCGTATTCGACAATATCCGACAGTATCCGTATCCATAAAGAAAATAAGATATCATGAACCTACTTAAAAGTTTTCTCTCCATAACGAGTAAACAATTATTTAATTTTATTATTACTAATAATGCATGGAACCTATTTAATAGTATATCTATAAATAACTTTAGTATTAATTTTAAATTATTAATGATACATAAAGATTAAATTAATTTTAGTACTTTTCAAATTTAGTTTAATCCTAATATATTTGTTCTTTTAAATTATTTTAATACTTTAGTTTATTTATTTATTGATATATATATTTTTATATAAATTTATAATTTCATAATAAATATTTATATAAATATAATATTGATTAATTAATTGATATATTTAATTATTAAATATTTATTGATAACTATATTATTTTTATGTGCTATCCATTTCTATGTTATATACACAAATGCTTTATCTCTATTTGTGTGATAATTTTATAATTCCAATACTAATGATAAAGTAAAATGGCTATTTGTTTTTTACCATTTTATTTGAATTTCTTCACTTGATCTATTATTTTATTCAATATTATCCATTATAATTTAGTTTACTTCACTGTTAGAGATTATTAGAAGTGTACTTTCATTTAGTTCACTTTGGTTAACGATGTACTTAGTAGTAAAATTTTATTCATGTATGTTAAATTTAACGATATACATTTTGAGTTGACTTGAATAAATATCCGAATAGAAATCCGAATCCGAGACATCCGTTTTGTATTCGTATTAAAAAAATCCGAATATGTCGGTGTTTCGAGTTGCCACCAACTAGTAAATTTCTAATATTACGCGTCTGGCTCGGATGGTGTGCTTAGAGGACACGAGGTTTATACTGGTTCGAGCAGAACATCCCTACGTCCAGTTCGTCGCTGTTGCTCGTATTACTAGCACTGAAAATTTATAGTAGGGGTTACAAATGGTCGAGAGAGGGACGGGTCCCAAGTCTCTGGTGGAAAGAATGAATGAATGCCGAGAGCTCGGTCGCTGCTCGGCTACGTGTTCGGGGTTCGACGGGTTCGTTGGTTGGATGAATCGATCCAGTTCGAGTCTGATGTCTTTCATGGGACGCCCTACGTTCTCTTTTATAGGCCAAGGAGAAAGCATGGGTTATAGCGGAGGAAGAGAGGAGAATCAGGGGGAGAAGAAGTCCTCTAGGGTCGCTGAGTCCTCCTCCATGCGGGTCCCGCCGACTCTGTAGACGTCAACAGGGACAGCTTCACGTCGTGGCCCTGTCCGTCACTGGCGCCATGCGCAGACATCGTCTGCTGGTCATGGCGCTCCCCTCCGTCCTAGCGGACGTCGCGGTGAACTGACGCTCCTGTCAATATTCGTACGAGGATTAGGCAGAAGAGCACGTGCGCAGAGGAAGGACTCTGAAATGAAATTACCAAAAGCACCGGACCTAATCTTTCCCTATCTGAATCTGAATTAAACACACGACTGTCACTCTGTGGGTCTTTGGCCGATGGCTTTGCAGTTTGCAGTACGTTCCAATCAGATCGTAGCCCTGAATTAGGGTTCGACCTGAAAAGCACGAGTCCTAGTGCAAGAACAGCTCTGCCCCTGCCCTCATCATAAATCCATCGGTACCGAACGCTAAACGTGACCCAGCACGAGCCTGAATCACATGCGCCATGCGTTGCATCTTGCAGTTGCCTGGCTGCGATTGGCGATTGCAGGGAAGGGATGTCGGCTTTGCCTTCCCTTCCACGACGGATCTGATGAATGCAGCTTGATCCAGAGATGGGGTCATGGGTCCCTAGCATTGAACCGCACAGAAGCTGACGGAGATGTTTTGCTGAAACATCCTGCTCATGTTCTAGAACATAGAATTCCGGCACTGTGGCCACTGCTGACAGGTGAGTGTTGAGACGAGAAACACAGGAGACCTGCAACAGTTTTTCTCTAGAAAACCAAAAAGGAGAAGTGCAACAGTATTCAGTACTGACAGTCAGTCTAACTCTCTAGCAGCTCAGCATTATTATTATGAATTTATTTATGATGCAATCTATTTGCCTGTGTGAGCTGCTCCGAACGAGCGAAAAAAAAACCCCTACTGCATCCGTTTTTGAAATAAAGGAAAAAGTCTACTTCACCCCTCAAACTATCCCTTAATTATGAAATGGTCTGATTTATCCCCTGAACTTTTCAAAACCGTCTATTTTACCCTATGCGGCTTTTCAACGGCAGTTTTGGTACAGTAACATGGGTTTTGCTACAGTGACGGCGGGTTTGCTACAGTGGCAGGGTTTTGTCTTTTTCCCCTTATTTCCGCAGAATCTTTGAAAATCACAGTAAATCACAGAAAAATCATAAAATGGAAAATCTAATTTTGTTGGACTCCACATGAGTAGATCTACACAGTGAACATATAATATGGTACACTTTAGCACAAAACTTTTACTGTAGATTTATATTAATTAGAAAATCTAATTTTGTCTGTAATTAATTGGAATTTATCTATAACTAAGTTATACATGGTCCAATGAGTACGAAATTTTTACTATAGTTTAAGCATATAATAATTAACCTACCATAAAAATTTCACCACAATTGGACCATAGAAGCTGCAGCTATGAATTATTCTAATTAATTACAGACAAAATATGCCGGTTATTTTGTACAAATTGCAGTGCTCAATATCAAGCTCGATCTGAATTTGATGCTTACAATTACAATAGTATTGTCATATGGAAGCCACACTACCAGTTTGTTCCACCAAGGTTCCCCAGCCAGAGGCCAGAGCTTAGAGCAAATTCAGCAAATCATTATCATTTCCCTAATCGCTCTACAAATCTGTACACTTTCCTCTTCCTAGGACTGGATGACAGAAGCAGGCATTCTGCCTGCCTGCGTGTTTCAGCTCAGCGCCTTCACTTTGCTTTGCTATCCATTTCGCGGGATGATGATCTCTGCCATGGATGGATGAGGATGACGCAGACGCGCCTTACATCGTCATGTACGGCTGCGGCGACAGCAGCTGCCGCGACACCCGCTCACGGTTCCTGGCCGACTCGGATCGTCCCAGCGCCATCTCATGCTCCAGGTTGGGCGATGGCGCGGGCGCGACCGGGGGCCCCGACGAGACGACCGTCGAGACCATGCTGGAGCTGACGCCGCTGGTGGCCGTGGTGGTGCTCAGGAAACTGTCGGACGACTTCGGGGGCGGCGGCCTCTCCAGCTCCATGACCCCTTCCAGCATCTGCACCACCTTCCCCATGGACGGGCGCTGCGCCGGCTGCTCCTGGATGCACCAGAAGCTCACCTGCAGCGCGCGTTCCACCTGCGCCATGTCGAGGTCCTCCGCGGGGAGCCTCCTGTCGAGGATGCCGGCGAGGTTTCCCCTCTCGTACTCCTCGTACGCCCACACCGAGAACTTCTTCCGCCCGGTCTCCTCCGACACGTCGAAGTTGCGGCGGCCGCTGACGGTCTCCAGCAGCACCATCCCGTAGCTGTACACGTCGGACTTGGCCGTGATGGGCAGGTTGGCCAGCCACTCCGGCGCCAGGTAGCCCCTGGTGCCGCGCACGCTGGTGAGCGTGCGGTGGCGGTGGTCCTTGGGGTTCACCAGCTTGGCCAGCCCGAAGTCGGAGACCTTGGCGTTGAAGTGATCGTCCAGGAGGATGTTCTCGGGCTTGATGTCGCAGTGCACGATGCAGTCGCGGCACTCCTCGTGCAGGTACGTGATGCCCCGCGCCGTGCCCACGGCCACGGCGAACCGCGTCGGCCACGGCATCTTCCCGTCACCGAAGAGGAACGCGTCCAGCGAGCCGTTCTTCATGAACTCGTACACCAGCAGCCGGTGCCGGCCCTCGGAGCAGAAGCCGATGAGGCGGACCAGGTTCAGGTGGTGCGTGCTGCTGATGGTGGCCACCTCCATCCGGAACTGCTTCTCCCCCTGCTCGATCCCCTCCAGCTGCTTCACCGCCACCACCGTCCGGTTCGCCAGCACGCCGCGGTACACGGCGCCGAACCCCCCCGCGCCCAGCTTCTCCTTGAACCCCTTGGTGGACCGCTGCAGCTCGCGGTACGAGAACTGCACGGGCGCGCCCGACGCGTACTCCAGCAGCGCGTACTGCGCCGACGCCGGCCCGTACTTGGGGCTGTGCCGGCAGAAGAACCACCACAGCGCCGACTCGCAGAGCACCAGACCGGACACCACGCCCAGGACCACGACCGCCACGACCCAGGCGCGGACGCCGGGGCCGCCGCGCGAGTTCCCGCCCGCGGTGCTGCCCGGGACCGGGTTGGGCAGCGGCGGGTAGCAGACCTTGACGAAGGACGTGCTGGGCAGCGCGGCCGACTGGTAGCCGCTCACGAAGTTGGAGACCTTGAGGAAGCAGAGGCCCGAGCCGTCGGAGAGCGCGGTGGACGCGACGCAGGAGCTTCCCGAGAGGCAGTTGAGGCGGCAAGCGGTGATCCCGACGAAGAACTGCTCCGTGGTGATCTCCGGCGGGTAGGTGAGGAACTGCGTGTTGTCGAGCTGGAGCATGGTGGAATTGCCGGGGCAGCTGTTGAGGTCGACCTTGCGCGTGCACCCGCCGCGCGGCTTGGAAGGGTCGGTGAGCTGGAAGTTCTGCGACGGGCACCCGCACACGGGCGCCGTGCCGTTGTAGCTGCACACGCCCATGTTGCCGCAGTAGCCGAACACCTGGCACTGGTCCGCCACCGCCGACCACTGCTCCGTGGCGGCGTTGCTGCCCCGGGCGGCGCTGTAGGCGCGGAAGTTGCCGTCCTCGTCGAGGCGCACGAACCGCATCATGTCGCCGCTCTCGCCGTAGTTGCTGCTGTAAGCGACGACGACGGGGGAGGTGAGGGTGCCGTCGGTGAGGGAGACGATGCCGTTGGTCTGCATCGTGAGCGTGGGCGAGCTCAGCGTCCTGTTCCCCGTGAAGGAGGTGTTGTACCCCTTGTTGAAGTAGGTGACGGTGGTGGCGGCGCTGGTCCACCGGAGCGTGAGGTTGCCCGTGCCCTTGTCGACGGAGAAGACGTAGGAGCCCGAGGTGAGGTTCATCCCGGAGGTGAAGTTCTGCGACATCACCACCGTGTCCGTGGGGTGGTCGAACGACTGCCACAGCGTGGCGCCGCGGGAGTCCTTGAGCACGAGGTTGCCGCTCTCCTGGACGGCCGCGGCGGACACGTTCTGCCCCCCCGTGTTGGACGACCAGAGCACGGCCCCGGAGCCGTTGACGAGCTGGAGGTCGCCGTTGGACGAGAGGCGGGCGAGCCCCCGAGTCAACGGCGGCGCCGGCGCCCGCGGACCAGACGCGCACGCCGCCGGCGTAGGAGATCGCGGCGACGAAGAGCGACGGGGAGGACGCGGACGCCGTGAAGCCGAGCGAGAAGGTGTTGTTGGGCGACGTCCACGTCGCCGAGTTGCCCGGCGACAGGGTCGACCCCACCGGCATGTCCGCGCCGCGGGACAGCAGCGGGAGGAGGAGGAAGAAGAGGAAGCAGCCGAGGGCCGCACAGTGCCCGGAGCTTCGCCACAAAGGCCGCATCTTTCCGGCGCCTCCGGCGGGGGGGGGGCGACTCCTCTGATTCGTTTAATCCTTTCTTTTCTCGGATGGAGATGGCCGATGGCAGACGGAGAGGCAGCTAGTCATCAAGGCAGCCAACCCCACCTCCCCCGTCTCACATGTGCCATGGCGTCTTCTCTTGTCCTCTGCAATTGGTAAGGTTGTTTCGCAATCGGGCGCGTGAATCTGGTCTTGGCACGAGGGGGAGGGATCGAGAGGAGGAAGGAGGTGGGAGGGAGGGAGTTGGACTGACCGGGCTGGTAAAACAGTGGAGGAGACCGGGACCGGGAGAGGCAGAACGAAGCAAGTTGTGCTAGAACTGAGGCCTTGGAAAATGTCAAGCGTTTAACAGCATATTCGTTTGGCCGTGGCTTGTTGTAAATGATCGTAAATTTCTAATTAGAATAGTATTTTTCTCTTATACAAATCAGTCAACAGTACTCTTTTATAAATCAGCAACGAAATAAACCAGCCAACCGAACGGCCGTAGAGCGCTAGTGACTGACTGACCGTGACCGTGACGCACACTGCCCGCCTCCTCCTTCTACAGTCCAACTCGGAGAAAACCATAAGAAATTATTACTACTCCCGTGGAAACAACAAAGGAACGGCATTGTAGGTCGTAAATGGTCGTAGATTATTTATTATTGGTTGATTTGGTGTGAGAGAAAAACACTATTCCTAGTTGAAAATTTACGATCGTTTACGAGCCAGTGAACAGGCTGAATTATTGTCGGATCAAGATGTGGAGCCTATTCGGCTGGTATTAAAGCTGACGAATAAATCGGCTGAAACTATTTTGTTGTGAGAGAAAAATATTGTAGCAATAAGCCGGCTGATAAGTGCCAGCGAACCTTTCCGTGAAATCAAACCTCCCGTTCCTTGTCGACAGCGTCGACAGTCCATTAAGCCACGCTTCCTGCTGCTGTGTTTCGACCACAGGAGACGAGAAGATGAACTTTCCATTTCGCAGATGATGCTCTGTACGCTCTGCTCAGGACCAGGTCTTCTAATGCAGCGTTTTACGGTAGCAGCACGGCGATGGCAGTGCTGGAGACGTATCATGGATGGAGCAATCGCCACCGTCCAAGGCAGGTATCGACGGCCCCTGATGATGGGATGGTGCCTTGGTGGTGGGCCTTGACCGGTTCTAGGCTCGGCTGGTTGTGTGGTGTGGTGGCCTGGTTGGTGGGTGAGTCAAGGTCAACATGGGCGGCTTAGAAAATAGATAGACGCTCATCCTCATCTGATGCCTTCCTTGTGTTTTCCTTTTTGTCTCTCTCCACAGATTATTAGGAGCTCAGCATTTTCCTCTGTATTTGTTGCGCTGTACACCATTCGGTACCGCTATTGTTTTCTCCTTCTAGGTTGACTTTGACTATCCTTCTGTAACAGTTGGGTTCATACGATACCCTGACGTTAATTAATTGTGATCATAATCACAGACCCGACGGATTGATGGGCCAGCGCAACAATAGCACCGAGACGAGAACGATGTATTTAGGTCTATATTAATTATCATGGCAGCTTAGCCTTCTGCTGATGTGGCAAAGAAATTAATGGAGAGAGAGTAAAAATAGAGAGACGATTTCTACTTCATGGAGCCGCGTCTTCGCTAGCACTGAGACACGAAGAAACTAGCCGCACCGCGTTGGGGGAGAAACTAGTAGTTTCCAGCGGCCTCCATTCGGATCCACTGCTCTGCAGTCATCGCGCGCAAGGCGCTTCGCGCCCGCCTGCTCGCTCCTACCCCCGCAAAATCCTCCACGCGCGCTCTTGCGGGGAGGTGCGGTGCGGGCTGTAGAAGGGGAGGGTGTGGCCGCCTGGGGCGGAGGTGAACGGGAGAGGGAGCTCGCCAGGGTTCTTACGCGGCGGCCGGCATTGAGCAGGAAGCAGAGAGGGCGCCGACGCGGCCTCTGTTTTCGTCTTCCCCGCGATCGGCCACCGAACGGGCGTGCTAGACTATGGAAACTGCACATGGTTTTTGCATTGGGATTGCCCTTACCATGGATGTCGGAAAACTTCACAAATTTTAGTAGTTCTTCCTTCCCTTTTTTTATAACCATTTATTTTACAGCCACAAAGTTTGACATTCGCACATAGCAGTTGCTGTACCGCTGTTCAAATTCACCCATGCAAATTAATCTCACAAATTCACAAAGTTACCATGACTGGTTTTAGTGAGGGATATGAGAGATTTTAGTCTCTCTAGTTAATTTATTCTAAAAAATTGTAAAAGCCTTAGATTTATTGGCAGGTTACATTGCTATATATAAATATATATATATATATACTTTTAATACTTAACAATTTAAAGGCACATGTCTTCATATGCTAGTTTTATGCTTTGTGTGGCAGAGCTCCGGGCGGTTTCGACTCAAGCTTCTCTATCTGTCTTAACTAGTAATCACCTAATCGGCGAAGTCACTATTTTTTTTTTGTAGACTCCTTTGTGTACTGTAGCAAGGAGCCGGAGCCATACTAAGCAGGGCCTAATATACCTACGCACGTACGTATGCACATACACAAACTATGACTAGGTTAGTAATGGTGTGTTTGGCACCGCATCGACCCCCACAATGCTGAAGCACAGAGCTAAATATAGCAAAAGCACCAATAACGCGGCTCCGCCATTGTACACCATTATACCATAAAAACGGTTCTAACCCCTTTGTACTCCCCAGAAGCGTTCACTACTACAAAAAAGGTTTGTAGCAACGGCTTAATTTTTTTTGTAGGAGCGGCTGGTGATGAAGGCGCCCCTACAGTGGGCGTGCTCGGGACCCACGAGACCAGCCGCCCCTACAAATGGCACGGTAGGGGCGGCTGGTGATATGAGTCGCACCTACACGGTAGGGGCGGCTCACTCACCAGCCGCCCCCAGTGTTGCAATTTATAGGGGCGGCTCAATCACCATCCGTCTCTACAAATGTTGCACGTATAAAAGGCTGCAGCCCCCTTCTTTCTCCTTGTGTCACTCACTCTTACCCGAGAAAAAAAGGCTTGGGAGGCCTTGGGCACCTCCCAAAAATTGCTCTACTAAGGGAGAAAGGTTTTGATCTCAAATCCTTTGGTGGAGAGGTTGTAGAAGGTAAGAAAATGCTATTCCACACTTTTTTTAAAGTTTTAATGGTTGGTTAATGAGTAATTAGAGTTTTGCTTTTCTCTCCCTTCTATGGTGCTTGAGCTATTTATGAAGCAAATTAGACCCAAGTTTTGAATATAGTATGGTAAATTAGGTAGGGAAACAAGATCATACCCTTATTTGGTCCATGTTTCTTGATTTTAGTGAACAATTAGTTAGTTTTATTGATGTTTCATGTGCATGTAGATCTAGATCTAGATCTAGGGTTTGGTTTTTTTATTAATTTCGTTTTTGTAAATTTATGTTTGATGAAATTGGACTAGGGTTTGCATGAAAGATATTGGGTAAAATATAATTGTTGTTAATTGTTGTCTTTGAAATTGTTTATTATAATCAACAAATATGTATTTTAATTATTTATGGATAAATGGGCAATTAATTAATTTTCCTCTACCATGGTGTGTTTGTATGCTTCATGTAATTATATTTGATTTATATTTATATATATCTAAAGTATATACAATTATTCTCAAGTAATTATTAATTTGATTCATTTTTATATATATCTGAATAAGTAGTCCTTTAATGTTTGTTTTGTTGTTGTTGTAAAGATGGAGTACATGAACTCTTGGATGAATAGTTCGTTAAGGGTCAAGGTAGGTTTCCGTGAAGAGGTGGATAAATTTATTGAAGTCACAGAGAAGCATGCAACGATGTTGACAGAGAATAAGGATATAATTATTTGTCCCTATAAGATTGCAAGAACCGTATGAAATGGACAGATGTGACTATCATCAGATCACATTTGATTATGTGAGGATTTGTTGAGGACTACACAGTGTGGATTCATCATGGTGAAACGGTTATTGTTAACGACGAGGATGAGGAGGAATATGACGACGAAACCCTAGAGTCCCTGTCCCAATATTCAGTAGAGCTTGATACACGAATGGGTCCCGAGTTTGGCAATGAACAAGGTAGTGATGCTGGTGGTTGGGATGGTAACGACGAAGGTGATGCCAATAATGATGGCGGAGCACGTGTTGGGGATGAAGATGATTTGGAGGACATGATTCGAGCCCTTGGACCAGAGATTTTTCTAAAGAGCCTGAAAGGTCTAGAAAATTTTGAAATGGTAAAAAAAGCATCGAAGGCGGCTGTGTATGGTGTTGAAAAGGGTTGTCCGACACACTGGACATTGCTACGTTTTATGCTTGAGCTACTTATCCTAAAGGCTAAGTACGGCTGGTCAGACTGTACTTTCAATGATCTATTGCGTCTCCTATCATAGGTGCTGCCACAACCAAACTCAGTTCCCGCCAACACATACCAAGCGAAGAAGGTCATAAGTCCATTGACAATAGGGGTTGAAAAATCCATGCATGTCCCAACCACTGTATCATTTTTTTGACAAAACGTTCAAGTCACTAGATAAATGTCCCCGGTGTGAGGCCAACCGGTACAAGAACAATGACATTTACGGTGGGGATGAAGCCTCCACAGATAAAAAGAGAAATAAGAAGGGTACGAAAAAGGTGGTACACGAATCTCTGCCCCCAGAGGACACTCTATTAGGCAACGATGCAAAGCAGAGAAGAATTCCTGCCTTGGTAGTGTGGTACCTGCCAGTGACCGACCGCTTGAGACGTATCTTCCTAAACCCTAAAGAAGCCACACTCATGACATGATGGGATGGTGAGCGCAAGGTGGATGATGATAAGATTGTACACCCAGCTAATTGTGGTCAGTGGCAAAGGATCGATGAGAAGCACAAAGAATTCAGTGATGACCTAAGAAATGTACGGTTTGGCTTGAGCACCGATGGAATGAATCCCTTCAATGAGAGGATGAGCGACCACAACACTTGGCCAGTGATCTTGACCATGTACAACATCCCAACGTGGTTGTGTCAGAAGAGAAAGTATCTTCTCCTCACTATTCTTATTCCCGGCCTTAAACAATCAGGCATTGATATAGACGTGTTCCTCGAGCCTTTGATGCAAGAAATGGAGAGGCTATAGAGACATGGGGAGCCGATGTACAATGCGTTCTGAAAGTAGGACTTTATATGTAGAGCAATAATATTTATTACTACCAATGATTACCCCACGCTGTTTGCTTTGTCTGGACAGATCAAAGGGAAGACGGGATGTTTAGTTTGCTTGGATGGTACTACATGGGTGTTCCTGGATGCATCCAAGAAGATAGTTTACCTAAGGAACCGGCGCTTCTTAAAAATAAGTCACAAGTACCACATCAAATTGTTCTTTAGATTTTATGACAACACCCTTGAGATTGAATCCCCTTTGTAGAGACGTCATAACTGAGAATACGTGTACAGAATAGTGAAAAACATACACGTCGTCTATGGAAAGAAGAATACGAAAGGGCTCATTCAATCCTTCCAGAGAGAGGGACGAGCTTAGCCTTGGCTTGGGAAACAACGAGCACACAGGCCGCACCAGGGGGCTAGGGAAAAGGATGACCTGGAAGCACAGATTCAAAAAGGATAGGCACATGTATAAGAAATATGGCAGAGACTGGGAGGATAATCTTGAGCTCCAAGTGAATGCTCTAGTTGCAAAGGCGCTGGATGAGCAAGTACTGTCTACGGAGCCACGGACATTAATAGCGCTGCCGGGAGAACTGGCTTTAGTTGGCAGCCCTCTGGAAGTTCCTAGCAGTCAAGGTTCCACTGCAGCCACAACCCCCGTCGATCGCATACGGGAACCAACTAGTTGCACCTTGGTGTTTCTCAGCGGCTGGCAGAACATTGTGATGGAGGGCATAATGGGTGTGGCACATCCTCCCGATGGCTTACACCACAATAATAAGATACCGCCGGACTACACTAGGGTCGAGGTGCATACCGCGAAGCCCGAGTTCATGCAGTGGAGGATAGACTACATAACTTTCGAGGGGCTGGTGTTACTCAAAAACATAATGGGACAGTTCATCCTCTGGCACAAACGGGACATTATATTGATTGCTTCTTCGCCACCTCCATCTCTCTTAAATTTGGAGCGAGTTGTTTAGGACGGGGAGATATTTTCACCGTCTCATGACCACCACATTCCTGAGATACCACATTCTTCCCCGCCTCCTAACGAGCATGTGCCTGATAAGCCACAACCTTCTCCAGCTCGTACCGAGCAAGCGCGTGATGAGATGCTACAATCTTCTTAATAAGCGCAGCCGATATATGAACAACGAGTGCTTCCTGAAGAAGGTGATGCACAAGAAGATGATGATGTGCCTCCTGAAGCATCCAATCACCATAAGGCCAATTTATGCTCCGATGAAAGACGTCCTGTCGGTGCACAAGTGGTATGCCCATGACCAGTTCAAGCCTGAGAACCAAGTTAAAAAAGTCTCAACATAGGCTTCTAAGGAGGCCGTCACTAGCAAAGTCCACCAAACAGCAAAGAAGTATCCAAATATTGATGCCATCAAATGATTAAAGGATTGTCCGAAAACATATGAAAGAGGCAAACCCTTCCTATCAAACCGGGATATCCAGCGCCTACCACTTGGAATAAGAATGTTCCATGATTGGTATTTGCGTGTTCTCCTAACGAGCATAAACCTCGTACAAGAATGCTTCCCCGCCGGCACATTTAGAAGCCCAGCCGAGAAAATTATCTTTGACTTCAATGACATGCAGACATGCTTTCACATCGGAGCAATGGAAATGAATCTAATTCGCACGTGGTTCCTGTAAGTCCTTTCCCTCCCGATATGATATGACTGTAATCTTTGAATTTTGTTGTAACTAACCCACGTCGTGATTTGTAGAATGCAAGTGCACATTGTAAAACAAATGTCAAGTATGAAAGCCGGGTATATAGACCCTCAAGCTATAGCACAAACAAATTTTAATTACCCTAGATAGTAAAAACTGGATGTCAAAGAGCTAGTTGCTAGAAAGACCCTTCGAGAGAAAGAGGACATCCGTGCGAAGAAACTAAGACAAGAGTCCCTTAAGGTTTTGGTATATATTACACTGGCTTTTAAAAATCTCCAACAACACTCTACTATATGGCTACCATACAACTTTAAGTAAGTTCAACTCTATACTTAAAACTTTGTTCGATATATTTTATTCGATGCAAAAGAGCTTATCTAGTTCTATGATTAAATTTATGCAGCAACCATTGGATTTGTATAAGCGTCGATGTCGGGAGGAGCATGGCATGGGTCTTTGATTCAATAGATAGGGACCTGGTGACATACAAAGACTTCATATCGATTCTTAAGACGTATACATATCGGCAATCCTCATTAGCTTATATGTTTGTATACATACTTGTAACGTTCACTTTTGAATACTAAGTTGCGTTTGCTAAAATAATTCGAACAGGGCATTCAGGTTCTATGTCAATAAAAATCACGGAAGGCATGATCTAGTAAGAAAGGAAAGATTGGCTATAAAAATACTATGTGCGGTAAGTATAACTTACTTTAGTACTTCATTACATGGCTGTCAAAAGCATTACTTAACATTTCCATATGCAAAACACACAGTGTCCCCAAGCAGAAGTCTGGGAGTGTACATTGTGGATACTATGTATGTTCTATGATAAGTAACACCGGTGCCTACAGGAGACACCCCTTAAGGGTAAGTTTGAATATCTTCACTCGTAGTATAAAAATTTCACACATGATATGAAATACTAAACCGAAACTTGTTCTCTTGTAGTGAAAAGAAGAGAAAGAAATAAAAAGAGACCCATACAAGGATGACCAACTCTTAGAGCTCGTCGGCGACCTTTGCAACTTCATATTGAATTAGATTGTACATGTCAAAGGCACCTACCATGACCGAGATTCTAACTTAGGTAGAAATCATCAATACCAACACCTTCGTGAGACTGAAAGGCTAGCTCTAGTCCGTTGATAACAATATGTATAGAATTTAACATTGGTCTTACCTTGTGGGACGGTTGGGACTTGTGGAACGAATTAGACTTGTGAATTATATCTATTTAATGATGGATTGTATATATTCTTGTGGATTAGACTTGTAATGATAGTTTATATAATGCTCTTGTGCTTGCGGTCAGATTTGAATTATATATGTTCTGATCGAATTTGAATTGTAAATTTGATTTTTTTTACAGAAAAATGTATTGTAGAGACGGTTCTAGACTGAACCGTCCCTACAAACAAGTATTATAGAGGCGGCTGGTACTATAGCCGTCCCTACAAGTGCGGCTGATAACACCAGCCGTCTCTATAAATTGATTTGTAAGAACGATCTAGGAACTACTCCTACAAATACATGATTTATAGAGACGATATGGTAGAGACGGCTGACCGAGCCGAGCCGCCTCTAGGAAGCTTCACCAGCCATACCGAGAAATAGTGGTTCTTATTGCTCGATCGTTCGGTGCGACTCCGATTCCTCGCCGATGCCCGAGCCGGAGCCAGAGGGGCACCAAAAGAGCCCTGAATCTTTAGGTTGATAAATCAGAATGATCAACTCGTTATTGATTGCTTATGGATTGTCACCGAAAAAACTGGATCAATAAGAACTAGCGAACAGGGTACGACCATTTTAAGCTAGTGCTTGATTCTTCTCTCTCTCTCTCTCTTTTCTCGAAGGTACAATGGCTGAAATAATTGTCGCTCATAAATACGTATTATCACGTGGTTGTCCAAGAAGAAAAGTTTTGATCTATGGCCTTGTTTAGATTGAAAAAAATTTCAACCCGATGAATAGTAGCACTTTCGTCTTATTTGGTAAATATTGTCCAATCGTGGACCAACTAAGCCCAAAAGATTCATCTCGTGATTTCCAACTAAACTGTGCAATTAGTTATTTTTTTTACCTACATTTAATACTCCATGCAAACGGCTAAAAATTGATGTAATGGAAAGAGAGTGAAAAAACTTGGAATTTTGAGGGTATGTAAACAAGGCCTATGGCAGCTTTCACAATCCCAAACAGCAGCCACGGCAGGAGAAATGAGGTGCGCTGGAACCGACCGCCTGAGGGTTGGATGAAATGCAATGTTGATGGTGCCTTCTATGAAGATCAACGGCATGGAGCGACAGGTGTTGTTATCGAGCGCAGTGGTACGAAAACGGGCTTGACGCCCTCACCATGGAGGCACTTGCTTGCCGGGATGGCCTGGCCTTGGCGCAGCTTGCAGGTGTTCAGAAGGTCTGGTTGGAGACCGATTGAAAGACCTGATGCGCCTGTGGAACGAAGGTATCAATCAGAGATCGGCTGTGGTTTCGGTCCTGCGGGAGGTCCGGGATTTGAGCTTGTGCTTTCAAGCTTTAAAATTTTCTTCCATTAATCCAAAATGTAATAGAGTAGCTCATACATTGGCAAAGCAGGTCACAGGTGATGACAGTCCGGTTGGTCACATGTTAGCCCGACTTGCATTGAGAACCTGATGATCGCAGATTGTAATCCAGGAACTATTTGATGAATGAATATCCCTAGTCGTGCAAAAAAAAAAGAAGAAGAAAACTTTTGCCATCGTCATTTGAACTGTACTTGTTTGTACCCACGAGAGCCCGTGCCGAGACCCCTTGCATTACAGGCGTCAACGAATTCGACTCCCGCGTATATATAGATTATAGAAGAAAAAACCACGAGGCACGGCCGAAGGCAAGAAGAACCGATCGAGGAAGAAAAGTAAAGGAAGGGTGGACGACCGTTGAAATAGTGGGGTCTTTGTGTTATTTTTTCATCTAATATAAAAGTGTTATTTTTCCCCTCAAATAAAATTCCTTTCTCCCCTTTTATATTTTAGAAAAAAAAACGTCCGGTGTTCTCAGGATTGGAGCATTGGATATAAATAAAATAAATGAAGATTTATCAAGTGCTCAAAATAAATAGAGTCGACAATGTAACTGCTCACAGTCTTGCTTCTAATCAGATGCATGTTCCTTCCTGTTCGTTTAGCTCTATCCTCTTACAGTCTTCTTGGGAGCCTTTCTCCCTTCTAAGTGTATTCTGTCCTTAATTTTAATACAAGTGCTTCTTATAAAAAATAAAAGAGGCCCAATGCCTTTAATACAAGTGCTTCTTAAAAGAGGCCCAATGCCTTTAATAAAAGAGGCCCAGTGCTTCTTAATTTTAATACAAGTGCTTCTTGGGAGCCTTTCTCCCTTCTAAGTGTAATATGTTCTTAATTTTAATACAAGTGCTTCTTTATAAAAAAATACAAGTGTAATCCAGTGGTAGGGCCCACAAGAGGCCCAATGCCTTTCAGGAGGCTAGGCCGTCTTCTTTAAACGGCCCAGTTATGCTTTAGAAAACTGGGCCGTGTGTCGGCATGAGAGAAACGGGCTAGAAAGTTAAAGCTCAGCACACCACACCGTTTGACGATCCATAATACTCTCGTCAGGACGTCCGGATGGAGAGATGTGGCTTCCTACTCGGCTGCCGGGCCGTCCGCTCCCTCCTGTCCGCGTCCCTTCTATTAAAAAAATCTCTCTACCCATCTCATACCCCTGCCTCCCTCAAAAAGAATTCCCCTGCTCCGGACTCCAGAAACGTCAAGAAAAGCCCCGTGCCCCAGTCTATCGCTCTATCTCTATCCACGCGCACGGAATCGCCCAGTCTCGGCAGACGTCGTGGATGCCGAAGACGACGCAGCCGCCCTAGCCTGCCACGTGCCCGCGTCCTCCACCCGTCGCAGCTCCCATCGTCGGGGTGCTAGCCTAGGCCGCGCGAGCAGGTGCTCACCAAGGGTGCTCGTGGACTCACACAGGTGCTCGCCCAAGCCGTCGCGCTCTCCTAGGGGTGCTCGCATAGATGCTCGCCCAGGGGTGTCACGGCCTCACGTAGGTGCTCAGCCAGGGGCGCACAATGCTCACCACTCCACTGGCACACCGGCGAGCTCCATGCGCCACCACCGACCTCCGCGTAGGCATTGAGCTCCACAACGATGAGCCTCCATTCGTCAAAGCAGCAAGTTGACATTGCGCTGAAAGCGCATGTTGCAAGC
Source organism: Miscanthus lutarioriparius (assembly GCA_904845875.1). Classification (NCBI taxonomy): domain Eukaryota; kingdom Viridiplantae; phylum Streptophyta; class Magnoliopsida; order Poales; family Poaceae; genus Miscanthus; species Miscanthus lutarioriparius. Next base: position 140,092,771 of record CAJGYO010000002.1, read on the forward strand.
GTATGTTTCACGTGTTTCAAATATTTTATCTGCATGTCGCATTTGTTTCACTTGGATGTTGCAAAAGTAGATTGGGATATTGCATATGTTGCAATGATTGTACACATATGTTGCAAGCGTCTGTTTTAAAAGTTTCATCTGTTTTTTTTCAGACATATGTTGCAAGTGTGTTTATTTGGATATTGCACGTGTTTCACACATATGTTGCATGTGTTTTTACCTGGATGTTGTATATATTTTGCAATGGATTTTCAAGCGTTTTCTGGTGTTTTTACAAGTGTTTCAGACATATGTTGCAGGCGTTTCAACTATTTCGAACATATGTTGCAAATGTTTCATTTGAATGTTTCAAAAGTAGATCGGGTGTTGCATGTTTCTCCTCGCCTCCTACTACCTCGTCTCAGTGTATCCTCCTCTTCTCGATGCTGGTGATGTTCGAGCGGTGTGGGCCCGTGTAGGGGGGCGGGCGGCGTGGGTGGGGCGAGTTGTTCGAGCAGCGCGAAATCAGAGAAGGCGGGTCATGCGGCACGAAATCCAAGCGGGTGGGTTGTGCAGCACGGAGGAGGCGCGGGGTGTGGGGAGCTGCGTCTGGACGCGGGCCTAGGGCCGGACGTCTGGGCGCTAGCCTCACCGTTCAACAATTTGTCGCATTCCCCTAAAAAAACAATTTGTCGCATGGGCTAGGGGGGTACGAAATTTATGCTTTTTTTTATCTGCAACACTTCAACCGTGCAATAAACTGCAACTGTGCAAGAAACTTGCTTTTTTTAGAGCCCGTGGATTTTGAACAGATAATCACAAAGCACCAGGTTTGGTTTCAAATCTGATCATGTCAATTACTTTCAACGAAGAAGACGGTACTGGAAATGGGATATACGAGTAGTGAATGTTTGATTTTGCCCTTAATAAAGCCTACTCCGTACGTGCGTAATAAGAGAGAGATTTGTCTTGTATGTAGTACGCATGATCCCTGCTATGTGCATCCAAGAGACATGAGTGTATATATGTTTAAGGGCAGTAGGTTTTTGTCAGCTGTGAACGCTCAAAAGTCAGAAGCAGGACGAGACTCAAACAAATGATGTTGCGTTACGTTTTGGATTGTCCAGAGCTACAAGCTTGTAGACGAACTCAGCCGATTCAACTGCTTTACAGAGCAGCAAACACTCTGTCAAATTATTCAATTATACATACTCCAGTGGTTATGTCAAGTAATAACCTAATATTGAATCTCGCTGAATATTCTTCATGTGAACCGGGTATCTATTTCATTTATATGGACGCTAGCTGTCAGGAGTTCAAGTTCATCAGATTACGTACCTAAAAAAAGGGAGTTCTAAGTTCAGCTACATCCTAGACAGCGGCGGCCGTTGCATGCATCATAGGCTCTCAGGTCCCAATCATTTCGCAATGTCAACCGCCGCTGAGGTCGCCGCAGCGATTTTCTTATCATCCCAGTTGATGATGATGATGAGCCTCTCAGCTGCCATTATTCTGGATCGGAGCTCACTGCACGTCTGCACCGAAGTCGAACAGACGAATATCCTCATTCCTCAACTCAACTGAACCGATGAGAGCATCGGCAACAGCACGACAACTCACTTGGTGCCTGTGATTCGTCGAGACACCTTTGAAATTTCTCTGCCAGAAGCTTCCATTCCATCGACGGTTGCGTTGCGCCGTTTGAGGATCGGATCTGCTCAGACTGTCAGACAGCGTGGTTTTAGTTTTAGGGTTCCTGCTGCAGATTGGAGGAGCAATGTAACGGGTGCCAACATGCACAGGATCGCATGAGGAGCGTATCGTCGTCTCGGCAGGTGTACAGATCCGTTGCTGTACTTGCATTGTTTTTTTTTTACCCAGCGTATAAACATTACTAAGCAGAAAGGGTTACAGGGGTTGGAATCCCTTGTTACAGGGGCGAGAGGTGCTAGACCCCACACAGCAGACCGTTGTGCAGGTTTCCAAAATGTAGACTAATTACTCATAGGGGGTTGAACAACTATTAGGGCTTTCAGAAATCCCCTCCTCCCTGCCAAAGACCAAAGAGAACATACATCCTTAATCTATATAAAAAAAACTGCTTGAGTTGTGCGTCTGGAATCTCTGAAGGTTATTGCATTTCTTTGTTTTCAAAGGCACCATAGTGTAAGGATGACGAGTGTGTGTGCTTTTGCTGCCCCCTTCGGCCATTGTCAGAAACCAATCTTCGCAGTCAGCCACCACTGCCCATTCTGGCGACCACAGGCTGCGACAGCCACTCCATGTTGCAACTAAACTCCAAACCAGGCGAGAGAAAGGACACTCGACGAACAGATGGATCTAAGTTTCCAGGTTTCCTTTCACATAGGGCACAGAAATAATTGTTTTCCCACCCCCTCAATTGTAAGTGTGCCGCTGTCCATAGTTTGTCCAGGAGTCGTGGGGCGGTGCCCAGGCATTCTAGATAAGCATTGGAAAATTTGAAAGGATGTGACCAACAAACTGATTAATGTCATAAGTTGACTTTGCATCCTCCGATCCTTGAGTACTTGCATTGTTCTCGCGACGACGTTTGATCCTCCGGATCTTAACAGAAGATTGTGAGAATAGTTAATGGAGGCAAATCTTATCGCTCTTCTCACAAGCAAGCAGCTGGCAGTGTTCCTCGTGCCGATCGTGTAAACTGAACATGAAGCTCAGTTTTCTTTCTGTTATTGAGGCCTCAATCCATATGTATTAAGTGGAAAATTAACTAGTTTTTCACTTCAATAATATGGATTAGAAATTTAGAACACCACCAAACAAGGCTTGAGACGGTGTGAGAGAGACTGAAGCTGACAAGACGTTTATATGTTGCTTGTACTCAAACTCGTACCATATCCCAATTTTTACAACAGCTTGCTAGACATGTATATATATATATATATTAAAAAACGAGCTTGTATCCCAACTTTGATGACAAAGTACACCTATGTACGTAGTACTATGGATGTGCTTTGTTTAAAGAGTGAAATCCCATTTACCCCTCATAAATTTGTGGTTGAGTCTGTCCCTCTTCCCCGAGTGCCATAAATCATCGTCTTGTTCACTTGATTTATAAGTCGTACTTTTTTTTAGCTAACGAATGATATTTTTCTCTCACAATAAATCAGTCATGGCTTATCAGCCAAGTGAACAGGGCATATGTCCCTCCAACTTCCAAAACCAAGCAAAATACCCTCCCTAACCATTTTTCAAGGTGGTTTCTGACGTGGTTTGGATGGTGTGACAGTAATGACCTATACGTTAGGTGGTCTCTCTACTCTTCCTCTTACACGAAGGGGAAAAAATGATCTCGTCTTGGATCTGACCCATGTCTTCTACTCCAAGTGTTTCTACACCCTTTAAGATGAGGCATTTATCCAAGTGTATTAGCTTCAATGTTTTTTTTTGTGTGTACTGATTGCCTTGGTGAGGTGGAATCAGTGGCGGCGAAAGTCCTACAACGTTACTGTTGGCACGTAGCAAGAAAACGATCGAGGCCGTGTTTAGTTGCCCGAACCGGCGCCGACCGATTCACTGTAGCCACACTGTAGCTACAGTGGCGTTTTGTTTTTATTTTGTAATAATTGTCTAGTCGTTGACTAATTAGACTCAAAACGTTCGTCTCGCAAAGTACAACCAAACTATGTAATTAGTTTTTAATTTCATCAACATTTAGTACTCCATACATGTACCATAAGTTTGATATGATAAAAAATCTTTTTTTTACATAGTGTCAAAGTTAGAAATTTGATGGAACTAAAAATGGCCCGAATCCAAATCCAGGTCAGGACCTTGCATTGCCGCCGACGTCCGGGAAGCACTCGTGCCCGACACGTGCGTGGTCGTGTCCTCTCGACCGCGTACTCCGGCCGGCCGCTGTCATTCGTACAGAGTTGTAAAGGCCACGTTTAGTTCCGAATCCAAAATCCTAAAAAGTGCTATGTCACGTCGAATTTTACGATATATGTATGGAGTATTAAATATAGACGAAAAAAAACTAATTGCACAGTTTGGTTGGAAATCACGAGACGAACATTTTGAGCCTAATTGGTCTATGATTGAATACTAATTGTCAAATAAAAACGAAAGTGCTACAGTAACCCAAATTCCAAAATTCGGCAAACTAGGCAAACAAAAAACTGCAAGCACAGCTGTATATATATAGACTAATAACAGTACACCAGAAAAGTCTACGCCCTGAAACGAGATCCACACGAATCGAATCTGATTGGGCTTGATCGATGAATATGTCAGATCGTACGTGGTGACACTGAATACGAATGCAATGCGACAGCAAAGATAAATTAAAAATAAATGAATCGACGATGGCGTGTGTTTACTTCCAGTATTACGTAGTAAACTGTACGGTTTTGTACTGCTTGCACCACAAGTTTCGGTGGTGTACTGGTCTTGTTTATTAGCTTCTACTTGTACACAAAAGTAGCCACAATCTGTAGATGCATACCACCGAACTCTACGGCCGGTTTGATGGTAGAAACCGCGACGTAACCATGACACATCAGATCGGCATGTAATCTGCTACTCCGAACGTCCTAAAAATAACAATTTTAGTCTTGATACTTATGATGAAATTCATATATAAAGAATGTCTTGATACTTACGATACTGAAGTAAGTATCGTTAAATAGGTCATGTAATATATTGTTATAGTTTATATCTATTTTGATGCCGTAAACATCGTTAGTCTTTTCTATAAAATTTGAAGCTTAAATTGGTTGGATTAAAGGCAGAACTCTCTTAGCAATTAGATACGGAGGTTGCCGGCTAGCGCTACACCGTTGACTTTTGTACTTATACGTCGACCATGAGCTCTGGACAACGACAGTACATTTGAACGCGAGAATCAACGATTTTGTTGGCGCCGCACGCCTTGGATGTGGTACGGTCAGTTGAAGCGTAAGTAGTACTCAGCAATATATAACTACTATTGGCGTCACAAAAATTCAGGGATGCTCGTCTCTTCCGCCGTTTTCGTTGAGGTTATAGCTATCATATGCATTGTCACGGTTGTGTCACTACTACGTATGCAAATTAATTTACTGAATCTTTTCATGACTCAGTAATTAGTAATTTCTATTACGCGGTAGGTTTATGTGGAATCAGTTTTCCATGACTCAGTTTGTGGCACTGGTTGGTGCTCGTTCTTTTCCTCTACCTACACTTAGGTCCAGTTTGATAGACTAGGACTAGTTATTAGCCATGGCTAGAAAATAGCCAGCTAAAAGTTAGCCAACTAATTATCAGTCCATACCTGTTTGAATCCCGAACTAACTGTTGGGTTTTATAAACTAGAACTAGTTGTTTGTCATTGATAGTTGAGTTCTATGGACTAGTAAACTAACAACAATTTGGAGCTTTGACTAAACTTTAGCCCGTCCATTAGTTCTCCTATTTAGATCCTCAAGGACTAAAGTTTACCCAACTAGTTGTTAATCCAAAAGATCCAAACAGTGCCTTACTACACCCTCTCTTCCAAAAAGAAAGGCCTTATAAATTTAGCCAAAGTCAGACTATATTAAATTCAACTAGATTTATGACAGCAAATAGCAGTGGTGAAGCTAAGTTCAAATGAGGGGGGTGCAACACTTGAGTAGTACAAAACCTTGATATACAATATTTACATTGTAAAATTCAAATATTCTAAATCAATACTTTCTCCGTCCCAAAATAAATGCACTCTCGTTTTTCGAGGAGTCAAACTTTTAAAGTTTGACCAGATATATAAAAAATACTCATATTTATGACGTATAATAAGTATCATTAGATTAAGTATAGAATATACTTTCATAATAAACTTTTTTGACGATACAAATGTTGATACTCTTTTCTATATTTTTAATCAAATTTAAAATGTTTGACTCATTGAAAAATAAGATATGTATTTATTTTGGGATAGATGAAGTATATATATGTTTCTAGAAACTTATGTATAAAAATAGAGAGATGTATGCAAAATCAATAAATAAAGGTGTATATTGGGTTCGCAGTCCTAAATAAATATTTATTGCACATCTGTGCAGAGTTCTATGGGCAAACAATTTGCAGCTAAAATTGGCTCTAATACATCTAAATAGGAGGACTATGGGTGGACTTTGGCTAGGTACATAACCTGTGCTAGTTTAAATTATAAGTTATTTTAGCTTTCTAGGTACGTAACTTTTGCTATGTATCTATATATTTGTCTTTTTCAAAAACGTTAGCCAAATAATTTGTTGCAGTGTAGTAAAGGTCATATATAAAAAAAGCCAAATAATTTATAATTTGGAACAATAGGAGTAATACCAAGCCTCACTACATCATATGCTTAGACTACTAAGTCTACTCCTTGATCCCGGCATGCTTGGGATTTGGTGGTGTAATGTCGATCACTGGCTTGGTACTAGTTTGCTTGAGCTTTCACGCTTCCACGTCGGCACATGGGGGTTGCACGATCCTTGGCTGAGGGGGGTGCATATGTGGTAAATGTGAGTTGATTAGTACTAAATTTAATTTTTGGCGTGGGTACATTTGCACCCCTATATTTGTGCTTGGCTTTGCCAAATAGATGTACTATGAAACTATATTACATGGCAAATACAATTTAATGGTACTAATTTGGTCTCACAAATAGTTTGTTTGTGAAACTTGCAACAATTTATATTTGAATAAATCTACTATAAGATCATTCTTGGAGAGAGTACAATACTATTAGTCATATTCGTCAGTATAAAATAATCCAAAAGGATAATATTTTCTCAAACGTTACACTGTAGCGCTGTACCAGAAGAATCTCAGTCGCAATAAAGTATGCTTGGAAGTACATCTGAATGCGTTACCAGCATGACGCAAACACCAATCAGCTCACTACACCATGGCAAGCTGCAAATATATAACATAACTACGTTCGTGTCCGTGCGTTATTACGAAACAACTAAATTTTTATAATAAAAACACACGGATCGCACGATAAGATAACAATACAGTAAAATTAAATGTAGAAATTAAAGTGACATTTAATCCAAAAAGAAAATTAAGTTCGTGAAATTAACAGTTTAGGAGAGCGAGTTACGGAGAGCGCGGTGTCGCATGCTCACAAACTCTACTGTATAGACATTTTCGTGATGCGGCGTATCAGCCATGACACAATATTTTTCTCTCACAATAAAACAGCATTAGCCGCAGAAACCATCAGCCGAACAGTCCGAACGTTTTATATCGGCAAGAAGAAATCTTCGATATCCATTTCTTTCATGCGCCAATAAATCCACAAATAAGTCCCGCCACATCTTCATACCATCATGTACACATGTTTGAGTATACATGTAAATATTAGTGCATGTCACATGGCTAATACTGCGTGTCTTGAAAAATCTCTCACAAAACCAAGCAAATAGACGTTGCGAGCAGCAAAGACACTTGCTGATGGAGGGGAGTCGATGCACGCGTTGATACTGGTGGCGAGGGAGGGCGAAGGTTTATTATGTAGCGAAGAATCTGATGGGTTTCGTAGGTGGCACCATTATATGCAGTCGAGGAGCCCTTTGCAGCCGGGCGAGGCCACAGGGCGGGGGTCGCGTGTGATCACGAGTGGGGGTGGTCTTGGCGCAGGCGGGCGAAGACGTGAGTCTCGGGCGGGCAATGGTGCAATTATAATCTGATAAAAAATGGAAACGTTAGCCTATAATTGAGCACGATTGGTTTTGGTTTCTATCTATGTATCTCTTGATTAAGATTATGATTAGTGAACACCTTTTTTTTAAGAAACAAAGCGCTATCATGCACCCTCATATATGTTTTGTATTTCACCGTTTATTTTTATACAAGAAACATATACATAATGTATTTCAACATTTATTTTTATAGTAGTATGCTCGTGCTAACGCTACGATGACCTTACAGTTGTGCTAACGCGGTGGGGATGATACAATAGAAGGGACAAGCATAAGAAACTAAAGATAAGATAACTGCTTTTTTCAAAATAGACATGACTAGGTGCAATTTTTTATAGATAAAAGGCTCCCCCGCTTTATTGCCATAAATACCTCCAACTTCTCATAATCCTGGCGACCTAGAGTATCACCTTTTTGCTATTGTTTCAACAGGATTGTACAAACTACGCACAAGGCATTTCTCATGCAATAGTCCTCTCCTTCATGATGTGCAATGTAAATTCATGAACTACACATAACTACTTCCACATTGGAATATTTTTCCTTGCTATGCCAAAATGAATATTGTTTTCAGCCTGAAATTCAGAGGCTCTCCTAAAGTAATAAAAAGAAATTGGTTCAGAATGTACAAATAGATCAGGATCAATATACCTTCTTGTTTGTCATTTTTTAGTAAATCAATATAAAGGACACGGTGATACCTACTGAACAGAATCAGACATGAATTTATTATTATGTTATATTTAAACTATATGCTATAACATCTAAAATATTTACCTTCCTGGCACTCATTGAACATTAAAAAGAATATTTTTAAAGAAACTACGCTACATCCTATAGTATTTAAAATAGAAGTGCCTACCTCACTTTGAGTTGAAGTTTCCTCATTCTTATACCATACTGAATCATTTTTGTCAGCCGCTGTTTGATCTTGTGCACAATAACTTAGGCTAAAATTCCTTCATGACAAAAAAGCCAAGAAATTAGCAGAGGACAAAATGTTTATAGAAGGTTCTAAATTTTCAGAATGTGGTGAGAAATACAGAGCATGCTTTCTGCTTCATTTCAGTTAGTGGCACTCAAAATAAACAAACATGCCAAACATCTCAAGTAGATAATACTGCAGATAAGCACAGGTACAACTGAAAGGTCCTAATATGGCTAGAGGGGGGGGTGAATAGCCTATTTAAAAATCTACAAATCAACTAGAGCAATTTGATTAGTATGACAAATATCGTAATGCAAACTTGCTCTAGCTCTACAAGGGTTGCAAGCCACCTATCCAACAATTCTAGTTACAATGATTACTTAGGCACACAAACTTGCTATGTAACTACTCACTAAGAGCTCTCAATCTTGCTACTCTAAAGAGCTCAACTAGATGAATGTAAATAATAAAGCAAGCTCAATTTCTAATTACACTAAAGAGCTTGTATCAACTAATTTGCAAGAAAGTAAATAAGTGAGTAGGGTGATTATAACGTCGTGTAGGGGATGAACCAATCACAAGATGAATATATAGCCAATCACCGGAGAATGCCAAAGACAAGAGACAATCGATTTTCTCCCGAGGTTCACGTGCTTGCCAACACGCTTACGTCCCCCTGTTAGTCGACCAAACACTTGGTGGTTCGGCGGCTAAGAGGTGTTTCACAAACCTCGTCCACACGATAGGACACCGCAAGAACCGACCCACAAGTGAGGTAACTCAATGACACGAGCAATTTACTAGAGTTACCTTTCGGCACTCCGCCGGGGAAGGTACAACCCCCCTTACAATCACCGGAGATGGCCACGAACAATCACCAACTCGTGCCAATCCTCCACCGCTGCTCCAACCGTCTAGGTGGTGGCAACCACCAAGAGAAACAAGCAAAATCCGCAGCGCAACACGAATGCCAAGTGCCTCTAGATGCAATCACTCAAGCAATACACTTGGATTCTCTCCTAATCTCACAATGATGATGGATCAATGATGGAGATGATTGGGAGGGCTTTGGCTAAGCTCACAAGTATGCTATGTTCATAAAAATGTGCAAGGATATGAGCTTGAGCCGGCCATGGGGCTTAAATAGAGGCCCCTACAAAATAGAGCCGTTGTACTCCTTCACTGGTCTCAACACGGGGTGACCGGACGCTCCGGTCATATTGACCGGATGCTGGACCTAGCGTCCGGTCGCCCGATGTAAGCCACGTGTCATTCTGAGTTAAACCTGAGCCGCTAGATCTCAACAGCTATTGACTGACCGGATGCTCCGGCACAAGTGACCGGACGCTTAGACCCCAGTGTCCGATCGTTTCCAGTAAGCTTCCAAAACCGACTTTTGCCGACCGGACGCGTCTGGTCCACCTCGACCGGACACTGCCCAGCGTCCGGAGCTTAACCCTAACCATTGAGCCATCTAACAGCTCGACCGGACGCAGCCTTTCAGCGTCCGTCCGTCATTTGAGTGACTCCAAATCGGTCGGCCAAGAGACCGACGCCAAAGATCATCGTACGACCAACTCCGTTTCACTTCTAACTTCTTTACCCTTGTTCAAATGTGCCAACCACCAAGTGTATTACCTTGTGCACATGTGTTAGCATATTTTCACAAACATTTTCAAGGGTGTTAGCATTCCACTAGATCCTAAATGCATATGCAATGAGTTAGAGCAAACATGTTGTCAATTGAGCTTCTCTAGCATTGAAATCAACTAAGTATAGATTCTCATATCTAAATCCTTTGAATATCAAGTTAGAGCCATCTACACTTATGATCTCTACATCATCCACACCAAATATGCACTTGAAACCAAGATCACATAATTGAGCTACCGACAATAGGTTGAAGTTCAAGCTCTCTACTAGTAGTACATTGGAAATGCTCAAGTCATTGGATAATGCAATCTTACCAAGCCCTTTGACCTTGCCTTTGCCATTGTCATCAAATATTATACTATCAATCCTAGTGCTCTTGTTTTCATTGATTGAATTAAATATTCTTGGATCACCGGTCATGTGTTGTGTGCACCCACTATCAAATACTCAATGCCTTCCTCCGATCTTATAATTTACCTACAAAAGAAGATCAATTTCTTTTAGGTACCCAAACTTGCTTGGGTCCTTGAAGGTTAGTTACCAAGGTCTTTGGTACCCAAATGGCCTTCTTCTTTGGGCCCACAATTGGTGTACCAATGAACTTAGCCTTCACACCATTGGCACCCTTAAAAAGTATGTAACAAAAATCAAATTTAATTAAGGATACATTAGGTAGCTTGTTCTTGTTAATCTTGCAATATTGCTCTATATGCCCAACTTGCTTGAATCTATTGCAAAACCGACCATTACCCTTCACAAAGCTAGCTTTGGGAGTGACAAAGGCCGCCTTGCCTTTCTTGGGGGTATAGCCTAATCCCTCTTTGTTGAGAGAAAACCTTTGTCTATCCAAGCACTTTAGCAAGCGGGCTTCTCCACCATAGGCATTGCCTAAGGCACGAGTGAGCTCATTCACCTCCTTCTTGAGGGTCTCATTTTTCACTTTGAGTGATGCATCATTTATAGGTGGAGTGGAAATGGTAGTGCTACAAGAAGTGTTAGTGGGAGCAATAGCAATAGGCTTATAAGAAGATTCATCAATAAGATCACATGATAGTCCTACATCACATGTAACTATCACTTGCTCCTTCTTGGCTTTCTCCTTCTTGACTTGCTCAATGAGAGAGGAGTGAGCTTTTTCAAGCTTTGAGTGAGCTTTGTCAAGTTTCTCATGGGCATCCATTAGCCCCTCATGAGTGGCATTGAGCTCATCAAAGGATTGCTCAAGAAATTTTACTCTCTTGTGCAATTCTTTGCACTCCTTTCTCTTCATCTCATTGCAAGCATGCACTTGATCACACATGTCCATGAGCTCCTCCTTTGAGTACTCATCATCGTCGTCATCATCATTATCATTCCTACAAGAGTCACTTTCACATCCATCATTATCACTCTCATCATATTTTACCTTGGTAGGCTTGGCCATGAGGCATGTTGATGGAGTGTCGAAGATGGAGAGCTTGTTGTTGATGGCGATGCTTGCTAGTGCTTTCTTGATTGATTTCTTGCCATCACCACTAGAGTCATCACTATCCGATGAGCCATCACTGTCCCAAGTGACCACATAGCCTCCACCCTTCTTCTTTTGGAAGGTCATCCTCTTCTCCTTCTTCTCTTTCTTTTCTTTCTTGTCCTTCTTGTGTTTGTTTTTCTCATCTTTATCATTGTCACTATTGTAAGGACAATTAGCTACTGCATGATTGGGACTCTTGCAATTGTAGCATCTTCTCACATATTCTTTGCTCTTGGTATGATCTCTTCTTTTTCTTGCACCATAGCCCTTCTTCTTCATGAACTTGCCTATCTTGCGCACAAAGAGAGCCATAGCCTCATCATCAATATCACTAAGGTCTTCATCATCACTTGATTCTTTCTTGGACTTGCCCTTGTTCTTGTATGATGATGAGCTAGCCTTGAATGCTATGCTTTTCTTCTTCTTGTCTTCTTCTTCCTTCTTGTCATCCTTGTCACCCCCCTCCCTTTCCACACGGTATGTCTCTTGTGTCATGACATCACCTAGTACTTGGTTAGGGGTAATATCCTTCAATCCTCCTCTTATGATTAGCAATCTTAACATCTCAAATCTTGGAGGTAGGCACATCAAGAACCGATGAGAGACGTCATCATCCTTGATCTTCTCTCCCAAAGCCTTCAAGTCATTGACAATCACTTGTAATCGATGGAACATTTCCGGAATGCTCTCATCTTCCTTCATCTTGAAGCTTGTCAACTTGTCCTTGAGAATATACAACTTGGCACTCTTCACCGCCGGTGTGCCCTCATATGTTTCCTCCAATCTCCTCCACACTTTATTTGCTCTTTCACAATCTTTGATTTGCTCATACACCTTTGGATCAATGGCATTGTATAAGGTGTTGAGAGCCATTGTATTGCATTGCTTGTTGGACTTATCTTGGTTGGTGGGATTGTCGGGATCAATGATAGCATAATCATTTTTTGTTACATCCCATACTTGATCATTGATTGAACCAAGATACACCCTTATCTTTCTCTTCCAATAACCATAGTTTGTGCCATCAAAGAACGGTGGTTTGCCCCCCACATGGTTGATCACAACTTGAGCCATAATTTGACACCGAGGTTGTTAAACCTTCAATCAAACGGTGACCACGGCTCCGATACCACTTGAAAGGTCCTAATATGGCTAGAGGGGGGTGAATAGCCTATTTAAAAATCTACAAATCAACTAGAGCAATTTGATTAGTATGACAAATAGCGTAATGCAAACTTGCTCTAGCTCTACAAGGGTTGCAAGCCACCTATCAAACAATTCTAGTTGCAATGATTACTTAGGCACACAAACTTGCTATGTAACTACTCACTAAGAGCTCTCAATCTTGCTACTCTAAAGAGCTCAACTAGATGAATGTAAATAATAAAGCAAGCTCTCAATTCTAATTACACTAAAGAGCTTGTATCAACTAGTTTGCAAAAAAGTAAATAAGTGAGTAGGGTGATTATACCGCCGTGTAGGGGATGAACCAATCGCAAGATGAATATATAGCCAATCACCGGGAGAATGCCAAAGACAAGAGACAATCAATTTTCTCCCGAGATTCACGTGCTTGCCAACACGCTACGTCCCCGTTGTGTCGACCAACACTTGGTGGTTCGGCGGCTAAGAGGTGTTTCACAAACCTCGTCCACACGATAGGACACCGCAAGAACCGACCCACAAGTGAGGTAACTCAATGACACGAGCAATTTACTAGAGTTACCTTTCGGCACTCCACCGGGGAAGGTACAACCCCCCTTACAATCACCGGAGATGGCCACGAACAATCACCAACTCGTGCCAATCCTCCACCGCTGCTCCAACCGTCTAGGTGGTGGCAACCACCAAGAGAAACAAGCGAAATCCACAGCGCAACACGAATGCCAAGTGCCTCTAGATGCTATCACTCAAGCAATGCACTTGGATTCTCTCCCAATCTCACAATGATGATGGATCAATGATGGAGATGATTGGGAGGGCTTTGGCTAAACTCACAAGTATGCTATGTTCATAAAAATGTGCAAGGATATGAGCTTGAGCCGACCATGGGGCTTAAATAGAGGCCCCTACGAAATAGAGCCATTGTACTCCTTCACTGGGCACAACACGGGCTAACCGGACGCTCCGGTCATATTGACCGGATGCTGGACCTAGCGTCCGGTCGCCCGATGTAAGCCACGTGTCATTCTGAGTTAAACCTGAGCCGTCAGATCTCAACGGCTATTGACTGACCGAACGCTCCGGCACAAGTGACCGGACGCTCAGACCCCAGTGTCCGGTCGTTTCCAGTAAGCTTCCAAAACCGACTTTTGCCGACCGGACGTGTCTGGTCCACCTCGACCGGACACTGCCCAGCGTTCGGAGCTTAACCCTAACCACTGAGCCGTCTGACAGCTCGACCGGACGTAGCCTTTCAGCGTCCGGTCAGTAGACCGACGCCAGCATCATTGCGACCAACTCCGTTTCACTTCTGACTTCTTTACCCTTGTTCAAATATGCCAACCACCAAGTGTATCTGTCAATGCGGGACCCACAGGATACCCCGCAAGGGAGAGAGAAGATCTAGTTCAACTAGGATTCTTCCCATGTAATCTTAGTAGTAGAACTATTAAGTAATCCTACTAGGAAATCTCATTGTAAACCGACTAGGACTCTGGCCTCCTGACTATATAAAGGAGGGCAGGGCTCCTGAGAGAAGGAGACGACAATTGTAAAACATAACACTTCATAATCAATCCAACGCAAAGGCTAACGCCGACTAGACGTAGGGTCGTTACTCGATCTACGATCGAGGGCCTAAACCAGGATAAATCGACTGTCTCTTGCGTTTACCATCGAGTTCAGCATACGCCGAAGCCCGAACATACTGCCCCGGGTACCCCCGTGGCAGGCTATCGGTGGTGAAACATCGACAGCTGGCGCGCCAGGTAGGGGTTCTCGGCGCTTTGCGTTCGAGAGCTCGGTGGACCTTAAGATCAAGACATGCCGCGACTTTCGTCGGCTCCCGTCGACAACTCGCCGCAGCTCTAGTCGATCTTGTCAACAACTCGCCGTGTTCACACTCATCATCACCATCGTTCGAAGAAGAAAGTCGACCGGTCCTACTTCGATCAACACCAGATGCAGGGTTCTCGGCCTCAACGACCACAGATAGATGTGGCACCCGCACGGGAACCTGTCAAGGAACGCAAGCACTGTAAGGCTATGAACAACAAGCTTGCAACACGCAGAAACAAGGATTTCCTACAAAAGTCAACCAAGTCACCGTACAAACCAAAAGGGATTAGCAAGCGTCAATTATGGAAATAGTTTTTGAGCCGCACTCGGATACAACCACCAAGAGTCCAAGACCGTATACAACTGCGTATACGTATACGTTTCAAATTGCTTTGAAGCCATGAGCAAGAGAAGGAAGGAAGCATGCAAGCAAGAAAGCACCACACGGCAAGCAAGTATTCTACCAAAGGAATTACATCACACGTCACCATCCATACGACATGCACATATACAGCTCATCTTCACGCGGATTCAAGTCCAACCCAGAAACAAGTCCTACTCCTACTCGAACAAGCAACAGAAGTTCGTACAAGTCCAGAGCCAATTCTATCCAAGACAAGTACCGAATCAGTGTAGAACAGAGGAATATCAGGTTACGACGTCGTACCAAAAGAACTCGACTACATCAAGCGCGGAAGTAGTCCAAGCCTAAAGCGAGCGATCCGTCCGATGACTCTGATCCAGAAACAAATTGTACTGCTACAACTTCGTATACGAATACATCATGGACATGCAAGAAGCTAACAAAGGAAGCAAGCAAGCAAAGCCAAAGGTGTTTGTGCATTGATTTATACATACGACATGCTCATACGAGAGAAGGTCAAGAAATACAAGCTATACGGTCAATAAAGAGAAGACCACCTACAGCAAGCCGACAAGTCACGAGCAAGCAACCAAATTCTAGGAACCCGGCAACACGTTCCGAGTTGTTTCGAGTACTCGACATGACAGTCACTCGTCTGGTTAAACTCATCAGCAAACAACTCGGACGAGCTGTCCGACGACTTCATCATGCTGTTCGACTACATCAAGCAAGTTGTCGACCGATGAGGGTAGCTAAAAGCTAACACCAAACAAAAAGCAAAATGGTCAAAAACATGCACGAGCATCCCGGCCGAGAGCAAAATAGCTGAAAAGACGCTTGAGCCCGCCGACGAGGGTAGCTAAAAGCTAACACCAAAAACAAAAAGCAAAATGGTCAAAAACATGCCCGAGCATCCCACCGAGAGTAAAATAGCTAAAAAGACGCTTGAGCCCGCCGATGAGGGTAGCTAAAAGCTAACACCAAAACAAAAAGCAAATGGTTGAAAACATGCACGAGCATCCCGGCCGAGAGCAAAATAGTGAAAAGACGCTTGAGCCCGCCGATGAGGGTAGCTTAAAGCTAACACCAAAACAAAAAAAGCAAAATGGTCAAAACATGCCAGAGCATCCCTACCGAGAGCAAAATAGCTGAAAAGACGCTTGAGCCCGCCCGATGAGGGTAGCTAAAAGCTAACACCTAAAACTAGTCGACCAAATTAAGCTTAAAAAGACCCTCCAGACTCTTCATTCCGAAAAGCAAGAGGCTCGGGGCTACATCCAGATAGGAATACTTTTTCCTCGGGAAAAGCACAAGCGCCACTCAAGAAAGCACTTTCGGATACGAAGTTTGTCAAGGCAACATTCTATGCCGAGTCGTTTTACATAGCGCAGGTGAAAAATTGTCAACACAAAGATCTACATCTAACAAGTCATAGCGCGGACAAAGCACTCGACGGATCACAAAAGAGGAAGAAAAGAAAAGTACTCGACAAATCGAGGGATTTCGTCGAGATAACGCATGAGTTGTTTACGTAAGAGTACAACCACGACATGCACATATGACGTCCGGAAGCAATAGCGAGCAAAAGATTAAGATATATGCATATATACACTGAATACACATGCACATACGGATCTGCATGCATGCAAATGAGGAAGCCATCAATTTATTGGACACATAAATCATGATGGGACACGAACGATCCAACAAGGTGCAAGCACACGTCAAGTCATATGCGTATGTCATCACATCTACAACTCCGAAATATCGAAGCCAAATCGTAACCAAGCCACGAAAGACAAGCCGTCAAGAGACCAAAGATAGCAACTCGTCTGTTCGAATGTCCGACTACTTGAACACACGAGATGTCCAACCATGCATCAAGACAGATAACAAGCAAGCCAAGACCGACTACTCGGCCGAGAAAGTCCGAGTACTCGGATACGATTTAAGCAAGAAGAACACGCGATCTACATAACAACTTTCGGATACGGAAGCCAAGCCAAAAGAGGAAGGCACACAAGAAAACCCAAAGTGCAGGGCTAGACAAAAGTAGAAACAACTGGTTTGATCAAAAAAGAACGCCGATGAGGTACGGCAAGAACCAAGACAAGCTCGAAAGAACCCGGATTGATCAAAAGGAACCCCGACAAAGGTACGGCAAGTACCAAGACAAATCCAGAAAGAACCCGGATCGATCATAAAACAACCCGAAGAGGTGCCGCAAGTACCAAGACAAATTCAAGAAGAACCCGGATTGATCGAAAAACAACCCGGATAAGGTACATACAAGTTCGAAAAAGAACACGGACGGAAGTGCAAACAACTCGAAGAGGTACATCTAGAACCGAGAGAAGTCTAGAAAACAACCCGGATGAATAAAAACAACTCGGAAGAGCATCACGACTTAGTCAAATCGTAAAACAACCACGATAAGGTACATACAAGTTCGAAAGAACACGGACGAAGTGCAAACAACTCGGAAGAGGTACATCAAGACCCAGAGAAGTCTAGAAACGATCTGGATGAATAAAAAACAACTCCGAAGAGCTTCACGGCTTAGTCAAACACTAAGCTCGGGGGCTCGGCATTCGCTTCAACTACGCCCGGGGGCTCGAATTCAAGGATGAAAGACCAAGAATACAAGTACTCAAGACTACAACAAAGACAACACATCAAGACCCTTCATCCGATTTCTATTCTAAAGAAAAGTACTCGGAGAAGGCTCGGGGGCTGCGGGATACATAACCCCAAAAAATTTTTGAAGACAAGAATCTGGACCCTCCAACTTTTGTAAGCAAAAGCAAGAGGCTCGGGGGCTACACTCAGTGAGTGCAATTTTTACGAAAAATTGCACCCACCGAAAAAGAACTCGGAGCAACCAAGAAGACTAAAGGGACCCTCTGGCTTCTTGTCCCAACAAGCAAGAGGCTCGGGGGCTACACTCACTGAGTGCACTTTTATCCAAAAGTGCACATCAGCCGAAGAAAAGACAAAGAAGACCATCTCAAGGTTTCACTTCAAGAAGAACCTCGAACGGATTTACAACAACTCAACGAAGACTAAGAAGAACAAGAAGGCTTCCGAAGCTCATCCATGAGATGCTCGGGGGCTTGTCGATACGAGACCCATGGGGTTTCCCACGGAGAAGAGAGAAGAAGACCTAGTCCAACTAGAATTCCCTACATGTAATCCTACTAGAACTAGTTACACATAATCCTACTAGGATCTCTACTTTGTAACCGACTAGGACTCCCGTCTCTTCTAGACTATATAAAGGAGGGCAGGAGTCCCTAGACCTATCTAGAGCGACAGACATAACCGACAGAACTCACAACCACAACAAATAGCGCAGGGCGCAATATACTATCCACCCCACACTTTGGACATAGGGCGCCGTGATTTTCCGGCGTGCGAACCAAATGATATAAATCGTTGTCTCCTGCGCTTACCATCGAGTTCCTACAAATGCCGATACCCTCCGAACAAATCACCGTCCCCGGGTACCCCGTGACGGGTTGCCGATATGTAAAAACATCGACAGACTATCGATGTTTCACCATCGATAGCTTCGCCACGGGGTACCCGGCAAGATATGTTCGAGCTTCGTATGTTGAACTCGATGGTAAACGAAGAGACGATCGATTTATCTGGTTCGAACCCTCGATCGTAGATCGAGTAACGACCGTCGCCCAATGGCGTTAGCCTTTGCATTGGATTGATTATGAAGTGTTATGTTGTACAATTGTCGTCTCCTTCTCTTAGGAGCCCTGTCCTCCTTTATATAGTCAGGAGGCCAGAGTCCTAGTCGATTTACAATGAGATTTCCTAGTAGGATTACTTAATAGTTCTACTACTAAGATTACATGGGAAGAATCCTAGTTGAACTAGATCTTCTCTCTCCCTTGCGGGGTATCCTGTGGGTCCCGCATCGACAAGCCCCCGAGCACTTCATGGTTGAGCTCTGAAAGTCTCGCTTTGCTCCTTCAAGTCTTGTTGGGTAGGAACAAAATGTTATCCGAGTGCTTTCTGGAGTGAAACCTTGTAGCGCTTATTGGGATCTTTGAGTGGTGAGTGCTTTGTGAAGAAAAAGTACATCCATCTGGTTGTAGCCCCCGAGCCTCTTGCTATTTGGAACAAGGAGCTGGATGATCTTGTCTTGAAGTTGCTCTGATTGTTCGTTGAAGTTTTATCAAAAAGAACTCGAATATGGCTCGTTCCGGGTTCTTTTTGTCGTAATGTTTTGAAGTGGTCTGCGTTGAGGAAGTCTTTTGGTGACGTGCGTTTTTTCGAAGAAAAAGTGCACTCACTGAGTGTCGCCCCTGAGCCTCTTGCTATTTGGAACAAAAAGTTGGAGGGTCTTGATCCTTTATGTTGTTTGAAAATTTGTGTTCTGAAGTAGTCCCCAAGACTTGGATTATGTCATCATCCGAGTAGTTTTGTGGCATCTTTCCTGCGGCCCTTTAGTCTTGGATTAAACCATCATCCGAGTAGTTTCATGGCATGCAACCTCCGTTCTTATGTCCGGGGTTCTTTTGGGTGAATTCTTGTCTTCAAAAAATTCTGGGGCTATGTATCCCGCAGCCCCGTGCTTTCTCCGAGACAACGATTTATACTGGTTCGGTACGCCGGAAAATCACGGCGCCCTACGTCCAGTGTGGGGTGGATAGTATATTGCGCCCTGCGCTATTTGTTGTGGTTGTGAGTTCATGCTGGTTATGTCATGCGCTCTAGATAGGTCTAGGGACCCCCGCCTCCTTTATATAGTCTAGAAGAGGCGGGAGTCCTAGTCGGTTACAAAGTAGAGATCCTAGTAGGATTATGTGTAACTAGTTCTAGTAGGATTACATGTAGGGAATCCTAGTTGGACTAGGTCTTCTTCTCTCTTCTCCGTGGGAAACCCCATGGGTCCCGTATCGACAGTATCACCTTGTGCACATGTGTTAGCATATTTTCACAAACATTTTAAGGGTGTTAGCAATCCACTAGATCCTAAATGCATATGCAATGAGTTAGAGCATCTAGTGGCACTTTGACAACCGCATTTCGATACGAGTTTCACTCCTCTTAATAGTACGGCTATCAATCCTAAATGTGATCACACTCGCTAAGTGTCTCGGTCACTAAAATAAAATGGCTCCTACAATTTATACCTTTGCCTTGAGCCTTTTGTTTTTCTCTTTCTTCTTTTCCAAGTTCAAGCACTTCATCATCACCATGCCATCACCATTGTCATGATCTTCGTCATTGCTTCATCACTTGGAGTAGTGCTACCTATCTCATAATCACTTTGATAAATTAGGTTAGCATTTAGAGTTTTATCAATTAACTAAAACCAAACTAGAGCTTTCAACAACTGAGTTCAAATGGAAGTAAAAATTACTGAGTGTCAGTTCAAACAGTAAAGCAGTGCACCAATTAGCAGATTGCAGATGGAATCATTCTTGCCATCCACAAATATATTAATTGGTTAATCAAGTATTATATATGTCAATGTAGTATTTATATCACAGAAAAGTCTGAAAAGCTGGGAATGGTCATGGACCTACACGTACTACCCTTCACAGCGACAGGCAACGAACTTACTCGCTCCAAGAATATTCAAACGCCCGTGTAAAGTGCACCGCCACCACGTGCATCTCCTCCTACCCCCAAAGACTAATAGAGCAATATTCTCTTTCTCTAGAGATTGGAGTCGCACGCTGTGGCCACTAACTTCACCAACCCCCCACGCACTAAACCCTAAATCCTAAACAAACTTACCAATTAGTTGCATCCCAAAATGCCAAATTTTTTAAGATTTTTCGTCACATCGAATATTTGAACGCATGCATGAAGCATTAAATATAAATAAAAAATAAAACTAATTATACAGTTTAGACAAAATCCACGAGACGAATCTTTTAAGCCTAATTAAACTATAATTAGACACTAATTGTCAAATAACAACGAAAACTGCTACAGTAGCATTTTGCAAAAAAATTCCCATCTAAACTGGCCCTATATAGCTGCCAAGTCGTCCATGGGTTGGGGAGTCCGCACTCCGCAGCTTCTTCCATTTCACAACTGACCCCAATAAGCAGCGAGAGCAGAGAGTCGTCGAGGTCGTCGGCAACATGTCGTCGTCCGGGACGATGCCACTGGCGTACCAGACGTCCGCGGCGTCGCCCGACTGGCTGAACAAGGGCGACAACGCGTGGCAGCTGACGGCAGCGACACTGGTGGGGCTGCAGAGCTTCCCTGGCCTGGTGGTGCTCTACGGCGGCGTAGTGAAGAAGAAGTGGGCCGTGAACTCCGCCTTCATGGCACTCTACGCGTTCGCCGCCGTGTGGATCTGCTGGGTGACCTGGGCCTACAACATGTCGTTCGGCGACAAGCTGCTGCCGCTGTGGGGCAAGGCTCGCCCGGCGCTGAACCAGGGTTACCTCGTGGGGCAGGCCGACCTCCCCGCCACGGTGCACTACCTCGCCGACGGGAGAACCATCGAGACCCCCGCCGCGGAGCCGCTGTACCCGATGGCGACGGTGGTGTACTTCCAGTGCGTGTTCGCGGCCATCACGCTGATTCTCGTGGCCGGGTCGCTGCTGGGACGGATGAGCTTCGCGGCGTGGATGCTGTTCGTGCCGCTCTGGCTCACCTTCTCCTACACCGTCGGCGCCTTCTCCGTGTGGGGCGGCGGCTTCCTCTTCCAGTGGGGCGTCATCGACTACTGCGGCGGCTACGTCATCCACCTCTCCGCCGGGTTCGCCGGCTTCACGGCGGCCTACTGGGTGGGTCCCCGGGCGCGGAAGGACAGGGAGCGGTTCCCGCCCAACAACATCCTGTTCACGCTCACCGGCGCCGGGCTGCTGTGGATGGGGTGGGCCGGGTTCAACGGCGGCGGGCCGTACGCCGCCAACGTGGTGGCGTCCATGTCGGTGCTCAACACCAACATCTGCACCGCCGTGAGCCTCGTCGTCTGGACCTGCCTCGACGTCGTCTTCTTCAAGAAGCCCTCCGTCGTGGGCGCCGTCCAGGGCATGATCACCGGACTCGTCTGCATCACGCCCGCCGCAGGTGATCCCATCGTCGTCCCTGCCTCTGATTCTGATTTTTTTTTAATTTTCTCCTCTTCCTCGATCGGAGGTAAGGAGATACGTGCGTGTTGGTGTGAACATACATCGTGCTCGCTCTAGATTCTTAAGACCAACATATCCTGGGTATGCAAACTAGACTACGGCGTTGAATGGTTGACTTTGAATTCAAAAAATGGTTTTGGTGCCCAGCAAAGCAAAACGGGAGGCGGGTTCCCTGCAGAAGCAACATGCATGAGGCCACTGCCATTGCGGACGTACGATATGCATGCATGTGCATTGCGTTTACCATTGCATGCGTCAGTAAAACGCAGTATTAGTACTCCTTTTATTTGTTTCAGAAAAGTGAAACTTGTCTGGCTAGCCTTTTTTTTTTTGACAGAGTTTTCTAGGAAAAAAACGCAACAGCATATGTGATTAGTTTTAATTTGTTGGATCTGGCATGGAATATGCCTTGATAGTACATTAATCTAATTGGTATTGAAAGTGGCAATATTTTTATTTATAATTTTAATCAGAGTTACAAAAAAAACTTGACTTAAACATGACGTACGGTAAAAACAAACTATAGTTATCGATCGGTACAATTACCATGGTGACCTCTGTTGCTGGTGCACCTAACTCAAATGTCCTGATCAAGTTTCTTATTAGCCGTTGGTCCGCGCCAAGTTGACTATTTTGTACAGATAATAACCAATAGTATATATATATATATATATATATATATATATATATATATATATATATATATATATATATATATATATATATATATACTATGACGATAAGTTTGTAGTAGTTATACTAATCGAGTCTCCAATTAGTGCAACGCCACATATGTACGTAGAGAGTATCCACAGAATCTTCTTCTTTTTTTCCCTCCCTGATGTGACTGGTATATATACATAAAAATAAAATACTGAGCCGCACAGTTCCGTCAGGAATCGGGAATCTCATGTGTGTGCCAGTTTATTATCGTACCTGCTTTGCTTATTTGTCAGTACTTATCAGTAAAGTCAAAGTCAAATCTTGTCTCTTTTTTACATTTCCTTTGCACACTACGGTACTACTTGTGGACAAAGTTACAATTAATTATGTATGACACCGAAAGGTAAAGAAAACGCAACTTGCTTGTCAATTGCGACGTTCATATATACTTCACTGTCTGCTGTCGGCATTATTATATATATACTTAGTTGCGCCTAATTTTGTGTACCAATATAATGACGATTTTCTTGTACGCATGTAAACATGGTTTAATTATCTTTGCCGATATACCATGAGAATGAGCTAGATATCTGACGGATCGAATGGACATGCATGCAATGCAGGGGTGGTGCAGGGTTGGGCAGCCATGGTGATGGGCGTGCTGGCCGGCAGCGTCCCCTGGTACACGATGATGATCCTGCACAAGCGGTCTCGGCTGCTGAAGCACGTGGACGACACGCTGGGCGTCATCCACACGCACGGCGTGGCGGGGCTCCTGGGCGGCATCCTCACGGGGCTCCTCGCCGACCCCACCCTGTGCGCGCTCTTCCTGCCCGTCACCAACTCCCGGGGCGCCTTCTACGGCGGCACCGCCGGCGGCGCGCAGCTCGGGAAGCAGCTGGCGGGCGCGCTCTTCATCATCGGATGGAACGTGGCCGTCACCTCCATCATCTGCGTCGCCATCAACGCCGTCGTCCCGCTGCGCATGACCGAGGATAAGCTCGAGGTCGGCGACGACGCCGTCCACGGCGAGGAGGCGTACGCGCTCTGGGGCGACGGCGAGCTCTACGACGTCACCGAGCACGTCCCGCGCGGCGCCGCCGCCGTCGCGCCCGTGTCCACGACCCCGAATTGAACTAGTTGCTACTTGTGCATTGTTAGTGTTGCTCGACGACCATGTATATTGCTCCATCCATCCATCCATCCATCCATGGCATGCAATGCATGCATTGTGTTGATGACCATCCGTGTGACTAGGCATTGTTCATTGTTCTTCTTCTGCTGAATCAAACGTGGCTTCTGCATGTACAATACGTTCCTTTGTAATACTTACTACAGATGAGAGACATGCGAATTTACAAGCATGCATGTAATCGATCATCAACGTAGAAGAAGTTTGCATTATTTAGATTTTTAAAATTTGGCAGATTATTGTTATCTTGGGGTTCCTATTTTTGGAGGACGTGCAGTGCAGCAGCGGCATTTCCTGCCGTCCTCACGAATGCGGCTATAACATGAACGCATCGCCGAGATCTATCGACGATCTGGCCGGCTCTCTGGACGAACCTAGATAGTTACCGGGCAACCTGCCATGAAGCGTTCGGCGGCATCCACCGTACCCCTCGTCCGTCTCCTCCTCCTCCTCGCCGTCGCAACGGCGTCCGCCGCCGCCACCGGCGGCATGGCCGGCGCTGCGGAGGCAGAACACGCCGCCAACTACCTCGTCTACGTCAACCCACACCCGCCGGGCGTCGACTGCCAGGCGTACCAGCTCGGCATCCTCGCCGCCGCCCTCGGAAGGTACGTGCACCGCCATCGATCTCTGAATAAATGCATCGTCGGAACGGAAACCTCATCGTGATCCATGATGCATGATCTATCTGATGTGCAGTGAGGCGAAGGCGAAGGCGGCGATCCTGTACAACTACAGGAACGTCATGAGCGGGTTCTCGGCGAGGCTCACGCCGCCGGAGCTGGAGGCCGTCAAGAGTAATCATGCTTTTATCTGTCTATTTATTTATTTATGGATCACCACGGCAGGAATCATTACTGATTATTGTTTGTTTTGTGGATGCAGAGCAACCTCAGGTGAACCGGGTGCTGCCGAGCGCGACCTTGTCTCTGATGAGCAGCAAGTTCGACGGCGTCAGCTAATCCCGTCCGCTTCCTCCAGCAGCCAACAAGCACATCCATCGCCAACCATAAAATAAATCTCATCTCATCTTTGAATTTGTTTGTGGGTGTGTGATTGGTTGCTTGCATTAAACCTTGTACATCACAAAAAGCCAGTATATAAACGTATACAGTGTCTTGGTGTTATATATGGTATCCTGCACATGCAACCTTTGTTTGGTAAAACTTATATGTTTTTGTTTTACGTTATGTTGCATGAAGTCACCTCCATGTTATGGTAGTTGTCTCATGTTCTATTAGTCGTTGACTAGTTGTAATGTTTTGTCTAGTATTATGTCTTGTAGAAATTTTTAATTAGGCTATTCAACCCCTCACCGCACCCCACCCCTCCTCACCATCTAGCCATCCAAAGATTCCTTTCCGCGGGAAGCCATCCCCGACGGTAAATTTCCCGTTGCCATTATAATTTGGGTACGGAAAAATAAAACTAAGGCCCCAGTACTAATATTTAATTAGCTATCTACAATACTCCATTGCAAATTATACTTCCCTTGGGCTTTAGCCTAAATCAAACTTCTTTAACTTCAATCAAGTTTATAGAAGCATACAACCTTAAATAGTTTTATTAAACAATTTTTCATAAAATATATTTTGGTTTTGATAGAGTATTTATTTAAACATGTAGGTGTTAATATGTTTTTAATAAAAACAATAATCAAATTTAGAGTAGTTTGACATAGAATAAAGCCATAGTTATAGTAAGTTGGAATGGAGAGAGTACCTGCTAACTATTACTAGATAATTATTAGCATTGCATTCGGGACATCCTAGCTAGCTCATATACAAAGCCACCTTATAATTAGCACTTTGCTTACATGCAAAGAGTGATAAGAGGAGGAGAGAGAAAAGATAACTCTTGGTTTCCAGCTAGGATCCAACGAATTAGGCTAGTCTCGGTTTCATGTTCTAGTTTTCGATACACTCGTATTTTGAAAAAAGTGCAGAAGAGTTCATCTCCCTCTCTTCATCAATACACTGTCATGTTAGCGTATTTAATGTCATGTTAACGTATTTAATGCCGATAAACCCTCGTTAAGATTGACCTTAGGAATTTTCCTCGAAGGTCCA
This sequence comes from Miscanthus lutarioriparius, assembly GCA_904845875.1. Lineage (NCBI taxonomy): Eukaryota > Viridiplantae > Streptophyta > Magnoliopsida > Poales > Poaceae > Miscanthus > Miscanthus lutarioriparius. The sequence goes on from CAJGYO010000002.1 coordinate 140,118,941, forward strand.
CTCACATCTTCACCACTTCCATGTTCCCCTCCTCCGCACCGATCTGGTACAGCCCTGTGGGGGCATTGGTCGAGGGCAGCGGTGCCTCGGACCCTGCGGCATTGGTCGAGGGCAGCGGCGTGGGGCACGGTCGCACGGAGACGATAGGACGTCGGTCAAGGACGAGGATATGCGAGGTGCTGACTGCTGAGTGATAAGTTTGTCCTAGCAGCGTCAAGCTCCTCCCTCCACCGCCGCGCCATTCGAATCGTGTACGACCCCAAGTACTAAGCAAGGACCTGCTTCGAGTTCGAGATCAAGGCGGTTACTCCTCCCGTGTCGTCTGCACAGTGCACACCGCTTCGATCGACATGCCGGAGCTGATGTTGTGCCGAGAAGAACACGTCTTCCTTCCAACAGTGTGCTGGTGCTGGTGCTTCCGATCCAGTTTCGAAGTGAACATGCATGGGTGAGTACAGTAGCTGCTAATAATTATCTTCTTGGATCCAAACAAGTCTAGCTAATAGTTTAGCTAATTGTTATGAGTACTCAACCAATAATTATTTCACTAGTTGGATCAAACTAGCTAATATTAGCTGTGACCAATTAGCAGCTAATGGCCAAACAGGTCCTAAGACTGTGTTCCTTAGATGACTCGTCATTCAGTGCATACTACGTACATATACTATGAAAAAACATATGTTCTCCATCTGAGCCTGCATACTACGCACATATACAAAGAAAAAGCATAGGCCACACACACGCATCTTGTACTTGGGAGACCCGCCATCTCTGACTGCACCACCACGTATAACAGAAGCTAAGCAAAAGGCTGTGAAAGACCAGTCGATCAAGCTCACTGCTCACTCGTTGAGCTCGCCATCCGTGTCACTGACTCACTGTCCAGGTCCTCCTGCAGGCCATGTGGAAGGTTACGCTATGCCAAATATCAACACTTAAACCGCTAGTGGATGCATATGCATACTCTAATCCCTGCCACAATTCCTCCATGATCCAACCCACTATAATATGTTGTCAAAAAAAACCCACCGCTATAATATGAAAACTCAATAACATACTCCAACATGAAACAAAGATATTGATGAGCATGGAGGACAATGTGTGGCTTCCAATAGAATCAAGTCTGAGTTCTGCCTACGTAGGGACAAAAACGGTAGGGTATGGTCTAGAATCCAGAAATACCTTACCACTTTCAATTTCACATTTCTATCTGAAATCAAAATCAGATAAGTCATTTGGGAAAACGATTAATGTATGCCAGGATGTCGCGAAAGCAGACCTATTTGGCTGCAAACATGTCAATAACCATCGAGAAACGGTAATTGATATTAGGGAAATGTAACCGACTCAGAACAGAAAACAAATATGATGGCCAAACAATATTACTATACTACCAAGAGGATGAGAGATAAAGAAACAATACAAAACTAGTAGCCAAGGTTTCTAGCCCATCATCAGCGAAAACCCACATCGAACCAAGCTGGGGGGGGGGCAGGAAAGGAAAAAAGATAGCACTAGAGGTTCCTGCGAGAACCCCTGGTACTAGCAGTCAAGTGAGCTGGCCCAATCAACCTAGCAAGAGTGCAAGACATGGGTGATGCTATCAGGCGCCTGTGTTCGTGCATGCATCTCAAGCCAATGGGCTGAAGGCATATCATGTTATATATGGGCCTCTTTGAGATGGGTATCCCACCAGGAAATTCCTGGTTAAAGACGGGATACCAAAGAATCAGTCAAGAAAAGGCTCCTACCAATTTCAACCTTGTTTCCTCCTGCTGGTTCCCAGTTTTGCACTGATTTTGGATTGTTACGAAGAAATGGGATACAGTCAGGAAAACAATAAATGGGATACCGCTATGCCCCAACATACTCCAAAGATATCTGAAACTACAGTCGAATTGGGAAGCAATACTCCAGAAAAAAAAAACATGATTGCATCGTTCTGCTGGATGGTGGCTCTGGTTGTAAAACTTCATATAGTAGCGCAGGCAATGTAAACAAAGGAGCCATAGAAGAACATTACCAAAACAGTTGACTGAGGAGTCAATTGGCCATGCAAAGCACACAGAAGTAAAGGGTCATTTCTCAAGTCTAGAAAACTGGGGTATGGAATCAAAGGATGCAAAGAAACGGTGGTATGTATCTTCTGTGGAGAATATTGTCACGTGACAGAAGGATGTGTATGGCCAAGTTAATCACTAAAATCTGTATAATCATAAGAAGATGAATGTGCTAGCGCTGCTGTAAGTACAGGATGGGATATATCGGTCTGAGTTGGAAAAGGGTTTCTACCTGATGTTTGACTGGAACTAGAAGCGGACGGCTATAGACTATGATGTATATAAACTCTTTGACTGTTGATGTCAGTTCCTAACCATGAGAGAGGTGAAGTACTAGTTCAGAGCACTGGGCTAAAGTATCAGCGGCAATCATAGTTCATGTGGCATGCCTTATTACCTGCTAAAGGTAGCCTGGTGGGAATATAGTTGGTGTTACATAGGCAACTTTTGAGGTTGGGGGAAACAAAGGACTACAGGTTTTCTGTCAAAGTATTAGTTAGACATAAAGCAAATGGGTTCAAGACTTCATTTGGTGAACTGGTGTATGGTGTTGCAAGAAGAGGACAAAGAACAGTTTCAAAACAACCAATACTGATAGATGGTGACTTCGATATTATCAAAAAAAGATTATAAGAACATATCTAGAAGGGGCTCTAAGAGGATTTTCCTTTTTATGATCATTGAAACAAAAGATTTAAGTGAAATTGATTTAATAGAAAACCAACTGTGCTTCTTCTACTAGATAACATTATATAAGATGTGCTATTCAAATAAACCAAGGTCCTTTTATGTTCAAAACTATGTTGGTTCTCAGGGGAGGAATTGTCTGAGAGGCACTACCGGAAACAGTATAATTGCCGAGTGTCTGAGGGTTTGCCGAGTGCATTCCATCGAGAACTCGACAAACATCCTATTTACCGAGTGTTTTTAATTCAACACTCGGCAAACATATAGCACTCAGCAAAACCCAACTTTACCGAGTGTCTAATAAAAAACACTCAGCAAACTACAACGAAACACTCGGCAAATACGGACACTCGGCAAAGTAGAGGCACGTGCGCTGGGCATGCGGCGGTCATGTGACGGCCGTTGGGTGCGCCGCCCTGCCGTTATAACTTTACCGAGTGTCCGTTAGAGACACTCGGCAAAGACAAGGTTTGCCGAGTGTTTTTTATTGACACTTGGCAAACTGATGTTGTTGCCGAGTGTTTTTTATTGACACTCGGCAAAATAATATTTTTTTCCTCTCCTGCCCTCCAAACTTTTTCTACTCTCCACATACAACATGTGGTACTACATGTTAAAATTTGGCATATTTCTCAATCTGTTTGCTATATTTAATTAATTTATTGTATTTAGAGGAATTTTTTGGTTTAAGTCAAATTTGAACTACAAGTGATTCAAATAATGGAATAATTGTGTGGAGAAATCATATTCATGTTATTGAGTCCATTTTGGGGCCTTACTCAGGAAATGAAAAGAAATTTCGAACATTTTGTTCAGGAACACGACCACGAACGTGTGGCCGAATGGTTTTTAAATTCTAAAAAAACAAACGAAGTCTGAAAATGACGAGATTTGTCAAGATCTCATGATATCATACGTGGAGACTGGAAAAAATTGAGAAGGTTTCGCACAATTTGTCACGTACGACATTTACAAACCGAAGCATCTCTGAAGAAGAATCGTAGCGTTGAGAAGGATCCGGTAAGATTTGGAGTCAAAGTGACAGTAGATTGGTTCACATTAAATTTTGGTAATTTTTCGGATCCGTTTGATAATTTTAATTTATTAACTGTAATTATAGAATTTTAATTGATATAAATTGAATTTGAGCTATAACTGCATGAAATAATGGATTAATATTCGTAGAAAAATCAAATATACATTGTTGAGTGAATTTGACAAGGTATTTTCAAATTACATCGTAACAAATTTAGTAAAACACGTTATGAAGAAGGAGGATGGGTGGGTATGAAATATCAATTTATTTTGTCGAGTGTTACATGTACGACACTCGGCAAACAATATAGTTGCCGAGTGTCATATAGTGGACACTCGACAACATACCTAAGCCGGCCCCATTTATCAGTACCTTACCAGTAACATACCCAAGCCTGGCTGCCACCCCCCACAGCTGGGCCGCCACCCTCCGCCGCCGGACGGCCACCCACCGCTGCTGGCCCCCGCCTTCCCGTGCCGCCGGCGGCGGCCCCCGCCATCCCGGCGCGCCGGCACGACTCCCGGCCCCCAGCGCGATGCCCCTCCCGCCGCCCCTCTTGGTTCCTGTGCGTGCATCCGTTCACGTCTGGTTGGAGAGCAGCCCCTCCATCCGTGCCTGTCTTTGAGTCAGTTGATTTTGATTGTCAGAGAGCTGTTTGGTCCAGTAAGCCCCCGCAGCTTACTTTGGTCATGTGAATATTGAGTTAGCTGTGGTGACTTCGGCATTATACCTTGTTTTGTAATTGTTTATTGGTCCCCGAAATTTACTCTTTAGTTATAAGTAGCTGCTCAAGTAAACATTTGTCCCGATGCATTTGGCCCTTTCAAAATCAACCACCTGTTTGTTATGCATCAGGTGAGATTGAGCTGCTGCTGCTGCTTGCTTGTGCAGATCTTGTCTGTTCCTTTTTAGTTCGTATGTTGCTGCTTGAATATTATCTGTTTTTTTTTTTTGCTTCTGAATACTGCTGTAATTCAAAAGTTACTTTACTGCATGTTGTGTGAAAGTGGCATAGTAGAGATTCTGTTACTTCATGGCCAATATTGCTATACAGGTTTAGTCATGAGCTTTGAAAAAAAGGCATATTCAAGCTTTAGGTTTCAGTAAACTCTTACTGTCATGGTGCAAATGTCTCTGTATTGCTTTGAAAGTGCATCATGCTTTCTCAGTATGTAGAGTGCTTTATTTATGCACTGGAACAATAACCATTTATGCACACAGTTGAGAAAGGACTTCAGCATTGGTTCTGACAAGTCAACAACCAAGCTAGATATAGGAGTACTCAGAGTCAGGAAAATTTCCACAGGATAAGAAAAACTGCACTATAAGCCCACAACCTATACCATATTGTGAAACAAAGTTGTATAATTTTAATTATGTAATCTATAAAGTCTACATTTATGCATCAAGCCCATCAAATTTAATCTTGTTGGTTTGAATCACTGTATTCAGTTGCCGAGTGTATGTGGTTGTCGTCCATCGTGCCGTTTGTTGCCGAGTGTACGTGGTTGTCGGTCATCGTGCCGTTTTATTTGTTACAGGTTTTGGAAATCTCCCCGTGCAGGGGAGGTGCTGCCGAAATTTAGATTTAACACTATTATGTTCCTTTTATTGCAGGAGAGGCTATTGCAACGTCATCGACTCATCACTTTGCAGGACAGCAAGGTGAGGCATAAAAGACCCTTCTTTCCGTATCATGTTCGTATATCACGTAATCTAGCTAGGCGTCTCCCGTTCGAAAGAGATACGGTTGGAAATATGCAGATCTTTGCATATCTATAACCATATCTGTTTCGAATTGTCCACGTTTTTTGGACAGACCGAGGATGTGTAGATGCGGTTAGTTTTCATGCTCTACTCCGATCCGTGATATAGTTTCGGCAGCATCTCCCTATTGTTCTCTGGATACACAATCTCTCTTCCAGGACGTGTATTTGGAGAATAGCGGGGAGGTGCTGCCGAAATTCTGTCTCGGATAGGAGTAGAGCATGAAAACTAACCTCATCTATACATCCTCGGGTGGGATTAGGACCTATCTTCACCTATTAGATAGTATAGGAACGTGTAGATGCAACGTGATTTTTTTATATTACTCGTAGTTATGCTAGAGGATGGATGACCGTGAGTGGATGTACACGGGCCGCTCTAGTCAGACTTCGTTGAACGAAGAATGGATTGACAAGACCGATGCTTTCCTGAAATGGGCATTTGCAAGGGTAAAGGAGCTAGTGTCACTTGGTGTCCCTGCAGCAAATATGCAAACACGCGTCGGCAAACCAAGGTGGTCATGGGTAAACATCTTTGCAAGAATGAATTTACGACAGACTATACCAGGTAGATCTACCATGGTGAAGCCGATCATGGGAGAGACGAGGTCGTGAGACAACGCATCGAGGAATATGATGGGGATGCCGGGGTAGGAGACATGTTAAATGACTATCATGAAGCACACTTCGATGAAGGACGTAGGGAGGAGGAGCCAGAGGCTACCGCAAAGGTGTATTATGGCATGTTGTCTGCGGCACAGCAACCCCTTCACGGGTATTCCAAGGTTTCTCAACTGGATGCCATTGCACGCCTAATGGCCATGAAGTCCTAGTTTAGCTTGAGTCAAGACGCCTTCGATGTTATGCTCATAGTTGTTGGCAGCCTGCTCCCGGATGGTCACATCTTGCCAAAGAGCATGTATGAGGCACAGAAACTCCTTCATGCACTTAAGATGCCATACGAGCAGATACATGCTTGTCCGAAGAGATGCATCTTATTTAGGAAAGAGTATGCGGAAGAAAAGTACTGTGTGAAGTGTGAATCGTCTAGGTTCCTGAAGGTAGACTCTAGTGATGGTCAGAAGAGACAGCTCGTAATCCCCATAAAGATCCTATGGTACCTTCCTTTCATACTGAGGATCCAACGGCTTTACATGACTTAGGAATCCGCAAAACAGATGACATGGCACAAAAACGGACGTCGATACAATCCTGAGAAGATGGTACACCCATCCGATGGTGAAGCCTGGACAAGGTTAGATGAGATTCATCGTGAGAAAGCTCTAGAGGCTCGTAATGTATGTGTTGCGCTGGCAACAAATGGGTTCAATCCTTATGGAATGGCGGCTGCCCCGTACACCTGTTGGCCCATGTTCGTTATCCCCCCTCAATCTCCCCCCTGGCGTCATCTTTCAACGACAGAACATATTCTTGTCGTTGATAATTCCAGAACATCCGGGGAATAATATGAGTGTGTACATAGAGCCTCTGATTGATGATTTGGTCCGTGCTTGGGAGGAAGGGGTATGGACATACGACCGAGCTACAAAGACAAACTTCAAAATACATGTTTGGTACCAGTACTCCCTGCATGACTTGCCGGCATATGGGATTTTCTGCTGGTGGTGTGTTCACGGGAGGTTCCCATGCCCAGTATGCAAGGCTTCTCTGATGTTCATTTGGTTGACGAAGGGTGGTAAGTATTCTTCATTCGACAAACATCGACAATTCCTCCCTCCTAACCATCCATTCAGACTAAACATCAAGACCTTTACGAAAGATGTCGTAGTTAAAGACTCTGCACCGCAGAAGATGACAGGAGCCATGGTTCGTGCTCAGTTAGACGCTCTCGAGGTCAATAAACAAGAAGGTGGTTTTATGGGATATGGCGAGCAACATGCCTAGACTTAGAAGTCGTGCTTGTGGAACCTCCCCTATTTTGATGATCTTCTTCCACATAACATTGATGTAATGCACACTGAAAAGAATATCGCCGAGGCAATTTTTGGTACAATCATGGGCATTCCTGATAAGACAAAGGATAACGTTAAGGCTAGAGTGGATCAAGCGAGGTTATGGACAGACCAAAGCTGGACATGGCGCCTCCCAGAGCCGACAAGTCGTGGAGAAAGCCTAAGGCCGATTTCGTCCTGACAAGGGCCCAAAGGAGGGAGGTACTAGAATGGTTCCAAACGTTAATGTTCTCTGATGGGTATGCAGCGAATCTGAAGAGGGGAGTGAACTTAGCTACTATGCAAATCAATGGGCTCAAGAGTCATGATTACCACATATGGCTTGAGCGCCTACTTCCGGTGATGGTTCGAGGCTATGTCCCTGAGCATGTCTGGCAGGTGCTAGCGGAGTTGAGCAATTTCTTCTGCCAGCTTTGTGCCAAGGAGTTATCTCGTACCATGGTTGCAGAAATGGAAAGAATGACGCCTGTGTTGCTCTGTAAGTTGGAGAAGATTTTTCCACCTGGCTTCTTCAATCCGATGCAGCATATGATTCTGCACCCCCATATGAAGCACGAATGGGGGGCCTGTGCAAGGCCGTTGGTGCTATTCAATTGAGAGATGTCAAAATATTCTTCGAACTAAATGTAAAAATAAATGCAAAATTGAAGCATCCATTGCAGAGGCATACATTCTGGAGGAGGTGTCAAACTTCACAACAAAATACTATGCTGACAACCTTCCTAGCGTGCATAATCCACCCCCTCATTACAATGCCGGCGAAGATGAATCGAGCCTTAGCATTTTCTGAGAGCAACTCGAAAGTGCAAGTGGTGCTACCCACAAGACCTTGAAATATGAAGAGTGGCGCACTATCATGCTGTATGTGTTGACCAACCTATCCGAAGTGGAGCCATACATGCTGTAAGTTCTCAACAAACTCGTTCTTAAGTAGTCACTGTTCTGTGTCCAACTCCCATGTTTCTTGTTGGTACAGGGAATTTCATCGTCAATTCTGGCATGAATCAAGGGAACCTACCCCGTAGGAAGCTGAGACCCTTCTCAGAGAGGGTGCGAGAAATGGAATGCCCGATTTCATTTCTTGGTTCAGACAGAAGGTACAACCCAATTTAGCTCGTACTTAGTTTGACATTACAAGTTGCTCGTACATGCGAATAATATAATGAACCACCCTGCTTGAACTTGTTGGGCCAAACTGATGCGTCTATGAGTGCCGAGTTGAGACAGGTTGCCAATGGTTGTGCCTATAGGGTCAGGTCATTTACCGGTTATGACGTGAATGACTATTGCTTTCACACAACAAGCCACGAGTAGAGTCGGCCCAATCGAAGAACCACAAATACCAGAGTTTTTACGCTAGGCTTTGATGGGGTCGAGTACTACAGAAGAATTGAAGAAATATACGAACTCATGTTTCATGGTTGCAAACCTCTTAATCCAGTCATATTCAAATGCCATTGGTTTGATCCATCAGTAGTGAGACAGACCCCTAATCTTGTGCTAGTCAAAATTCGACAATCATCCGTCTTACCAGGAGACGATGTCTATATTGTGGCTCAATAGGCCACGCAAGTTTATTATCTCTCATACCCGTGCCAAACCGACGACCGTCTTAAGGGTTAGGATGTTGTGTACAAGGTATCGCCACATGGTAAACTACCTGTACCAAACAATGAAGATTACAACATAGACCCCAACACATATGACGGAAAGTTCTTCCAAGAAGATGGGCTCGAAGGGAATTTTGAGATAGACTTAACCGAAGCGATCGGAATGGAAGTAGACAATGAAAGGGTTGCTGATGAGGACACTGGAGACGAGGTTCAGAATGTGAAGGACTTAGAATTACTTCAGCGATTATATTTAGGCAATGACAGTGATGACGACATTCCCGATCATGATGATTATATCGACACGCGTGATAGTGACGATGAGACTTATGATCCAGCCAATCCCGATCATGATGATTATTTCATGTATGAGCCGTACTAATTTATTTATTATTTGTCATATCTTTCTAAGTATGTTTTGTTTATCTGTGCTGATTGGTTTACTCTTTTTAATCACAGGTGATTGAACAATGGTGGGCGATACGAGGAAGATCGCGGCGCTTTACGGAAAGATCACAGCTTCAGGGTCAGCTTTAGGGAAAGGTCAAGGGAGGGGTCAAGGTAGGGGTGGAGGGAAGGGTAAAGGGGTGAGGCCCCCGTCGCCTATAGCTCCCTCGTCGTCGTCTGAGGAGGAGGTACCTTCCACGCACGCCTCTAGTGGCGAGGAGGAGGTACCTTCCACGCACGCCTCTGGTGATGAGGAGGAGGTACAGAAGGAGCAGGAGTAGGTGGAGGAGGAGGCAGTTGGTTCCTAGGTCTGGTTGCGAGGTCCCTCGACCCTCCCGAGGCGATCGATACCTCTTGAGAGACGCACGATGATTCGACCCTCTGGGAAAAAGTAAGTAACTTTATATGTTCTCAATAATTTTTCGTTTGATATGTTGAAAATTATAATGGAAACTAATAATTTATCTTAATCACTTGGGCAGGGGTTGGATTAAGGTCAGTGGGGGTGATCACAACCGCAAGGCCAACAGCATCCTTGGCCTTTTGTGCAGGCTACACTTCCCTGGCTTAGTGCAATTCGGTGAAGAGCTACAGCCGGCCTACACGTGGGACCACTATGTCACCGCCCTCGACGCCGCTGATCGTGACGGCAGGTGTCGGATACCACAAGAAGGGGTACCCTAAGCAAGAACAAAAAATATTGCTTAAGCCTTGCAAAAATCAAAGCCAAAGGACAACCACGAGGTCTCGGCAGATTCTCCGATTCGCCCGAGGCTTGCGCCGAGGCCTCAGACGAAAGGCCAAAGCTCTTCGCCCCACCGAGGCCCTCTCGCCGAGGCCCCGCCCCGCAAGGCCTCGGACGGGATACCAATTCTCTGATTCGCCTGAGGCTGGGCTAGGCAACAACCTCGTCACCTCTGTCCTGACCGACTCCTCTGACAAAACATCACGTCCAGTTAATGCGCCCAACTACTCCCACAACGTCGGCCGCACGTTGGCACAGTACAGGCAGAGTGACCGACGGGACAGGGGACCGGGCGCAGCAGGGGTTACCTGCCACTGTGCTCATCACTGTGCCCCTGCTGACACCCGTACTGCCCTGTGCTACCTAACTCCTGCGCCAAGGACAAAGCGGCATGGAGGGTCAAGTCCGGGTCCCTGTAGTCTCGGAATCAGCATGAAAGACCAACTGCTCATCCTCTGCCTCGTCTGAGACCCCCTGGTAGGGCCTTAGACGTACTATTCCTTCTCCGCCTCGGCCGAGGCCGGGCTCATCCCGCATCCTTGTCGCCTCCACCTCAACCGTCCCTCTGGTGAGCCATTCCATCCGTTTAAGTGCGCCTGGTCACACCTCCTACGTCAGCCACGACTGGCAGGGTACAGCAACAGGGGCGATGGGACAGTAGTCAAATCTCCTTTTTACCATCCCCTACTGACGGTGCAGGGGTTACCGTGCCCTGTGGACACACTCTCTGCACTTTTCCACCTGAACCGGGTACGACGCTGACCACCGAGACCCCCGCATCATACACGGGTCACCTCCGAGGCCTCGGCAAAGCAGGCCTCGGCACGATCAGCTACAGCACCCGCCAGGCCTCGGCACTCCACCAAGTCATGAATCCACAAGGCACGGCATGTCTCCTATAGTGGAGGCCATACTGACTAGACGTCAACAAGGACTCTCATGACCTCAACAACCTCGGGCCTGGCCAGCACGGCGCGCCAATCAAGTACCAATCGCCATTCCCAACACCATGCTGCTACAGGACTGAACTACAGTAGGCTCCACGTGTAGCTCAACCATGTACTCCTGGCTCCCTCCTTGCGGTTATAAAAGGAAGCAGCTAGGGATAGCTCTAGGGGAGGCGAAAAAACATACGAAAGAACCACGCTCTCACACATGCGCAAGCGACACTCTGTAACACTTGCTCTCCCAAGCTGCCCGAGAGCAACGTCTCAAGCAGCCCGCACCGTTCCACGCTGAGACCTGGGACTAGCTCCCTCTCTCACCCAGCTTGTAACCCCCTACTACAAGCACTTCGGTGCAAGGAATACAAGATTGATCTCTCAGACTGGACGTAGGGCACCAATTGCCTGAACCAGTATAAACCTTGTGTCTCTTTGCATCACCATCCGGGATTAGGGGCAGACAGTTCAAATTCACTAGTTGGTTGAGGACCCCCCGGTCCGAAACACCAACAGTTGGCGTGCCAGGTAGGGGCCTCTGCGTGTTAGCTTGATCGTCCCAACAAGTTCCGGATGGCTGACCCCATACGCCCACTACGTCTCGGCACGGTGATCTGGTTCAGGAGCCTAGAGTTCATATCTCTAGGACGTGAGTACGACCTAGTACTCCTCCCACCCAGAGCCCCTTTGGCCGACGACGGCGTCGCGCACCAGCAGCCCGGGCACAGGCGGCGCCCGGGCCGCCGCTTTCATCGCGCTCGCCAGGCACGGCGCGAGCAGGACCACCCCGACACCGCATGACCTCAGGGCGACACGCCGCACTCCGCCGGTATCCCGTGCCCGGCTATTGGTACGAGGTCCCTGGTTAGGGACCTGTCTGGCCTAAGCTTGGGCAGGGGAAAGACACCGGTGACGTGCAGCGACGCCCCATCGTCAAGTTCCGCACCTCCACCACCTGAGGAGCCAACTCCGACGGAGCAGGGCCCGGCGATGGCCCCATCTCCATACCCTTTCGGGTTGAGAAATGCCGCCGCCGCCTACGCTTCCGCCTACGTTTCCGCTCACACGGAGCCCTCAGGGCGCCACCAATGTTTTGCCCTTGACTTTTCGGCCACAACCTTGGCTCACACCCACACCGACTCCTCAGAGGAGGATGAGGCGTGGGCCGGAGCGGACTTCTCCGGGCTTCGCGACCCTGAGGCTATGCGCCGCTTTCTGGCCGTAAGCGACTATTGCTTCGGCTACTCTGACTCTGATGACGAAGGCACTTACGATCCCACTCGAGAGTGCTTCCACATCGGGCTCAAAATGCTAGGGGCAAGTAATGAGAATGAAGGGGCAGGCAACCCCTCCCCGCTCCACCAAGGGGCTGGCGACGCCACACCCCCGCTCGTCGAGCTTCGGGCGGCACGGAACGTGAACGCTGCCCCCGAGGAACTCCGACGCCTGGACCTAGAGCAGCTCCGTGAGCTCCAGGCAAAGGTCGACTAAGACCGACTCCTGCTACAGCAGCTCCGAGACACTCTCTAGCAGGAGCAGCGAGGTCGCGGTGATGGCGGAAGGGCTCGGCGGAGGTCCCACGACGTGCACCGCCGCATCAACAACGACGAGGGAAGCGAGCAACCTCCAATCCAATTGCGCTAGCCAGAACATCACAACAGCGGCAATGCTAGTCCGAGCGATGCCCGAGCCCTCTACCACGGAGGGGCGACGGGTTCGCGGTGAGCTTCGAGACCTTCTCAAGACCGCCGCGGTGCAGCAGGCCGAAAGCCTCACGTCTCGATGGCGTGAAGACACCTCGAAACGGCCCTCGGTGCATGACCGCCTTAGGGCCCCCTCAGTGCACGACCGCCTCAGCGACCGACGCGAGGCGTAAGATGACCATGATGTGGTCAGCAGGCGACGACGCCACGATGACGATGGGCCCGCCCAAGGCTACCACCCGCACCGAGGCGGCCGCTACGACAGTGGCGAGGACCGCAGTCCTTCTCCTGGGCCACCGGGCCCTCGAGTCTTCAGCAAGGCCATCCACGGCGCCCCGTTCCCCGCCCGGTTTCAGCAACCGGCCAACCTCGTAAAGTACAGCGGTGAGACCAACCCCGAGTTGTGGCTGGCCGATTACCGCCTGGCTTGTCAGTTAGATGGCGCAAACGATGACTTGCTCATCATCCGCAACCTCCCTTTATTCCTGTCAGATTCGGCGCGAGCCTAGCTCGAACACCTTCCTCCCTTGCAGATCCACAACTGGCGCGACTTGGTAAAGGTCTTCGTCGGGAATTTCCAGGGCACATACGTGCACCCCGGGAACTCCTGGGACCTCAAGAGTTGTCGCCAAAAGCTGAACGAGTCTCTCCGAGACTTCATCCGGTGATTCTCCAAGCAGTGTACTGAGTTCCCCAGCGTCGGCGACTCGGAAGTTGTCCAGGCTTTCCTCTTTGGCACCTCCTGCCGAGACCTGGTCTGAGAGTTAGGCCGGAACATACCAACCTCAGTGGCCGCGCTCCTCGACATCGCCACCAACTTCACCTCGGGTGAAGAGGGCGTCGGGGCCATCTTCCCCGAAGGAGACACAAAGGGGAAGCGGAGGGACGAGGCCCCCGGGGCCTCGGCCTCCCGTTTCCCCAAGAAAAAGAAAAAGGGACGCCCAGGGAAGCAAGAGGCCCTCGAGGCCGATTTCGTCGTAGCCGCGGATCGCAAGAATCTCCGAGGCCCCGGCAGGGGCCCTGGAGTCTTCGACGATATGCTTAAGAAGCCCTGTCCTTACCACCAGGGCCTGGTGAAGCATACCCTCGAAGAATGCACCATGCTCTGATGTTACTACGCCAAGCTCAGGCACCCCAACGACGATGCCAGGAAGAAGGGCGCCGGCGACGGAGATAACGACAAGGACGACGGGTTCCCCGAAGTGCACAATGCCTTCATGATCTTTGGCGGGCCTTCAGCGTGCCTCACGTCACGTCAGCGAAAGAGAGAACGCCGGGAGGTCTTCTCGGTCGAGGTAGCCACTCCTCAGTACCTAAACTGGTCTCGGGAGGCGATCACCTTCGATCAGGAAGACCACCCCAACTATGTCCCAAACCCCGGGCAATACCCTTTCGTCGTCGACCCGATCATCGACAACACCCGGCTCACCAAAGTGCTGATGGACGGAGGCAGTGGCCTCAACATCCTCTACGCCAACACCATGGAGCTCCTAGAGCTCGACCAGTCACGGCTCCGAGGTGGTGCCACGCCCTTCCATGGTGTTATGCCAGGGAAGCGCACTCGACCCCTCGGACGCATTGACTTGCCGGTCTGCTTTGGCACTCCCTCCAACTACCGCAAGGAGATCCTCACCTTCGAAGTGGTTGGGTTCAAGGGGACCTACCACGCCATTATGGGGCACCCGTGTTACACCAAGTTCATGGTGGTCCCAAACTACACCTACCTTAAGCTCAAGATGTCAGGCCCCAACAGCGTCATCACCGTTGAGTCCACGTACGAGCATGCATACGACTGCGACGTCGAATGCATCGAATACGCTAAGGCAATCGTGGAGGCCGAGGCCCTCATCGTCAACCTTGACCAACTCGGTAGCGAAGTACCTGACTCCAAGCGCCGTGCCGGGACTTTCGAGCCCACAAAGACCGTCAAGCTCGTCCCGGTCGACCCCAACTGCTCCAACGGCCGAACGTTGAGGGTCAGCGCCACCCTCGACAGCAAATAGGAAGCCGTGCTCATCGACTTTCTCCGCGCGAATGCCGATATGTTCGCATGGAGTCCCTCGGACATGCCGGGCATACCAAAGGAGGTCGCCGAGCACGCCTTGGACGTTCGGGCCGGCTCTAGACCGGTGAAGCAGCGCCTGCGCCGATTCGACGAGGAGAAGCGCAGGGCCATCGGTGAGGAGGTGCAGAAGCTGTTGGCGCCCAGATTCATCAAGGAAGTGTCCCATCTAGAGTGGTTAGCTAATCCTATATTAGTTAAGAAGAAGAATGGAAAATGGAGGATGTGTGTAGACTACACTGGTTTAAATAAAGCATGTCCAATGGTTCCATTTCCATTACCTCAAATCGATCAAATCGTTGACTCCACTGCAGGATGCGAGACCCTATCTTTCCTTGACGCGTATTCCGGTTACCATCAAATCAAGATGAAAGAGTCCGACCAGCTCGTGACTTCTTTCATCACCCCGTTCGGCATGTACTGCTATGTGACCATACCATTCGGTCTCAGAAACGCAAGGGCCACATACCAGCGGTGCATGACCCAGGTCTTCGGCGAGCACATCGGGCAAACTGTCGAGGCTTACGAGGACAACATCGTGGTCAAGTCCAGAAAGGCCAGTGATCTCATCGGCGACCTGGAGATCGCTTTCAAATGCCTCAGAGAGAAGGGCATCAAGCTTAATCCCGAGAAGTGTGTCTTCAGGGTCCCCCGAGGCATGCTCTTGGGGTTCATAGTTTCAGAGCGCAGCATCAAGGCCAACCCGGAGAAGGTCTCGGCCGTGACCAACATGGGGCCAATCCGAGACCTCAAGGGAGTATAGAGAGTTATGGGATGCCTTGCGGCCCTGAGCCGCTTCATCTCGCGCCTTGGCGAAAAAGGTTTACCTCTGTACCGTCTCTTGAGAAAGTCCGAACGCTTTTCTTGGACCCCCGAGGCCGAAGAAGCCCTCACCAAGCTCAAAGCCCTGCTCACCAACCCTCCCATCCTAGTACCGCCAACCAAGGGCGAGGCCCTCTTACTCTACGTCGCCGCAATGACCCAAGTAGTCAGCGCGGCCGTAGTGGTCGAGAGGCAGGAAGAGGGGCACGCTCTACCCGTCTAACGACATGTTTACTTCATCAGCGAGGTAGTTTCCGAAACTAAGACATGCTACCCCCACATCCAGAAGCTGATCTACGCCATAGTCTTGTCTCGGCGCAATCTGCGTCACTACTTTGAATCCCATCCGGTGACCGTGGTGTCATCTTTCCCTCTGGGGGAGATAATTCAGAACCGGGAGGCCTCGGGTAGAATAGCCAAGTGGGCTGTTGAACTCATGGGGGAGGCCCTGTCTTTTGCGCCTCGGAAAGCAATTAAATCCTATGTCTTAGTCGATTTTGTGGCTGAGTGGACCGACACCCAGCTGCCACCTACTCAAATCCAAGCGGAATGCTGGACCATGTACTTTAATGGGTCTCTGATGAAGACCGGGGCAGGCACGGGTCTGCTCTTCATCTCTCCCCTTGGAGTGCATGTGTGTTACATGATTCGGCTCCACTTCGCCGCCTCCAACAACGCAGCTGAGTACGAAGCTCTCGTCAATGGCTTGCAGATCGCCATCGAGCTTGGAGTGCGGCGTCTCGACGTACGGGGCGATTCACAGCTCGTCATCGACCAAGTCATGAAGGACTCGAATTGTCACAACCCCAAAATGGAGGCGTACTGTAAACTGGTATGTCGCCTTGAAGATAAGTTCGACGGTCTCGAACTCAACCACATTGCGCGGAAGTTCAACGAGGCCGCGGACGAACAGGCGAAGATGGCATCAGCACGGGCCCTGGTCCCCCCAAACATATTCGCCAGAGACCTGCACAAGCCCTCGGTGGACTACGCCTCGGCGGCACAAGAGGGCCCACCGGTCGAGCCCACCATAGGGCCCGAGGCCCCTTCTGTTACCGAGACCTCGGCGGCCGAGCCCAAGGCCATGGAAATCGATGCAAGGCCTCCCGAGGCCGACCGAGGGGCGGACTGGCGGGTCCCCCTCCTTGATCGCCTCACTCGAGGAGTGCTTCCTGCGGACAGGACCGAGGCCCAATGGCTGGCGCGACGAGCCAAAACTTACGTCGTCAGCAACAGCGAGTTGTACAGACGAAGCCCATCTGGCGTCCTCCAATGATGCATCACCACCGAGGAAGGCCAAGCCCTACTTTGGGACTTGCACGCGGGATCCTGCGGGCACCATGCTGCGCCTCGGACGCTCGTCGGAAACGCCTTCCGCCAAGGGTTCTACTGGCCAACAGCGATTGCCGACGCCACCAAGCTGGTACGCTCCTGCGAGGGATGTCAGTACTATGCGCGGTAGACGCACCTCCTGGCTCAAGCCCTCCAAACCATCCCCATCACATGGCCGTTCGCCGTGTGGGGACTGGACATGGTTGGGCCTCTGCAGAAAGCCCCCGGGGGCTACACCCATTTGTTGGTAGCTATTGACAAGTTCTCCAAATGGATCGAGGCTCGTCCGATCGCTCAAATCAAATCCGAGCAAGCGGTATTGTTCTTCACTGATATCATCCACAGGTTCGGGGTTCCAAACACCATCATCACCGACAATGGGACACAATTCACCGGACATAAATTTCTGATGTTCTGTGACGACCACCACATCCGTGTGGTCTGGTCGGCCGTAGGACACCCTAGGATGAACGGCCAAGTAGAACATGCCAACGGCATGATTCTACAGGGCCTCAAGCCAAGGATATACAATCGGTTGAAGAAATTCGGCAAGAAATGGCTGGTCGAACTCCCGTCGGTCATCTGGAGCCTGAGGAATACACCGAGCCGAGCCACGGGGTTCACACTGTTCTTCCTGGTCTATGGAGCCGAAGCCATCCTCCCCACTGACTTGGAGTACGGCTCCCCAAGGCTGTAGGCTTACAACGAGCAAAGCAACCGCACTACCCGCGAGGACACCCTCGACCAACTAGAGGAAGCCCGAGACGTTGCGCTGCTACATTCAGCCAAGTACCAGCAAACCCTACGATGCTATCAAGCCCGGCGCATCCGAAGCCGAGACCTGAAGGTGGGTGACCTGGTGCTGAGACTAAGGCAGAGCAACAAGGGCCACCACAAGTTGACCCCGCCATGGGAAGAGCCGTACATCGTCGCCCAAGTGCTAAAACCCGGGACCTACAAGCTGGCCAACGAGAAGGGCGAAATCTTCACCAACGCTTGGAACATAGAACAGTTACGTCGTTTCTACCCGTAAACTTCAAAGCATTGTATACATTTTTTCTCGAAATATATTAAAGAAGCGTTCTTTAGTTGTTCTAATTTTCGAGAAACCCCCCATCGATGGGGGATCGACTTTGCGATAACGCTATGAGCGAGGCTCGGCTCTGCCTCTACAGAACCAAGCCTCCCTCGGGGGCTAGAAGCGGGGGGAACCCCCTAAGTCCTAGGCACTATTTTTTAATCGCTTTTTCGAATAAATTTCCACACCAAACTCTCTCGCGTACTCTGACAGGTCGATTGTAAAAAAACTAAGGACCGAAAGCACGCCTCGAGTGCAAAAGGCCGGCCGAGCCGCGAGACTGCCTACGCCTCTGGGCTACGGCAACTCCCTCACCACCTGTCGCCAAAGGGGCAGCTCAGGTTCCGAGGAAGTTTTTTGCAAAGGACTTGTCTAGAAACAAGGCAGAGGGCATGTCGATGTTTTACCACCGATAGCCTGCCACAGGGGTACCGTGGCAGTATAGTTCGGGCTTCGGCGTATGCTGAACTCGATGGTGAACGCAAGAGACAGTCGATTTATCCTGGTTCAGGCCCTCGATCGTAGATCAAGTAACGACCCTACGTCCAGTCGGCATTTGCCTTTGCGTTGGATTAATTATGAAGTGTTCTCGTACCAATTGTCCTCTTTCAGGAGCCCTGCCCTCCTTTATATAGTCAGGAGGCCAGGGTCCTAATCGGTTTACAATGAGATTTCCTAGTAGGATTACTTAATAGTTCTATTACTGAGATTACATGGGAAGAATCCTAGTTGGACTAGATCTTCTCTCTCTCTTGCGGGGTATCCTGTGGGTCCCGCATCGACAAGCCCCCGAGCACTTCATGGTTGAGCTCTGAAAGTCTCGCTTTGCTCCTTCAAGTTTTGTTAGGTAGGAACAGAATGTTATCCGAGTGCTTTCTAGAGTGAGACCTTGTAGCGCTTCTTGGGATCTTCGAGTGGTGAGTGTTTTGTGAAAAAAGTACATCCATCTGGTTGTAGCCCTCGAGCCTCTTGCTATTTGGAACAAGGAGCTGGAGGATCTTGTCTTGAAGTTGCTCTGATTGATCGTTGAAGTTTTGTCAAAAAGAACTCGAATATGGATCGTTCCGGGTTCTTTTTGTCGCAATGTCTTGAAGTTGTCTGCGTTGAGTAAGTCTTTTGGTGACGTGCGCTTTTTCGAAGAAAAAGTGCACTCACTGAGTGTAGCCCCCGAGCCTCTTGCTATTTGGAACAAAAAGCTGGAGGGTTCTGAAGTAGTCCCCGAGACTTGAATTATGTCATCATCCGAGTAGTTTTTTGTGGTATTTTTCCGAAGCGGTCCTTTAGTCTTGGATTAAACCACCATCCGAGTAGTTTCTGTGGTATCTTTCCGAGGCGGTCCTTTAGTCTTGGATTAAACCATCATCCGAGTAGTTTTTTGTGGTATCTTTCCGAAGCGGTCCTTTAGTCTTGGATTAAACCACCATCCGAGTAGTTTCTGTGGTATCTTTCCGAGGCGGTCCTTTAGTCTTGGATTAAACCATCATCCGAGTAGTTTCGCGGTTTGCAGCCTCCGAGCTTACGTCCGAGTTCTTTTTGGTGGGTGCAATTTTTCATAAAAATTGCACTCACTGAGTGTAGCCCCCGAGCCTCTTGCTTTTGCTTGCAAAAGTTTGGAGGATCCAGATTCCTGTCTTCAAAAAATTCTGGGGCTATGTATCCCGCAACCTCGTGCCTTCTCCGAGTTCTTTTCTTTTGAAAAAGAAGTCGGTTGAAAAAGTCCTGATGCGTCGTCGTCGTTGTAGTCTTGAGTTTCTTGTACTTTTTTGTCTTTTGTCTTTGATTCTGAGCCCCCGGGAGTAATTGAAATGAAGGCCGAACTCCCTAGCTTAGTGTTGATTAAGCTATGCTGGTGGCCGAGCCCCCGAGCGTATATCCGTGTTGTTTTGTTTAGGAAGAACTCGGATGCGAGGTCTTGGCGTATTCTCTGATAGTTTGTTTGTCACGTCGATGTAGTTGTATGGTGGTGGTTGAGTGTAAATGCCTTTTGTTCACGGGTTGTCTTTGTCTTTGGTATATTCTTCCGAATATGCCCGTCTTGAGCCCTTTATTTTCCTCTCGCCTAGAGTCGTCCATTATTGAGTCCTGTCCTTTCACTGTGTTCTTTGTCGCTTATTTCGTTCGGTGCTCTGGTCCATGTGCTCCGCTTCGTTTGGTCTATAAATACTGTCCCAGAGTGCTTGTTTTCATCTATTGGATATCCCGTTGAAACCTTCATGGATATGAGCATGGTAGTTTGTGAAGTGGAGCAGCCCCCGGGCATATTTTGTAGTTCCTGTGTGTTTTGTCGTAGCTGGAGGAAGTCTTGTGATAGGGATTAGAGGTAGGCTAATCCCGCGACAGCATTGTGCCAGGATGTATGTGGTGGTAGTTGGAGGAAGTCTTGTGATATGGGCTTCGTTTCTTCATCTGGCAGTTCTGGGTTGATCCTCGTCGCCTGTCTTGAGACTGTCCGGTGCAGATCAACACCATATGCAGTATCACATCGGTCTTGGGTAGACAGATGCCCGCCTGCCTTCTCTGCTCCAAGTTGTCTCCGCCGTCTTTGCCTATTTCCGCTTTGAGTGCATCTGCGTCCTTCCTTTGAAGAAAAATAAGAGTAGCCGATGGCGGTCTGTCATTCTTCCGAGTAGCAATTTGGGACACGTAGTCGTTCGAGCCTAGCCGTGTCCGCGTTCCTCTTTGCTACCTTGCTTTTCAGTAGTGCCGAGTTCGTTGGGTCTTGTAAGATTTGTAATCTTCTATTTTTGAAGTCGCTTGTAATGTAACGAATCCTGTCTTTAAGATTTGTAATCTTCAGCTTGTAATGTAACGAATCTTGTCTTCTGAGTTGTCTCTTACTTTTCTGTTGCGATCCCCATTGTCCATGAGATTACCGGGTTCTTTCTCAAATAACCGGGTTCTCTTGTTCCTTGTGAGGTAGCCTTTTCTTTCTTCCTTCTTTCTTCTTGTTTTGACGAGTTGTTCTTGTAGCGATCGATAAACTTTGCCGTGGTCTTTGGACGGATAAGTCTGAAATCGCCCTTTGGTTTGTACTTGTTGTATGGATTTGTGCCTCCATTGTTTTAGCCGTGTTTGGTAAATGGACCGTCGCATTCCCACATTGTGTTTTATCGGGCCTTTTGGGCCGTTTGTATTGTCGAGAAACCTATTTAAAGACCCTTTGTTGCCCAACTCTTGCCTTTAAACCCTAGCTTTCAAATCCATCCGCCGCCCACATTGTTGCCAGTAACCGAGCATCATCATCCCACGTCTTCTTTAGCGCCTCTCTTGCTTCCGCCCGCCTGTCATGGGAAAGAAGAAAACCGCAAGCAAGTCTCAAAGCGACCTTCAGAGACGAGGAATCATCCCTTTCACCGATCAAAAATCAGGAGTTTGTGGCTATGAGGGCTGCTCGGAAGGTTTGGCCGGCCCCAACAACAAACGAAGACCAGCTGCGCGAGCTCGTTAGCGATGGCTTGATCCAAAGCAAAGTCATCGCTGAATGGAGGGTTCTGGGCGAACATCGGGTTCCAGCTCCGGGTCCTGGTGAGATTGTCCTTTTTGTTTTCTTTGTCCGCGCCGGACTTTGCCTTCCTGCTTCCGCTTTCCTTCATCAGTTCCTTGGTTATTTTGGGATTAGTCCGAACCACCTAACCCCAATGCCATTCTCCATCTTTCTGTTTTTCGTTCATCTTTGCGAAGCTTTCCTTGGAATCCTCCTTCTCTGCTCTCTTTTTCGCTTTTTCTTTAAATCTCGAAACCTCAACCCCGCCGTGAAGAGACCAGGCGTTCTTGGCGGTTGTGGGATTCAGTTTCGTCGTGGTCTCAAAATTAAGTTTTTGACTATGACCTGGTTGATTCTGTAAAAAAGATTGGCGTCTTAAGTGGTTTTATGTCGCCAATTTAATCCCTTCCTTGCCATTCATCCCGGTCCGGTCCTGTGGTGAATGACCGATGGGACAAGAAACTTGAATCGCTTCTTTGAGATTCAAGTGATCCAACCACTCCTTGATAGGATTAACATCTTTGAAGCAAGCAGGTCTCGACCGGCTTTGGTATCGTCTCGAGCTTTCTTCGTCACCGGGTTCACCTTTGAAAGAGCGGGAGCATCTCGGCTTTGAGTATTCTCAGGGCCGAGGATCCTTCACGCATGGTCCCAGCTCTTGAGCTGACCGGTGAGGAGGTACTCGGCGTCTTCAAGATGATCTTTGAAAGGGTGAGCGTCATTCCCCTAACATCACCGAGTTCTCGACCAACAACCCGCCTCAAATGTGTGAGTTGTCTATCTTTTTGTTTGAGTACTTTATGCATTCTAGCTGCGTTTGTTCTTGCTTAGCTTTTCTTTGTCTCGATGTTTTATCCTTTTTCGTAGGAGTTTGGGCGGAACTTTGTCGACCCGGTCTCTCCTGACGCTTTCCTTGCCGCGGCGAAGACTGGAGATAGACTTGTAGGAACTTCTGCAGTTAGTAAGTCCCAAACCTCTGCCGCCCTTCCTGGGGTTTCTTCCGGATTTGTTGATGTATATGAAGAATATGTTCCTCGTCTAGTCCCTCGCGGTCCTCGCAGTGTCCCAAAGAGGGGACGAACGGATGGGTCTTCATCTGGCCTGCCTGTTTCCAAGAAGCCTCGCAAACCAAGTACTCTCCCAGGTACTCCAGTTGTTGCTAGCATGCTCTTAGGTGAGCACATTTAATACTCTTTGTTCTTTTATTTTCTTGTTTCTCTCATGATCCGAGTACTTTTTACCCTCTTTTCAAAGAAAAGCTCTGGTTTCCTTGGTGAGGAGGAAGAAGATGATGAAGTACCCCTCATCATGCGGCGGTGAGTTG
The DNA here is from genome assembly GCA_904845875.1 of Miscanthus lutarioriparius. Lineage (NCBI taxonomy): Eukaryota > Viridiplantae > Streptophyta > Magnoliopsida > Poales > Poaceae > Miscanthus > Miscanthus lutarioriparius. Next base: position 140,142,011 of record CAJGYO010000002.1, read on the forward strand.
CTTTTCATATTCCTGTTGCATTGAATTTCTCTTCTTGGTCTTGACCTTTAGTATTGATCTTTTTTGAAGTAATCGGAGGCCGGGAGTGAGTTCTTCCGAGGCTCCCGTGTCGACCTCTTCTGAAACTCTGGTGTCGAGTTCTTTGGGAGCTCCGGTACCGAGTTCTACCGCTCCTTCAGTACGGAGCTCTTCCACGTCTCCAGCTCTGGCTCCTTCCGCGGCTCCGTTGCCAGCCATTCCGCTCTCGTCGCCGGGTGGCAGGGGCGTTTTTACCGTCATGGTTCCCCCTGCGAGGCCTTCTCTCGGCTTCGCGAAGAAGAGAGTGGTCGGGTGAGTAGATTCCAGCTTTATCTTTTTGGCTTTTATTTTCCTTCCTCTGGTTCTTATCGGCGCTCCTTTTTATCACTTTTCAGTGTTTCATCTTCTCTTACTCCTTCCTCGACTTCTTCTCTGCCTCCCGCCGTGCCAACGAGTTCTGAGCCTCAGGACTCACAGCATTCTGTTGATGGAGTCGCTGTGGGAGCTTCAGAGCTACCTGGCGAAGTTGCGGCCTTGGCCGCTCCGGAGGTGACTGTGGCCGTCGCGCCGGGTCCTTCTGAGGGTTTGACTCCGGTTTCGTTGAAGGTTGCTTTGGTCGTTCCTTCTTCGCCCCATCCGGCTTCTCCTTCCCCTTCTCTTGCTTCCGGCGGTCCTTCTTTTTCCGATGACGTGGTGCAACATTCGATGCCACCCATCGATTGTCGGAGCCGACCGCGACACTGGGGAGCCTATCGACCCTAGCGACTTCTTTTGGTGAAAAACTCCGGTAGGTTTTACCGCCGTTCCTTTTTTGCATGCTAGTTTTTCCTCTGTCCTTCGTCTTATTTTTTTTGTCTCTTTTGGCTCGATCTTTCTCCCGTGATCATTCTCGGCTTCTTCTTCTCATCTCGAAAATGAGAGAAAGTTGTCTTCTGAGGTGGATGTTCTAAAAGCCGATCTCGACCTTCTCCGGGCCGGTTGGAGACAGAACGTCAAATGCACCAAAGGGAGGAGAAACCCTTCGTGCGGGTAATGGAGACGGAGACCATGGCGGAGTCTGCGAAGAATGAATGCAAAGGTGCCGTGGGCTCTGCACTTTTTTCTTGTATTTTGATTTCTTTTTCTTGTTGACTTGTTCTTGGGTGTCTGTCTAGTTCTCCGAAATGAGAAGCTGAAGCTCTCGGAGAACATCGATGAGATGAAGGTCAGTAGTCCGTTCTAGTCATAATAAGGCCGAGGAGGTAATTACTCATCTTGAGGAAGAAATTGCCCTTGCTAAGCGATTAGGCGCGGAGTCGATAGAGATCTTGTGCAGTCCCAAAGAACTATTGAAAGCTTGACCGAGAAGTCAAGGCGACGCCAATGAAAAATTGGAATGTTCTGTGGAAATCTTTTTCGCTCAATGAGCCGATGTTCTCCTGGACTCCAATGGATGATGACGGCAATCGTGGGCGCAGCTTCATTCCCCGGATTCCGGGTCGTTTCCAAGAATTTGCGAAGAAGTGTGCCCAAATATGTACCAAAAATGTGCTAGCCTGTGTCCGGTCCTTGCTCTGAGGCGCGCCTCTGTCCAAGATAGCAGAGGAAGCCAAAGCCAAGAATACCTTGACGCCATTGAGAGGATGGAGCCCGAGGTCGACGGTTTAGCCAGAGAGGGTTGCGTAAAAATCTAGATATTGACATTTCCTTCCTGATGATAATGCCCGACCCGATCGGCTTCTTCTTAAAAGCTTCTTGTAATATTACACTCCTCTTTAAATGAAGATTCTTTGTTTTTTCGTTGATGTATTGTTTGCACGGGTGTGGTCGAAGTTACTTGTCCTGCTGAGTATTTTGTCCTGTTTTCGTCTCTGCTTCACAAAACGACTCTGTGTGTTATCCTGACGAGACCCCTCGATTTGTCGAGTGCTTTGTCCGCGCTGTGACTTGTTAGATGTAAATTTTTCTTGAGGAAAAAGTATTCCTATCTGGATGTAGTGTAGCCCCCGAGCCTCTTGCTTTTCGGAACGAGGAGCTGGAGGGTCTTTTTAGAGTTCAGTTTTGGTTGACTAGTTTTGGCTTCATCGGTGGGCTCAAGCGTGTTTTCACTATTTTGCTCTTTGTTTGGTGTTAGCTTTTAGCTACCCTCATCGACGGGCTCAAGCGTATTTTCAGCTATATTTTGCTCTCGGCCGAAGCTTCAAAGCGTGCTTTCACCATTTTGCTTTTTGTTTGGTGTTAGCTTTTAGCTACCCTCATCGGTAGCTCAAGCGTGTTTTTAGCTATTTTGCTCTCGGCCGGGAAGCTCGGCGTACTTCACCATTTTGCTTTTTGTTTGGTGTTAGCTTTTAGCTACCCTCATCAAGCGGCTCAAGCGTATTTTCAACTATTTTGCTCTCGGCCGGAAGCTCAGTAGCGTATTTTCAACCATTTTGCTTTTTGTTTGGTGTTAGCTTTTAGCTACCCTCATCGGCGGGCTCAAGCGTATTTTCAGCTATTTTGCTCTCCCCGGAAGCTCAGCGTACTTTTCAGCCATTTTGCTTTTTGTTTGGTGTTAGCTTTTAGCTACCCTCATCGGTCAGCTCAAGCGTGTTTTCAAGCGTTGCTTCGGTCAGCTCATTTTTCACCATTTTGCTTTTTGTTTGGTGTTAGCTTTTAGCTACCCTCATCGGCGCTTTCAAGCGTATTTTTGACTTTTGTTTACGGAAGCTCGGTAAACAACCATTTTGCTTTTTATTTGGGTAAACAACTCGTTGAAGTCATGATAAGACATCTTTGTGGATGAATATCATCTTTATTGATCATGAATATGAACCAATACATATGTTGTCGAAGAATATCATCTTTCGTCGATTGTGAATGTTGGTCCCTTGTGGCTTGCATATCTTGTTTTTACGCCAGAGAATCTCCTTAGTCGATCGATGTGCCATGTATTGCTTACTTCCTTTCCATCTTCAGTTATTAACTTGTATGTGCCCGGTCCGGTGACTTTTGTGACAATGAACGGACCTTCCCATGGACTGAGAAGCTTATGTCGTCCGTCAGTCTTTTGTATCCTTCTTAGTACTAAGTCTCCAACTTGTAATGATCGAGGATGGGTACTTTTGTTGTAGTGCCGCCTTAAACCTTGTAGGTATCTGGCTGATTGGAGGGTAGCATTTACTCTGACTTCTTCTGAGCTGTCGAGTTCTAATCTTCTTGTTTGTTCTGCTTCTCCTTCATCGTATTGTTCTATCTTTGGTGATGTCCAGATCAAGTCGGCAGGCAGTACGGCTTCTGATCCGTAAACTAGGAAGAAGGGTGAATGGCCTGTTGCTCTGCTTATTTGAGTTCGTAGCCCCCATACTACTTTTGGCAATTCTTCAATCCATTTGGACCCATAATCAATTAGTTCTTCATATAACCTCGGTTTTAATCCGGCTAGTATGAGTCCATTGGCCCTTTCTACTTGTCCGTTGGCTTCTGGATGTGCAACAGATGCATAGTCTATACTGAAACCACAGTCTTGTGCCCAGCTTCTGAATTCTGTAGCTGTGAAGGGGGAGCCTAGATCTGTGATGATTCGATTGGGCATGCCAAAGCGGTGCGTAATTTCTTAGATGAATTCGACTGCTTTGGTTGCGCTATACTTCGCGAGTGGTTTGTATTCAATCCACTTGGTGAACTTGTCGATTGCCAAAAAGATGTACTCGAAACCGCCCTTTGCTTTCTTCAGGGGTCCCACTTGATCCAGCCCCCAGCAGGAAAAAGGCCAAGCGGGTGGGATGCAGATAAGATTGTGAGCTGGCACATGGGCTTGTCTTGCAAACATTTGGCAACCCTTGCATTTTCTGACAAGTTCTTCTGCGTCTTTTAGAGCGGTTGGCCAGTAGAATCCGGTGCGAAATGCTTTTCCAACTAGTGTCCTTGAAGCAGCATGATTTCCGCAGCAACCTGAGTGTATCTCGTCTAGGATCTCTTTGCCTTCTTCAAATGAAACACATTTTAGGAGTACTCCTGATGAAGCTGCTCTTCTATAGAGTCTATCTCCTACTAAAACGTAGTTTTTGCTTCTGCGAACAACTTGGGTGGCTTCCGCTTTATCTGCTGGTAATTTATTTTCTTTGATATAGTCGATGAAAACTTGGGTCCATGAGGTGTTGATTACCAAGATCTGAACGCCTTTAGCCTGAATTTCGTTGGTTGTCTCACCGGGTTGTTTGATAGAGGGAACTGATAGCTCTTCTATAAATACGCCGGGTGGAACCTTTGCTCTGTCTGATCCGAGCTTGGCAAGGACATCTGCTTTGCAATGTTGGAATCACAGCAAGATGCGTGTAAAATTTCTAATCCTTGGAAATATTTTTCAAGTTTCCGTATTTCAAAGACAAGAAGCACCCATGTTTTCTTTTGTGCAATCCCAATCTTTGTTTACTTGGTTGATAACTCTTCTGCTGAATTGCCATATACAAGTAATATCTTTATTCCGAGGGTAATTGCCACTCGTAGCCCGTGGATGAGGGCTTCATATTCTGCTTCGTTATTTGTAGCTTGCCATAATATCTCAAGGACGTACTTGAGTTGTTTTCCTTCCGGGAAATGAGGAGAACGCTTTGCACCGCTCCGCCTAGTTTGAGCGACCCATCAAAGTACATCTTCCAAAGATCAAGGATTGTATCTCGATAAAGGTCGCTGAATTTCATCCACTCGCCACAAAATTGGCAAGGGCTTGAGATTTGATTGTTTTCCGTGGGGTAAAGTCGATGTTAAGAGCTCCAAGTTCAACTGCCCACTTTGATATACGTCCTGTCGCATCTCTGTTGTGTAAAATGTCTCCGAGTGGGAAGTCTGTCACCACGGTAATTTTGTGGCTTTCAAATAGTGGCGAAGCTTGTGAGGTGATAAGTAGGGCGAGAGTAGTTTTTTGTACATGCGGGTACCGGATTTTTATTCGAGACAATACTTGATTGATGTAGTATACCGTCATTGTACTTTGTACACACGTCCTTCTTCTTCTCTTTCCACGACTATTGTCGTCTTGACTCATGAGTAGTCGCCGCAATGTATAGCATCATGTCTTCATCTTTCCTTGGGAGTGTGAGAATTGGTGAGGATGTGAGATATGCCTTAAGTTTCTTGAAAGCTTCACACCTCCTTTGTCCATTCAAACTTGTCTGCTTCTTTAGTAGTTTAAAGAAGGGTAACCCCTTTTCTCCGAGTCTTGATATGAAACGATTGAGGGCCGCCATGCATCCTGTTAGTTTCTCGAACATCTTTGATAGTCCTAGGTTGCCTCATTTCACATTATAGCTCGAATTTGCTTGGTGCTTTGCTTCAATCCCACGCCGACCGACCAAAAATCCGAGTAGTTGCCTCAAGGTACTCCAATACACATTTATTTGGGTTCAATTTCCATCTCCATCTCTTCAAGTTTTCAAATGTTTGCTTTAAATCTTCAATCATGGTGTCTGGGGTTCTTTGTTTTACCACTACATCATCCACGTATGCCTCCACATTTTCACCGATTTGATCTCCAAGGCAAGTTTGTATAGCTCTTTGGTATGTGGCACCAGCGTTCTTTAGTCCAAACGACATGGTCTTGTAACAATAAGCACCGACGGGGTAAAAAAGAAGTCTTGCTCGGTCTTGTTCTTTTAATGCAATCTGGTGATACCTGAATAGCAATCGAGAAAGGATAATAGTGCGACCCACCGTTGAGTCGACTATCCGGTCAATGCGTGGTAGCCCGAATGGATCTTTTGGGCAATGCTTGTTGAGATCCGTGTAGTCGATGCACATACGCCACTCGTCGTCGTGTTCTTCTTTTGCACAAGGACCGGGTTTGCTAGCCATCCGGATGAAGGATTTCTCCGATGAATCCGGCCGCCATCGGTTTTGTGATTTCTTTTTTTAATCGCTGCTTTTTGTCGGGTGAGAATCGTCAGAGTAGCATTTGCTTTACTGAGCTTGGAGTTTTCATTAACATCAATTATGTGCTCACCAACTCTCTTGGGACACTGGCATGTCGGCCGGCTTCGAGCGAAGATATCTTTGTTGTCCCAAGAAAGTTGGTGAGCGCGAGTTCTATTTTGCCGAGAGGTGAGCACCGATGGTTGCTTTGTCTTGGAAGTATCGCCAAATGCCAAATCGATTTGCTTGACGTCGGCTTCTTTTGGTGGTGTGATGATGCTTGGGCTTTTTAGCCGGTATTTCTAATTCTTCTTGGCTTATCTCTGGCAGCAATTGTGGCTATTTGTTTTCTCCCATTGTCGGCCTGTGCTTTTGCCGCAATTTGGATTGCTTGAATGTCGCAGTCAAAAGCACGCTTCAAATCGCTTCGAAGAGAAAGGATACCGTTGGGTCCTGGCATCTTAAGCAATAAGTACGGGTAATGTGGTATTGCCATGAATTTTGCCAGTGCTGGGCGTCCGAGGATCGCATGATATGATTTAATCGAAGTCTGCGACCTCAAATTTGACAAACTCGTTCGATAGTTCGCAGGAGTTCCAAAAGTGACGGTAAAGTAACTTGTCCGAGTGGCATGGCTGCTTTCTTTGCGGGTACTATTCCGTAAAGGGGTGCTTGTTGGTGTAATCATCCCAAATGAGTTGTAGTCCCATCTTCCTTAGTGTTTCTGAAAAAAAGATGATGTTGAGTCCAAATTTCCCCATCGATTAGTACTTTGGTGACAATCATCCCAAAGAATAGTTGGGTCTAAAACCCGATGGGTAATGGCTGCGTTCCCTACGCTAGTCCATTAGTCTTCTCTTGAAAATTGGATTGGATATTGTGACCAATTGAGATATCTTGGTGTAGCCGGTTCTGCTGTCATGATGGTTCGTAGTGCTAGTTTTTCTTGACGTTTGCTTGTGCAATCTGGGGCTCCTGAGAAGATTACTGCTACCGTTCCCCTGGGTTTTTGAAATCCTTTGTCCTCGTGGTTGTCTTCATCTTTCTTGGGATTGTCCTCTTTGGTGTTCTCCTTACTGTCTTTTCTCGTGTATCGATCATTGAAAGTGTAGCAATTTCCGATGGTGTGTCTCCCGCTAGGGTGTAATGGGCAACGTATGTTTTCAATGTCTTCATATCTTCTGGGTTTAGAAAACTTCTTTGATTTGTCGGCCATTGCCACGGTATTGTCTGGTCTACGCTTTCTTTCTTGATGCCTGTTATTTCGATGACTTTGCCTATCCGGGTTGTCTTGGTTGCTTCTATCTGGGAACCTTTCTCGTGTTTTTTCTTCTGCAGTAATCATCTTTTCTACTGTTCGTCTAAATTCTTCATTGTTTCTCGGGTTTTCTTTGTAGAAGTCTTGAAATTGCCACCTAGCCATGATTCCATGAGAGAAAGCTTCAATTACTTCTCGTTCGGTGATGTCATGCACTTGAGCCCGCAGTTCACCAAATCGCCGATAGTAATTTCTGAGACTTTCGCCCCCCTTTTGCTTGAGTCCTTTCAGTTCGGCATGAGTGATCGAGTGTGTGATGATACCTGCGAAATTTTCGCAGAAAGCTCTTTGCAAGTCTTCCCAAGTTCTGATCGATCCTGGGTTCAATTTATCAAACCATTGGAGGGGCATCGTTTCCAGTGCCATGGGGAAGAACAAGGTTTTAATATCATCGTCTCCTCCGGCTAGTTCAATTGATTGCGAATATATTCTGAGCCATTGTCTTGGTTCGGTTTTGCCATCATACTTGGAGTGATTAGACGGTTTGAATTTGTGAGGTAATCGAACTGATGCCAACCTGTTTGCAAAACAGGGGAATCTGTCATGCGTTCCGGCTTCCTTGAATTCGGACTCGGCTCCTTCTTCTGGCCAAGTGTTGTTTTGATGGGAATAATTCTGCGAGCCTGTCTGGGTAGGCCCTCTACTTCTGGTCTTCCTTGGTTGTTCAAATTGATGGCCCCGACTATGTTCCCCCCTGCTTTCCCCGTTATGGCTTCCGCCTGGTCCAAGTCTTTCAAAAGCGGGCTTCCTTTGATTTTGATCTTCTTGCCTATGGGTTGTTGATCTGGCAGGTATTCTTGATCGGGTTCTCTCTTCATGCGTTCTTGGGATCGTTGACCGGAGCAAGTCCTGGAGCTGTTGTACTTCTCCCCGTGATGTGAAGTTGCCCTGAGTTCTTCTAATGCTTCTCGAATCTTATCGTAAGGCGTACTCACTGTGCGTCTCCCTTCGGCCTCTTGTCGTGATTTTCTTTTGTCGTATTCAGCCAATTCTGACTCGTATCTAGTCCAGGCTTCTCTACGCTGTCGAGCGCGATGCTGGCGCCCTTGTTTCAACTTGTTTTTCCTTTCTCTAGCCTATCTCTGACTCTCGGTTTCTCCATCGTGGTCCTGAGCAAGGGGTGATATGTTGGATTCTGATTCATCTGATGACCTGACATCGGGTGCTTCTGGGGGATTTAATGGCGACCGAGGACGTCGAACCATCAGCACTTCCCGTGCGTGAGCTGTTCCGTTATTGTCGTTAGTTTTCATCTTTGTCGAGTTGCTGATGACTTCAGTGTGCGCCTCGATGTCGTAGATTGAGTCCCCCTCTTGGTAAGGTAGAATAGCTGTTGTTGTTGTGCCGACTAGTTGGGTTCCGCTATCCTCGTGAATGATCCTCGCCGATGGATGATACTGATCTTGCGATGTTATCGTTAGAACGAGACCCTCCGAGCTCCCCGTCGGTGGTATCCCAAGTGTTGATTTTAAAGACCTTTCAAACTGTCCCTGATAGGATTTTGTCGTGTTGTCCATCCCAAATGGAAAAGAACTCGGCCTTTTGAAAAAATTCTGAGGGTAATCCGAGTTGTTTTGGGTTGTATTCTGGAATCTTGCCAAACAAGGACTCGACTTCTTGAAAGTACTCGAATAAGACTTCATCTCGGATACGGAGCTTGAATTCGAGTCGATGGAATCTTATTCGAATCGGGTATTATGAGTCACGCGAATCTTCGATGATGAGCTGATCCGTCGAAGTTGTCGAAATAGAGGATTCTTCATGATGATCCGGATCTTTGAGGAGATGACTTTGAAGCTTGCCATAGTTGTCTGCCTCGCAGATCCACGAGCCGAAGATGAAAATCGATCCCGTCGGGAAGATCATGTTATTGAGGTCCATCGAGCTCTCGGATGCAAAGTCGCCGAAAGCCCCTACCAGCGCGCCCACCGTCGATGTTTTACCACCATCGATAGCCCGCCACGAAGGGTACCGTGGCGAGATAGTTCGAACTTCGGCGATATGCTGAACTTCGATGGTGAACGCAAGAGACAGTCGATTTATCCTGGTTCAGGCCCTCGATCGTAGATCGAGTAACGACCCTACGTCCAGTCGGCGTTTGCCTTTGCGTTGGATTAATTATGAAGTGTTCTCGTACCAATTGTCCTCTTTCAGGAGCCCTGTCCTCCTTTATATAGTCAGGAGGCCAGGGTCCTAATCGGTTTACAATGAGATTTCCTAGTAGGATTACTTAATAGTTCTATTACTGAGATTACATGGGAAGAATCCTAGTTGGACTAGATCTTCTCTCTCTCTTGCGGGGTATCCTGTGGGTCCCGCATCGACAGGGCAGAGGCTTGGAAAAATAATATAAACCGATTAAAAAAGCGTACGCACGAGTACTTCAAAGGCCTCGACAGCCACAAATGTCATGACACGACAATAACTCAATTCGTTTACATGGCCCCCTTTGGCCCAGGTCAAGGCTCAGGGCCTCGTACATCGACGGTCGGCGCGGAAGGAACCACCTCTTCTTCGAACAGGCTAGCCAGCGCCATACCGGGGCCTCAGCCGCCTCCATCAGCTTCGTGACCTCCTCATCGGCCACCTCATCATCATCAGGCAAGATGTAACCGTCGCTGACGGCCTTGAGGTTGACGGCGTAGTGCGAGGAGACAACGGCCAGGGCACGCCTGATGCCCATATGCAACGCCCCTCGAAGTTGCTCCCGCACTTGGCCACTCAACGCAGTCAGGCGGCTCCTGAGAGAGCTACCCGACTGGACCCCCTCAACCTCCAGGGCCTCGTAGACGGTACGAGCTGCGCTCTGCAGCGCGTCATGCTCCCCGGTCTCGGCCTCGAGCGCCGCCTGCACTATGGCTGAAGCCTCAGCAACCCGAGAAGCCTCTTTCTCCAACACTGCGCCAGAATACGCAGGACATGGTTAAGCAAGAAAGAAAAATAGGCTAGAAATGGGCAAAGCCCTACGGGACTCACCCTTGGTTTTCTCTTTCCAGCGCTGAACTTCGACCTGAGAGGCATCGGCCCTCCCCTTCCAGTGCTGGACCTCGACATAAGAGGCCTTGGCTGCCCGGGAAGCCTCCTTCTCCAGCTCTGTACCACACTGGGGAGTTAGGGGCCGAACGCAAGAAAAAACAAGCAAAATAAAGGGAACAGAACTCACCCTCGTACTTCCCCTTCTAGGCCAAGGCATCGACCCAGGAGGCCTCGGCCGCCTTGAGGGCCTCGTCAGCCCAGGATAAGAGGACGTCCCTCTCGCCGGTCGCCCGGGTCAGCTCCTCCTCCAGCTCCTTGACTCGCGCCGCCATAGGGGTGAGCTACTCCCGAGCCGTGGCCGCCTCGGCCTTCATATCTGCACAGCGAAGGCGGAGGTCCTCCACCTCCGCGCTCCACTCCGACAGAAGCCTGTTGGTGTTGGCGAGCAGGTCCTTCTGCTGCCCGAGCTGGTCCTAGACGTCCCTCTCCTGACGGAGGAACAACGACTTCCCGAGAGACCGGGCCTCGAGCTCCTGGATAGGTAGAACAGGGGTCATGCATTGCGAAAAGACTCAAAACAAGACGACATCGCACGAGACCGGGCCGGGCAGATCGTCGTCCATGACGGACAGCACCGTTCGCAGTGACTGCACCACCAGCCGGCGATATTGCTCGAAGGAGCGCCAGCGCCCCCCTCGACCGCATCCTCGACGGTGAATAGAGGCTCCCCCTCTAGGTCGTCCCGGCTCAGCCACGATACCCGCAGGTGATTCCACCCGCGGGGCTCGGGTTGTACCCGCGCGAGGGCCGAGTTTCCCTCGCCAGCAGCCGGAACTGGCTGCTCGGCGGTGCTGGCCGCCTCGACATCTACCGCCTCCTTCCCCCGGGAAGTATCATCAGGAGAGGTCGCCTGAACCTCAACCTCTCGGGCGCTCTCCTGCGACGACGATAGGCCTTGGGCCAAGGGCGGCACCAAAGGTTACCCCACCTCCATCTCCAAATCTCGGGCCACCGGGCCCGCCGCGCTCGCCTCAACCATCTCAGCCTCAAAAGTCCCAGGTGCCTCGGCTTTGCTCCCGGCCTCGGCGACTGGGGGCGCCCCAGCCCCATCAGACTCGTGGGCCTCGACAACACGCGGCGTAGGCCCTTCCTCCTCTATCTGCTCTGTGGCCGCCCCGGGAGCCTCTTCCTGAGCGACCGACCCCTCCAGGTCGGCCCCGGCCGATGCCGCACCACGCTGCACGGCGGCTTGCGCCTCCGCCGACTGTTGAGCAGTGGAGCTGGCGCTCACCTTGAGTGCCTTGCGCGGCGCCAAGGCTGGCACCTCCACCTGACGCTTCCGACTGAAGGCAAAACACCCACTTGGTCAGCATATGACCATGAAGCGAGCAGGAGACGATACAAACGTCGCTGAAAAAAAAACACTCACCTCGAGCGGGGTTGCAGCCACTTCGGCACCGCGACTCTCCTCTGCAACGGCGGTGGTGGTGGCGGAGGCATGGCCCCGGCATCCACTGATGCCAGCCGACCCTCGTCGGACTTCGGTGCCCCCTCGACCCTCTGTGGGGGCAGTTACGTCGCCCCCACTGCCGCCTGCTCCACCACTGCCGACGAGCCCACCGAGCTGACGGCACGCTTCCCCAGTGCCCATACCTCAGGCGTATCGGCTTCAGACACGGGGTGAGCGATTGCCGACCCCGAGGCGCCATCTCCTCCTCCCCCTGGAAACGTCGGGCTACTCGCTGACGCCCTGAGCACTGTCTCCCCGACATCGGAGAGATGGTCCAGGGGACCTCGCCCCCTCTCGATCCTGTCATCTTCATCCAAAGAATCCTCCGATAGCGACGGCGACGGAGACAACTCCACTGGGAGACCGTCCTGCTTTTGACGCCGACGGCGTTTCTCCAGCGCTTCGCGCTCGAGTATCTTCTTGTTGCGCCTTACCTCCTTGGCGTCCTTCTTCTTCTTCTATGCCACGGCATGTGCTCGGTTCGCCGCCCGCCGCCTTGCGTCCTCGGGAACGGGTGGTGGGGAGGCTCGCACATCCCTCATCCCCTACAGGAACGGTGAACGCAAGTAAGGAAACGAGAAAACGGTGAGGAACGAGGAGGCCTTGGGGGCTGCAGTAGCGCGTGACTTACCAGGGAAGATACCCCTACGACGAGCGCATGACGATGTGGGTCAGACCACCGCTCTTCAGCTTCCCATCCACCGTCTCCCTCACCCGACGTAGAACCACCTCATCGGAGAGGGCGACGGCAGACATCCGGATGCCCTCGATCGGCTCATCCGGTCTCATATCGAACAGGCGCCACCACCGAGCCATCAGCGGCAGCACCCTCCAGTGGTGGAAGGCCACCACGACCACAGCCGCCGTAAGGCAGCGGCTCCACAGCCTCTCCAGCCCCTCCAGGAGCGGCTGCAGCTTGGGCTGCTCCTCCCTCGGGACACCATACCTCCACTTCTCCGGACAGATCTCCATGATCCGGCCGGTGTAGGGGGGAAGTCCGCTGTCATCGTTGCGGAGGTAGAACCAGCTGGTGTACCAGTGGCGACTGGTTGACGCGAGCTGGGCCGGGATGTAAAGGTGCTGCCGGTCTTGACGCACCTGGCGAGTGCAGCCGCCGGCCCTCATCATCTTCCTCGTACCCGCCGGCTTGGTGGTATGCCCCGCTCGGAAGAGATGGAGCCACAGCTTCCAATGGGGGGCAATCCCCAGATACCCCTCGCAGACGGCAACGAAAATAGCCGCCTGCGCGATGGAGTTGGGGTTGAAGTTGTGTAGCTCCACCCCATAGTAATGCGGGAGAGCCCGCTTGAATCGGTCCACCGGCATGCCGCCGAGACCACGCTCGTGGAAAGATACGAAGCTCACGACGTACCCTTCGCGTGGCCTCGGCTCCGGCTCGCCCAACAGAGCAATCCACTCCGGCCTATCAGGGTCGGTGATCGGACGAAGAAGGCCATCATCGACGAGCGACTGCAGCACCTCCACGGACACGTCGGATGGCTCCCAAGGATCCATCGGGAGGATGACAGGAGGGCCGCCGACCATTGCATGATGGAGAATGAGGGCTACGGCGGTAAGTCTCTCTCTCTCTCGCTCGCTCTTCTCCCTTCTTTTCCCCGGCGCTCTCTGTTCTTAGCAATGGCTCGAAGGCAGAAAAGGCAAGTACGGGCAAGGAAAGGAGGGGAGGGGTGAGACTCGTTTCGTATTTATGCAGGGAAAGGACGAAACGGTCAGGCGATGAAATCGGGGAAGTTTCCCTCGAGTCCAGGCACAATTAATCCAGATCCGATTCTACCGCCCACGCGCCCACCTTTTCCTCATTAAATGCACGGACAGTTATGTCCTGCCCGCTGACACCGCGTCGCATCCAACCGCAGCAACAGCAGGCCCCGAGAAACTGCCTCAAAAGGCGTGCCTACCGTTGTCAGCCGATGGGAGGGGAATATTCCCCCAGCCGATTCCTTCCAGACTAAGGAACTGGGCGCCGAGCCCATTACAGATCCGAGGGTTCAAGGCTGGACCCCGAGAGAGTTTCGGCAACCGCCCGGAGACAACAGAGTCGAGGGGGTTTATGGGGAGCGAGCCCAGACATGGCCGAGGCCCGAGCAAGCGATCGCTCGGGATGACCTAAGTCGTGTCCGAGACCAGCGGGGAGTTCTCCAAATGGGATCCCACCGCAGGGAGGCGCCGATCCCCTGGGGCCAATCGAACGGCCCTGGGACCCACTAAAGAAGCCCTCTGGTACTTTTGGAGTGCGTCTCTAGACCACCAGCCGACCCCTATCGAATGGGGCACGGGCCTCCACTCGGACTTACCCAATAGCAGCTCACCGGAAGTGTCACCGCTAGCGCCCACCGAGGGTAGCCTGGCATATTCGACCCCTCATTCCGAGTGAAAAGGATGCGCGAGGGTCGCATAAAAAGTCAGGGGAACTCCTGACCGCCCTCTCGCTCTGTGCGGAGGCTCGGGGGCTCTCCCTACAAACCTTACCAAGACCCAGCGACCTAGGCTCGCACTCGAGGAAGCTCGGTAAACAAACCCCCCCTTCCGAACAAAAAGGATGCGCGAGGGTCGCATAAAAAGCCAGGGGAACTCCTAATCGCCCTCTCGCTCCATGCAAGAGGCTCGGGGGCTCTTCCTACAACCTTGCCAAGACCCAGCGACCCAGGCTCGCACTCAAGGGGGCTCAGCAAACAAACCCCTCCTTCCGAACGAAAAGGATGCGCGAGGGTCGCATAAAAAGCCAGGGGAACTCCTGATCGCCTCTCGCTCCGTGCAAGAGGCTCAGGGGCTCTTCCTGCAACCTTGCCGAGACCCAGTGACCCAGGCTCGCACTCGATGGGCTCAGCAAACAAACCCCTCCTTCCAAATGAAAAGGATGCGCGAGGGTCGCATAAAAAGCCAAGGAAACTCCTGATCGCCCTCTCGCTCCGTGCGGAGGCTCGGGGGCTCTCCCTGCAACCTTGCCGAGACCCAGCGACCCAGGCTCGCACTCGAGGGGGCTCGGCAAACAAGCCCCTCCTTCCGAACGAAAAGGATGCGTGAGGGTCGCCTAAAGAGCTAGGGGAACTCCTGATCGCCCTCTCGCTCCGTGCGGAGGCTCAGGGCTCTTCCTGCACCCAAAACAAAAGCAAGCCACCCAAGCTCGCACTCGGAGATTCGGAAAAACATGACAAAAAGGGAGCCGAGCCCATTACGGTTCAGGGGTTCGAAGGCTGAACCCCCGAGGGTTTCGATAGCCGCCCTAGGACAACAGAGTCAGGGACAGCTATGGGCGAGCCCATACATGGCCGAGGCCTGAGCAAGCGGTCGCTCCGGTTGCCCTAAGTCATGTCCGAGACCAGCAGGGAGTTCTCCGAATGGGATCCCACCGTAGGGAGGCACCGAGCCCCCAGGGCCAATCGAACGGCCCTAGGACCCACTAAAGAAGCCCTCTGGTACTTTTGGAGTGCATCTATGGACCACTAGCTGACCCATATCGAATGGGGCACGGGTCTCCACTCGGACTTACCCGATAGCAGCTCACCGGAAGTGTCACCGCTCACGCCCACCGAGGGTAGCCTGGCATATTCCACCCCTCCTTCCGAGCGAAAAGGATGCACGAGGGTCGCATAAAAAGCCAGGGGAACTCCTGACCGCCCTCTCGCTCTGTGCGGAGGCTCGGGGGCTCTCCTTGCAAACCTTGTCGAGACCCAGCGACCTAGGCTCGCACTCGAGGGGGCTCGGCAAACAAACCCCTCCTTCCGAGCGAAAAGGATGCGTGAGGGCCGTCAAAAAAGACAGGGAAACCACTGATCGTCCTCTCGCTCCGTGTGGAGGCTCAGGGGTTCTTCCTGCAACTAGGCCAAGTCCCAGCGACCCGAACTCGCATTCATGGGCCCGGCAAACACGATAAAACTCCTTGCTCAACAGGGAAAAAAGCCCCTGGAGGAATAAACCCACTCCTCCAGGGCCTCGGGGGTTACATCGGCGGGTGCGCTCGCGCGCACCCGCCGGAACCACCAAGTACAAAACACAATCCCGACGGGAGCTGCTACGAGCCAAGTCTCGTCAAAACCTCGGGAGAGTGCCCGCACTCCTCCCGAGGCTCGGGGGCTACTGTCGGATACCACAAGAAGGGGTACCCTAAGCAAGAACCAAAAATATTGCTTAAGCCTTACAAAAATTAAAGCCAAAGGACAACCACGAGGTCTTGGCATATTCTCTGATTTGCCCGAGGCTTGCACCGAGGCCTCAGACGAAAGGCCAAAGCTCTCCGCCCCGCCGAGGCCCTCTCGCCAAGGCCCTGCCCCGCAAGGCCACTGACGGGATACCAATTCTCCGATTCATCCGAGGCTGGGCTCGGCAACAACCTCGTCACCTCCATCCTGAATGACTCCTCTAACAAAATGTCACCTCCACTTAATGCGCCCAACTACTCCCGCAACGTCGGCCGCACGTTGGCATAGTACAGGTAGAGTGACCGACGGGACAGGGGACCGGGCGCAGCAGGGGTTACCTGCCACTGTGCTCATCACTGTGCCCCCTGCTGACACCCGTACTGCCCTGTGCTACCTAACTCCTGCGCCTAGGACAAAGCAGCGTGGAGGGTCAAGTCTGGGTCCCTGTAGTCTCGGAATCAGCATGAAAGACCAACTGCTCGTCCTCCGCCTCGTCCGAGACCCCCCGGCAGGGCCTTGGACGTACTATTCCTTCTCCGCCTCAGCCGAGGCCGGGCTCGTCCCGCATCCTCGTCACCTCCGCCTCAACTGTCCCTCTGGCGAGCCGTCCCATCCGTTTAAGTGCGCCTGGTCACACCTCCTACATCAGCCATGACTGGCAGGGTACAGCAACAGGGGTGATGGGACAACAGTCAAATCTCCTTTTTACCATCCCCTACCGATGGTGCAGGGGTTACCGTGCCCTGTGGACACACGCTCCGCACTTTTCCACCTGAACCGGGTACGACGCTGACCACAGAGACCCCGCATCATACACGGGTCACCTCCGAGGCCTCGGCAAAGCAGGCCTCGGCACGATCAGCTACAGCACCCGCCAGGCCTCGGCACTCCACCAAGTCAAGAATCCACAAGGCACGGCATGTCTCCTACAGTGGAGGCCATACTGACTAGACGTCAACAAGGACTCCCATGACCTCAACAACCTCGGGCCTGGCCAGCACGGCGCGCCAGTCAAGTACCAATCGCCATTCCCAACACCATGCTGCTACAGGACTGAACTACAGTAGGCTCCACGTGTAGCTCACTCATGTACTCCTGGCTCCCTCCTTGCGGTTATAAAAGGAAGCAGCCAGGGATAGCTCTAGGGGAGGCGAAAAAACATACGAAAGAACCACGCTCTCACACACGCGCAAGCGACACTCTGTAACACACGCTCTCTAAAGCTGCCCGAGAGCAATGTCTCAAGCAGCCCGCACCATTCCACGCCGAGACCTGGGACTAGTTCCCTCTCTCACCCAGCTTGTAACCCCCTACTACAAGCACTTCGGTGCAAGGAATACAAGATCGATCTCTCAGACTGGACGTAGGGCACCAATTGCTTGAACCAGTATAAACCTTGTGTCTCTTTGCATCACCATCCGGGATTAGGGGCACGCAGTTCAAATTCACTGGTTGGTTGAGGACCCCCCGGTCCAAAACATTGACAGCAAGGTATTCCCCAACAAGGCGGAGCGAGTGAAGGGCGAGTTGTGGGTAAGTATTCCTCGCACTACATTGCTCAATACATCACATTCACTGGACATTCTTAAAGTAATAACTGTATACATCGCGTCTATATGCAGGACTTCTACAGATGCTAGGAGGGGTACGAGGCCAAGACGGCCTCCATCTTTGAAGAAGCCGCCAAGAAGCTAGTGAAGGACATGCACTACGAGGCGCGCGTCCAGGCCATCATCGAATACTATGCTGAACACAGAGGGATGAAGGTTAAAAAAGAAGAGGCAAGAACAATGAACCTGACCCAGGAACAATTCTTGAAGGAAAATATAGAACATTAATACTTACTTTTTATGAGATTAATTACGCTTAATTTCATTTTTTCATATGTCATACACTTTATGACGTAGGTGCCTCCATACTGGTGCGCCCAGCATACCCAGTGCTGGGAATACATGGTGGACAAGTGGTTGGAGCCCGGGTGGGTGGAGACGCACAACGCTTGCCGGGACCGGCGTTTGCTGATGCCATGTTCATCACACCATCAAGGCAGCCTGGGCCTCGATGAATACAGGGAAAAATGGGTACGCAAATTTATTTCTTTATTCTAACGCTCAATTCTGCATAATTTCTAATTATTTTGTATTTTTGCCGCAGTTGTCGTCACATGATGGCCAGCCTTGCTCCCAGTTCAAGGCATGGGTTCTGTCCAAGAAGGGTAAGGCGACGGCAAACATCGACTTCAACCCAGAGGACCCGCCCGAGGCGTACAGCGATCCTAGCATCCACAGCCGCGTCAATGAGTACACAGCAATGGCAAGGCAGGTTCATGGGCCACAGTTCGATCCGAGCACCTAGGATCTTGATGGAGAAATCGTGATGAGGGTGGGAGAAGGCAAGAAGCATGGCCGGTGCTAGATTGGCGACAGTACAATCGACACGGCCTCTACTCCCACTCTCTCCCAGATCTGAGCAAGGAGCACGAGCTCGAGCTCAGCGATACGCCCACGACCAACCGCTACATAGTTCCAGATGGAGGCTCTCCAGGTTATTTCTGTTTTATTCATCGTTCGTTGATTGTTACGTACTTTAGCTTTGCATTGTAACATTGGGATGAAATGTTATAGACTCGGGTGGAAGCAGAAACGAAGCAACAGGAGGAGATGGAGGCGAGGATGGAGGAGATGATTCAGCAGAAGGTGGCGGCCGAGCGGCAGAACATGGAGGAAGAACAACGGCGGACGATGCAGAGGATAGAGGAAGAAAATCGGTTGAGGATGGACCAAATGTTTCAATACATGCAGAATTTTGCATCGAGTATGGGTCAAGCTTTGCCACCGCCACCGATGTTATTCCCTCCACTTAGCCACCCACAACTACTCCTGTGAGTCACTTGACACCTTATATTGCAGATTGAATACTTTGACTTAGAGAACTTTAGATGTTAGCTCAAAATGACTTAGAGAACTTTAGAGTACATAGGCAACCAGTGAGATAGAGGCAGAGAATATGCAAGGTTAAGATAAGCTTAAAATTTCCATTTTCTCCTTTGAATTTTGTAGTGCACAGATCATCACTCATTTCCTTTGCTTTTATGATATAGTGCTAATAACAAGAAATTAACCATTAAGTGAACATGCCTAGCCCTTTTGTGTCACTGAACAACCTAGATCATGCAAATGACATTTTATAAAGCAAATCACACTAGAAGAGGAGGTACTAAGAAATGGAGGCTGCACTAAGAATTTTGCTGACCAACCACAGATACTATTGCCATTCGTCGTTGTTGCTCCCGATCAGGAACCCTACTCATGTAGCCCTTGCCTAGCACATTTACAGTACTCAGTGATATACTAGCCGAAGCCACTCCATACAAAATCACATCTCTAGCTGCAGGATTCAAAACAAACCAAATCATAAGCTGGAACAGCATCCCAATCGAAATTATTTTTTCTCTGCTAACCAATTTATAGCTTCCTTTTTAACTAAAACCAATTACAACTTCTCTCACAGCACTAATCCTCAAGACTCGATGGACGCGGCAGATGCATAAGATATGCAGGCTTTTGCCAGAAATGATAGCCACCACTACAACTATGCATTTCCGGAGTACTAGTACTAGTAAATACAGAATTTTATAATAGTAATAACGAGCACCGCAGCTCCGTTCTAGCTAACGCTATGTAGCAGTTAAGCATACCATGTAATAGCCGGCATTAGTTTGTACTTTTTAGATGTGATCACACTACTGCACAAGGACTGGGTGTTATTGCAGTGTCTAGTGTATGGATGATCACACTATGGACAGGCAGCCTGTAGGCCTGTGCACTAGTTTGCAAATCAGCAAAACACAGACTTCAATGGCCTGCTCGCTGCTACTGCACATGGCCTGCACTCCCACTGGCATGGCCCTGCCAGCTCCAGCTTCTAACTCTAAGCCCCCCACTGCATGGCTTAAACTAATACTAATAGGTAAGATATACTAACTGAACATGCATGGATCGGATTACAGTGAGTTTTTTATTAGTACTATATATACTTACGTGCAAGTATTTTTCCAAGACACTACTTATACTTTCTGATTATAGTGAGTTTTTTTTTATATCTGCAGCTTACACATATAATCTCTTCTCTTTTGTGCAGAATCAATCGGCGGCATCAAATAATCAGTCTCAAGACCCGGATTTGTCGCAGTGGTTCCAAGGGCCTCTGCAGTGATTGCATTTGCATTTGTGACTTATTGTGATTTAGTTGTGACTTGTGATTATGGTTTATTGTGAATTATGATGATGGTTTATTATGTCTGTGACATATAATTATGCATGTGATGATGCTTTATTGTGAATTGTGATGATTTATTGTGAATTGAGAGGGGTCCGTTATACGGGACAGATTAGTAAAAAAGGAAGGTATTGGTCGCTTTGCCGAGTGTAACACTCGGCAAAGCGAGGCGTTACCAAGTGTCAAGCCAAAACACTCGGTGAAGAGACCAATTTCTGTTATTCTGGAAACCTTTTTTTGCCGAGTGTTTTGTCTTTGCCGAGTGTATTCTAATGGACACTCGGTAATGTGACCATAAAATCTGCCCGTTGCACGCTTGTTTGCCGAGTGTATTGGGCGTGACACTTGGCAAAATGTGTAAACTTGTAAACTTTGCCGAGTGCTTTGGTCTTGACACTCGGCAAACTTTAGAAACGTTACCGAGTGTTTGGTCTTGACACTTGGGAAACTTTAGAAACGTTACCGAGTGTTTTGGAATTGACACTCGGCAAAGTTTAGAAACTTTACCGAGTGTTTTAGGCTTGACACTCGGCAAACTTGAGAAACTTTGCCGAGTGTTTTTCCGTCATGCACTCGGCAAAATCGCCATCACCGTGCCATTCCGTTAACATTTTTTTGCCGATAGTTTATTTTTGCCGAGTGTTTATTGCCGAGTGCGCGATAAAAAACACTCGACAAACTACTGTTTGTCGACACTGTTAACGCCGTGTGTTGTATGCCGAGTGTTACACTCGGCAAAGCAGTTGCCAGTGTTTTTGGGCATGTATCCCGTAGTGAGGGTAAAAAAGATTTGGCTAGCTCACTCTTAAGGAATCTAATCAAGTACACTGAAAATGGTAGGACAAACAGAGAAGACTGAGAAGTGATTTGAGGAGTTGGGATAGATATTTCTGCTCATTCTTGAAAGTTGAAGCTAGTACTTCTTAAAAACTTGATGATATATAATAAAAAATAAAAAGGTTGAAACTATTGGTATGATGTGAAACCCGAAACCTATAAGATAGAAGTTTGCAACCCAACAAAAGGCTTCTTTACCTTGAACAGAACCTGAGCTTGAGCTGAAGCTCTTCTGCATTTTAGTAACTCATTTTGTGGATCGTCCTGAGAAACTGGGCATACATCCACAGACAATGTGTGAAGAAGGCTTGCTTTGGAGAGAATAAGCTTCACAAAAGACAATGGAAGCCACCGAATATAATTATTTATCTGCACAACTTGAAGATTGGCACACATGCCATCAGTCCACTGTGCATTAGTCCACTCTTCACTTAGGGTATCACAATTTGTAACCCATTCTGGCTCCCAATTTTGAATCTTCGCCAATAAAAGTAATAAAGAGAATCAGTTGGCAGCAGCAAGATGACTTTCAAAAACATAATGATGATATCCAAAAGATAATGTTCAATATTACCTCAATTTTAAGTTTTTCAAGGTTTGGGGAGCTCCTCAACAAGGGGAACAATAGCAAAATGGGGTGCATTTCAAAAAAGTGTGTCTCTATTGCCAAGCTCTTCAAGTTGTGAAAGATGAATGAAATTGTATCTATCTTAACCACATTCACTACTAGAAAGCGAAAATTCCCTGACGGTGCAATTACCGTCAGGAAAACAGAAAATACCGTCAGGAAAATGTAAATTCAATTTCCCTGACAGTACACCGCCAGGGAATAACCGTCAGGGCTAGCTCGACAGGGAAATACATAAATATCTGACGGTGCATCGTCAGGGAAATTGATCTTGATTTTCCTGTCGGTTCGAAACCGTCAGGCTAATTGTACACCGATAGGGATAGAGGTTATGTTCTGATGGTCCGTCACCGATAGGAAATCGTACATCACTGACAGGATAATTATTTAACCTGACAGTAAAAAACCGACAGAATAAAAGGGTAGTTATCCTGTCGGTTGAGTAACCGTCAAAAAAATGCACTTTCCCTGTCGGTATCAATTTTTTCCTGTCAACTTACAACGGTCAAGAAAATATTTTCCTTGTCGGTGTTAAACCGCCGAGGAAATTACGACCCACGGGACAATGATACACATCTAATGAATGCAATAGCATTTTCTATACATTTCAAAAAACAATATATTTAATATCATTAGCACAGAAAATACACAATTATTTTAAATATAGCTTGAATCCAATAAATATAACATGAATCCAATACATACAAAGATGTCTTGCATCAACATACCGAAATACATAATACATATAAACATTTAACACCCATCTACCCAAAACAACTTCTCCAAATATTTGGTATCAGCATAAAAGCTCTTGCACAACCATGAGTACGTACTAGCTAAGCATTTACTACTAGCGAGTACTGGACGAAGCAACAGCGGCAGCCTCGCCATTGTTGCTGCAACCCCACATCTCCCTGGTATTGATGCTCCAGCTTGTCTATCAGTTACCGTACTAATGTTATGTATTATGTAGAGGGTCTGCATAATAATAATAGCAGTCAACAAGTTTACCAATAAACTAAGCAAAATCACAAAAAACACAATGACATTCAGACAAGTAAAATGAGACATGTTGCATCCATTTTCAGACAATGCACAATGACATTCAGTTTTCAGAAGAAAAAAAACATGCAGCACTCTCAGGTTCTGTGAACTAGAAACTCCTGCTGAAAATTTGTGAACTGCAGCATTCAAGAGGGCTGCTACATCTCGCACAGAAATTACAAACATGTATGTACAGCTACAGGCTACATGTAC
The DNA here is from genome assembly GCA_904845875.1 of Miscanthus lutarioriparius. Classification (NCBI taxonomy): domain Eukaryota; kingdom Viridiplantae; phylum Streptophyta; class Magnoliopsida; order Poales; family Poaceae; genus Miscanthus; species Miscanthus lutarioriparius. The sequence continues at coordinate 140,164,861 of CAJGYO010000002.1, forward strand.
GAATGATCTGGGTTCTGGGTCATTTTCATCCCACTCTCACACACAACTACACAAAATAAACTTACCAGGTCAGTGACATATTCAGGAGCAATGTTCTTCACAAGTGCAACCGTTTCTGGAAGTGGCTGCAAAATCAAGAACACCACATATGAGCAAATAACAATGTCTTTTATTATCACTTACAATGTAAATTACTACTTTGAACTATATAGGATTATTGCTTGCAGTATATCCTTAATAAAAGAGCATAAGAATAAATTAAGGAACTAAACAGAAAATTATTCTATCTGTATGAACTTCTGATGTTATTAGCCTTAGCAAACACTGACAAATTTCTATCAACATCTTAGTAAAGCTGATATCATTTTAAAGCCATTGTGCATTCATATTTTATTCAGATCATGGAGCAAGATCTCAACCTACATAAATCCTGATGCTGATTTTTTAAGTGACCGATCCATCCTCTATATCTCAATCTGAACAAACCATGCTTAATCTAAAAGTTGCAAGATGAATCATTTTAGGATGTAATGTTGCAGCAGCTAGCCTCTGCACTAATTCATAGTTCTGAACCTAAAATATAGTCCTTGTGTACAAAGAATGAGTTACCAAATCATGCTTATTATGGAAACTAGAAAATGATGAAATAATCTTGGCCCATTTAGTTAATTACCTTGTGGAGATGATACATGCATTTACGCCCTATTCGTTTGGGCTTGTTTGGCTTATAAGCCATGGCTGAAAGTACTGTTGGCTAATAGGGTGTGAGAGAAAAATATTGTTCGTTGGCTAATAAGCCACAGCTTATAAGCCAAATACGACCAAGCGAGCAAGCTGTTATTCAACAGGATCTGAAAACCCATGATGCTCCGCTTCTCCCAATCACGTTCTAGCACTCCTCTCTAGTACAGTCACAAGCTAGCACTAGATCCGTGCATATGAAAAATCCAAGCTACTCTGCTCTAAATCATCAGCTAGCACTAGGTCAGAGAAGGTATTGAGGAGAGCTAGCACTAGAACAGAGAAGATATTCATATCGAGATACTAGATCCACTCTGGTCCCTAGAAATAAACCTCATTGGGCATGAGAAGGGAGAGGCAGCACGACGCACCTTTTGCTTGTGCTTCTTGCGGCCGACACGAGAGGGCGTTGCCAACGGCTCCTGCTTACGGCCGCCGCGGGAGGGGTGTCGGGGCCGATGCAGGCTTCACCGGCACCAGATCTCCCGAGAGGGGGTGGCCAGGTTCGTGTGGCAGCCTGGCAGGAGTAGCGGTGCTGCGATGAGAGGAAGGAGCGGTGACGAGATCTGGCGTGCGGCACTGGGAAGAGGGGTCGTTAGGGCCGAAGGAACCGAGGAAGCCGCCGCTGCCCTCGATGCAAGGATGGGGAGAAGGGGAAAGGAGGCACAACAGGGGACGTAGGTGCTGCTGGAGTACATGAGGAGATAGAGGGGCACCCCGGGCTCTACGCCGCCGCACCGCCGCCGGAGGTGCCGCGCCATCGGGCGTAGTCGGAGTCTCAGAGGGGCCTCACCCCCGCCCGAGAGAGAGAGTATTGCAGCGCGGAGCGGCGCGACTGAGGGAGGGGGAGAGGGAAACGAGAGAGGGAGGAAGGGGATATATAGTCTAGGGTCTTTTAGGTGGGCCGATTTGGGCCGAAGGTCTGCATGGGCTGAATTGCTATACAATATAAATGAAATAATACAATTAAATATTCCCTTTTCCTTTTATTTTAGAATGAAAATACTACAACTTAAACTACATGTCTTATCTAACAATGTCCAAGAATTAGTAGAAAATAAATATATGTAAGAAGGCATGCTCTATTTGAGCTCACATCCTTCGATGGAAAAATTAAGTATTTTGCTGAACATTACTCAAACTACTATTTTGGCAACTCTAACGAAAAAAATTAATAATATCATAAAGTGCTCTAAAAATTCTAAGAATCGGTATGGGGACATAATGTGAGTGTAGAAGCTTACATAAAATTTTAAATCATTTTAGCAAAGTAGTACTATACGTTGTTCACAGATGGACACATCTCTCACATAGTTTCTTATAACCATGTGAGAGATGTACTATTTGTGAGCAATGTATGGCACCTCTTTTTCAAAAACATTTGAAAATTTTATCGGAACATTGTACACCAAAAACGTAATGTCATGCAAGTTTGTAGGATTTTCTAACAAAGTTTCAAATTATTACAATTATTTTATGTTAATTTGGAGATATAAGGATGAATTATCCATAGCAAAACAAATGATTTTTTTCATCCATCTCTGGATATGGCCTAGAATGAAACATATGAGCATAAATATAATTTAGGATATTTTTGGAATCTTATTGGAGGTACCCACTGTTCAATTTAGAATTATTTTTGATAAGCGCGCAGAAATTCATTTAGACTAAGAAAATATAAAATCGGTTCCAAAAATTTTGAAACTTCAACACAACAGTATGTATGTAGCCTATTTTATATACAAAGATGTTTGGAGTATGAAAGACATTTTATAATGGTTGTTTCACAAGGTGCTTTCTCTATATACATGATTAGAAAATAAACATATGCAAAAGAACCAAGAAATATTAATTGGTATCCAAACAAATGTTGTTAACTGGTAGATAATGATTTTAGATATAACTAGAAAAAAGAAACATATCATTTGGAGTTAGCATGAGAGAGAAAGACTAGGTACAAAATTTCACCGTAGATTAAAAGGGGAAAACCTTTTGTTCATGTTCTTGAGTTTATAGTATTTTTCCTATGTGTTTTTCCAGAAACCGTCAAGATAATTTCATTTACCCTGACGATTTATGCAATAACCGTAAAAAAATACGAAACCGTCAAGGAATTAGGAATTTCTCTGACGGTTATCTAATTACCTTGACGGTTATGTGCACTCACAGGTTAATTAGGAATTTCCCTGACGGTTATTTAATTTCCCTGTGTGTTTTTCAAAAATCGTCAAGATAATATCAATTTTTCTGTGTGTTTTTCAGAAACCGTCAGGGTAATTCTATTTACCCTGACGGTTTATGCAATAACTGTCAAAAAAATGTGAAACCGTCAGGGAATTTCAAATTTCCAGTACTGATTGGCCTGCGAGACAAAAAAGATGTGATGGTAAATTGAAAACAAAAAATTGAATGTAAGTGTAGAAAGATGGATGAGATTTGGAGTATTGTTTTCAAAGGGAGCATAAGCCCACAAAAGCAGTGCAGGAATGGTACCATAAAACATTTCTCCTTTACTAAGCCAGCATTTCAGATTATTTGTTAAGTCAAGGAAACCAAGTTTACTACTTATTATAGAATTATGATGTGAGTACGAGCCAAGTACTAATGTTTCTACCTTGATCATGCCGGTTCATAAGGGTGTGGGATGTGCAATTACTCAGGCCCCTAAGCTTGCTGGAGCCTCAATAAAATCTTATATTAGAAGCTAGTTCATACCAGATTTTAAAAGCCCACTTGTTGGAAGCTAGTTCATAAGGCCTCACATATCTGCTTCAATGTCCGAGGTTTCAAAGTAAAGTAGCATGTGTTATAAAACCCGCGTAATGATACAAAAAAGTTATTTGTATGCAACCATAAGCTTAGAAGAGCCTATTTTTAAATTCTTCCATATGCCACTTGACCTAAAATAGAGCACCAATTAACATAATGCAGTAAAATACTCTGATGATTGCATCTTATGACTTATGAGCATTCACTGACTTTAGCTGGTAAGCCAGCTTGCTGGACAGGGCCAAGGACTGCCCAAACCTTAAGTCCTTGATTTAGGCCAAACAACACAAAAAATATATGGTGATACTAGGGGCAAACAGTGCACCCGCGAGTAAAAAATTAGCTCCCGAACTTGGGAAACCCCAGCAAAGAAGTCTAGCAAACGATGTCCACCATGTCCATGTGGCAGAAACACTGACACATCAATGTTGGCATATTGGAGGCGCGGCAACTTCCCAAATCGCCAGCTATTGTCAAGTTGCGAATCAACAACCAGACTTTGGAGATTTGGCGCCTCAATCATGCAGTCAACAGGGGTGAACACCTCCACAAGCGACACGAAGCAGGGGCGACCCCTGAATAATAGCTTGCAATTCCCTCTCTCCGTTGTCTGCGAAGTCGACGTTCCTTAGGTATAAGCTCCTGGAGCACAGGAAAGCCGGCGAATCTAGATCGAGGGCGGGGTGGCATGCTGCAATTCTCCAGATTGAGGGACACGAGACGGTCGCAGGAGAAGATAGAGGAGTGGAGGGTTAATAAGTGTCTTAAGTATGGCCCATGCTCTTTGAAGATGGAGATAGACTCGACGCTGCGGCGGGAGAGCGCGATGAGCCAGTCGTCGACGCCAAACGCAGGAGAGCACGGAGGTGCGTTCGGCGTCGCGGAGGTCGAGGCACGTCAGAATCTCATCCAGCAGGTGCGCCGGGAGGGAGGACAGCATGTCGGCGGCCTCCGCCTCCGCCGGTGGCAATGGCTCCATCACCTGTAAGCGCCTGCCGGCAGCAGATGGATCGATCTGCCGATAATGGTGGGGCGTGTCAGTTCGTTCACGTGGGAATGCTAGAAATGCGAGTTGATTCGGCAACGAGATGATGCTAGCAGCCTATAGCAGTGTGGGTAGTAGGCAGTTAGGCACCGACTTGGACCATGGACGGGGAAGATGGAGCAACGAGCAAGACGGACCGAGGACGCGGGACGTCGGTCAGTCATGGCTTTTGGTTGGACTGTCAAAAAAGTGTTGTTGTCAGCTATGGGAGAAGCCCTTTGGTTGAAACAGCTATAAAACTGTATGTTTGTTATGAAATATCTGTAATGCCCCATGAAGACATGATAGACTGTTTATATACAAATTCTATTATTATTTGTGCAAACAACTGTTTATAGCAGCTGTGAAACAGGAGGGCGACGTCTGACGTGAGGACTGGGGATCGGCCCGTTCGGCTTGGTTTGTTCGGTTTCTTTTTTCAGTCGAAACAGTGTTTTTCTTTCACAATAATTCAGCCAGAATAATATTTTTCAGTCAGTTTCAGCGAGCCGAACGGGGCCATAATCCTGTGCATTCTATTATTTGGTTTGTTTTTGGCAAAATGGCCACTGTATTTGCTTTCAACCTGTAGTATGCAACATGGCCTCATTTCACATCTTCCTTCCCAGCGAGGAAGGGCAGTTTGCCTCACTCTCGCTATACAATTAGGTTCTATTTATAACATATATGCATTATTTGTGTAACTACTGTACGGACGCTAGATGAAAAATCTAACAAACAGGCTATAATGAAACAAGTTTCTGCAAATTGTTTGCCTCGAAATACATTACCAAAGTAGAATATGTTCTAAATATGTGTTTCATCTCTCGAATGAACAATATAAATAGTTGTTTCCCTTCGTATCATCATTTTTAACTGCGACGTTCTACATCCCACGCCCCGTACATCAATCCATCGTTCCATAAACCTGACTGTTAGGCCCCGTTTAGCAGGGTCCAGCTTCTCGCGGCTCGTTCCAAAGAGCCCTGGCAAACATGTATCTAAAAAACAGCTCCTTCCAAGGAGCCCAAACAGTTTTTGAATAAAGGAGCTAAAGACATAGAAATGTGACTTCTCTCGGCTCCTCTTTGCAAATCCAATACAAGTTATCCAAAATTACCACTGAAACCGATTTTGCCAAACATTTTATAAAACGGTTTCAGCTTCACCTCCACATGCTCTATTTGAGAAGCTCGAGCCGAAACTCTTTCATCAGGAGCCGAAGCCCTACAAAACAGTACCTAAATCGGACTTCACTATCGGAAACAGTGGCTTTGCCGTATGCCACAAGCACTCGGCAAAGCCCACAAAACACTCGGCAAAGGCTTTGCCGAGTGTAACACTCGGTAAACAGCACACGACATCTACAGTGCTAGCAAACGTCTTTTTACCGAGTGTTTTTTATCGGGCACTCGACAAAGACTTTGCCGCGTGCTAAAACCGACTCTTGATAAAAAAAAAAAAGTAACGTAGCGTCTTCTGCGCCGCGCTGCACTTTCTGACGTCCATGGGACTTGGCACCCCACATGCATTTCGGTGGGCCGGCTTTGACATGGGCTCAAACAAACTCCCCCTTATACCCAACTCTTTAGCCCACCTAAGCTGGAGTAACAGGCGCTCGCAGCTGTGGCCGGCTGGCACGCGCGCTGAGGTGCGGCACTTTAAGCTGGTTGGCTCGGTTCGGGAAGCAGTATGGTGCTAATGTGGGAGCAAAAACAAACGCTGCGCTCGGGTGTTTGTTGCTTTGTTTTGCTGCTCGGCTGCTCCGTAGCGTGAGAAGTCCATCTTAGATGGGCCGGTTGGCCTCCTGCACGACCCATAGTGGCGTCACGCTCCCACAAAGAGACCCATACAAAGACGCTTTACCGAGTGTTGGATCGGGGCCCCGTTTTTTTTTCATTTTTCTTCTATTTCTTCTTTTCCATAACGTGTTTTTCTTTTTTTCCGATGTACTTTGAAAATACCCTGTCAAATTGACTCAACAATATATATTTGATTTTTCTATGAATATTATTTCATTATTTTATGCATTTACAGCTCAAATTTAATTTGTATCAATTAAAATTCTATAATTGCACTTAATAAATTAAAATTATCAAACGGATTCAAAAATTTACCAAAAATTCATATGAAACAATCTATGTTCTCTATTGCCTATACAAAAAATTTTAAAGCCAAACCCCAATTCGACTGTCACTTTGACTCCAAATCTTACATAATCCTTCTGAACGCTATGATTCTTCTTCTGAGATGCTTCGGTTTGTAAACATCGTACATGACAAATTATGCCGAAAACCTTCTCAATTTTTTAACACAGCCTCCATGTATGATATCATCACATCATGACAAATCTCATGATTTTCAGACTTCGTTTGCTTTTTTTAGAATTTAAAAATCAATCGACCACACGTTCGTGGTCGTGTTTTTCTAAACAAGATGTTCGAAATTTCTTTTCATTTTCCAGGTAAGGGCCTACACTGGACTCAATAACATGGATATCATTTTTCTACTCATTTTATTCTATTATTTGAATCACTTGCGGTTCAAATTTGACTTATACCAAAAAAATTCTAGAAAAGCAATAAATTAATTAAATATAGGAAACAAATCCAGAAATATACCAAATTTTAACATGGAATACCACATGTTGTATGTGAAGAGTAGAAAAAGTTTCAAGGTCAGAAGAGAAAAAAATGAAATTATTTGTCGCGTGCTAAATAATTACACTCGGCAAACATATTTCTTTGCCGAATGCCTAGTTTTACGAAGTGTTTTTTTTTCTAGTTTGCCGAGTGTTGAATTTTTCTGTGTGTTTTTTGCCTCGTTTGCCTAGTGCAATTATTTTGTCGAGTGTTTGTTTACATCCCTCGATAAAGAGCTTGATTGCACTCGAACATCTTGCACTCGGCTTACCTTTTCCGGTAGTGCCTACCGAAACTGTCTTTCATTGAAACTTTGGCAGCTCCATCCGTGGATTCCTCGCGCTCACTTGAACAGCAGCGAGCTACTCCATATACAACAGCACCTAAGTTTAAGCTGACGGAGACAAAGGATGGTTCCTGGCCGTCGTTTACATCCTTGACAGTGTGGAGGGATCGGAAGAGCAGAATAGTAATTAGACACGTGCGTGGCGTGGCGTGTGGCGTGTGGCGTGTGATGTGTGTTGGCGTCTTGCTAGCGCGCGGTACGTTGCATTGCATATTTGCATTGAATGGATCCACACGCACGAGCGAGTCCACGACGATTCTTCTAGTACTACATGAAAGAGGGCCTCGTTCACTAAAAAAAAAAAAGTGAATCAGATCCCTTTCGCGACTTTCGGACGCTTATTTGGAGAATATTATCAGCAACAGGAGCCAACCGACCGCAAAAGATTCATCTCGTCCGTTCATCTGATCCGGTTCAGTTTTAGTTATTTTTCTCTCTTTAATATTCCATCTCTCAATCTCATCTCCCAAAAATGTGATGGAAAAAATAAAAATCCTTAGTGGAGGATGCAGCTCCACCCGGAGTTTAGGATCACGCGTAGGGGGCAAATAAGGTCCCTTTCGCGACCTTCGGACGCACCCGGAGAGCCGCATCAGCAACAGGAGCAACGACCGCGTCGATAGCTCGTCCATTCATCTGATCCGGTCCAGTTTCCGTCACTCTCTCATCTCCCAAAAAGCACATAAAAAATACACATCCATGGTGGAGGAGCAGCTCCACCCACCCTACCTCGCCGATGTCGGGGCCGTGGTCACCCTTTACCTGCGTCGAGGCGCGACTGGGCCATGGCCGAGCTCGCCGAGGCCACCCACGCCGGAGTCATGGCCGAGCTCACTAGGGCAGCAGGTCAAAGCCCTCACCCTCTTCTAGAGATTTTTTTTTACTCTACGTCCAGATATAAGCAAAAGTAATACGTATCTAAAAAAAATTAAAATATCTTATAATTTAGAATAAAGAGAGTACATTAGAACTCAAGTAGGAATTTCACCACAAAAAATCTAACCAAGCACTTATCGGATTGTTGTGATTTTTATATGGTATAATCAAATCCTATATATGCTCGTATTTTTTAAGATTTATGCTGGGATTTAACCGTCTAAGTAGTGTGAACATATATACATGTAATCAGATACTACTCGAGAGGGCAAAAGGCACACCGTGTCTAGTGTGAACACGTGGACATAATCAGATGCTCAAGAGAGGAAAAGGAGATAGGCAGTTCAGGTCTCTTGTCGGGCCTTGTTTAGATTCAAAAGTTTTTTCTAATCTCTATATATGCATTAAATCTTTGGACATGTTAGGATTTAACCGTATAGATAAAAAAATTAATTATATATTTAATTGTATGTAATTACGGTACTAATCTTTTGAGCTGGGTAAAAGGCACACCGTGTCTAGTGTGAACACGTGGACATAATCAGATGCTCAAGAGAGGAAAAGGAGATAGGCAGTTCAGGTCTCTTGTTGGACAAAAAAACGCAAGTGACCATGGAAGCAACTACCACCATTCACCAAGACGGATGAGCGAGCAGGAGCATCACCGAGCTCCTGCAACTGCAACGTCAGGTCAACCGGCCGATCCGCTTTTTCAACGCGTGCGAATTACGTTTTTTTTTTTACTTTTTTTTGAAGCAAAACGCGTGCGAATTACTACCCCTACTCCTATGTGCTGGCTGTCCGAAAGCGCAGCGGGGCACTTGGGCGTCGCTTTCATGGCCCAAGCCAGAGCCCCAAGGGCCAGCCAGCCACCCGACGACGCCGGTCAGCCTGCCCGTGCCATCCCTCGCTCTCGCCTCCCGGCTTCCGCCCACCTGCACTGAGCAGCTGACGCTGACGCTGACGTAAGAGCTTCCCAAGTCCAAGTCCGGTCCCGATGAGCAGCGCGCCGCCGCCATGGACCCCACGCACACGTGGCGGCTGCAGCACAACAGAATAGCACCGCTGCCCATATAATAACCAGCTCGATTAGCTCAGCTGGACACGCACTCACTTCACCAGTCACCACCACCGACACATCACACACGGTCGACCTACAGCGCGCGTCAGAGAGCAAGAACTTGATCGGCCAGCCAATTAAGCCAATCCCCTGCTCAATTGATCCATTGAGATCGTCATGGAGGTTTGCAATCATGGCAATAACGCCATGGAAGCTCAGCAGCAGCGAGAGCAGAGCCAAGCCGGGGGCTGCTCCGACGACCCGGCGGCGGTGCTGACTTGCCTCACATTCCTGGAGCAGAAGATCGGGCACCTCCGCGGCATCATCGGCGCGGCGCCGCGGCCGCCGCGGCAGATGGTGTCAGCCGAGCTCAGCTGCATCGCCGTGCAGCTCGTCTCCATCTCCAAGAGCCTCGCCACGACCGGCGGCGGCGCGGCGGACCAGGACGACGGCGCCACCCGGTCGCCGGGAGCGGAGGCGACGTCTCCGAACGACGGGGACAGCGACTCGTCCGACCACGACCCCCTCCACGCCGAGGACGACGACGGCGACGGCCGCATGCCGCCGGCCGGCTCCTACGAGGTGATCGAGCTCGGCAAGGAGGAGATCCTGGCGCCGCACGTGCACTCGTGCAAGGTATGCGGCAAGGGCTTCAAGCGCGACGCCAACCTGCGCATGCACATGCGCGGTCACGGCGAGGAGTACAAGACGGCGGCCGCGCTCGCCAAGCCCGCCTCCGCCTCCGCCGCTGCGCCATCGTCCTCGGCGGGCCGGTGCTTCTACTCCTGCCCCTTCGTGGGGTGCAAGCGCAACCGGGAGCACCGGAGCTTCCAGCCCCTCAAGACGGCCGTCTGCGTCAAGAACCACTACCGGCGGAGTCACTGCGACAAGAGCTACACCTGCCGCCGCTGCAACGTCAAGCGCTTCTCCGTGCTCGCCGACCTGCGCACGCACGAGAAGCACTGCGGCCGCGACCGCTGGGTCTGCTCCTGCGGCATCTCCTTCTCCAGGAAGGACAAGCTCTTCGGCCACGTCGCCGCCTTCGACGGCCACGCGCCCGCGCTGCCGCCCGACGACGACGACTCTGTTGCCAATGGCGGCTTCGGAACTGGCTCTGATCGCCTGACGACGATGGACACCGAGGCAGTGAGCAGAATGGCGAGCATGGAGTTCTTCCAGGACGCCGTGCTCGATGTTATCGGCTGTTCTGACATCAAGGGCTTCACGCTCATGGACGGACAAGGACAATATTTGGAGGACGACGACGGACGAGGGTCGCTCTCACCATTGCCAATGGGGCTCGATTCCTGTGATTTTGATGGATTTGATCTCTTCGGGGCACCAGCAATTGATTTCTGAACTCAGGAGAAAATAGAAAAGAAAAACTAAAAATGATTTGTCCTCACTCAATTGGCATTTTAGCCTGTAGAACAAGTAGGAAAGTGTACACTAAAACATACCCAAATGCAAGGAATTCACATCTTCAACTGATAGGCCACTGCAATTTGCAAATCGCCAGTAGTAATTTGTTCAACTTGTGCCAACACAGCATTAAGAAGGACCTAGTAAATTCTGAATACAATATCACAAAACAGGGTATAAGCGTGAGGAACTATAAGAATCCAGATCACATGTAAGCAACCAATGAACAAAACCATAAGACAGGACTAGGTTATCACAGTCTACATTTTTCATCTTTATCTTCGGAAACATGGCAACACAATGGTGGATGCATCAAAGCACAACCGACAGAACCTCATAACAAGACAAATAGACAATGGACTACTAACAGAACAAGAGCAAATGATTGAAGTATCACAGATCATTCAGGAATTGGCCCTATTTATTGCAACTCTTTTACAGACAGCATGGTTTGGCTCTTGAATTTGTTGTACACAAGAACTAACAGTTGCGTATCCAGTATCCACCAAACTACAATGGTGCTATATTTGACAGGAGCTAGTTTACAGAAAAATGGCCAGCAAAATTCATCTGAATTTTCACTCAGCCTGCAAAATGAAGTCTGAAGTTTCTGAACAATGATGTGGTGACGAAGGACAAAACATCATTAGAACCTAACCCAACAGCGGGTGCACTGGGCCATGCAATCCCCTCTGCAGTCAATATTGTAGCCCAAAACTTTCGGATTCCTCAGGAGAAGGCTCCGCAGAGTCTTCCCATTTATTCCCCAGTCACTGTCCAGCTTGCTCACATTCAGCTTCACCTCGCTGTCAAGGTCACACCCAAGAACCTCCGGAAACTTCTTCAGCAACTTGTGAAGGTCTTCGTCCGATAGCCCGAGGCTCCTGATGTAGTTCAACACTCCAGTTACCACCTCAGCATTCGGAACCTCCTTCTTTCTCTCTTCGCTCCAATACGGCGAGTGGATCCATCCAAACGCTTTATTCAGCATCTTCTCGGCGTCTTCGCTGGAGAAATCCAATGAAGTGAGGACTTGTTTGCACTCCTCATTGACATCCACGACAGAAGCTTGTGCTTGGTCGGCTGATAGCGTCCGCCATTCCCGACGGCTTTTCACAAGCTCGATGTTTTGCTGCCGGACATTCAATCTTCCTCCACAATTGTTATCTGAAAGCTTCACAGCCGGTGCACTCGAGACATTGCGCTGCAGAGGGAGGAATTGGGATGCAAGCGCCTCAAGGGTCATTGCTGGTGATTTCGCCAACAATCTTATAAAGGAGCAAGCTAGATTGAGGATCTTACAGCTGTAATAAAGAAGCCAAATGCAGGAGTTTCAGCAGTCACCAAAGGCAGTGCTGGTGATCTGGCCAACATCCTGCACAGAAGCAGAAAGCTGGTTTCAATCAATGTTATGTTAGTAAGAAATGAACATCGATGCAGGTGAGGTGAAGACAAAGGGAAGCTAATTGTGATTTCAAGCAGAGAGGACAGCAAGTAGTGAACCGAACAAAACCTAGGAATTGTTTCGGCTGCCATCAATTACATCGAAATCCTACATCGGTCCTGAATCCTAACAAGGTATCAGTAACGGTAGCGGGAGCAGAGAGGAACACTGCAAAAAAAAAAAAGCCCCGATGCAGCGACAAGGCATTCCTAGGTGCTCCCTAGAGGACAAAAAGAAGAAGGCGATAAGCAAACACGACGACGACCACGCGATCACTGGGTGAAGCAGCAATCAGCCAAGAAGAAATTTGGGAGCAGCGCAGCGAACAAATCTGAGCGAAGGAAACGGGAAAAAACAAGAGAGTGCGACTGTACTAGGTGGATCCTTAGCCGCGTGCGCGCGTGCGAGCTCCTCCGGCTGTACCCGTCTTCTCCCCTCTCGTCCGTGGGCTCAGTTCGTTTGGTCACCAGCGTCTCCATCGGCGGGTAGGAGAAGAAGAGGCGAGGGCTCCGCCGCGGGGCCGCGTCTCCACCGTGCCTCTTCCGAGCCGCCTCCAGCCGCACACGCCCGCCGTCGCCATCCCATCCCACCCGCAAGAGCCAACCAACCACTGAATTTTTTTATATTTTTAATCTTTTTTATTTAATATTTTAATAATAATCACACCAAAAACCTTATCGCGTCATTCCTGGCATGACAGTACTGTTCTAAAATCATCTTAACGACGTGGAAAACTTTGCGGATATAATTTTTTTATAATTTTTTTATATTTTTCTTTTATTTTTATATAAATATTATTTTTTGAACATCTTAACGACCTTAAATATAAAAACTCAAAACTATAAAGTTAAAGATCTTATTAAGAGTTACAACTTTGGTATAAAAAGTATCTTCATTTGATCCCATACAAAGAGGATACTATTTTTCTAATACGATTATTATGCTGCTGAAACTTTATATAATTTTTTTAGTATCTTAACGTCTTCAAATGAAAAAACTAAAAACTAGAAAGTTGTAGATATCGTCGAGATCTATAATTTTTATATAAAAATCATCTTCATCCAATATCATATTAAATAATTTTTCAAAATTTGAACAAGATAGAACAATACTGTCGCATCAACGGGAGTGGCACGACAACGTTATTTGGACACGACAGCGGTACCGGCGCGATTAAATGGGTTAGATCAGCAAAAATTTTTTCCAGGTGTCATTATTATTAAAATATTAAATAAAAAAGGATTAAAAAATAAAAATTCTCCACCAACCACCCACTCGGCCAGCGCGATCCCCTACCTGTTCTTTTACTCGTCGCGGCCCAGACCCCAGGCCCACCATGACATCCAATGGGCTTACGGCTCACTAAGCTTTAGAAACTGGGCCTATAAACGATGAGAACTGAGAGTAGAGTTCAATCCAGTTACTTGAAATGCAAACATCGCTTTCAAACAAAAAAAAGAAATGCAAACATCGGTTCCAACTCCAACTTCCAAGGGAAAGGAAGCAAAAATGAAAAAGAAAAAGAAAAAGTGTGTAGTCTATATACAATAAGCCCAACAAACGAAGGCAAATTCTTTCCCTTTTTGCGACGAAAACGAAGGGAAGTTCACTTGCATCAACCAACCAAAGTTCACCGTGTCAGGAAACAGGCATAGTAGAATAGTACAGAGCAGGGACAGCCTAAGCCGTCCGTCCTTCACATCGTCATCTACTTAACAATCTTCCAAATCCGCTGCAACCTCAGAAAACTCCACATGGAATTATGGAAACCAGCTAAGTCTACTGGCCGCCGTGGCGGTATAGGAGCAACGACCGGTAAACAGCGGCGAGGTGGAGGAACACGATCAGCAGGATGAGCAGATCATCGACGAATCCAAAGAGCCCCAGCACACCTGCAGGTTCCAGAATCAAGACCATGATGTGATATGAATATATGATACAAATACAGTTCAGGCAATAGTGGCAACAAGTTTATTAAGATGTTGTCACTTGTTCTTGGGAATATGGAACTCACTTTCGGGAAGAATGTCAACAGGACTCAGCACATAAATTGCACTCAGTGCGACCTACAAGTTCGAATAAGTCATCATCTTATAAGATTCATATATGGTCTCATCTCTCACATCCATTGCACTGGGCGATGGTATGAAACTGAGGTGAGGTCAGAAACAGCGCAACCTGTTTGCTTTCCCAATCTTAGTAACTTCCCAGCGTAATATTGAAGAGGAATATGAAGCAAAAGAATAGTTTGATCCTATGGAACTTACCATCATCATCATCCGCGTCCTGAACACAAGTGGGAGAGTCCGCTGGGGATCCATTAGTTCTCTGAACAGTCTTCGGATGAAGAAGGGTAGGGTCTTGCAACCTCTGGATAACGGGAATGTCAAAAACAAAGTAGTTAGATGAAAAACTCCCACGAGATTATATGGCTAGATGCTAGAGACATACATTTCTAGTTGAAAAAGTAGTCATATTCATTGTACAATTCTGACAGTTGTATCTTAGTTGTATACTTGTATTCCTTATACAACTATGACAGCTCCAATAGCCATATGTGTTATAACATGAAGGCCATATATCTAATGAAACCTACAATTAACAAGGGAATTTCTAACATTCTCTACAAGGAATGTAGGAGAACATTTTAATTATGCCAGGTCCAAATAAGAATTACTCCTGACAACAAAGATGATAGTAGGCTCGGTCTGAAAGAAAGCAGTGATCAAAGTAATTATACGCTAATACCTAACATTTCGTTCCATTAAAATCACCATGCCTAAGGCACATGTACAGTAGTCCGATTGGTTGGATAGATGATTTCCCAAACATATACAAATCCTATTAGGGACTGGGGGAGGCATGTCAATCAAGGAGAAACAGAACACGAATTCTGTTTTGAAACAATAGGAAACCTCGTCTCGGACCTTGTTTATCAAGGAGTTTGGCCACTGTTTTTTCATGCAGCAACTTTTACCAATCTCAAGTGTCGATTTTATTCTCGAAAGTATAGTGAAGACACCAGATTTCATGGACAGTGTACCAACCTGAGTCAGGCTGTGTGGTGCTCCACCAAATATACAGTTATAGTGCTGAATCTCTCCTAAAATACGGTGTGCTTGTGGATCATCCTCCTGCTCTGATAATGCAGCAGGCACCAGTAGGTTTATAAGGCAGCGACAAATGGGACACTTGCAAGCCTGTAAAAGATCAAACATGAATGATGCACTCTCCTGTAAAAGATCATCGTATCACCACATTCAGTAATAGAGAAAACTCCAAGGCAGTAAAGTTGTGTTGGGGTTGCGCAATTTATAAGATGATATTAGTAGTTCACCAAATTTGGAAAAAGAGAAAAAGAATCATTTCTTTATATGTATGTCTGGTCATTTCTAGCACACAAGACCACACATCTACGTATCTACTTATAGATAATACTGAACAAGAACACAACGCAACACAAAAGTTACACAAACTTTCAATAGAAAAGATAACCCCATCTTTGTATTGGCTTGTTATTTTTAATAGAAATAGTGATGGGTGATAATGATCTGTAGTGGGGGAGCCATTCTTCTTAACTTCTGCTTCTTATTGCCCTAAAAGGCTAAAAGAATCCATCCTGTTCTGTCGGGCAGAAGTTACAGCAGAGTTGTTTGGCTCGGCTACCACAAGTATTGTGTTCATCGGTTTCGGTTCCATCCCATGACACCACCCTTCCAAGATCCAGCCTCTCTTTAGCATCAATTCGTGTTGTTGACAGCTCGACACTATCTACCGACTAGCATTACCCTGTCTACTCACCTATAGGCTATATATGCCTCTATAACTTCCATTGTTTCAGTACCCTAAACCCTCATTTTGCATCGACTCATGCAGTTAATTCGTAATCAGACTCCTATGGTAAAGAGGGATCAAGGCCAATTCCAGCACCCGACTCGCAAACCGCAGCAATTTAGCAAACCCAGGAATTCTTGACAACTCGAACGAATCCACCCTTCTACAGGGAAAAAAAAGGCAACCAGTCCCAAATCTATTCTGAACCGAGTAGCTGACAGTTCTGCGTAGCCGACCGCATCGGCCGACTGGCTCGATTTCCCTCCGCGCAGTCGGATCGAGATTAGGGAAAGAACAGCCAAATCTCTCTAAAGAGAAGAGGGGCACGGCAGGACCAGGTAGGGAGAGGAAGAAGAGTAGGAGAAGGGACTTGCCACAGAACCAATGGGAGCAGTTCGCCTGGCACGGGATCCGGAAGCGGTCGTGGCAGACGGAGCAGACGTCGTCCTCCGGCGGCACGGCTGACGCCGACGCCGAGGAGGAGGAGCTCATCTCTTCCCCTTCCGGCTTTCGCTCTCTGTGTCCGCCCCGCGGCAGGAACGCGCTTGGCGTGGCGCTGCCCGCGTTATTTTGGGATTTTTAAGTTTTCGCCGTCGTTACGGATGCCGCTCGTCGTTTGCCAGTTTTATATTGGCAACTACGTTAACTACGTGTTTACCACACGAAACAGTCAGACTCCGTGTATTTACCATTTTCGCTGATGTGCGATGTAATCAGCCAGCGTGGCAGCGCTTTTCAAGACCATCGCTGTTTCTCTTCGTCCACTCGCTAACATATGGGCCCCACAAGTTAGGTTCTTCTTCAACCTTTGGCCAACAAGGAGCCGAGCACGCACCACTTATTGCCATCCGCACGCGCCAGCTGCACCCGCGCCCGCAGTCGCTTGCCGCCCAGGCGCTACTTAGGCGCCTGTCGTGTCGGTCGGCGGTGGTCTCCTTCAACCTTTCCCACCGCCACAACTTCGCAAACACACGCGGCTATTGTGTCGGGCGCCGCCACCCGAAAATTACCGCAATTGCCGCCCCGACGCCAAGGGACTCACACCATTTGACAACGCGTTTCACCGCCTATGCCGTGCTCAACTCGGCATTATTAGGCCAGCGTCTTGCGACTGGCCTCCCGCACGCCATCGCACCTTCATCCATATCTCGAGCTAGCTCGAGCTTTGCAGCGTGCCGATGATGGTGGCCGGCGGCGTCGGAACTTCGTTGCCCCCAGCGTCGTCCTCGCCTACAGCCCGCCTTGCCGCCCTCCAAAGACCGCCCAACACGTGAGGCCTCCCACACCACCCCACGCGCGCCAGCCATTGCAGCTACCTCTCCCCTGCAGTGCAGCTCTCAACACGCAAGCACAGAGTCCGCTACAGTTGTGGAGCCCTTCCCAAGCCCACCGGAGCGGCGACACCCTCCCCGCGCCGCCATGCCCGAGTCTACCGTCTCCGTAGCCGGCCGCTGCCCATGCCAAAATTGCACCGGACTCCGTAGCCACCCCATCCTTCGTTCCTGCTCATGTCGAACTCAATCGCACGCACAGATGCATCCCATGGGCCGCACGCACGAACGCCCTTGCCTGCACGCGCTTCGTTGCGCCGGCCATGACCGAGGAGGCGCAGAGGGATGAGCCTGCTTGTTGATGGCTGATGCTGGAGGTTGAATGGGGGACCTGACTGGTGGGGCCCACATGTCACCGAGTGGAGGAAAAGAGAAGCAGCAATGGTCTCAAGAGCACTGCCACGCTGGTTGACTACGTAGAGTGCCACGTCAGCGAAAATGGTAAATATTTAGAAGTTTTACTGTTTTGTATGACAAATATGTAGAAAGACATATAAAACTGACAACAGAGGAGTGTCATACGTAACGATGGCAACAACTTAAAAATCCCCGTTATTTTGTGTCCACCACGTCAAGTCGTCGGCGACTTGCCGACTTGGGGTGCTTTGCCGGGGCACTCGGTGAGGTGTTATCCGTCGTTGGATACGAGGCAACGCCGACCTCGACGCTAAAGTAATCCTTCGACGGCCTGATTTAAGACAATTAATTAATATTTCAAATACAGTTATAAATGTATATAACTATATACTCACGCTTTTTGACCATTTTATTCGCTTCCGTTTCCGAATGATTCGCCACTTCACGATTTTCATTAACACATGTAGTTTTCTATTTTCCGTCTGTATTACTGTATATAATAAATAGTACTACTCGAATGTTCAAGAAACAATTGGACATGGACAATTTAAACTAGCAACCTCATTTGCCAAATATAATCACACTTTTGACCATTTTATTCGCCTCCGTTTCCAAATACTTTGGCACTTCACGTTCCGAGACCTACACTAGAATGTTCAAGAAACACTTTGGCGGTGTTTGGCATGGCTTTTCTTGAAGAGCTCCTCCAGAGGAGCCGTAGCTGTTTTGGAGGATTCGAAATGGCTTTGACTCCTCTACTCTTTACTGAAAACGGCTTTCCGATAAAGAGCCAAAGCTAGAGCTGGAGAGGAGCCCTGCCAAACTACGGAAACATTCACCGGCCCAGCCTGATTCTGATTAAATACAAGGTCCCATCATAAAATACACACATCCAACTATCATCATACCACCTCCAATACATACAGCCGTGCAGAAATAAAAGCGAAATGTGAGCACGGAAAGCGAATAATCTCAAAAAGCTAGGTCGAGCGGTCAAATTAACACCAATATGTGAGCATACAAGATTTCAATTCACCTCAGATCAAAAGCAACTCGATTGGGATTTCTTTTCAAAGAAATTATTGATTGCTTGTTATATTGCATCCGCTCTACAATGTTTCTTAGTGATTCAGTACAAGCCGAAACTATAAACCAGGTGCATCATACAAGTTCAGAACTAGGGTTTCAGAACAGTACTTTTTTTTCATGGAAATAGTGGCCATTTCTTGTCACCCATTGCATAAGAGATGATGCTCTTTTTCAGTGGTGATATGTACTGAGCACCGTGGAACGCAGCAGCTCTCACCATATTAAGGGGCCCAAAATCAACAGAGTACATCTTCTGGAAACCATCTAGCACTGCTGTCATCGCCACATTGGCAGCCTTCTGGTCCTTCTCATATCGTTGTAGCAAAGTCAGCTGCCAAAGGAAACGAACAATTTAAAATAGCATTAATTATGATTCAACTATGAATCATAAGAATGGTTCAGGTGCAATGCAACTGTAAAGTTCCAAAATTAAATTTCAAAAGAGAGGCTAAACAGAAACAACAATAGATACTTACGTCCCCAACATCTGAGCCCACAGAAACTCCTTCAGCAATAACTTTTGCTAAAGCAGCAGCATCACCAAAGCCCAAGTTGACGCCTTGACCGGCTAAGGGGTGGACAGTATGAGCAGCATCTCCAACTAATGCTAGCCTTTTGGAAACATAATCATGGGAATGCATCAATGACAATGGAAATGCCATTCTCTCAGAAACTACACCGGTTGCTTTTGGTGGTACTTCAAAGCATTCCTTTGTAGATGTTGCAGTGTTCCCAATGCCAGAAAAGAACTGTTCCATGTAATGGTCAAGAGCAGTAGAGCGAGGATGTGGGCCATAACCAAAATCCAATGCGTGGTTCACCGACTTCACAAACTCTTCAGGGCTCATTGACTTATGGCGCAATGACTCCTCTGGGCTCATTGTCCATACAATGTTGCTGAAGTTGTTGCCTATCGGAAGTAGTGCAATTGGACCAGAAGGGAGAAACCTCTGCCATGCACAATCATTTTCCACAACATGCTCTACTGTACAGATAATTGCACTTTGCGGATAATTCCACCCAGTTGTTTTTATGCCTGCAATCTGTCTAACATTGGACTTTGAACCATCAGCTCCTATCTGCAACAAAGTTTAAATAGGACTAGGAGATTGAGGAATGAAGCAAAACAAAGGTCAAAATAATGCAAAAGAAGATAAATAAGAAATTACCACCAATTTGGAATATAAAATCCGTCCATCACTGAGGTCAAGTTTAACTAAATTACTGCGATGTAACTCTTCTGTAGTATGACCAACAGATAATGGTTCACTTGATGCTGGTTTCATTCCTGCTTGTCTGCTCTTCAACGGGAAAGTAAGAGACACCAATCTGGTAGGATATATCACATTTTCAATATCATCCAATTCTTCCTGTTTAGGGAGAAAATTTTAAGCGTCAAACAAAGTTGATTATTTTTACCAGAAAGAAAGGCACGCTAACAGAGTGGGAATCTGGGTTGCACGACACCAAATTATCAAATTCCTGTGCTCTTGGCTATCTGGGATTATCTTATTTTACCGCATACCTGTAAGCACATCATATATTTTTTTTAAAAAAATGGTGTATTTGTACTGTTTACAACTAACATAAGAGAAATATATGACCTTTAGGCAGCACAAAAGCAAACACAACTTTTTGCCATGACAAATACACCATAAGATTTACTTTGATACCTATGATGCATAAACAACGTGGGCAATACAATTCACTATGATGTTCAAGAGTTAAAGAAAAGACAAACCTTTAAACGTAAGAGCAGCGAGTTGCAAAGCACCTTGTTCTCCACCACACATCTAAGCAACGCAAACACAAAAAGAAATATATGGCCACTGACAAAAAAAGATAAGCAGATAAAAAATAATGACAGCTTATATTAAAGCATACCCAAGGTATTCTTTGCCCACATCTCTTGCATTATACCTCGTGTATCCAAGCCCAGTGTAATCCCACACCTGCCAGTTGTAAGCAAAACATCCAGTATTGTAGTTATTACCAAAGTGGAGCATCAATTTCATTGTGTGTTTGCATGGAAAATAACAGAGAGAAGGACCAAAGAAAAAGAGAAGGCAAATACTGATGCATGCCCATATGGTTAGGTGATAGATGTACTTTTGCACAATATACACATTGACACTCTGGCGTGCCTAGATGATACAAAAACATCTATTGTAGACCAGCTATCTTCCAAAAAGACATAAGCTCCTGTTTTATGCCATCAGATATAGTAAGCAGAAACATGAATGCACAATAGAAGTATAATACTGTCTCTATGCTCAAATTGTAAATTGAGCTGGACAACCTTTTGAAAACCTGAGGCTTGCATGCCCCACTGGTATTGCTAGCATAATGTAAAGCACACAAATGATAACTTCAATTGTTTAGTTAAATTAGTACAAACTCATCACTAACTTGGCATCTGATCAGCAAAGCTCAAAATGCAAATACACCAAGAATGTGTTTGGTCAAAAGAGACAAAAGGTGAAACTGTAATAAACAATGGCCATACATTATCAAATAAATTGTTTATATAGATAGAAGCATGTTAAGTCCTCACCTGCATTTTACCAAAGAAAGCATGTCTTTGCTGTTGAACATGCTCCCAGGCGCCAATATCTGCCACATTAATGCGCACACATGCATGAGGAATATTACCAATAACGCTATTATTTCTGGTAGCAAAACAAGCCATGCACATATAAAAAATGGAAAAGTATCATTTTTAAACTATACTTGGTGAAGAGAGATATTCCAATGCACACAAAAAACAGAAAATTAAACAATAACAGATGGTAACTTTGTCACTGTTACAGTTACAGTAGTGAAATGTACACAACTAGATGTCTAAACTGGTGACCTGAAAGAAAAATGGTAGTGTTGCCACTGCCATAATGAATCAGAAACAATTGAAGAACGACACAACAATCAAATTGCTAACAACAACAGATGGTAAATTTGTCATTTGCTGTGATGAGGCTGAAACTTTGAGGACTGGTAGATCAATAAAGAGTGACAGAGTTGTTGGCATGTTTGTTTCTTATTAAGTTCCCCACGGGATAGGAAACTGAGAAAACATTGGAGTAACTTTGATAAAATTTATAGAAAAATGCATCAAATTAGTTCCACTAAATTTGCATGGAATATTTCCTAATAGTATAATTATTTGGTATCATAGATGTTAATGTATTTTTTTCAAAAACTAGGTCAAAATTAGTAAAATTTGACTTAGGACAAAGTTAAAATGAACTATAATTTGGAACGGAGAGGGTATGACAGAAATGTTTTACCATATTCATTTGGCAAACATCTATGGCAGCCAAATCTTTTCGCCAAACTTGTGGCAAGTTATGGATAGAAAATGGGTGAGTGACAGCTGGCTTCAGGACTTCAAGGCTAATAAACCATGGCAAGCTCGAACTGTGAACCAAACGCTGATTAAAGTTGATTGAACTACTTTCCCCGTACATCTAATGTGGTCATATGGTATAGTTGATCAAACATAATTGTGTAGATATCAGTGTAAACGACACGAAAGGTCAATCTAGATGAAATGCCACCTAAACACACAAGACAAACTTGAATCCAAATACTGTTGCAGGGTAAAAGACAGCTGAAATTAAGTATGATGATACATGTATTTGATTCAGAATCATACCTCTGAAGAAGGAAATAGTTGCAGGGGTAACAGTACTGACCCTAGAATCGGGTGTACTGTTTTTATCCAGGTAACCTCTCGACTTCAACGCTGGATTGCTATCGATAATAGCAATTTTAAGATGTTTTGTTAATGGCATATTGGCTGCATACAGGATATGTGAGAAATTACAACTTTAATACATTACATCACATACAGGCAACAATTCTATGGTAAATACTCAATACACTGTAAATAGGTAAATGATGCTCCCAGAGAAGTGCAACTGACAAACAGTCTTATTTTGGGTGTGATACTATTTCTGATCAAAAGATGCAACAAGGGAAGGAATGTTCCGAGCGTCAATAGTCAGGCAAAACTAAACACAAGGCGCCAAACTCATCAGCGTCTTAAACAGAGGAGAGCACACGAACAGCAATACCTACACAATGCACAAGCGACTGCCAAGCCCACCATGCCTCCACCAACAATAGCAACGTCGAGCACATCAGGCGGAGCCTTCACGCCAGCAACCTTCTCGGTGTGACTGTGATCCTACACGTTCATTGAGAGAGTCAGTACCAGGACACGCGCTTCAGCCACGGAACCATACCTCCGAACGGAGCAATCACAAGTCATCACACCAAACGACGCATTCCCCTGAAAGGCCTAAACCCTACAGCAGGAGCGAAACACAGAGGCACACGGGAGGCAGAGTGTTGGGGGTGAGTACCTGCGACCTGGGTGCCCCGGAGGCCGGCGCGTCGCAGAAGGCCCTGGCGAGCGGCCGGATCCGGTTCGCCGCCGCCGCGAAGCATCTGCGTGGGAGGAGAGAAGACGCTAGTGAGTGCGGGAGGGGGAAATCTCAGGGCAGAAGGGGCTGGAGGAGAGGTGCATGACGCGCGCTTTACCTTCGCCTGGAGAGCATGGCGGAGACGGCGGGGGTGCGCGTCGGTGCCGTCGGTCGTCGGCGACGAGGCCACGAGGGGAAGAGAGGAGCGGAGCGGCGCGCGCGTGGAGGGCTCCTGCGCCGCGCACCGGTGTGCGGTGGGGGGATTTCGGCCTGCTACTGCTAGGTTGGGCCGGGCTCGGGTTTACAGCTACGCGCCTACTCCTACGCCTGATGGGCTGACTCTGCGTGCACGGGGATGCGCAGCTTTCAGATGATGTCACGCGTCCACGATTCACCCCTATCGTGGGCCCGCCATGGCTAGTGGTCAAGGCACTATTAGCGACAGGATAACTGCCAAATCAGAAGTATATATATATTCAGGCGCTACGGTGGAAATCCACTTGGGTCAACTGTCAATGTGACAAGTGGTGTTTTACTGACAAATATCTTTTTTCTTTGTTGTCAGTACAAGGATGTTTTAGCGATCTTTTTAGGTGCGGGATATTTAACTATTTATTATCATCTTTATAGATAGTCGTGGGCGTTTAGGTTAGTGGCTGGTACATTGGAGGTCCGAATTTGCTCACATCAGGGAAAACGGCAAATGTTTTGTGTTGTTCTATCTCCGATGAGAAAAATATACAATCCTATGGCAAACGGTGCCATCCACGATCCATAAGGACGGCAAAGTAAAATATCTTTTTTGTGCGTATGTGTAATTCTATTTAGTAGAAACTAATGCGTCTCGAGTTTATACCATACTCATTAATTAGGTACTATCTAGGGCTTTTTTCTGATGCAAAACAGTTGATAAGAAACATAGCGAAGATGCATCTTATGCATGATAATCTCTTGTGTTGTCGCACAAAATATAATATCTTGAGTGAACCCTCATACCTTTGGCGGTTTTCTTGCATCGCGACATGATATGCAATGTGCTATGGATTCGTGGCGAAGAACAAGTAGAATTTGCTACAAAAGCCGACTAACATGGGTATTCTTGCGTATGAGAACATTGTAATGGAGAAGATCATAGCCAAAATAGGATTCATTTTGGCTAGAGCGCCCGGTGTTATAGCTCTAGCATGATATGTCTCATGTTGGGGTTCAAGATCTAATGCTCTAGGTCAACTCTCATAGCTTAAGCACCATGTATCTTCGGTCGTGTCACAGAATCTAATGTTCCGGGTTGGCTCTATAGATAACATCACAACAATTAAGGGCGCGTTTGGATGACAGCCGAACCTTGCCGCACCGCCTGCACCGCAATTTTTGCACCCTTCGGCAATGTCGCAGCCCTGCCATCCTTTTTCTGTTCATTTTGACGCCAACATCTGCCGCAAGTCCGGCGCTCGAAATCAGCGTCACATTTTTGGCATGGGCGAAGCTCAGGCGTGGCGTGCTTAGGCGGCAATTAAACACGCCCTAATTGTATAGGATATTGTAGCATCATAATATGCCTCGTAAGGCGTCTTTCGTTTGATAGGACCATACTTTCCATCTTCTGTGACATAACAAGTGGATACTGGAATGTGATATTGTGTATATTCTAATAATGAAATAGCCTAATAAAAAAAGATGGTTAGCGATCGCCGTTGGCATTTCCCCGTAGGCCTTATTCGGTTAATCTCCTCCGTAAGGAGATTGAAGAAATGTTTTGACTTAAGGATTCAATCAATCCTCTCTGATTCCTTAAGGAGCAACAGTCAACTGGCACGTCGAAACTGCTGCGTGTTTCATGGTAACCTAAGTCTCATGCACCATCACAGCTGAATCGCCGCGTGCTGTCTTTAACAACAACGGCCAGGCTAAACCCCTGGTCAGATTCAGATCAGCACAGTAATTATAAATATATACTAAGCACAGCCTGCAGGTTAAACCTCGCTCCGACCATATATATATAGCCGGCACCGGCACAGGGCAGAAGGCAAGCCAAAGCCATCCCCCCTCCTCTGCCTGCCTGCCTGCCTCTTTCACACGGAGCACTAGTAGCAGAGAGACGACGCGAGACATCCGTTCCCTTGTCGCGCTGGGCATGTCCATCCCGCTGCCGGGAAAGGCGCTGCCGCGGCATGACGTGACGAAGGGCGGCGGCCAGGCGGACGCCGAGGACGCCGCGGCGTGGCCGGGCGGTGACGACGACCAGCCGTCGGTGGCGGCGGAGCTGCGCGCGCTGTGGGGCATGGCGGCGCCGATCACGGCGCTCAACTGCGTGGTGTACCTGCGCGCGATGGTGTCCGTGCTGTGCCTCGGCCGCCTGGGCCCGCTGGACCTGGCGGGCGGCGCGCTCGCCATCGGCCTCACCAACATCACGGGCCACAGCGTGCTGTTCGGCCTCGCGTCGGGGCTGGAGCCGCTGTGCGCGCAGGCGTTCGGGTCCCGGAACTACGAACTCCTGACGCTGTCCGTGCAGCGCGCCGTGCTGCTGCTGTTCCTCGCCGCGGTGCCCATCGCGCTGCTGTGGCTAAACGTGGGGCCCATCCTGGTGGCGCTCGGGCAGGACCCCACCATCTCGGCGCACGCCGCGTCGTACGCCGCGTTCGCGCTCCCGGACCTGGCGGCCGGCGCCGTGCTGCAGCCGCTGCGCGTGTACCTCCGGTCGCAGGGCATCACGCGGCCCATGGCGGCGTGCTCCGCGATCGCCGTGGCGCTGCACGTCCCGCTCAACGTCGGTCTCGTCTTCGGCATGGGCCTCGGCGTGCGCGGCGTCGCCGCGGCGCAGGCGCTCACCAACACCAACATGCTGCTGTTCCTGCTCGCCTACATCCGCTGGGCGCGCGCCTGCGAGGGCACCTGGAAGGGCTTTGCGCGCCCCGCCGCCGTCGCCAGCGGCCTCCCCGCGCTCGCCAGCCTCGCCGTGCCCAGCTGCGTCGGCGTCTGCCTCGAGTGGTGGTGGTACGAGGTCGTCACCGTGCTCGCCGGGTACCTCCCCAACCCCGCCGCCGCCGTCGGCGCCGCCGGGGTGCTCATCCAGACCACAAGCCTCATGTACACCGTGCCCATGGCGCTCGCCGCCTGCGTATCCACCCGGGTAAGCAGCCTCTCCTCCATCGATATATCACCCTCAAACATGGATCGGCGAAAACGAAACACCGATGGTATTCGTATAGATGCCGAAGATCTTTGCGCGGGATTTTCTTGCCCATTTGGATTGGGTTTTGGATCGGGTCCATAGATTTGCTTTCGACAGGTTCACATCGCGGTCGTACGCAGGACCGGCGTTTTGCTCGTCGGTCCGCGGCGAGGCCGTGATTTTTCAGCTATCACCATGCATGCATGCCACGGAACTTTGACTACTTGTGCCGAGATTGACTTAGCAGGTACTACAGTACAGTCACGATGTCGCACGAAGTTTTTTTTTTCTCACTTGTTTATTCTTTTCGTGACGTGGACCAAAACTTCAAAGATTTTCTTTTGGAGAAAAACTCTGCTTTCAGCGTAGTAAATCAAATCAGGATTCTGTACATTTCTCTCTCTCTTCTTCAGATTCCTCTCTCTTTGAATTTAACATGTCCTGTTCCTGTACAATGCATTTTTTTAGCAAGTTTTAACATGCAATTCAGAGCCAACAGTATTTTTCTCTCCGAACAAACAGAGCCACCGGCACATAGTAAAGCTACTCTCTTTTTTCTTGCCAAAGTAATAACAAAGCAACAATTTTGTGCATGGTGAGTCTGCTTCCTCCTATTGCCATCCTTGGGCATCTCAAATTGGTCTCCACGTGTGTGGTGCACCATTCCATATTCCCCTACACTGCTCTACTTTTGTGCGCTAACACGTCAAGCACATGCACTCCTTCCATGCATACATGATAAGTAGGCTCCAACCAAAAAAGGATGGCTTGCCTTTTCAATTTTCAATTGAAGAATGCAACAGCATGGAACATGGTGTGGCCAAACATGTTTTCATGTTTGTAAATAAAGCTGATGAAACACGCAGGGAACCATGGCGGTTCCCTTGTTTGGTAGATTCGCAGGTGCCTCATTTTAACCCCGCCCATGGAAGTTACTCCTACTACTAGATACAGTCACACCGATTTTTACAGCATGGGAAAACGACAATGCCACGTTGGTGGTTGGTCTTCTCATGTCACTGTGCGTTGTGTTGCACAGTGTTTGCATTGCAGCACAGGGACAGCCACTGGTGGCTTGTAGCTGCCATGAAAAGATTAGCTTGGCTAGTGCGCAGAGCACGAGCCGTCTGCTGCTCGCTGTAACACACTGTTGGGCTTCGTCTTTTACTCTGTTGAGTTCCAAGAACAGACAAGAATGGCTGGCACGCCAACCATAGGAGAACAGCAGCAAAGATCTCGGCAGCACAGCAACGTCTACTGCAGCTTCACTGTGACGCTATGCTCATATTGCCATGCATGCTTGCAGGTGGGCAACGAGCTGGGCGCCGGGAAGCCGCGGCGCGCGCGGATGGCGGCGCTGGTGGCGCTGTGGTGCGCGCTGGCGATTGGCGCGGTGCACGTGGCGTGGACGGTGGCGCTGAGCAGGCGGTGGGTGGAGCTGTTCACGACGGAGCCCGGCGTGGTGCGCCTGGCGTCGGCGGCGATGCCCGTGGTGGGTCTATGCGAGCTGGGCAACTGCCCGCAGACCACGGGCTGCGGGGTGCTCCGGGGCACGGCGCGCCCGGCCGTGGGCGCACGGATCAACCTCCTCTCCTTCTACCTGGTGGGCACCCCCGTGGCGGTGTACCTGGCGTTCGGCGCCCCCGGCGTCGGGTTCCGGGGCCTCTGGTACGGCCTCCTGTCGGCGCAGGCCTCGTGCGTGGCGCTCGTCCTCGCCGCCGTCGTGTGGCGCACCGACTGGCGCGTCGAGGCCATGCGCGCCAAGAAGCTGACGGGGCTGGAGCTCGCCCCTGCCGCGACCACCGCCGCAGCCGCTGACGACGACGACGACGACGCCGAGGAGAGGAAGCGCCTCGTGGTGGCCGCCACCGGCGGAGGGCCTGTAGTAGTGTAGTGGTAGGTAGGCTAGAGACAGTGCATGTCGTAGCTGGATGCTGACAGCGACGCGACTTGCGCGTGCGGGGTCGCCGTCGTCGCCGGAGCCCGTGTGTCCACCCAGACCCAGCATCAATGGACGCAGCGGATCGAGGAGAGTTGCTTGGCTTTTTGCTGCTGCCTACTACTAGCTCGCTGGCCATAGACTAGTAGTATAGCTTTGTGTGGCGTGCAGGGGCCTGGACGCCTGGGTGCCTGGCGGGTTATTATAATTGAATAGCTATCTCTGTGCCTGTGGTGCGATGGTGGTGGCTGCTGTCGCGGCGCGCAACTAGCTAGCTAGCGCCGGCAAGTGGTGGCCATGCATGTTGTTGTTGTTGTTGCATTGCACCCAATCCATCCATCCATCCATCGACGGATCGACCGACCCGACCTGGTTCATTGGCGCCGGCAAAATGACCTAGCGATGCGAGCTAGTGGCCACCCCGGGCGGCAGGACGGCCAGGGTGGTGGTCTTCCAGAGGCCGGTGCGGCGCGGCGCATTCTCGTTCGCTGGCAACCCACCGGGGCACCCAGGTGCGGCTTTGCGATATTCTTCTCCTTCCCCTTTTGGGAGGACAGGCATCCCGCGCCGTCGCTCTCGCCTTTTCCTCGCGCGGCTTCGGCTTCATCTCGGAGCGTCGTGTCGCCGCCGGCCCGCCGGTGTCTGTTGGCTCGCGGGCGGCTGGATCTGCTGGGTGCTGGGTCAGCGCTCGGCCCGCGGTTTTCTCCGCGACTCAACAGCGCGACGTCGCGTCTTCGTCTATCATATCGCTAGCTAAGGGCTTCGTCGTCGTCGCAATCGCAACGCCCAACGCCCGGACTGGACTGGACTGGACTGGACTTATCTAGCCAGCCACGCACGCCCCCACAGGCGTCGCCATCTTGCATTGGTTGCCGCCTTGCTTGCCCCCACAGGCGTCGCCATCTTGCCTTGCTTGCCGGGCGGACCGGTCTCTAGCCAAGGCTGTAATAACGGAGAAAGGGCAGAACCGCAGGACACGTAGTACTCAGCTCGTGTTCAGTTTCACCCAAAATTTCAAAAAGTGCTACAGTAACTATCATATCGAATGTTTACGACCTGTGTATGGAGCATTAAATATAAACGAAAAAAAAACTAATTGCACAGTTTTGTGGAAAATTGCAAGACAAACGTTTTAAGCCTAATTAGTCCATGTTTGAACACTAACTGTCAAATAAAAATGAAAGTGCTACAGTAACTCAAAATTCTAACTTCCTGAAACTAAACACGCGCTCAATGTGAGGGCAAAACATGTGTGCGACACTTGCTGCGGAGTTTTAGCTGTTACATCAAATTGCCTATCAACACAATCGACATCAACGAAACTACACGGTCCATCGGAAGCAAGTGGTTCACCTATAGCGCACAATTTTCATAATAAACTTATTTAGAGATATAAATATTAAATTTAGTTATAGTTGAGAAAGTTTAACTTGCTTGCATCCCATAACCACTCTCTTTCTAGAACGGAGGGGGTAACCTCTAGCACCGACAAAAATGCAATTGGAGCCATCAATCGGTGAGCACAACATAGGCCTGTTTGGATCCACAATCTACGACCACACGGTGCGGTATGCCATCCACGGTTCCGAGGCCGCGATACGGGGAATCGGTGGTGTAGTTCATTTTTTGAATTTTCTCCTCACAAGCGGTCGTAAGAATCACGGGCACCGCAAGACGTTTGGTGGATTTTTCTGATTCTACTGGTGGGGCACTCAGGAATCCAGTTATACTCGATTCCAAACAGGGCCATAAGATCGAATAGTACAAGAGGTGAAGACGATATGCTGCGACTCCATCAAGATAGCTCACAGATGCCAAATATAAGAGCAAGGCAGAACTTTCAAATCATCGATGGTGGAACACATACTTCGATAAAAACATTGGTGAAGTCAGATTCGATAGCATAAGGCCCGTCTCAGTGGAATTCACGCCACTGTTTCCATGACTTTCATGTGTTGAAAACAGTGCAGACAAGTTTTATCTCCATGAAACTCATTTCATCTCATCAAACTTTAATTTTATCTTTCTTCATCGATGCCATGCCGCATCTTTGCTATATGGAACTTCCCTTTGCTAAGTACTAGAGAATTGCTAAGAAGAAAAAGCATGGAACTTTCATATCGCCCTGTTCGCTTAAACTTATCAGCCATGGTACAGTGTTTTTCTCTCACAACAAAACAACATCAGCCGGTTTATCAGCCACAAAAACCATCAGCCGAACAGTTTAGTGGAGGAATCTTTGGTACATCTACTGCTCCACTGTCCCTTTGCTACAGGATGTTGGAACTGTCTAAATGTTCAGGTTCTCCATTAATATGATATATACCAGAATTTAGAGAGCTTCAAAATACAGCAATGGGCTCTTTTCTTCATGGAGATCTTTATCGTAATGTGTTGGGCCATCTGGAAGGCAAGAATTGGTCTAATCTTCGATCAAGTTCAGCCTTCCTTGGAAGATGTAAAAAGGACGTCCTTGACAGAATTTGCACTGCTCCTATAGTGTGCAAAGCGAAGATATTTTCCACTTATTGACATATGGTTAAATAATCTTGTTTAATTTTCTTAGTTTTCTTTTTTTTTTCTTTCCTTCTTTGTCTCTCGAATCCCAATAGGCCCCCCGCTCCCCTTATCTGTACCGAACTTTGTTTTTGTCAATTTTATTTTCATAGCAGGGGTACGTCTCTCCTGTTTTGCCTCAGCTTATTTAATGCCCATAACACTCTTATGAAACCTTATATTGAGATTGGCGTAGTATACATGAGTGGAACAGACGTGAAGAATAACTGAGTTGCATTATGGTCGAACAATATAATAGACGTGTGATTTGTGGGACCGTTTGGTTAGTTTTCTTGAAAAGACACCATCAGTTAGATAAGTCGTAACAAACGAGCATAATAGACCAAGTGTTTTTTGAATGAATATATAAAAAGTCACTCCACTATTGGTCCGAGGCCAAAAGTGCTCGTGAAACGTACTATATAACTGAATATAACATCAAAAGATATACCTTTTGTTTCTCTGTTCACGTTGATCATTAGTATTTTTGTGATAACAACATTGATTAGACTGTGCGCGGATCGAGCTAAGGATGTGGGAATGGAATCAACCTACCAGGCTAAGTTCGTGGCATCGACATCGTGGGGATAGGTCGCTACAATGATGCGCATTTACCAGTTTTTTTTTATCTTTTTTTCCCCGAGGAGGGATGCATAGCATGGGATGGACAACAAGAACATGCGCACCACACTTTCATCGAAGGCCGACTTCGGCTGTCCTCGTTCTCTGGCCGAGAATTGCTGTGCGAGGGCTTCTTCGGTGAAGCCTTTGAAGTTTGGCTTCACCAGCTTTCCTCGTCTCCTGTTTCCTTTTGCTAGAAGGTAAAGCGAACCATCAGATAAACCTGCATGATTTTTCTTTTCTTTTTCGGGAGAAAAGTTTCCGTGACTTTCAATCTTTAGAAAGTTATAAAGTTATATACTCGTAACCTTTATATATAACATTTTATGGGAAAAAAATTATCACTGTAACTTCTTATCATAACCTTTCCAATATCAATAATAATAGGATAACGACGTTCGTCCCGTGACCCCGTCCAGACGCGCTCCCGCAAAAGAAAAAAAAATCCACGTCCGCTCGTTCTACACTACGTCAAATATCATTTCTAGGGGCGGCTACAGTGCATTTGTAGGGGCGGTTCGGCCAGCCGCCCCTACGCAAGGGTCTCTATAAATCATGCATTTGTAGAGCGGTTCCCAGACCGCCCCTACAAATCGATTTGTAGGGGCGGCTACAGTACCAACCGCCCCTACAAATCATTTTTCCACCAAAAAAAAATTAAATTTACAATTCAAATTGGACCAGAACATATATTTTTCCTCTTTGATATCATAGTGCTTAGCATACAGTTGGTATGATATTCCAAGAAGTATCACAATATAAACTTTGGTGATATTCATGGATTATAGAACAAGTGAACACACAATAAATTTA
Organism: Miscanthus lutarioriparius; assembly: GCA_904845875.1. Taxonomy (NCBI): domain Eukaryota; kingdom Viridiplantae; phylum Streptophyta; class Magnoliopsida; order Poales; family Poaceae; genus Miscanthus; species Miscanthus lutarioriparius. Next base: position 140,197,321 of record CAJGYO010000002.1, read on the forward strand.
CAGAACAAGTGAACACACAATATAAACTTTGATGTTATAATTAAGACTTCGTAGGAACATATGTAATCCCTGGCTCCTATACTTACTGTTGTTGTTGCTGCTGTGATGGTGGAGCTTGAAACCTTTGTGGTTGCCGCTCAAACTCTTGTTGTTGAAGTGCTATAGCTAGCTCCAGATCAGAGCTGCAAGCATAGGAGGGCCAATGTGGTAGCGTTAGAATTTAGATAGCACGTGCAAAGTGACTCAGGAGTGCACATCTATGATGATTCAGCACGTTGAGCACATTCAAAATCACAGTAAGGCATATATTGGTCATTCAAGTACATGCTAAGCCGTCAGTCCAATACACAATGACAGAAAAACCATCAAATAGTCGAAGTTCAAGAAAGTTATTGCGCTTGGTTAACAGCAACAATCAACAGATCAGAAAAGAAACTATAGCTTCAATTAGCATATCATTTATAGCCCTACTGACAGACATTTTCTGCACAGTACCATTCATACAAGATTCACATGGTTGCTGAAATCCAAACTAAGAATGTTGTACACACAAAACAATAAAGCACATTGAGAAAAACAGGTAGGAAGAACATACTTTCCAGAAGTGTTGTCAAATTGAGCAAGGTAATCCTGTGAACAAAGATAAATTTGAACTAGTTAACATTAATGTACCTAATAAAAACTACAGCAGTTTATTGATGTTATACATACAGCAGTACTCGTCATAGCTTGCTGTTCATTCCATGAATCATTTCTTGGAGTTTCAACCTTTAAAGGGTGTGAAGTTGCTGGTAAGAAAAACCACATCTCCATTCACCTAATGATTGTCAGTTGAGAATGAAAAAGATCAGTAAAGATTTTGATCTCAAGCGAGAATTAAAATAATCACAGGAGTTAACATACCTCATCCAACCTTTGCCATACCAAATCAGTTTGGCTTATAAAACCTTGATCAGTTGCTAGGAGATATAGACTTCCGTTGTACTGCAGAATAAATATACATAAGAAATAAAGACAGCTCCAGTTCAAGTACTCAAATTACGGAAGAAGACACAAAGCTCACTTTCGTTAAGTCCCTCTTGTAAACAGAAGAGACTGCGACAATGAAATTTGATAATGTGATAAATGAGAATACAATTGAGAACACGTATTTAAACCATAGATTATTAGAAATATACCCATAGATAATCAATTTGGTTAGCGATGGTCTCTGAAAAATTATCAATCAGCTCCCCGAAAATAAATCAATTTAAGTGTGAAGCCAAATATAGTAATTCTTGCATTGTACAAAGAGATTCACGCATGTACAAAAGTCAATAACAAAAAAAATCTCACATTGATGTTACGTGGCCTTGTCATCCACGGAAGGGGTACTTTCCCCGATCTTGTCACCGCTTTCGTAAGAACCACCTCCCCCTCATACACTGCGGCTCTTGATTTTCATACACCATATTTGTGGTGCCAAGTACGTGCTCTTCACCTTGGTATATTGGTTCACATTCATGAATGCTTGAAGGCGAGAGGCTCAGATTTATCTAAAATCACTTTTCATATCCATTTCATTGTAGCATGACACGGAACAGCTCCACAAGTTGCAACCCGATCATAACCAACAAATAACTATCAAAGCAGCAACTTGTGTTTCATCTAGTTTGATAAGTACTGACACTAACAAGTAAACAAGCAATCTAAGCAAGAACAAGTAATCCCATCTCGAGAAAAAGGGCAAACAAAACAATTGGTATGGTCATGAGCTACTACTAGGCAAGAACAAGAACATGCCGAGTTGCTCATCACTTGGGGTCATGGATCTTAAAAATAAATTCGGGACATTAAATTCGAAATGAATCCCCAAAACTTCGAAAAACAAACCGCATCGGCAGCTTGGCTAGATCGATCTTGCCTAGCGCCCATGGCGAAAGCGAAGAAGCTAGAAGAGGTACGGTGGAGAGATTAAGAGCTAGCAATAGCAGACACTCTCCGCACTTCCGCCGCACTCCATGACAAACAAATCCAAAGGAGAGACAGATTTGGATCATGACCGCCTTTGCCACGGCAAAAAAGAAATGCCCCCAAGAACAACTCGAGCTCCTAGATTGAATCAACCGAACAAGGAAGCTAGGTTCACTTACCACCACCGAGAAGAAACGGATCCGAGTCCGGGCGCCTGAGAGGATTAGGGTTTCGATGGGGAGGCGCCTGAGTTGCGTCGCGTGAGAAGGGGATGGGGAGGAGGAGATACCGGATCTACCGGGTATGGTTCAAGCAATCAATGATTTACCTCAGAGCAGCAGCAGATCTGCACGGGGCGACAAGACCTAGGCGGTGGGCGGTGGGCGGTGGGCGGTGACTGGCGCGGGAGAGCGCAGCTCGGCTCAGATCCGGGACCCTCCTGTCTCTTCCCTGCTCCCGCCCTCGCTCTCTCTCTCCGCCGACGGAAGAGTTGACCTCGCTCGGCTGCTGTGGAAGCGGAGGTGGGGAGGAAGCGGTCCACAGCGAGGACGGGAGGAGGCGGGTCAGGGAGGAGGCTAGCGACTCAGGCAAAGAGGGGAGGAACCGAGTAAGGAAATGGTGCGATGGGGGGAGGAGGAGGTGGAGAAAGGTGGCAGCGCAGCCATGCCCTTCAGCCAGCCAGCGCCCGCCCGCCGTCCATCTGTCGAGGAGAGAGGGGAGCGAAGAGGAGAGAGACTGAGAGAGAGAGAGAAGAGGGTGAGAGAATTTTCTGGCCGATATATGTACAGCGGCATTTGTAGGGGCGGTTGGTGATTCAGCCGCCCCTACAAATAGAAACGTCGGGGGCGGCTGGTGAGTGAGCCGCCCCTACAAATCAGACCCATTTGTAGTTCGTATCACCAGCCGCCCCTGCTGTTCCATTTGTAGGGGCGGCTGGTGTCTGGGCTCCCAAGCACGCCACTGTTGGGGCGGCTCCATCACCAGCCGCCCCTACAAAAAAATCGTACCGTTGCTAAAAATCGTTTTTTACGTAGTGCTATTCACTACAGCGCCTCCATCCCCGTCCTCGCCCGGACGTCACGCCCCACTCTGTGCTAGCTGCTGCTGCCTTCACCCGTCGCTCACTCAAGCCCCATCCCGCCCACGACGCTGCTGCTGCCTTCATCCGTTGCTCGCACAAGCCCCATCTCGCCCGCAATGCTTTGGCTCCCCATCCCGCACACTGCGCTCCATCTTGCGTTGCGCCGCGCGCCCCATCTCCTCCCTGACCCCCCGCCCCCACCCCCACCCACACAAGCACGGCCGCGTCCGTCCCCACGCCGTCGTTGCCCGGGCGGTCGGCTCCGATGGGTTCGTGCTATCGGCGGTGGCGAGGGTGCTGCAGCAGTGCACGGCGTGAGGGCGGCCTAGGAGATGGCGCTCCTCACAGGGCCCCTTTAGGTGGCGGCCCTCCTCGGCTGGGCCTCCTCAGCCTCCTCCTTCTCCGTCGTTGCCACTTCGATCCCCACCAGGTAGGCTGCGGCCCGCGCTGCGAACACTGTGTTGTTTCAACTCTATGTTTCAAGTGTTTCAGACGTTTTAAAGTTATGTTTTAAGTGTTTCATCTGGATGCTGCAAAAGTATATCTAGGATATTGCGTATGTTGCAATGACAATATATGCACGTTGGAAGCCTATGTTAAGTGTTTCACACGTATGTTGCAAATGTTTTATCTGGATGTTTTAAAAGTAGATCGATCTTGGTGTTGCACATATTGCAATGGCTATACACGCATGTTTTAAGTGTTCCATCTGCTTTTAGACGTATGCTGCAAATATTTTATCCGGGTGTTTTCCTCTAAAGCAGACGTAGTGCCGAACCACGAGGGCTCCTTTAATTTGGTTTAGTTTTTGGGGGCTTCTCGGCATGTCTACTGCGCATGCATTTGCACTGCTTGTCAAAAAGGTGCCGGTGCAGTGACGGACGGGCGATCGATGTTCCATGAACATACCGTACAGTAGCAAAATTCATTAGAGAGAATACAAAAAATGCGGGAGTCGTATCGAGCTACAGCTACCGCTGGAACGCCGTCGCTGGAGAGTGGTGGTGTGCGTACCGTACATATGAATCCCGAGGGAGAAGGAAAGGAGGGAGGAGTACTTTTAATTCGCTCGATCGATCTCGAGCCCTAGCAGGCTAGCTAGCTAGTAGAGCAGTGGCTCGATCTCGCTGTTGATGACAGCACAGCACAGCACAGCACCATGACAAGAGATTATTGAGACGGCTGGATTAGAGAGGACAAGTAGAGAGGCACATATCGATCGGAGCATGCAGTCAAGGATGAAGGATCGCGCTGCTGGCTGGCTGGAGGCCGAGCTAGATAGATACGCGCGCGCCAAGACACATGCATGATGAGCTCATGACCGGCCGTAGTGTCTAGTACTAGTGCCTCTAGTGACCTGCTGGTGTGACACCACTATTGCTGAACACGACGCGGGTTCTTTGCGACATGATGAGCCGTGGAAGAAGTCAGCCTGTAATCATCAATCACTAATCAGGACGGAAACAGAGGGGACAGCCTCTCTTTCTGGGTTAAAGGGCAGCGTGCCGTTGATGATGCAGGCGCCAAGCAATTCCGGGATTCCGATTTGGAGGACACCACACTCTCTCTCCGCCCTCCGTACAAAAACAAAACAAAATGTCTAGTTCAAGACTAGTCGAACTTCTTAAGATTAAGTTTTTTTTTATCCACGTCATTACAACTCTCCGAGTTTGGAGAAAACGTCATTATAATTCCACTATTCGGAGATCCATCTCTTCCCCATCTATACCATTTTCTACACCCGCCGTGTACAAGGCCCAATGTCAGCCACGTATTTCTACAGGAATGTATAACGGGGTCAAGTCCCCACCTCTTTCCGGGAGCCCGCCCGCGGACACCTCGCCTCGCGTCGCCGTGCCCCGGACCTCCGCTTCGCCTCGCCCCTAACCTCCGCTCTTGGCGCTGCTCCGGCTACCGTGGCCGTGAACGCCGCGGCCCGTAGGTTACGTGAGTCTGACGCACGTACACCATGGCGGTGGGGAACTAGCTTGCTGGATGCGAACAGGGTGAGCTGGTGATGAGCCGTGGTCTTCCAACGGCGCGGCGCACTACTCTGCGTGCACTGCCTCTGGGAGGGCAGTGAGCCGTGCAAGCTAGCGCGCGGTACTTGGAGCTGCGGCGCGCGGCGAGGCGAGCGTCCGCGGGCGGTTCAGTTTGACGGATGGAGACAAAGACTTCACGTCAGTATGCTTTATTGTACGCATACGTGCTGATGGTGGGCCTTTATACTAGGGCAGACGTAGAAAATGTTAGATGGAGAAGAGACGAAGTTATAGTTTGGAGAATTGTAATGGCCTAAATAGAAGGGGGGAAAAAACGACAGCCTGAAGTCAAAATATTGCCGCGGATGGAGCTCGTGGTGTGGACTCTTTGCATATATTGATCCGACAAGACAAGGCATTGGATCGGATCGCGTAAGTTATTGACTACCTTCCGGTCTCTCGCTTGCTTGACCCTGTCTGTGTTTGCTGATTATACGCGTTGGAAGCTACTGTTACCCTTTCTATCTAAGTAATGGGGAACACTGTATCAACAACCGGCTTACGTCCATCGTGGGAACAACGATCCTCCGATGCATCCAAACAAGACCATAAAAGTTTTTTTTTTTCAAATTATCGGTTGGAAATATGTGAAGGCAGCAGAAAGCGAGTAGTTGGAGTGGAAGACCAACAAGATTGGGAGCTTCTCGGGTGCCCCACCGATCCACCATGATATCACAATGCATGAGTGGCCGTCTGAGCTGTGCTCCATCTCCATCATAAAATCCACACGAAGATGAGAAAGAAGATGCCGACGATTACATGCATAATCCATGAAGATGCTTACATATCTATATCCACTCATTAGCAGGTGCCAGGTATTATAAAACCCACTAGAGTAGAATCGCAGGCAGTTTCAATTAGTAGTAAGACCAGGACCACCGCCATTAGAGATTAGAGAACTAGCAGTAGGAGTACTAGAGAGAGAGAGAGAGATCTTTGCTAGCTGTATCGCCAACAGCCGAACAGATCCCTGGAAACAGGGAAAGCGATCCAAGGGGCGTGCTGATCCTGATAGGCTGCTTCCCTCCTTCCTGTCATCCTGCGCCTGTGATTTTTCTTTTCGCATCCATTTCTACCTGAATCTTATCAAGAAAAGGTCCAGTGTAATGTAGTATGTACTGCTACTACATGATGATGGACTCCAGTACAATAAAATCTTGTCTTGTTTGGCATTCGAAAGTGTAATCAAACCTTAATGGTAGGTTTTGGTGATAATGACCACATAATTAGAGAACTAATAAGATTTAACGAAATGACAAGCATGAAATTTATATTCGAGGATGCTGCACGAAATGAAGGAGCCCCCAACTACAAATGTAGATGGCTTCAAACTCAAAGGAGGTTTAAATTCTTTTATATTTTAAATTTGAGTATAAGAAAAGCCGTACTATAAAGGGGACACAATGCTTAAGCTAATATGAGCTACCAAGTACTCAAACAACCATATGCATCCTCGGATTCACAGTCAAGACAATCTATATTTCACTGTTATCCTTGCTGTCTTGCGTGGTGCGGCACTGCCACACTTGAGTCGCGGCACAAGGAAGTTAGCGCCCACGCTGACTTCCCCGGATGGCTCAAGACGTATTAAAAGGTCTGGCCCGACCCCAAGGTCACGGGCTCCGTCTCGCCCGACCTCGAGGCCGCGGGCTCCGTCTCGCCCGACCCCTTGGGTGCGGGCTCTGTCTCGTCCGATCCCAAGGACGTGGGTTCCGTCTCGCCCAAGGTCGCAGGCTCCGTCTCACCCGACCTCGAGGCCGCGGGCTCCGTCTCGTCCGATCCCTTGGGTGCGGGCTCCGTCTCGTCCGATCCCAAGGACGTGGGTTCCATCTCGCCCAAAGTCACGGGCTCCGTCTCACCCGACCTCGAGACCGCGGGCTCCGTCTCGTCCGACCCCTTGGGTGCGGTGACCGTTGGGGTCTGGGGGTATATATACCTTTTCCCTTCCTTCCCAAAGGCTCTCTGTCTCTTCTTTTTCACTTCAGCACGTTCAAAACAGAGCAGGAGCTCTCTCTCTCTCTCTCCCTCTATTGTTGACATCAAACCCTCAAGCAAATCCATTGATTTCTCCATCAATCTTTGAGGGGAAAGGGTCCAAAACTCGATTAGAGAGCAGCTCCATTGATTCCTCAACTCAAAAGAGTACTTGATTCATGTTTTAGCCGGCGGTTGTGTTTGTTACTCTTGGAGCTTGGCTCCTAACCGGCTAGAGCGCCGTCCATGGAGCTTGCCAACTTGTGTGACAGACCCGGAAGGTTTGTAACCATCTCTTGAAGTTGGTAAACTCACCCTTATCTCAAGAGTTGTCTATTGATTTGAGAACGAGGAAGGGTTGGAAAGCCCTAAACTTTAGTGGCTAACCTCAACAACGTGGAGGTAGGCAAGCCTTAGTGGCGAGCCGAACCACGGTATAAATCATTATGTCACTTGTGCTTGATTAAATTACTTGCATGACATATTATGATTGATGTGATTACTAGGGTTTCTAGTCGATCTACTTGTGTGTGGTGTTCCTACTACTTCTAACTCTTGATCTGTGATTGTCATATCTGCAGCAAGCTAAGAAATTTCTCCGATCTAAGTTTTCGTTTATGGATTTTGAACTGTGATTTGAAATTGTCTACAGGTGCGGCAGTGTCGCTGTTCTAGCCCAGCAGTGCCGTAGTCCGACAGTGCCACCCTCCAAAACGAAAGTGTCGCTAGATAAATTTAATAAAAATTTAAGTGTTTATTTTGACAGGCCTATTCAACCCTCTCTAGCCCAACCAGACGGCATTGCATCTGACGAGGGATGCACAACTGGACAACGGGGAACAGGCACGCAGAGTAGGGAGCGGCGTGTGGGGTGGGGTCAGCACCTTGACCTCTGTCCTGTTTGGAGACCAGAGCCTTGTTTAGATTGCAAATTTTTGCAATCCGGACACTATAGCATGTTTCGTTTGTATTTAACAAACTTTATCTGATCATGGACAAATTAGGCTTAAAAGATTCGTTTCGTGATTTACAACCAAACTGTACAATTAATTATTTTTTTACCTACATTTAATGCTCTATGTATGTGTCCAAAACTTGATGTGATGGAGAGAAAGTGAAAAAACTTGGAATTTTGATGGGATCTAAACAAGGCCCATGATGGCTACAAGGATTGTGGTTTTGTTCGTGCGTGATGCGTGCACAGTTGGCGCCGGCCGGTGTTCATGTGAGGTCGGTCTCAACTCATGGATAGATCTGCTGTGCTGGTTGGATTGGAACATGTCTGCTGCTCTGCCGCGGACGAGCGTACTACTACGTCTACGTCCAGTCCAAGAAGCAAGCAAGCATATGCATGCACGGGCACCATTGCGTTGGATCTTCCGGCCGGTCGAGTCGGTAAAAGACTAGTACTAGTGGAACAACAGCGCCGAAGCCGGCCGAGCAGAAGAACTTTGGACGTCCGACCACTAGCACGTTCGATCGCAAAGACGTTCTGTGTCTAGCTTCACCAGTGTTCCTCAACTTGTTTGGGGTATGAACACCGACACACTGTAGACGAAGGTGATGAGCCATTTTACCATAGATCATAATCGGGTCGGAGCCAAGATTGCATTTTTTTCATACAATCGTCCTGTTCGTTTGTCTTATAGGCTGTACTTTTTTAGCCAACGAATAGTATTTTTCTCTCACAACAAATCAGTCTACAGTACTTTCAGCCATGGCTTATCAGTCAAACGAACAGGGCAAATAAGTCACAACCAAGATTGCGTTCAACCTTATCTAGGGGTTGTTTAAATCCAAGAGCTAAAATTTAGGGGTGTAACATCGGGTGTCACATCGAGTGTTCGGATAATAATAATAAAACAAATTACGCAAGTACTCGATAATCCGCAAGACGAATTTATTAAACATAATTAACCCGTCACAGTATTTGATGTTTAATACTCCATGTATGTGTCCAAATATTTGATGTGGGGAAATAAACAAGGCCTAATACAATGTTTGAACCCTGTTGGAACAACAACATGCCCAACCATTTTCGTACCATGAACTTTAGTTGGATGGAGCCAAGATCGCGTCCAAAAATTTCAACGTATACCATAATCGGATTGGAGCAAGGCTGTGTCTGAATCCTTGGCTAAAGTTCAGTCATTATCACATCGAATGTTCAGAGACTCACTAGAAAGACTAGACATGAGCTAATCATAAAACTAACAGTAGAAGCCCTAGCTTAATTTGCGAGACGAATCTATTAACCCTAATTAATCCATCGTTAGCAAATGTTTACTGTAGCACCACATTCTCAAATCATAGCCTAATTAGACTTAATAGTTTCGTCTCGCAAATTAGTCTCCATCTGTGTAATTAGTTTTATAATTAGTCTATGTGTAATACTCCTAATTCGTATCAAAAAATTGATGTGACAGGACTAAACCTTAGCCCGCAGGAAACAAACATGGTCGTTCGTGTCCAACCATTTTTATAACATGAACTTTAATTGGATGGAGCCAAGATCACATCCATATGAGACACAGTCCCCGGGTACCTCGCAAGGAAAGGCGAAGACCTAATATAACTAGGACTCTCCGTATAGAATGCTAGTAACATTGCTACTTGTAATCCAACTATGACTCCTATATTGTATCCGACTAGAAGACCTGCCTCCTGAACTATATAAAGTAGGGCAGGGCTCCCTAAATCGGCAGATTGTATAACATCTCATGCACAACAATCCAACGCAAAGGCATCACGCCGAATTGGACGTAAGGTATTACGCTACACTAGCGGCCTGAACCAGTATACATCGTTGTCTTCGCGTTTGCCGCCGAGTTCTGCATACGCTGAAGCTCCCCAAACTCTGTCCCGGGGAACCCTGTGACGGGTTATTGGTCGTCAAACACCGACAGCTGGCGCGCCAGGTAGAGTCTTTCGGCATAATTGCGTTCAAGAAGCTCAACAGACCTCAAGATCAACGCCATCCGTGGCAACTCGGCTTCTGGCGACGGCGTCCTTCAACACCTATGATGGGGTTCGACGTCTTGAGGCGATTTGCGGCGGCACGTTATCGTGTGTAAAAATGCGGAGTTAATCCACGGCCATCGGCGTTCATCAGCAGGACGAGTCCACGTCCTCCGTGACTTGAGCCCCATCAAATCCGTCCTGCATCGAAGCCTGAAGCCTGCTCGTGGCAAGATGAACCCAACTTCGAGCCACGGGCGGCGATGGATTTTTTTGAATATCAGATTGAATCCGACTTCGAGCCGGTGCCAGCGAGCGGACTTCCCTGACGTCTCACAACTAGCAAGCAAACAGAAAGGCATACGCTCAGCCAAGCAATGCAAGATAGAGTTTGGATTCCAAGCCAACAACAACAAAAAAACTCTCACGTCCAACCGATTTCATCACATACCATAACCGGGTCGAAGTCAAGATCGCGTCCAACCGAATTTTAGGTGTGGCTGCTGGGAGGAGAGAATCACAACTCATAAGGGCATATGCCCCCATGTGCACTAAATTCGTCTCGTAAATTAGCCTCAGTCTGTGCAATTAGTTTCATAATTAGTCTATATTTAATACTCCATGTATGTGTCCAAATATTTGATGTGGGGAAATAAACAAGGCCTAATACAATGTTTGAACCCTGTTGGAACAACAACATGCCCAACCATTTTCGTACCATGAACTTTAGTTGGATGGAGCCAAGATCGCGTCCAAAAATTTCACCGTATACCATAATCGGATTGGAGCAAGGCTGTGTCTGAATCCTTGGCTAAAGTTCAGTCATTATCACATCGAATGTTCAGAGACTCACTAGAAAGACTAGACATGAGCTAATCATAAAACTAACAGTAGAAGCCCTAGCTTAATTTGCGAGACGAATCTATTAACCCTAATTAATCCATCGTTAGCAAATGTTTACTGTAGCACCACATTCTCAAATCATAGCCTAATTAGACTTAATAGTTTCGTCTCGCAAATTAGTCTCCATCTGTGTAATTAGTTTTATAATTAGTCTATGTGTAATACTCTTAATTCCTATCCAAAAAATTGATGTGACAGGACTAAACCTTAGCTTGCAGGAAACAAACATGGCCGTTCGTGTCCAACCATTTTTATACCATGAACTTTAATTGGATGGAGCCAAGATTACATCCATGTGAGACATAGTCCCCGGGTACCTCGCAAGGAAAGACGAAGACCTAATCGGACTAGGACTCTCCGTATAGAATCCTAGTAACATTGCTACTTGGAATCCAACTATGACTCCTATATTGTATCCGACTAGGAGACCTGCCTCCTGGACTATATAAAGTAGGGCAGGGCTCCCTAGATCGGCAGATTGTATAATATCTCATGCACAACAATCCAATGCAAAGGCATCACGTCGAGTTGGACGTAAGGTATTATGCTACACTAGCGGCCTGAACCAGTATAGATCGTTGTCTTCGCGTTTGCCGTCGAGTTCTGCATACGCTGAAGCTCCCCAAACTCTGTCCCGGGTAACCCTGTGACAGGTTATTGGTCGTTAAACACCGACAGCTGGCGCGCCAGGTAGAGGCTTTCGGCACAATTGCGTTCAAGAAGCTCAACAGACCTCAAGATCAACGTCATCCGTGGCAACTCGGCTTCTGGCGACGGCGTCCTTCAACACCTATGATGGGGTTCGACGTCTTGAGGCGATTTGCGGCGGCATGTTATCGTGTGTAAAAATGCGGAGTTAATCCACGGCCATCGGCGTTCATCAGCAGGACGAGTCCACGTCCTCCGTGACTTGAGCCCCATCAGATCTGTCCTGCATCGAAGCCTGAAGGCTGCTCGTGGCAAGATGAATCCAACTTCGAGCCACGGCCGGCGATGGATTTTTTTGAATATCAGGTTGAATCCGACTTCGAGCCGGTGCCGACGAGCGGAGTTCCCTGACGTCTCACAACTAGCAAGCAATTAGAAAGGCATACGCTCAGCCAAGCAATGCAAGATAGAGTTTGGATTCCAAGCGAACACCAACCAAAAAAAAACTCTCACGTCCAACCGATTTCATCACGTACCATAATCCGGTTGAAGCCAAGATCACATCCAACCAAATTTTAGGTGTGGCTGCTGGGAGGAGGGAATCACAAGTCTTAAGGGCATATGCCCCCATGTGCACTAAAAAATGGCTAGAAGTTAAGGTTAGAAGCTAGCTTCTCTAGATTGCATTGCTCCATGAGCAGTCACGATGTTGCATGATCGCATAGATATTATAAGCTCCATTCCTTCACCCTACCTCACAACGCCAAGAAGGCTGAACACCACAATGCCCCGTCGACGAGTCAAAGGACATTTCGACGATTGAAAGTATAGAGACCTAGTTATCATTATCGTCGTCTGCATATGCACAACCATGCATGGAGGGCGGCGGGGGAGCCCACCTTGTCGCGGGGATCCGTGGTAGTCGACCCGAAGGTCGGTGGACATGATGTGCCTGCCTCCTGCATCCTGCTATAGCGTGCCCGTCATCCTCAAGCGCGGCGATGATGTTGCGCAGTGAGCAGAGGCATACGGTGGCACTTAATTTGGCACACGAGCTATCTAGGCCTCTTTTAGATGACATCAAAGTTCTAAGTTTTTTTATTTTCTCTCTATCACATCAATTTTTGGACACATACATAGAGTATTAAATGTAGGTAAAAAAAGTAACTAATTACACAGTTTGGTTGTAAATCACGAGACGAATCTTTTGAACCTAGTTAATCCATGATCAGATAAAATTTATCAAATACAAATAAAACATGCTACAGTGTTCCGATTACAAAAATTTGTAATCTAAACATGGCCCTAATATGCAATGAAAGAAGTGCAGTGCTAGTACAAGTAGCAGTAGGTGGCGATGGAGGTCTGCGCTTATTTTATTCCTGGCCGAGTTCCATTGGCCGGCAGGAGTGAAGGCAGAAGGCTGATGCCTCTGTGAGACACGGACAGCTGCGGTACGGTAGCTATAAGTAGGACTGTAACGTTTGCAGACAAAATTTGAATTCTACGTCTGGTTTAGATTGCAAGTTTTTCCACTTTCTCCATCGCATCAAATCTTTAGACATATGTATAGAGTATTAAATGTAGATAAAAAAATAACTAATTACACAGTTTGATTATAAATTATGAGATAAATCTTTTAAGTCTAGTTAGGCCATGATTAAACAATAATTGTTAAATACAAACGAAAATACTACCATGCCAAATACTAATTCCGAGACGAATCTTTTGAGGCTGGACTGATTTTTTTTACGGGAGGAGTAGTACTATGTGCTAGGGTGTTGAATCCCAATGCCCGGCAAAGATTGTGCATTAACATGTACTATGGAGTGTTCGGTTGTTTACCCATCCTTAAATTTATGTCACATTAAATATTTAGATACTAATAAAAAATATTAAATATAGATTAATTATAAAACTAAATACATATAGAGGCTAATTTACGAGACGATTTTTTTAAATATAAGTAATCTATCATTAGCATATGTTTACTATAGTACCACGTTGTTAAATTATGAATTAATTAGGTTTAAAAAATTTGTCTTGTAAATTAGTTACAAATTATATAATTAGTTTTGTACTTAGTCTATATTTAATACTATATATATACCCGTGTCTAAACATTTGACGTGAAATTTTAGAAGAAACCAAACATGGCCGACGTCTACTACTGTGCTAGGGTAAGGTCTCGTCGCTGCATGCATCGCGCCGTCCCATCCCATCCCAGGCAGGCATGCACCCACACCCCTGCTGCAGCGCAGTCCAGAGTGCAGAGTGCAGAGTGCAGAGTGCAGGAGCAGGACTGCAGCCTGCACGAGAGGCCGAGGAGGCGGCCAGCCCGAATTGGAGTGCAGCACTTTCCTCCGTCCATGATAGGTGCAATTTTTTTTTTCCAAAAATAAGTACTATATGTACGAGACAACCTACCTCTCTTTATCTTTTTCTACTTTTACCTTTTTTTCTTCCAAAAATAGGTATATGTAATTTCTCGTTAACATCGATCGCTTCACCAAAATTGTACAGGTACACTTGTTTTTGGGACGGATGAAGTATTGCTTCTGCCTACTACCACCATATAGTATAGAAGTACTCGCTCAGTTCATAAAAGGATACAATTCTCGCTTTCCTCGGTTCGCAAAAGGATGCAATTCTCGTTTTTTGAGAAGTCAAATCGCTTAAATTTTCACTAAATCCATATAAAGAAGTACCAACAATCATGAAACAAAATAAGTATCATTAGATTAGTTATAGAATGCATTTTCATATAAATTCATACAAAATAAGTTTGACGGGCACGAATCACGTAATTGCATTCTTTCGTGGATTGAGATAGTACTGTACACTGTGCATAGTACATGTTCATCGACCTCGACCCCACGGTACTCCTTCTATCTCAAAATAAATGCACATCTCGTTTTTTTCAAGAGTCAAACTTTTTAAAATTTGATCAAATATATGTAAAACTACACTAATATTTATAATGTATGATAACCAGCAATGGAGCATACTTTTATAATAAAATCATTTAGAGATGAAATTATTGATACTATTTTCTATATTTTCTCTAGTTAAATTTAAAAAGGTTAACTTCTCCGTGCGGGGGCATGCATTTATTTTGTGACGGAGGGCTGTGGTGATCCGTACCGTAAGTAGTAGTAGTACTACGTGTGTGGGCGCTGTCGATCGACTGCATGCATGCGCTGTTCGTCGGTCTCTGCAGGCTCGCGTCGCGTCGACCGGCATGGCATCGCCGTCACCGGACACCGGCCTCCGTTCGTGCATTCAAGTGAGCGCCGGCCTCCGGTCACTACTTGTAGCTGGCGGCTAGCGCTGCTGCTCCCCATGCCGTCCAACACCTGTTGCACGGCTGCAGCTCTGCATGGCCAGCCTGCGTGGGTCAATGAATGGGCGATGGCTCTCACCTCTCGCTCGCAGCAATTGCATGCACCTGCAGCCCTGCAGACCTTTGTACAGGGCCTAGTATAGATGAACAGAATCTCCATGGCCTTTTTTGGCAGTTCATCGAAGATCCATGGCCTTTTTTGCAGTTCGATCTTCGATGAACGGAACGGTGAGCCGCCGGCGCAGCAGCAGGACCGACCACTAGTGTAGAGTACTGGTACTGTACGTGTACTCCTCTACCGGTACGTACTCGGTACGGAGGAGTACGTGCTGTTCAGTGTGCTCACTGTTCGGACTTCGCCTTTTTTACTGTCGCACGCAGTTGAACTTGCTTGCTGCAGGAAACATATCTCAGGTGGTGCCTCTCTCTCTCTCTCCCACAGTAGAAGACGTTGTCCAAGATGTACTCGCTCCGATCCAAACTACTCTCTCTCTCTCCTTACGTAAAAGAGAATGTGACTATAGAATGCGTCGGAGTCAAATTTAACTTTCGTTAAGTTTACAGTGAATAATATTAATATTTATATCTTCAAAAAAGTTTATTGTGAAAATATATTTCATAATTAATTTAATGATACTTATTTTGTATTATACTTGCTAGTAGGTTTTTATATAATTTTAATCAAATCTCAAACCGTTTGACTTCTCAAAAAGTGATAATTGCATTCTTTTATGAACAGACGGAGTACAAGGTGTTTTGGCTTTTATAGATATATTATTTTAATATATGTATAGATATAATGTATATCTAAGTGTATATCAAAAGTTATGTATTAAAAAAGCAAAATATTTTATAATTTAAAATAGAGAGTGGCATCCACGGGATTGAGTAAAAGACATAACTACCCCTATAAACTCATTATGACATTGCTGACCATTTGAGTTGACACGCTCATTAATGCATTGCTTGCTATCATGCCACACCAACAACAGAGTATTTTTTTGGAAAAACAAATCATCCAACTACACCAACTTTTCACATTTTTCACGAAGTATATGGCTGTTGCCTCCAACATGTTCCTTAACTTTTCGACGAGATAGATCAGCTAGCCGGCCTACAACCATGCATCGGCATCTAGCTAAGAAGCCTTTTCCGATGCACCTATACCATTATTACCATGTGATCCACATTTTACAACTAATTAACCTATTTTAGATTATATGAAAAGCTATCTACAACTTAGAATTTTACAATAAAAACTATAATAATAAGCTAGTTTCCATAATCTGAAGTGGATCTACATAGAACCTAATAAACTTTTAGATATCAAAGATCCAACCGCTATCTCTAGTAGAAGTAGATCATCCAGTAGTAGTTGACCTGACTCTAGGTAGCTCATGCATGTATGTATGCAATATGCAATCTGTTCGTTTGTTGGTTTCAGCCAGCCCAAACCAGCCAGCCAACAGTGTTTTCCTCTCACAAAAAACCAGCACCAGCACCAACCAGCGAACAAGCCCATGGATGCATGGCTTGCAGTCGATCGATCCAATCTTGCAGATGTCATGAATCAACTAGCCAATAACTAGAAAAGCTAATAAGATAGCCAAGGAACGCGCAGAAAGGAAGAGCAGGGACCAGCCTATCGATGTCCATCATCACTCATCATCAAACTAACTGCATGTTAAAAGTGTTGATCCAATCTTGCAGATCGCAGTTAGCCAATAACAGCCATGATGGAATGTCACTAAAGGCGAGTGTCAAGCAATATATGGGCAGCCATCATATCCTGTCCATGCATGCATACCATAAAGTTCGTTTCTATTTTTTCTTAAGAGCAGCCATGATTTGCCAGAAAGTGATCTTTACAGATCTGTATAAAGTCTGATTCAACATTATGCACACAGTCCTTATAAGGTCTCGTTTGGTACGTCTTTGCTTCACTAATGAACACCCTTTTTTTCTTCGGCTGTTCGGCTCCACGAGCAGTTCCTTTGCCACTTTTCCCTTCTTTAGCTATCTCTCTAAGCTAGTCGTCGGCCTCCGAGATGGTGAGGGTGTTGACTAACTCCAATGCCATGTGCAAGGCCCGCTGTTGTTGAGCTTCTCCTCAACGAGCTCCACCATTAGCCAATCATGCAAATAAAGCAGCATCATATTCGTGTGTTTCTTATGAAGAATTGAGGCATTTTTTTCTTCTGTCTAGGCCTCGTTTGGATCCATAGATTTAAATCCATTCTAATAATCATGGCTTAGACATAGATTAATTAAGCTAACATAGTCATATGTGGAATATATTTGTATACTATTGTTGAACGTATGGGAGAGATACTTATGTGTTGCACTTCTACAGCAGGGGAGTGAGCCAAAGAGCGTGTTATAAGTTCGATGCAGAGTAGAAACAAAACATGAGGATCTATAAAATCAATTTCCATCTCCCAACCCAAGAATTTAAGATAGACTTATATCTAAATGTTAGAAAGTTATGGATTGCCAAATTTCAAGCCAAATAGGTTGATCTATTAAGGAGATTCTAATTTCTCTAAAATGAAAGGATCCAAACGACCCCTTATTTACTTTGGTTCTTGATTTGAATTTTAGCAGAGGATTAGTGCTACTGATTAACCTAGTCTAATGCATTTCTATGGATACGATGTCTGTTTTTTGAGTTTGTTTTGGTACGTTTCTGAATTTCTCCTCCAAAAATCTTTGATATTTTTAGGACTTAATTTGTGAATAGTTGTATTTTTCTCGATGCATTTTGGCCAGAGTTTGCTCTCCCCGTCTCCCAAATGTCAACCGAAAATATCAATGTGGTTTGGTAGGGTTTTCATTTGCAAACAATTGTTTCCGCCGTAGTGCATGGTTTTGGAGACCCTGCATCCAAGACCTTGAGGTTCTCCTCTTCCTTTTCCGCTTGCTACAGTTGTCTAGGGCGAAAAGTAGGCGACGTGCATTTCCGGCGGCGATTTCGTCGGCCCCTTTCCTCTTCGGTGGCCGGGGAGGCATCAGAGAGGGGAATGGGCCGGGGAATCGCCGTGCGGCTGTATATAGGGTAGGTGGGAGTCTACCTAGGTCTAGGGTTTGCTCGCCATCTACTGATGGCAGAGCTAGGGTTCGTCAGGGGGGGGTATTCTTCTGTGGTGTGCTTTTTCGGGCGGCGTCGACGAGACGGAGGAGTCGATGACGCTGGAGAATAACTTCTCCCCACATCTCCTTCGTCTCGGCGGCGTTCTTCTCCGGCGCCTATGGCGAGGTCAGGGAGTTCTGTACAGGAGTCCGGGGCTGGCGCTTCATCGTCTTTGCCAGGTGATGTTGTTGTTAGCCTTCTTTTGCAAGGATGCGGAGCTATCTATGGGTGTTGTGGTTGCTGGCCGGCCGAATCTAGCTCAATCCTCGCTCGGCGGCGGCGGTCGCTGGTGGCGTGCTTTCGAGATCCGAGCAGAAGTTGCGCCACCGATGCCGATGGGTGGTCGCCGACGGCTTCATCCCGATTCCCATGACGGGTGTCTACTTAGACTCCTTTCAAAGCCAGCGTGCGATGGGACTTTTCCAGTTCATGGTGGTGTTCGGCTTCTTCTTCGACGGCGGCGGCCGGCGGCGGGGTGGTCGATCATGGATGGTTCACGAAGCATCCAGGGCAATCGATGTAATTTTTTCTTGTTTAGGGTTCTTCGTGAAGATTGGCTGGGACAATTGTCTCTGTATCCTATATGTGCGTGTCTGTATTTGTATGCACCCATGTGTGTTTTCCTTAATTAGAAATACAGATACGTATTATAAAAAGGGGTTATTTGGATTCATGCCATTATAATTTTCGATGTTTGGAGAAACGATATTACTATTCGTCTATTTTGAAATATGTGCATTATAATTCTTTGTTTCCCACAAATATGCCACAAAATACGTATGGACACGGCTCAGGCCCAAACAAGCAGCGATATCACGAAGACATATACTTCATCACGGTCTCTCTCTCACATCAGCGACACGGGCCCCACGTGTCATCTCCTTCTTCCTTTCCTCCTCATCTTCCCTTGCTGAGCGCGTCGGTGGCGATGACGAGAAGCAGCAGCAGCACGCGGGTGAGCGGAGCTCGCGGCTTGGGCGGCGTGTGGAGGACACGGCGCCTGAGCTCATGGCGGCGGGCTCATGAGCATGAGGGCGAACTGCCGCGCGGCATCCGGAAAGCGGCCAGCGGGAGCGGGGGCGCCGGTGGAGAGGCGCGAGTGGCCGTGGGCCATGTCTGCTGGCGTCTGGGAGAGGCTGGCCGAGCTCTATGGCGGGTTGCACATTCGAGCCACAGCCAGCTACTTTGCCTCCTCATTAAGGCCGCGCGGCGTGCCGTCTGTCTTTGGGGCTGCGTCGGCGCGCTCAAAGGCGTGCTCATGTAGGCCATGCTCACCTTCGTGTGGCCATGGCGAGCGGAGCTCGGTGCCGCGCTTCTTCGCCATTGCCATGGCGGTAGGGCGAGGGTACCACCATCTCTGCGACGACAATGACCCGGACCTGCGTGCGAGTCGCGGCGGAGGCGTTGAGCACCACAGTCGAAGTACTCTGCGCAGCCGTTCATAGTGTACAACGACGCCGAGATGCTCCGCTCCACCTTGATCCGCTCGAACTCGGCCATCTCAGCTCCTCTGCGTCGCGACGGCGACCGGCTCTCCGTGGTTCCAGTTGGCGGGGAAGCGCCGTCGACGGTCGCTAAGGCGCATTGAACGCCGAGTCGAACATCCATGAAACAAACTCCTCGGCGCCCGCGGTGGCGAACTCCGGCCGGTACACCTTGTAACACCTCTGGTGTTCTGACCTATCATTAAAATTTGACATGTCATCATATGCATCGCAAATCATTCATAAAGTAGAAAAATTTGAATGCATTCACTAAATAAGCTTTATTTCATAAGTTGTTATTTTATGTGTTACAATGTGATTCAAAACTCTGCATGAAAATCATGACCACAAGAGTCAAAATTCATGTGATCATGTGAGACCATGTGTTAATTGACTCAAATAACCCTAATGGGCCATGTTACTGGTCAAAAATCAAAGTTAAGTCAAAAGCTAAACAAATCAAATTTGAATTCAAATTCTAATTATAAAAATCCTTTTTGCCCCTTTTGTCTGATTCCAAATCCTTTTGGAATTTGGGGTTGTGACAAAAAGCAGAGTTGAAGCTTATGTTATTAGGGTCAACTTTGGTATACAAAGTTTTTAAAGTTTACATATAAAATTTGGAGTAATTTTGAAATGATTCAAATGCTCAAATGCACCCCAAATTCAAATTTCAAAATAGAGGCATAATTTGAAAATATTCCTTGAAACAAAGTTGTAGAGTTTGAAAAGTTGAGCAACTTTCATTTTTGGAGATTTTCAACTTCTTTAGAAAATTTGGGAGTAATTTGTAAAATGAGCTCAAATTGGCAATTCTATAATTGTGGGTGAACAAAGACATCATCGCCCCACCGCCGTCCTTTCTCCGGTCTTCCATGCGCGTCTGCGATCGCCCTTAGCTTCAAGCGCTAAGCGCTGGGAGCACGCCACGTCGATGTCGATTCCAAGCTCTCCCAAATATAAGACCCAGACGTCGTCGTTGACTTTTCTTTCCTTCCTCTCTTTTTTCCGGCGCGCCGCCGTCTCAACTCCGTGAGAGCTTCTCTCATCTCTCGGTATAAAGAAAGCCCGGAAAAGCCGTGTCCTAGTTCCGCTTTTCCTTGCGCGCATCCGACCGAGCATTGTTAGCGCTTGATTTCACCGAGAGCTCATTGTCCACGTTCATCTTCCTCGCGGCGGCGACCTCAACGGAAACTCCGATTCACCGTGGCGGCATCGTCCAGAGTC
This sequence comes from Miscanthus lutarioriparius, assembly GCA_904845875.1. Taxonomy (NCBI): domain Eukaryota; kingdom Viridiplantae; phylum Streptophyta; class Magnoliopsida; order Poales; family Poaceae; genus Miscanthus; species Miscanthus lutarioriparius. Next base: position 140,218,064 of record CAJGYO010000002.1, read on the forward strand.
TTGTAACACCCCGGCTCGGGGCTTAATAGGATTAATAGGATACTGTATCAACAAGTTACAACTTCTTTTACGAAGCCCATCTCTTAAAAACTCCAAGGTTAAGCGTGCTTGACCTCGGAGCGATGGGACCGACCGGGAAGTTCTTCCCGTGCGCACGAGTGAGGACAAAGTACGCGAAAAAGACAAAGTGTTGATCCGTGAGGCGATCTATATCCTAGTTAAGTTGCCGATATAAACGGGCCCACCTCTTGGGGCGTTCTGAGAATAATATCGGGCCGACTCTCGCGGTTTCGACGCGCGTGTGTAAGTTTCGCGAGCATGGTGCGCATGGTCGGTGTGGATCCGGCGTGGTCACACAAGATGGCACATCTTGGCGGCACTAGACACACCGGACGTGGCTAAGAGGGGACGTTCCTGGCTTGGGATTGATCGACGCGAACGTCGATCTCTTAAGGGGGTGAGGATGTAACACCCTGGCTCAGGGCTTAATAGGATTAATAGGATACTCGTACCAACAAGTTGCAACTTCTTTTCTGGAAGCCCATCTCTTAAAAACTCCAAGGTTAAGCGTGCTTGGCTTTGGAGCGATGGAGTGACCCGGCCGGGAAGTTCTTCCGGAAGCGCACGAGTGAGGACAAAGTACGCGAGAAAAAGACAAGTGTTGGTCTGTGAGGGCAGTCTATATCCTAGTTAAGTTGCCAGATATAAACGGGCCCAGCCTCGGAGAGGTGGGACGTTACAGCTGTTGCCCTTTCTTGTTGACTCTACGGCTTCGTCTCGATGCTGTAGTACTTATTCCACTCTTGCCTGCTCGTTTTGCCCACTACAGTTGCCGTAACGCCGTCGTCGACGAGGTCCGCTTCGCCGTGATCCCGGTCACCGTCGAAACATGTCACCATATCTCCTCCGGTCTCGCTCGTTGCTTCAACACATTCGGGGTGAGCCACTGATGCTTCCTGAACTCTCTGTTTCACCGTTACCGGCCTTGTTTCGCCGGCGTAACGCTGCCGTGCCACCGCGTCCGCCATGGCCGGCGTCAGCCTTGTTCCATATCGTAATCAACCTCTAAAGTACCACAGATCGATGCGCCTAGTTCTTGTGAACGTATTGATACTTTGGCCGTCGCTGTTGGGCTCACCGGTGGCGAGTTAGTGCTGGTCAGCGCCGTCGATGCCACGGTCAATGCCAGAGGATAGGGATGACATGTGGGGGCCGGCTGTCAGTGAGAGAGAGAGAGAGAATAGTGTACTTTGATATTTTCTGATTTTGAATAGTGGTGAATCTTTGAAAATTTGTAGGAAAATAATCATAGCTCCAAAAATTCTGAAAATTTGTGTGTAGCTTCTGTACATGTTCTATTATGGTTTAAAATTTTAAAATTTCAAATTTGAATAAATTTTTAATGTTCAAAAATTCAGTCAATTAATTGATAAATGCAATTTTCATAATTTTTGTAGGTCACTGTATAGTTTCAAAAATTATGAAATTTATTTTGGTACACTAATTTATTATGAGTAAGCTTACATAAAATTTTGAGGTCATTTAGAACAAGTTTATTTTTGAGCTTATTTCCAAATTAATTCAAAATTTAATAAAAGCAAACCCTAATTGTTAGGGTTAGGGTTTGATCTTGTTTGGGTCATGTTGTGTGACCAGCAGGGTTTAAAGATCAATTTGATCAAGTCGGTTAGGTCATAAACCCTAGATGTTAGTGTCAAGTAGTTTTATTTACTTACAACTGTATCGCGAAGGAAAGTTGTATTCAAGGTGTGATTACATTTCATGTACCATGAAAGCATCATGTTTACATTATCATCATATTGAAGCATATGTTATTATTTTGTGTAGAATCCGAGAGTGAAACGATTCTAGTTGAGCAAGTTGTGGAAGAATCCCCGGTTGTCACGGGATTCGATAATTATGGTACTGATCCGGAACCAGAAATCGTCAACGAAGGCAAGCCACGGTTTATGCATTAAACCATTAACTTGTTTACTTTGAAAAGTTTATCACCTATGTTACTTATCGCATTAAGTTGTTTAATTCAAATGTTACCTACTTGATGCATTGCCTACCTTGTTAATTGTTTACCATCCTTGAAGATGATTTCATTTACAGAGGCGTAGAATTGTTTAGTATGCTTTATGGTAGGCTTTCAAAGTAAAAGTTTTGATACAATCAAAGATGGCATACTGGCCAAAGAAAGAAAGAAAGAAGATAGAATGAACTAGAGACTAGTCGGGTGACTTATCTTGAATGTTGGGTAATGTTGCGGCTATGTGTCGCTAAAGGCCACTCATTGTGGATCTTCCGAACGAGACACTTTGTAGTACTGGTCACATATACTCCGGTGAGCCTACTTGGCTAATCCGATACTAAGATTTAATGCTTACGACCGGGAGTGGTGAGATGACGGAGTAGCGTGTACCCTCGTGGCTTGAATGTGGCGGATTTGAGGCGTCTTTGTTCTCGGGTGGCGTGGAGACGGCTTAGTATAGGAGGATCCGGTAGCGAGGTTGATATATGCAAGCTTAAGTTCTACATATGTCGTGTGATAAGGAATCCCCAGCTGGGACTTGAAACAATTTGAATTGCAGGTGCTCCGTGGATATGGAGACTCGATTAGATTCTGAAAGCAATACAGATTGGTGAATTACTAAAACATGAGAAAACGGAATGGAATGAGAAGGATTTTCCTGTAGTTTGAGATAATGAACTAAAGTACTTAGGGGTAAAACTCGAAAATAGGATCAAGAATAGTAAGCTTTTGGCAAAGAACTTTTGAATCTTTCTACATCCTTACCTTGACCCAACACCTGCATCCCTAAGACCTTCGCCCCTTTTACGTCGGGTCAGTCTTGTTGAGTACTTTTGTACTCAGGGTTTGTTAACCCTTGTTGCAGGTGAGTCGCATGCACAGGCTTGTTTTGGTCCCTGCTGCATGTCAGTGTTTGAAGTCGATGACGATGAGGAATGATGAATGGCCTTTGGACAAGGCACTAGTTTGTGTGAAATAAATAATGTTAATGTAATATTATCCTGCTACTATGGTTGTATGATACTTATGGTTTTGTAAGTTTGAAACAACGTGTTTGTAATATTAAAACTTAAGTCTTCCGCTTTATAATCTCTGGTATGTATATTGAAAACTATTGTAATCTGTAATGACTGTGATTGGGATCCTATTTGGAAAAGATTCGTGGATGATTCGGGTTTCCCGAGGACACCCGACAGACCTGTTAAGTTGTTGGGAACTTGTGTACGCTATCTGATGTCTGTTGAGACATCAATAGGTGCACGTGGGCCTGATTTCTTAGGAGGCTCTGCCACACACCTCGCCGGCGTCGAGTGCGCCGATGCCGCCGTGCTGCATGGCCATGGTGTCGTCGCTGCTGGAGCTGGAGCTAGAGTTGTTGTTGCTGCTAGAGCCACCACCACAAGCACTATTCATGCTATTGCTATTGCTATTGCTTGTGGTGCGAGAAGGGGAGTTTGACGCCTGCTGCTTGGCGGCGGCGGTGGCGGCCACGGAGGAGCTCGCTGCGGCGGCCTTGGCCTTCTTGATCTTCTTGTGGTGGAGCCCACGGATGGGGACGGCGAGCGGGCGGTCGGGAGAGATCTTGTGGCGCGAAATTGGTCTGGAGTCGTCGCCATGGAGGAGGCGGGCGGCCTTGGCCGCGGCCTCATCGATGGTGCCGAGCCACATGAGGATCTTCTGCGTGGTGTCCTTGATCTCCACCACCCACCGACCCGACGGGCGCTGCCGGACACTGACGAACTTGCTGTGGTTGTTGCTGCCCTTCTTTCGGCCCCGTGGCTTGGACGGCTTGGCTTGCGCCCGCCCTCCTCCCGCCGGTAGTAGTAGTTCTTGCTCTGCTCACCAGCGTCTTTCTTCTTTCTTCCTTTCGGCAGCGTCTTCTTCTTCTCACCATCGTCATTGACACGCTCAGCAAGGGGAGATGAGGAGGGAAGGAAGAAGAAGATGACATGTGGGGCCCGCGTGTCAGTGATGGGTGAGAGAGGCCGTAAGGAAGTATATGTCTTCGTATACGCCTGCAGCTGGGCCCAGGCCGTGTCCATACGTATTGTGTGGTATATTTGTGGGAAACGAAGAATTGTAATGGCATGCTTTAAAATAGAGCGAATAGTAATGGCGTTTCTCCGAACATTTATAATGACATAAATCCAAATAAAAAAAGGAGCCCATATAGCGTGGCCCATGGGAGCGCCACCTCCTGAGCCTAACGAGCCAAAAGGCCGAACGGCCTTGAGCCCCAATTTTTCTGGCTCCACCATAGGCTAACGGCAATTTTGCAAGAAAAATGACCCTTTATTTTACTAATTTCTGCATACGCCAAAAAGGTACACTGTACTACAACAGATTAGTACAATTTATGTTTTAACCGTCAAGTTTCTTCATCCTGCAGATTCTTTCTGCATCTTTCTTGGAGGCATTATTTTAGCTTCACTTTTTTCCAAAAAAAAAACTATGTACCTTATGTATATCTATTTTTTTGTCTAGACCTCCAAAATGCAATGACAACACTGTTATTTGCACTCTAGTCCTTGAGTTTTAAACAAATTTATGGTGCATAATGCAATCACATACATGCTCACCTCGCAGTGTGAAATACCGCACTGGTTTGATTTTATCTCATGGAAATTAAGTCTCCGTACCCTATGTTTTCTGGAAATCCACCACGTTCCATATGTTTGAGAAATAGCAATCCCACAGAGACATGCAATTTTTATGTTGTTTTAAATATTCCAAAGTCTCCTCAATTAAGCCACTTAGCGCTGCAACGCGTCAACGCGTGATCGCCGGCGAGCGACACTACTTGGATGGAGCTGGAGGCCACCACGACGTCTGCTTCCCTCCGTCACGGCCGGCCCACCCGACAGCTTCGTCCCGGCTGGCTTTTCATCATTAATCAGAAATAAAATCCCCTGCGCTTTACTTGGATGAACAGCTGGTGCTAGTGCGTGCATGTCCACGTCAGCTGCTTTTATTTGGAGTTTTTGTGGCGTGTTGCCGCTTCTTTGGATAATAACCGCCCAAGCATGATGCACACATGACACAAGTGAAGTGCTTGCTGGCCGAGTAGTTTTCATTCAGCCAATTAACCGAAGAACACAGGGACCATTGTGCGAACAGGTGAACTCGGTGGGCATTTATACAGCTCCACTTCACCAGAGCACCAGAGCCCAGACTCCAGACAGAGCAAGGAGAGCCGCGAGAGCAGAGGCCATGGCGTTGGACGAGTCGTTCAAGAGGCCGGGCACCGTGCCGTTCAAGTGGGAGGTGCAGCCGGGCATCCCCAAGCAGCAGCAGCAAGACCCAGCAGGTGCCCCTCCAGCGACTACTCCGAGGCTGGCGCTTCCTCCCGCAGCCCGGGTCGGCGCGCTGGCCCCCGCGTCGTGCCGGCGGGGCTCCTCGTCGGTCGCGGCAGCCCCACTCTCGCCGCCGGCCCCGCAGCCATCGCCGTCGCACCGGCGGTCCATGTCCGCGCGCTTCGCCACGTCGCTGGCGCTGATGCCCTTGCCCTTCACGCGGCGGGGACGGGGAGGAGGAGGAGGACGCGCCGGCGCCGCCAAGGACGACGCCGCTGAATTCTGCCTGCTGTACGCCGAGAATAAGATCATTTAATCTTTATGTAGATATATAAGTAGAAATCAAATGTATGTATGTGATCCTCCGATACTCGTATATGAACAGTCGACTTGAACAGAGAGAATTCAGTGCGTACTAGCTGTCGATGGCACGCTCTGGCGGCCGTAAGCACGTCGTCGTCGTCGCCTTGGCTCGCCCGGAAGCGCGTCGAGTGCCCGCCTCCGGGCCTTTTTCTGGTAGCGCAACCTAGGCCGCCAGCCCAGCCTTACACACAATGCATGTGCATGGGCTCTCAACACAAGCATTTTAGAGGCCCAACCAACTCTAAGTTGAGGACGGTGGACCGAGCTGACCCTGGCATGGCCGACTCGACTCGCCAGTTAGAGTTTGTGAACCCGCCCAGCCGCGCTCACCGTCAAGCAAACGAAACAAGGAAGAATACCGGTGAATCTCAACTTGACAACTCCTGTAATATTCTATCCTTGAATTGTTGTTCTGCATGCAATGCTGCTGTCTTATACTCTGCATGCTCATTCTGTCACCAGAACTGCAAAATCTGTTATCACTTCTATTTTTAGCCATGTTAACATAAACTCCGGCACGGTCACGTGTTCATCACTCACTCACCAGCACTTTCCAGTTCTCACCGACTTCACTCCTGTGTTGGGCTGGGCAGAGACTGGGTGTCAGGACTTATTGCTGGGGACTGGGGTACAGGTAAACAGAACATGAGTGAATCTCCTCCCCTTGCTGATGCTGCCTACTATACATGTTTCATCGCTCCGATCCTCGGCTCTGTTCGGCATAGACTTATTGCTGCTGTGGCTGATTTATAGGGCTGATTTGTTGTGAGAGAGAAACATTGTTCCATGACTGAAAAAGTAGGGCTGACTCTGGCTTATAAGCTCAAACGAACAGAGCCCTCGACTGTCGACTACAGTAGCACAACCGCATCTCTAATATTCCTGGTTCTTTCATTAATACTTTGAGAAGAGAGAAAAAGAGATTTGTTTGCTGTTTTGTTCATCTGGCAAACTCACATTGGAATCATGCACCGCAAAGATAATATACAAATACGAACCAATTGCATTGCCATTGCATCGTAGGGCTTCACACAGTGCCAGCAGGGTAAGTAAGATCTTCTACTTGTACAACAGAACCAACTCCTGACCAACGCCACGTTCGCTTGACTTATAAGCTGTACTTTTTCAACCAATGAACAGTATTTTTCTCTCACAATAAATCAGTCAACAGTCCTTTCAACCATGACTTATCTTATAATCCATACTTTTTAGCTGATTTTTTCAGCCGCAACAGTATTTTTTTCTCGCAACAAATCAGCTGCAACAGTATTTCGATTTGTTTTTTCAAATGCGAACAGCGACATTGTGCCAAATCTGCCAACTAAACTAAAATGAGCAGCAGCTGTCCACTTCCCACCGCCTGATCTCAACAAAAACAATCATCTCACCAATCGCCACCAAACACATGAAACCTGCTGTACAGACTACTACTACTATGGTGCATCAGAGATCTCCAGTGCTAGTCATTAGTCAAAACTCGACGATGTGCTCCAGTAGCCGTCGGCCGAGGTGTCCACGGTGCGCTCCGTGCTGCTGCAGTGCGACAGCGTGTCGTCCTCCTCCACTCCAAGAAGCGCGAGGTTCAGATACGACTGCATGTTCACGTCAAGGGCCGCTGCCGTGGCTTCCTCGTCGGACCCGTCGAAGCTGGCGGTGACCTGCGTCCTCGCCCAGCCGATCGTCTCGTCGTCCCCTTGGAGGAGTTTCAGGACCTGGGTTTGGTTTTGCAGGGTGTTTGGGGTCAGAGTTCTGCAACGCAAGCCATTTTTCTTTTTATGGAATTGCAAGTCGACTTCCATGTTTTCTTACCAGTGACATTTCAGGTCGAGAATGAGAAGATGTTCTCGTGCAAAGCGAAGCAGCGAGCGTCATCCTCTCCATTTCATCGCAGTCGTAATCGTTCCCCAAAAATGGATCAACCAGTTGTTTAATTTCTCCACTGGACAATAAAGGCTTCGCCTGTTACCAAGAACGAACACTACATTATTATTATTATTATTATTATTATTATTATTATTATTATTATTATTATTATTATTATTATTATTATTATTATTATTAGGATCCCTTATTATTATTATTATTATTATTAGAAAAAAGAGAGAAGAAATAGCTGTTTTCTCATGTGCAGCAGCAGTTATCATAGTACCGATTCTACTTTAATATCATCAACATGTACTTAATAACGAATTAATCAGCAAGCAACATGTGGATACAGTTTTGTTGTTAGGGCATGTTACTGATCAAGACAGCTTGCATAACAAACAGAGAGTTGTAAAGCACTTACCCAACCGACCAGGCTTTCTTGACCCTTTGCACTTCCTGGTGTAATGGGTTTCCTTCCTGAAATAATCTCCAGTAGAACAACTCCAAATGCATAGATATCAATCTTCTCATTGACCTTCCCGTACGAAAAATATTCGGGTGCCATGTACCTGTACAAGAGTAGTTTGTTAACCACTACAGATTTGTTGTTAGCTAACATAACAGCAAACCAGAGCCCAAAGATTGATACAGACCCGAAAGTTCCGGTGATGTCAGTACATGTTAGGTGGGGAGTCGAAGCCGACACTCGCTTTGCTAACCCAAAATCGCAGAGCTGAAATTTCCAAAAGGCAATGATGTCACAACCAGAATTAACATTGACAAATGGTGTTACTAATGGTTGTTACAAAAATCACAGAGCCGGAGTTTCCAAAAGGCAATGATGTCACAACCAGAATTAACATTGACAACTGGTGTTACTAATGGTTGTTACAATGCATCACTGCTTACATATCAAGCTAACTAATTAACCCACATGTCTCACATTTTTTCCTTACTTAAAAAATATATTCACTACATAGATCTAGATTGTGGGATGCATGAACTTGTGTCCTACTTATAGCTCCAGGTTGAATATTTACCCGTGCCCCAAAATCCTCTGAAAGGAGGATATTTGAAGACTTCACATCTCCATGGATCACAGATTGAGTCACGCCGCCAAGATGGAGAAATTCAAGTGCTCTTGCAATGTCGATTGCTATCTTAATTCTCCTCTCCCAGATAAGAAAATCCATGTCATCATTCTTTCCTGAAGATCAGTGACAGTTACAGATAAGAGTCCAGCTAGCAAGAAAGTTAATGACTGAAGATATAGTTATTGGTTACATCTTGAAGCTTACCATGAAGAGCTTTGTCCAAGCTCCCTTGCGGCATGTAATCATATGCCAACACAAGGTTGCAGTTCTCGAAGCTGAATCCCCTTAGTGCAACAATGTTCTCATGTTGCAAGCTGGTTACAATCTCAATCTCCGTAATAAACTCATGTATTGCATCAACCGATGGTTTCAGAATCTTTATTGCAGAAAATGTTCCATCATCGAGTCGTGCCTTGAAAACTTGGCTGGTTCCACCCTTCCCAATTAACATATCTGCATCACCATGAAAGAAAGTTAAGTTTTTGAACTTGTTAAAAGAAAAATGTATACCAAAGTACGCTGCTGTAAGAGGGAATTACCAGGTGTGTAGTTGGCCGTTGCAAGTTTCAGTTCTTCATAACTAAACAACCTACAAACTGAAGAATACTTCTCTCGAAGTGATTCCAATTCACTGGGAGGCCATACTACATCATAGAAAGCGAAAGAAAACATTGATACTGGCTCAACAGCTGTAGTGGATTCAGTTTCAGAATCACAGTTCAACCTTGGACTTGCATCCGATTTCAATGATTTGCCATCTGGGTGGACCGAACTGTATCGGCTCGGAAGTCTCATTGCCCATTGAACCATTGAGTTTTTTGCCCATTCCAAAGATGAACTCCTATGATGTCTAAAGATTCTTCTATGGAGGTGACAGCGGTCAGGTCTTCTTTCTATCATCCGTCTCAGTGACATCAGAGAACTCGAGGGTGTTTCAGCATTTCGTGCAGTGTCTTTTGGTGAGTCCTCAGCTTCCGTGGATACAGCAGAAGAACTCCGTTCAGTGGTAGTCATGCTAACAGAGCCATCCTTCTTAATAGGTGATGTCTCTGAGTTCAGATTGATATCACTGGAGAAACTACTGCTACGCCTAATCATACCTCTTATACCAACAGAACGTTTGGATCCCCCAGAACTCCTACCGGGTCGTCCACTCCTCGGCAGCCAGCAGTACAGATCACCATCTCCTTCCAGTGATGGATTGGCTGGTTTATCATCTTTTTGACTTGCATTTGAACGCTTAGAATCACCAGTACTCCTGACTGAATGGCCATTCCTGGGGGGCAATAAGCAATATAGCTCCCCGGCCCCTTCGGATGGAAGATCCACTGAATCATGGTCTTGCCTACTAGATGTACTTGCAACATAATCGCTACTTCTCCCAGGAAGCACACAGTACAACACACTGGCACCCCTACCTGGAAGCTCGGCAATCTCATCTCTCTGTTCAACAATTGGCTCTTCAGCCTTGCTACTAGAAGGATCTGCATCGATCTCAACCTGATCCGTTGACAAATCCGTAGGGACCACGCTTGAGACCAGCTGTCCGTCTTTGATGGTGTCCTCCAATTCACTTCCCTTGGTGCCAACATCACGCGTGGTGTCACCCTCACCGCCATCTTTAGGTTCTTGTAAAGATAGTGTGCCCCCTTTAGCCTGACGGGCTTGGAAGGGCACTACACAATACATCTCATCATCACCACACGGAAGAACCTCTGCTGAGACCTTGCCTGAATGGACACTCGACTCTCTCCGGAACTCGATCTTGCCATTGCTCACGGCAAGGACCGCACACTTTGCGGGCAGCTTCTTTGCGCAGTACTTTGCAACTGAATGCGAGGACCTGAAGAATGCAAAGCGCCATTTACAACAGGGCAGTGGAGGTAATGATAGACTGAGAAAAGCTTATATAGCTTCCGTAGTGGAAAGCCACTGAGCATCCAATGCTGGTGGCACTTTACTTACGAAATCGCACGCCTCTTCTTGGCGACGCCGAGGACAACCTTGGCGGCTCCAAACAGGCTGGCCTCACGAACTAGCGCCTTGCGCACCGACGAGTCCTTGCAAATCTTCAGCTTTAGATTGATCTGCGCAGCACGCACCAGGATAAGTTACAGAGTACTACTAGTACCCAGAGAAAGCAAGAAATTTCAGGCGAATTCACCGCAGCGACAAAGCCACGGGAGAATGGGGGCAAAGGACTTCAATCCGGTACAAAAACAAAGCGAACTTGTACTGGGTCATAGAAGGCAGGCCATAAATGAAGTGAAAATTGCATCTTTTTTGCACGATAAATGTAAAAAAGCCAGGGCAAAAATTGAGATTGTGCCAAAATTTAACCAATCGTACGCCCGCGTGGAATGAGTATCCGTTAGCCAAGCGCAAAATTAACCGAAAATTGTGCATTTTTTTGCTATAAAATACGGAGGAATTGCATCAAACGAACTTGGGTAAAAAACGAATCTGTCCAGAGTCAGCACACAAAAAGGGGAGGATATGTGTATAAGAAATCAAGCGAGGGTAAAAAAACGAAATGAAAGGGGAGGAAGACTTGGCATGTGGGCAAGGCACTCGCGAAGTGGCAACAATGGAATCAGGAGAGGGAGGGAGCCAAGGCGAAGAGAGAACGCGGAGCAGAGAGCAGCGACCTGCTTGAGGTTGCAGAAGCCCTCGTAGACGCCGAGCATGGCCTCGAAGTCGACCGCAGCCGCCGCCTCCGCGGCGGACGCCAGCACGACGTGGACGGCGACGACGTGGTCCAAGGGCGCGGCCACATTGACGAGCACCCAGGTGAGCAGCGCCCGGCTCTCCGCGTCGTCCGCGCGCACGCCGACGACTACCGTCCTCCCCTCCGCTTCCGCCTCCGGCGCCTTCCCCGAGCACCCCGCCTCCCCCTCCTGGACGCCTGCCGCGGCGTCGTCCATGGCCTCGGCCGCCGCCGGCGACCCTTGCTCCTCCGCCTCCTCCCGCTGCTGCGACTGATGCGGCGGCGGCGCCTGCTTCTTCCTGGACGACACCTTCATCTGCACGGCCGCGCGGCGTCGCTCGGCGACTCACAGGGCGGGAGCGGGGGCGGGGGCGGATGCTGCGGCGTGCGTGACCATGGGCACCCCTGCCCCCCGACCCGTGCTCTTGTCCTGTGGCTCTGGCGCCGCGTCCTGTTCCGTTGGACCGGTGCTCCTGCCTGGCAACCGTCGCCCGCCTCCTGCCTGCTCCTCCCCCTCGCCGCGGGCGCCCTCTTGTTCCGTTGCTCGTCGTTGCTCTGTGTGTGTGTGAGCGCGTCCCTCCCTCCCTCCCTCCCTCTCTCTCCGCCTGGGAGGTCGCGCCGGTTCGTGCCCGTTGCTGCCCGCCTCTGGCTGGCTCTGTGGTTTCCCTCTCTCTCTCTCCTCCGTCCTCCCTCCCTCGCTTCGCTTGCTTGCGCTGCTGCGGTTTCTCTCTCCGACCATTTGGGTAGGTTGCCAGCAACCGCTCTTTTCACACCGTTCCGTTGCGCATTTCGCCTGCCGCCCTTTTTTCCCCCCCCTCTTTTCTTATTTTATTTATTATTACGTACACTACTGTACACACACAGTGTGGAATCCGAGTATTTACGTCAGGATTTGTTAACTTTTCCGGATGTTTTTTTTTGACTAGTGGTGCACGTGGTGAAAAGGCGTGTGGATTAGCGGGGGGCACTTAGTATATTAAGGCGTCGTCTAGTTGCACGGCGTAAAGTTTTAGGGTGTCATACGTATGGGATGTTTGGACACTAATAAAAAAATAAATTACAGAATCCATCAGTAAACCGCGAGACGAATTTATCAAAACTAATTAATCCGACATTAGCACATGTGTTACTGTAGCACTTTATTGTTAAATCATGGACTAATTAGGCTTAAAAGATTCGTCTCGCAAAGTAGTCGTAATATGTACAATTAGTTATTTTTTAGTCTATATTTAATACTTCATTCATGTATCCAAATATTCGATGAGACATGATGTAAACTTTTGGGGAGGAACTAAGCCTTATTTAGTTCCAGAGTGTAAAATTTTAGGCAAATTGTAAAATTTTGGGGTGTCACGTCAGAATCATCAGGAAATGACCATCATTAGATCGTTAACCCTCTTCCAAGATGGTAATAACGTAGCGGTTAGCCATCGGTAATAATCTCTTGTGCGGCTTTGACAGGAAAATGTGCTGATGCCCGTGCTGCTGCAATTCTGACAGGAAAAGTACTAATCGTCTCGTGTAGGAGTAGCAATTGTTTTGGTCAAATCTGACGGGTGGAGTAAACCCGAAGCTAATGGCGACGAAAAGGTCGTAGCAGGTCTACGCTGGTCTTCGTTTGCCTTCTTTTGATTGGATGGATGGATAACCTCTGTTTGGATTTTGGAAGTGAGCAGGAAGGTCACACACTCGCTGGTCTGGTGACTCTGGTCAGACCATCCTGGCTGCATCTGCAAGTTCTTGTATAGAGGATGGAATCAATCACAAATTTTGCATTGCTGCCTTTTCTCTTACTACTACATCTCTTCAATTCGTAATTTTTTAAAAGGAAAAAAAAAGAAGCAAAAGGAGAAGGAGCTCACATCTGTTGACAAAGCCATCAACACGATAGCACTGAGCTTCTAGACTAAAAGCCTTGTGGGGGAAAAAAAGACCTTATGGACTAAGGCCCTGTGTTCCCACCACCTGTTCGTTTTATCGTTTCTGTGGCTCATAAGTCGGCTGATGTTGTTTTGTTGTGAGAGAAAAATATTATATCATGACTGATAAACATGACTGATACGATCAAACGAACAGAGGTATATATTCAGCTGGGCTCCAGAGAAAAGAAGAAGAATCGAAACGAGGATTCAGCCACAAGCCGTTGAAAACAAACTACAAACCTTACACAAATTGAGAACGGATTAGCAGCCTTGTCTGCAAAGTCATGCTGGTTAGTGACTCAATTTAAAACCCGATGAAGAATCGAAACTAGCGGAAATGGTCTACGGTACCGAATTAGCTAGCAAAAATTCGTTGCAGCCTTGCCTTGACAGCAAGGGCAGGCTATGCAAATTCCTCTGTCAAGTCAAGAAAGAACAAAAGGGTAAATACATACAGTATGACCAACGTAGCTAGGTAGCTGCTATATTAGCTTCTCGAGAGATGGCGACGTACAAGGCTCCGGCTGGCCTTAAACGTTGGAATCAGCGGCAGCGGAAATAATAGATCACGAGCAGGCACAACTAGCTACTCTACTGCTCCTTCGTTCCAAATTATAAGTTATTTAATTTTTTTAGTTTATTTATTTTATTATGTATTTAGATATATTATTATATCTATATGTATAGTAAAATAAATATATTAAAAAAATTAAAGCGACTTATAATTTGGAACGGAGGAGTAGATGACTCGGAGCAAAGTGTCAGGACCAGTGGACCGCATCAGATCAACTAACGGGAAGCAAATGGTAACCACGAACTGCTTGCAATATTAGCGGCTGAGCGGCCCTAGCTACACGTAAACCACTTCCACTTGCCTCCCTATGTGAGTGTGACGGTGTGAGAGAAAGAGAAATAAACCGATTGCCGGTACGTGTATATATGTGTTGTGTGCCCACAAACTAAACGTACCACTGTCGACTGAATGATTAAGGACCAACTTAGATCAACTAAGGTTAATAATTATTAGCCACAGCTAAAAAATTGCCGGTGCATGTTTGAACTCCGGCTAATAGAAGCGTGCATCCCTAGCAGCGAACTGTGTGTCCTTGTTAGGGGTGTTCGGTACGGCTCCCTCCAGCGAACGTGGCTTCTCCAAAACGGCCCTGGCCTATTTGTTTTTTACTAAAAAATGGCTCCTCCATATAAACGTTTGGCAGGGCTCTTTTGGAGGAGCTGAGCTGGAGCCAAAGAGGAGCCTTGCCAAACAAGCCCTTAGTACTAGGTAAGGACGTAGCTAAAAATTACTCTAATTATTGACACTTATGTTTAGATCTATGGGCCAGAGTAGTTAATTTATATCTGCTACAATGGAATCCAAATAAGGCCCTGTTCGCTTCTCTTATAATCCGTCTTTTTCAGCTTGTTTTTTTTAGCCGGAACAATATTTTTCACTCACAATAAATCAGCTGGAACAATGTTTCGACTTGTTTTTTCAGCGAAGCGAACGGGGCCTAAATCGTAATTGTGCTGGATGATCGGAAAAGATCGTAGCACATACACATTATATTCTCATTTTGTTTTGTTGAGGCAAATGTAGTAGTAGTATAGTATATCCATATAGGCGCAGGAGCACAAAATAGTTTATGAAGAAGTCCAATAACTCCCTCGACAACTTTGAGTCTTTCACTTGTTTCTAAATAGTTGTAGACTAACTTTTCATTTGATTAATTTACTATATCTTTGGTCTAATCGATCCCTTAATAAGATTTATCTTTTTTGCTTTCCAGGTGCAAGCTAAATTTTAAGTTTCTTTTTTCTTTGGAGTGACAACATATACAAGCAAGTTATGTTAAAAAAAACTGTTCCTTTTTCATACAATTTTGTATATCTAGCTAGGTCTAGTTTGTTATTATACTCCTATTCCAAAAAAAAAAAGTGTCACTTTTTGAGAAGTCAGACAATTTTAAATTTGACCACCTCTATATGAAAGAATACTAACATATTTTTATACCAAACAAATATTATTACATTAATTATGAAATACATTTTCATAGCAAATATATTTGGAGACATAAATGATGATATTTTTTCTATAATAAAATAGGTCAAAATATAGAAACTTTGACTAGCTAGTGCTATATTTGCTCCATCGCAAAAGGACTGTACTTCTCATTTTCGAGTCAAATAACTTTAAAGTTTTATTAAATCTATAGAGAAAATTGAATCAGCATCATTAGATATATATATTTTTTCTATATTAAGATCTAAATTTATAAACTTAGTCAAACTTAAAATAATTCGCTTTCATTTTTTAACTAAAGTCTAGTAGGAGTAGTACAGTAGCAGGCAAAGGTTGGAACAAAATGGCAAGGACCACGTGAGACAAAGGGGAAATGCTTGCAACAGCAACCCTGTGGCTGTGGGCGTGCGGAAGTAATCCACTTGTCGGTGCATGCATACGTGTTTCTGGTGTGCCCACGAAATACCACTGCAATACGCTATTTTTTTTTACGAGCGTTCCTTAAGACCAATTGTGCGGCCACTGTCACGTCTAAATGTCGATGGATCGGATCCATATATAGGTGCATGTTCATGTGCATGTGCAGTTGGGCACACCAGTCGATCTGTTCGCTTGGTCGTATTTGTCTTATAACCCATGACTTATCAGTCAACAAACAGTATTTTTCTCTCATATCAAACTAGTCAACAGTACTTTCAGCCATGACTTATAAGTCAACCAAGCCCAAACAAACAGGACGAGTAACCATAGTAGGTGGCATCGCATTAGCATGGTTCGTGCCGTGTCTCCTCATCGGCCTCGCAACGGATCCTACGCATGTTTATCATCAGGCCCGGGCCAGCAGTGTTTAAGAGCAGGCAGCAAACAAAGCCTTAGGGTGTTAGGCCAGGTTTGCTTGTGCAGTGTCACAGCAATTGGTCGGGATAAGGCAGTCAAGGCTATTTCTTTTCTAGACATATAGTGATGATCTAATTTACGGATTGATATATAGCCACTAAAATGTGTTGGTTTTCTCTCTTTTCTCTGTTGGATGCAATGCGTACTTTTTTAGGCGGAGACCAGAAGTGCTTTGATTTCTAGATTTTTGTATCATCATAACGTAATGTGTTTGAAATTTTAATAAGATCTTTCTTTATTATCAAGCAAAAAAATTGTAGCAGCGCACACTTGTGGGTCCCACTTTGAATTTAATTTGTTGCCAAATAAGTTAGTGATCGTTCACAAAGTGCGTGTAATGAAGGAACTGGCAATCTCGAAAGCCCACTAGATGGCAAGCCTTTTCAATTCGTGTGAATTAAGTGGTTAGCTAACCAGCGTGTTGTTCATTCACGTCCTTAGCCAAGATTAGGCAAACGGTGCACGTAATGGCCTAATGGAGCTTTTTTGCTGTACTTATATTGTTGCAATCAGTTGCACGTTAGGGCTTGGGAAATTTATAAGGTTGTTCGATTATGGCGTACAAGCTTAGCCCTAATTAGTAATTACGTTATTGCCCACACGCTGACACACACGTAATGACCTCACTAGCACTTGTGTTAGTTCAGTTTAAAATGCACGGTTACAAAAAAAAAAGTGCTACCCATCATCAAAAAAAGTGCACTAATTAGCTATGGTTCATGCATCCATGCAGTAAGAAGAACTTTACATTTTTCACCCCTGATGACCACACCGGCCAGCAACGGCTGTATAGTGAGGTCTGAACACGTGTGTACATGTATGCAAAGACCTTCTCTGCTGCCAACTCACCACCAGTGGTGAAAAAAAAATCGTCGCCCGCGCTGGTTGTGATTTGGACTTGCTACAGCGCCGTGAAACAAAAGACAAGTTTCGCAAAAAGAAAAGGGAGAGAGAAAAATCTGAAACGTACTGTATGAGTATTTCTTTTTTTGCCTTTTCTATTTATGGATATGGATAAGAAAAAAACAAAACAAACAAGTAGCCCAACTGATTTGGTTGCAGGTTGCAGTGCAACCATCCACGTCGTCGACTGTAAAATACTCCTTTTTTTGTCTATTTATTACCTAATCCACCTGATTTTATGAGGCTGGCGTACGGCGGCGGCTAGCAAAGGCAAAACGCAACGCGAATGGGAGTGGATGGCGATAGCGATGGCCGACGGCGACTGCACGGTGGGGTCATGCCATCCAACAGCAGAAGCTCATGAGGCCAGACAAACGGGAAACAACAGATGCAAGCAACACCACACCAGCCCTGTGCTGTTCGTAGGAGTACTACCGGTAATTAAGCACCAAACCACTTGTCGGTGCATATGCGTTTGTGTGTGTGCGCCCACGAGCTACTCAGCCTACTCTAGGTGCCACTGGTCCATCCAATTTATTTTCTATATTTAAGTCTAAATAATATTAGCTAGTTTAGTGCAACTAGTGAAATTATTATTAGTTAACTATTTAGCTAATGATTAGCTAAACTATTAGTCAAACTTGTTTGGTTTTAAGGAGCTAATTTTTTCATAGTTAACTACTCCCTTCATTCCAAATTATAAGACGTTTGACTTTTTTGGCTCCAAGTTTGACCACTCGTCTTATTTAAAAAATTTGTGCAAATATAGTTAAATTTAAGTCATTCTTGAAGAATTTTTATTAATGAACCAAACCACGACGAAAGAAGTGATATTTTACACAAATTTTTGAATAAGATGAGTGGTCAAACTTGGTGTCAAAAAAGTCAAACGTCTTACCATTCGAGATGGATTGAGTATTAGCTATACGGATTCAAACGGAGCCTAGTTCAGGGAAGCATCACGTAACATCGCTCTCTGTTTTAGACTTTTAGTTTACTTGCATTGCATTGGGACAGATATAGTTTTGTACTAATACTATATCTATATCTATATGTTCGTCATCTAGGGTTCGTTAGGATGTTTTTTTTCCTTTTCTTCATGAACAGGTTAAAGGGTCATGGCACAATCGAGTGTGTTCTAAGATATTTTGTTTTCTGTTTTGTATCTATTAGTGTTAATAACTAACATTTAGCACGTAGAGGGCAAATAACTAATTAATAGCATTTTTAGCAGGACAGATAGCTAACCTACGCCCTGTTCGTTTGGGCTTGTTTGGCTGATAAGTCATAAGCCATGGCTGAAAGTACTGTTGGCTGATTTGGTATGAGAGAAAAATACTTTTTGTTGGCTGAAAAAGTACGGCTTATAAGTCAAACAAGCCCAAGCGAACAAGGCACCAAATCAAACAGTATTTTTCTCTCACACCAAATCAACCAACAGTACTTTCAGCTAAATGAAAGGAGCCATGTAATAAATAAGTAGAAGATGAATCAGTCTACTAGTTTATTGTTTAGGCAATGCTTCAGGACCAATAAGCATTATAAATTAGTGGCACAAGATTTGCAACACCATATCATGGACTCTGCTCTTCTTTCTTGTAGGCACACGTGCCATATTTTCTTGTTAACCATTATTGCTAATTCTGAGAGACGGCACTGTTTACATGTACCTAGTCTCATAGGGAAAAAAAAATTCATCTGTTTTGGTAATCATCACTAATTTTCCAATACCACTTTTCTTGATTGATAAGCTATCTATAGTTTAATTTTGTTGTGACCCACTATTTGATGTATTGTGAACTGATGATAAAAAAATGCAGCTACATATCTTTATCTTAGATATTAGGACGTGGAGGACATTGACAATTGATTGAATATTATTTGGACAGGGACCATGAACAATGGAGCTGATCACATATGTGTCCAGTTCACTTGAATTATGTGAAGCTCGTGAAGGAGAAACTGTCGGAGATGGTGTACTCTCCGGCGTTGAACATCTGACTCTCAAGGAGAACATAAATGTGATTTGGTGTAAATGTCAGAAAATACCTTTGTTCTTTTTTTTTTATGTTGAGCAATCTTTGACTCCATTGAAACATGATGATTTACCCAAAATTCCTTAGGAATTACCTCGATGCTTCTAAGAATAAGAGCCATTCAGAAATGTAGTGGTGTGTTCGGCAGAGCTAAAGTTCAAATAAAGTAAGAAGCCAAGAAAGAGCCAGAGCTACAAGTCCTAATAGAGCAAGAAGTCTCGAAAGAAAAAGGGTACATGAATTGAGGAAGAAGTGGTATAATTTTACTATATGATGAGATTGATTGTACATTAACAGAGGAGACGATGTATAGCGAAACTGTGAAAGAAAAAAGATTTCTTTTTTAAAATTAAAGTAAAAGGCTATAGAAAGAAAGAGAGGAACAGGGAGAAATATATAGGAATAAATGACATGAATTAAAGGTCCCCTACAGAGAATGTATATGCGTTGCTTATATCGAAATATATAAATATATAAGGCTGATGTTTCTTTTTGAGCGCTTGGTTTTGAACATGTGTGCACGAAGCTAATGTCTATAAAAAAAAAATCCATGGTTTAAGTTTTTGGCTTGATTTAAATTAATCAAAAAAATTCCATGGTTTATTTTTTTTACTTGATTTAAAGTGTACCACAGCACATTGTTACACACATGCCTACATCAATCTCTGCCGCCGTTTGGCCTGCTGCACGCACGTGCACGTGCTTGGGGTTGGCGTCCGAGCTGACGGCGACGCTGGCGTGTATGCCGAGTTGCCGACGGCGAGGTCGTAGCAGTTGGTGACTTGGCGGCGCATGGCGAACATGTCCCTCTCCATGCGCCTGCTGTTGCAGAGGACGTGGAAGGCGGAGCTGCGGCGGTTGGCTGGCGCTGCTGAGGGCCTGCACGTTTCCAGCCCACAGGCCCCGCGCGCGCATCACCTCCTCGGCAGGCTCTGCAGTGACTTGAAGCCGACGAGCACCACCGCGTCGCGTTCACGCCCAGCATCTGCGCCACCGTCTGCCACACGGCCATGTCGTCTCTTCCTTCTTCCTGACCTGAGAAGATAGATAGTCGATGATCGATCCGAGGCTGCCTAGCTAGCTTGCCAAGAATAATATATACAACGCTGCGCTGCACGAGATGAGTCCCCAAGAGTGAGATGGCATGCATATTATAGGCCGTCGTCTCGTGTTGTTGATGTCACGGCAACACAACACAGGGCATGTTAAAAGGAAAACAGGGCATATATATATGATGTCAATGGAGAACAGGGGTCCGTCGACAATAATGCCACAATGGAATGCACCTCATCTCAACTCACACGAACTCACCACTCATCCCAACACTTCCCACCAGCACACACCACACCACACCACACACCTGGGCTGGGTTCGTTCGTCCAGCCCAGATATGCGTGTGTTGTATATACATAGAGATGCAATGAAATGGCAACAACACCACGCAGCTCAAATCGATACAGGGAATCTCACTCCACCACAGATGACAGCATTTCCCTTCCTTCTCGTCCGGCCGTGAGATGTCTTTAAGTCAAATTTATTAAACTTTGACCGAATTTTTTGAAATAAAAATATTAAGACTTACGGTATCAAATAGAATATATTTTCATAAGACGCTCATTTTATTGCATAGATGTTGTTATTCTTTTCTATAAAATTAGTCAGACTTAAAAAAGTTTGACTGGCACGGATTCTAGAAATTGATTTAGGTCTTGTTTGGATACATGTGTATCCAATTCAATCCACGTGTGTTGGAGTGGATTGGAATGAAACTTAGTTTAACTACACTCCGATCCACTCCAATACGTGTGGATTGAGATGAATACATGCGCATCCAAACAAACCCTTATTTAATACGTGGCTTATTTGTCCCGTACTTTTTAATAAATATATTATGGGTCTTTAAACTTTGTACCCTTATCTAATGTAATATAAAATAATCCAGTGATGACTGAAATCTTAAATAACTTATCATCCAATCTAATCTATATCTATATACTTATGGTTATGTGACTTTTTTATTCTTCTTTTTTGTCTCCTATTTTTTCTTATAAAAAGAAAAAATAAATAGTCCATGATTGAAATATAAAATGATTTATCATCCAATTTAAGTCTTAAATAACTTACCATCCAATCTAATCTATATCTATGTAGATATGGTTCCATGACTTCTTTTATTCTTCTTTTGTGTCTCCCATTTTTTTCTTATAAATAGAAAAAAAACAATCCATGATTGAAATATAAAATGATTTATCATCCAATTTAATCTATATCTATACACACATGGTTCCATGACTTTTCCCCCTCTTTTTTTCCTTATAAATAGAAAAATAATAATAATAAATATAGGGGATTTTTGGATCTGTGCCCTTACAATTCTTCAACTTTGTACATCTGCCATTGTAATTCGTCTATTCCGAAACATGCCATTACAATTCCATAGCTCGCCGCTCCTTGCCATTTTATATGTATCCCGCCTGGTTGGGCCCACTGTCAGGTCTATGATGGCATACGGTCATTCCGTATGGACGAGCATGCCCCCGCCTAGATACATTATATTGTTTTTATTATGTACCTAAACATATGTATATCTAAGTGTATAGAAAAAACTATGTATTTAGATGAACCGAAACGTCTTATAGTTTGGACTTTGTGGAATGGAGGGAGTATGTTTCCGTGGCCTGAGGCATGTAATATCTTTTCATGTCATACCCAGGAAGGCTACTCTGCTCCCAGTGAATGCGACAATGGATATGCTGCCGGCGAACAAATTGAAAATACATGTAAGTTCAATTACCTTTTATTGAACGAAACTGCGACAAGCACAGGGCACAAAAAACAGTTTACAGTCTCTGACAGAGGCTAAGTAGAGGACCAGAGGGGAGGACTACAGCAGGGTATTACAGAAGTTTTGGAAGAAAGATCTCCACTGTCTAACAAGCAATTTGTTTTGCAGATGGCCCATATGGCTATGATGGTGACCAAGGAGTGCTAGTAAGGCACAGCAGACCTGCTCTTGTGCGCAGGCCATGCCAGCGAAAACTTGCTGACAGTCCCTTGTATACACCAAGTAGTAGTAGTAGTCCGATGGTGGGGATGAGTCGTCAGCAAGACATGTGTATTGAAGCTGTGATGAGGAAGTATTATTATTGGAAAATAATGTGTCGAATTTGGTGGAGAAACCTTATCGATAGTCATGCTAAGTCGGCAGCAAGCCATGGATGAAATCGTTGACATGATGGGTCGTCTTTCTATCAGTATAATTGGTTTAACAACTGGGATGAGGAGGAAGACGGAAATTGAGGTCGTCGTTGAGCCCGAGTGCGTGCGCCTTCTCTTCATTCGATCCTTGCTTGCACCCATCTTCATTCCCACACGCAAGTCTCAACACACGCACGCACGCACGCACGCTGATAGACGATGCTTCTGTGTCTTTTTATTTTCAATTCAGGCCATCATCATCAGTACTAGTTAATAAGCAGCAGGAACTAACAAGGCATGCTTCGTTTGGCGATGGTAAGAACAACAACAAGAAGTCATCATCCGACCAATTCGTGGTCGTAGACTTGAAGGCAACCTGCTGGAACAGGGACGACAACAAGTATGGAGTCAGCCAAGAGATTATCGAGTTCTCGTCCGTCCTCGTCGACGCTGCAACCGGTCACCCCATGTCGTCCACCTTCCACGAGTATGTCATCCCAACAGAACATCACGAGCTGAGCGAGTTCTGCAAGAACTACAACGGCATCAAGCAGGAAGATGTGCAACGCGGTAATGGCGCCGTGACGCTGTCCGAGGCGCTGCAGCTGCACGAAGCCTGGATACAGGAGAACAATAATGGAAGAGGAGGTGGTGGCGGCGGTGGCGGCGGGAGCGGCAGCGGCAGCGGCCTCGACGTCAACAGCAGCGCCGCCGTCGTCGTCGTGACGTGGGGCAACTGGGACTGCCGCACGATGCTGAAGCAGGAGTGCCTTCGCAAGGACTTGCGCATCCCCTGATTACTTCGCCCGGTGGATCAACCTCAAGACACCCTTCGCGGACAAGTACGGCAACGGCTACTGGAACAAATCTGTGAAGGAGGCATTGGAGGCTACGGAGGTGCTGGAATGGGAGGGCACCATCAAAGGCGGGAGGAACAAGGCGCGCCTTCTTTCATTGCTCATCCAACAGGGCGCCAACCTCGCCATCACAAGCTGGCTCGACCCAGCTGCTGCTGCTGCACCTAATAATTAAATTAATAGAATACCGCTGTGGTAGTTTCTCTTAATAATTCTCAGCTGATATACACTGAGGCTGCGGGTGGGGACTGCTCTGCTGGACGAGACGCTCTGGTTTCCTTTTGAGGTGGTTTGCGTAATAACCTTTTGCTTTGTAATAATGTCGATCGTACCTCTGTTGTTGGCTTGTATCTTTTTTAAAGCAATTGCTGGCTTCTCGGCTAATTTGTTTGCCTTAATTGTTCCAAGTAGCCTCGTGATGATGAGTTGATTTTGTTTCATGACCATTTTCTTGCTGGGCTTAGTTTTCCATTCGATACTACTATGCCAAATTTTATTTTACAAAAATCATCAGCCCACACCCGCCTGTTTTACGAAGCTGGTGTGGTTATGTACATCTCATCTCAGGGAGTTGAACCTGATGTGGGAATGTAGATCGACTTGCTGGGAAGAACTCTTGTCTTGAGCGATTTGCCGCTCGGCGTCATCGCCAGCGCGTGTGGCACCTCCAATTCTCCATGGAGGAAGCTGCAGAGCTGAAGAACAATATAGAAAGCATGAACTCGCTGTCTTTACTCCTGGTGACACTGACACCTATTCTCAAGGTCATGTTGGCAGGGACCAAGAGTAGGCAGGCCACCTGAGAGTTATCTGCCTAAATAAGTACTCGCAGATTGTAATAAAACAAAGCCTGTTCATGGTTAAACTGCATGGATGAGTCTTTCATAACTACATAGCTCGTCAAATAAAACAATTGAACTGAAGTAAGCAACGTTTCAAATTACAACTTGTGTCAAGGAAACAGATTCCAACTTATCTCATCACACAGATGTGGCAATTGGTCACTCTGTCGCATGGGGAACCGAATATTCAGGAGCAGAAAACAGAGTACAATATATCGATGCATGTTTAAGGCTAAACTGTTCTGACACTCTGAGTGATTTGCCAGAAAAATAAGTAGATTGTAGTAAATAAAACATGTTTATGGCTAAACTGCATGTCTGCATGGATGGGTGTTGCAACTACCTAGTTCATCTTATAAAATAATGAAGTGAGTAACATTTCAAATGAAATTTTATTCCAAGGAAAACATATTCAAACTATCTCACATAAATGTGACAATTAGCCACTCTGGAACATAGGGAAGTGAACCTTTAGGAGCAGATAACTGAGTACAATATACCGATGCACCATCTGAACAAACTACTACCTAAGGTTAAAGCTTGAAATTCCCCCGTGACTGCATTGGTTTAGAGTTTGCAGAAACTAAAGGGTAGCAGACCACCTCATATATCTACATGTCCAAACCTATATAAAGGTCAATCTTCATCTGGTGTTTCCTCATCGTCATCATTGTTGCCTCCGTCTTCTTCGGTCTCTTCACTATCATCTTGGTACGTAGCTTTACCTGGCCACTTGTTCCTGACACCACCGATGTCAGAAGGCATCGCTCTCGAGGTCTTGGCATTGTAGGATTTGGATGAGTGGACCTTATGCTTGCTCCTTTTGGGGTTTGGTGCAATCTCACCAACCTCAGCATAGTTATACTGGTAGGTCTGTTCATTCGCAGCACGCTGACCAGCAGAAGCACCGACCTTACCATTTTCCTCTTGACCGTGTTCAGGGTGCTGAGTTTTTAGATGAAGGTTCAATTTGTAACTGTGAATGTATGCTTTGTCACAACCTTCATAGGGGCAGACATATGGGCGATCAGCATAGCTTGTGGTTGCTGGAGTCGAAGGCTTCTGGGCGACACGCGGTTTTTCTGCTGCTGGTGCTGGCGCATGTTGCACTGCAATAGGAGTTCCAATCTGCACCATGGCTCAATAGACAGAATAAATTACACAAGGGAAAAGTATACAGAGTTTGTATTGACAAGTGTGATATATTTATAATGTAACATTATGGAACTTTCCAATGCAATGATATATCCTTCACCTGATATAAAAAACAGATGTATATGAACGAATTGTGTATCAACAAGGAGGCTCAATAGGCTGACAGCAAAGAACTATATGATAAGCACAACATACAATACAAGGGCAAACTGAACAGCTGCACAGAGCCATACTGCAATCTGGCATGCCAGCACTACGGTCTACAAAATATTTAGTTAAGAGAATCTTTTATCATTTTTTTACGTATTTCACATGCGGATCTAGGACTCAGGATGTAATTTAGTTATCGTATAAAAGAACAGTAATATTGAAGCGAACAATCAACCACAAGGGTAAATGCATCTTGAATGATGATTACAGAAGTTTAAGCACAATAGCAGCATACCTTTTCATGTGACTTGACATGTGCTGCTAATTTGAAGTCACTTGTAAATCTTTTGCCACATGCAGGGAAAGGGCATATGTGATAATTCTCCAATGCATGTGTTTTCAGGTGTGACCGTAAGTTAAAATCCAATGAGAAGGCCTGAAATTCAAAACATTTGTTTGTTTGAAAATGTAAATGCACTATAGCCAAAGACACACGACTCTAAGAAAAGATATCCATTCACATTAAAAGAAAGGAACTGCCAAGGACCAGTTGGCTAGAATGTTTGGGGTCAGGCCACCATCCTATTGTCCCCCAAATGGCCTTTGAACAAGGCTGGGCTAGGCCTGCTACCGACACCCAGAAAAGAAAAAGGCTGGGCTAAAGGCCCTATTTTTTGAAGGAAAAAAATTACTTCAAACAAGTCATTCATGGAGTCATGGATGTGCACGTTGGAAGTTTTTCATTGTATAAAGCCCAAAATTTAGCCACAAGTTTGGGAACACAGCAACTGAGTACTTGAGTATACAAACATACAATGGGGCTGGATGCATCTACTGAAATCAGATTAGAGATTAGGTTGAACTAAAAACATCAAAGGAACATCTTGAATTACAGAGAATTAAAATACCATATGACAGTTCACCATTCGATACAACATTTGCTATGCATGGATATCTACAACTCCGAAAACATAAGGGGCGTGGTGATGGTTGAAAGCAAAAGAGCCACAGTGCACTAGAAATCCATGATACCTTATAAGTGCATTGCTAGAGAGGGATGAGGTGATTACCTTACCACAGCCTGGATGTGGACAGACAAAATCCTTTTGTCCTGTATGGATAAGATAATGTCTCTTCAACTTGGAGCTATCAACAAATTTCTGCCAGATAGAACAACAAAGTAGTTAGGGTCTACAATGACAATTTGAAAGTTCTCGGCATACATAATATCTGACGTGTGGTTTATAAGTAATTAAGACAAGACACAGCAAAAGGGCTGAAAAGTTGAATGCATAATTTTTGTTTAAGGCTTCGTAGTATGATAGGTACCATCAAATTCAGTTATGATTTACTTTGCCATTAGTTGTAATGCGATTAAGAAGTAAATCTTAGAAAAAACAATACAATTATAAATAACAGGACTGCTCAGGAACTCAGGATAAAGACTGGACAGGTACATCCTGAGTGATAGAAATATTCAGTATAAGGAATAGGGAGTGGTAGACATATTCAGTTAAACAAGAACATCTCGAGATGTTTTGTGTTTGAGAGCAGATAAGTACAGCAAGGCTCAAGTGCATATCACAATAACAAACAATAAGTATGTGGTACTAATGCTCGTTCCAACTGAGATCCAGGCGGAGATACCTTCCCACAGTTGGGCTCGGTGCAGATATACTGCTTCTCGTTGTGCACATGAGCATGCTTGCGGAGCGCGCTGACATCAACAAAGCTCTTGCCGCAGTTGTCGTAGCTGCAGAGGAAGAGGATCTCTGTGGTAGGTTCAGGCTTGGGGGCTTCCACATCTAGCACTCTGGGGTTCTCCTTGGAGTTTCTGTACCCATCCTCTGCACACAGGTAAGGAAAGGGGTTGTAACTGTAATCACCGGCTAGCTAGCTGTGGAGTACCACAAATCTGCACTTAGCTACTGCTCTAGACAAATGAACAATCAGCGTCATCAATGGACATCTAGACCTAGACTCTTGTCACAGATTCAAGAACCCATGTATATCTTAGTATCTTACAATACAACCTCAGTGAAGCGGGAGGAAACCAAGGGAATGAAGAAAAGGGGGGAGATTTAGTAGGAACAAACAGTTAGTACCTCTGACCCACTTGAAGAGCGAGCACTTGCCATGAGCACGCAAGATCCTGCGGGATCCTGCGAAGCCAAGCGCAACCAAGAACAATGCAGCGCGCGCAATTTATTAGCTCAGGTGAATTCCAGTCAGAAGAAGCGGAAATTCTCTCCTTCTCAGGAAGAGAGAGCGAGAGGGAGAGGAGCCAAGAACGCACCATTGCTTGACCCACCGAGCGGCGGGGCGCGGCGGGCGGCGAAGCGCCTGCGGCTGCGAGTGCTGCGGCGGGTAGTAGTACTTGTGGCCCCCCGATCCGGCGGCCGCCGCCGGGTACTCCATCGCCTCCCCCCTCGCTTCTTGCCTGTGGCGTGGATGGAATCCTCGCTAGGGTTTCGTGTCTATCTCGCTCTCTCGCCGGCTGCGGCGGCTGGGGCTCTCGGTCTGTTCGGGTTGCTCGGTCGGTCGGTCGGAGCTCACCTTTGCTGGCGTCGCGGGTTTAACGGCGGCCGGAGAATGCCTCACCTTTGCTTTCTTCCCCTCCGTCACGACTCCCCAGTGTTGCTGCGCGAATCTCAAAGCAATTCAACGGCAGGTCTTTAGCCTCCGAATTATATTCCCTCTTTGACATTGACTGGACAAATGCTAAATGGCACTCCTTACATAATACTCCCCGACCAGCCGGTTCGCAGGCTCGTAAATGATCGTAAATTTCCAGCTGGGAACAGTGTTTTTCTCTCACACCAAACTAGTCAGCAGTAAATAATCTACGATACGATACGACCTCCCGAACAGGCTGTAATTCCTTCTAGAATACAACATGAATACAATGGCCCTGTTCGCTTATTTATAATCCGTACTTTTCAACTTGTTTTTTCAACCGAAAGTGTGTTTTTCTCTCACAATAAATTAGCTAGAACAGTGTTTCGGTTTGTTTTTTCAGCGAAGCGAATAGAGCCAATGGAAGTATTTTGAAATTTGGATACAAATCTACACTCCCTCCTTTTCCAAATTATAAATCGTTTTGTTTTTTTTTAAATACATATTTTTTTACTATGTACATAGTTATTATTATGTATATATATATAACATAATTTTTGTTATGTATCTATACATAACATATGTAGGTGCATACAATAACCTAATAATCTATGTATCTAGAAAAGCCAAAACAATTTATATTTGAAACGGAGGGAGCAAGTGTCTCCAAAGTAAACAGCACAATAGTTATTGATGTTGTATAACTTTTAAGGTTTGGTTAAGTCTTATCTTGAATGTTTTTTTATATAGATTGGACTATCAATCAATCTATGAAATTTGCGACCCGCTGGTGTCTGCCAACATCCCTTCTTCTTTTCTTCTTCTTCTTCTTCTTCTTCTTCTTCTTTTGAAACAACCAACATCCCTTCTAACCAGATAGTATAATGCCCGTGCTAACGCTACGACATCATATAACCATGCAAATCAAATAACTAAAAAGGCTTATATGTCAAGTTATTAAGCATCATTGAGATATATTATGATTCATGCAAATAAAATGAGACATATTTATGATTCACATAAAAAAGAAAACTAAAATAGAGGTCCATCTTAACTGACTAAAATATGAACAATAATATTTTTCAACATTAGTGCAAGAGCACACGCCTTGGCAGACGTCTCCAAGCTCCCCTACATTCAGAAGCCTCCATCAAAGCTGCCAACCAACTGGTGCATGAATGCATGGTCTTCTGGATGTCCAGTGCACTCATATGTTTAGCCACAACACACTTTAAGGGGTGGTGAATAGTTTTTTCTTCCCTGCAGCATTTGAAAAGTCAAGTAATAAATCTTTGTGAAGATCAACACAGGCTTAAAGAAATATAATATCCTAAGAATTTACCTACTTTCTATCTAACAGAAGTATAGGACTTGAGTTGACCCAAGAGAATACAACATCAGCTGCTATTTGATTCTACAAATTAAATGACAATTGAAGTAGACAGTGTAATATCCAACAAGAACCTTCCAACTATTTTAGAGAGCACCTTGCAAAATTCTTGTATCTTTTCTCTCATAATCAGTAATCCACAAATTGCCTGCATTTCTTTTCAAAGAAAAAAAAAGATCACTTTCACGTTGTTCCTAAGAAACCTTGAAAATTCTCAACAGCCAATTAAAAAGATCACTGACATTTAATTGGTTAACAAAAAAATGAGAAAGAGTATATTTCAGATAACTGACTCCAACTTTAACCCAAAAAAGAGTCCTTTTCACTTTGTACAAAAGGAGATAGGCAAATTGTTGAATCAACGCTCAAGCAAAGGTTTCTAATCCTTCCTCAACAGGTCAAGCAAATATATACTTATTAAGACTCTAATTATCCAGAGATTAATATATGCAACCTTACTGAAAACAAAATACAAGTTTTGTCAGCTAATTTCAAAGCTAGTAGTATGCCCGTGCTAACGCTACGGTAAAAGCCAAAAGCCAAAAGACAGCATTTTTCTACATATTGAGTGAAAGGGGCTAGAAACAACATATTGAAGAAAATAGAGAGAGCACGCATTTTTTCATTTTTGGGCTCTTCACAACACTATTCATGAACCCTCACCATCAACCTACTTTTGAAAACCGCAACTTTGACGTTTGCTTTAGGTAGAAACACCAAAAGAAAGTGATGGAGGAATCAATTAATTTTGAGAGAGTCACAAAAACTTTGCAGGGTGCTTATCAAATTTATCCTCTCCATGTATTATCTAGCAAACTATGCATCAAAGTTGAGAAGTCATTTCCAATTCACTGTTCCCTGATAATGTAACACAATTTCCATACCTGACTCTAGGAGATAGCATAAATCTGTCATGACACAAATTGTATTTCTCAGTTCTTTTTTCTATTGGCAATGCAGAAACTGAGAAACATCATCATATCACTAAGCAATGTATATTATCCATTTCAGCAATAATTTAATTTGGTCTACCTGAACCTGCTAAAGAGGTACACAGGAATATAACCAATGCTTTTAACAAAAGGAACCCATTGTTGGCTGTAAAGCCAATATTGTGATTTGTTTAAGTCTGATTAGGGCAACCTATGACCGTCCAATGTCTGCAGGCATTTATAAGCTATAACCTCACTTGAAGTAATAAGGTGTGCAAAAATGAAAATCACATGACTGAACCGTTTTTTGTCTTGTTGACTGAACCGGCTTTTTAAGGAAAATTTGTTGAGCGAACATCAGAATATCAAAAAAATTATTAGTTGATACAGAAGGGACATGCCAAAAGTAACATAGTAGTTTATTAGCTGATGCAAAATGAACATGGCAGCAATAACCTAGTTTGGCCATTTGGGCAAAAGGAGAATGACATAACTATATTATTTGCATAAATCACACAGAGATAAGCTGCTGCAAGTCTGCAACCATTCACACACTAAATAAGGTGAACATGTGATATATTTTAGCCGGAGAATAACCATCAACAAATCGATCGCACACAGACGTATGAGGTCGAGATACCGAGACTGATTCTTCTATAGGCAAGGAAAACAGGAGAGAGCGAGAACGCATCACCTTGCAGAAGTCCCCTGTGACGTGCACAGCGATGTCCTCCTCAAGCGAGCGCTTGAACTCCTCGTGATACGCCTGCCCAATCTTCATGGTTCGCTAAGAACTTTAGAAGCCATATTAACAAACAGAGTAGCAGGATCAGGTACATGAAAAAAGTGAAGTCACTTAATTTTTAGGAAGACCTAAAAATCACCCATTCACTCCTTCAATTCTTTTTTCCCTTCTCTGTAGGAGTTGGTATAATCATGAAATTCATGCAAGCTACATACTAAAGATTCTGAGATGAACTATAAATTTAGTACCCTGCTCTCTTCCTGCGTGTGCAGCATGGGTGGCCCCGTATTTCTTCACCATGGTGAAGCTCTCCTTCAGGTACACTGTGCGCAGTTGTACAGGATGCTGCAAAGTCACCAAAAACCACTTTAATGCACATGCTATACAATCTTGCGCAGTGAGGCCTGCTGTTACCGCGTCTGATACAAGATTCAGATTGATTTTACCTACCTAGTCCTTGCAGTTTGATTTGCTCAGATACATGATCCTTGCAGTTTGATTTGCATTCCCGAATCATGTGTCAATGAGCACCTGATCCATAGCCTAATGCACCTTGCTCACCAAAGATCATGAAACCATTGAACTACCTTGGCAGAAAGTAAGTAAAATAAGAACAAAGCATGTGTCTTTTGTAGATCGCCTTGAGGGTGCACTAAGCTTCTATTACGAAGTAAGGGCAGAAGACACACATGATTTAATAATGGCTCACAAGATCAAGTAGATGTATGGGGTGGTATTCCCCTCTATTGTAGCTTAATTTTGGTACGACGTGGTGGTCTGATAAAATCTAGGCCACAACCTCCGAATCTCTAGTCTGTTCACGAGAGAGAAAAAGGATGTACAATCAGTCAATGACGGAGCCAGGAAAAAATTATAGGTGGGGCGAATTTCAATCAGAAAATAAACCAAAAAGATATCGTATTCACAATGTACCGTATTCACATACTATAATCACACATATCATGGTAAAAACGCTACGATCACACATGGCGACGAAAAGTAGACGAGAAACAAAAGATGTTACCTCAAATTTGAAGAATAAACTAGTTCTTGATTAGTTGATGTTGATCTATACATTGCAAATTACAAATAAGTGAAATAACTAAGAATGGATGAACCTGTAGATTGAATGAATATCAATTAGCGTCTTAGCGAGTAACAATAAAATAATGGTAGCCCTCAATCAATAATGGACATCATGAGAAAATACTTACTAGTGGTGAAGGACTAAGAATGTTGATGACGTCGAGGGCTCTTTGGCAAGCTCACTCTTCGGGTTTTCATAGATTGAAACCTCTTCTTAACTTTATCAATACCAAGTTCCTTAAGATCCCTTTCTCAGTGTAGCACACTAACAAGTTATTGAGCCATTCATCACCCATCTTGTTCCGCAAAGCTGTCTTGATGAAGTGCATAGCTGAGAAGGCTCTTTCAACTGAAGATGTTGCCACAGGTAGGATCAATGCTAACTCAATGATGTGATAGACCAATGGAAAAAGGATATGTTTCTTATTTGCAATCATTGTTGTAGCCCAGCTTCCAAGGTCATGACAAGATTTGAAATCATCAACTCTACTCACATGAACAAGGAATGTCTCAAGTTCTTCCCTTATATTATCACGATCACGAATAGAGAAATTATGTCCAATGGGTTGTGTCGGACCTCTCAATAAATAAGCCCTTCTAACATCTGATTGAACATTAGGATGAAATCTTTCAATTGGCATTCTAAGAGCTGGATTTGGATCAACTACAATATGAACATGCGGGTCAAATTCTGTGATAAGGATGATACCTTCATCTTCTTGTTGTTCTTCTTCCTGTGGCCGTTGTTGTGGTTCTGGTGGTTGTGCATCATCAACACCAATATCAACGTGTGCTAAATCTGTTGCTACAAACTGCATAGCTTCATTTTCTTGAACAACTTCTCCCGCCGTTGAAGTAGTGGCGTTGGCACTTTCATTAGTGCTTGGGCGGCTGCCAGCTGAACTTGAACCAACACTCAAAGTTGTAAAATAATTCTTCAAGTCTGCACAAAAATTACTTGTCAAATTAGCATACTCTATTACTGTCTTGCTAATAATTTAAGATGCTAATGAAGTAATGATTCGTGAACTGAAAAATCATAAAACAATACCATTTTTCTTGTTGTTCTTGCCAATGCTTCAACCTCGACCTCGGCCGAATCCAGATATTGGTGGAGGTGGAGCTACTGCCCATGCTCCGCTAACCTGTCTGCGGCCATGGCCGGCCCTAGTCCCAGGCGCCGGCTCCTGCTCCTCCTCTCCTCCTCCCTCCATCGCCGGGCGCAGACAGGCTCACCTTTCGAGCCTCGGCGGGCAGCGAGGCGCACCTAAGCTAGCCCAGCCTAGGCGGTGGGCACACCGGCCAAGTGCGTAGGAGGGGCGGGCAAATGGGCGTCGCCATGGCAATGGGCTGAAGTCAGTGCAAGGGGGTGGAGAGAAGAAGTGGGCGGCGGACGGAGAGGAAGTTTAGCGTCTTGGTAGCGGCGTCGTGCTGGCCGCTTTCGCTGATGTGGATCTGCGGAACACCAACTGGAGAATGGGATTGGAGAATTGCGGAGTAAATTTGGGCCCTTAGTGGGCTAAACAACTTACCTATATTGCCAAAAACAAGGCCCAGCAAGAAAGCAAGCAGCCGGAACACGTCGTTCATCGCCGCTCTCCTCGCGTCGTACGTCGCCGCTCTGCCTCGCGTCCTCGACAGCCGGTCGCCGGACGTCAGAGATGGAGAAGAACGCAGAAGAGGGGGTTCGGGGGTCTGATGCTACGGCGCTGGTAGCTGGGGCGGCCGCCCCACCCCGCCCCTAGGGAAGCTCCGTCGTTGAGTAGTATACAAATTTTATGCATGTATGCAAGAAAATAGGAGTAATACACACCGGCAAGAAATTCCACGGACTCAAAGCTACAGGAAGAAATACATTTGGAATTTCAGATATGAATCCCATTTTCAATAAAAGAGTGATTTCATCACATCCAAATTGACGACTGCCCATCAGCAGGCCTCGATCTTACTATTTAATCAATAGTGGTGGTCTCCTTGATAATATCTTTCCTTAGTTGGAGCGATGGTTCACCAGACGGTAACCAATTGAGAACTGAATGAATCGAATGGGATTCGGGAAGAAAGGATAGAACGACGCAAAGAAAAGAACCAGAGATTAGGATGAACCTTGGTGCTGCGTGTGGCCTCCACCGCGATTTCCACGTGATCTTGTCGCTGCTCCCCCTTCGTTCAGTACCCCATCGACGATCTGCGGGCGCCATGACTTCCACTTCTCGACGGCGGCGGTGGCGGTCCAGGCGGCGCCTCCTCCGCTTTCTCTTGCTCCCATGCGGTGCTGGCGGCGCGATGGCGCGCGAGCGATCGCGGCTTGTGATGTGAAGACAGCGAGGTTTGGCTCCGGTGGGTTCGACGGTGGCGTTTTTTAATTCGGTGATTGCGAGCTTGATCGCTCTTCGCCGAGCGACCGTGTGTGCGTGCGGAGCGTTTGAAGCCGTGCGTGCGTGCGGTGCGTTTGAAGCCTCGGGTGACGCATCACACGTCAAATTGTGGCAATCCGATTTGGTTTGGGTGTTTTATTAGCCTTGATTTTAATGAAGATGAATTTCTATGTATATATTTTTGGTGCACAATGGTTGGAGGCTCTTAGTGGGGGACGTTTTCTTGGGAAGACCTATTATAATTTTGATTGATCCATTACAATAGAGATAAAAGAAAACTCCCGGTCTTTCCTCTAGGGTTTCCAAAAGAGAGTATCTTACAACCATGTCCCTAACTTAATGTCGATATATATAAGAGGTGAGTGACTCCGGGCTAGATTGACTAGTGTCCCCTTAGGCACTATCATCTCTAACACCCTTATTTGGATCACAAGACGGGTTGAAGTAGTTTATCTTAATTCCATAAAATACTTCAATGAAATAATTGTATCCTTCGCTCAACTATCGTTGGATGCTCAATTTAAATTTATTTCCTGAACTACCAATAGTTATTGATGTTTGTATGGTTTTTTAAGGTTTAACAAAGTCTTATCCTCACCAACATGTTTTTTTTAATTGAAGGGAGTATCAATCTATGAAATTAGTCACCTCACTTATCTCCTAACACTTCACACTCTGTACTCTCTTCCTTCAGAGGTATATCCTCCTGCTTCGGTAGTTCTTGGTATAGGGCGTCGGACGGACCCAACGATGGGCCGTCCGCATCAGCCCAACGACCGCATCTTATCTGCTTATCCACTCGCCCTCAACTGTTCTAAAAAAATTCACCTCACCGCAGTGCCACGCTCCGTGACCGCGCTCCACCGCACGCCGTGGGTCGGCGACCGTGCTCTCCACCACGCCTTCGCTCCGCCAGCTGACATCTCCACCGCGCCAGAGTACGGCAGCCCGTCTTCCTCCCTCTCCACCTCACCTCTCGCTCGCCGCAGCCGGTCTTCTCCACTGGATCTATCGCGGCCTTCTCCACCAGAGCGGCAAGCTCTACACTGGTGACCTCCCGCGCCGCCGCGAGCTCCATGTGTCATCGCTGACCTCCACGCTGGCATCGAGCTCCGCAACGTTGACCCTCCATTCGTTCAAGTAGCAAGGTGACACTGCGCTAAAAGTGCATATTGCAAGCATATATTTCAAGTGTTTTAGATGTTTCAGAGGTATGTTACCAGTGTGTCACACGGATGTTGCAAAAGTAGATCGGGATGCTGCACATGTTGTAATGTTTGTACACGTATGTTGTAAGCTTCTGTTCCCACCGTTTCATATGTTTTTTCAGACGTACGTTGCAAGTGTGTTTATTTGGGTGTTGCATATGTTTCACACATATGTTGCAAGTGTGTTATATGGATGTTGCATATGTTTTACAATGGTTTTAAGTGTTTTCATGTGTTTTTGCAAGTATTTCATATGCATGTTTCAAGTGTTTCAACTGCCTTTCAGACGTATGTTGCAATTGTTGCATCTGGATGTTTCAAAAGTAGATCGGGTGTTGCATCTCCTTCCTTGCTTTCTACTACCTTGCCTTAGTGTCCTCCTCCCGGCGTCGGCTGGGCATCCGCTGCCCCCTCCCCTCTTTCTCGATGCTGGTGACGTTCAGGGTGGCGTGGGCCCCA
The DNA here is from genome assembly GCA_904845875.1 of Miscanthus lutarioriparius. Lineage (NCBI taxonomy): Eukaryota > Viridiplantae > Streptophyta > Magnoliopsida > Poales > Poaceae > Miscanthus > Miscanthus lutarioriparius. The sequence goes on from CAJGYO010000002.1 coordinate 140,254,219, forward strand.
CGTGAGCGCGCAAAATGGCTGCAGGCGCGAGTGTCCGGACGCCCCGTTGTAACACCTCTGGTGTTTTGACCTAATACTAAAATTTGACATGTCATCATGTGCATTGCAAAGCATTCATTTAGTATAAAGTTTTGAATGCATTTACTAAATAAGGTTTATTTCATAATGTTCTTATTTCATGTGATGTGTTTCAAAAACCCTAAATACAGATCATGACCACAGGGGTTAAATTTCATGTGATCATGTGAGGTCATATGTTCTTTGACTCAAATAACCCTAATGGGCCATGTTACTGGTCAAAATCAAAGTCTAAGTAAAAGGAAGACAAATCAAATTTGAATTCATTTTCAAATTATAAAAGTCCTTTTGCCTTTTGGCTAATTAAAAATCCATGAGGAATTTGGGGTTGAGGCAAAAAGCAAAGTTGGAGATTATTTTATGTAGATCAACTTTGGTATTCAAAGTTTTTCAAGTTTACATATAAAATTTGGAGTAATTTTGAAATGATTCAAATCTTTAAATGTACCCCAAATTTGAATTTCAAAATGGAGGCAGAAATTTGAAAATGTTTCTTAAACCAAAGTTGTAGTACTTGAAAAGTTGAGCAACTTTTATTTTTGGAGATTTTCAACTTCTTTAGAAAATTTCTGAGTAATTTGTGAAATAAATGCAGTTGGCGATTCAGTAATTATTTCAAAAATCATCTCCACCTCACCGCTTGCCACGGCACACGCTTGAGTTCACCACCGATCGGTTTCACCGCTTTCACGCTGCCGTGACACGCCCAAACCTCCGTGGCAAGTTCGCCTGTGTTGTCAACACCGCCGCCCTCCTTCTTGCTATAAATAGGAGCACGCCGTCGTCAAATCGAGTTTTTTCCGTCATTTGCTTTCACGCCGGTCCCTGCCAAGACTCGCGTAATTAAATCGCCGTCGTGGCGGCCCCTGAGTCGATGGCGTCCGCCAAGAGTAGCTCCGCCTCGTCTTCCTGCTCATTCCAAGCCTGATCGGGTCGCTCCTGAAGTCCAAATTACCGCCCGACGACGCGTCGTCTTCCCCGAGTCCGGCGGAACTCGACCATCTTCGGTCTCACGTGGTCCCGACGATTCGGTGCGTCTCGCCTTCACCAAGCCCACAGACGTGATCGTGGTGAGACACTCGAACGCGATGCTTTGCTCTTATTTAGACTCTACTGCACCGTAGCTGTAGCTACGTCGATCGCCGCCGTCGTGTCAAGCCGCCATGGCCGACGTGGACCTCCCTCCGGCGCGCTTCTCTTGCCTGCCACGTGGTTGGAAATGAGTTCGTAGGGATAGAGTAGATCACTTTGGTGCTATCGGTTTAGCGAACATCACCGACGGCGCATTTTGCGGCCGGGTGGTGAGGGCAGCGCCCACCGTGATTTCGTTATTATTCATTGACAATGGCCCAGCCCATTTGTCGGTGAAAGTGAGAAAGAAGAAACGGTGAGCTTTGGTTATTTTCTCGATTTTTGAATAGTGCGACAATTTTGCAATTTTGTAGGAATTTATTTACACATCCAAAATTCTGAAAATTTTTGTGTAGCTTCTGTACATGTTCTAGTATGATTTAAAAATTTGAAATTTGAAATTTGGATAAATTTTGAATGTTCAAATATTCAGTCAATTAATTAATAAATGGAATTTCCATGATTTTTGTAGGCCACTGTATAACTCCAAAAATTATGAAATTTATTTTGGTACACTAATTTATCATGAGGATGCTTGTGTAAATTTTTGAGATCATTTGGAACAAGTTTATTTTTGGGCTTAATTCCAAATTAATTCAAAAATAGATAAAAGCAAACCCTAAGTGTTTGATTAGTGTTGGATCTTGTTTTGGTCATGTTTTATGACTAGTAGGGTTCCAAGATCCATTAGGTCAAGTCACATGTAGTTCTTAATGATAGGGTTACTGAGTTGGTTTTGTTGGCTTGCAACCGCATCTGCCGAATCAAATCGTTTATGGGTGTTTTTATATTTCATGTGCCGTGAAAGCATCATGTTTACCTTATCATCATGTTAAAGCATATGTTATCATTTCGTGTAGAACCCGAGAACGAAACGATTCTAGTTGAGCAAGTTCGGAAGAATCCCCTGGTTGTCACGGATTTGATAATTGTGGTACTAATCCGGGACCTAGATCGTCAATGAAGGCAAGCCCCTGTTTATGTATTAAGCCATTACCTTGTTTACTTTGAAAAGTTATCACCTATATTATTTATTGCATTAAGTTGTTTAATTCAAATGTTACCTACTTGATGCATTACCTACCTTGATAATTGTTTACCATCCTTGAAGATGTTTTTTGTTTATAAAGGCGTAGTGTGCTTAGTATGCTTTATGGTAGGCTTTCAAAGTAAAAGTTTCGATACAATCAAAGATGGCATACCGCCAAAGAAAGAAAGAAAAGATGTAGAATGAATTAGAGACTAGTCGGGTGACTTATCTTGAATTATGGGTAATGTTGCCGACTATGTCGCTTAAAGGCCACTCATTGTGGATCTTTTGAACGAGACACTTTGTAGTCTTCGGTCACATACTCCGTAAGCCTACTTGACTAATCCGATGCTAAGACGAATGCCAGCAAGACCGGGAGTGGAGAGATGGCGGAGTAGCGTGTACCCTCGTGGGTTTGGAATGTGGCGGATTTGAGGTGTCTTTGTGCTCTCGGGTGGCGTGGAGACGGCTTAGTATAGGAGGATCCGAGCGCGAGGTTGATATATGCAAGATTAAATTCTACATATGTCGTGTGATAAGGAATCCCAAATTTGGGACTTGAATCAATTCGAATTGCCGTGCTCATGGATATGGAGACTCGATTCATTACTGTAAGCAATGCGATCTTGGTGAATTACTAAAATATGAGAAAAAGAACGGAATGAGAAGGAATGGAATATGGGAAATGTATATTTAGTTGAGATAATGAACTAAAAGAACTTAGTGGTAAACTTGAAAATAGAATGAAGAATAGTAAGCTTTTGGCTAAGAACTTTTGAATCTTGCTTCATCCTTACCTTGTCCCAAATCCTCATCTCGAAAGTCTTACACCCGTTACGTCGGGTTAGTCTTGTTGAGTACTTTTGTACTCGTGGGTTTGTTAACCCTTGTTGCGGTGAGTCGCATGCGCAGGCTTGTTTTGGTCCCTGCTGCATGTCTGTGTTCGAAGTCAATGACGATGAGGATTGATGAATGGCCTTTGGACAAGGCACTAGTTTGTATGATAAATAAAGTTAATGTAATATTATCCCGCTACTATGGTCGTATGACACTTATGGTATTGTAAGTTTGAAAACAACCGGTTTGTAATAATACTAACTTAAGACTTCCGCTATCTTTTACTCGGTATATATATTTGAATAAACTGTTGTAATCTGCAATGACCGTGTGATTGGGATCCTGTTTAAAAGAGAACGTGGATGATTCGGGTTTCCGAGGACACCCGACAGACACTGTTGAGTTGTTGGGAACTCGTGCACGCTTATCCGAGGTCCATAAGACAACGATAGGTGCATGTGGGCCCAATTCCTTAGGAGGTTCTGCCACAGCTGGTATCAGAGCAGGTCCTATCTAAGATCATTGTAGGTTACCTTGGAAAACCTTCAAAGTGATTTGGATCAAAGAAAGTAAACTTGATATTTTAAAGGTTCAAATTTCTTTCTTCTTTCCTCTAATCTAGCCTCAATCTTATCTTATTTGAAAGTTTGTGGCGGATAATATGATTAGGTTTGTCCTATGTATTATGAAAATCTAGTATTTATGATTATATATATCTTTTGTACTTAGATTCGTAAGATCGATTCATACATCATGCTTGAACACCTTGCATAATAATTCCCCTTAAAAGTGGTTGGGTAAGTAATGTCAATCCCATTCTTGCTAACCTCCATTCTCCTCAAGCTATCCTTATAGTCCCATCCTAAATTCTACAGGCTATGGCAAAGACCAAGATAACTGCACGCAAGTCCACTGGACCTCACGGAGTCCCTCGTCATTAGTTGGCACCGCGTAATCGTGAGCTTGGTGAAGGAAGTTCCAGGATCCTAGGAGATGAAGGATCTTCAAGCAATTCCGCCAACATGGAGAACATTACCAAGGAGCTCAACACTCTTCGTCGAGCTCATGCAAAAGATCAAGAGAAGTCAAGCGGAAATGGAAAGGGACGTCACCAAGAATACCGAGTTGAGGAATGAAGCCTGACACGAGAGGATGCGCCAATGAACGCGCGTCCATGAGTTGGAGTTCTACGTAGAAGACACGGAGATGGACAATGCCATTCTTCATGAGAATGTCCACCTCATCAGACGCTCAACTTCATCCACCTCATGGGGATGGTGAAGTTCTGAGATGAAGAAATGATTGTAGCTCCGGGAGAAGTCGAGAATGAAGAAGAGGAGGAGGATCCTGAGGAGTTAGTGTACTTCTCGGATGAAAGTGAGGTTTCGTCCCGATATGGGCACGGATGCTGATGACTGAGAGCTCGGAGTAGTAATAGTTTCTTTACTGCTTTCTTAGTAAACCAGGGTTGTCTTGTGGGATACAAGACATGTAATTTAAATAAGTAACCCTTTGTAGCATGCAACCTTTTAAATGCTTTTAATAAAGAATAATGTAAGTAAACGTGTTTTCTAACAGATGCCTCGTCCTACCACCCGAACTGGTGCTAGTGGCTCACATGACGATGATGAGTGCCCAAATCCTCCACCAATGCCTTCGACTATGGCAGATGCCATAGCCGCACTCGTCAATGCCACGGCAGAGAATGCTAGGCTGTTAAGGGAATTGGCGCGGGACCAAAGAGCACCATACCCTAATCATGGTCGTCGTAATGGAAATGACGAGTCAACCTATGTGGATTTTAATTGACACACGTCCACCGTGTTCTCTAAAGCGATTTAACCTTTAGAAGCTGACGATTGGCTTAGGACAATAGAGCAAAAGTTCGAGCTGATCCACTGTACCGAGGTTCAAAAACCAAGGTTTGCGGCACAGCAACTCCGAGGAGCTGCTGGTGCCTGGTGGGCAAATTTGGTAGCAGTACAGCCCGTTGGTCACCAAATCAACTGGAGGGAGTTCAAGGATGCCTTTAGGGCACATTATATTCCAGACGGTGTGATGACCATGAAGTTGGAAGAGTTCTTGGCTCTTAAGCAAGGGGAGCACCCGGTGATGCATTATGTTGGGCGTTTCAATCACCTGTCGCAGTATGCTATAGAGTATGTGAATACTGACAGGAAAAAGAAGAATCATTTCATGAGAGGTCTAAACACCAAACTGCAGACCATGATGGCAACTTGTGGCAACGCAACTTATCATGAGACTGTCAACATTGCTATCGCTTCAGAGGAGAATTATCGCAGACACAAGGAGGCGAAGAAAAAGAGGTCCTTTGCTTCCGGATCATCAAGTGGAAAGCGTCAAAAGGTGATCTACCATCCTCAGAATCATGGCCGTGCACCATTCCGCCCACAACAAAGCCAAAGCAGGCAGCAAATCTTTATTCGCCCTGCAATTAATACGCCTTATACTCATCAAGCGCCGCAGCAGCAGAACAATACAAATAATGCAAACCGCAATGCTACTCCCCAGAATCACAATTTTCCATGCTATAATTGTGGTAAACCCGGGCATTTTTCCCGAGAATGTCCATATCCTAGAAAGAACAATCTGATGCACCCAAAGCCCTCATACTCCAAATCGAGAATCAAGACAAGGGTAATGCTCGTAACAATCAAAAGGGACGGATCGAGAAGAAAAAACGGAAGGGTCTTCTATACTCAAGTGGAGGCTATTCCGGAAGGAGAACCAATAATGATGGGTATGTTTCCCATTGCTAAGCATCCCGCAATTACCTTATTTGATTCGGTGCATCCCATACATTCATCAATCGTACATTTGTTGTGAAGCATGGGATAGCTATTGGGGAAACAAAAGAGCCCTATCGACATCTGATGCCTGGGGACGAATCAGTACAAGGGAGGTAGTTCACATGTACCTATTGATTTGGGAGGTTATGAGTTCCCTACCAATATCTTTGATATTAAAGGATCAAGATATAGATGTGATCCTTGGTATGAATCGTTAACCCAACACGGGGCTATCATAGATGTCTTGCATAGAACCGTAAGGGTAAATGCACTGGCAAAGAAACCCAACTTCTCATCCAACTTCCCTTTCCTAAAAGTACAATGGAAACAATCAGGCAACTATTGTTGAAGGAGCCGAGAAAATTTCAATGGGTATGTGAGTTTACGGATGTCTTTCCCGATGATCTGCTGGTTTGCCACGCATCGAGACGTAGAATTCGAATTGATCCAAAACCAGAACAAAGACACAAGATATCGTAAGAGCATATAGGATGCCACCCAAAGAACTAGCGTAATTAAAAATGCAATTACAAGAGTTGTTAGTCAAGGGTTTCATTCAACCCGCCTCATCACCTTGGGGATGCCCGCTATTTTCGTGAAGAAGAAGGATCAAACCTTAAGGTTATGTGTTGACTATAGGCCATTAAATGAAGTCACCATTAAGAACAAATACCCCTTACCCCAATTGATTTGCTTTTTGATCAACTAGCGGGAGCTAAGGTATTCTCGAAGATAGACTTGAGATCGAAGCTACCACCAGTTAAGATCGACGAGAAGATGTGCCAAAGACAGCGTTCACTACTCGATATGGTCTATATGAGTATCTAGTCATGTCTTTTGGGTTGACCAATGCCCCGGCTCACTTCATGTACCTGATGAACTCAGTTTTCATGCCTGAGTTGGATAAGTTTGTAGTAGTGTTCATTGACGACATTCTGATCTATTCTAAGAGCAAAGTGGAGCATGCGGAACATCTCCGTATTGTTCTACAAAGATTAAGAGATCACCAACTATATGCCAAATTCAGCAAAATGTGCATTTTGGTTAGAGGAAGTACAATTTCGGGTCATGTGTTATCTGTTTGGTATAGTCATTGATCCGAGCAAGGTAGAAGAAGTCCTTAATTGGAAAGCACCTACAACTGTACATCAAGTTCGTAGTTTTCTGGGTTTGGCAGGGTATTACCGTCGGTTTATCCCTGACTTCTCCAGAATTGCGAAGCCACCATCGGATTGTCAAAAATCAAACTAAGTTTGTATGGTCAATAGAATGTGAAGAGGCCTTTCGGACATTGAAGAAGTTCTTGACAACCGCACCAAAGATTAGCACAACTCGATATCGAGAGGTCATTTGATATTTATTGTGATGCATCCGGAATTGGTATTGGTCGTGTTCTTATGCAAGAAGGCGAGTCATAGCATATGCTTCCGCACAACTTAAGAAACATGAAGAACATTATCCCACCCATGATCTTGAATTAGCCATTGTTGTTCATGCACTCAAGATTTGGCGACATTATTTATTGGGCAATATATGTCATATCTATACGGATCACAAAAGTTTGAAATATATCTTTACTCGATCAGAGTTAAATATGAGGCAAAGAAGATGGTTAGAACTTATCAAAGATTATGACTTAGAAGTGCATTATCATCCGGCAAGGCTAATGTGGTTGCCGATGCCCCGAGTCGCAAGAGTCATTGTCATTGCCTAATTGTAGAAACTATGCAGAGAACATTGTGTCAAGAGATGGAGCATCCGGATTTACAAATCTTAGAACAAGGTTCCTGTCCAATATTGTAGTTGAGTCCACTATCAAAGATCGGATCATTGTTTGCTCAACGAAAGAGTAAGGGCATAGCCCATATTAAGGATAAAGTCGATCTGGAAGACCAACGTGTTTCAAGATTGATGAATCGAGATGTTGTATGGTTCAAGGATAGGTTGGTAGTACCCAAAATCCGGAGTCTGCGAAAGCAGATTCTTGATGAAGCTCATTCTACAAGATACTCCATTCATCCGGTAGCAACAAAATGTATCATGATCTCGAGAAAAAGATATTGGTGGACCAAAATGAAAATAGAAATAGCTCAATATGTGGCCAAGTGTGATATTTGCCGGAGAGTCAAAGCAGTTCATATGAAGACCGCAGTCCATTACATTCGTTGCCAATTCCATCTTGGAAGTGGGAAGATATTTGTATGGACTTCATAGTAGGGTTGCCTAGGACATCTGCAGGCTACAATTCTATATGGGTTATTGTTGATCGCCTAACCAAAATAGCTCATTTCTTGCCAATCGAGAGATAAATATCGAAAGGAAGCAATATGCAAAGCTTTATCTTGATAAAATTTTCATCTGCATGGGGCACCCAAGACCATTGTCTCGACAGAGGATCATTGTTCATATCCAAGTTTTGGAAAAGTCTACATGAGTCTTTAGGAACTAAACTTATCCGTAGTTCGCTTATCATCCGCAAAATGGCATTTGACGAACCGAAAAGGTAAATCAAATTCTTGAAGATATGTTAAGAGCATGTGTTCTTTCCTTTGGTGCTAAATGGGATGAGTGCCTTCCTTAGCTGAATTCTCGTATAACAATAGCCATCAAGAGAGTATTAAAATGGCACCATTCAAGCAATCAGATGGGCCGTAGGTGCCAAACACCGTTAAATTGGTCGAAAAATCGGAGAACGTTGGTTCTTTGGACCGGATGTGGTCAAGGAAGTCAAGAGAAAGTTAAACTCATACAAGACAATATGAAGGTAGCTCAATCCCGACAGAAAAGCTATGCCGATAAGAGGAGACGACCGCTAGAATTCAAAGTGGGAGATTTTGTTTACCTCAAGGTATCACCGATGAAAGGAGTTCATCGATTTGGGATTCGGGAAAGTTGGCGCCCGTTATGTTGGTCCTTTTCGGATCCAACAACGATGTGGACCACCGCCTATCGCGTCAAGTTACCAGAGCACATGTCACGGTACATGATATCTTTCATGTGTCTCAGTTAAAGAAGTGTCTTCAAGTACCTGATCAGGAGATCGACTTTGGTGGTGTAGATTTAGAACCTGTTAACACTGGATTTTGGTCAATTCTGGAAGATGACAGGTGGACCCACATGCAGGAAGAAGAGTGTTCGGCAAATAACGCGAGCGGTCGGCTAAATGCTTGTGCGGTCGGTTATTCTGGAAGGCGATAATTCCATTCGGGAAAGCAGAAGATGGCAAGCAAAGCTGATCGAGAAGATGAAAGTTGTAATAATAAAGGACTCTGAGAGTTTGGGGCAAGGAATCGTAGTTTCCAAGTTTATTTAAAGAGTTCCTTTGTAAATCGTAGTCTTTAGGGACTCGTGTTTAAATCTAGGGTATAAATATTGACCCTCGACCATTGTAATAGGCGTTCACAACCAAATCAATACAACCGGCCCCGTGCCAACTTTCGAGTCCTTTTGTCGTGTCGTCGAGTTCTTCGAGAGGAGTCATCGATCCGTCGACCTCCGTAAGTTCCGACAACCTTGTTATCATGTTTAGTATCATGCGGTGGATTTAAACGTGATGCAAGTAGTCTTGTTTGTTTTCAATGATCGTGCGGCGGATCTTTGCTTGACAATCAAGAAGTCTTCGCTTATACTTTGTTTATGAGTAGATACCGTGCGGCAGGCGTTTGCTCAATATGCTTAGTGGAAGCAAGACAGTTATCGGCTCTATTAGATTACGGCAAAATCTAAATAGATTCATCAAGTTATCCTGTGTTGCATGTTTTAAATATTTTATATATTTGTAACACACTTTTGCCCAATCTAGATTGATATTGTTCGGCCCTCTTCTATGGTTTTATTCGAGCTTCAATGATCATTACTTTCATAATACCTTTGCAAATAGATAACATGCTCGTAATGGCCAAATTATTTTAATCTAGATTGTCACATGTTGTGGGTTCATGTATGTTAATCACGTTTAAGTTTTTTGACGAAACTAGGTGTCGTCTGCGCATTGCCTTGAGTTTTAGATTGGCTTAATCATGTTTATCTACACGTTCCTTCTTCATGGACCCCAACTCGGCCGGATTGTTTGAGCTTGGATATGCATTAACGCATAATCAATTTCACTTGTTCAAACATGTCTTCCCATGCATATGCATTCGGCAATCGAGATCTTTACGTATGTCCATCTTACGATTAGCCGAATGATTTATAAACTTGTTGGCGATGACTTCCTATAGTCGTATGTCGTTGTAAGTGGCTTCGTGGTCGTATATACGAATCTATCTGGGTCTCACCCGACATGTTCCGGTTTGACATTTAACTGTTTTTATCCCTTGTCGCTTTCTTTCAGTCAAACCGACCGCACGTTCCGGATCACGAAGCACCCGGCATCCGATTGAAGCTACGCTTTTTTGACTTGTTTGTGTGTGTGTACAGTCGTCACATTTGTGTCAACACACTTTTTAGCACGCTTGGGTGGGACAATCTGCTAGTTCAAGATGGCATCCGAGATCAACAATGATCATGTTCGGATGTAAGCATGGCGAAATTGCGGTGATAATTACAAGGATTTAGTGCTACAAGCGTGTGAGCAATACCAACGGAAGTGCTTGATGTCTTTTTCCAAAACAAGAGCAATAAAGTATTTCAAAAGCGATCAATGCCAAGGGTTCTTCTTCCGCATCAAACTGATTACATCAAGAGGAGGATGCTCAAGATGGCAGCCCGGTTTATAAAGCTATGGGAGAAACCATGACAAATCATCACACGCCTTTTCCGAATACCTTTCGGGCAATCATGATCGATTACTTTTGGCCCAATGGTTGATAAATACTTGAGGAAAATGTTGGACCACTTAGTGGGCCGATGCTTTTCAATGTTCCAAAGCATCAAGAGAAGCACATTGGAAAGGAAGTAGCGTCGCCTTCAAATATAGGTGGATTGACTCACACCGAAAAGCAATCACATCCCACTTATGGCGGATGACATTTGGTACCACAGAGAAGTGCCACTTTCAACTTATAGAGTTTCTCCGGCATCAAATAGATTACTGAAAGAATATGTATGGAGATGGATATCAAGAATTTACCGATTACAGTCTTTGTCAATGTGTGCCAAACCTGTGGTATAGAAGTGTTTCAGATTGCCTTCGGAGTGCAAGTACAAGGAAACCAGGATCCGTGTATTGATGTTTTGATGCACAGGATGGCGATATGATGCGAGAATCGGTTCGGCTTGAAGCCAAAGAATCAATCCTATTCATACAAATCTCCTTATCCGAAATGGTACAACAGAGTGGCATTGCCTCCAAGGGTGAAGCCTCCAACAGATTTGACCAAGTTTTCTGGTCAAGATGATACTAGTACCATAGAGCACATCAGTCGGTACTTAATGCAGCTTGGAGAAGCCGCCTGAGATGAAGCATGGAGGATTCGATATTTTCCTTTGTCTCTTACAGACCGGCTTTCACATGGTTCACGTCTCTACCGGCTCATTCCATTGGTACGTGGGCGGTAACTAGAGCGAAAGTTTCATTCATATTTCTATACGGGTACCAATGAGAAGAAATTGGTTGATCTCATGAGTCCGAGGATGAGAACAAATGAAACACCATTGGAGTATCTTCGCAGATTTAGGGAGACCAAGAATATGTGTTATTCTCTAAATTTACCAGGATGATCAACTACCGGAATTGCTATAGTAGGAATGTTGCCAAATATCGTGGGAGAAGTTGTTCGGTTTAGAGTTTGATGATCTTGGTCAACTTGCACAGCGCCGCTTAGCAGACTATGAGTAATCAAGCCCAAGGGTTCGGGAGAGATAATCGCTTTCGGAAGAACAATGCCACTAATGAGGTGTATCGGGGCTTTACGGATGAAGCGGTCGAGTATATTGATGAAGATGAGATAGTCTGCAATGAGTTAAATTGGGACAAGGAACCCACTCAAGTTAGTCAACGCTGGTTGAAACAACAAAAGGGAACCTATGATTTTGATGTTACTAAAGGCGATGCACTTTTTTGCATTGTTGATAAAGGAAGGACGCATCAAGTTACCGTAAGGACATCCTATGTTACGTCCCGAAGGAGTGAAAGACAAAAATATTGTGGCTTTCATAACACTAATTCTCATTCTATTAACGATTGCCGAGTGTTCGAATGCGAATCCGTAAAGCTATCCAAGAGGGACATTTGAGGTTTGATGGCAAGATGAAAATTGATGATCAGCCTTTTCCACAAAATATGATTTCTTTCTCTGTGAATGTGGTATCTCGCCAATGATCTCAAAGGTAAAGGCAAGGTGAAAGTGTTGACTTCGATAGAGCAAAGGAGAGTGGTGTCATGTTGACCGGATCGGCAAATCACCAATGAGAGAGTCTGCAGACATCGAGTTCGGTTTCGAAATAGCCAACCGAGAAAGGTCAAACTTCCAAATCCAGAGTTACATCACGTATTTTGCTAAACAAGTGGCGAGAGAACAAGAGAAGGAATACTTGAAGAAACAATGGTTTATGGAAGAATGCCGGAGGTATGAGGAAGAAGTATACCAAAGGGAGCAAGAAGAATACAGGGCGGACAGAGAGCAGTCTCATTGGGGTTGTTCGTTCTTTAGGCATTGTTGGAATGAAGGTTTGAGGTTGCCTGCAAGAAATAATTGTCTGGAGTGTAGTGCTCGATTACTCGAGTATAGGCAATCTCGAGTCAACCGCCATCCGCTCTATGAAAGACTTGGAACGAAGATTCTCAAGATGATCGGCGCTTAAAAATAGGTGGCTTTGAGAATCAAAGAAAGGAAAAGAGTTGCGAGTTCAGGTTGGATTCATGATAGAGTGCATAATGAAGAAGCTGACTTTTTGTAAATACGTATGGCAAAAAGGACGGTTGGTGTCCTCCGAGCCTAAGGAAAAGCCGGAAAAAGAAGAGTACAACGATTGAGGAATAGGGAGTTGGAACAAGAAGTTGCCAAACAAAGCAAATTTGGCGTCCTAAAAAGAAGCCTCGATGGATGTGGTCCTTCTAAATGCTTGCATGGCTTTCTTCCTCCCATCGAGTTTATAGCTCCCGAAAGCCAAGAATTCCAAGAAGAGGTGTACTCGATTTTGATGAAAGTGAATGTCGAGGATTTGATGGCTCACTTGTATTAACACAAAGAGTCGTTTTTTGATAAACCAATCAAGAATCGTCACTTGAGGCCACTCTATTTAAAGGGATATGTCAATGGCAAGCCTTTAACTAAGATGTTTGTCGATGGAGGGCTGCTATCAATATCATGCCTTATACTACCTTCTTGAAACTTGGGATGACTAATGAAGAATTACTCAAAAACCCGACATGGTGCTTAGGGATTTTCTTGGCAATCCTTCCGATACACGAGGTGCTATCCATGTCGAAATGACTATTGGGTCAAAAACTCGATTACTACCTTTTTTGTCATTGATGGCAAGGGGCATATAGTCTACTCTTGGGCGAGATTGGATCCATGCTAATTGTTGCATTCCTTCAACTATGCATCAAATTCTCATTCAATGGATTGGAGATGATGTTGAAGTTGTACATGCCGATAATTCGTAAGTGTTGCTTTGCACGGAATCTACCTATTGGGAATATGAGGGCGTCGATTGTTTCTCTGGAAAAGTGTGGAAAGAAGGTCCTGTAAATGTTTTTAGCGAAAGCCAACAAATTGATCCAAGCGATTGGCTCTCATAGCAATTTTTAATGGGAAATCCCGTCGATGGCAACAAAGGAAAGTTGGGGCGTGGTTTTATGTCACCGATAAGTTGGAGGAAATCAATGTTGGTGATGGTTCTAAGCCAAGGCCGATGTATATTAGTGCAAAGTTAGACCCGAATATAAGTCAAAGTTGATAGATTTGTTGAAAGAGTTTAAAGACTGCTTTTGCTTGGGATTACACGGAAATGCCTCGATTGGATCGTTCCATTGTTGAGCATCGATTACCCATTAAACCCGGGTTTCGTCCTTATAAACAACCTCCAAGGAAGATATACAAAGAGGAGGTATTGGTCGATGTGAAAAAGGAGGTTGAAAGGTTAATAGAAGCAAACTTTATTCGGCCATGCAAGTATGCGAGTGGATTTCAAATATAGTACCCTAGGTATATAAGAAAAATGGAAAAATGAGAGTTTGCATAGATTTTAGAAATCTTAATAAGGCTACTCCCATGGATGGTTACCCAATGCCGCTTGCCGATTTATTTGGTAGATGCGGCAAAGAAAGTTATGAAGTCATTAGTTTTATGGATGGTAATCTCGGCTATAACCAAATTTTATGGCAATAGAAGATATTTCAAAACAACTTTCGGATGTCCCGGTCATATTGGTTTGTTCGAATGGATAGTCATGACGTTTGGGTTAAAGAATGCTTGGTGCAACTTATCGAGAGAGCTATGAATTATATTTTCACGAGTTGATCGGCAAGATTGTAGAAATCTACATCGATGATGTAGTAGTCAAGTCTAGAAATCATGAAAGACATTTAGCCGATTTAAGAAAGACTCTGGAGTGCACAAGAAAGCATGGATTGAAGATGAATCCAAACAAATGTGCCTTTGGAGTTTCGGCTGGTGAGTTTTTGGGATTTTTAGTTCATAAAGGAGGAATTGAAGTTGGGAAAAAGAGCATGGAAGCAATAGACAAAGTTGTGCCGCCAACTAATCTCACAGAATTGCAATCATTGTTAGGCAAAATCAACTTTGTAAGAAGATTCATATCCAATTTATCAGAAAGAGTTTTACCCTTTTCCCCTTTATTGAAGCTCAAGAAAGATCAAAAATTTGTATGGGGTGACATACAACAAAAGGCTTTTGATGAGATCAAACAATATATGAAAGCACCACCTGTGCTGGTACCTCCACAACTTGAAAAGCCTTTTAAGTTGTATGTGGCGGCCGATAGCCTAACGATAGGATCGGCCCTTATGCAAGAGTTTGAAGGAAAAGAAAGAGTCATAGCTTATTTTAGCCGAAAAAGTCATTAGACCCGGAAACAAGGTATTCGCTCTGAGAGAAACTTTGCTTGTGTGTGTATTACTCTGCATGCAAATCACGGCACTATTTGTTGAATTCAATGTGTGGTGGTTTCTAGTTTTGATGTAATCAAACATATGTTATCAATGCCGATTTTGAATGGAAGAATTGGCAAATGGATTTTAGCATTGTCGAAATTTAATTTGAGGTATGAATCGGCAAAAGGCGGTAAAGGGTCAAATTATTGCGATTTTATTACCCAACATCGGGATCTTTCTGTTGAGGCGATAAACATTGTGCCTTGGGCCTTGTTCTTCGATGGGTCATCTTGCAACAAAGGTGGTGGTGCTGGTATTCTTTTGATTTCCCCACAAGGAAAAACTTTTTGAGTATGCAAATCCCTATTGAATTTCATGTTACTAACAATCAAGCGTAGTATGAAGCATTGCTTAGAGGGCTTCACTTCTTATAGAAGTAAAGGCCGTTCTTGTTGAAATCTTTGGGGATTCTCGAGTTGGTGATTAATCAACCGAATGGTCGATATGAATGCAAGAATAATGTGTTAAGAGAATATTATGAGGAGTGTAGAGAACTTTTGAAGAATTTTCTCGATAGTAACCTTGCATCATATCCCTAGAGAGTACAATGAAGAAGCAAATAAGTTAGCTCAAGCTGCTTCTGGATATCGAGAGAATCGGAAGTTTTTACTATAGAGGAAGATGTTTTAAATACTGATCCAATGAAATGGTGATTGGAGATACGGAAGTTACCAATTATCCTAAAAATCCATCTCAAAGGGTTTCAAAACTTAGGTACAAAGCTCTCAAGTTTGTGTTTCTTGATGATCGGTTATATTACAAGTCCATCGATGGAGTATTGCTCAAATGCTTGAGTCGAAGAGGCCAAGAAAGTGATGTATGAGGTTCACGAAGGGTTGTGTGGTGCACATCGATCACCTTATTATCGGATGAAGTGGATAATTAGGAGAACTGGTTATTTTTGGCCAACTATGTTGGAAGATTGTTTTGAATATTACAAAGGGTGTCACAATTGTCGAAAATTCGCAATATTCAAAAAGTTCCAAAGGCGTCTCGCTATGAATCCTATAATCAAGCCTTGGCCGTTCGAGGATGGGGAATAGATTTAATTGGTCGATCAATCCTCCTTCTAGTAAGGGACACAAATTTGTACTTTTGGCCACGGATTATTTCACCAAGTGGGTTGAGGCTATTCCTTTGAAGAAAGTAACGTCGTAAAATATGATCGGTTTTGTTAAGGAACATATAGTTCACAGATTTGGGATTCCTCGGACTATAACAACCGATCGGGGACTCAATTTACTTCTTCTTAATTTTTGTGACTTTGCCAAAAGTATGGGGATTAAGTTATATAATTCTTCTCCTTATTATGCACAAGCTAATGGTCGTGCGTAAGCATCAAATAAGATTATGATTAAAATTATCCGAAGAAGATTGATGAAAAACCAAGGAAATGGCACTTGGTTCTTAATGAAGCAATCGTGGGCTTACCGAATGGCTTGTCATGGATCCACTCAAACGTCTCCCTATGAACTGGTTTATGGGCATCATCTTTGTACTACCATGGGAGTTACTGGTTAGATTCAAGGCGAATTGTGTTACTGTAAAGAATTGGCAAAAGAAGATTATAAGAGTCTCGATGATGGATGAATTGGAAGATTTACATTTGATTCGTCTCAAGGCATTGGAAAATATTGAGAAAAAAAAAACGCGCGTTGCGTGTATTATAACAAAAAGGTTAGGGTGAAACAATTCGCAGAAGGAGATTTGGTTTGGAAAATCAGATTGCCGCTGGAACAAAAGATAGAGCGTTAAAAAATGGTCTCCAAATTGGGAAGGTCCTTTCCGAATTGTAGAATGTGTGCCCGCAATGCATACATATTAAAGACTTTATTCGGAGAAGAGTTTACGAGCTATTAATGGAAGATTTCTTAAGAAATACTACCCCAAAGGTTGAGGTTGGTTCGTGAATATAGATCGGAAAAACCGATGAAGGAAAATCGCCTTTGGCCTAGAAGATCGGATACAGACTAAAAAATAGCCGATATTGTTCATATCGCTTTAGCCTAAAAAATCGAGATCTTAGATTGGAAATAGCCGATATCGCCTATATCGCCTTTAGCACAAAATAGCCGATGCAGCTTTGCATCGCCTCTAGCACAAGAATGTTTATCCAAAAGCGGGTTGTTTTCGGCATTTTTCTCGCAATCGCAAATCGGGGATTCTACCAAGAGGATCAAAGAAGTAAATGTCATTCCAAAGAATGAGATTATTTATAAAGTTCGTCCTAATACAAACTACTCTTCAAATAACTTGTTGAGGATGGATTGGGGTTTGTGATTTCGGCAAGGGCAAAGCAAGATGATCGTCGAGGCCTCCAAACGCTCATCGATGTCGCCAACTTCGTCAAGTCCTCCAACAAAGCCGATCGGGTTGGGAGGAGTAGTCTTCGTTGGTTTGGGAGGTCATTGCTGCCACTCCCAGAAGCGCCGAGGTGCACACCTTGGATGACGGCTTGATCAATACGGCCATCCACGGCATCAAGGCGTGCCTCGAGATGTCTCCCTTGAGCATTCACCTTGTCGGCAATCTTGTTCGCCGCCGTCTTCAAGCGGTCATTCTCCGCGGAAAGAGCTGAGCATGAAAGAAAAATGAGTCGGCAAGCAAAAGGAAGTCGGGATGATAAAATTAAATGAAGATATCAAACCAAAGTGATGGCGTCGCAGAATTGTTTCACCGATCCTCCCATTCGGCTTGATCGATGCCGAACTTCTTGGAGACTTCGCCTAGCTCCTCCCGGGCTTCATCCCTCTCCTGGCGAAACTTAAGCGCTTCCTCGTGGGAGTATGGGTGGTATGCATCTGCTGGCTCTGCCGAACCCCAAGGGTTGGAATGGTAAGAGCTTGAGGAGTCGGGAAGACCCGGAGGAGCCGGAAGATGGAGTTCCCTGTTGAGCCGCCGACACCGGAGGAGGAGATGGTATTGATCGGAGCCGATGACTCTTATCCTGATGAATGGGGAGGAGAAATCGAATTAAGAGATGAACGAGGAAATTACAAAGGGCAAAGAACCGAATCATACCCACGACGCCGGCAGCGGTGATGCTCGCTTCCTTCACCTCTCCGTCGGCAGGGGCGCTTGCCACGGTTGTCATTGTTCGTCATTTGCTTTGACGGAGGTTAGGGTTTCTTTCTAGAATGAATCGACGAAGGAAGTGGAAGAGACGGATGTGAGAACGCCGAGGCAAAGATAGTGATGAAGGCCAATGGGAGGGGCTATTTATAAGCCGGCGAAAGATCGTGGCGAATTCCACGGGGTTGTGGGACGAGAATCCCGAAGCGGAGTAGGTTTTCTCCCTTTTGATGGACCGCTCTCGGACCGGGCGGTATGAGTTAAGTCGAACGTCCGCTTGAAATATCTCCATGATTTATTGGAGCCAACGTTGTTCGCCATACCCTCCAAATGTTTGGATTGGATTCGTTCGGTTATCGGAAGAATGGAGACAATCGGCTACATTCTAATCGAGTAATTTAAGGAAGATGGCGATTGCTTTTTTTCCGAACGGATGAAAATAAGTGAACATAAAGTTGTTTAATCAAGGAAAAAAGGTATCACACTTAAAGTTTATTACAAGCCTAATGTCTCTTGGTTCGTAAGATGATTGATCGCTTCTATGGCCTCGGTCCCGATTCGCTAACATTATCTAGCACTTTGTGATCTTCATCTTCGAACTCGGATACCGGATAACTTGTTTTTGATCTGGCTGGTCTTCTTTGATGGTCGAAGCTATTTTTAGTGAAGTTGCTTCTATGTTCTTGGCAGATTGGTTATATGGGCCTGTGAGACCTGAATTTTGGCATTCGGTTCGGCTAGTTGAGCTTCTAGTCCGATTTTTTCATCCTCCATGGATCTCGATTCAGCTCCAAGGTTGCTAAAGAATTTCTCGTAGTCTGGATATGAGAGTGAAGATCTTTAATCTCCAGTTTTTCAAAGATCTGTCCTTCTCGCAGAGCGCCCTCGAAGATATGTTCTTGGTTGCCCTTTTCACCATAGCAAAAGTGATCATCAAGATGGGTTTTGCAGATTCTAGGGGAGCTTTGAGAGCGAAGGATATCTTGATCAATGAGTTCAAGAAGGTCTTTTATCCGGTGCGCATTCGAACCCGGACTAATGGTATCCTTATTCAAGAGAATAATCACTTCTTTTAGCCGAGCCTCGATTCTCCGGTGACAAAGTTTGATGAGAAGTGATCTCTTCACCTTTCTCAATAATGTAGTCCTCAATAGAGAAGGAGTAATCGGTGGTCGGTTTAGTGATGTTCTTCTAAACAAAGAGAAAGAAAGAAGGTGTTAGCCGATTGGGTAATTTTGCTAAAATATAGTGTGAGACAAGGCGTTACTGTTAATGATTGGTCATCGGATGAGTTATACCAGCTTCTGCTGGGAGGACTTGATTGAAGGTTCGGAGGAGACGGATCTCGAGATTGATCGGAGAAGTCTCCCTTGCCGTTCATCTAAGATCTCATCTATTTCGATAAAAGTAAGTGATAATGAGCATAAGAGATAGATGTTGTTAAAGAGAAAGGAGAGGAGAATTGGTTGAGCAATGTTACCTATAGTCTCATCAGGTTTATGAGCCTTTGAACCTTCACTTTATGGGTCTCTCAAATTTCGCTATCATGAATTTCTTCATCTTCAATAGAAACTTGAGGGGTTGGTTCTACTGATACCGAGGTATTACCCTAGATGGGAATTTCGACTTGTGGCTGCAGTGGAAGGAATGAATGTAGAGATAGTCGGGCTTCTTCGCCAAATGAAATGGTTAACTTTGATAAGAAAGCGAAGGTTCATGCCTTAAGGGATAATCGCTTTCTTGGTCCTTGGTTTCTTGGGTAAGAGAAAACTTTCGGTGTTTTCCTTTTGCTTTTTCCTCCGGAAGATGCAAAGCAATGAAGTAATAGGAGTTCTTATGAGTGCCTTTAGAGGTGCTGAATCCAAAGTTGCGTGAAGTTTTCATGAATTCCTTTAAATTTGGAGCATCAAACCCCAGAGCGGTTTTGGGACCAAATGGATAGTCTTGAATTGCTTTGGCGGGGGAAGTAAACTCAAGATCCCATGCATAACCGGATGTTAAAATAAGAAGTGGATTCAAGAATAAGAAATGATGGGCATAATGAAATTACCTCACATGTCGGAAGCAAAATCGGGTTGCAAGTTTTTGCATAAAGAATGAACTGCTATATTGAAGATATGAGCATGCCATTCTTGCCACCAAGAGACAAAGAGGGGATGAGCAACATCTATTAGCCCAAATGGAGATGGTTCATATATTGGTAATTCCCATCCTAATTCAAAGACCTTCTTGGCTTCCATTCCTTCATTATTGCTTCCCTTGATTTTATGATTGTTGAGAAGAGGAATTTTGGGGCGCGGTTGGCGCATCCTAATTGTCCGCTACCATGTTGGGATAATAGAACTCATAGGTGGATTGTACTAATCTCCCATGATGAAATTCGGTGGCAAAGTGCAAGGTTTGATAAAGGAGTTGAAAATCTCTGTGGATTCTTGGCCCGAACAACCAATTTCATAGCTAAACTTGCGGGGCAAAGTCGATCTTCATTTTCCTGTAAGGAAACCAGAGCACATTGCGAATCCTTTGAAAAATAGCTTGAAGAGGTGACCAATGTCTATATCAATGCTTATAGATCTTCTTTGCTTCCCATAAGTCCGACAAGCTTTAACCTTTCTTTGTCTCTTCAAAGATAGTTAATCGAGGGGAAGCTTAGGTTGAAGAGGCTCACAGGGGTTATCTCGATGCATATATAGTTGGAGCCACATTTGAATTAGCCACCAGGGCCGTTCACACAAGAAATTTCTCCACCTTGGCGCATCTCAAGGGTGATCGATGCATCATATGATAAGCGCACCCTAAAAGATATTTGCCTAATGGGATCTGGATGCCTGCAGCTAAGTCTTCACCATTATTACCATGTGATTCGTGGTTGGTTCATTGGATTTTCCACAAAAATGAATCAAGATAGCCACATATTCATGAAAGCTTTCAACTCTTTGTCGAGACGGAGCGCCGATGCATTCATGTAATTACGAATATGTTTGACCCATCCACATCCGTAACTAACGGCTCTTTGATTACTCTTGCTCTTGTACTTATAAGGATATACCGGCAATGACACATTCAAACCAAATCATCATGTATACGTCGGCTAGAGTGATGGTCATAATACCATGGCGAAGATAAAGGCATTTGTAGCGTCGGACCAAAAATGAGAAGTCGCTATCGAAGGGAATCATTCTGGGTGTCTCTGCTAAAGATAACTCCGACAATGACCGATGTCTGACATCCCGATGGTCACTTTGCTTTTCTCAACATTCTCCTGTACTGCAGATTCGCCATCCGGTGATTGGGGGAATGGCCAATTCTTGAACGTGTTTGGCCATCGGTTTGGTGAGGTAATTCAGACTTGAAAGGAATTCTTTGAGTTTCCTTCTCAATGATTTCGGAAGGATCGGGGTTTCCCATTGGGCCAAGGAAATAGGAGTCGGGTTGGCGCGTAAGGGATCAAAATCGCTCTTGTACTCCTTTAGAAGATGATTGAAATCGAGGGGAATAAGTCAAAAGAGGAGCGGAAGGATGGGATGAAAGTTGCGAATATAAATAAAGTTTACCTCTGGGATTTCATCCGGTCGCCATTGAAGATTTAGAGGAGGTTCGAAGTTGCGCCGAAAGATTGAAATTTTGGGCGGCGGCCGCGGTTTTGAACGGTGATGACCTAGGAGGATGAAAGAGCTTGTGGTCAATTTCGAGAATAAAACAACTTTTATCCCGAAATTGAGGGGGCATGTGTTAACACTTTGGATTTTGGTCAATTCGGAAGATGACAGTGGACCCACATGCGGGAAGAAGAGTGTTCGGCAAATAACGCGAGCGGTCGGCTAAATGCTTGTGCGGTCGGTTATTCTGGAAGGCGATAATTCCATTCGGGAAAGCAGAAGATGGCAAGCAAAGCTGATCGAGAAGATGAAAGTTGTAATAATAAAGGACTCTGAGAGTTTGGGGCAAGGAATCGTAGTTTCCAAGTTTATTTAAAGAGTTCCTTTGTAAATCGTAGTCTTTTAGGACTCGTGTTTCGTCTAGGGTATAAATATTGACCCTCGACCATTGTAATAGGCGTTCACAACCAAATCAATACAACCGGCCCCGTGCCAACTTTCGAGTCCTTTTGTCGTGTCGTCGAGTTCTTCGAGAGGAGTCATCGATCCGTCGACCTCCGTAAGTTCCGACAACCTTGTTATCATGTTTAGTATCATGCGGTGGATTTAAACGTGATGCAAGTAGTCTTGTTTGTTTTTAATGATCGTGGCGGCGGATCTTTGCTTGACAATCAAGAAGTCTTCGCTTATACTTTGTTTATGAGTAGATACCGCAAGTGCGGCGAGGCTTGCTCAATATGCTTAGTGGAAGCAAGATGGTTATCGGCTCTATTAGATTACGGCAAAATCTAAATAGATTCATCAAGTTATCCTGTGTTGCATGTTTTAAATATTTTATATATTTGTAACACACTTTTGCCCAATCTAGATTGATATTGTTCGCCCTCTTCTATGGTTTTATTCGAGCTTCAATGATCATTACTTTCATAATACCTTTGCAAATAGATAACATGCTCGTAATGGCCAAATTATTTTAATCTAGATTGTCACATGTTGTGGGTTCATGTATGTTAACCACGTTTAAGTTTTTGACGAAACTAGGTGTCGTGCGGCAGACGCAGGTTTTAGATTGGCTTAATCATGTTTATCTACACGTTCCTTCTTCATGGACCCCAACTTTCAACTTTTGGATTGTTTGAGCTTGGATATGCATTAACGCATAATCAATTTCACTTGTTCAAACATGTCTTCCCATGCATATGCATTCGGCAATCGAGATCTTTACGTATGTCCATCTTACGATTAGCCGAATGATTTATAAACTTGTTGGCGAATGACTTCCTATAGTGTATGTCGCTGTAAAAATAACCGGGGGCGTATATACGAACTATCGGTCTCTCACCCGACATGTTCCGGTTTGACATTTAATCGTTTTTATCCCTTGTCGGTTTTTTCGAGTCAAACCGACCGCACGTTCCGGATCACGAAGCACCCGGGCATCCGATTGAAGCTACGCTTTTCGGCTTGCTGTGTGTGTAGCACAGTGCGTCACATTTTGTGTCAACAGAACCTGATTTGACTTATGCCGAGTACCCCATTAGAGTCTTAGATCAGAAAGATCGAGTCACTCGTAGACGTACAATCAAGTTCTACAAAGTACAATGGAATCAACACACGGAAGATGAAGCTACTTGGGAGTCCGAGGATTACTTAGAAGAGAACTTTCGACTTCTTCGCTTCTATCTAGTTGCAATACCTTGTCTATATTGTAACTTGTCTTGTTATTAATGAATGGAAAACCCTCGCTAGCCTTTGAATAAAGTTGTAATGTGTTAGCTTGACACATTTCCTTTTCCTTTACTTAGCCTTAAGTTTTAAATCTCGGGACGAGATTTCTTTAAGGGAAGGGTTGTAACACCTCTCGGTGTTTTGACCTAATACTAAAATTTGACATGTCATCATGTGCATTGCAAAGCATTCATTTAGTATAAAGTTTTGAATGCATTTACTAAATAAGGTTTATTTCATAATGTTGTTATTTCATGTGATGTGTTTCAAAAACCCTAAATACAGATCATGACCACAGGGGTTAAATTTCATGTGATCATGTGAGGTCATATGTTCTTTGACTCAAATAACCCTAATGGGCCATGTTACTGGTCAAAAATCAAAGTCTAAGTAAAAGGAAGACAAATCAAATTTGAATTCATTTTCAAATTATAAAAGTCCTTTTGCCCTTTTGGCTAATTAAAATCCATGAGGAATTTGGGGTTGAGGCAAAAAGCAAAGTTGGAGATTATTTTATGTAGATCAACTTTGGTATTCAAAGTTTTTCAAGTTTACATATAAAATTTGGAGTAATTTTGAAATGATTCAAATCTTTAAATGTACCCCAAATTTGAATTTCAAAATGGAGGCAGAATTTGAAAATGTTTCTTAAACCAAAGTTGTAGTACTTGAAAAGTTGAGCAACTTTTATTTTTGAGATTTTCAACTTCTTTAGAAAATTTCTGAGTAATTTGTGAAATAAATGCAATGGCGATTACGTAATTATTTCAAAATCATCTCCACCTCACGCTTGTCACGCCATCACGCGAGTTCACATCACGATCGGTTTTCACCGCTTTCACGCTACCGTGACACGCCCAAACCTCCGTGGCAAGTTCGCCGTGTGTTGTCAACACCGCACGCCCTCCTTCTTGCTATAAATAGGAGCACGCCGTCAATCAAATCGAGTTTTCCGTCGATTTGCTCGCCGCCAGGTCCCCGCCTTTTCGCGTAATTAAATCGCCGTCGTGAAGGCCCCGAGTCGATGGCGTCGCCCGAGAGCTCGCCTCGTCTTCCTGCTCATTCCAAGCCTGATCGGGTCGCTCTCGAAGTCCAAGTGCCGCCGCACGACGTCGTCTTCCCCGAGTCCGTACGAACTCAAATGCATCTTCGGTCTCACGTGGTCCCGACGATTCGGTGCATCTCCGCCTTCACCAAGCCTGACAGACGTGATCGTGGAGACACAATCAACGCGATGCTTGCTCTTATTTAGACTCTCATTTGCACCGTAGCTGTAGCTACGCCGATCGCTGTCGTGTCCAAGCCGCCATGGCCGACGTGGACCTCCCTCCGGTCGCTCTTCTTTGCCTGTTACGTGGTTGGAAATGAGTTCGAGGATAGAGTAGATCACTTTGGTGCTATCGGGCCATGAGAACATCACCGACGGCGCATTTTGCGGCCGGCCGGTGAGGGCAGCGCCACCGTGATTTCGTTAATGTCGTTGACAATGGGCCCAGTCACGATGAAGCCGAGGAAGAAGAACAAAGAGCTTTGGTTATTTTCTCGATTTTTGAATAGTGCAAACAATTTTGCAATTTTGTAGGAATTTATTTACACATCCAAAAATTCTGAAAATTTTTGTGTAGCTTCTGTACATGTTCTAGTATGATTTAAAATTTGAAATTTGAAATTTGGATAAATTTTGAATGTTCAAATATTCAGTCAATTAATTAATAAATGGAATTTCCATGATTTTTGTAGGCCACTGTATAACTCCAAAAATTATGAAATTTATTTTGGTACACTAATTTATCATGAGGATGCTTGTGTAAATTTTTGAGATCATTTGGAACAAGTTTATTTTTGGGCTTAATTCCAAATTAATTCAAAAATAGATAAAAGCAAACCCTAAGTGTTTGATTAGTGTTGGATCTTGTTTTGGTCATGTTTTATGACTAGTAGGGTTCCAAGATCCATTAGGTCAAGTCACATGTGTAGTTCTTAATGATAGGGTTACAGGTTGGTTTTGTTGGCTTGCAACTGCATCATCGAAAATCAAATCGTTTGCGGGTGTTTTTATATTTCATGTGCCGTGAAAGCATCATGTTTACCTTATCATCATGTTAAAGCATATGTTATCATTTCGTGTAGAACCCGAGAACGAAACGATTCTAGTTGAGCAAGTTCTGGAAGAATCCCCGGTTGTCACGGGATTTGATAATTGTGGTACTAATCCGGAACCGGAGATCGTCAACGAAGGCAAGCCCCGGTTTATGCATTAAGCCATTACCTTGTTTACTTTGAAAAGTTATCACCTATATTATTTATTGCATTAAGTTGTTTAATTCAAATGTTACCTACTTGATGCATTACCTACCTTGATAATTGTTTACCATCCTTGAAGATGTTTTTGTTTATAAAGGCGTAGTGTGCTTAGTATGCTTTATGGTAGGCTTTCAAAGTAAAAGTTTCGATACAATCAAAGATGGCATACTGGCCAAAGAAAGAAAAGATGTAGAATGAATTAGAGACTAGTCGGGTGACTTATCTTGAATTGTGGGTAATGTTGCCGACTATGTCGCTTAAAGGCCACTCATTGTGGATCTTTTGAACGAGACACTTTGTAGTACTGGTCACATACTCCGGTAAGCCTACTTGACTAATCCGATGCTAAGACGAATGCCCGCAAGACCGAGAGTGGAGAGATGGCGGAGATAGCGTGTACCCTCGTGGTGGAATGTGGCCGAATTTGAGGTGTGTTTGTGCTCTCGGGTGGCGTGGAGACGGCTTAGTATAGGAGGATCCGTGGCGAGGTTGATATATGCAAGATTAAATTCTACATATGTCGTGTGATAAGGAATCCCAAATTGGGACTTGAATCAATTCGAATTGCCGGTGCTCATGGATATGGAGACTCGATTCATTACGAAGCAATGCAAGATCGGTGAATTACTAAAATATGAGAAAAAGAACGGAATGAGAAGGAATGGAATATGGGAAATGTATATTTAGTTGAGATAATGAACTAAAAGAACTTAGTGGTAAACTTGAAAATAGAATGAAGAATAGTAAGCTTTTGGCTAAGAACTTTTGAATCTTGCTTCATCCTTACCTTGTCCCAAATCCTCGCATCTCGAAAGTCTTACACCCCTGCTACGTCGGGTTAGTCTTGTTGAGTACTTTTGTACTCGTGGTTTGTTAACCCTTGTTGCGGGTGAGTCGCATGCGCAGCTTGTTTTGGTCCCTCACGTATGTCTCGTGTTCAAGTCAATGACGATGAGGATTGATGAATGGCCTTTGGACAAGGCACTAGTTTGTATGATAAATAAAGTTAATGTAATATTATCCCGCTACTATGGTCGTATGACACTTATGGTATTGTAAGTTTGAAAACAACTGGTTTGTAATAATACTAACTTAAGACTTCCGCTATCTTTTACTCGTATATATATTTGAATAAACTGCTGTAATCTGCAAATGACCGTGATTGGGATCCTGTTTAAAAGAGAACGTGGATGATTCGGGTTTCCAGGGACACCCGACAGACACTGTTGAGTTGTTGGGAACTCGTGTACGCTATCCGAGGTCCTCATTAAGACAACGATAGGTGCATGTGGGCCCAATTCCTTAGGAGGTTCTCACCACACCCGTCCCCGCCTGCACGCTCCTGGGCACTAGCAAGCCCGCTCTTCTTTGCAGTCACGAGTCACAACACCAGAGAGTACTTGCCAACATCCTTTCAACCTCCCGATGTTTCCTCTAGGGCTACATACAAGAGAGGATCCTTAAATCATAATCCTAAGCTTAAAATGCTTGCATGTGGTAGTTTTTCAAGATACGGAGGCCACAATTTATGATTTTTCGACACTTATTGTCTTATGTGGCACCCTTAGATATAAAATATCAAGTGTCAGCTCTTTTACTATTTAGGGTGTCTTTGGTAGGAATACTCCAAATTGTTCCTATTGGAAAATAAGAGATACCAAATAAAATCTGTTTCTGGAGACAAACAAGAGAATCCCTAAGTCAGAACTAGAAGCGAAATTGGTTCCTCTCTAAAAATGTTGCTTCAAGAAACCAAATTCCTAACAGGCCTAGAATAACTTTTAGGCCCCCTTTTGGAACAGGAAAGCAAAAAAAAAAAAAGTTCCACATGAATATAGTTGCAAAACAGAGGATTGGAAACACACAAAACACTTTTAGGAATGATCACTTAGATAGGCCATACAAAAAATATAAGATTTTTACCAAGAGGTTTGAGTGGATACTAAATTTCCTCCAAAACAGCAGTGAAAGAAAAATTCCCTAGACCATTTATATACTCTATTCGTGTGAACCAAAGTCAATCAATAGCAATTCCTATAAGATTCCCAATCCTATGCTTTTCCTTCATTTGTCCAATATATATAAACCAAAGGAGGCCTTAATCAATAAAAGACAAACGTTATATAATGATTTGCTCAGTCTCCGACCTTAGTTAAATGAGATGTGCACAAATCTACCCTGTCACACAATTTATACTTAATCTTGCACTACATTCTTTTTTTGGAAAAAAATGGATGTAAATAGCCAGTTAGATCAACAGGATTTTATGGAAGTAACAAGAAACTATACTAAAATCAATAGCAATTCTCATCAGTGCAATCGTAATCAGCAATGGCAATGTGGCATCGCCAACACCCCGTGAAGGAAAGAAAGAACTGCAAACACTAGACATAAACAAAACCAATCCACATTAAAAAAAAACTAATCCAGCTTGCTTATTATTCATCACATCCGGGGCTTGCTGCCTATTATTTCAAATAAATACAACAGCACAACTACAGGCGCTAGCTAGGTTTGTCTTCGCAGAATAGTAATATAATATTACAAAGGTGGAACAGGCTCAACATGATCCCTCACAATGTTCACCGAGAAAAGAACACTTTGAATACAATGGCAGATGACTCGTGTGCCATATATGAAGCCTTCTAATCGGCGCGAGATTGGCCTGCACGGGATGAGAGGATGATACCGACGATGAGACCATAAAGAGCAAGAGCTTCTGCGAAGATAAGAATCAGAATCATGCCCACAAACAACTTTGGCTGCTGTGCATTCGCCCTGGAGAGGAGATAATAAATCAGAATAAGATAAGAATGACATCTTGCTGGATATAATTATATAAGGTTTAAGCTGTAGAAAATTTGACTGTGTAAGAGAATATATACCCCCTGATAAAGAAAATCTAGTGCATACTAGCAATAAATAAAATAAACTGCTGTCTATAACGGGCATACTATTTATGCTCACTCTGAATAAACTTAGTACAAGAGAGCTCTAGAAGTACCAAAAAGCTAAGGTAACAAAAGAAACCAATTAAATTATTTTCCTGACATTCATTTACAAATATGTTAAAGAAGGTCAACTGGAAATAAGGCAAGGGTGCCAACTTACTGCAAACAAGGGCGAATATGTAGAAAATCTAGAGGCGTAACAAAATGTATTCCCTGATAATAAAATATAGTGGATAACTGGATACAAGCAACAAATAACAGAAACTGGTGGGTACAATGGCATATTATTTGTACTCAACCAGAACTAACTTGGTATAACAGAGCTTCATAAGTACTGAAGCATAACATAGGAACAGAAATGAATAGAAGTGTTTGCATGCCCTTCATTGACGGAACTCATTAAAGCAGGTCAGCTGAGAAAAATCAAGGCAAATTGCTAGTGATGGTATTAGCATACGGAACGGAAGTGTTAGGGATTTCACAACAGAATTTCCTCAAACCCCAACAACCAAAATTACAAAAGGGATCCTTAATGCCACAGGTTCACAGGCCACAGCCCTTTAACAATTTCCTCCCTCCCCATTCCCCAAGTCCAGGGAACATGCCTAGCTCACATGGAGCAGTGTAACAGATGAGTATCTTAAAAACTCCATTCCTTGGAACAGATCGTGAAATGAGATTCAAAATCGTCGCGGGACTGAAGGAGTGTAAATTGTGAAATTCAAAATCAGAGCTAAAAACAGGTTTGCGAGGTATCAATGAATCCACTGCTATCTCACTATCTACGTAATTTGCATGTTTGAGAGATGCAAAGGAGCTAAAACTGGTAACCTTGCTATATGCAACTACTGAAGCATGCTCAATTCAGTGGAAGTAATAACATAGCACAAATATTTGGTTCTTTGAGATTCGGGGGCTGCAGCACAGGGCCATAGATATGCCCTCCAGAAAGGCATAGTATCATGTCACTTGTCACACTCAAAAAATCCTTAAACCGAGAAGCATAGACATAGTTAAATGAAAATAACTCGTCTATAATATATAAGCATCAATCAACCTCATGAAGGTTTGCAAGGTCTCAGTGGATGAGCCAGTACCGTACTCTAATTCGCAAGGTAAATGGACACACCAACCTCATGAATGAGCTTTTCTCTTGATTACAATATCTCTAGGGTCAAAAATGGACAACTTTGATATACATAACTACTGACGTTGAAGTATGCGCAATTCAGAGAAAGTAGCAACACAATGTGAATCTTTGTCTCCTTGAAGTTCAGATGCTGTAGAGCCACGGGGACATAGATATTCCAGGCACAAACAACAGCATAGTAACAGGTCAGGTCCTAGAATGACAAGCATAGCATAGCTAAATCAACATATATGACACACCAACTCATCTTGCCTAACACAATACTCATATTAATCAATCAAGCAACACAAGATAGAAAATCTAATCATTTTCATCAGTCGATTGACAAGAGTACAAGACAAAATCTGATCAATTAGCCTTGGAACTATCGTGATAGTTAGACCAGGCTGATCAAATCACCCATCCTACATTGCTAATTGCTTGATCTATCTTGACGGCAGTTTTAATTTTAACTGGGAATCAATTAGCACTATGATGACGATGTCAGTTAAAACGTGTAGGACATGTAGAAAGGATGGCAGCTGCAATCAGAGTTAGTACAGTACCGGACTCCGGCGTCACCGACGATACCGATGGCCATGCCGGCGGCGAGCCCTGCGAGGCCGCAGGCGAGTCCGGAGGAGAGGTGCGCGTAGCCGTCGAAGAGGTAGTAGGGCTTGGCCTTGGGGTTGATCCCGGTGGAGATGATGACGGCGATGATGAGACCGTAGATGCCGAGGACTCCGGCCATGACGACGGGGACGATGGACTTCATGACGAGCTCGGGGCGCATGACGCCCATGGACGCGACGCCGACGCCGCTCTTGGCCGTCCCGTAGGCGGCGCCCATGCCTAGGCATCATCAGAGAGAGAGGGTGAGGGGAGGGGGAGTAAGGAATGGATGGATCCCCGCGGGAAAGAGATAGGGACAGAGATCTGATGGGTGCTTACAGGAGAAGATGAGCGCGGCGGCGGCGCCGAGGAAGCCAAAGAAGGGCGCCGTCTCGTCGCCGCTGAAGGTGGAGGTCGCCATGGGTGGAGGTGGAGGAGAGGACGGCGCGGGATCTCTTCTTGCTCTCGCCGGAGGAGAGGAGGGACGGGGTCAGGGTCAGGGTCAGGCCACGACGCAGCTTCTTCGCTTCGCTTGGATCTGCTTGCCTCCCCGTTTATTCTTCTTCTTCTTTCTTGTTTCTGTGGACTGGAATTGCCATGGCAAAGAACAAAAATACAATAATATACCGGTATTCCTTCATGCCCTCATGGGCCGAGATTGAGATCCCTCTTTGGACTAGGCCCAAGGCTACATCCGTCACTAATGATGACCTCCCTCTTTGGGCTAGGCCCATGGTCCATGAAATGAATGCAGACCGTTTTGGTAGAGAGATTGAGAATATATAGGGCCCGTTTGGTTTCTAAAGGAGCTCCTAAAATTCCTATCATATCGAATGTTTGACACATACATGAAGTATTAAATATAGACTAATTATGAAACTAATTGCATAACTTGCGACTAATTTGCGAGACGAATCTTTTAAGCCTAATCAGTCCATGATTTGACAACGTGGTGCTACAGTAAATATGTGCTAATAACGGATTAATTAGGCTTAAAAAAATCGTCTCGCAAATTAGTCTCCATCTATGTAATTGGTTCTGTAATTAATCTATATTTAATGCTCCTTATTAGTATCTAAACATTCGATGTGACATGAATTTTAGGAGCGACTAAAGAACCAAACACCCCCTATAGTCCCAAAGCAATGAGATGGTTTTTATTATACCTGTTGAATCATCTAGACACTCGTTCACAAAAAAAAAATCATCTAGACACTATATATATAAATCATATGTAAAATGGATAATTTAACAAAAAAATGTCTAATTGTGTGTCTTCTCTATCACATCTTAGTTTCCATGTAGACATAGTTTCTTGTCTATATGAAAACTATTTTCTCATACCTCTTGTTTAATTCTAAAATCACATCATAATTTTGCTCAGTTAGCATCCTAACTAATGAATATAGAAACTATTCTATTTTCTAAGGTTTGGAGTGCCCTAAGGGAGAGGGAGGCGTAGAGTCAAACATGCCATGCACGCATGTCAGCACTAAGCTAAGCTACCTCCATCTCGTGTGGAAGAGACGAAGAGTACGGATTTGTGGTGAACGACCTAATAAAAGTTTTATACATTCTTTTAGGTTAACATACCAAGTGATACTCCTTGGTAAATTTAGGGTTGCTGGTGCGTTTTACTCTTATTTCAATCACATATATGACCACACCTCACATGTCACTCACTAGCTTGGTGCTCTAAATGAGAAGTGCCTCCCAATGCAAGTGGGTAGCATGGAGCAAAAAAAAAAAAAAATCCCATGCAAGTCTCCAATACCAGATAGAAGCTCTATGCAATACGTTGTGATAGTGTGTTTTACTTTATCTTGCACATCTGTTAATTTTCTTCTAAAACTTTGATCAATATTAAGTTTCACACGCTTTGAACCAGAGGCGAAGCAAGCTAGAATTTGGAAATGATGAATGAAGCATATATATCTAGCTAGCTCCACACCTGCAAGTTAAGCTACGTACGTACTATATATGATGATGAACAATCAATCCTAGCTATCTAGCAGAGGAAGCCCTGCAGATGCAGACAGTACATTTGAGTTGACGACACAGTACACTATACAGTATTGTGTTTTTGCGTGTCGGCTGTTAGTTCATGTGTCCATCGATCGCACATCTTATCAGATCATCATGTGGTAGATCTACGTACGGCGGCTGCCATGCACACACACGCACACCTTTGCTTTGCTTTGTGCTTTTGGCCGCCAATATGCATGGATGCATTATTACAACCTTAACCAGTAAGCTATATCTTTCTTTTTTAGAGCAACCGCCAGTACAGTAAGCAATCTCGCTCTTTTGAGAGCAACCACCAGTATATAATAAGCTCCCTATGAGAGGGTGCACTTCTCTTGTAGGTGTGAAAATTCATGGTGAAAATTTGATGATTTTTCAAATTTTTGAGGGTGCATCCGGATCCACAGGCCACTACGTAGCTTGGACACTGCATATGGCTCGCTACATTGTATTTATGACCTATATGACGTGGCAAAATATGACCTAATGTCATCTCATTTCCGGAGAGTTTTTATATGGGTAAAAAAACAATTATATTGCTTCATAATTTGTTTATTATACCAGGATATTGCTGCATGCAAGTATATTTTGACACGTGTGCCGGCTACAGATAAAAATGTACAGTGTCATTTTTTAGCTCCATCATCAGCTAGTTGAGTTGCTGTGTCATCGAGCATGTTTTTTTGGACACGTGTGCTGCGTCTTTTGTACGGCCGATGATCCATCATATCATGTGAAAATTTTGCATTTTGGTCCATTTTAAAAACATTTTTTATAAAAAGACACCTGCCAAAACTTTTGCTACAAATAGACCATTTTTAAGCGTCTTAGGAAATCACGCCGAGGTATGAAGGTCGGCGTCGACTGACACGACGCCGAGTCCTTGCCACGTCACCGACGACTCCGGGGCTGGCGCATGGGGCCCAGTACGTCGGCGTCGTGTCAACCAACGCCACAGGCCTAAATTCGGCGCTGTGGGGAGTCACGCCGAGCTCTTGGCACCATCCGGCGCACGGCCCAGGCGGCCCAACAACGCTTCGTGGGCCAAGAGGTCGGCGTGCGATCAGATAACGCCGAGACGCTAACCTCGGCGCGGCCCGACTCAACGCCGAGGTTCGGTCAGTTGAGGCCGCGCCGCGGCCCCCTTCTTCCTCCTCCCTCCATTCAGAATCAACAGGTGGCCATTTCCCACTCCCTCTCTCTTCCCACGAACCCTAAATCCTAAATCCAGCTCTTGGGAGGCCAGATCGAGGGTTTTGACGTTTTGCCAAGGTACTCCTCTTTCCCCTCTTTCATTTCATCCATTTAGATTCGGTTGTTTGTGTTTTTTTTTGAACTTGGCGTTATAGGTTTGGTTCATGTTCATGTCATTCGTGCAATGTATGGTGGTTCAAATGATTGAATGACCTAAATGTATGGTTGTTGTTGTTGTATATGTTCTGGTTTATAATCATTGAGTTAAATTTTGTGTTTATTGGGATTCAAATTTGCTTAGGGTTTGTAATGAAAAGCTTATTTGGGAGGTATGCTGATTTAGTGTTAGTAGCTTTACATTCGTTGCAAGGTACTTTGGATTGATTTTTTTTCTACGTAATGTTAGGATGCCAAGGCGTGGTAAAGCTCGTATTCCAAGGTAATCTCAATGTTTATTCATTATTTGTGCAACAAATAGAAAACCCTAGGTTTAGGTTTAGTTCTCCGTTAATATGACTAAATTCTTTCAATTTTACCTATGGTCGCCAGAGGGCAAATCCCTACGACCTAAAGCCTCTCCCTGAAGGTGTTCCTCGACCCATGTGCTTTTGTGGTGATCCTTGCAAGGTAGACATCTCTGAAGATGAGAAACATATAGACAGAGGTACTAGATGTGTCCCAATTATGCATGGGAACCTACAAAGCAACAGCGTCGTGCATCGATTGTGAGGAATTTTTATTGTGTGTTAATTAATTTTCTTGTGATATTAAGTATTGCTTATTTATTTGTTTTGTAACAATTTGTTTTTCTTGCAGACCGTTCCACCACTGTGTGACTTTGAGCAGTGGATTGACACTGAGATCAAGGAGTCGGACAAGCAGCATCTAGAAGGCCTGAAGGAGTGGGATGCGGAGGTTAAGGAGAGGTTTGAGCAGAGACGCAAATATGAGGCTATAGAAAAGGAGCATAAGGAAGAGGAGGAAAGGAGGCGTGTTGCTGCGTATAGGGCGGAGAGGGAGAAGAAGCTTGAGCGTGTGCGCCGAGCGAAGGCAGCGATGGAGGAGAATCCCGATGCCTAGAGGAAGGGAAAGTGGCCTCGTTGCACTCAGTAGGTATTTGGTTTATTCATGAGCGATGTCGTGTAGCCCTGGACTTTTTTTACTATGTTGTAATGCACTCTGCTTTTATTTCAGATGAACTTATTCCCTGGACTTTTTTTATTATGTTGTAATGCACTATGCTTTTATTTCAGATGGTCTTATGCCCTGTACTTCGTTAACTATCCTAGGACTGTAGTGCTACTGTTTGTATCACTGAAAAGGCTACTTGTGCTGTTGCAGTCACTGAAAGGGCTACAAGTACTGTTGCAGTCAATGAAAAGTCTATTTGAAAACTCACTGAAAAGCCTAGATTCGTTTACTGTTGTATCCGTATACGCAATGAATTAATATCAGAGTGATGTACTGCATTTAGATGAAGTGACAAAACACAGGTGTAGCCTTTTCAGATGAAATGACCAGTCATGGTTGTAGGCTTTTCAGATGAAGTATCTAGCCTTTGCAGATTCAATAAATGAGTACGCACACAAGTTTTTTGTCAAGTAGCATTCATGGTGAACCTGCCTTCATCTCTATATATAGTGCTCCACGTCTAGCTCCACATCCACACAATTTGTTTTCTGGTTTAGTTTTAGCAAATGTCGAGCGGAGGTTCCTCGAGTGGAAAGGGTTTCGGCGGAGGGAGAGGAAGGGACCTCCGATTGTGTGGGAGGGTTCTCTGGGTCCTGATTCTTTTGAAGAACCAATAGAGGAATTTCCTTTGGAGAGGAAGAGTGACTTCACCCGTGAGAGACCTCTTAGATCATACGACAAGCGCATTGAAGATTGGCCAAAATGCCGCCACGGTTTGGATTGCGTTGTGCAGATGTACAACGACTGTGACGGTGGAGGCCGTCTTTTCTTCAGATGCCCGCGAGGATTTGTATTTCCTTTGAACTCTCTCTTTTTTAGATTTGCATTTGGTTTATAGTAGTACTTATTGGTAGATGGGTTTTCAGGATTCAAGCTGTCCAGATAACTGTGGCTTCACTAGATGGGTCGACCCTCCTCCTATCTATCCCCATCAACAGTACATCACATATCTACAGGGACGCATCTTTGACCTAGAGTATGGCCCTGGAAGTGGTAACAGGGACAAGTCGGACGACGACAACAGCAATGATGCAGAGGAGGCACTATGCAATAATCCGTACTGCTAGTGCCCGTACCATAAGAAGCACGGGCCTCCTTCTCCACCGCCACCGCCACCGCTGCCGTCAACTGGAGGATACTATGGGGAAGGTGCAACTCAGTTTAATATGTGGGAGCATTATTAGGACCAACCTTTATTAGTCAATCCGAATGTGGAATGCTTGTATGAGTTGTTCTTTTCAATCTCCTAAGGCATGCTAGGTTTAGTTTGCAACATGCCATTGTTAGTTTTCATGTGAGTGTGTAATCGTAGTACCTTTGCAACGTCTGTATCACTTGTTTCTTTCAATCCCCTAAGGCATGCTAGGTTTAGTTTGCGACATGCCATTGTTAGTTTTGATGTGAATGTAATCGTTGTGCATTCGCTATTTCATAAATTGCAATTTACCTATCTCTAAGTTTCATGTACTATGGTTGATTCCCAAACTGAAAAAAAGATTTGACTCTCTCTAAAAATAGGGGATTGAAATCGAACCAACCTTCGGTTTTTCCTGTAGGAACAAACATAAATATAGCATGTCTACTCTTATTAGTATAACTTGTGTTAGTAGAAGAGGAATCGTTGAGAAAGATTTTTCATTTGAATCATGCAAATAGGATTTCAACCTATACCAAAGGTTTAGAAGACCTCTGTCTTTAATACTTTATTCTTTCTTTTTTATGATTTATAGGCTCGGCGTCAAGTCGAACGACGCCGAGGTAGTATGTCACGGTCTAGGTGTCTACGTTGGGTGGGCACTCCTGAAACTACTGACGAAGCCACCTCAGGGACACCCCACTGCTGCGCCGTTTCTTGCTAGCCTCAACTGCCGCTAGGGGACGTCCCAAGAAGTGCTCAACCCGCTGCTGCCATCCTTCAGACTTCGTGTCTCCTGTCACTGGGAATCCTCAGATTTTGGCACCAAGGATCATGGCAATGTCCTCGAGAGTGACCGTCATCTCCCCGCACGATAGGTGAAAGCTGTGTGTCTCCGGACGCCACCGATCTATCAACGCCGTCAGCGCCACTGGGTTGAAAGGTGGCGTGCCTCGACGACAAACACGAGCAACGGTAGCAAGGTTCACCAGCTTCAGGAGGGGCGTGTACCTCTCGTCGTAGACCATGGTCGTAGAGGCCTCATGTGTCATTGGCCTCAGCACATTCAAAACCTGCAAAAAAAAGACAAGCATGAAAAAGTATTAGTTCATGTCACTTTATAAAGAGCATGGACTATAGAGCAACCACACTGTTATTCTTCACAAGCAACAGTGTACCTCTTCTCCTTGAATGAATTGATGACCCTAAAAGGTCGATTGTGTACAATGGAGTACTCTTGCAACCATGTTTTCAACTCATCCATGGTAGCAAACAATATGCCCTTTCCGTATGATGAGGCAACCACTAACATCAGGCACTGTTGTATCACTTGGCCCACCATCAGCTACTGCCCTGTGACCATGGCTAAGGTCCTCGAAATCACCAACTAGTGGATCTCTCCAAGGCAAGACCCTAGACAATATCTCTATTTCCCTAAAATTGAGACGACCAACAGGGCGATCGTCATAAGAGTCTTCGGCTATCTCCTCTACGAAGGATTCATCATCTCCAGCTATCTCCATGTCAAAACAGATCATAGCCCTAGCATCACCAAAGTCTTCTTCACCACTAAGATCACCTTCGTCGCTAAGCTCATCCTCAATAGAAAAGTCTCCGCTAGCGTTGTCCAAACCTTCTTCTGCATCACCAATTACATAATCATCATCCTCTTCATCACTATCATGATTGCCCTCACCATCGGCAACCGCATTCTCCTCCTCATCTCCACCGCCCTCAAACCAACCTCCATCACGCTCGAGCGATCCAAACACTTCACCACCACCGTAGCCTAGTTGTGTGACAAGTATTTCTTCTTCCGACAAAGGACCATAACCTATGTGAGCGGGGGAAGATGGGCATGCTTCGAAGTTATCATTTCTTAAGCCGGACTCCTTACTTACTACTAAATCCAAAGATCGCACTTCTGAGGCCAATACAACTGTCTTGTAATCATTCCATTCAGACTCGCTTGTAATTTTGAGCAACCGCTTGATCCGAGGACCCTTCGACGACTCAACATCTATGACACCTTCAAACTGAACATGCACGTCTCCTTCATTCCAGCCTAACTTAACCTTCACTCGCTCCACTAACTGGGTCAAAGATGGTGTTTCAGAAAAAAATCAACAACTCCTCACACATGTCTAGAAATTCTAAACTATCATCTTTTGTCCTAACAATACGGCCTCCATGATGCAACCTCACTAATTTATCCATCTACAACCATCACACAACAAGTAGTGTCACATATCAATATATCATGCGAGTTTCAATCCAATAAGTAGAAACTAAAATATATCATTTCATCTTTTTCAACCCCAACAACATAATCATTTCTAGTCATAAAAAATTGAAATCTAATGACCAACAAATAACTAAAATACATACTAACCCTAATGACCAACAAATAACTAACCCTAATGACACCTACAATAAACAAAGAACCCTAATGACCAAAATAACTAGAAACCAAACTAACCTAACATGTTCAGCACATAAAATAGTTAAACAACAATGCACTCAATCAACCTAAGCCATACATTTTGCAAATGCAAATACACATATACCAAAACACCATACACCCATGATTCCACATGATTAGAGACAATGTAAGCACATCTACGCGGATAGATTGGAGGAGGGTAGGGACCATTACCTCGAGGAAGCTTCGGGAGACGAGATCCGGACACCTAGGGTCGCATTTGGGGTTAGGGTTTCGTGGCCGTGGGGGGAGACGAACAGAGAGAGAGCCGGCGCTTTCAGAATGGAGGGTGGAAGAAGAAGGGCCGCATGGCGCTGCTTCAAGAGTCCGCACCTCGGCGTTGAGTCGGGCCGCCCAGAAATCTGTGGCTCGGCGTTAAGTGACCCCGCCACGAGCTATTGGGCCACGGCGTTGTTGGGCCGCTTTGGGCATGGCCGATGGTGCCAATAGCTCGGCGTGTAGTCCCACCGCGCCGAGGTTGGGCCTGTGGCGTTGGCTGACACAACGCCGATGTGTCGGACCCCATGCGCCACCGTGTCGCCGTCGACCGGGGTCGTCCGTGACGTGGCAAGACCTCGGCGTCGTGTCAGTCGACGCCGACCCTCATACCTTGGCGTCATGTTCTAAGACGCCTAAAAAATAGTCTATTTTCAGCAAACGTTTTGGCAGAGGTCTTTATGTAAAAAATATTTTTAAAAGGGACCAAAATGCAAAAATTTCACTCATATCCTAGTCCTCTCGTCCCCCGCCTCGCTTTGCTTGCCATCGTTTCTCATGCGAAGTCATGCACTGATGGCGTTCTTCACCATCATCGCACGATGATGCACTGATGGCCGATCTCATATCGTCCTTGAAGATTTTGTTTTGCTGTTTGGCCGCACTCATCTGGCCCACCTCAATTCAAATGTATTAGGATGGACTAGATGGAAAATTAACTAATTTTTGTCTCAATCTATTCTAATCCACGTGGACTGAGGATGACATGAATGTAGCCAAACAAGCTCCAAATCTATTTCGATCCATATGTATTAGCATAGTTTAAAGTGCATCCAAAAAAGTCATAAAACAAGTCTCTCTAACATACGACTACTTCCTCGGTGCTTATAAATGAATTTTTGGGACGCCGAGGGGTAACTGCTCGACACATGTGCGCTATGAAAGCATCCCTTTGTGGAGAGAGAGAGAGAGCACTGCTCCACACACTGCGTGCTGGTAGTGATGCCGATGCCAAAAATATTGGAAGCGATGCAACGACGATGCTTTAGTGCTTGAAGATTAGAAAAACTGACTCGCTTAAAGCTAGGTGACCAAGAAGCGTGAGACATAAACTTGGCTTCGTTTTTTTATTGGTTGACAGTAGTAGCGAACCCTGTGTTCAAATGGGGCCAGGGAAAACTCAAGACACTGATGAGATTGTACGTTTTTAAGTTTGCAGATGAGTGTGATGTGTTGAATATATACCAATAGACTTTCGGTTTTTTCTTTAGTCCCGGCCCTTTATTTCTAGAGTAATAGGAGATTTAGTCCCAGTTGAAACCACCAACCAGGACTAGAATCATTTGCCCAACGGATAGTGCGGCAGACTTTTGCAGCAGGGACCTTTAGTTCCGGTTTGTGGTTCAAACCGGGATTAAAGGTTGCCTTTCAATCCCGGTTGAAACCACCAACCGGGACCAAAGGTCCCGCTGGCCTTTTATCCCGGGTTTTGGCTCCAACCAGGACTATAGATTGATCCTTTAGTCCCGATAGGCTCCACCAACCAGGACTAAAGGTCCCCACCTATATATACCCGCTTTCACTGTCCCCCAGCCCGAGACACACCAGTCAAATCTTGGTCTTTGCTTATTGTTCATCCGTGTTCTTGCTTGGGGGAGCAAGTTCTTGCTTTCGGCCGCCGGCTTAATCTTCAATCTTCTAAAGGTTAGCAACTTCATCTTCTAATCTTTCATTGCTAATAATGTAGATCGTTTCATGCTTTAGTAATAAGCGTAGAAATATTCAAATACGTGGTTTTTTAGATAGGAATAATAATGGTGGATTTTATTTTTATTTATACATCATTTCTACATAACCTTAAACATTTATTGTTTTCTATATCTTTGTTAGCAACATTATTTCTTGATGAGAGTTAATAATTGTTAAAAAAATTATGTGCAAAATGTTTAAGTTTACTTGGCATGCATATATATACAATAAATATATATCTTGATGATTTATTTTTTATATGTTTCTCTAATATATATTATTGCAGTGTATATTTATATGGGAGTTCTATATTTATTGTGATGTTTTTTTAGTTTTTTAGTTACGATGAATAGTGGCGAACTTCTCAAGCCACAAGAACCAGGTTTCCACCCTGGCAATCTTCCATTTACGCCATCGGCAGAGAGGGCCGTTCCGCGTCATGTAGACCCATCAATAATATGGAATATTTTAAGTTTTACGTGCTAATATATTTTTTGCATATATACATTCATTTATAACATGATTGTTGCATATGTCACAGACTATAAAATCAGCCAAGTGGCTGGAAGCAGCACTATGGCTGCTTGAGGTGTGGGACATCTTCGAGACGACGACAAGTGAGGTCATAAATGATGAAGGAGGTGAGTTATAGACGTGCAGCCTTGCCTTCCACATCCCCATTAGGTACAATAATGAGGTGCGCCAAGACATCGTGCAGACTGGCCGACAGTCGCCGACTAAGATAGGCGCCCAGATCGATGCCGTGCTGCTTTCTTTATAGGCAATTGAGCGAATTGGCTACCGTATGCCTAATTTCTCGTCCTTGAAAATGGAAGCTTTACGTGAGCATAGTCTAGACGTGCCGTGAGTAAGCGAGAGGCATGCGGCATTCAACCATATGAATGTAGTATATCGTGTATGATATGAGAGTAATATTTATTTATTCTTATTATTATATGAGCGCTTTCTGATATTTTTTGTTTGTCCGCTTGCAGATTTTGCTCTATGATTTCATGTATGCTACATGTGGCTTGCAGCCCATTCTCACGCAAGCTCTTAAGCCACTGCGGTACGCCTGGGACTTCATGGAAGCAATGGGCCAGAGGACGACAGCTGGTATCCAGTATTACATGAGATTTAGGCAGAACCAAGCCATCGATAGTCCGTCAGTAGGCTACATCTATAGGATGCCATGTCCTCGGCGTTGTGAGGCAATGGAGAGTGTTGTAGTGCGGGCCTTGCATTACATAGAAAATGACCGTGGTTACATAATTCGAGACATACGCTACTGGCAGTGGAGACAGGCTAGGGTTGCGGTGGGTTTGTAGGATCCATATGTTAGTTAGGTTTATTCGTACTGTTATATTTAATTAGGTTTATTCGAACGGTTATGTTTAATTTAGTTTATTTGTATGGATATTTTAATTATGTTTGTATGTAAGTTAATTATATTCATTAGGTTTATTTGTATGGATATTATAATTATGTTTGTATGGATTAAAATTTAACTCGTGTAGGATTGAAATGTATATACAAATAAAAAAATCAGAGAAACAACAAATACGAAAGTTGTAGATCTCGAAAAGTTATATAACTTTGTAGTTGACAACTTTTTCATTTGAAGTCATCTTGTCAAGGAAAACTATGTTCGAAATTCTGTTTGAAATTAAATTTTTAAAGAAGTTTGATTTCTCTTTTTAATCTCTGGCTAAAACTTGTAACTAGTCTTTCTCCGTGATACTAACTTCAAATTTAATGATTTTTTCCTAAAATTTTCTAAATTCATGCGCTATCAATTTATTGTGTTCCTACAACTTTAATTTTGGTCATTTTTCATGTAAATTTGTTTTATCAATTCAAAATTTGATTCTTAAAAAATGGCAACTTCAATCAGCATTTTCGAGAAGTAAATGAATTCATCAGGGAAATTCATAAACATAAAAGTTGTAGAACTGATCAAGATTTATAACTTTTATTTTGATCATTTCTTCATCTGACAAAGTGGTAGTGTACAATGTTCACAAATTTATTGTACAGTTATAGTAACTATAAGAGAGAGATGTAACTTTATGAACAATGTACACTACTACTTTGTTAAATGAACAAATGACTAAAATAAAAGTTGTAGATCTCGAAAAGTTACACAACTTTGTAGTTAAAAACTTTTTGATTTGAAATCATTTTGTCAAGAAAAACTTTGTTTGAATTTCTAAAATTTAAAATTTGAATTTTTGAAATGTCCTCAAAAGGAGAAATGACCAAAACGAAAGTTGTAGATCTCAAAAAGCTATGTAACTTTGTAGTTGACAACTTTTTCATTTAAAATCATCTTGTCAAGAAAAACTATGTTTAAATTTCTTAGATTTGAAATTTGAATTTTTAAAATCTAATTATAATTTATAGCATATGTTATTTAACATTTAAAGGATATGAAAGCAATTTTGTATTGTAATTTTTTGAGATATATTTTTTACTACACAATTTCTAATTTTCAGCCTATTTATGTTAAAGGATATGTTAAAAACTGTTGCATGGGCGGGAAACGAAACTGTCGGATAGACGGCAGCTTCGCCGCCCGCTTAAATCTGGCTTTAGTCCCGGGTTGGGCCACAAACCGGGACTAAAGGAATTTTAGTCCTGGTTTGTGACCTAACCCGGGGCTCTAGGGTTCTACCGTATATATATGGGTGTTCTTTCTTCTTTCTGACCGAAATTTCACTCACTGCCGCCGCCACGACGCGATTGTTCAATCCCCCAGGCCGTCTTTTTTGCCCTCGCCCTCGCCATCATCCGCGCCCACACCCCGCTCCCTCACCGTCGCCCATGCAGTCGCCCTCGCCCTCGCCATCGTCTGCGCCCACTCCTCCGTCCTCGCCCGCGCCGTCGTCCTCGCCCTCATCTCTGGCCTCGCCCTCATCTCTGGCGGCGCTTTCGTCTCCGGCCTCGCCTTAGTCTTCAGCCTCGCGCGCCCTCGCTGCTGCCACCAGGTGAGCAGTGCCAACCACATCGATCTCATCCCTTCCTGCTGTGTGAAACCGAGCACTCAACCATGAAAAATATATATTTTGATATAAATTTGCTTTAGTGATATATATTTTAATATATCAATTTTAATATATATGGACAGATGCTGAATTTTGATACATAGGGTTTATCGATGTAAATTTTGGTATATATAGACGTATAAAAAAATTGACTTCAGTGAGATACATATATGAATTTTGGTATATAATAAATATTGACAACAGTGATTTGAATTTTGATATATATGGTTTAGTGATGTGAATTTTGATATTTGTAGACTTATGAAAAAAAATTAATA
This sequence comes from Miscanthus lutarioriparius, assembly GCA_904845875.1. Lineage (NCBI taxonomy): Eukaryota > Viridiplantae > Streptophyta > Magnoliopsida > Poales > Poaceae > Miscanthus > Miscanthus lutarioriparius. The sequence goes on from CAJGYO010000002.1 coordinate 140,297,875, forward strand.
TTGTCTCCAGTGATATGATTTTTGATATATTGACTTTAGTGAGAAGAGATTGCTGGACATAATCGTCTCCCTCCGTCGGAAGTCATAGGTTTTAGCGGCTATGTAAAGTGGATGGGATTTGATCTAGTGTTGCCGGATTTACCGTTTAATCATCCAAGCATAGTAAGCAACTCTATATGTTTATAATAAATTAATATGTCAAATACGGTTGTATAAATATATTTTTTGATATGTATATATGTGATTCTTAAATGTGCTGTAGGTAATTGATCCAATCATTTGGCTTAAAGAGATACCCTAAAATTTCGGGGTTCAGGAATTGGTTGTTGAGACCTTTCATGTAGATAATGATCCATTAATCTAATGTCGAATTGACTTTTTCATCGCCGCTAGGATGAGTAGAGGTGTTGTACAAATCTCAGAGACGGGAATAAAGGCACCCCAGCAGACTGTTGCACAAAAATATGCTGTCATTGCATGTGTAACTAAGCTTGCGAATATTGGGTACACCTTGCCTACACTATCCTCCGTGCTGATACAAGCTATAAATGTGTCATGATGTTGAGGACTTTTATGCAAGCATTGCTCGAAACAACCGAAATGATGTGGTAAAGTCGAACTCAAACTCATAACCTATATCTGGATTTGTTGTTATATGTTGCAAAGCTTGGTTCTCATAACCTTTTTTCTGCTAACACTTATAGGTTGAGGACTATGACTTAACTTATAAAGGGTGCAGTTTTGAAGCCATTCTAAACCAGATAATGTATCAATTGGGTTATGATTGGAAATATGTTTATGAATAGCCAACACTCAGTACGGAAGGATTTCAGGCAAAGCTGCTTGCGACTAAGAGGGAAGACCCACTGACTTCTCGAACACCATTAAACGTCGTTAGTAGACCCTGTGCTCGTAGTTGTGAAGCAAGGGAGAGTGCACTAGTTAATGCGTTGGTCTTCATCAATGATGTTTTTTGATACCACATCGGTGACCTACACTTCACCGAATTGAAAATACGAGAAAGTCAACTTCATTAGGTAGCAGTGGTGACATACTATGTTTGCGTGAACTTTGGGGAGTACTTAGACATGTAGTGTGTAATGACTTGGTTTAAATTTATTATGATTTGTATGAAATTTAATTGTGGAATGGATGATCATTGTAATATATATAACATCTTACTTATTTAGTTTCACTCTTAATATGTGCGTACAATATTCAATGCAAAGAAACTGTAAAAGAAAAGAAAAGAAAAGAAAGAAAAAAGAGACATTAAGTCACCAACCGGGATTGGAGGTCTAATACGTGGCAGCGCCTGGAGCCTGGGCTGGAACCACCTTTATTACCGGTTTGTATTACTAACCGGGTCTAAAAGTTCCAAATCAATCCTGGTTGAGGGGATATGGAGCAGTTCCGGTTGGGGTTTTTCAACCTTGCTACCCAGTCCTGCACTAGTAAATGTACGCCAGCGCGGAGCCCGCGCAAACGCTCTGGGCCGCTGAGCCTTGGGTCTGCCACCTGGTTGATAGGGTCAACAAAATGTAAACAAGTGATGCTTAATTAACGATGTAGTATAGCAAGATCGATGACAACTTCTTTCTACTAGCTAGGATCTGATATTTTTCTAGCATTATTGTACACTAACACAATGTGGAAGGCCTAGAGGATGACGGTGTCAATGGTTAGTTCCTTCTATGTTGCATCATTGCTCTAGCTGCTATACCAATGGGCTTACCCTTCTTAGCTTCCGGGTGGCTAAGGTTCTGTTAGGATCAGGTAAACTTTATATATGTTGCAACAGCCGGACGAAAACCAGCTAATAACTTTTCATAATAAGTTAGGTGTGGTTGATGAATAGTTAAAAATGAGCTATAAGCTAGACTATAAGCTAGGTTGTTTGATCAGCTAGAGTTTTTTTTTTCTAGCAACAAATTGGATCTAAGTATAAGTAGTAAAGAGAGATGAGCTAGGAAAACACCATGGCTATGCTTCACCAATGCACACGGCGCGGATCCAACGGTGGGGCGGGGGGCTCGAGCCCCCCTACCACTACAGCAGACGCGTGCTTTGTCGAGTGTAATTGCACTCGGCAAAGAAGGCTTTGCACTCGGCAAAGCCTTTGCCGAGTGCTGCACTCGGCAAAGAGCTATCGGCATATCCCTTCAAGGTAAAGGCTTCTTTGCCGAGTGTCGAAAAAACACTCGGCAAAGATTTACACTTGGCAAAATGAAAATGCGAAAAAAATCCAAAAATAATAGCAAAAATTTTTTTCGGGGGAGGCCGCCATCGACCAGCGCCCGCCCGTCTCCATCGAAGTCGCTGCATTTTTTGCACTAAATTCGCGGCTAACTCAGCCGGCAGGATTCGAACTCACGACCTCTCCCTCGCATGTCTGCTGCTCTACCACTGCACTACACTGTCACTTGTGTCTAGATTCCGTTATCTATCCTCATATATTATACTAAACCGAGAGTAAATTACTTATTTGAGGCCCTAAACGAATTCAAATCAAAAAGTGGTTAACTACAAAGTTTCATAACTTTTCGAGATCTACAATTTTCATTTAGGAAGTTTTTCCATCCAAGGTTGTTTGAAAAATTCGAATTTCAAATTTGTGAGATTCAAACGTAGGTTTGCATGATAAGATGATTTCAAAACAAAAAGTTGTCAACTACATAGTTTCATAACTTTTGGAGATCCACAATTTTCATTTAGGAAGTTTTTCCATCCGAGATCTTTTGAAAAATTCAATTTTTCAAAATTTCAAAGTCAAACGTCGTTTTTGCATGACAAGATGATTTCAAATCAAAATGTTGCCAACTACAAAATTTCATAACTTCTCAAGATCTACAAAGTGTATTTTGGTCATTTGTTCATCCGACATAGTGGTAGTAACATTGTTCACAAATCTTATACTCCCTCCATCCCAAATTGTAAGTCATTCCAAGAATCTTGGAGAGTCAAAGTTTTTCAAGTTTGACCAAATTTATATAACAAAATAATAATATTTATCATACCAAGTAACTATCATTAGATTCTTCATTAGTTATATTTTCATATTATACCTATTTGATGTCATCAATCTTTGTGTTTCTCTCTATAATTTTAGTCAAACTTGAAAAAGTTTGACTCTCCAAGATTCTTGGAATGACTTACAATTTGGGATGGAGGAAGTATATCTCTCTTCTACTTTCATGAAACTAATATGAGAGATGTAGATTTTATGAAAAAAGTTATTGTCGCTTTGTCAAATGAAGAAACGACCAAAATAAACTTTGTAGATCTTGAGAAGTTATACAACTTTGTAGTTGAAAAGTTTTTCATTTGAATTCATTTAGGGCCTCAAAAATTGCTTTGAAAAACTGATTTGCCGAGGACAAAAAAAATGCACACGGCAAAATGCCTCTTTGCCGAGTGCCAAAACAAAGTCACTCGGCAAAATACATCTTTGTCGAGTGCCAGAAAAAAGCACTCGGCAAAGACGCATTTTGCCGTGTGCCAAAATATAGCACTCGGCAAAATACATCTTTGCTGAGTGCCAGAAAAAAGGCACTCGGCAAAGATGCATTTTGTCGTGTGCCGAAAAATAGCACTCGGCAAAATATATCTTTGCCGAGTGCCAGAAAAAAGGCACTCGGCAAAGACGTATTTTGTCGAGTGTTTTTTTTTACCGAGTGTATTTTATATGGCACTCGGCAAAGACCGTCTTTGCCGAGTGCCCGATAAAATATACTCGGCAAAGCCTCCGGCACTCGGCAAAGTGCCAGTTTCCGGTAGTGTACCCATACCGGAGCAGTGGAACCTCTATGGAGCCCCCATGAATTTGTAGGTAAAGTTCTATAGTATAGGTAGGGTTGAGACTTAAGATCGAGCAACAGTTGAAGGTATGTGCTGTTCAACCCCCCTCCCTAAAATTTTTCCTGAATCCGTCGCTGCCAATGCATGCAACCTAAATCTAGAGATCTACTATTTACCACTGATGGCAGTACCATCTAATTAATATGTATTTAATTTCTTGGACATATATAACCTCAAGATGTGGACCCCGATCCTACTATAGCTATAGCTACTGCATGCAGTAGTCTTTTGTACAGTGAACCCATGAATATATACGCTACTGAGATACTTATTTGTCAAGTGAAAAATAAAGTGCACTCGATCGATTAATATCATCAAGGCCAATAATAGCCCTTCTTTTATTTTTTTGACGGGGATAGGGTATTGTACATGCTGGATGCATATATACATGCATGTACTTAAAACGTGCGGTATATCATCAACAGCCAAAGAACCAAGGTACATACCGCTTTTTTCTCTTTTCGAAACGTGGACCTGCCTGCCTGCCTGCCTGTCTGTATGAATGCATACTTACACACGAGTAGTACTATTTTCCGGCATACAATACACGTACGATATGATACGTGTGTAGTGTAGGCTTTATTACTTTACATTGCTTGGTTGGACAACATACAGGTGCAATTGAAAACATCCACATCGATCGCGCGCCGGCCACAACAGTATTTGCACGAGCGAGCCATATATCAGTGAGAGATGATTGCATTGCGTTGTGTACGTGTGCACATCTAACCTAACTTTTATATAAAGCGTGCGTACATCCAGATAGATCGATGGTGAAATGGGTACACCATCATACCACGACACTTTCACTAAAGTTGTGTGACCACACAATAACGGCACAGGGCTACAATAGTATGGGTTCACCGGCCAATTGCTGTACAGTGTACTGCACGAACGTTTTTTCTTTCTTTCAAAATCGATAGGATTAGGCCATCCGGACGGCTTTAATCTTCGGACACAACGTGGCGGCCTAACAGCCTCACATCCCTCTATTCACGGAAGGTACAGTACCAACTTCTCTACTAAATATCCGTATTACTCGTCCGCTTTTCTTTCTTGTTCACCCGGCATCGCTCGCTCCGACTTCCTGCTCGTCGCCCGGCGCCGGCCACCCTCTACACTGCGCCCTACCGCAGGTGTCAGCCTTCCTGGGCCTGTGGAGCCCAATATGCCTGCTCCCCCCTCTGTCTCACACTCCCTTCTCTCGCCGCGCTGCTCTCTCTCCCTCTCTAGTTGCTACTCGCACGCGCGGACAAAGCCGATCGAGCCTGAAGCTCCCCAGTCGCTGTTGCTCCCTTTCCTTCTGGACCTCTCGTGCCCCACTCCTAGCTCCACCAACGCCGCCTTAGGCTCGTAGTTCCCCCTGTGCATGCTCGCCGAGCAAATCCCCCCCCCCTTTTCCTGCTCGTCGCCGCCATAGGACAGTAACCATGGTGAGCCATCCCTGGTGGCCCTCCACCTAGCCAGCCACGCTACCTCATCATCCGCCTCGCCTTCCTCCATCTCCTGCAAGCACTCGCCAGGGTGGATATCTGCCAGCACATTGCCGGCGCTAGTGCCGCCCTCCGACATGCTACTGGTATGCGCGGCCGGCCCTACACCGAGCCTCCATTCGTCTAAGTAGCAAGTAGATGTTGTGCTAGAAAGCGAATGTTGCAAGAGTATGTTTCGAGTGTTTCAGATATTTTAGAGGGATGTTGCAAGTGTTTCATATGGATGTTGCAAAAGTAGATCGGGATGTTTCATATGTTGCAATGGTTATACACGTATGTTGCAAGCGTCTGTTTCAAATGTTTCATATGTTTTTCAAACGTATGTTATAAGTCCATTTATCTGGATGTTGCATATGTTTCACACAAACGTTGCAAGTGTTTTATGTGGATGTTGCATATATTTTTCAATGGCTTTTTAAGTGTTTTCAGTTGTTTTTGCAAGTGTTTCAATCGCATATTTTAAGTGTTTCAAACGCATGTTTCAAGTGTTTCATCTGTCTTCACACGTATATATGTTGCAAATATTTCCAAAACAGATCGAGTGTGGTGTTGGGGACCCACCTGCCGTAGTAGGCTCTGGCGCGGGGAAGCAGAGGGGCGCAAGCGGTCTCCGTGTGGGGTTAGGAGGCGCGTGCGATGTCTAGACAGCATGGGCCCCCACGTGGGTGCGCGAAACAGAGTGCAAGTGCTTGGGCGTCCGCGCTTAGCCCTTCCGTTTTTTTATAACTTGTACAAAAACGACGTTGATAGATGCATCCATCGTATCACCGGAGCTAGCTTGCCACGTACACAAACACATATGCATAGCTTAATAAACTTCCTTTTACTTTGTTTTATTATATATATAAGAAAATATCTTATACTATATATGTACTTTTTCATACTCAGTGTGGGAGTTTTCTTGTCACAAATTAAGCGCCTATATATATTGTACCGTGCTTTTTTGACATTTATTATTTTCTATGTATGTAAGAGCAAGAAGCTTCACATTCATTGCAAAAATAAAATTAAAGAAGCTTCTTTACATATATATAAGCAGTATATAAGCTGCACCTCTTGTTCTCATCACATAAAAGACAGCACAGTCCCTGCATGGTGATACACCGAATTAAAGAGAGCACTAACCCTGTGGTCTTGTAGACGTGTTTAACATGCTTCCATTGCTCTACCAGTTCACTACTTTATGTTTAGCTAGGCCACAGATCTAAGATCCATCGTAGATCTAATTGGAGCCCTACCAAATAGGACACCTCCTAGTACATTTTCTTCGAGCTAGGAAAATGTAGCTCCAACTCTAGATCTGTAGAGCTCCCTTCTCAACCCCGAGCCCCTATCTCCCCAAACATCGCTACCTGAAGATCTGCCTCCTCGGTCGAATAATCTCCAACACAGTGAACTTCACCTCCCATAGCACCACATCTCTAAGCTCTACCATCTAAATCCTCATTCATCACTACCTCATGTGTGAAGGTGCGGTCCTAGAGAAGCACCTCTCTCGTTCTCCTCCTTGGCAAGTGTGATTGTGGCCACTAGCGAGCTCAAAGAGGAAGAACAACACATGACAAGCCCACGTGGAATGGTGGCTACGTTGGATGAGGCACATACTCGTGCAGAGGCGGCGACTTTGGGGTGGGGAGGCAACTAGCAAACTCGTCAGGGGATACGTCTGCTGTTAGTGAGGAGGCAGGCGATGGACGGAGAAGAAAATAAGAAAGTTGGAGCTAGTCCGATTTGGTTTTGGTAGGGCTCCAAATCCATCATAAATGGATCTGATTCACTTTGAGTTTATGGATCCAGAGTGCTGCCAAACAGGTTGCACATCCTCCATATTAGGTTGTTTTTATGGTCGTTGTGGTTTTTCAAAAGTTTGATCTAGTTTCAACTAATGTAGGCTATTTATGTCACAAAGTGGGGAACCTTCCCTGCAAAAAGAGTTTGATCTGGTGGGTGACCTCTAGGATGATGAAATTAAACTAATGATTTGTGATCTATGGTAGAAAACTACACCATCTTGTGATCAAGATGGCACAACTTGACAAATTAAAGATTATTATGATCTATGATAGAAAGGTGCACCCCATCAGATAAGATCAGTTTTAAAAGGGTCAGGCTTGAATAATAGTCCAGGAAGGAGCTTTAATTAAAGCATTTTAATTGACCAAGTATTGTCCACATGTTTCTTAGTGATTATTACATATTTCTTCTTTATGATGGTAGCTACCTCAAATTTTACATATGCGGTGACAATATGACATGACTTAAGCAATAAAAGTTCAAAAAACCCTAAAAACTATAGACGTAGATACTCATAAATATGCACACACAAAATGCATGTATGTTAACCCACATTACCAAACTATGAGCACTAAAAGCTAAGATGGTAGATCTCAAAATTGACGAGAAACTAGATCGCCGCCTCACTATTAATAGACATATCACTTGCATTGAAAAGATAGCTCAATTTCTCCTTTAAATAAACCTAAAAAATACGACCATCCATTCAAGTCGAGGAACCTAACCAACAATGCAACACTATTTAAGGGGAAAGTTCAAACCTTAATTACATTTAGTTTTTTAAGACAATATTTAATTTTCTAACAAAAAATAATAAATACAAGAGAGAAAATACGAGGACCCAGATTTTAGGGTTAGTGAATTAGTTATACAGTAATAGGTGCTCTGAGGGCTGTTAGAACAGTCCAAGAAATTTATTGTTCTTGATCCATCAATATCTTTTAGTTATGTTTGATTATAAAAGAAATTCCTGGAATATAAATCGGTTAATACCATCCTGTCAGTTTTATTTAGCAGCAAAAGATAGTCTAGGTCTATGTATGTAAGCTGCCATGAGACGTTGTAAGAACCTGTTGTCCTATGCGATGAGATGATATATAGTCCTCCTACGTATTTTAGAAAAAATGGTCGTTTGAAAATTAAATCTAGAGTTGCCACCCAATATAATAATCATGCAAATATTATAAAGCACCTTTTAGCAGGTACAGGCTTTTAATTTTAGGGCCCTCAAAAAGGAGAGAAAAGAAAAGGGATTTGTAAAGAGAAAATGAAAAGGGGAAGCTGCTTACAGCCTTCAAACTCCCCCACATTCCCCTTCGAACAGAAGAAGTGTCATTAATGTCGGATTGAATTGAAAGATGACCAGGATAGCAGATTGGTGTGATAATTAATCAACGACGAACAATTCAAATATAAAGGTTACACCGACATTAAAGATTGACCCTGCTAGGCAATGCTCTTGGGTCCCATTCATCAAGCACTTAACATTTTCTCATCCTCTTTTATGGTGGTACTAAAAAATTTAGATTTAGAAAAAGAAAACATCCTCCTTTTGAATAAATCATATTCTTCCTTGTTTATATCAGAGAGAATTTTGGTTGGAGAGCTAGAAACTTATTACATATCCAAGCAGGCTGTTTTCATGCATTATTACTAGCTAGCTGTCAATTAAAACCATCACAACAACAAAAATGAAAAAAAGTCAGGGAATCCAATTGCCATGTCATGTCATTTCTGAAGATATGCATGGACCAAATAAAGATCTGAATGGCCGGAGATGATAGATAAAAGGAAGAACTGAAAGACCGAAACGATGGATCGAATGCGTGGCATAGAATCCAACAGGTGGTGATAGTCTGAACGCGTGCCTAGCAATGAAAAGATAGAATTGCATAAGTTCATGTTGGTGCGCTTTTTCGCTTAGCTCTGCAGTCTATATATATTGTTGTCTCAGATAGATCGTGCTTTTCTCATGGAACAAATTCTCAATCATAATGTACATTTTCAAAAAAAGCTCTGGTCATGATTTACAGATATATATTATAAACAATGATCTCCTGTATGGAAATATTTATTGTCATGATTCAGACAAGCATAATGCCTAGAGAAACTGTCTGTCTGCTGGTCATGATTTACATATATATAATATAAGTAAAGTTCTGGATCTCCTGCGTGGCAGAAACAAGATATCATGGATCATCCTCATACACATATAAAAACTGAGCATGATTGGTTGTGGTCTATCTTATGCAGATGAGGTACTAATATCGTCACCATTCACATGATCAGTGAGGCACTAGCTAGCAAATAATATAGAACAGGTCTGGACTTATGCAGGCCCATTGATTTTTGCTGGTTCAAAATTCCAACTATATATACCAGGAAATATAAAATATGCTATTCATTCAAACATGATCAATGAGCTAATTAGCGAATAGTACTAGCCAATATATATATCTCCAGGTCCCCCCACCGACCAATGTTGAACACATATTTGATATACCTGGTCAAAGTTGAGAGGACAAAAACAAAACGATAATGATACGACGCGGGCGTCCGTCCCGTACGGATGCAGCGCTCTTGGGCCTGCGGGCCCAATAGAGCGACGGTCATGTCGTCGAGAAAAAGCGAAGGCCCACATCGAGTGACTTCCTCTGACCCTCGTCATTCCCACACCGTACTCCCAGATCTCCTACTCCTCCACACCCCTCTCACGTCACCGCGATGGACGACGAGGCCCTGGACCAGCCACCGGTCCCCGCCACCCTGGCCCCGTGGTGGGAGGCGTTCGAGCACGGGCTCCTTCCCATCCCCAAGCTCATCTTCCCGGAGGGCATGGCTCAAGGAGAAGCTCGCTACCTTGGCCCTGGCGAGGCGTCGCAGATCCCGCAGGAGCAGGCACTAGCGCCCGAGCTCAAGCAAGTCGCTGACCCTTCCCTACCCTGGCCGGCAGCGCCCCCTAGATCTGGCAGTGTCTCCTCTCCCTCGGTCGATGGCGGGCATGGAGGGGGCGTGTGGGACGCGCACCATCCAGCGAGCCCGCGCCACCGCAGTTGCCCTCCAGGTAGGTCATGGCCGTGCGGTGATGATGTGTTTCTGGATGTTTTTTCAGACATGCATGTCGCAAGCCCATGTTTCAAGTGTCTCAGTTGTTTTAAATGTATGTTTCAATTGTTTCATGCGGATGTTGTAAAAGTGTAGATCGGAATGTTGCATATGTTGCAATAATTGTACATGTATGTTGCAAGCGTCTATCCCCGATGTTTCATCTATTTTTTGTACACTTATGTTGCAAGTGTTTCAGATGTATGTCCCAGGTGTTTCATCAGTCTTCTTTTGTGTGTTGCAAGTATTGCATTTGTATGTTTAAAAAGTAGATCGGGATGTTGCACATGTTGTAATGGTGTTTCAGTTGTATATTCCAAATATTCCATCTATTCTAGAGGTACCTTGCAAAAGATTTTATTTAGACGTCGTAAAAGTGGATCGGGGTGTACGGTGCGGCCCAGTGGTATCACTGCGTGGGGCGCGGGGGCGCGGCTCCCATGCGACGGACGCAGGCGTGGGTGCTGTGTGTGTGTGGACGCGGGAGCGGCGCAGGCGTCGGAGCTGCTGGCAAGCACAGCAGTAGCACAGCAGCGGCGCACGCGCGCAACAGCATGGCGCGGAAGCATGCTGGGCAAGCGCAGCAGCGTGCGGGCGGCGGCAAGAGCTACATGCAACTGCACTGCGGACATGCAAAATAATATAATAATAACAACGGGGAGTCCAGGGGGGACCAGCCTTCGGACATGCCGAGCTAATTGATTGGACGGGGGCGGGCATCAGGCACGGCGTCCGGGTGCTAGGAAAGCCGAAAACAAAATATTCTATTATTGACTTGTGTTGCGGTTGTTTGCCCTTGCTGGGTTATTTAGCTTACAAGAAATGATTTTATGTTTAACCATTATCAACCAATTTTTTTTTGTTTTTTTGCAGGTTCTATTCAGGAGATACATTCGGCAGGTTCGTTGGTTGGTTTCTGGGCTGATAAGCTCGGTTGATGTTGGTTTGTTGTAAGAGGAAAATACTATTGGCTGGCTGATAAGTCCTGGCTGAAACCAACAAGCGAACATGTTGATTAATTGCCTTGGGTTTTAGACTCAGTTGGTCACAGGCTTACAGCGCACTGAGAAACTTAAGGATCACCTAGTTCACTCTTGTCAGCCATTAGTCAAGGTTGTTATGGTCCATTTGGAGTTCTTTTATTTTTTCCGCGTTGGCTATTAATGTTAAACTTAGTGTGTGGAGTTAGTTAAACTTTGTAATAGTTTTGGACCGATGCCTCTTCTGTGAAGTCTGAAGACGGTTTTATCCTCCATCTCCATTATGTAAAATAAGAAAAGAAAATTCGGTGTCAGATAGTAGATTCGGGAAGAAAGTAAATGGCTTCTCGAAAAAGGTAAAGAAAGTGCAATAATGGGCACGCAAAGCGCATGAATCATCACTCTTTGCACTAACAAATCCAGCGCTTGTTTAGATGACATCAAAGTTTCAAGTTTTTTCACTTTCTCTCCATCACATCAATTTTTGGACGCATGCATGAAACATTAAATGTAGATAAAAAAAGTAACTAATTGCACAGTTTGGTTGTAAATCACGAGACGAATCTTTTGAGCCTAGTTAGTCCATGATCGGACAAAGTTTGTCAAATACAAACGAAACGTGCTACAGTGTCCAGATTGCAAAAATTTGCAATCTAAACATGGCCCCACTATAGCTAATAAGCGGTCATGACATGTATGCATATCACTACGTTGGCAGCAGAATGCAGCAGGGGGCTATACAGAAACCATTTCAGCATGCACTTGCTGCTAGTTCCTTTCACCGGGCATTTATTCATTTCTGCAGTGCAAACGACCACATCACTTTTCCCAAGACAGGAGGAGAGAGGAAGATGACTCTTGCCCAAACACCAAAAAATTGTGATTCAGAGGAGGCCAGCAGGAAAAAGCTACACACACTACTCTAGCTACTTTGGAACATCCAACCAGAGGAGCAGATCATGCAGCATCTTCATCTTTATATAAGGCTGCCCCCCCTCCTCTCCTTTGCTTCTTCATCACAGCCACTGATGTCATAAACCATCTCACTCATTCTCTGTAGAAGTGTAGCCAGGTAGCTGCAGCTAGCTAGCTAGATAGACATAAACACATCTCACTCATTTCTCTGTAGAAGTGTAGGAGAGGCCATGGATGCCACCAGCAAGAAAGCCTATGCGGTTGCCATCATCATACAGCTCATCTACACCGGCATGTATGTTGTCTCCAAGGCGGCATTCAACCATGGCATGAGCACCTACGTGTTCATCTTTTACCGCCAGGCGGCGGCCACTGCTCTATTGCTTCCCCTAGCCATTATTCTTGAAAGGTAACTGAACTTATCTAAGGCTAAGCAGTAGCGGTCTGTATAATTAAAACTGGAAATTGCTTTTTCCTTCAATTTTTCTTCTTCTAATAATATATATGATCGGTGAAACAATTGATTGATATATCTGTGATTGATTTGATGGCAGGAAGAATGCACCACCCATGTCGTTCAGGTTGTTTCTGAAGCTGTTCTTCTATGCATTGCTTGGGTATGTAACTAACACTTGATCCATCAGTGGTACTAGCAGCTAAGCTTCCTGTACTGAATACAACTACTGATGATTAACACCATATATATGACATGTGGTGTCTTTGATGAACTTAATTTGTAGCAACACATTGAGCATGAATCTGTACAACATAAGCCTCAAGTACACCTCTGCAACCGTAGCATCGGCAACGAGCAACTCTGTCCCTGTGGTCACCTTCTTCCTGGCAGTCCTGTTAAGGTAATAAGCCCCTGGCCGGCGTTAATTACCAAATTCAGTTAATTAGTCTCCAATTAAGCGTGCGCCTTCCTTAGATTAATCTATAATTAACTGTACTTATCATTGCTGATTTGACTGGTGGCAATAATATAAAGCAGAAAAGGAAGTCATCATTAGCAAACCGGAACATTATAATAGTTTTATTTATATACACATGTGTGTGCATGCAGGCTGGAGGTGGTTCGGCTGAGAAGCCCGTCAGGCATGGCGAAGGCGGCGGGAGTGGCGCTGTGCCTGGCCGGGGTCCTGACCATCGCCCTGTACACGGGTCCCTCGATGAGCCCGGTGAACCACCACCGCGCCTTCGCCGCGCACCAGCATCCTCATGCTGCTGCTTCTGGCGGCGGCGGCGGCAAGGGGACATGGATCAAGGGCACGTTCTTCATGCTGCTGTCCAACACGACGTGGTCCCTCTGGATCGTCCTGCAGGCGTCGCTGCTCAAGGAGTACCCCAACAAGCTGCTGTCCACGCTGGTGCAGTGCGGCCTCAGCACCGCCCAGTCCTTCCTCCTCGCCGTCGCCGTCGAGCGCGACCCCGCCGCCTGGAAGCTCCAGCTCGACGTCGGCCTCCTCGCCGTCGCCTACTCTGTGAGTAGTAGTAACAATTGACGATTCATCAGATTCTCATCATCAAGCAGGTGAATGTCCTGATCATCAAGCATGTGCACGACGAATGAACAATGCGTGCATGCAGGGGCTGGTGGTGACCGGCGTGTCGTTCTACCTACAGGCGTGGTGCATCGAGAAGCGTGGGCCCGTGTTCCTGGCCATGTCCAACCCGCTGGGCCTCCTGCTCACCATCTTCTGCTCCTCCTTCTTCCTCGGCGAGATCGTGCGCCTGGGCAGCCTCCTCGGCAGCGGCCTCCTCGTCGGAGGCCTCTACAGCGTCCTCTGGGGCAAGAGCAAGGACCACCTCCACCAGAAGCAGACTCAGGAGGCACCAAAAACTCTGGCCACCACCAGCAACGACGGCCATGACGACGATGAGGAGAAGCAGCAGCCGGCGGCGGCGGTGCAGAACACGGGCGGCGGCGACGAGAAGCAGCTCAAGGACTTGTTTGCAATGGATGCATCACCACTGCGCCATCAGTCCGGATGAGCAAATCGTCTAATGAGCTGTATGTATGTACCTATGTACGTGCTACGTGCCTATGTCTACATGGCGGGTGTAGTTGGATTCCGATGCATGCATGGATTCCATTTTGTTCTGATGATCCAGTGATCCTACTCTGGGCTGAAACCGGCAGCAGGTGCGCACGCATGGGCCAAAAATGTAACAACTACATGTAATACATATTGCTTCCCCTAAAAAAAAAATGTAACTCTGTTGGGCCAAAATTGTAGCAGCTAGCAGCCCAGCTGAGAGCCATAGATGCGGCATCCCTTGGCCCAGCCTGTTTCCAATCCAGTGAACAAAGACGAGAGAGTGGGTTGTTCTATCTAATTAATCTCCATGATGTTTCACAACAAAAACCAAAGACCCTAACCTCCACCATCTCTTGCAGATGCTCCCAGCATCCTTCTTCTTTTTTTGAAACTTGGCTGATTCATTACTCTTCTGACAAATCCTCAGAAACGATTACAAGAACATCATCGGGGATGACGCTAGTGAATAGCGCCTCACCTTCGACACACCCATAACCTAGACTCGCCAATACATGAGCAGCTCTGTTCCCAGCTCTACCCAAGAAATTACAAACGAAATCACTAAAATTTAACCTAGAAAAGGACTTTAGCTCCTCAATCAGGCCCCCTTCAGGTCGAACATCGAAGTTTTGGGACTGCATAGCCTTCTGAATATTAAGCGCATCTGTCTCAAGGATCAGCTTCCCAATACCCAAACTGCTCGCCACCTGGACGCCTTGCAAACAGGCTATCACCTCAGCATGGAAGGCACTCAACACATTATTGATTCTTCCTCGTCCCAACATTTGCACTAGTTGCAAGTGGAACACCTATCTACTTTTAGTTCTAGTTTTTGTTCGACTGATCTGTCATCCATATTTGCATCCACAATCTGATTTGTCACCCCCCACCTTAACTTTTCCCATCGTCTGTTCTCCACCACGTCCGGTTTCATCTGGCCTAGTGCCCATCAACTGTCTCCATGTGAGATAAGCCAACTCGCCATAGCCATCCCTCCATGGAGATGGAGAAAGCAAGATACAAGATTGGCACAATGGAGAATATGTGGTCACTCGGTGGCGGCGGGGGTAGGGAGAGGCAAGGGGGGACCCAAGCGGCCCTAAGCTGATGTAATTTAATTCAGATTCAACCAAATTTTAACAAAATTTGCATTGCCCCCCTAACAATAGGAAATTCATATTTCTGACTCTATCACTGATGGTCGGAGTCTACTAGAGATAGAGCAAGCAAAGTAAGAGGGGAAGATTGAGTATAAGGGTGTGCAAAACTTATGCATAGACAGAAATAAAATTCCTTTCTAAGTAAAAAATGGGTAAGCAACAACTAGGTAGCCTCTCCCTTTATGGCATCGTTCGCTTTGTTTTTATATGAAATTTCGATGACACAAGGAGGGGCTGCCCCTAGGCCCGTATTTACTATATATTAATTATAAAAAAATTAAGAAAATACAGAGTTGGTGTTATAAAAGGCTTTTGTACCCGGTGTTTTATCATGAGAGGAGAAATATGATCCTTTTGCTTGATGGATAAACAAAGAAAGTTGATATCAAGTCCTGTTTTAGTGGCCAGAGCTATAGCTAGCACAACATTTATCATGCTCAAGACCTCTTACGGATATTCATAGTGTGAAGGATCGAAAACGACGACCAGAGGGGGGTGTCGGTGTTTCGAGTAAACACCAACGAGTAAATTTATGTTATTACGTGTTGGACCCAGATGGTATACTAAAAGACACAAGGTTTATACTGGTTTGGACAAAATGTCCCTACGTCCAGTTCGTGGCTGCTACTCATATTATTAGCATTGAAAAGTTCATAGTAGGGGTTACAAACGGGCGAGAGAGGGATAGGTCCCAAGTCTCTGATGGAGAGGTCGAATGGGCGCTGAGAGCTTTGTTGCTGCTCAACTGTATGTGATGTGATGCCTGGTGTGTTGAATCGATCCGTCCTCCCTTAGTGGGGTGCCCTGTCCTCCCTTTTATAGGCCAAGAGAGAGCAGGGATTACAGATG
Source organism: Miscanthus lutarioriparius (assembly GCA_904845875.1). Taxonomy (NCBI): domain Eukaryota; kingdom Viridiplantae; phylum Streptophyta; class Magnoliopsida; order Poales; family Poaceae; genus Miscanthus; species Miscanthus lutarioriparius. Next base: position 140,314,071 of record CAJGYO010000002.1, read on the forward strand.
GAAGAAAAGAGGAAAACTAGAGGCCAAGGAGGCCCTTCAAAGATGTCGGATCTTCCTTTTCCTCTATGTGGGCCCCGCTGACATGGCAGGCGGTGCCAGGAATAGCTCTACGCCGGTTGCATGTTCGCTGATCCTGATAGGGCCGCGCTGGGCGTCTGTTCGTTGATGATTCCATATCCTGGTATTGTCAGCAAGATGTCACGTCCCATCCCGCTCCAGCGGGCGACGCGGCGGACCAGGGTGCTGATCTGCGGCCCTACGGGGAGCAGACGGCGTAGTGACCGCACGTCCGCTACTGTAGATGATGCGAGTTTCCTCTTGGACCGTAGTGGTTGTCGTATGCTTCCGTCCGGATCCGCACCCGAGGGCAAATGGCGGCGCCCACAACACTGTAAGACAAATATCGACGCCTACAACACTGTTCGGGCTCTGACATGCCTGGAAGGGCTTAAAGCGGCTGTCTTATCATATCCTGACGGTACTTTCCTGCAGGCGTGCAGGGTATGGTCCTCGGTATTGCGGTTGACTTGAGTGCCCTGCCTTATCTGCGCACGTAGTTACGAAGGAGCGGCGCGCAGACATCGGGCGAGGCGGAGCCAGCCCCCGGACATCGGGCGAGGCGGAGTCTGCTCACAGACGTCGGGCGAGGCGGGGCCAGCCCCCGGACGTCGGGCGCAACGTCTGGGAGGCGGAGCCAGCTCTCGGGGGTAGGGCAAGACGGAGTCTGCCCTCAGACGTCGGGCGAGGCGGAGCCAGCCCTCGGGAGTCAGCTTGAGGCGGGGCCCATGGTCTCGGTGGATGGACGAGGAGTGACCCGGCAAGCGGTGTAGTCGCGCTCTCGATCGCGCGAATGAATCAATGTTGACGGTCATTAGCTCCTCTTCGGGTATCCTAATATTGGTCCCCGACAGTAGCCCCCGAGCCCCCGGGCGATTCGAGTAGAATTGCCTGGGGGATTTTTTGACTATCCAGCGGGTGCGCGCGAGCGCACCCGGTGGGTGTAGCCCCCGAGCCTGCGGAGGAGTAGGATACTCCTTTGGAGGGTTTTTCGAAAGAGAGAATTCTGAGAGCCCTGTCCCTCTATTGTTGCCCACGGCGTGCCCTGAAGACGGCGAGCCTGCGGAGGAGTAGGAAACTTATGTAGTGATAGAAATAAAATTCCTTTCTAAATTAAAGATGGGTAAGGAACAACTAGGTGGCCTCCCACTTATAATTAAAAGTTATAATTACCTATAACAAAGGTTTTACTTCATTTAATTTATTTCTGCATCAAACTATGGGATTAAGTGGTAGTACGCTCTAAGCTTCTAAGCCAGCATTTGCACAATCATCATTTGTTAATATCAAGTGAATAAAACTAAACATGGTTGGCACTTTGTAAAGTCCTTAAGTGCCATGTGGACAACATCAGGTCCCTTTTTTTTTATGAATTTCGATTACACAAGGTGGGGCTGCCCCTAGGCCGGCAATGACTATATATTAATTATAAAAAAAATAAAAAAGATTAAAGATTTGATGTTACAAAAGACTTTTCTAGCTAATGTTTTTTTGTGAAAATTTCTAGCCAGTGTTTTAATTATTATGATAGGAAAAATATGATGTCTTTGCTTGATGGATAAACAAATAAAGTTGATGTCAAGTCCTTGTTTTAGTGGCCAGAGCTAGCTGTAGTTAGCACAACATTAATTAATTTGTTCTATCTTTAGAGAGTGAATTTCAGAAAAACACACTACTTATGTTTTTTAGAAATAAAGAAACAGTTTAATAAAACAGGGAGCTAGATATTAGATATTGGAGTGAACATCGTGGCAGCAGGTGTACGGTACCTGTTGAAATTGGGAGCACCCTGCCAACCCGGCCTACAACCTACATACAGTAACCCTCCAAGTGTTGAGTGTTAGGCAAGCAAAGCATGAATGATCGATGCATAATAATATTAATATATAATGGGTATGTACATATGCAACAAGTGCTAGCTGTTTTAGTTTGACTTAGGGGCCGGGTGTACTCAATCAGTCAGAAGGGCATCGTATTGATATCTTGATTGCCATTTGGAATTATTAGTGTTTACTCAATTAATATGGTTGACAAGATGTTTCCGGTATTTATTAGAACGTGGGTGCCTCGTGAGAATTAAGGTGAAGATTTCTGATAGGGCGTGGCTAGTGTCCGGACGTCTAGACGGACGTGCACGTCGGACGCCCGCGTAGCCCGCCTCTGTCTGCCTCGCTTCGACTTGCACGCGCACCCCGCCCTCGCTACTCCTCACGTCCAGATAGCCACGCAGCAGCCCCCGTCCGCCTCGTCCCCCGCCTCACACGCGCACCCTACCCCCGTCGCGGTGCCCCGCTCTTTCCTCCGACCCCCTCCTCTCTCCCTCTCTCCGTGTGGGCGAGACCCGGGAGCTGGCCCCCAGCTCGCTGCGCCCCCGTCCGCCAGCCCCTACTCGCCGCGCCCCATCCCACAGCGCCCGGTACGTGCGCCCATCACTCACGTTGCCCACGTGAAACACTTGCAATTTGAAACACTTGGATGCAACATGCGTCTAACACAGATGAAACATTTGAAACACAAAATATGTGTGAAACATATGCAACATCGAGATAAAACACTTTCACCATATATGTGAAACATATGCAACATCGAGATAAAACACTTGCAATATGTGTGTAAAACATATGCAACATTCAGATAAAACACTTCCTACAATATATGTCTGAAACAGTTGAAACATTTTGAACAAACAATTGCAACATACCTCTGAAAACACTTACAAAATATGCAACATGTGCAACATCCAGATCTACTTTTGCAACATCCATATGTAACAAATTGCAACATACCTCCGAAACATCTGAAACACTTAAAACATACGTTTGCACACATAAGGGAGGGGAAGCCTGGGGTCGGTCGATTCCGGTCGTCGAGGTGGGATCCGGTGGCGATCGGCGGAGCGCGAGCACCACCACCAGCACCACTAGCAGCACCGGCCTTGGTTGGGCCGGGCGGGGGGCGCGTGCTACGGGAGGGAGCAGGCAACACGATCGAAGCGAGGAGCAAGGTACGGGTGGGGCACGCAACAGGCTGGAGAGAGGAGCGAGCGGCGCAGGTGGGGCGCGCGACAGGCGGGAGCGAGGAGCAACCGAGCGAGCGACGCAGGGTGGGGCACGCGGTGGGAGAAGGCCGCAGCAGTGAGCGGAGTGGGCGCGTGGCGTCCGGATGGGATGGACGCCCGTGGCCAAACATTATCATTTTCAATAATAATAGTAGTAAGGTTAGCTTCAACATATAAGCAAATCCTAATAATATATAGAAGTTGGACTCAAAGCCGTAAAATAGGAGTGTTTTGCCTGATTTTGACACAGGATTATTCAGCCCTCAACTGCGGGACCACGACCACGAGTAACCCCGTGACAAGTGCCTTAAGGGACACTCTTCATTACTCTTTTTAGGTTGGAACTACAAAAGACCGTCATTTCTAAGAAAGTCATCGGTAACTTGTTCTGCCCGTTACTTTTATACTAGTTTGCATGCCGGTTTTGTCTCTATATCACTACTGATTTGATCTCTAATTAATCACGTGGTTTATGTGATTCTGATTCATCTCGCTCCATGCATGCATGAATCATCATTGTAGCTAGCTGTAGCTTCTTGATGCAGCTGCGCTTGAATTGCATGCCGAGGCTTGTTCACTTTGCAAAAAAAAATTTAACCCGATGAATAGTATCACTTTCGTCTTATTTGACAAATATTGTCCAATCATGGACCAACTAGGCTCAAAAGATTCATCTTGTGATTTCCAACTAAACTGTGTAATTAGTTATTTTTTTACCTACATTTAATACTTCATGCAAACAGCTAAAAATTAATGTGAGAGAGAGAGTGAAAAAACTTGAAATTTGGATATCATCTAAACAAGGCCCGAATTGAAGCTCTAGACAGGTCTGGTACGGTCATTCCGAAATATGACGAAGACGACGATCTGGACCTATAGCTAGCTAGATAGCTAGTAGCTAGCCATTTTTTTTATTGTTGATAAAGAGTTGACCATCTTATTACTCCATCCGTTTGAAATGTATAAAAATAATAATGCCATTTATGGTACCAAATAATTATAATTAGATTCATCATCAAATATAATTTTATATTATATCTATTTGTAATCATAAATATTATTTTTCTAGAGATTTAGTTAAATTTAAAGAAGTTTGACTCAATCTAAATCTAGAATTACATCATACTAGCTATAGGATTCCATCTCACTGCTTTTGAATGTTCAAGCACCGTAGACGCCGTTTAGTGTTTGGTACTGAAATCACAACTTTATAAGATTCCATTCCATCGACGATTTATTTATTTCTAGTGTCTGTACTCCATTGCTTGCATTTGTGGCGTTGAGCAACAGCTAGGCTAGGGCCTTGTTTAGACGACGGTTAGACATCAGTATTTGGTACTGTAGTATTTTCGTTTGTATTTGATAATTATTGTCTAATTATGGCCTAATTAGGTTCAAAAGATTCGTCTCGTAATTTACAATCAAACTGTGTGATTAGTTATTTTTTTTATCTACATTTAATACTCCATGCATATGTCCAAAGATTTGATGTGGTGGAGAAAGAGTGAAAAAACTTGGAATCTAAACAAGGCCCAAAGATTTGATGTGATGGAGAGAGAGTGAAAAAACTTGCAATCTAAACAAGGCCGATTCCAAGTTTTTTCACTCTCTCTCCATCACATCAAATCTTTAGACATATACATGGAGTATTAAATGTAGATAAAAAATAACTAATTACACAGTTTGATTGTAAATTACGAGACGAATCTTTTGAGTCTAGTTAGACTATGATTAGACAATAATTATCAAATACAAACAAAAATACTACAGTGTGAAATACTGATTCCTGACCCAATCTAAACGAGGCCTAGCTAGCTTGCACGTAAAATCTGAAGCACATCGGACAAATGTCTCATGCAATAGCTGGGCCTATATAGCTAGCTAGTTAGCTGTTCCCAAAAAAAAGCCAGCCAGTTAGCTAGCCATCTTTTTTTCATTTTTGATAATACCATAATAATAATAATATAAAGAGGTAACCATTTATTACTATGAGTACTCTTTTGGTTCTTATAAAATATGTAATTCTAGAATAGTGCTCAGCCAAATCATCTAATTTTTACCAAATTTATATATAAAATATATATATTTATTGTACTAAATAAATATCATTAGGATTTGTTATCAAATATATTTTTATAATAATATGCCTATCTTGAGTGTTAAATTGATACTATTTTACATAAACTTAGTTAAATTTAAGTTAGTTTGTCTCTCACCAAACATAGAATTCTGCATCTTTTATGGGACGGAGGCTAGCACCTGCACCCTACACCTTTTAGTCTTTGCTACCGAAATGGCAACTTTCTAGGATCAAGGAACTTTTTATATTTTCAATCCTTTTTTATTTAATATTTTAATAATAATCGCACCTCAAAAATTTTGCGCATATGACCCTTTTGGTCGCGCCGGTGCTGCTGGCACGACCAAATAACGCTGTCGCGTCACATGCATTGGCGCGACAACACTTGCCGCATTAGACAATGTTTCCGACGTGGAAAACCTTACCGCGCGACTCCCGTTGGCGTGAGAGTATTGTTCTGTCGCACCACCGGGAGTGACGTGACAAGGCTCAAACTTAGAAAAATCATAACTCTTCGATATGACGTCGGATGAAGATGATTTTTTAAAAAAGAAAATTGTAGCTTTCTAGTTTTGAGTTTTTCTATTTGAGGATGTTAAGATGCTCAAAAAAATTATATAAAATTTCAGCAGCGTAATAATCGCGTAATATCGCTTGTCGTATTAGAAAAATAGTATCTTCTTTGTATGGTGTCTAATAAAGATACATTTTATACCAAAATTGTAGCGCTCAATGAGATCTATAACTTTATAGTTTTAAGTTTTTACATTTGAGGTTGTCAGGATGCTCGAAAAAATAATATAAAAATTCAGCAGTATACCCGAGCTGAAATTTTATATTATTTTCTAGAGCATCTTAACATCCTCAAATTTTTTTGACACCATACAACTAGAAAGTTGTAGATCTCGTCGAGATCTACAATTTTCATGTAAAAATCATCTTCATCCGACGTTGTATCAAAGTGTTATGATTTTTCTAAGTTTGAGCCTTGTTACGCCAGTTCCGGTGGCTTGTGGCTCGACAGAACAATACTGTCACGCTAACGGGAGTGGTGCGACAAGATTTTCCACGTCGGAAATGTTGTCTAACGTGGCAGGTGTTGTCGCGTCAATGTATGTGGCGCGGCAGCGTTATTTGGTCGCGTCAGCTGCACCTGCATGACCAAAAGGATCAGATCCGCAAAAAAATTTCAGGTGCGATTATTATTAAAATATTAAATAAAAAGGGATTAAAAAATAAAAATTCTCGGATGAAAATAGCTAGGTAGCATGCACGTAAAATCTGAAGCACATGAGACAAATGTCTCACTTACTTGGTATGAATGCAGCCCCCGTAAACCGTGGACGTATGGACACAGCAAAGACTGCTTCTCAAGTTGATCTCATACAATATATTAGCATTTAGTTCGATCTGTACTAGCTACCGAGAGTTTGAATCTTTGGTATTTATAGGAGTAGCTAGGTTTGACCAATGACTAGTTTCTCTTGTCTCGCTCGATCTAATCAATCAAATAAATCTAATATATAGTATAATTTAGCTTATTAGTAGCATATAAACCAGTGATGATGTGTGCTTAATTAGTATTTAGTGCAGTATATATATACTTATTATTTCAGGAGCAAAATATGTGCAAGGTGCACAAGTACTTAAAAATTCAGCCTTTAAATTTGTAACTAATATAAGCAAGCTATCAGTATCACCGACCGACCCATATATAATAAGCTGGTGACGGCTTAGCAATGTGCCTGCACAATTAGCAGCCAATTAGTATTTTATTACGATGATCCCTCTGATTGTTTGCTTATACGCAGGAGACAAGCAGGTACAGTGTTTACACCAAAATTTAGGAAGAAAAACGCGGGAACTCGAAACTTTCAAGATTGTATCGATCAGGAAATCGATTGCGTAAGGATCGGTATCAGCTGATTCAGATGCAACACTGGAATCAGCTTTCTCTGGATGACGTCAGCAGATAACGACAATGAACTACGGTTGGCGTCGGGAAATACATATCGGACTCTACAAAAAGGAAAAGATTGGGGTCCAAGTTATCTTAAGTCAGGAATGTTTTTTTATACCAAAGATTATAATGAGTCGTACTCGAGTATGATTCATGTTTAGGCTCCGGATATAAATATTGGACCCCGGCTATTGTAAAGGACACACAATCAATCAAATACAAGTCATTTACTTTTTTCGGCTCTAGCCAACCCCTAGGAGTAGGAGTAGAGTAGATCTCGACGAGTTCTTCAGCGACCAGGGCTGCATCGGTCCGGCCGACTTCCGGCTTGTCTGTAAGTACCGTCATGGCTTATACTTCTGTTCGTACGGCTGCATCGATCTGGCCGACCTCCACTGCGACTCTAGTATAAGCTAGTTATCAACTCATGTCTAATTCAAGTACGGCTGCATCGATCCGGTCGACCTCCACTGCTCGAATTAGATTAAGGTCAAATTATCAGCTCTACTTAAGAGTGGCAATCTTTGGTAGATTCATTAAGTTACCGATCTTGCTGATGTTTTTATTGTGATTAGCTTTGCAACAACATCAATCTGTCCGGTCGAGATCGATTTAGATCGGCCTCATATCCTTTAGGTCCGTCGTTCGTTTTGTTACAACACGATATTGTTTACCTTGAGCGACGGTTTATGTATCATCGGCTGTTTTTACTTCGATCTTGATCATGCATAGTACGCGGTTAATGCATGAATAATCTTGAAGAAGTTTGTTGGCTAGTTAAATCTAGTTTATAGTTTACCATTATAGTTGAAACGATCCGGTCGATCTCCACTGATGGCACTATAGATTAGAGGATGCTAGTTAGTAGATTTGTTCCTGGTTAAGCGTTACCTTAGCTGTTAGCTATGCTTGCATCGGCTAAATAGCCGATCGCCAGTGCGTTAACGCCTACGGTGTGCGTCCATGATTCTGTTAAACGTGAATAGATCTGTGTATTTTAAGGGTTTGATTAGTTGTCTTTTTCACGGCTGCATCGATCTGGTCGAACCCCACTGTTAGAGATAGCAGGTTGAGTCTAAGGAGTTCATATGTTTATTCATGTGAAACAGTCGATTGTTCACACGTTGTAGTTCTCTTCACCTGAATCGACTATTTTAGCCGATTCATCCGAGCCTTCACGTATAGCATGTCTTTCGGAAAACCTGTCGAAGTATGGATGTTTTTACGGATTATTCGGTTTTAGTTTGTTATTATCATCATAGCTGCCATCGATTCGGTCGAATCTCACTGTTGGTGGTAACATATTAGATTCAGAGCGTTTGTAGATCCGTTCATATCAGATAGTCGATTCATTCGCGTGCTATATCTTTTTCTGATTAGATTCATCGGCTTAATGCTTTACACTGGCAGTATCTATCTAGCTGATGATCTTATTTACATATACGAGTGTTGTACCTGTCAATATGAAATTAATCGCTACTCACGAGCTTTGCAGTCCGTAACAGCCGATTTCTGTGCGTATCGGCTATTTAATCGTTCTCCCGGTATGGCTGCTCCCAAAGCGGCACACTTGGAACTGTCTGGGCACAGACCGACATGTTCCATCTTAAATTACTGATAAACTTTCTCTCCTTGTTAATTATAGGGTCAAATTGATTGGCACATCACGAAAAGAATACGTAGGATCGATTAACCCTGCGTTAAAGCCAGATGGATCTCCAGTTCCATCGAGCAGACCCTTCTGACTTTTGTGTCGACGCGACTCATTTTGGTGCCGACATATAGTAAGTAAGCCAGCCGGCTGCTACCTGCTGGTCAGATACATGAATACATCATTCACACAACAATAATTCATTTTGCGATTATATATGAATGTTGATCTGCCTGCTGCTGATCAAGCTGCAACACGTATACCTGGACACATATACTACTAATTAACTTAGTCAGTCCTGCATCCACACACATGACTGGTTAATAATTAATCTCCTTTCATTCTGCTAGCTCGCTAGCTACTATATAGTATCTATATGTGTGCGTAGTGTGTACCTGACAAGGCAGGCAGCAGCTGATCTTCTCTTCAGTCTTCATGCATTCTGCCGCTAGCTAGCTATACTTTGGCTGCTTTTGGTTATTTCTCGCTCCATCAGATCGTTGCAGAGATCTGCTACTGCTAGCTTAGGAGTGTCGTGTCGTCATGGAGATGGAGGCAAAGAAGCCTTACGTGATCGCCATCGTCGTCCAGCTCATCTACACCGGCATGTTCGTCGTCTCCAAGGCGGCCTTCAACCATGGCATGAACACCTACGTCTTCATCTTCTACCGCCAGGCCGCCGCGTCGCTCCTCCTCCTTCCTATAGCTTTTGTTCTCGAAAGGTACCTGTCATAACCTACTAGCTACTGATGAACTGTGAAATGAATGAAACTGGTCGGTTCTAAGATTTGAGACGAATGAATTCAACTAATAATTTGCAGGAAAAATGTGAGAACCCTGTTGCCTTGGCTGCTCCTCAAGCTCTTCTTCTTAGCCTTAATCGGGTACGCTATATATGCACTATGCATGTTTCTATATATTTCATCCATTCAAACAGCTTATTATCAACTAGCTAATTAACAATGTTTGCAGGATCACATTCAGCCTAAACCTGTACAACGTGAGTCTCAAGTTCACGTCGGCAACCGTGGCGTCCGCGGCGACCAACGCCATGCCAGTCGTCACCTTCTGCTTCGCGCTGCTACTGAAGATGGAGGCGGTGAAGCTGAGGAGCTCATCAGGCCTAGCCAAGCTCGCCGGCGTGTCGCTCTGCCTCGCCGGAGTCTTCACCATCGCCTTCTACGTCGGGCCCGCGCTGAGCCCCGTGAACCGCCACCGCGCCTTCGCCTCCTCCGCCAGTCCAGCTCCGAGCGGCGGCAGGACGACATGGATCAAGGGCACGTTCCTGATGGTGCTCGCCAACATGGCGTGGTCGCTCTGATCGTCCTGCTGGGCAGGCTGCTCAAGGAGTACCCCAACAAGATGCTCGTTACGGTGGTGCAGTGCTTGTTCAGCGCCGTGCAGTCGTTCGTCGTCGCCGTCGTGGCGGAGAGGGACTTCTCCAAGTGGATTCTCCGGCTTGACATCAGCTTGCTCGCCGTCCTCTACACCGTATGTAACAGTAATCTCGGCAGCTAGCCATGAACGGGATGAACAGATAATGCATGGATGGTGGAATTAATGAATCTAATTATTCTGACAGGGGTTCGTGGTGACGGGAGTGACCCTACTACCTGCAAGCATGGTGTGTAGAGATGAAGGGCCCTGTCTTCTTCGCCGTCCACAACTGGATTCAGGTTCTTTGTCGAGTGTCTGAGGCACTCGGCAAAGGTCAAATTGCACTCGGCAAAGCCTTTGCCGAGTGCGGTACTCGGCAAAGAACACACAGCAAAAATTGGATCGGTAAAGTCCTCTTTGCTGAGTGTCTTTTATCGGGCACTCGACAAAAGTGCCCCGGGACACTCGGCAAAGAAAAACGACTGTCACGGCGCCGGTCCCGTTGACGGTCACTTTGCCGAGTGCCAGCCTTGCAGACACTTGGCATAGATTTTTTATTTTTTTTTAAAAAAAATTCTTTACCGAGTGTCGACCCGTAAGGCACCTGGCAAAGATTTTTTACTTTTTTAAAAAAAATTTCTTTGCCGAGTGCCAATCCGGAAGGCACTCGGCAAAGAGCTTTTATTTTTTTTGAAAAAATTCTTTGCCGAGTGCCAAGCCTGCAGGCACTCGGCAAAGTGTTTTTATTTTTTTTAAAAAAAATTCTTTGCCGAGTGCCAGACATAGGGTACTCGGCAAAGATTTTTTATTTTTTAAAAAAAATTCTTTGCCGAGTGCCCTATGGATGGCACTCGGCAAAGTTTTGAATTTTGTTTTTTTAATTTTTTTTCCCGAGTGCCAGCCACAGGGCACTCGGCAAATATTTTTTTATTTTTTTTTAAATTTCTTTGCCGAGTGTCAACCCGGAAGGCACTCGGCAAAGATTTTTTTATTTTTTTAAAAAATTTCTTTGCCGAGTACCCTATGGATGACACTTGGCAAAGTTTTAATTTTTTTTAAAAAAAAATTCTTTGCCGAGTGCCCTATGGCCGGCACTTGGCAAAGTTTGAGTTTTCTTTTTTTTTAAAAAAAATTCTTTGCCGAGTGTAATGGTCACAGCACTCGGCAAAGCTGGAAGCTGCAAAATCTATTTTCTGGACGCCCATTTTTCCAGCTTTGTTGAGTGCTGTGACCATTCCACTCGGCAAAGGGGTCCTTTGTCGAGTGCAACACTCGGCAAAGTGACCAAAAACGGTAAATTTTACCACCCGACACAACCACCCAGTTCCTGCACAAGTGATTAAGAAAAAATATTTTTTTTTTTATCATATCATATGAAGTAGTGGTGATAACATATAAAGTTACTTACTTTTGTCCTTCGGGGCGAATCACTGGGCGTTGGTGAGGAAGCGGAACCTGTGGGAGGCTCGCGGGACCTTACAAGTTGACACTTGAAGAGGAGTTGGAGGAAGCGGAACCTGTGCCTGCCGCCTCCCCCTCCTCCTCCTCCGTCTGCCGAACTAGCTTCTCGTCTGACTCGTCCACGGGCGCCACCTCCTCCTGCGGCTGGCGGTCCTCCTCACGTGGCGTGGGAGGAGACGGCCCCCTCCTGCGGCTAGCAGTCCTCCTCCTCCTCCTGTCCAATCCCTCTGCCACCCCTTCCGCCCCCTCTTGCGGCCGGCGTGGTCTTTGGTAAATCGAGTTCACGAACCTATGACGGTCGTCCGCCATCTTTGTTCAATCACCTGCAATAAAAAAGAAAAACAAGACATAATTAGAAATAGGTGCAAAAATGAACAAAACATAATTACAAAAAACATAGTAATACATGTATTAGAAATATATGCAAAAATGAACAAAACATAATTACAAAAAACATAGTATTACATGTACTAGAAATAATCTTCATGATTGAGATTAGCTAGATCATAAGTCTCATCATCACTATCAACATTGTCCAACTCATCAACACTATCCGAAGGAGGAATGTTGTCTTCATTGTCATTGCCTAAATGTAATCACTCAAACATTTGTATGTCCTTCAGATTTCGCACCTCGTCTCTAGCGTCCTCGTCATCATTCCTTTCATTGTCTACTTCCATTCCTATCTCTTCGGTTAAGTCTATGCCAAACCTTCCTTGTAGCCCCTCTTCTTGATAGAACTCTCCATCATATGTGTTTGGGTTGAAGTTGTAATCTTCATCGTTTGGGACAGGTAGTTTACCGTGTGGCGATACCTTGTGCACAATAGACCAACCCTTAAGATGTTCGGTGTCTTTGCACGCGTATGACGTATCATAAACCTGGACGGCCTGTTGAGCCACAATGTAGACATCTTTTCCTAGATAGATGGAATCCTATTGAATCTCGACTAGCCCAAGCTTAGGGGTCCGTCTTGTTACACCAGGATGAAATCAGTGGCATTTGAATATGACAGGAGTAAGAGGTTTGGAACCATAAAATAATAGTTCATAGATTTCTTCAATTCTTAAATAATAGTCGAGTCCATCAGTGCCGGGCGTAACAACTCCGCTGTTTGTGGTTTGTCGATTGGGCTGACTCTGCTCGTAGCTTACTGTGTGAAAACGATATCCATTCACGTCATAACCGGTAAATGACTTGACCCTAACAGCACATCCATTTGCAACCTGTCTCAACTCATCACTTATAGGCGCATCAGTTTGGGCTTTCTGTTTGAACCAACAAATGAAATCGGGGCTCCTTGGTCCCGCACCCCGTGAAAGAAGGGTATCATTTTCTTGTGGGGTAGGTTGCCTTGATCCATGCCAGGATTGACGAAGAAATTCCATGTACCAACGAGAAACAAGGGGGTTGGACGAAGAAACAAGGACATACGGCGAAATGAAACAAGTTCGTTCAGAACTTACCCAATGAACGGTTGCACCTTGACAAGGTTGGTCAACACATATAGCATGATACTGCGCCACTCTTCATTTTTCAATTGCTTAGTGGTTGATGCACTTGCGCTTCCGAGTTGCCCTTGGAAAAGGCTGAGGTTCGATTCATTTTCGCCAGCATTGTAACGAGGGGGTGGATTATAAACGTTAGGAAGTTTCTCAGTGTAGTATTTCTCTGTGAAGTTCGACACCTCCTCTAGAATGTATGCCTCTACAATGGAAGCCTCAATTCTGGCTTTATTTCTACATTTTTTGCGAAGAGTCTTCAGACATCTCTTGATTGGATAGCACCAACGGTTCTGCACGACCCCCCCCCATCCGTGCCTCATACGGGAGGTGCACAATCAAATGCTGCATGGATAAGAAGCAGGCGGGTGGAAAGATCTTCTCCAACTTACAGAGCAACACGGGTGCCGCTTTTTCCAAGTCATCAATAACGGTCCGAGAGAGCTCCTTGGCACAAAGCTGGCGGAATAAGTAGCTCAACTCTGCCAGCACTTGCCAGACATGCTCCGGGACATAGCCTCGAACCATCACCGGAAGAAGCCGCTCAATCCATATGTGGTAGTCATGACTCTTTATCACGTTGACTCGCAGAGTGCCTAAGTTAACTCCGCTGTTTAGATTCGTTGCTGAAAGCATCTAGGCCCCTAGTTGGGTTTCGGTGATTAATGACAATACAAGATTACTATGACTAACGTGTGTTTTGCAGAGGCAAGTAAGTTAGGTCATGGTAATGGAGATCAATTGGGCAATCAAAGTTGTCATGCCCCTACGATGGAAATCGTTTTGGTTTTCAAAGGATGGACGACAAGGTTAAGGATGACTAGTTCTAAGTGTTGATTGGAGTTGGAGAGACACTTAGAGTAGTTTTGGACTTTGTTTTTCTTTTGGCCGTACTATTAAGGGGGTATGGACGGGTAGCTTGACCTAGTTAAGTCTAGTGAGTTAGGTGTGGTGCACACTTGTTAAAACTAGCTCTAGGTAGCTCCTACGAATGCCTAAGATCCTTTGGAGCAAACTTCATTCATATATGATCGAGAGTTAGAAGTGAATGGAGGGTCAAATGCTGACCGGATGCTGGCCCCGGTGCGACCGGACGCTGGCTGCAGGGTCTGGTCAGTTCATTGGATCTGCTGTCTGCGTTTGGTGTGACCGGACGCTGGAGAGGTCGAGTGACCGGACGCTGAAAGGCAGCGTCCGGTCGACTCCAGTAAGGTTCCAGAGAAGGAAATCTGCGACCGGATGCGTCCGGTCAGTTCTGACCGGACCCTGAGGGTTCTGCATCCGGTGGAGTCCAGTAAGGTTCCAGTAAGGGTTTTATGCGACCGGACGCGTCCGGTCAGTACTGACCGGACCCTACCAGCGTCCGGTCAACTCTTTTTCACTGGTTCGCGGGTTGAACTGATCGGAGCGTCCGGTCAGTGCGACCGGAGCGTCCGGTCACCCCGCAGAAGCTCATAACGGTTCGTTTTTTAGGCTGCCTTATAAATAGAAGCTCCACTCGTGTGTGGAGCGGCTTTTGCTCATTCCAACAGCTGAGAAACACGTTTGTGAGTGCTATGAAGAGCAAGGTCCTAGTGAGGTGATTGAGATTTGAGAATCCAAGAGAGTAGCCTCATTAGTGAATCAAGAGTAGTCAAGTGTGCATCCATCTTCTCATTAGGCTTCGTGTGGTCAAGTGAGAGTTCGTGCTTGTTACTCTTGGTGATCGCCATCACCTAGACGGCTTGATGGTGATTGGGAGCTTGGTGATCACCCGGTGGAGACTGTGGGTGACCCGACTCAAGTTGTGAGCGGCTTTGGGTGATTCGCCGCGACGGAGTGTCGAAGAATCAACCCGTAGAGAGCACTTGATCCTTACGCGGATCAAGGGGGAGCTACACCCTTGCACGGGTGCTCCAACGAGGACTAGTGGGGAGTAGCGACTCTCTGATACCTCAGCAAAACATCGTCGCATTCCTCTCTCTCTCCATTTACTTTGAGCATTTATTTTGAGTATTTACTTTGAGCAATTCAATACTTGTCTTTACATTCATAGAATTGCCATGCTAGAGTAAATTTGGAACATAGGTTGAAAGTCCATTGGGCGATTAGTTTGATAGAAATACTTTTCTAGGCACAAGGGGTTAATTGGGCTATTCGTAGAATTTGATTATTGAAAGAAAATTTAGAATTAGCCCAATTCACCACCCCTCTTGGGCATCTTGATCCTTTCAATTGGTATCAGAGCCTCGTGCTCACACTTTTAAGCTTAACCGCTTAGAGCAAGATGTCTCATGGGGATGGACCTCCTCCTATCTTTGAGGGAGATGATTTTTCATATTGGAAAATCCGCATGGAGGTGTACTTAGAGGCTCTAGACGTTGGTATTCTTAGAGCCGCCTCGCAAGGCTTCCCAAAACCTCGGGATGCTACTAATCTTCAAGGCGATGAGGTTAATTATGAAAAATGGAATGCAAAGGCTCGCAACACCATCTTTAGAGGCCTTTGCAAAGATGTGTTCAATCGCGTAAGGAACCACAAAGACGCCCATGCTCTATGATCGGACGTTTGTGCGCTCTATGAGGGAACTAAGAGTGAGCGTGAGGAACGCTATCATCTTGTGATTAAAAAGCTAAATTCATTTGAGATGCTTCCCAAAGAATGTGCTAATGAGATGTATTCATGTCTGAATGTTGTTATAGAGGAAGTCAATGGGCTTGGACTCACTCAAATGTCACCATCCGATGTTGTGAGAAAGATCTTGAGTGTCCTCCCCATTGAAAAATATGGGCATATTGTGACCGTGCTACACCAAGGTGATCTTTCCACCGCTACACCGACATAAATCTTGGGAAAGATCAATGCTCATGAGATGTACATGCACATCACCCCACAAGATGGCTCAACCTCTAATAAGAAGAAAGATAAAGACTTAGCATTCAAAGCTAGCCAAGAGAAGGGCAAGGCAAGACTTGAGTATGAAAGCTCAAGTGAAGATGAAGTTGATGAAGAAAGTCTTGCTCTCATGGTAAAGAAGACCGCCAAGATGCTAAAGAAGCTAAACAAGAGTGGCATCAAGTTTGACGACAAGAAGAAGAAGTTCTTCACTAGCTCAAGAAGAAAGCCAATCTCCGAGATGGATTGCTATAATTGTGGCGAACTTGGCCATCTAGCTCATCAATGCATAAAGCCCAAGAAAGACAAGTTCAAGATCAAGAACAAGGGCAAGAAAGATGGCTCAAGCAATAAAGATGAAGATGAGAAGAAAAAGAACAAGCCATACAAGAAGAGAGATGGCAAAAAGTGGGACTTCTACAAGAAGAAGAAGAGTGGAAAGGCCTACATTGTCGGTGATTGGCTCACGGACATTGATTCATCAAGTGGAACATCCAATGATGATAGTGACATTGAGAAGGTGGCCGCCATTGCTATTGATCTTGCATCTTCACCGCCATCATCGCCATCATCCTCTACACACCTATGCCTTATGGCCAAGGGTGAACACAAGGTAACTAAGAATGATGATAGTAGTGATGATGAGCAAGCTAATGATGATGATAGCGATAGCGATGATGATGATTCACCTACATATGATGATCTTGTCAAAATACTAAGAAACTACACTAAGATCATTAGAAAGAGTAGAGCTACAAATGAAAAGCTTGATGCTAAAAATGACTCACTCTTAGCTAAGTGCGATACATTGGAAAAAGCTAATGATGAGCTTAGAGAAACTAATGATGCCATATCATCCAAACTCAAGGAGCTAAAATCCTCTAAGAAATAGCTTAAAGAAAAACATGATAAACTTGAGTGGGTGCACAATGAGCTCATCATTAGTCACAATAAGCTAAAAGATGAGTATACAACTCTTAAGATCAATCATGATACTCTTGTTATTGCTCAAGAATTCCTACCAAATGAGCCACATGATGCTACTAACCATGTTGTTAAGATTGATATAGCTACATTATGTGATAATTTGATTGATGAGAGCATTGAGCAAGGATCTAGTGGCAAAGGCAAGCAAGTGGTTAAGTGCAATGACTATGATGAATATGTAAAGCTCAAGAACACCAATGAGAAACTTATGAAAGATCTTGAAGAAATGAAAAGCCACAACACCATTGTGCTTGAAACTCTTGATCATGATGAAGAGTTGATCCTTGAGAATGAGAAGCTCAAAGAAGAAAACAAAAGACTCAAGGAAGAGAAGAACAATGATGTTCTCAAGGAAGAAAACAAGAAGCTCAAGATGGAGAGAGAACATCTCAAGGTTGGATTGAGCAAGTTTGCAAGAGGCAAGCATCTTCAAAGTGAGCTTCTAATGAACACCGTCATGAAGATGGATAGGAGTGGCATTGGATATGTGGCACATATAGAGAAGAAGAAGGCTCAAGTTCAACAACAACAATCAAAGCCAAAGCCAAAAGCAAAGAGATATTTTGAGTGTGGACAAGAAGGCCACTTTGCTCATGAGTGCCAAACACCACCACCACAACCCTTGCCCAAGCATGCTAGACCCTTTGCGTTCAATGCTCACTACATGCTTAGAAAGGACTCTAATGGGAAAATGAAAGTCATGTTCTTAGGACCACCCAACAAGAATAGGCCTAAGAAGATTTGGGTTGCTAAGTCACTTGTTGAAAAGGTGAAGGGCCCTCAACAAGTTTGGATGCCTAAAGCTTGAATCTCTTGTGTGTAGGTGAACTACAAGACCGGTGGAAGTCATTGGGTTATTGATAGTGGTTGCACTCAACACATGACCGGTGACCCTCGTATGTTCACCTCACTAGATGAAGAGGTAGATGGACAAGAGAAAATTACATTTGGAGATAACTCAAAGGGAAAAGTTAAAGGATTGGACAAAGTGGCTATATCAAATGATCATTCCATCTCCAATGTGCTATATGTTGCTTCATTGAGCTTCAACTTGTTATCCGTTGGGCAATTGTGTGATCTTGGCTTCCAATGCTTGTTCACCGAGAAGGAGGTTGTTGTATCCAAGGTGGATGATAATCAATTGATATTCAATGGATTTAGATACAACAACTTATATCTAGTTGACTTCACCTCCGAAGATGCAAATTTGAAGACATGCTTATTCACCAAAACAGCACTTGGGTGGCTATGGCATAGAAGACTTGCTCTTGTTGGGATGAGCTCACTCAAGAAGCTTATGAAAAATGATTTGGTGAGAGGGTTGAAGGATGTGAAGTTTGAGAAAGACAAGCTTTGTAGTGCATGTCAAGCCGGCAAGCAAGTTGTAAATACCCATCCAACTAAACCTTTCATGTCAACCACAAGAGTGCTAGAACTTCTCCACATGGATCTATTTGGACCAATAACATACAAGAGTTTGGGAGGAAATCTTTATTGTCTTGTGATAGTGGATGATTATTCAAGGTATACATGGGTGTTCTTTCTTCATGACAAATCCAAAGTTGTATCTTGTTTCAAGAAGTTTGCAAAGAGAGCCCAAAATGAATTTGAAGTGAAGCTCAAGAAGATAAGAAGTGACAATGGGAAAGAGTTTGACAACACAAACATAGAAACATATTGTGATGAAGTTGGAATCAAACACGAAGTCTCCGCAACCTATACTCCTCAACAAAATGGTGTAGTTGAGAGGAAGAACCGGACATTGATCACTCTTGCAAGGACAATGCTAGATGAGTACAACACCCCCAAAGCTCTATGGGCGGAAGCAATCAACACCGCATGCTATGCATCAAACCGCCTATTTCTTCAAAAGTTCCTTGGCAAGACTCCATATGAGTTGCTCAATGGAAAGAAGTCGGACGTCTCCTTCTTTAGGGTGTTTGGTTGCAAATGCTATATCAACAAGAAGCGACAACACCTAGGGAAGTTTCAAAGGCGTTGTGATATTGGTTTTCTTGTTGGTTACTCATCGAAATACAAAGCATATAGAGTATTTAATCATGCCACCGGCTTGGTTGAAGAAACATATGATGTGGAATTTGATGAATCTAACGGCTCCCAAGGAGCACATGAGAATCTTGATGATGTAGGTGCTGAACCCTTGAGGGAGGCTATGAAGAACATTCCAGTGAGAGACATCAAGCCAAAAGATGATGAAGATGATGTACAAGTGATTGATCAACCCTCTTCATCAAGTGTACCACAAGATGGTGAAAAAGATGGGAGAGTTGAAAATGAAGATACTCATGTCTCCCATGAGCAAATGGTTGTACAAGCACAAGATGTTGATGCTCCACAACCTCCTCCTCAAGTGGTCAATAGAAAGAACACACCTCTACTATAAGATTATCCACAAGATCTCATCATAGGGAGTACATCAAAGGGAGTGATGACTAGATCTCAAAAACTTGCTTCATTTATTGCTCATCACTCTTTTGTCTCTTGCTATGAGCCTACCAAGGTAGAAGAAGCTCTCAAGGATCCGGATTGGATCAATGCCATGCATGAAGAGTTGAACAACTTCACCCGTAATGAAGTTTGGACTCTTGAAGAGCGACCTAAAGGAGCAAGAGTCATTGGAACAAAGTGGGTGTTCCGCAACAAGCAAGATGATCAAGGTGTTGTTGTGAGGAACAAGGCAAGACTAGTTGCAAATGGGTTCTCTCAAGTTGAAGGTTTGGACTTTGGAGAGACTTTTGCACCGGTTGCAAGATTAGAAGCCATCCGTATCCTCCTTGCATATGCATCACATCATGAAATAAAATTATATCAAATGGATGTGAAAAGTGCATTCTTAAATGGTTTTATTAATGAACTAGTCTATGTTGATCAACCTCCCGGGTTTGAAGACGCTAGATATCATAATCATGTTTATAGGTTGTCCAAGGCACTGTATGGGCTTACCAAGCCCCAAGAGCTTGGTATGAGCGCCTCCGGGACTTCCTCATTGAGAAGGGCTTCACCATTGGGAAGGTCGACACCACACTATTCACCAAGAAGCTTGATGGGCACATCTTTATTTGTCAAGTATATGTTGATGATATTATCTTTGGATCATCAAATGAAGACTCATGCAAAGAATTTGGTGAATTGATGTCGAAGGAGTTCGAGATGTCCATGATTGGTGAGCTTACATTCTTTCTTGGTTTTCAAGTCAAGCAAATGAAAGAAGGCATTTTCATCTCTCAAGAGAAATACACAAAAGATCTTCTCAAGAGATTCAAGATGGATGAATGTAAGCCAATCAAGACACCAATGCCTACCAATGGACATCTCGACCTAGATGAGGGAGGTAATCCGGTTGATCAAACTCTCTACCGTTCTATGATTGGTAGCTTGTTATATTTAACCGCATCTAGGCCTGACATCATGTTTAGTGTGTGTATGTGTGCTAGATTCTAAGCGAATCCTAAGGAAACTCATTTAATTATCGTAAAAAGAATCCTTAGGTATCTCAAGCACACACCAAGCATTGGCCTTTGGTATCCCAAAGGAGCTATATTTGAATTAGTGGGCTATTCCGATTCGGATTATGCCGGTTGCAAAGTTGATAGAAAAAGCACATCCGGAGGGTGCCATTTGCTTGGTAGATCTCTTGTGTCTTGGTCCTTCAAGAAACAAAATAGTGTGGTTTTGTCCACCGCCGAAGCGGAATACATTGCCGCGGGTGCTTGTTGTGCACAAATATTATACATGAAACAAACTTTGCTAGACTATGGTGTAGTTCTAGAAAAAGTACCTCTTTTGTGCGACAATGAAAGCGCCGTAAAACTTGCAAATAACCCAGTTCAACACTCTCGCACCAAGCACATAGATATCCGCCATCACTTTCTAAGAGATCATGTTGCCAAAAATGATATATCACTAGAAGGTGTAAGGACTGAAGATCAATTAGCGGATATCTTTACTAAACCGCTAGATGAGGCAACTTTTTGTAGATTGCGAAATGAGCTCAATGTACTTGACTTTAGCAACTTCACAAAAAATTGAACTTGTGTTGTCCCTTGCATTCATTGTAATATACAACATGTTTAATTTTTGACAATGCATATAGGGCTTGTCTAACATGGTTAAGATAACCGCCAAAAAGCGTGTGAAGAAGCTTATCCTTGGATCAAACTTGACAAGCAACTAGATTTACTTACAAGTATTTCATATGCAAGAATGTTGTTTTGTCGTTTTGTTCCATTTGCCCTCTTATTACCTATTTTCTTGAAGAGAATTATAGCCTAAGGCAAAATATTTTGAAAAATTTGAGGGTTTGAGAGAGGTCACTCATATCAGTCCCAATTGGTATTTATTTGGATCTTATTCAAGTTGGGACTTCATTGGGAACAGGCAGCGCGAAGGATCCTAGAAGATTCACTGGAAAAGGTGCATCGGACGCTGCACCGGACGCTACTGTCCAGTGTCCGGTCAGTTCACAGGAGGTGAACTGCTGCTGAAGGAGTGACCGAACGCTACGTTTGTGCGTCCGGTCAGGAAGGGATCCAGCGTCCGGTCGTTTGAAGGAAAATCAGGCTGAGCTAACCGGACCCTGCCTGCGTTTGGTCATGGACCATCGGACGCGTCCGGTCGTGATTCCAGAGGAATTGGACCTCTCTGGAATCGACCGGACGCTGGGTGGTAGCGTCCGGTCGCTACCACCGGAGCGTCCGGTCAATGGAGAACGTGCGGTTTCCGAACTCCTTCCCTGTTTCCTTCTCCGTTACGCGTGGGGGATCTATTTAATCCAGCGGCTGTACCTTGCCCGCCTTCTTGCCTAACCCTAGCCGCCGCTCTTGCTCCTTCCGCGTCGCCACCGCCTCTCACCGACGCCACCGCACGCCAGCAGCGCAGCCCAAGCCGCCGCCTGGTCACCGCCGTCCTGCTCCATGCGCCACCAGTCCACCGCAGCCGTATGCCTCTCATCTCCCATGACCGTGCGCCTGGCTCCATTCGCCAGTAAGCCTCCTCACGCGCTCGCCTAACCCGTGCGTCTCCCGCGTCTCAGCGCCGCCGTCGGCTTCCCAGGCATCGAGGTCCATTCAAGGCCATTGATTCAAGCCCTAGCCCTTCTCCTCGATTGGTTGGTAAGGCATTATCCTTGTTTTGATTTTGTCTTGCTTGTGACCTAGACCAATTGCGAGCACTAATTTCAAAACCATCCAGGGCAGTCAATCCTTTCACCGTTCTTTGCAGCCCTAGATCCAGCTGGTTCTGAGGTTTCCCCCGCGTGACGTCTTTTCTTTTCTCGGATCGCCGATCGTCAGGTAGAAAGCCACTTGTTTCAAATTTGTACCTACATTGCTTTCTCTATTAGGGTTTTGCATCTATTAGATATATCGTATTTATTTGTATATCCATCTTTTCTATCGAGCAGCGAGTTGTGTCGTTGAGATCCGTGTGGCAGTTGACAGTTATCTCGGGGCCAAGCTCGCGAGTACGGACCGAGGCCAAGCCTCGAAAGGGTAGTTTGACAGTTGATCTTGGTCAGTGACAGTTCATTATTTTGTCAGATCAGACGGCTCACACCAAGAATGTCGGAGGTGGTCCAGGCGATGATGATAGGAGGCTCCCGCCTTGCAAGCCTACAGATCCAAAAGGCAAGGCAACAAAAAAGATTGCATCCAAGAAGAGGAAGTACCCAGATAGAGAGATAGCCAGAGCAGCAGCAGTTGTAGAGGCAGCAGATTGTGCTAAGAGAGGTGGTGCCCGCAGCAGACTTGTCATTATAGATCAGCCGGTTTCACCAGCACTGAGAGCTGCTCTTGAGGAGGTTGAGCATCGTCACGGTAGTCCAGCAGGGACTGCCACGTTTGTAGGACGGCATATTGCCATTGTGGAGGGTCAGTCAGCAGTACAGGAGTCACAGTCAACATAGCAGCCCCCACCAGTAGAGCCTCAGCCTGCTCAGGAGACTCAGGAGGGTCAGCAGGCCGAGGAGACCGAGCCGGCACATCAGTTACGTCGCTCTGGTCATACTAGTGCTACAGTTCCACCGAGGCTAGCTACACAGTGCAGGGGTTCACGCCCACCACCTAGACCTCAGGGTCCGCCTCTAGTGGTACATCTTGACTTGAGGGCCGCCACAGCCAGACAGGTTCGCCAGCTCAGGTTTGTTGAGTTTGACGTGTGGTTCCCTCCAAGGAGGGATGAGAGAGCAACAGAGGGGTTTTACACGCCACTATAGAAGGATTTCTACAATGCTTATCTCAACAGTGGGGCCGTGTTCAGATCTCAGAGAGTCTGCAGTATAGAGTCTATTGTGGCAGCAGCCGAAGAGCATATCCGCCCTTACTTGTCATATCTATCGGAGCTTATAGATCTGATTGACCGGACAGGAGTGTATGTACCATCTTGGGTTCGGTAGTTCTACGCATCGCTCTATGTTGACCCACATCATAACTTCATTCATTTTGCATTCAACGGCAGAGATTACAGAGTGATGAGCCAGAGGGCGGGGAGATCTTGAGGCTACTGGGAGCAGCTGTCCAGTTGCATGAGGTGTGTTATGGATAGCAGAGCCTCCTAGGCGTCCTCATGGAGGGTTGGTGCCCCTACTGATCTTGTGCGCCACTGCTTTAAGGAGCCCTTTGGTGAGGGGTCGAGGAGGAACCCCAGTGACCTGACTCCTATAACTCAAGTACTAGAGGCTATCATCAGGAGGACACTTCTTCCCGGTTGGGATCTGAGAGGGTCTGACTCGCTCTGACTCTGGCTCCTTAATGCCCCGATGCAGCAGATCGTGTTCGACATTTGGGACCTCCTTCTATCAGAGATAGAGGATACTATAGCTGAGGGTTTCAAGGGTCGCAGGCAGCTCCCTTATGCATATTGGATCACATTCTTGATACTCAAGTCTATGCAGTCGGGACCCCAGAGATGGTTGCAGAGTACAAGGGTGCCACTCTGAGTTCCCAGCTTATAACATGGCACAGAGAGGATCGAGCACAACATACCACGAGGCACCTACTCGGCCCGGTCGCCGTCCGGATGTTCTAGAGTCAACCTTTCAAAGGGGCGAGATTATCGAGGCATAGCCGCTCACGAGGAGGAGCAATTTGAGGCACGAGAGGAGGTGGCGAGAATGCGGTGGCAGCTCGGCGATGACTACCACCTATTCCTCGAGATGCCTCCACGCATGACACGATGTAGAGGCTGGTAGTTCTAGCTCAGCACCACCTGCACCTCAGACGGACCCCGCTCTTATTGCCATACTTGAGCGGATGCAGCAGGACCAGGCTCGCCAGGCACAGGAGATAGCTGCCAACTTTGCACAGTTCTAGGCTCGTCAGGATGAGTTTCAGAGGCAGCAGCAGGTACTCCAGCAGCAGCAGCAGATGCACCAGCAGCAGATCCTATTGCAGCAGCAGCTTATGGGCTTCATGCAGCATGTTGTGACAGCACTTGGGGCTCCACAGCCACAGCCTTCACCCTAGCTTGGTCAGCCTTCTACCACTTCAATGACTCCAGCAGTACAGCCCAGTGGGTTTCAGAGTCAGGGACAGCCTCCAGTGCAGTTTGCTTCACCACCAGTTCAGGTGTCCCAGTGGTTGTCCTCACTAGTGGTAGCCCCGCAGCTCACTCCATATCACACGGGCTTCTCATCGGAGCAGTCACCCTCGCTTTTTGTGCCTAACACGTCAGTCTCCAGGAGTCTTGGAGCATCCTTGAGCGAGTTGACCGGCATGCCTACACCACCTCATATGCATGCATGCACTGTCCTTCTACAGCTCTAGTCATTGTGACTACTCGAGAGCTCCCTTCGTGCATCGCCTCTTGATCCTCTGACAGACGTGCCAGTGCACAACAGGCAGCACTTGCCCTGCACTCGAGACCCAGACCGCTTCAAATGACACTTCCCGCTTTAGAGGGTCGGTCGATCTGAGCTCGAGTGTCGAGATAATGATGGCGCTCAGTTTCATCTTGCTCCACGTGCTTGACGCTTGACTAAATCATTGCTGACCCTCATAAACCCACCCTTAGGTTTTGGTGTTTGGCGCCAAGGGGGAGGGTTCAGTATGTAGACTCGGGGAGTGACTTTTAGGGGAGCTTGTTACCTAGTATTAGCTTTTTATATACATTTGGAGTTTTATTTGTGTGATACACTATTTCTATTATGCATTCGTGTGTTACTTTCATGCATACTATTATATCTATGTGATAGTGTTATCTATGTGGTTGTGATATATGACATGTGTGCTCTCTACTTTACATTATTTATATGTCATATCACTTTTGTTATGCTTATTTGCCTTTGCTTCCGCGTTTATGCTCCGATGCAAATGAGTTTTGTTTCTTGTACTCATGCTTAACTCAGATCCTTTGAGTACATTGAGTTGGCTTGGATCATATAAGCTTGCCTAACACTTTTGTTCTTATCGACAAAAGCTTATATGAACCAAGCCCATCAAAAACCTCACTCTTTCACATTCTCGAGGTGGTATTGTCATCAATCACCAAAAAGGGGAAGATTGAAAGCATCTAGGCCCCTAGTTGGGTTTCGGTGATTAATGACAATACAAGATTACTATGACTAACGTGTGTTTTGCAGAGGCAAGTAAGTTAGGTCATGGTAATGGAGATCAATTGGGCAATCAAAGTTGTCATGCCCCTACGATGGAAATCGTTTCGGTTTTCAAAGGATGGACGACAAGGTTAAGGATGACTAGTTCTAAGTGTTGAATGGAGTTGGAGAGACACTTAGAGTAGTTTTGGACTTTGTTTTTCTTTTGGCCGTACTATTAAGGGGGTATGGACGGGTAGCTTGACCTAGTTAAGTCTAGTGAGTTAGGTGTGGTGCACACTTGTTAAAACTAGCTCTAGGTAGCTCCTACGAATGCCTAAGATCCTTTGAAGCAAACTTCATTCACATATGATCGAGAGTTGGAAGTGAATGGAGGGTCAAATGCTGACCGGACGCTGGCCCCGGTGCGACCGGACGCTGGCTGCAGGGTCCGGTCAGTTCATTGGATCTGCTGTCTGTGTTCGGTGTGACCGGACACTGGAGAGGTCGAGTGACTGGACGCTGAAAGGCAGCGTCCGGTCGACTCCAGTAAGGTTCCAGAGAAGGAAATCTACGACCGGACGCGTCCGATCAGTTCTGACCGGACCCTGAGGGTTCTGCGTCCGGTCGAGTCCAATAAGGTTCCAGTAAGGGTTTTATGCGACCGGACGCGTCCGGTCAGTACTGACCGGACCCTGCCAGCGTCCGGTCAACTCTTTTTCACTGGTTCACGGGTTTAACTGACCGGAGCGTCCGGTCACCCCGCAGAAGCTCATAACGGTTCGTTTTTCAGGCTGCCTTATAAATAGAAGCTCCACTCGTGTGTGGAGCGGCTTTTGCTCATTCCAACAGCTAAGAAACACGTTTGTGAGTGTCAAGAAGAGCAAGGTCCTAGTGAGGTGATTGAGATTTGAGAATCCAAGAGAGTAGCCTCATTAGTGAATCAAGAGTAGTCAAGTGTGCATCCATCTTCTCATTAGGCTTCGCGTGGTCAAGTGAGAGTTCGTGCTTGTTACTCTTGGTGATCGCCATCACCTAGACGGCTTGGTTGTGATTGGGAGCTTGGTGATCACCCGGTGGAGACTGTGGGTGACCCGACTCAAGTTGTGAGCGGCTTTGGGTGATTCACCGCGACGGAGTGTCGAAGAATCAACCCGTAGAGAGCACTTGATCCTTGCGCGGATCAAGGGGGAGCTACACCCTTGCGCGGGTGCTCCAACGAGGACTAGTGGGGAGTGGCGACTCTCCGATACCTCGGCAAAACATCGCCGCATTCCTCTCTCTCTCTCTCCATTTACTTTGAGCATTTATTTTGAGTATTTACTTTGAGCAATTCAATACTTGTCTTTACATTCATAGAATTGCCATGCTAGAGTAAATTTGGAACATAGGTTGAAAGTCCGTTGGGCGATTAGTTTGATAGAAACACTTTTCTAGGCACAAGGGGTTAATTGGGCTATCCGTAGAATTTGATTATTGAAAGAAAATTTAGAATTAGCCCAATTCACCCCCCCTCTTATGCATCTTGATACTTTCAGTTGCATACCCATCAGGGAACATTAGCTTCTTGATCCATTCAAGTACTTCCCTCCTTTGGTCCTTTTTCAAGACGAAATCGGCCTTAGGCCTTCTCCAGGTCTTGCCACGACTAGGAGGTTGCATCTCTTGATTTGGTCTATCGCACAATGTTGCCAGGTCCACTCTAGCCTTTGGGTTGTCCTTAGACTTTTCAGTGTCCATGAGTGTTGCCCAAAGTGCCTCAGCGACATTCTTTTCAGTGTGCATTACATCAATGTTATGTGGTAGAAGAAGGTCATCGAAATAGGGGAGCCTCGTCATGCCCGAGATATGAGTCCACATATGCTGCTCACCATATCCCACAAAACCACCTTCTTCATTGGGCACGAGAGCATCTATCGGAGCATGAACCTCGGCACCAGTCATCATCCGCGGTGCAGGGTTTGTCACTTTGACACCTTTCGTAAAGTTCTTGATGTCTTGTCTGAATAGATGGTCAAGAGGTAGGAATTGACGATGTCAGTCGAACGATGAATACTTGCCACCCTTCTGCAACCAAATAAACCTCACACCTTCCTTGCATATGGGGCATGGGAACTTCCCATGAACAAACCAGGCGCAGAATATCCCATACGCCAGGAAGTCATGCAGGGAGTAGTGGTACCAAACGTGCATTTTGAAGGTTGTCTTTATAGCTCGATCGTATGTCCATACCCCTTCGTCCTAAGCACGGACCAATTCATCAAACACGGGCTCCATGAACACACCCATATTACTCCCTGGGTGTCCAGGAATTATCAACGACAAGAATATATTATGTCGTTGAAAGGAGACACCGGGGGGGGGGGAGATTAAGGGGGATAACGAAGACGGGCCAACATGTGTATGGGGCAGCCATCATTCCATAAGGATTGAACACATCTGTTGCCAACGCGACACGTACATTACGAGCCTCATCTGCTTTGTCATGATGTTTGTCATTAAAGCGGATCCAAGCTTCACCATCGGATGGATGTACCATCTTGTCAGGATTGTACCGTTTGCCATTTTTGTGCCATGTCATCTGTTTCGTGGATTCCTCGGTCATGTATAGTCGTTGGATCCTCAGTAAGAACAGAAGGTACCGTAGGATTTTCATGGGGATCGCAAGTTGCCTCTTCTGGCCATCATCAGAGTCTACCTCTAGGTACCTGGAGGATTTACCCTTTGGATAGAACTTTGCATGCTCGTGTTCTTTCCTAAATAGGACGCACCCGCACCCTTTCGGACAAGCATGTATCTGCTCATACGGCATCTTAAGTGCTCGAAGGAGTTTCTGTGACTCGTACATGCTCTTTGGCAGAATGTGGCCCTCCAGAAGCAGGGTGCCAATCACGGCCAACATCTTATCGAAGCCAGGTCGACTCAAGTTTAACTTGGACTTCAACCCCATTAAGCGTCCAATGACATCTAGTTGAGACACCGTTGACCGATCGTGAAGGGGTTTCTATGCCGAGTCCATCATGTCGTAGAACGCCTGTGCGGCTGCCTCCATCTCCTCCTTCTCACGTTCCTCATCGAACTGTCCTTGGTGAAAGTCATCTAACATGTCTGCTACCCCGGCATCAGCATCAAAAGCCTCCACCCGTGGTCTCACCACCTCCTCTCTCATACGATGAGCTTCACCATGGTGGACCCACCGGGTGTAGTCCGGCATAAATCCATTCTTCACAAGATGTTTACCCATTTCCACCGTGTTTACCCTTCTCCTGTTTCCACATTTGCTACAGGGACACAAAACTAGGCAATGTCCTTTAGCAGCGTTGCCAAATGCACTGTTCAAGAAAGCATCGGTCTTGTTCATCCATTCCGTGGTGTAATCACTCTGACTTCTCCAGCCCGTGTACATCCACTAACGGTCATCCATCCTCTAACATATGTATCAGCAAGTAATGTAACCATTAATTGCATCTACATGGTGTTCCTACTGTCTAATATGTGAGGATAGGTCCTAATCCCACCCGTGGATGCGTAGATGAAGTTAGTTTCCATGCTCTACTCCTATCCGAGACAGAATTTTGGTAGCACCTCCCCACTGTTCTCTAGATACACGTCCTGCCAAAGAAGAGTGCGTATCCGGAGAACAACAGGGAGGTGATGCCGAAACTCCGCTCCTGTCTCGGACAGACGAGTAACATGGGAACTAACCCATCTACGCATCCACAAACTAATCAAAAAGCGTGGACAATCCGAAATAGATACGGTCATAGATATGCAAAGATCTCGCATACCTCCAACCGTATCTCTTTCAAACAGGAGACGCCCTAAGCGGGTTCTGCGATCTATGACCATGATACTGAAAAGAGGGTTATACCTAGGGTGGCGGTGGTCGGGCTAAGCGGGACCGTGGCGGGTCGGTGCAAATGGCGAGAGCACGACGCGTGCAGCGAGCAAACGCAGCAGTGGCGAGAACTCGACTCAACTCCGGCGGGCTCTTCTCTACAAAATGGAACAAAATCTCATCATTTACAAAAAAATTTGGCGAACCTCCCTCGCACGGTGAGGTTTCCAAAACTGCAAAAAAAACAACGACACGATGGCCGACAAGCACATATGTCTCAAGAGAAGCCATGTAGTTTGGATATCAATCCATGCAGAAGAATATATCCAAGTAGTACCACTACTTGTACTACTACTTCCACTATTGCTACTACTACTACCATTGGTTCTACTACTACTACTACCACTATTGCTACAACTACTACCATTAGTTGTACTACTACTACTACCACTACTTCTACTACTACTACCACTAATTCTACTACTAATACTACCACTAGTTGTACTACTACTACCACTAGTACAACTAATACTACTACAACTACCACTACCTCGACAACAATAAGAGAGAAGGCATACCTGACGGGCGCCGAGGTAGGGGCGGGCGGCGTCGGGATCGAGCGGCGTCGGTGTCGGAGTTAAATTCATTTGAGTCGGGGGCAGAGGCCGAGACACAGACGGCGTCGGGGTGGTGGTCCGGGGGCGACCCAGGCGTGGCAGGCGCGGCGGGGAAGGGCCGGCGGGGGCACGGGCACGGTCGACGCCGCGCGGCCTTGCGGGGCAGCGTGGCGCGCCTTGCGCCGAGCGGCGGAGGCGGGGGTGGGCAGGCGTGGGCGCGGGGCTGGCTGGCTCTGACTGCCCGGCCGGCCCAAAATGCCTAAGTCCCCCAACCGCCCTTTGCCGAGTGCCGGATCAGGGAGGCACTCGGCAAAGATTTGATTTTTTTTTTAAATTTCTTTGCTGAGTGCCCCAGATCTGGCGCTCGGCAAAGATTTAATTTTTTTTAAATCCTTTGTCGAGTGTCTCAGATCTAGCACTCGGCAAAGATTTTTTTTTAAAAAAATACTTTGTCGAGTGCCTGCACGACACTTTCAACAAAGATTTAATTTTTTATAATTTATTTGCCGAGTGCTCCTGTGGGTGCACTTGGCAAAGAGGAATTTAAAAAAAAATTAAAACCCTCTTTGTCGAGTGCCTTATTCTGGCACTCAGCAAAGACACCCTTTGCTGAGTGCCATGCCTCGGCACTTTCGGCAAAGTTTTTTTTTTTTTGACCTCAATCTTTTTATGCAGCCCTTTTAAAGCACCAGAACTCCTAGTTACAATTTGGAGATTTTTTTGTGGCTTTTGATATATTTAGTTACTTTATTTAGTTTACTTGAATTTTTTTTCGAAAAATAGAAATTAAACGTAAATTTCTATTTTTGGATCAAAAGCCACAAAAAATCCTTAAATTGTAACTAGGAGTTCTGATGCTTTAAAAAGGTCAGCACTAAAAATTGAGGCAAAAAAAACTTTGCCGAAAGTCTTAGGGGCATGTCACTCGGCAAAAAAGGTGTCCGACAAAGAGGGTTTTAATTTTTTTTAAAAAAAAATTCCTCTTTGCCGAGTGCATCCACAGGAGCACTCGACAAAGAAATTATAAAAAAAAATTAAATCTTTGCCGAGTGCCGTGCCAGGGGCACTCGGCAAAGTATTTTTTTTTTAAATTCTTTGTCGAGTGCCAGATCTGAGACACCCGGCAAAGGATTTAAAAAAAATTAAATCTTTGCCGAGTGCCAGATCAGGGGCACTCGACAAAGAATTTTTTTTTAAAAAAAAAATCAAATCTTTGCCGAGTGCCTAACAGCAGGCACTCGGCAAAGAAGGCCGTGACCGAACACCGTTTCACGGGCAGCCTATGCATTTTGCCGAGAGTCTGGCATTCGGCAAAGAAGTCCTTTGCCGAGTGCCCTTGTTTGCCGAGTGCAATTCTTTGCCGAGTGCAGCACTCGGCAAAGAGGGTCTTTGCCGAGTGTCCGATTTTTGACACTCAGCAAAGAATTTTGCAGTCGGCAAAGTCTTTGTTTTCAGTAGTGAGAAAGAAGGTCTTTTAGTTCCCAAAGTAAACCACTCGCTGAGCTCCTATCCATCTCCGTGGACAAATTCTTTATTTGAGTCTATCCTGGCCATTAACTTCCTTGGCTGCTATTTATCAATGCAATCTCTATGGATATTAACCGGCCGGAGGCGTAATTGCCAAAGATGACCATATTAATAGGGAAAACTATATTTCAAAAAGAAGAAAAGAGGTCCCAGCTCTTAAATGTTCTCACTGATATGAGCTAGGAACTAGACTAGTCATGCTCAGAAGTGTGTTGTACTATGTTTTGGAGTATGTAATAGCAGCCAAGTTGTAAAATTTTGCAGCATCTTGTTATACAAAATGTTGCCTCTACTCTATCTAAATGTGATACTTTGTTACCTTTCAGTGTTACGTTTTCACAGACAATGCGTGCAACAGTTTGGTTTGATCGAGCAAATAAAGATCATCCAATTGCAAATAAAACGGAGTAGCTAGCAGCCAGAGGCCCCAAATAAACCCAAAGCACGTCTGTCGATGCCTGCTGTTGGCATGGACGACGTTGCTGCTGCAGGCAACAAGGCGTATGCGGTTGCCATCGCCATACAGGTGATCTACACCGGCATGTTCGTCGTCTCCAAGGCAGCCTTCGACCATGGCATCAACACCTTCGTCTTCACCTTCTACCGCCAGGCTGCTGGCTCTCTCCTCCTTTTGCCTATCGCCCTTCTCCGCCACTGGTAGGTACATGCATATATAGCTCATCACACAAATAATATGGTGTGATCTTGCATGATGCATGCCCGGTGTTTTATGGAGTTAATTTGTAGGAACGACTATGCAAGGTCCATGCCATCTCCGATGCTGCTTTTCAAGCTCTTCATATGTGCCTTAACCGGGTACGTACGTACTATAAGTAGTAGGTACACATATAAACTAGTATCGGAGAAACCAGACTTTAGATGAACTGAAACATGCATGTATATATATTGTTCTTGTCCTCAGGATTACATTTCACTTGAACCTGTACAC
The DNA here is from genome assembly GCA_904845875.1 of Miscanthus lutarioriparius. NCBI lineage: Eukaryota > Viridiplantae > Streptophyta > Magnoliopsida > Poales > Poaceae > Miscanthus > Miscanthus lutarioriparius. Next base: position 140,346,557 of record CAJGYO010000002.1, read on the forward strand.
TGTAAGCCTCAAGTTCACCTCTGCAACTGTGGCATCCGCGGCCAACAACTCACTGCCGGCGGTCACCTTCTTCCCCTCACTGCTGCTGAGGTACGTACTGTGCTAGCTATATAGCTCCATAAATATTCGCCATGCATGGCTTCAACTAAAGCAGAGAAGTAAGAGAAGAGCTCTGCAGGATGGAGCATGTGAAGCTGAAGAGCTTGTCAGGCGTAGCCAAGCTCGCCGGGATGGCGCTCTGCCTCGCCGGGGGTCTTGATCATCGCCTTGTACGCCGGCCCGTCGATGAGCCCTGTCAACCATCACCATGCCTTCGCCTCTCACGCTTCGTCTGGAGCCGATGTTGTTGTTACGCGCAGCGCATGGGTGAAATGGACATTCCTCATGGTCCTCGCCAACACGGCGTGGTCTCTCTGGATCGTCCTCCAGGTCAGTATGTCGTCGTCGTTATAGCTACCTCTTTCTTTCTGCAGTGCACCTTGTGGACGTACGGATTCCTGCAGCATGCGGTAGAATTAGCTATCTTTGGTTTAATTAGCCGAGCAAGTCCAACATTATTTCAGTTAAATCAAATAAACTTCAAGGCTCGTAATACAGTAAATGATAGCTAGTTAGGTGTAGTAAAGGATTAATCCCACATATGAAAGATTGACTCATCATCTCTTTTTTTTTGCGTAAAAAAAGATTAATAACTCATCATCAATTTAAATGAGCGAATATTGTGTGCATGCGTTGTGAGGTTGACAAATATGGAATGTGAGCCACGCTCCTATACAAGTCGAGTCGTGCTGGGTCACAACACGCACACTCTCGGTCTTGGCTGGTTAGACCACGAAATGCTGGTGCGATATGCTAGCGAAGAGTTTATTTGCAGCTCTAATCATGTTTCGATTCTTCCACATGGACGAACATATAGCAGCAGTCAAGAGGACACACATCCATGTATCCTTTGGTAGCCATATTCGCAACCACTTCCATCACTGATTAGTGGAAACAGGGGGCAGGTGTTAATTGCACCGATTAGGCATGCAATAAGACCCCGATTTGCTTTAGCTACTTTGCACTCAAAGAAAGCATGGTTGGACAATTCACCACCATCATAAAGTAACAAGATGGGTTTCATTTCCATTTTCTCTTTAACATATTATTGTCTGTAGTTAGGATAGCATCATTATATTCTCAATAAGCCACAAAAGGAATTTTCCATCTCCATCTACTGAACTCTTTTTGTACGTCATCAGAGTAATTCATCGCATACTCTCTGATCCCAACTCATTTATCTCTTTGAGCCCCATATAAAGCCATCTGCTAAACTTTAACTGGCCAAAATTTTCTTTTATTTACAATCATGTATTGTAATAAATTTATCATCACACATATCATACAACATAGGAAATTGTTGGCACAGGTGTCTCACCCCACCAAGTGTCTAGCCAAAACTGAGTGCTTTTGCCACGATAGATGATCAATTAATTTCCTCCCTTTCAAATATACCCATCTTGCTTAAAGAAAATCAGTCCATATTGGAGAGTCATCTCTCCTGTGTTTGGTCTGCTCAGTACATTTCCCTTTAATGTATTTCTATTTATCAAAATCTGCCAGATATGCCCTATTTTTATTTCCAGTTTTCACCACCATTTGCAGAAGAGTAATATTAATCTTTCTAAGGCTTTGAATGCCCAAACAACCCTTTTACTTTTACAAATCTTCGTCCACTTGACAAGGTGGTAACTTTTCTTTGCACTACCTCCTTGGCAAAAGAAGATACATCTTTGTTTATCCAAGATGTCAATAATGGTTTGTGGGAGCCAGAACATATAGATATCTGAAAAATTGGAGAGTTATTTAATTAGAATAGAGTTGACAACAATACACCTACCAGTCATAGACAGTGAGCTGCATTGCCAATATCAAGCTTTTTGGCAAAATTATCATAAATTTGACCCCCAATCACAAATGTGGAGTCTGCTAGGATTCACTAGAACACCAAGGCACTTGATAGGGTAAGTACCAATTTTGCAATAAAAAAGATTTGCATACTTAACCAAATTGTTGTTATTGTCATTTATCATGAGAACTTCACTTTTCACAAAGTTAATTTTTAAACCCAACAACCTTTCATAAAGGTATAATAACTTAAGGTTCCTAGACATTTCATAGTCATATTTTATGCACAGAATCATGTCATCGGCATATCAAAGAATAGCCACACACTACAAGAAACACCCCGTGTAGATACGTCTTCTTTGCTACGTTTTTGAAATCATGTCTACATCTTAAGTAGTTTTAGTACTAGATACGTTTGTTGACATGTTTTACTAAAAACGTAGCTACTTCGCCTCAAAAGGCTCCATGACTATTGGCACGTTTTTAGAATAAGGCAAAATAGGCAATGTCATCCTTCAACTTTTGCTCTTGGGTCAAGTTCGTCCCTGAACTCTTGCGAGGATCAATTTAGTCCTCGAACTCTTGCTCTCCGGTTCAATTTCGTCCTCCATCCGAGCTGGACGTCCACGTTGGCATGCGAACTCAGCAACCAGTCAGCTTAGGGTTCCAACTCCTGTTGAAATGACCAATTTACCCCGCACTCGTTTTGGACAGAGCAGCCGCATCGAGCCCGACCACTCCCTCTCCTACCAGGTCGCCGCCCCTCCCAGTAGCGTAGCTCGCCACCCCTCCCTACCAGCGCGCCGCCACCTCCGAGCCAGCTCGGCTCGCCGCCCCTCGGCACCCCCTCCCTAACAGCGAGCGCGGCCCCTCCCAGCCAGCTCGGGTCGCCGACCCTCGCCGCCCCCTCCCTGCCAGCAAGCCTGCCGCAGCCAGGCCCGCTCGCCGCCCCTGAGCACCCCCCAGCCATCTCTCCAGTCGCCGACCCCATGGAAGCAGCTTGCTCGTAGGATTTGTTTGGACCAGAGGGGATTCAACAGCAGCACGACCATGATTTTGAGGCGAGCAACCAGGGGCTGGTCAGGGAGCCGTGGCCCTCTTGGACGGAGGAGGAGGGAACCAACCAGCAGTACATAAAGGTATGCTAATTCTTTTGCATTTTACTTCGTGGAGCTGAGAAGCATGTTGGCTTTTTTTAAAATCTAATGTTAGAATGCATCCTGTAGGGCTAGGAGAAGATGGGAGATTCAGAGGTACTGGTTGTTAGATTTCATTTCAATGGGGTATTTGTTCTTGATGGATCATCAGTACAATATTGTAATGGAGATGAGGGAGTTTCACATATAGATAAGGATAAACTGTCCATCCCAGAACTTGAAGGCCATCTGATGGATCACACAACTTTTAAGAGGTCTGTTAGGATGTATTGGTTGCCATTTGGTGCAGCAGTGAATACTGGGATGAGGATGCTGGTAGATGATAAGTCATGCCTTGATATGGTAGATGCAATAGGATCTAATGGCGCAGTGGATATATACACAGAATTAATTGATGTGGACATGGCTAAATTTAGTGAAACGGATTTACAAGATGGAGCAGGAGATGAAGCTGTGTTTGACCTGTTTAGAGATGAAAATGTCTTAAATTTCGATGCACATCATGGTGGCCAAATTACAGAGGATGCACAGATTGGTGAACCAAATACTGAAGATGAACAAGAAGATGGTTTAGATAGTAAATGTGAAAGCCACAGGGTTCACATCTGATGATGACGATGAAGCAAAGGAGATAAGAAACAATTACAAAACATATATGTCCAAAAGGAAGAAGAGAGGAGGCATTCCTGAGGACACCCCCACTACAATGGATCTTCCAACAGGGAATGATCCTAACAGTATGGTTCAGGTGAATGAATTTGGAGATGGCATTGCATATTTTGATTCAGATGAAGATGTATCATATGACGATGATAGTGAGACTGATGCCAAGAGAAGGAAGTGCAGGTTTCCAATATTTGATAGCCGTGCCGACACACCTCAGTTTGCCTTGGACATGTGTTTTAGAGGCAAGAAGGAATTAAAAGATGCAATAGAAAGGTATGCACTGAATATGAAGGTAAATATTATGTTTCCTAAGAATGACAAGAAGAGGTTAAGGGCTATTTGCTCATGGAAAGGTTGTCCTTGGCTTGTGCATGCTTCATACAACTCCAAAACTGACTGGTTTCAGATTGTGACATATAATCCCAACCATCATTGTTGCCCAGTCTTGAAAAACAAAATATTATCTACAAGTAGAATATGTGACAATTATAAGAGTACTATCAAGGCTAACCCAGCATGGAAGGCTAGAGCAATGAAGGAGACAATACAAGAAGATATGGGTGTCGAGATTTCATTGACAATAGCGAAAAGAGCAAAAGCAAAGGTTATTAGGAAGGTCATGGATGCTCGGAGTGGAGAGTACTCTAAGTTATTTGACTATGTCCTTGAGCTGAAGCGCAGTAATCCTGGTAGCAGTGTGCATATTGCCCTTGATCCTGAGGAAGAGGACCATGTGTTTCAAAGAACGTATATTTGTTTGGATGCATGTAGAAGGGGTTTCTTAGATGGATGCAGGAGGGTGATAGGGCTTGATGGTTGCTTTCTAAAGGGTCCTATGAAAGGGGAGCTGCTGTCAGCTATTGGGAGAGATGCAAATAATCAGATTTACCCTATAGCTTGGGCTGTTGTGGAATATGAGAATGTAAATTCATGGAAATGGTTTCTTGGACACCTTCAAAAAGATTTGAAAATCCCACATGGTGCTGAAGGATGGGTGTTCCTTACAGACAAACAAAAGGGTTTGCTGAAGGCAATTGACATATTCTTTCAAATGGCTGAGCATCGAATGTGTGCACGACACATTTATGCAAACCGGAGAAAAAAACATAGGCTACAGGAGTACCAAAAGAGATTTTGGAAGATTGCAAAGTCATGTAATGAGATATAGTTTAATCATTACACGAACAAGTTAGCTGCCAAGACACCTAAAGGATGGGCTGATTTGCAAAAAACAGAACCAGTACATTGGTGTCGGGCTTGGTTCAAAATTGGATCCAATTGCGAGTCAGTTGATAACAATGTGAGCGAATCATTCAATAGCTGGATTATAGATGCAAGATTTAAACCTATCCTTGCCATGTTAGAGGAAATACGTATCATGGTGACAAGAAGGATTCAAGAGAACAGGAGCAATAGTGATAGATGGGCAATGACAATATGCCCCAACATTCTCAGGAAGGTAAATAAAATTAGGCATGCAACCCAATACTGTCATGTCCTATGGAATGGTGCAAATGGATTTGAAGTGAGGGACAAGAAATGGAGGTTCACGGTTGATCTGGGACAAAAGACATGCTCCTGTAGATATTGGCAAGTCTCGGGTATCCCATGTCGACATGCTTGTGCAGCCCCGTTCACAATCTCAGATGAGCCGAACAATTATGTAAATACATGTTTCTCTATTTGACCAATACAAGATAACTTATCAGCATGTCCTCCAACCGGTAGAGCATGAGTCTGCTTGGCCTGTGTCTCTAAATCCTAAACCGTTGCCTCCTAGAGTGAAGAAGATGCCAGGTCACCCACAAACAAAAAGGAGGATGGATCCTTCAGAACGAATGAACTCGAGCACTAAATCCTCTAGAGTTGGCACTAAAATCAGATGCACACGTTGCAACGGCCTTGGACACAACACTAAGACATGCTTTGTTCAGCTGGTGTTTATACATTTCACCTTTTTAGCTTTCTATTTTGTTCCTGGAGATAATAACAACGAGATGGCTCTAACTTTTCCCCTTTGTTATGCAGCAGCAGGACTCGACATCGCATAATCCTTGTCACAATAGTAGTGCACCATTGGCCATTGAAACAGCACCATCTAAAGGAAAAGGTCAAGCTGCATCTCTGAGCACAAAGTCAACTAAAAGAAAGGCAACTGAGGGCTACGGATTGTATTATAGTGAAAGAACTGGTTCATCATTTATTCAGGTTAGTAAATGGTTAATGTACACTCAATCTCTATGCATTATTCCAATACATCAATCTAATTTCAATTGCTCTACAGACTGGTCAAAAGAGAAGAGTAGTGCCCTTTGGAAAGTCGAAGTCTGAAGCTAAAGCCACTGCTGATGGGAATGCCTTTGTTGTCATTGAGACAAGTGCAGGTGGTGCCACCTCGTCTGCAAGAGCAACCATCAATGTTACAAGCGGGCGTGCAACTGCAAAGATTAAATCTAGTTCAACTAGCAGAGAAAGGCCGAATAAATCATGACAGTAGTCTGTATCATTTAAGAAGACTTTGTTGTCATTTGCATTACATTTTGTAATGGCTCTTGTGTCAGCATCTTATACTCAGAACCTGAAATACTACTTTGAACCTGAAACATTGTGTCAATTTCATGCCTGTGTATCTATACATTTTGTCAGTTTCGTGCTGTCGATTTGGCGATGAACTACAGTGGAGGGGAAGGGGAGAGCCGGCTGTGCAGTAAGCTGCTAAATGGAAATGAGCTAGCTAGGAGAGAGAGACGGCTGTACATAAACAATGGCAAGGGCAATATGGACTTTGAACATGCATATCAAAATCCTAAGACATCTGGCTGAATCTGGCATGCCAACGTGGATGTCTAGCTCAGATGGAGGACGAAATTGAACCGAAGAGCAAGAGTTCGAGGACTAAATTGATCCTTGCAAGAGTTTAGGGACGAACTTGATCCAAGAGCAAAAGTTGAAGGACGACATTGCTTATTTTGCCTTAAAATAACATATCTACGTCTGTCGCTAAACACGATTCTTAACACGGTTGAAAAACGATAATAAAGCCTACTACATTCCCTTTGTACCCGATGGCCCAAGAGAGCCCATCAGGCGGTGGCCCCACTCGCCCCCAAAAGGCACCAGGTCCCTATCGTGCTGCAGAGAATACGGACGGGTAGCGCACGGTACCCTGCAGTCGTGCACATCGCCCACTCCTCTATTCTCTCCCCCGTTTTCTCCAAACCCTAGCGGTTGGCGGCAGCGGACTCCGGCGAGGGCGCATCGGCGGGCGGCAGGACAGTGGTGAGCCGATGCTCAACGTGCGCACGAGCGTCATGGGCATGGCGCTGCGGGCGGAGGCCGCAACTGGCGGCTGGCGCGAGCAGCCAGGGCGCCGAGCGGAAGGCCGCAAGGGCCTAGGGCGGTGCCGCTCGTTCGCCCCAACTAATCGACCGCGAGGCTGCGAGAGGGTCAGATCTGATGTACGCTATGCTTGATGCTCCTAACTGTTCTCATTTTTTGGCTGCGCACTTCAGTATATGTTTCTTGATGCATCTACAGGTGACTCTAGATAACTGTTCAGGAGAGATTTGATCAATGTGTCTCCTACTAAATGCAAAATTTTGTAATGTGCAGTATGCAGTATTTAATTTTTTAAATGCAAAGATAGAGTTTAGATGCCAAGTTTCAGAACACAATCATCATTACCTCGGCATGGAAAGGTACGTGATTGCACCCCCTGTTCGATCAAGTCACATATCCAAGCTAATGATGATGTGGACCAGCTTAAAGATATTTCTTTTCTGAAATGTTTTAAGCACCTTCTTATTGTTACATATCCTCAATTTTCATAGGCTTAGGAAAAAAGGTACCACCTGCAACAAAGCCAAAGGTGCGATCTAGTATTTGCTTGCCCTTGGATCTTGATTCAGCAATGTCACATTTTAATTTCGCAATGTGTTAGATGAGTTATCTGCCAGTAACATTGCCTGCCAATTAAGTATCTTATATTGAGTTGTACATATGCAGGTTTAATACTTTAAGCTATTGAATTTTCAGATTGATGTGGCTATTGAATTTTCAGATATCTTGAGACTGTATGGATTTGGGTAGCTGTTGTTTTCTTTTTTTCAAGTTCAGTTTCATATATATTGATTAATGTTGTTTCGAATACTAATTTGTATTGGAATTGCAGAGTAGCGAAGCTTGACACAAGTATTCGAATGATTGAGGTGCTTCCTAAAGCCGAACTAACTATATCTTGTTAACTCACATTGAGGCCATGGAGTATCGACATGAAGATGATTACATATGCCCTCTAGTTTCATGCATGACTTCCTTAGCAATATGAGTTAACTTTTATGCTTTCTATGTCTTGTTAATCCATGCACTATTTATCAGTCTCATAAATCAGCCTCTTTAGTTACTTTTCAGCTAAGACCTTTTTTTTCTTCTAAATTCATCACAAAAACTTATATAATGGTCTATTTATTTAATCTGTAGGATCATGGAAGCTTGTCAAGAAAATCTGTTCAAGCAAGAAGCAAAGATTGATGATTTGCGAAGATTGAGGATTGAAGTGCAAGTGTCTTTAAGCACTGATATTTTTAAATAGATTAGATCGATCCCAATGTATAAAATTAGCGAATATGTAATATATACATGTTGTATGTGGATGTTTGACACTGTTTGCTCTAATATTAAATGAAAGCGCAAGTGTCTATTTTTATTTATTATGGTGCCCAAAGTAAATATGGGTATGCATGTATTAAAAATAGTTCAGCAAACTATATTAGCAATAAGAAAAAAAGAAAAAACACAAATGTATTAACTTGCTTGACACAAAATTTAAAATGTCTCTACAAGATGTAGATACATAATTCATCGTCTCTAGAAAGCGTCTCATGTCTTTTAGATACGCTTGACACCGTCTCTAGAAAGCGTTTCATGTCTTCTAGACACGTTTGACAAAATGTATCTACGGTTCCTGACACAGTCCGTGCGGAGACGTTCCAGACACGCTTTTGTCAAATGTGTCTATACTTTATTAGAGATGAAATAAAGCGTATCTAACGTAGGAAAAACGCGTATCTAGAGGGGGTGTTTCTTGCAGTGACACCTCTGTCAGTCATATGACTAGCTAGCCCCACCAACAAATCATTCTTTTGAGCATTAATAATCATCCTAGTAAGCACATCAGCTACAAGATTTTCGAACAATACAGGAGAGCTGTGTGTCATTTTATTAAGAAATGAAAAAAAGGAAAAATACTATAAAAAAAAGGGATGGCTAGAAAAAAAACCTTCCCAACACATCCGACTCACACTAGCATCCTCTGAAACCTTCTGCATAGCCTCTGGGTGCCACCCTGTTATTCGATGATCCCCACATTGTAGTATTCCGATACTTGACAAAATCTTCTGAAGAAACTGTCGCCGACTATTGGCCTTGGAGCCTAAGCTCTGGTGCTGGTCAGTCGGCACAACCGAAGAAATCTGGTGACTCTGTAAAGCTAACTAGTACACTATTGAATAGGCCCTAAGCTCCGGTGGTGTCTGTCACGGGAGAATTCTAGTGGTATTGTGCAGGCCCCATTTGCTTCGTTTTTGCATCTTCTCGTTCGGGCTTCAAATACTTGGTGTCTTGGACTGCATGCATGACTTCTTGGGTCTTCAGCAGTACTCCATGGTCTTTTTTGAGGTGTTGATCACTTGATCTTTACGTTGTCTTCGTTCAAGACCATCCTTCCATCTAATAGACCAAATACCTTATATACTAGCAAATAATATTAGTCCATTTGATCATGTTGTCATATAATCACCAAAATGAAATATGACCCAAGCTGGGTGTCATTTTCCTTACAATGCAATTATTAGATAAATCTCCAAGCCTCTGCTTACATATATGAGCTATGACAACACACGTGTCCACGCATAGTACAAGAGTTCCATTACAAGATAAATTAGCATAATCATTAAATAAATCTTTGAGACACAAGTTGTCCAGATGGTCACACAATAAGTTATACATTCCATTACAACGAACTAGTATATTTACTAGTATGTGTATATAAAATTATGGTCGGTAACCGACAATGCAGGCTGCGGTGCTCAAGGAGTATCCGGACAAGATCCTTGTGACGGCGGCGCAGTGCGTCTTCAGCACGGTGCAGTCATTTGTCGTCGCATTTGTGGCTGAGAGGGACTTCTCCAAGTGGAAGCTCCGCTTCGATGTTGGCTTGCTCGCCATTTTCTACTCTGTAAGTTTTCGCTGGATTTCTTCACTAAAATAAGTCTAAGTAAGTAGGCTTTTAGTTACATGTACAAACAAAAAAAATATAAGACATCTATCTAATTCTTAATAACCATTTGAAAAATTTGCTGGTGAACTCCTACATACATATCAACCACTGTCAGGGGTTTGTAGTAATGGGAATCTCCTACTATCTGCAAGCTTGGTGTGTGGAGATGAAAGGCCCCGTCTTTCTCGCCGCATGGACTCCACTCTGCTTCATCTTCACAATATTCCGGTCCTCTTTCTTCTTGGGAGAGATCGTCCACCTCGGCAGGTATATAATCTCAAGTGTCTTGGACTAACAGTGACTACAATGGAAGCAAATAAACAAGTTTCACATCATCTCATTCACATGCATGATGATCTTTGGACTTTGGGGGACATATGATCGAATGCATATAACAATGATGAATGTCTTGTTATTTATCATTTTACGGCAGCATTGTTGGTGGAATCTTGCTGGTTGGCGGCCTGTATAGTGTATTGTGGGGTAAAAGCAAGGAGGCCAACATTGACCCGTGCAGAGAGGTGAATAGAATCAGTGATCCACAAGACCATGTAGAGATCGATATACGAAGAAGAAGAACAAGCAAGGGGATGAGAAGAGGACAGAAGAGGCAACGTTAGCACTTACCACTAGCTGAACAAGAGTCTGACCAATATAATCCATGCATTCTATCAATTGACTATGGATACAAATATAGCTCTTTGCCATATGCTAGCTTGTATATATATGTGTGTGTCTGGAGTAAATCAAATAATGGCACTGAATTCTAGTCATTCATGCAAGCAAATATTAAATGGAACGCCTAGCGCCGGACGTCCGGACAAGGCTAGCATCCGTATGCTCGCGCCTGCCTCACGTGGGGGCCCACGCTGCTCAGTGTCTCGCGGACGCACCATGTCCTGTGACCGCACCGTGTCCACGCCACTCTGTGTCCCGTGCCCACACTGTGGCCCGCACACGCTTCGTGTCCCACGTTGCTCCATGTCCTACGCCCGCACTGTGGCACCCCCTCCACACCCACGCACATGCAGGCGGGCCTAGCTGCTACAGATGGGTCCCACTGCAACATGTGCAACACCAAGATCATCTACTTTTGCAATATCTAGATGAAACACTTGCAACATACAGCCCAAACAATTGAAACACTTGCAACATACGTCCGAAACACGAGGAAAACACGTGTGTAGTCATTGCAAAACATACGCGACATCCAGATAAAACACTTGCAATAAATGTGTGAAACATATGCAACATCCGGATGAAACACACTTGCAACATATGTCTGAAAAAACAGATGAAACATTAGAGACAAACACTTGCAACATACGTGTACAACCACTACAACATATGCAACATCCTGATATACTTTTGCAACATTCGTATGAAACACTTAAAACATACCTCTAAACACATCTGAAACATTTAAAATATACACTTGCAACATGCATCATATCCCGTCGCTACTAGACGCCCGCGGGCCTTGCTGTTGGTGACCTTCCTGACTGCTTGACTCCCGCGACCATGGACCTACCGAGCAACTGCATCCTCGTCGGTGCTGCTGGCTGAGTCGTCCCTGATGAGCGAGGCATCCCTGCCTGATCTCGTATGCATCGTCGGAAACCATCGCCGAGGGAGGAAGGGAGCGTGAGGTGCAGTAGGAAAACCCGCTCTAGGTATGGCCACTCGGATCTCGTGATGTCGCGAGCTGAGTCGACAACGGCGAGGAACTTTTGGTGGGGAACGGCGGCGGCGGCGGCACAGAGGCGGAGTGGGCGTGGGCGGTAGACATGGCGCCGAGCCGAGCAGGATGGTGCGCACAGGAGGCGGAGTGGGCGTGGGGGAGCAGATGCGGAGGAGGCAGGTTGGGAGGAGCAAGGGATGGGGCGCATCGTAGGCGGAGTGGGCGTGGACGGCAGACGCAACAGACGCGGTGCCGAGATGAGTAGGTGGGGGAGCCTCGCACGACGATGAGGTGGAGGAGTGGGCTGGCCGCCCGATGTGGTGAAGCAAGTGGGGACTTCGTTAGGGATTTCAGTTCGAATTTCTGTTGCGTGCGGAGGAGAAAGCGTCGGCGTAGAGGAGAAGGCACGTTGCCTGTTGGGCCCGATCGCTTCGCAGGCCGAGGAACTGCACATCTGGACACACACCCTCCACTCAAAAAAAAATCTAGACACGCACCTGGACAGACGCCCTCACCAATATTAAAAGGTCCTCGAGCTTGAAGGAGTTTGAGTCGCCAAGGCGTATGTGTGCGTGAAGATAGAGGAAACATAGCGTAGCCGGCGCCAAATAGAAAATGTCGTGAACTTTAAAGGCTTATGCAATCCGAAATCTAGGGGCGTTTTGGATCAGTGTTAAAAAGTAGCCCGTTTGATGATGATGGGTTAAACATAGGTTAATCATATAAGGTACTACTCTACTTAGTCTCGTTAGCTCTTATTAGCCTATGATTAGCTAATATTTTTTCGTATTTAAAATAAAAGGAAAAAGATAAAATAAATGAAAGAAAATGAAAAAATGAAACATGAAAATAAGAAAATGAAATAAAGAAAATAATTAATTACAATAAAAAAGAGATAAAAAGATAAAAATAAAATAAAAATAAAAACCCATAGAAAAGAAAAAAAAATAAAAAGAGAAAATAAATAGCAGCAAGGGAGAAAAGAAAAGGTGAATAACAAAAGGAAAAATAAGAAAAAACAACGACACATACCGACCTGCGTCTTGCATATTATTTAGGCTATATGCGCATTCGGCCTAATAAAAAACTATCGAACCCAATATTCCGTAGGAAAAAGTATACATTACGTCCCTCAACTTTTATAAAAGTTCGTTTTCCTTCCAGAACTCCAAAATCGGGCAAAACACCTTCCTCAACTTTTAAAACTCTTCATCTTACTTCCCTGGCCCGGTTATAAGTGGTTTTGAAAGCGGTTTTCTCTTTTTCTTTTTTATTTATTTCGGCTGAATCTTTGAAAAATCATAGTAAATCACAGAAAAATCATAAAATGAAAAATCTAATTGTGTTGGACTCCACATGAGTAGATCTAAACAGTGAACATATAATATGGTATGTTTTAGTACAAAGTTTTTGTTGTGGTTTTAGATCTATACTTTTTTAATTAATTGAAATAATTCATAGCTGCAGTTTCTATGGTCCAATTGTGATGAAATTTTTATAATGGGCTAATTATTTAGCTATATGCTGCCACATGGACATCTGGGAGGCAAGGCGCTCCCTCTGGCCTCCGCTACAAATTCACTACAAATTCATGAGTTTTACGGACTATTTCCAAGAAAATAATAACACTAAATACTACCTACATAAATTATAGACTAAAGTCCATTTTGTCCCGTTGAACTTGTCTCGTCTCATAGTTACACGCTCACCCTCCAAAACTCAAAAGCTAGATATCATACACACCCCTAACTCCTAGAATTGAACAAATTGTCTCATACATCAATTCAAAGTGATTTGAAGGTAGTTTCTGTGAAGATCAAGCATCATACACTGACCCGACTCTCGAAATCAAACAAATAACCTGCTATGGCGATTGAAAATGTCTGCAAGGTAAATTTATTGACACGAAGACATCCTTCTCTCTCCATGCATATTTGGATTCCCCCTCTCTCAGTACTAGATGGACACATCATCATACTCTTAGGTCTTCACCCCCTCTCCTTCTCCACTATTACCCACTGCTTTTAGCTCGAAGTACCACAGTTGAGCCAAAAATAAAAGCCATGATGAATGCTCTCATATGGTATTAGCTTCACTCTAGCAACAACAAGGAATCCATAGGGCAACTCTGCCACTCTAGCCAACTCCCTCATCGAGTTCTAGCCACACTTCTCATGGTGGCACGACACTTAAGAGGTACGGATAGTAGGGGTTGGTGAGAGGGACGAGAAGATGGTGACGATGATGGATGAGTGATTAGGATTGAAAGCAGTGAGCGACACAAAAGTTAGGAAACACATGGGCAGGAAGGAAAAAGGAGATCCATAGGGTGGATCCAATGTAGATGAAAAAAAACATAGGACGTGGCTCAAAACAACCAGGATAAATAAAAAAGATTATAAGGGTTCCGATATGTGGGACTCGCCTTATAAATTCTAAAAACCACTCTAAACCTCCTTCGGTTTTGAGAGTCAAAATAAAATCACTTGAGGAATTACGGAGTGGCATAGGACAGTAGCCACAGGAGCCCAAGCCCATCAGAGCCGAAACAAAATGGGCCAGGCCTTAAAGGGGTGCGGTTTTGAAGTCACGAGAAGTCAAGGAGACCGACCAACTGTGGAGAAAATGGGAATTTTGCCCTTATGAGGAGTGGGCTTCGCTAGAATGTCCTTAAGTTTGTGGGCTTCGCCAGAATGCCCTTATAAAAGGTGTGTTTCACGCTATTTTGCCATTTCGTGTTTTTCCAACTTTGTAAATTTATGACCCCATCTTTTTGACCAGGCGTGACCATTTTACCCCTGTCTCCTTCTACCTTATCCTCTTTCTCTGATTCTCATGGTCACGACAATTTCTCCTTTCTCTCCTATTCTCTCTCTGTCTCGACCAGTGTTCGGGCAGGAGCCCGACGCCGGCCGCTGCCGCCCGGTCGCGCCAGGCCACCGTCGATAGGCCACACGTCACTAGGCGTCCTTGCCCCAACCATCTGCGCCAGGCCGCCGTTGCATCCACGCCACGCCGCGGTCGCCGCCTCGATGCTTCCACACCAGGCCACGGTCGCCGCCCCGATGCATCCGCGCTAGTCCGGGAACTGGACTGGAAGCCCGATGAAGGTAACCTCAGCGGGCTTGTGTGCAACGGGTAGCGGCAGTAGTGAGTTACCCTTTTGCCATGTTCCATTGGTCTAGATCCAGTGCAAGCAGCCGGTGACTTTGGGCGAGTGGTATATCAAGTGCCCGTACAACAATAAGGTAAGGATTCTTGACATTGGTGACCTCACTGTGTCTCTTGCTGCTGCTCTGATTGATGTGTTTTGAGTGCAGGTTGATCCAACTACCTGTGGTTACATTTGGCCTGAGGTGTAGAATGTGAAGTTGGAAGCACAAGAATACCAACTGAAGGCTAAGAAGGAGGCATCAGGTGACTGTTGCTCTGAATTGAAAGCAGAATTACAAGAGTTGAAGCAAACACTTGATAGTGTTGTAGCTGAACTTTGGAAACTAAAGGTGAAGCCAGCAGAGCCGATTCCTAAGCCGATTCATGAGCCAAAGCCTGAGCCAAAGCAAATTGTGATAGATTATTCTATTTTTGTGGGCTTTGTAGGTATCCTGATTGGTGTTGTGGTTGCCTGTATGTGGAAGTGAACAACTAATGTCTGTTAGTCAGCCAATGTGTCGGTGCAGAAAATGACCAACACGTAAATATTTTTAGTTTTGTTGTACATTGTGATCGGAGGTGGCCTAGCACTCAATGACACAGGGTTTATACTGGTTCAAGCAACGTGCCCTACGTCTAGTTTGAGTCGGTCGGTGACTTTATTCCTAAGCCTCGGTGCTCGAAGTTTGCTGTGGGGTTACAAACGGAAGGAAGAAAGATGGGGGATATAAGAGGTCTGGTCGGACTCCGGTCTGAAGGGCTGAGAGTGATGGGAGCTCCGCTATGTGCTAAGTGTTTGAGCATGTGCTCGAGGTTTGAACCTAGTGGTCTCCTGTTGTGTGTGTTGTTCGAGTTGTTGTGAACCGATCGATCTATCTGTTTGGGCGAGAGCGTATCCCCTTTTATAGATGAAGGGTATAGCTTTACAAGTGAGAGGGAGAGAGTGTACATATGCTAAGTTTTGTTGCCCACGCTATCGGGTACAGGATGATTGTAGGCGCCCATAACACTGTTAATGTCAGATGCATGTGGGAGGTCGCGTCGTCTTCTTTAGGTATGGCAGACGTCGGTGCCTGCCATACTGTTGATACCTAGAGGCATGCAAGGGGTTTTACCATATTCGCCTGGTACGGTAAATGCCGGTGCCCACAACAATGTTGATGCCTCAGAGGCACGTGGGGGGAGCCTTACCGTGTTTGTTTGGTATGGGAGTTGATGGCGCCCACAACACTATAGGGGAAATGTCGACGCCTATAACACTGCTTGGGTTCTGTCATGCCAAGAAGGTTGTAGGGTACTGTTCGGCAGGTGTACATGGTATGGTCCTTGGTATTACGGTTGACTTGAGTGCCCTGCCTTACTTTCTCCATCCGTTTCCTGGTCCTTACCGAGCGGGCGTCCCCGGTCGGTTGGTCCTAGTCGGCTCTGATTGCGCCAGTCAGAGAAGAGCTATAAGTAGGGGTTCAGTGTATTCCTGGTCGGAGCGGCGGGTCGGAGTCAGAAGTGGTGTTTTGGCTAGGCCTTCCGGTCAGAGAGGCCATTTAGAGGTGGGCCGGTGTCGGAAGCGAGTGTTGTTCCTCCTTTGTGAGGCCTTCCAGTCAGAGAGGCGGGTCAGAGTTGGAAGCAGGCGCCGTTCCTCCTCGGCCAGGCCTTCAGGTCAGAGATTGGATTGTCCTTCTGGCCTGTCGTTTAGGTGTTTGGGCCGGCCCATGAGTTGCATGAGTTGCGCGTCATTTGCAACGTTGTTGGCTAGGCCGAGCCTTTGTTGGGAAGCCAGTCCATGAGGGACCCCGGGTTTATAAATCTGATAGGAGCCCCCGAGCCCCTGGGTGATTCGGGTAGAGTCATCTAGGGGATTTTTGTCTTGATAGCGGGTGCGCGCAAGCGCACCCACGGGTGTAGCCCCCGAGCCCCCGAGCAATTTGGGTAGAATCGTCTGGGGGGGTTTCGAGTTGCCAGTGAGGGAAGTTTTGTTTCGTCAGCCGGTGCACGTGAGCGCACCCACGGGTGTAGCCCCCGAGCCCCCGAGTGATTCGGGCTGAATCGCCGGAGGGGTTTTGTCAGCGGGCAGTTTTAGGGATCGGGTATGTTGGAGCTCATGGATCCTGGCATCGGGCACACGCGTCGGGCGTAGCCGGGGCAGTTTAGGGATCGGGTGAGACAGAGCTCGCATATCCTAGCATCAGGCGCAGCCGAGGCAGTTTAGGGATCGGGCGAGACAAAGCTCATGGATCCTGGCGTCGGGCGCAGCCGAGGTAGTTTAGGGATCGGGTGAGACGGAGCTCGCGGATCCTGGCATCGAGCGCACGCATTGGGCGCAGCTGAGGCAGTTTAGGGATCAGGCGAGACGGAGCTCACGGATCCTGGCGTCGGGTGCACGCGTCGGGCGCTGTCGAGTCAATTTAGGTGTTTTGAGCCCCTGAGCCCTGTTTGGGCTTCATAGGGGTCAGTTGAGTTTTGTGCGTTACCCCGTTCATGGTTTCTCGCAATCGGAGGGGCTGAGCTAACGTCGCTTGCCTCGGTGGCTCGGGCTCGAGTGACGCGCTCGGTGAGCTCACTAACAGGTTTGATCGAGTGGAATCCGGGTCCGTCGTTCGTGATGGGGTCAACATAGCCCTCATGTGACATTCCACTGCTCCTTAACCTGCAACCCGGTAGATGCCTGGGTCATTCTGGAGACCGACCCGGGTGGCCCGCTGGCCTCCCCTCAATGGAGATTCTGTGGGTTTGGTAGACGTTTGGGATTGAACGAGAAGGTTGAGATGACCCTGTCTGCTTCAGGGTAGACTGGGCAAGGGTCGCTCAAGGCTCATCTATGTTTTCTCCCCTGACTCTATTTGACGCAAGGCGGCCTCGAGCCCTTCATGGGCTGGCCTTCGAACCCCGGTCGGTCGTTTATTCATGTTTGAATGAGGCAACTGCCGCTTTATGACGCAACATGGAGCGTTGTGATGCATTTAACCGCATATGCAATGCCTTAGCACTCAAGCCCCCGGATGATTCGAGTAGAATCATCTAGGGGCACGGGTGTATGGAATGAATGCATGTATGGATGTATGAATGATTATATAAGGAAATAGTGGGGGTTGGTAATATTACCTTGATGACTCAAGTGACGTGGTTTGAAGAGCTCCAATCAGAAATGTCCGACCAGGATCCATGCTCGTCGTTCGTGATGTAGTCAGCATGGCCCACAAGGGGCATCCCTTTGCTCCTTACCTATCTCTCAGCGTTCGTCTGAGCCGTCTGATTAGACTCAGAAAGCCCGTTGGTCTCTCCTAGCGGAGATCCTTTTTTTGGTTTTTTCCAAGTCCCGCCTAGGAAGGCGGAGAGCCACCTACGCGCAGTGGTGCCTTGTTTCTTACATCCAAGCCATGTCTTGTCTGACCCAGTGCCATTCCATCAGGCAAGGGGCATCCCATCGGTCAGGGTGTGTCCCATCGTATCCCATCCGCATTGAATGGGGGGAAGGGAGAGGGTTTTTCGCCCCTGTCGTTTTGCCTTTCCCCAATCGCCGTGCCTTTCCCAACTGTTGTACCCCTTTCTTTAAGTAGGAGAAGGGAGAGGGCTTTCGCCCCGTTCCTTCGCATATTCCTTATCTGCCGTCTCTTCTCTTTCTTCCTTCTCGCCAAGAGCGTCTGAGTGCCACGGTGGTTCCTTGGAGAAAAAAAGAGAAGAGCGAGGGAGAGGAGAAAACTCATAGATCCATTCATGGACCCGAAGCGAAATGTCGGGCTAGAGGTCATCCATCGTGAGGGAGTCGGTGCTGGATGCCTTCGCCGAGAAGGGGTTTCTGCCGCCGAAGGAGGTGGCGCACTAGAGGGCTCCTAGGAGGGAGGATTTCTCACAACCTTAGGCTGGCAAGGTTGTTTCCTTCCTCGCCTTCCATGAGCGTGGGTTAGGATACCCCACGCACTGGTTCCTGTGCGGGCTCCTCAATGAGTGGGGTCTGGAGCTGCAGCACCTCAATCCAACTGGGGTGTTGCATATCGCCGGCTCTGTCACCGTGTGCGAGGCCTTCCTTGGGATGGAGCTGCATGTGGACCTCTTCCATGGATGTTCTCTGGGCGAGCTTTGTCGGAGGGGAAGCAACTTATGATCACGCCGGTGGGGGGTTTTGTGCTGTAGAAGAAGCCGAGCGTGGTGGGCTCATACCCCGTGTACATCCCCTACGATTCCAATCGGGGGTGGCACGGGGAATGGTTCTATATCAGAAACCCGGTGGAGGCGTCGTTCCTGCCTTTCACCAGCGGGAGGCCAGAGCAACTAGACAGCTGGTCGGGGGGGGGGCCCGCTAGCTGGCAGAAGAAGAAGGTGGAGATTATTGAGGCGGAGCTCTAGAAGCTCATGCGGCGTGACCTTGATGGGGTGCGGGTGTTCCATACCCTCTTTTGTCGTTGGGTCGCTCCACTAGCAGAGAGGACGCGACCGATGTGGAAGTACAACGGCCCGACGGACCCTGACCGTGTGTCGCCGGAGGAGCTGCCGAACGATGAGGTCTAGAGTCACCTCGACCGGTGCTGTAGCTGAGGCCTAAAGAGAGCCTCAACGGAAATCCCAGACCTCTCAACTCCGTGATGGTGTCCAAACTGGTATGCTCCCCTCTCTCTATTCCATGTTCTTTTCTCCTTTGATTTTCTGTTTTTTGATTTTGAGTCGCCTGTTTCGTAGGGACTTGGGGATTACAAGTCTCGGCTGCACCTTCTAAAGGGGCCGGAGGGCACGGCTCGGCAGGCCACCCAGAAGGAGGCGGCGGATGCCAAGAAGAAGAAGAAAGCCAAAGAGGCTCGGTGGAAGCATGAGAAGGAGATCGCCCAGCGCGTGCGGGCTGAGGAAAATAGGAGCGACGTCGAGTCAGAGCTTGAGTCGGAGGACCCCACAGAGGTGGGGGATGACATGATCTTCTCCGAGGAGGAGGAAAGCCAGGAGGTCATTGTGACCTCGACGGAGCATTGCGATCCTGCAGCCGCATTCACAGGCGGCGAGCAGGAGGCAGAGAGGTGTGGTGATGTTCCGATGCTGAGGAAGTGTGTTGCGAGTGCGGACACCATCGATGAATGGGAGGCGAAGTGGATGCAGTCACCGCGCCCTTCTGAGGCATCGCCAGCCTCGGCCTCGCCTGTTGTGGGCACAACGGGGCAAGCTAGGCGGTTAGAGGAGAAGGCTCGCACTCGCGCGTCGTCGGGGCCAGCACCAGTGTGTGACTCACAACGGGAGGATGCCCCGCTAGCTACTCCGGTCGGTATGCCCTGAGCCGAAGGTCATGGTGATTCGCGGGCTGAGGAGGAGCCGGTTGGGTCGACTCCGCCCCCGGTTGAAGTGAGGGGGCATGGGTCACGGCCCGGGAGCGGTCCTCGCCCTGTGGGCCCGTTGATGGCGAGTTGGGGTTTCAGAGTCGTACCGCTTATATCCCGGTATGCCTTTCTTTGTTTATTTTCATTCTTGTTGTTGAGTTTTTGGAGTGTGACTGACCTGTACTTTTTCGACATTAGCCAGATGTTGACGGGGCTGAGCATCGCCCCAACTCCCATGCGGGAGGATTGGAGGCCCACCTTGCAGCGTGCCATGGCGAGCGGCGGGGAGAGCAGGGTGGTGGCGGCGGGTCCTTCCCTTCCGAGGGCAGCGCCCCTCGGGTCGGTCGCTAGTACGGCGGCGGTGATGGTGTTGGCGGCGATCCCGATGGTGACGGCGGAGGCTGCGTTAGAGGTATCCCTTGTGGCCCCTCCTCCACCGGCTACGATGAAACCGGAGGGGAGACCGGGCTCCCTGCCTCACCGGGCGGGAGGCTTCACGTCTCACCCTCCCGATCGGAGCTGGAGGTGACGAGGGGAGATGCGGCCGAGATGGAGTCAGAACGCTTATCGGTGGCCCGTGAAACCGAGGTGGTGGAGATCCCCTCTAACGACAAAGCCAGTGATGGGGTGGAGCTATCGGCGCCGTCGTAGGAGCTGGCGGTGGTCTGGTTAGAGGCTGGGCCCTCTAGCGGGCTAGAGGAGACTGACCTGGTGTGGCCCTGCCTTGAGGACCCGACAAAGGTTTGGTTCATCCTTCGGGATTCGCAGGAGTGGTAGCTCTAGGACATCATTGGGGGGAGAGGATTCGCCATGGAGTTCGATCTCGCCATGTTGTCGATGAAACTTGAGGAGGCCCAGGAGTGGGTTGAGTCCGTCCAGCGGTTGGTCAAGGTTGACCCGCGCCATGCCGCGGCGGTGAGTATCCCGCGCTTGTCCTTGACCCCTTGGTCTTTTGTCGGTTGCCTCAGCATGCTTGCTTCTTGTTTTTGCAGGGTTTAGAGGAGATGTTGAGCCGCAAGTCCCATTTCCTTCGGATGGAGCACGCCCGGATGGCCAAGTTTGAGCACCAGCTGAAGTTCGCCCACTGCGAGTCCCCGGACTGGGCGGCGAAAGTGCTTGCGATGGAACGGGCGATTGCCGCCGAGCGAGGGCTTGAGGTGGCGAAGGCCCGCCAGGCAGAGACCGAGGCGGCGCTCCAAAGATCCCTAGAGACCCTGAATACAGAGCGGAAGGCCCTGGAGTCAGAGCGAAAGGCCCGGTCGGAGGCTGACCAGGAAGTGCTCGTGCTTCAGGGCCGGGTGATGGGGATGGAGGAGGCGAACGCCTAGCCGCGCGAGCAGGTGACTCAGTAGGAGGAGGGACTCTCCATCCTCGAGAACACTCACCTTGGTACATACCTTTTTTGTTTTTTGGCGTGTTGGTTTCTTCCTTTAGCTTGATTCTTAGCTTGTCGTCCTTTTTCTAGAGCTGGGTGGAAAGGTGGAGTCATTGGAGCAGGACCTATAGACAGCCAAAGCGACGATTGGTCGGAATGCGGAGGCGCTAGCCAAGTCCCTTGAAGAGCGATGTGCTCTCGAGGGGGAACTTGACCAGATACGCAATGTTGCCCAGCTTGTCGTCTCGGAGGTCTTCGGGTCAGTGCCAAGTACTAGTGCGCTCGCCATCCGGCTGGCGGAGGATTCGGATGAGGTTCGGGCCCTCATCACCGAGGGGTTGTTCTACGGAATGTTGGGGGTGTTGACTTCGGTGGCGACATACCACTCAGACCTAGACTTCGGCACCATCTACAGTGGGTATGCTGACGGCTGGAGCACGGAGGACATCCAGTCGCTCGTGGAGAGCTTGCTGCCACACGCAAAGTTAGTGGCAGAGCAAGTCTCCACGTAGTGGGTGATGGATGCTCACCGTGTGGACATGGCCGCAGGCGCGCGTCAGGAGGACATCGCCCAGCCTATGGATGGCGTGGAGCCTGGGTCGGAAGCGGATGTCGCCCCGCCTCCGACCGAGCCGAACATTGCCCAGTCGAAGGATGAGCAGCCCCTACCCTCGCCGATCGAGCCGGTAGCCAATGCCGCCACAAAGCCATAGTAGAAGTTTTAGAGTAGAAATACTTTAGCAAATGTAGAAGATAATGTCATGGGGGAGCCCCCTGTGTAAAGTGTTTTTTGTGATGGAACTACTTCGTTCGGGGAAGGTTGTCCCGTTCGTTCCTTATTTTTACCTTAGCATAACTTTGTTTTTTATTCTTTCTTTTTCGTACCTGCCCGTTCGCACCGTAGGCTGCAACCTTAAGAGCCCGAGCATGGCCCATGAGGCTCAGCTACTCATAACCGTAGGTAGAGGCGGGGTGCGATCGGTCGGAATATTTAGAGCAAAGTTATGTAAGGTAATTAAAGGAATGGACTACCCTTTCATTCGGGGAAAAATGAATTTATCATATGATAGTAAAAAGAGGGGTGAGATTGCATCCCCGTGGAGCCCTTGAGCGACCCGGGCTGAAAGTGTTCGGGTCGGGTCGCTTTATAGGGGCAAACGTTGAGTAAAAATGGTAAGACTGAATTTTAGGGAAAGAAACGACGTAGCTGTTCGCTGTTCCAAGTGTTGGTGAGAACGTTGTTGTTGTCGTCCTTCAGTCGAGAGGCATCCGGTCAGATCACCTTGGTCGCCGTATAGGGACCTTCAGTCGTCCGGATCCTTGCCCGCTACGCCCCTTTCTTGGTCGCTGCTTCTTTGCCTTTTCCTTCCTTCGGCCCACCGGTCTATCGCATAAGGCGCTTGATGAGCTCGCAGTCCTTGTAGAGGTGTTTGATGGGGTGGGCGTGGTTGGTGCATGGGCTCTCCATGAGCTTGTTGAAGTGGTCCGGAAGGCCCTGCTGCGGTTGCTTGCCCGTGTGATCAGCCACGGCGACCAACGTGGAGTTAGCCGGTCGGCGACGATCTTTTTTGTTCTTTTTGCCCCTCTGCTTGGAGGGACCCTCGTCCTGATCCTCGCACTTGGCCTTGCCTTTGTCCTAGCCTCCATTGAAGCACCGTAGGAATGGCGCTTTCTGGATGTGTCGGCCAAAGGTCCGTGGTCCCAGGCCATTTGGGCTGGGACTCCAGTCGTCCGGCCGGCGACCGCGCCTAGGGTGTGTTTCACCACTCCACGTGATAAGTCTAGCCAGGGTCTATGTCGCCTGCCATCACTGTTGCTCGATGGACACCATCATCATGCTGGGACCGACGTCGATTACTGATGACGCTGCGAGCGTCTTGGTTCGGTCCGAGCCACTCGCGTACAGGCGATCGGTCCGGAGTGGGCGCCAAGTCAGGCCAGGGCGCAGATGCAGCCTCCTGTGCCGCGCTCGACGGCTGTAGCGGTGAGCGGGTGGAGTGATTTGTCTGGTGCGTCCCCACTCCCCTAGTAGGGAGGAAGGCCATGAGTCAGTGTCGTGATGCGGAGCTCTCCGCTTGTTGAACGACGGCGGTTTCCACCAGTGCCCGAAGGTTCCGGTGGATCACCTGTTCCAAGGGGTCGTTCGGCTCGAGAAGGCCGCGTAGAAGCATTGCCGTAGCGGCGATGTTTTGGCCAGCCCGAGCAAACTGTGGGGGATCATTCCCCCCATCCATGATGTGGCGTTGGACCTGGCGAGCGTGACCCCGGGCGTCGCTCGCTGAGTTATGCGCATGGGGCATAGTGTGGTGCGCCGAGCGCGCCGGCACAGGTGGCGACTGGTTCTGCCGCCGTTGTCGTAGCTCCTCATCGTGATCTCGTGTGAGCGCGAGGGCCCCCGCACGAGGGTCTAGAGGGGTGTGAGTCTATAAGGACTCCGCTACCACCGACGGCTGTCCCGGAGCGTCCGCCATAGCGCACTCTCGGGACGGACGATGGCTAGGTGCCACATCACCGATGCTGGAGCCATCACTCTCGACATTGTCATCCATGAGGTCAAGGAAACAGGTGGGAGCATAGCTCGTCATCCCCACGAATTTGGACGTGAGAGGGGGCGGCGCCAGCATCCTTCGAAGCCTCCAAGCGTACGCATCCTTAGGGGATGCTTGGCCATAGGGGAACAGGTCGCATGGCAGTAGTGACGGGGACAACGGGGTCCCTCCGGATAATCGGCGAAAGATAGTAAATAGCGAGTAAATAACAGTATGTATATTACTCACATCGGGGTTTGAGCAGAGTGTTTGCTCGGAATGAAGTGCGGGCGCCTCGTCATTGAAGTTGTTGGGTGTCCCAGGGCCGATGGAGGGTGCCCCTCCGACGGGCACCGGGATGGTTGCCTCCTCTCGGAGGTGTAGTATGCCGAGCCGGTCGGCGACGAAGTCTAGGCTTCTAAAGAGGAAGGCCTGGGATGGTTCGAAGACGGGTGGAATCCGCATCCCAATAGTGGGAGTGCGGGAAACTCCAGTGAGCCAAAGCAAGTCGTATCGCTTGAGAACGCCATGACGAAGGTGGCGGAAAAGTGAGCCATCCGATGACAAAAAGTGTTGAACGTACAACGTCTTCCCTACGGACAACGCTAACTGTCGGTGCAGAAAGTGACCAACACGTAAATATTTGTAGTTTGGCTATACGTTGTGATCGGAGGTGGCCTAGCACTCAATGACACAGGGTTTATACTGGTTCAGGCAATGTGC
The DNA here is from genome assembly GCA_904845875.1 of Miscanthus lutarioriparius. Lineage (NCBI taxonomy): Eukaryota > Viridiplantae > Streptophyta > Magnoliopsida > Poales > Poaceae > Miscanthus > Miscanthus lutarioriparius. Next base: position 140,371,298 of record CAJGYO010000002.1, read on the forward strand.
CCTACGTCCAGTTTGAGTCGGTCGGTAACTTTATTCCTAAGCCCAGGTGCTCGAAGTTTGCTGTGGGGTTGCAAACGGAAGGGAGAAAGATGGGGGATACAAGAGGTCAAGTCGAACTCTGGTCTGAAGGGCCGAGAGTGACGGGAGCTCCGCTATGTGTTAAGTGTTTGAGCGTGTGCTCGAGGTTTGAACCTAGTGGTCTCCTGTTGTGTGTGTTTGTTCGAGTTGTTGTGAACCGATTGATCTATCTGTTTGGGAGAGAGCGCATCCCCTTTTATAGATGAAGGGTATGGCTTTACAAGTGAGAGGGAGAGAGTGTACATATGCTAAGTCTTGTTGCCCACGCTATCGGGTACAGGATGATTGTAGGCGCCCATAACACTATTTAATGTCAGATGCATGTGGGAGGTCGCGTCGTCTTCTTTAGGTATGGCAGACGTTGGTGCCTGCCATATTGTTGATACCTAGAGGCATGCAAGGGGTTTTACAATATTCACTGGTACGGTAAATGCCAGCTCCCACAACACTGTTGATGCCTCAGAGGCACGTGGGGGGAGCCTTACCGTGTTTGTCTGGTATGGGAGTTGATGACGCCCACAACACTGTAGGAGAAATGTCGGCGCCTACAACACTGCTTGGGTTCTGTCATGCCAGGAAGGTCATAGGGTACTGTTCGGCAGGTGTACAGGGTACGGTCCTTGGTATTGCGGTTGACTTGAGTGCCCTGCCTTACTTTCTCTGTCCGTTTCCTAGTCCTTACTGAGCAGGCGTCCCCTATCAGTTGATCCCAGTCTGCTCTGATTGGGCTAGTCGGAGAGGAGCTATAAGCAGGGGTTCGACGCATTTCTAGTCGGAGCAACGGGTCGGAGTCGGAAGTGGTGTTTTGGCCAGGCCTTCCGATCAGAGAGGTGGGTCGGAGTCAGAAGCGGGCGCCATTCCTCCTCGACCAGGCCTTCTGGTCGGAGATTGAATTGTCCTTCTGGCCTGTCGTTTAGGTGTTTGGGCCGACCCATGAGTTGCGCGTCATTTGCAACGTTGTCGGCTAGGCCGAGCCTTTGTTAGGAAGCCGGTCCGTGAGGGACCCTGGGTTTATGAACTCGACACAATGTGTGTGTGAGTTAGCTCTTATGTGTCTGTGTGGTTGTGTGTGAGTTATGTGGCAGACAGGATGGATTTCAATTAGTCGTGGTAGTGCTTATTAGGAAGTGAAGCATGTGTTGTAATGACATCCATGTCCTATGTAATGAAGAAGATGTTTTCCTGGAATCATGAATCATTTTTCACTTGTTTATGCAGATCATGTGGTCTGATTTTGATAGAATCTTGTATGAATTTAGACAAAATTTGGATAGAATTTTGCTTGAATTTAGATAGAATTTCAATTGAATTTGGAAAGAATTTGGACATAATTTTATGATCACAATAACATTCCAGAAATATAGTAGATTTCATAATGGTTCACACAATACATAGGTACCATTTACGTTACAACAGTCGACATTACAATAGAGTTTTTCAAATAGGATAAGGTCGAGATATAATTTCATGATCGAGATACATGTCCACATACATAGGCATTACAGTAGAGTTTTTCAAATGCCAGCTCATACATAGGCATTACAATAGAGTTTTTTAAATTCACATCTCAGTTCGTCTTCAACTTCCTTGAAATCAACTTCTTCGATATTCCCTTCTTTGGTTTTGGTGAAGTTGTAGCCTTCTTGTTTGGCGATAAATGATTAGCAATGTACTTGGCCCTTCTCCAAGTAGTACAACAAGTCGGCTGCAACATGAAAGAATTGTAATGGACGGCAGCATTTTCATGAAAGAATTATAATGGGTTCATGAAAGAATCGTAGTACCTTCTAATCAACCTTTCTGGACTTGTTGAAAAAATATTGGCCTTAGCTGTGGCAACATTTTCAGCATGTACAGGAGTATTTTCAGTATGGACGACAACATTTTGAGCCTGTACAGGAGTATTTTCAGCAGCATTTTCTGGCTGGACAACAGCATTTTAAGCATGGACAGCAGCATTTTCAGTATGGACAACAACATTTTCAGACTAGACAGGAGTATTTTCAGTAGGTTTTTTAGTTTTCTTGTCACCATTCTTCACATACTTGGTTGTATTTGTCCTAGGCTTCCTTTTCCTACAAGTTAGAACAATTTAGGCACTTGTAGCTTGTTTGTCCCATTTAGTAAATGTAAGTTACAGAAACTAAAGAAATCAGTACATTTTCTTTGTCCCATTTAGACGGCACTTGTAGCTTGTTTCTCCATGACCTAATTCTCCACACCCCTTACATATTCTTTTCCCTCTTACCAATTGCCTTTTAGGTTTAGCAGCTTGCATAGCCTCCTCTTCAGCAGCTTTATCAGCCTCATTGGTAGCCTCCTTGGTAGCCTTTTTCCCTTTGCCACCACTTACTTCTTCAAGACATCCTTTTATCCGTAGCTTCCTATACCTCCCAGCACCTTTTTGTCCAATGGTGCCCCAACTGTAAATGGAAGTGGCACATATGGCCACTGAGTTTTATCTGGGAGTGGCTCTATTAATCTCTTATAGGCATTTCTGAATTTTTCCACTGAATAGTATTTATGGACAAATTCCTCAAGATCCACATCCACAGTTTGTTGGGCTGTAATCAAAGCCAAAGCATGTTGACATGGCTTACCAGTGTGTTGCCACTCAAGGCATGTGCACTCACGGAGATAAGTCTTCACTACATGCCTATTATGGATGCTATTAATTTCCCATATCTCTACAGCAACACTATCAGAGGTGATAACTGTCAAGTGACCCAAGCCTCTGGTTCTCGTTTTCAGCTGACGCATGACTGTAGGTAAAATTCTCCCATTAAGCTTTTGTCCAATCTGCCTTCTCTTCCTCCACAATACCATTAGCATCTCTCTAATTTTATCAGCAAGCTCAAATACAAAAAGGTCCTTCCAGTCCTTGATCCAATTATTAAAACATTCAGCAAGGTTGTTGGTTATATAATCACACTTGATTTTAGGGTTAAATGCACTTCTCATCCACAACAATTTATGATGATGGTTAAGCCATTCCATCACTTGATCGCTAGTCTCTCTAACAAATTTAAAGAAATATTGAAATACTTCAACTCTATATGCTCGAGCTGTAGGAAACATCTTCGAAAAAACATCACGCCCAAACTTCTTAATGAAATTCTGCATAAGATGCCTAAAACACTCTCTATGTTCAGCATGAGAAAACACATTTTTAGCAGCTTTCTCTAGACCTTTGCATGCATCAGTGCAAATAGCAAGAACAAGTAGGTCTCCTATGGCCTTATGCAACTGAGTCATAAACCATTCCCAATTTTCTGTTGTCTCACCATCTATGAAGCCAAATGCAATAGAATACATCCAATTGTGTCCATCTAGAGCAATGGCTGCTGCTAAGTGTCCACACCATCTACCATTCAACGCAGTGGAGTCTATACTAAGATAAGACCTGCATCCCTCTAGAAAACCCTCAATATAAGGACTTAAAGCACAAAAGAACCTGTGAAAGTGTACCTTGCCATCAATCATCTTGATGTCAATCTCAATGACACTGTTTGGTGAGTGCTTCAGAACCTCTACCCTCCAAATATAGAGCATTTGAAAGCTTTCCTCCTAGCTACCAAACAACTCTTTCATTGTAATCTATCTCCCCTTACAAACGATGTCATAATGAATTTCACATTTGTGGTCATCTTGCAGCTGCTTCTTCAATTCTTTTGGGCCCATATTTGGGTTCTTCTTGAGGTGCTTGATACCCCTTGAAGCAACCCAGGTAACAGTGGGTGTAGTAGTAAGTCTCCTCACACTGGATGAACAATTATGTTGAGCAATGAGAGCTATAACCTGCATTATTACATAAATTAGAACATTGCCATAACTCGAAAAAAGAAGTCATATTCATATAACAAAAAAATTCTGTATACCATAACAGTTTTTGAATGATGTTGTTTTTTACCATTAATATGCCAAGGGCAATCTGGTGCCATGCACTTCCCAATAAACCTTTCTGTGTCTGTTTTCACAGTGTGTAGTGCAAACTCTTTATTAATGGCAAACTGTCTCACCGCCAATCTAAACTCAACCATGTTGGGTTACACAATGCCAATATCCATGCATGGTTTGTTAGGGTCATACACCATCACCCTCTCCTCCGGTATTGCATCATCAACAGGGATAGCTGCACCTCTAGTGTCAACATCAGGGACTGTACTACCATTGTTTACGGTAGCCTGATCATCATTTGAAGTAGTATCAGCAGCACCCTGGCCATGATCATCCTCGGTTCTCAGGCCCAGCAAACAATATAGCTCATCCTCATAAAAAATTTATAACCTTCCTTTCACTTCATCATCTTGCCTTTCCTCAATCCGTAATTCATCCCAATTAACGACATGTCCCTGTGGCTATTCTAGAATGCCACCGTCTACAGGCACTAAACTAAGCTCAGGCTCCGCATCGAGCCTAAAAACATCCATTACAGAGTTAGAACACTACACGTATACCATACAACTAGTCGTAGTAAGATATATTTGTACAACAAAGAGTAAATAATGATGCATACCCGGTAACTACATCACTCCGATTGCAATCCATAGCACAAGCACATAAGAAAATCACTGCTTCTTACTCGTATAAAACCCTAAGTTAACACTATACCCATTGAATCCATAAATCAATCCTGAATATGGGCGCCTTGAAGCCTCACCTTAGTTCTGGGGGGAGGATGTGGCCGCGGTTGAGGCTTCGAAGGCGGGCGCGCATCTTAGACTGCGGGAGCCTTCGCATGGGGATGACCCAACCTAACCGCTGGCCGACAGCGCTAGCAGACAGCTGCAGGGTTGGTCTAGGGCGATGCGTAGGGAGCGACAGGACGCAGCGAGGCGCGGTGCGCCTGGTGACGCGCGGCCTGTCGACGACAGCCTGGCGCGGACGGGCGGCGGCGGCCGACGTCGAGCTCCCGCCCAAACACCGGTCTAGATGGAGAGAGAACGGGAGAGAAAGGAGAAATTGCCGTGACCGTGAGAAATAGAGCAAGAGGATAAGGTAGAAGGAGACAGGGGTAAAACAATCACGTACGATAAAAAGATGAGGTCAGAAATTTACGAAGTTGAAAAAATATATGAAATAGTAAAATAGCGTGCATCTTTCCTGAGCCGCAAAATTCCCATTTTCTCCCGACCGTGGCTGCGCTTTCTTCTCCCCTTCATCATTCAATTCACACCACACACCCCGAACTCTCTCTCTCTCTCTCTCGTCGCGACGACTGGGGGAGACCGCCGCCGCCGCCCTTCGCCAGGTGCCCAGGTCTCCACATCCTTCGCCAGCGACGAGAGGTCACCAGGTTCGCCTGCCCCTTCCTCTCCCTCTCCCTACCCGCTGGGCGAAACCGATCTCCCAAACCCTAGCTGAGGCTTCCCATTTGTGTGTGTACTTGCATCCGGATCTGGTCTAGTTACAAGTGTAGCATGCTTGCATCCGGATCTGATCTAGTTACAACCGTAGCGTACTTGCAGCATTCGGATCTGATCTAGTTACGAGCGTAGTACAGTTGCATTCGGATCTGGCGTAAAAAGAGTTTGCTAGTCTTTTACGAATTGGTCTGAGCTAACTGGATGCTTGAACTGGGGTGCCAGTTGAAGTTGTTGGTCTGATTCCAGTGAAGAGCAGTTGGTCTTTCGACCGGAAGTAGATCACCACACATGTTGCCTTACTGGAATATCATGTTGCAAATTCCAGACGCTACAAGTCATGAAAAATATCTTTTAATGGAAATGGGGATGGCCTTCGCGTGGAAAAAAAAATAAGTCATGAAAAATTGCTGTCTTTGTCTGACCTTTTTTCTGTACAAGAATTGGATTTAGGGGCCGTTTGTATCCTTGGAATTGAATTCATTCTAATAATTACAATTTAGGCATAGATTAATTAAGCTAATATAGTTATATATGGAATATATTTGTATATTTATTGTTAGGCATTCAAGGGACATACTTATATGTTGCATTTCTATTGTAGGGAAGTGAGTTGAAGAGTGTGCTATAAGTTGGAGAATAGAATTATAGCATAATGATCTATAGAATCCATTTCCATCTCCCACACTATGAATTTGAGATAGGCTTATATGTGAGTTTGGGAAAGTTATGGAATGTCAAATTCCAAGCCAAATAGCCTAATCCATTATGTAGATTTCAATTCCTCCAAAATGAAGGGATCCAAACGGCGCCTTAGTGTTTTCAGTTAGCATGCGTGTTCGAATCCAGTGTTCCATTCAATCAAATATTAAAAAAGATAATCACTGATCTTTGTATGCCATGCTGCAGCAATTCTGTAGAAATGGCTGATGGTGAGGACATCCAGCCTCTTGTCTGCGACAATGGCACGGGAATGGTCAAGGTCAGTCCTTCTCCCCCTTAGCTTGTCCAACCTTTATCTCCTTTCTTTCCAAGTACGCCACTAATTATGTCTGTCTATCTATCTTCCAGGCTGGTTTTGCTGGTGATGATGCACCAAGGGCTGTTTTCCCTAGCATCGTGGGCCGTCCTCGTCACACTGGTGTCATGGTAGGGATGGGACAGAAGGACGCGTATGTTGGTGACGAGGCACAGTCCAAGAGAGGTATTCTCACACTCAAGTACCCGATTGAGCACGGTATTGTCAGCAACTGGGATGACATGGAGAAAATCTGGCATCACACTTTCTACAATGAGCTCCGTGTTGCCCCCGAGGAGCACCCTGTGCTGCTCACTGAAGCTCCTCTGAACCCAAAGGCCAACAGGGAGAAGATGACCCAGATTATGTTCGAGACTTTCAATGTTCCTGCCATGTATGTTGCCATTCAAGCCGTGCTCTCCCTCTATGCTAGTGGGCGTACTACTGGTATGACCTGCTTCTCCCTTTACTTCAGTGTTGATTCAGTTTCCTAGTAATATCTCTCTTTGGTTCCATTATGCTGTTATCAAATGTTTATCTGAGGTTACTGTCAAGGTCATATCAAGCCACCGGGTTTCTTTATCTTCTATCTTGCTTATGTGATTTCGACCCAGATATGCTGCATATGTGGTTACCACCTCAGTCTGTACGGTGATATGAATTCAGGGAAAAATAAGTATCTCAACTAATATACCAAGAATAAATAATGGAGGTGAAAATTAATTGTTTACACTGGCTGAAGTTTCCTCTCTTTTTTCTGTGTCAATCTACAGGTATTGTTCTTGACTCTGGTGATGGTGTGAGCCACACTGTGCCCATTTACGAAGGATATGCCCTTCCTCATGCCATTCTTCGTTTGGATCTTGCTGGTCGGGACCTCACGGACTCCCTCATGAAAATTCTGACCGAGAGGGGTTACACCTTCACAACCTCTGCCGAGCGAGAAATTGTAAGGGACATCAAGGAGAAGCTTGCATATATAGCCCTTGACTATGAACAAGAGTTGGAAACTGCCAAGAACAGCTCCTCAGTTGAGAAGAGCTATGAGCTTCCTGATGGTCAAGTAATAACCATCGGTGCAGAGAGATTCAGGTGCCCTGAGGTCCTCTTCCAGCCATCCATGATTGGTATGGAGGCTGCTGGAATCCATGAGACAACATACAATTCAATCATGAAGTGCGATGTGGATATCAGGAAGGACCTCTATGGCAACATTGTGCTCAGTGGAGGTTCAACTATGTTCCCGGGTATCGCTGATCGTATGAGCAAGGAGATCACTTCCCTTGCACCAAGCAGCATGAAGATCAAGGTTGTTGCACCACCTGAGAGGAAGTACAGTGTCTGGATAGGAGGGTCGATCCTAGCCTCGCTAAGCACTTTCCAACAGGTATGTATTGTTTATATTACTTTCAGCTTGTGCACTTTCTTTACTTTAACTCATAATAATATGGCTGAAATGAAAACACTTCTGAATTCTGTTATGATGTGGCATTGATGTACCAGATGTGGATATCGAAGGAGGAGTATGATGAGTCTGGACCAGCAATTGTTCACCGGAAGTGCTTCTAAGTTTCACCAGTTCCTTGTTACCTAGTCTCAAGTTATGTCCCCTTCATTTCTCGAGATATGTGTGGCAGATTTGCATGCTGCGTTTATTTGCATCGGACCTGAGTCTTCTTCTTTGTGTGTTGTGGCTTCATGTGCTGTTTGTGAGATTAGTTGTCAAACGTGCTTGGCTTGATTGGTTGTACCTGTAAGAGCTGATAGTTATATAAATTGCTTGGACTGTGCTGGTGCTATCAATAGTCTTGTATGTATCTGAATTCTGAAAGCATTGTTATCTGAGCATCGGTGCAAGTATGAACTTCAAGTAGCTTTTGTATTGGCGATAATAACTACGAGGATACAATATGCTTTGGTTGTTTGGTTGTAGCCATGTCAACTTGTCAACGATGCAGTGCAGATATTTGAACAATATACCAACTGGAGATTATACAACCATGTGTTTGTATTCATCTAGTAGCCCCTATTCTATGTCAAACAAAGTAGTATTTGCTGACACTGCAGGAGTTTGAGGTCTTAGTCTCGAGATGTTTTGCCGGGGGGGGGGGACCCACCTTGGAACAGTGTTTACTTTTCTCTTACAGCGATGGTATCAACATGAAGCCAAAACTCGAAACTCAAGTTTCTTCTAGCTAGTTGTTTCTGTGTTCCCATGTAAATAGTTCTCGTAAGAAAATCATCAAAAAATTCCTTGCATTCGCATGTTCCCATGTACTCCCTCCGTCCCGTTAAGATTGTCGCTCGGGAAGCGGGATTGTGAGGGGGGCACGGTTTTCCAACGACAAACTCAATGGGACGGAGGGAGTAAATAGTTTGGTGCCAGCCATGTTAACCTGTCAAGTCCCATTGACAAATGCCGTGTTGGCAAGACTTCAAATATAAAGAAGGATGTACAGCACGGTGCAGATGCTGAACAATGAACAAACTGGATGTCGGTGTTTTCGGACCACCGACGAGTAAATTTGTATTTGCGTGTCTGGCGCGGATGGCATGCTCGGATGACACAAGGGTTTATACTGGTTCGGGCGGAACATCCCTACGTTCAATTCGCTGCTGCTCGTGTTACCGGCACTTGGTTTGTAGTAGGGATTACAAACGTGCGAGAGAGAGAAATGATCCCAAGTCTCTGGTGGAAGGAGTGAACGGATGCTGAGAGCTCGATTGCCGCTCAGCCGTGTGCTTGTGTCGTGCTCTTGTGTTTTTATCTCGTGGTCCGGCCCCCTTTTCATGAGGCGCCCTGCTTCCCCTTTTATAGGCGAAGGAAAAGCGCGGGTTACAGCGGAGGAAAAGGAGAAGAACGAGAGAGAAGAGAGAAAAGAAGGCTTACAGGATTGTCGGGTCCTTCTCCTTCATGCGGGTCCCGTCGATCCTGTAGATGTCAACAGGGATGGCTCCACATCGCGGCCCTGTTCGTCACTGGCACCATGCGCAGGCATCATCTACCGGTCATGGCGTTCCACTCCGTCTCGGCGCATGTCATGGTAATTTGACGCGCCTGTTAACATCCGTACGAGAATTAGGTAGAACAGTACCGGCACGTCCGACACTGTTCTTGATGTGAATTGTCAGGTATGGCCCGTCATGGCCACGGGTTACATCGAGGCGTGCCAGCCTCTTTCCTGACCCAGGCCCATACACTTGTACCTAGAGTGGTTGGCGGCGGTATGGGTCCCCATCGAACGAGATTGAACCCGCGTCCTTGGGGTCAGGCGAGACGGAGCATGAACCCAAGGGGTCGGGCAAGACGAAGCCCGCGGCCTTAGTGTCCGACGAGACGGAGCCTGCACACGAGGGGTCGGGCGAGACGGAGCCCGCGGCCTGGGGATCGGGCGAGATGGAGCACGTGGCCTAGGGGTCGAGCGAGACGGAGCCCGCATCCTTGGGGTCGGGCGAGACGGAACCCGCACTCGAGGGGTCGGGCCAGACAAAATCCGCACCCGAGGGTCGGGCGAGACGGAGCCCGCACCCGACGATCGGGCGAGACGGAACCCGCGACCTTGGGCGAGACGAAGCCCGCGACCTTGGGGTCGCTTGAGACCTTTTAATACGTCTCGAGCCATCCGAGGGAGTCAGCGTGGGCGCTAACCTCCTTTCTTTGGGTATTCCTAATAACGATACCCGATAGTAGCCCCCGAGCTTGCGGAGGAGTAGAATACTCCTTTGGAGACTTTTCCAGATGGGAGGACTCTAAGGGCCTTGGCCTTCTTATTGTAGCCCGCGGCGTGTCCTGGTAGGACGGCGATTCTCTTTTGTCGCGATCGGTCTTCTTGGAGCATGTAACCGTAGTGTTCGGGAGGTCGAAAAGGTTGTTCTTGATTCCGGTCTCCTAGGATCCGATCGGTCTGCCATCGTACTACGACCGCGCGTTCGGTCTCCTTGTGAGTCCAACTTCTCTCGAGCCCCCGCGCGTGGCAGGGGTCCGGTCGAGGGTCGGCTCGTCTTTGTGATCGTCATCCCTCAAACTTTTTTTCTATAAAACGGAGGGGCTGAGCCATGGACTGGAAACCGACCAAGACTCGAACGTGGGTCGGGATGCCCACGACGCTCGTGCGCCCATGTACTGACTGCTAGTGGGCCCATCCCTTTCCACCCCCTCATTCTAAGGGAGCCTTGGAGCGGCTGTGAACCCGTCGGAGGGCTAGCCTTCGAACTCCTAGACCTGAATGGGCCGTAGGAGCGTTTTCAGCTCTGTATCCCTCCTTACCTGCGACGGTTCTTGGCCCATCGATCGGGCGAACCGTCATCCGGCGTGTTCTTTGAGGGCATGGCCAAAGATAGCGTGCGCACGATCTTCGGAGGGAGGTGACATGACGCGATGCAGCGGGCGAGTCAATCTAGGCGGACGGTTCGCCTTCTCACCCCTCTCTGTCCTATAAATAGTGGCCTCCCCTTCATGTTTTTGCCCACCAAAACCATAGCCTTACCTTCTCTGTTTCTCCACCGCCGCCGTTCGGATCTATCGTGCTTGTTAATCCGATGCAGGAGCCCTAGATTTGTGTCTTCCGCTTCTCTGCCGCCACCTTTGCTTTTTCGCAGCCGCCTCCATCCTCCATGGATTCGTGGTACCGCTCCGATGTTACCCATGCGCGCATGGAGGGACTCGTCAAGCGTGGTCTTCTCTGTGGGAGGACCGATGCGGCGAAGTGGCTCATGCCCAGCCGTGAGGATGCACCGGCGCCGCCTGACGGCTACGTCATCTCCTTCGTGCCCTTCCACGAGCGTGGACGCGTGGTTCCTCCCCACCTGTTCTTTTAGGGTCTGCTGCACCACTATCAGATCGAGCTGCAACACTTGAACCCCAATGGGATCCAGCACATCGCGGCCTTCATCGCGATGTGCGAGGGGTACCTAGGTATCGAGCCCCACTTCGAGCTATGGAGATATTTCTTCTCCATCTCCTTGATCAAGAAGAAGGAGAGAGGGCGGGAGACCCTGGTGCCGATGGGATGCACGGGCATCCACCTCCGGGGGCAGTGGGTGGCCGAGTACATGCCCTGCCAGCTGTCTAGATCCAACAAGGGGTGACACTCGTATTGGTTCTACCTGAAGGATGACCCTGCCACACCCTAGATTGTCTTCTTCGAGCGTCTGATCGAAGAGGTTCCGCCGTCATGGCCGTGGGGGCCACCCGTCAAGGAGAAGAAGAGGATGCGCGACCTCCTTTAGGCCATCGCGTTCTTGAAGATCCACGGCCTTTGCGGGTCCGGCATCATCAGGGGGGGTATCACGCGAGGAGGGTGGCGCCCCTGATGGCGTGCGTCTTCCCGCTGTACGGGATGACGCCCGACACGTAGCTCATCAGGACGATGCTCGCCCAGGGGCTGCTCCATGATAGTGAGGTCACGTAGTGCATCAAGGAGGCCACGGGGGAGGCCGATGCCGTGTTCCCGATCTCGGGGCATCCCGTGATGCAACCGAATGCGGGCTTCATTGAGCTGTCGGTAGGGTTAAGTCTTCCAGGACTCCATCACGCCGCTGCTAGAGCACGCGGCCGTGAGGGCGGTGAACCATGTCGTGGATGAACAAAGGAAGAAGAAGAAGAAGGATGATGAGGAGAAGAAACGGCGGTTGAAGCAGCGAGTGAAGCTGCAGCGAGGGAAGCGGCATCAAGGTTCGTCAGAAGAAGAGGAGGAGGAAGAAAAAAGAGGAGGAGGAAGATGACGGCTCCATGTCACCCATCCTGTGGGATGATCTGGCCGCCGGGGACAAGGACCTGCCTTTGCCGCGGGCGGGGCCCTTCCTGCGGCAAGCCACGGGGCAGCAGGGGAAGGACGCGCCCCCAGAGCTGGCAGAATCAAACCGCCCCGCCCTGTCCAGACCTTTGACGGTGGCCTCAGATCTGGTGGAATCAGGCCACCTTGCCTTGTCTGTGCCTTTGACGGTGGCTCCAGAGCCAGTGGAAATGGGTCGCTCCGCTTCGTCTGAGCCCTCGGCGGTGCCTCCGGAGTCGGCGGGAGGTGGCCGTTCTGATTTGTCTGAGCCCTCCTAGCCAAGGGAGGGCTCGAAGCGACAACGTGCTGATGAGGAGCAGCCGGGGTCGGGCAAGGCGGCCCCAAAACGTCCTCGCATGATGGCGTCAGGGTGAGTTAAGAGTTTTTTTTGTCATTTTGTCTTGATGGATTTTTGCCGCGAACTGACCGCCATGTCCCTTGCAGCATCGGAGGATGTGAGACTCTCCTGCGGCTCGCTCTGAAAAAGATCCTCCTCCAGCAAACGCGTTAGAAGTCGACTAGCGCCACGCTGGTAGTGAGCGTGAGTGGCGTTGGGGTGGCCGCGGTGTCAACCGAGGAGGCACAGCCGATGGCTGCGTCCATGGGAGACCAGGCAGAGGAGGGCGCATCCGGGGCGCCCGTGGCGGGCGCGGTGCGGCCGGTCGTGTCCTCGACGTCTCAGGCGGAGGCGGCACGGCCGGAGCCATCGTTCATGTAGGTGGCCATGTCCGCGGCAGGGTGGACGGAAGGGGGCGCACCCGAGGCATCCTTCGTGGATGTGGCGACAAGGCTAGCCTCCGTGTCCGCGTCACCCGCTCCCTCTATCGCTAGAGGAGCCGCTCTGGAGGAGCTATCGCTGCAAGAGAGGTCGGCGCCGCTTGAGGTCGACGCAGGGACGTCCCAGTCTTTGGTCCGCGTGGCTGCCCTCAATGGAGCAACAGAGGAGAGGGAATGGGGGAGCGTCCACACGGAGGTTGGGGACGTGGTTCGCGCCCTGACCACCATGCTAAGCTCGATGCGTGACATTGTCTCCCGGTTGGCTAGGTATGATATGATCGTGCTTCCGACCCTCATGTTCTCTTTCTACGCCTCTAAGTCTTGTCTTCTTCGCATATCCTTATGGCCCACAGCCGGGAGAAGTCCCAGTTCCTTGCTGAGAAGATGCGGCGGAGTAAGGGGCTGGCTGCATAGCTCGCTGCCGCCCGTCGGGAGGTGGCTGAGCTTGCCCCTACCGCCCGGGAGGTGGCTGACCTCTGAGTTAGGGAGACGGATGCTCGTGATGACGCCCACGAGGCCGAGGAGAAGCTCACGGCCCTGATCGGGAGGGCACACACGGACGTCGTGGAGGCTGAGCGGCTACGAAAGGAGCAAAACGATTTGCTCTGGGCCATAGAGAAGCTCCACACGGGGATTGACCTGGCTTGCCAGGAGCGTGCTGATGCTCAGCAGTGGATCGACCACCTCAAGGATGAGCTTCAGATGGAGAGGAACCTGAAGGTTGTGGCCGAGGGTGTGTCTGCCGGGCTCGCCGCGAAGGTCGGTCAGCGCCAAGAAGAGGTCCGACACCTGGAGGCCGAGGTGACCCGGTAGCGTGATGAGGTACGCAAGCTTCGGGTGGAGGTGGACGCTAAGTCTCCGGTTTCCCTTGTTGTCTTTCTCCCTGGAATCCATGGTAAGCCTTTTAACATAGTTGGTACGTTACTTGGGCACGTCTCGATGACAAGCTCGAGGCGGAGGTGGTGAAGAGCCGTGGCCTAGAGAAGGAGCTCAGCGAGGTGAAGTACATCCTCCAGAAGGAGAGCGACGAACATGACAACCTGCGCGTCGCCGTCTAGCTGGTCTGGGACGAGCTCAAGCTGGCCCCAGAGCAGGAGAGAAGCTCGCTCGTGGTTCACGCCACCTGGATCACGGATCGGGCACGTGATATGGCAAGGGGCGCGCTTCGCTTTGGCGTTCACCAATCATTCGTGATCGCCTGTTCTCATTATGAGAACATCGATCTGGCGACGATGAGCCAAGGCTTCGCGCCCGTCTATACCGACGCCAAGTTGGACGACATCGAGAAGGAGGTGGCCCCCCTGGTGCATGACCTTTCTACCAAGATAGAAGATGAAACCACCCCTCACTCTAAGGGCGCCCCAGAGCGGATGTGAACCCGTCGGAGGGCCAGCCTTCGAACTCCTAGGCCTAAATGGGCCGTAGGAGCGTTTTCAGCTCCGTATCCCACCTTACCTGTGGTGGTTCTCGCGTCGAGCTGAACGACATTGAGAATGAGGTGGCCCCTTTGGCACAAGATTTACCTATGGAGATAGAGGATGAGATCATCCCCCAAGAAATTAGTTAGGCAGATAAGCCAGGCGGTGAACTCGTAATAAGTGGACAAGCTCTTAAATTTTGTTATGGCCAAACAGATTTTTAGCCTTTCTCCCCTTTTTGTATAAAAAGGTTAATGTGTTCTGACCCTTTTCGTCGTTAAGGCTGTAAAGCTCGGGGTGCGGGTGAACAAACTCTGATCACGCTGATGAGCAAAAACACCGTAGCCGCTGGGGCGTAGGTTTCTTGCACTCCGACTAGTTTTACTCAACGTTCGTTTCCACAACCCTTACTTCTAGATCTTAACGTGAGAGAGGATCGGACATAGAGAATGTTTGCCAGGTGGATATACTCTTAAATGCGTTCCGACTGTTTCCGTAGTTAAGGCTAAAAAGCTCAGGGTGCATGAAAAAACTCTGATTACGCTGGTGAGCAAAAACGTCGTAGCCGTTGGGGCGTAGGTTTCTTGCGGTCCGACAAGTTTTACAAAGCGTTTGTTTCCGCAACCCTCGCTTCTAGGTCTTAACGTGAGAAAGCGTCGGGCATAGAGAATGTCTACTGAATAGATATGCTCTTATTAGCCCCAGAGTGAGGCCCGACCCCCTGCCGTTGCTGGGGTCGGGTGTCACTAAAGATTAAAGAGTTGATAGCGAAACTGATAAGAGAAAGCGTGCGTAAATTAAGGATAAAAGCGACGTAGCTGTTCAATGTTCCAGGCGTTGACGAAGACTTCATCGTCAATGGTCCTGAGACCCTTGCCGTTGCTAGGGTCAGGTGTCACTAAAAATCGAGGTGTCGATAGCGAAACCTATAAGAGAAAGCATGCGTAGATTTAAGGGTAAAAGCGACGTAACTGTTTGATGTTCCAGGCATCGCTCGCATGGCGGAGAGAGCTTGTGGCTGTTCTTGTTGCTCTAGACGAGGCGGAGTACCAGGTCCCCGACGTTGAAGGCCCGATCCTGCACTCGACGGCTGTGGTACCGGCGCAACGCTTGCTGGTACTTGGCTGAGTGGAGGAGGGCAACGTCGCGTGCTTCATCTCGCTGGTCCATGGCATCCTCGAGGGACGCCTCAGCTCCCTGTTCATAGCTACAGTAGCTGTAGTAGCATTTTGTTTTTATTTGGTAATAATTGTCCCATCGTTGACTAATTAGGTTCAAAACGTTTATCTCGCAAAGTACAATCAAACTGTACAATTAGTTTTTAATTTCATCAACATTTAGTACTCCATGCATGTTCCGCAAATTTGATGTGATGGAAAATCTTCTTTTTTCATAGTGCTAAAGTTTGGATTTTGGGGTGGACTAAACATGGCCTAGAGACAAGCTCACAAGTCTGCAAGTAGAAAGAAATCCACGAGTAGGAAAATGGTCACCAAGACAATACCTGACATGGGCCGCCATTGAGCAGAAGCTTCTTGAGGGCGCTCTTTGCATCCCCACGCTTTTCACGGACAGCGAAACGGATACGAGGCTGCCCAAAATAACCGTTAGGTTCCAAACGATTCAAGAAAAGCTGATGCCACGGTGGATTGCATGTGGTTCAGGAGCAATGATTGTAGCTTTGGGTCGCATTGGGCTGGGTCTTGCAAGTCAAAAACTTATAGTTCCATACACAAGACAAGAAACTTATAGTTCCTTTATTCAACTGCTTGTTAAGAATTCCAAATATATGTGAACTAACAGCTCGCGGAGTGATAGCGTGCAACATTTACACTTGCACACGCACATCTTGTTTAGAAGGAAATGCAAGTTAAGTTGTTCCCATTGTCTACTGAAACTGAAACCTGAAATTCCAGGGATGGTGTGCTGACACTGAAGGTTTTTGCGTCGCAGCTTCCTAGACTTAAATCCCCCTTGCATCTACTACTATAAGGAGCCAAATCGAGTAAGTAAATATGCATGCATGGTGGGGATGAGGTTACTAGGTAGGGGCTTACCGTGGATTTGGAGAGCGCTGGAGCGGAGGAGTGGAAGGCCGGTGCCGCCGCCGTCGCCGCCGCGCCCCTCCGTGCGGCCGCTGCTGTCAGCATCCCCTCCAGCCCTCCTCCCTTGCCTACGGCGGCGGCGCACGGCGACAGGGAAGAAAAGAGACCGATCCCCTCTCTAACCTTTCTTCTTCTGTAATACACATAGATCGGGCCGCACACTTTTGATCCAACGGCTGACTGGGGGCAAGTGTTTGCAGAAAGGTCCCTCACGATCAATTATTTTGCGAAGAGGCTCTGAAATGGAGCACGCAGGGCGTTTCTCTTCTCTGGAGGAAAAAAAAGAGATTCCTAGCGTCTGGACGTCCGGACGTGCCTACGTCTTGTTCCCCACACCGTTTTCTATGTCCACATAGGGTTCACGCCGCCCCGAACGTCACGATCATCGAGAAAGACAGGGAGGGGGCGGCAGATGCCCAACCAGCGCCAGGAGGAGGAGGCGACATCGAGGCGAGGCAACAGAAAATAAGGAGGGAGATGTAACTGAAAGTGCATCTAGCCCTTTAGTGAGTTTTGGATGATTGAATGACAACGTGATTAAAGGTCTAACCCGTTTGCTAAGTGTGGACAGGTTATAGGTTATCTCATGAGTACTTAATAAAAGCCAAAATGATGTGTTGTTGTATAAACAATCTAGTTCAAGCACAAGACAACAATGCAAATGTTATTCATGCAAAGACTCATTTATTGTGGGATTTCCATTTGCTATGTGAAAGCAAGCTCGTGAGAATTAATTAATGAGACATGAGAAATTGCATATGGAATGGTCTCATACTTGAAGCTTGCTAAATTGAAATGAAAAAGATAACAATACAAATGAATGGATGATTCAACACAAGAAGTGACTTGATGGCTTGAGATGGTGAAGATAGCAAGGAAAGGCTTCGAGGTACTAAGCAAGGGTGAAGGGCAAGCGACGGCTTGGCGGCCGAAGAACCTAGCTAGGGTGAAGAAGAAAGTACTTGCATTTAGTTGAGGTACTAATCAAGCCATGATGGCCATGTTCATGTGGAGGATCAAATCACTATTGGATTGTTTGATGGAAGTGACTTGATATATTTGGGATTATTCAAATTTGATGAATAGAATCAAGTCACGTGCTCAAGATGGCTATGCTCAAGTGAAAAGATCAATATCAACATGTTAGCACCCTTACTTGATGAAGATTGAAAGAGACGGCACCAATTCAAAAGAGATCAACTCAAGTGGTATAAATCATTTTTTTCCTTTGATCTTGAGTTTAATAGGTATGCCGTACTATTAAGAGGGATGCATCATGTTGATAGACAATGTTTCATAAGTGCTCAAGCCAACCTATATGAGATTTGAGTGGTTGAGAGACAAAAAGGCTAACTGACTTGTTGCTGGTCTGGCCTTACCGGACGTGTCCGGTATGCATACCGGACGTGTCCGGTATTTGCCCAGTATCTATAAAAATGTTGTTCTCGGGTTGGTTTGTCGGGAGTTCCGACGTTGGTCGGGAGTTCCGGCAAGGGTCGGGAGTTCCGACGTCTCACACTTTAACTGTCTTGGAGGGTTCACTGTCCTGGTCATACCGGACGTGTCCGGTATGGACGACCAGATGCCAACGGCTAGTTTTTCCAAAGCCTTGAGGGTCGGGAGTTCCGACGTGAGTCGGGAGTTCCGACGGTCGGAAGTTCCGGCATGTGTCGGGAGTTCCGACACCTCATATTCTTTAACTCAGTTACATGGTTTTCAAATATGCTGAGGGTCGGGAGTTTCGACGTGAGTCGGGAGTTCCGACGGTCGGGAGTTCTGACATTCATCGGGAGTTCCGACGCCTCACAAATTGACTGTAACTTAGTTACCGTTGGCGCAGTGTAAGTATGCATACCGGACGTGTCCGGTATTGCAACGGCTATAAAACGGCTAGTTTTTCAAGGAGGCTATAAATACCCCCAAGTCTCCAACTTTTGATGCGGCTGATTCTGCTGAGATAGACACACGTTTTTGAGCCTTGCCAACTCTCCCAACCCTCTCTTAGTGAGTGTGATCCAAATTGCAAAATCAATTTGTGGGTTAAGAGAGAATTTGAAAAAGAGAGCAAGCCACCCTTGAGCACTTATGCATATTGTCAATCTCGTGATTCGCATTTGTTACTCTTGGACTCTTCGGTCCTAGACGGCTAGGCGTCGCCAGAGAGCAACCGAGAGATTGTGGTTGCTTCGGAAAGTTTGTAACGGTCGATTCCGCCGCCTCGGAATCATTTAGTGGAAGGAGGAAAATGAGTTAGAAAAGACTCCGGCTAGAGTGACCTTCATGGTACCCTCTAGGGCTAACCTTCGTTGGGTCGCCCGCAGCCCCCTCAACGGAGAGTAGGACTCGAACGAGTCCGAACTTCGGTAAAACAAATATCGTGTCTCAATTCGCATTTCATTTGATATTTATGTTGCTCTAGCTATTCTGCAGGTTCTCTGTGTATATTACTATCTCTAATAGTTTCCTGCAGTTTGGATTGAAGATAGAAATCAAAAGGAGCAAGTTCGGGGTTGTTCCACTGAAGTCGTGAATACCGGACACGTCCGGTATACCTACCGGACACGTCCGGTATTAGCCCCTGCGCCAAACTGAATTGTATTGTGTTCTAACTCTTTGGTTGCAGGCGTTTGGCTCCTAAAATCATTTAGTATCTTTTATATACTCTGTGGCTAACTTGTGAGGGGTGGTACTACTCTTTATTTGGAGTTTCCATTTTAGAAACTCTCTTTACTAATCGTTTCTGCATTTAAAGGTGTTAATTTTTAGAAACGCCTATTCACCCCCCTCTAGGCGGCATCCTAGGTCCTTTCAATTGGTATCAGAGCAAGGTTCTCACCTAAAGCTTTACCGCCGTGAGAAAAGGATGTCAACGCCTATCGAGTTGGAGCCGGTGCTTCTCCAAAATGATGGTTCAAACTTTCTACCTTGGTCAATTCATGTACTCAATGCTTTTAGACATATTAGTCCTATTGTTGAGCATATTGTGTTTGCAAGCATACCTCTTCCTATAGTTAATTGGAGCAACTATAAGAATTTATCAAAAGAGGAAGAGATATGTGTGCAACTCAATGCTCAAGCTATTAATATCATTTTGAGTACATTGAGTGCAGAGGTTCAAGATGAGGCAATATTCAATGGACAACCACCTTCGGAGAGTGCTCATCTCATTTGGACCAAACTCGTTGAGTTATATGGAGAATCCAAATGCGATGATGCACTTGAGGTTGAGTCAATCGAAAGTATGTCCATTGTGTCTTCATGCAGTGAAGAAGTCTCACAAGACCTCAAGAGTGCCGAGCCGGAGCAAGAAGTCCAAGCAACACATGATATGTTGTCTGCCTGCACATACCGGACATGTCCGGTATGCATGGATGTGGCAGCAGGACAGCAAGCTGTCTGTGATGATGAGGCTCAAGCCCGGTGGCGACCAAGTGATGAGTTAACCTTAGTATCTCATGATACTCATCACTTGTGTCTCATGGCCAAGAAAAGCAAGAAGAAGGCTAGCAAGAGAGATCAAGCCAAGGAGATAGCACGAGTGGATGATCAAGTGGAGAGTGATGTTGAAGTTGAAGACAACTACAACCTTGATCATCTCAACCACAAAGACAAGTTCATCATCATGAAGATAGTCGAAAAGAATGATGAGCTTGAAGAAGAGATTGAGAAGCAAGAGCAATCGCTTCAAAATCAAGAAAAGTTTCTCATCTCCAAATTGCAAGAGCTAAAGGCAATAAATGAGAGGTATGATAAATTATCGATCGAGCATGCTTTAGTTACTAACTCCTCTTCTAGTGTTTCACAACTAGAGAAGGAAAACTTTGAGCTCAAGGCAAGGCTAGATGAACTATCAAGCAAGTACAATGTGATACAAGCTAATTATGTTCATCTAAAGTGCTCTCATGAAGAATTAGAAGAATCAAGCATTATGCTTGAGGTAGCACATGAGGTTGTGATCACATCGGTAAAATCCTCTCAACCTCTCACACATTCACTTACTAGTACACCATCTCAATTAAATGTTTCTTGTACTAATGAGTGTGCTCCTCAAGCAAGCCAATTTTGATTGAGCTAAATCTCATAGAAAACATAGAGCTCAAAGAAGAGGTGAAAAGATTAAAGAAAGATGTAATTCGGTTGAAGGGTGAGGAGAAAGCACAACCTTCTCAAGATAACCGTGATTACATGGTGAAGAAGCTTGAGAAGGGTTCAAACCTTGCTTCCTACAAAACTCAACAAAGGAATCACATCTCAAGCAAGGCCAACACAACCAAGAGCAAGAAACATGGAAAAAGAATATGCTATGGTTGTGGATTATATGGACATGAGTAGGCTATGTGTCCACATAAGAGTTGGGCCGACAAATATGAAGTGACCGAACAAAAGGCCTCAAACAAGTTGGCCAACCAAATGAAGAGTGATGGACAAAGCACTTGTCTCATGAGCAAGAAATTGGGGCATCCTACCAAGAAATGCCCAATGTACAAAGAGGCAAGAAAGGAAGCCCAAGTTGCAACAAGAAGATGTTATGGATGCAATGAGATGGGCCATAAGGTTGATAGATGTCCATACAAGCAAAGCAATCATAGAGCAAACAAAGGCCGCATATGCTATGCTTGTAGAAGAAAGGGGCATCTAAGCTATGAATGCCCAAATGGTAACGCTCCTAAGCCAAACACATATGTTTATAATGATAAGCTTAGAAAGACCACAAATGGAGTTAGCACTAGCAAGGTGATGTGTTCACCACAAACTAGTGCTAAAGCCATTTGGGTGCCTAAGCACTTGTTGACTAACTCAAAAGGACCCAACAAGAGTTGGGTACCAAAGTGTGCTTAGGTTAATGATGTAGGTACTTGGTGATGAGATGAAAGCTTCGGGGTGGTTGAGCAAGCAATTTGACAATATTCACTCAATCTATCAACCAATTCTTATCATAATTCCTTATATGGTTGACCCGAAGATAAGTTAATGAATATATCATGTATTTCATCCTCACCATTGATAATAAGTACCTAAACCTAAACCTTATAGGATAGCCACTTTGTTTACTTTATGCTCAATGACTCACAAATAGGCATGTTTGTGAAATATTGAAAGTGGCTAATTATCTTTACTTGATAGTTATCATGTTTGCCATATGATGTTTTTAATAATTCTCTAATAGAGCAATTTATTTGTTGAGATGCAAGTATCAAATAAATAATAGAGATAAATGAAGAATCGCAAGCAGTGAATTAATTGGTTCTGTCCTGCACCTATCGGACGTGTCCGGTATTACTATCGGATGTGTCCGATATGACCAGGGACAGAAACTAAGTGTTCTGTTCTGGTTATTCCGGACGTGTCCGGTATACAACCGGACGTGTCCGGTATTACAGGAACCAGAACACTAATTGAATTGCAACTGAGTCTTTGATTCATATATTTTCATATGTCACTAATTTACTCAGAAGCATGTGATTTATTAAATCTAAGTGGATTGTGAGCATCTCCCGAACTCAATTTTAAATATGGCAATTTTATTTGATTTATGGTCAAAATAGAAAATTGGCTCCCGATTTCTTAATAGAATAAAAAGTGCTTGTTGAAAGTTATTCAAATTACTTGAAGCACTTATTTAGGGGGAGCTAAGATTCTATTTTTGCACCATTGTGGACTAACAAATTTATCTAGCACTCTTTGTAGTCCTTTGGATGAAAAATGAATTCGTATCTAGCATGTTTATTTGGCAATCAAGGTCAACATAATGATCATCATGCCATGTATCTTCTTAGTGGTATTATTGTGGGCTCAAGGCAAAGGTATGTTTTTACATATATGCATTATAAGTGCATCTAAGGCCCTTTATATGTTAGAATGTGCATTTGTGTGACATAGGAGAGATGTTTTTCAAAAACCCCTAACTAGCATGAGTAGGAAGTGTGAATTTGAAAAACTATTTGAATCTTGGTCTTTGTGACCTAGCCTTGTTATGTGATGATTATAGCTCTCCTTGATTGTTTGATCGGCTAATCACACATGACATGACTCTCTTAAGTCCATAATCTACTTTGTCTCACTTTATCTCTCTCAGGCAAGCAAATTATTGATTATGCCATATATTTGGAAAAGAGAAAATCAATTGATGGCATTGGATAAGAAAAGTGATAGTACTCGGTTTGGATCAAGGTCATATACCTTTTTGGACTGAGAAACAACAGAGAAAGGGGATTGGAAGAGAGAAATCACCCTTTGGAATAAGTTGGGCTAGCCCGCGATATACACGGACGATGTCTCGGTATGCCTACCGGACGATGTCCGTATGAGCGGACTATAAAACAGAATTACCCTTCGCCCACTGATCTGTCTCCTTCCAAACAACCAAATGACGCCCTTCTTCCCACCTAGGGCGACCGGTCGAATTTCACCAAGAAAAGAGAGAGAGGAGATCGCATTGGAGAAGGCTTGCATCAAGATTGAAGGGCCGGGGATTTGGATTTCTCATCACCTTCTCATCTCTTCTCTCAAGGTACCCTAATCGCGGACCTCGTCCGATCTACATGGTTGATGATAAGTTTTGAAATTCCTTCGGTCAATATGCTACATTGGTGATATAGAAGCAATGCCCAAAGTTTGGAATTGATCCGTGATGGTTTGAATCCAGGAACCTGGTTAGGGCTCTTTGGGCCCCATATCGGACATGTCCGGTATGCTACTGGGGCGTGTCCCAGACGCCCCAAGAGAGAGCGAGACCCTTTGCTTTCCTTTGATTCAATCCAATCTTAGAATGGTATATTAGGCATAGTTTTTTCTCGTATCTCACGTTTTGCAAACCTTGTGACAATAGGTGTGTCGAGGTGATTGTAAAACCTTAGATAAAAGAATCTATGTCTAATTACAATTTGAGAATAAGCTATGGGCATGTATCTAAAATTCTATGGAAATCTTTGGATATAGGACAGCAGCCATGAGTGGACAACAGGAGCCCAGATCCAAGCACAGGCATGATCCAGCACTAGAGAAGCACAAGAAGGCAAGACAGGAGATGCATCCTGGATTCCAGCCGAGCAGCAGGAGGCCAACCAGAGCTGCCTCTAGTGCAGCAGCTCAGTATGTAGAGGGCTTAGAGAGCTCTTCCTCCCACAACGCACAATCGATGAATTCAGAGTGGAGTCCAGAGAAGAAAGAAAGAGGAAGAGCACTCACGAGAGGATCGATGATGATGACACTCGAGATGAGGAGCAGGAGAGATTGAGGAGGAGGAGCTAGTTCCTCCGTTCGGCCAAAGACTGGTCGGGGGGATGCATTATGGTCTCCTTGAGACATGCCTACCCAATGTACCCTCTTATGTTTCGAGTTGATTACGGGGAAAGGGTATGACCAGGAAAGCCGGAGATGAGCGAAGGGTTGATCCGAGAGGCCTACCTAAGGTTCAGTATGATCACCGCTTCCAGACAGCTTTTCACTTGGACTTCTACTCCAGTGTGATTCTCACCAGAAACCCAGTGATTGCCGTGTCACAAAGTGGATTGATCGGCGAGACATTCTGAGTTGCGAAGGCCTCAGTTGATCATGCTATTACCATCTGCCAGCGGATAGGACTTTATGAGATCATGAAGTTCCAAAGATGACTAGAACACGAGGTAGTAGCTCGGTTCTATGCTACTCTGTTGAGGAGGAGGATGAGAGGCGGATGCACTAGATGCTTGAGGGCCAGTGGTACAGTGTTGACTATGATGTATTTGCCGCCTGTAACAACCCGGGTTTTTGGAGAAGCCAAAAATATGAACTTTTAAAAAAAATTCCTGCAAAGTGTGAAACATGTAGATGCTAGGTCAAACTAAGAACAATTTATAAATAAATTGTTGCATGCATATAGAATTACTTATAGGAGTTCGTCGGAGTTCTTTTGTTGGTTTAGTGTTTCTTGTTTGAGAGCACAAGTCCGTAGCGAATCCTTTTTAACTCCTTCTAGAATCTCTCATGAACCCTTGACATGGACCCCACTACCCCTAGTTGACCTCTAGTGGACCCCACTAGGAGCTGTACATGTTGGCAACACGTGTATACCAACCTAGAGCCCTCGGAAGTAAATATAATGAAGCAAGAATGGAAAAGAAATTAGAAAAGGGGGAGGAAAATAGGAAAGCCATTTCGGCCCAAGGTGCCAAGCTAGCCCAGCTCTCCAACCTGTCGGCCTGTTCGCGCGCGTAGCCCAGCCTGGCCCAGCTAGCAACGCGGCCCAGCTCGCGCCTGCACTTGCCCGCAGCCCGCATGCGCGCGTACACAGCCCAGCAAGCCACGAGGACTAGCCTGGCCTCCTGCCTTTGGCCCACACGGACAGCAGCAGCATGCCCGGCCGGCCTCCCAGCCGAAAGCCCAGCAAGCTGTCGCCCTCGTCTTTCCTCCCACCGCTGACGGATGGAGCCCAGCCATCATCACCCTCTAACAACGTCGCTGGCAGGTGGGCCAGCCGCACCCACCTGTCATCCCCTTCGTCGCCCCCTTCCTCTACTTTTCGGACAAAGCAGAGCACCGGCACCGAGCAGAGGCCGCCCGCGCGCATCCGAGGCCAGGGCTGCATCCCGACCGTCCCTGTTCGCGCTACCAACCCCGCATGCCCCGAGGCGTGCCACGTCCACGGTCTGGAGCTCGCCAGCGCCCCAACCCCCACGTCCCGACCGTGCCCCAGATCGACGCGACCAAGGCCCGACGCTCCTCTTCACAGCCGCTACCTGCTCTAGCCTCCGGATGACCGCCACGTGCACCGACCGTCCCATCAAGCGGCGCGTACGCCGGAGACCCCTCGCGGAACCCTAGTCTGTGGGCTATAAGAACCCCCAGCCAAGGCCTCGCCCTCACCATTACCCTTCCCAGCCACCGCAGACGCTCCCTCCCATCTCTGCCTCGCCTTCCTCACCTCGCCGCAGCAGATGCGCAGCCATGGCTTGAAGCCGGGCCAGCCTACTCAGCGAGCTGCCTCACCATCGATGCCGTGCCATCCTACCCCGACGCCCTGCCTTCGCCTCGCCATGGCACAGAGCCGCAGTCACGACCAGGCATCCAAGCCGTCTGAGCAACCTCATGGGGCGCCCTTGTTCTTGGACCAGAGAGCCGGCGCACAGGATCGACACCGCCATGATGCGCACGACGCCAACTCTCCGCACGGCCACGACCACCAGCCACCTCGAGCCGATTGACGACCCTGATCGCAACCCCGAGCCTTGCACGGCATTGTTCGAGCCAACCGGAGACCGCTGTCCGCGACGAGCATAGGACACCGCAGCGACTCCGCCCGACGCACCACACTGCGCCGAGCCATCCCTGCGGCACCTCGACACGGCAGCGGCATCCTTCTTCTACGAGCCCTATTGTAAGCTTCGGACTTGCCCAAGCTTTCGCCTTTTTGCTATCCCTGCCTGTTCCGGCCTTCGTGCCAGCGTCTTGACCTGCCGGAACGCGTTACCGCACCGATGGACACCTGTGGCCGTTGCGTTGCGAACACACTGCCGTGCTATGCCTTGCTGGCCCCTGCCGTGACCACATCCTCAGGCGCACACACGCACGAGGCCAAAGCCTTGGCCTTTGATGCCAAGCACGAACGCCCAGACCGCCGCCCGCCACAGCGGCAAGCTTAGCACGTACATGGTGCAGGTGCACCGCACACGGCACACCCTCGGCATCAAGCGCACGAGCCAACCGGCCGCCGTTCTGCTTTGTCCAGCCTTCGTGCTGCAGTGACCCTTGCCCTCCATCCTGACCACATGTCCACACGCGCGAGCACGCATCGCGGGCACGCCGCGCCCATGGCCAAGGCCACCACCTAGATATCAAGCCGCGCTGGGCAAAGCGAGCTGCTGAGTGCCCGGTATAGCACCGCCACATGCTCACCGCAGAGCCACAGAGCCTCAATCTAGAATCACGACGCGACGCGGCAATGCACCTACTCTAACAATACGCCGCGCGGCCAAAGCCGACCATGGAGCCACGGCGAGCTCTCTACGCACCCCACGCATCGCATCCACACGAACTCATTGTTTCCATCCCAAAGACGGCACCTTGAGGAAACACGCACACAAAGCCCGAGCTTGACCTTCCACCTCCCATTGCCGTTCACCAATGGCCGCTTTCGCCTCTAAAACGGCCGGAAAGCCATCACGATCCACGCACGTAGCCTTGGACCACACTTGCGGCGATGCCCTCCCTCGCCGCACCGGCACCCTACACGTCGCGGTTATGCGGCACGCACGCACACCTGGCTTGCCGTGGGCACGACATCCATCCCCCTTTTCTGCTCCGCAAGACACATACCAAGCAATGATGCCCACCACCACCAGACCGCCTTTGATGCGCGCAAACTGCCGTGCTTTCGCCGCATCACACCTCGACGGCAGCAACAAAGGCCACAGTAGCCCACCGTGGCCTTGTCTCGCGCGACAGAGCACGAACGGTCCGACCGGACGCTGGCGCGACGCTCTCCGCTTACTCGCTTTGTTCGTCGACACCGCTCCTAGACACGCCTGCTTTCGAGCACAAGCACCGAATACGATCAGGCTGCCGACAAATGCACCCCAAGCGTCATGGACTAGCACATGGAGGCCCTGTCCTTGCCCTTCCTGTCTCTGGACCAAGAGGCCGGCCTTGGCCTAGATCGACTGCACAGATGGAGCCTACGACCATGCCCCATCCAGCCCTGTCCAGGCCCGCCAAGGCCCAGGCGAGACCCAAACAGGTTGACTTTTGACCAGTCAACAATGACCGTTGACCGGGCCCACATGGCGGTGACCAGTACCGAGGACCCACCTGTCAGCCGTAGTTTAGCTCTAATAATGCCATGCTGATGTCATGCCGAAGATGAGACCACGCTAGCGTCGGGGACTTCGGCAATCTCACCGACCACGTTGGCAACCTTTCCGACCACTTCGGTAATCTCACCGACCACGTTGGCAACCCTTCCGACCACTTCGGCAATCTCATCGACCACATTGGCAACCTTTCTGACCACCTCCGCGATCTCACCGACCACGTCGGCGAAGCTCTCCGACCACCTCGGCCAGCCTCCCGACCACGACGGTGATCTCACCGACCACCTCGGTGACATCTTCGACCACCGATGAAAGCCCCTTCCTGCTTATCCTTATACTCGTTCGTACACCTACGATACGTGATTTTGATCTATTTATATTTGTCTGCACCATGCCCTTGTGCAGGTCTACCCATCCCCCTCGCTATGGATATGTGCTACTCCGTAGTCGTGTCGAGTTGTTGCGTCTTTCGGTCGTGTTTGGTTCTTATCGCTGGTTGTTGGTGTTGTTGCTCGTGTCTTGAGAGCCTTCGAGCTTACCGAGGATCGCACCTCGTTCGGACGTTACGATCGCGGGATCCATCTCGCCATGACCGTGATGCCGAGTGTAACCCGACCCTCGCTTTTAGTTGACTTCGAGTACCACGAGCGTTAGCTCTGTCTTGACCCTAGAACATGGACGTCTGGATTCAATATCGATGGCAATATCGATGCGGATATTACCCGCACATTTTGAGCCCTTCGTGACCAAGTTCTGTGGGAGAAAACCTGGGAGTAGACAATCGTGGAACGATGAATGCCAACTCGTTGGCATAGCTTGTGGCCGCGAGTTCACCTCGCCATGACCATGGAGCCACGCCTCTCTTTCGCTTTTAGTTGCTTCTTCGTGCTCAAGCCCTTGTATGCTTGTACCCCGTTTGACCATCACATTTCTCTGATTCTCATGGTGACAACCGCACCGTTTCGAATCTGAGAGATATCTCAGTGCCAGTGCACCCAGGTCGAGTACCCTAAGAGTGGCTTCCGCACTTGGTGTTCTTGAGTGTCGCTCCTTCCGATGCCCCGTCTTTCGTCGTGGCGCGAGTGTTGGAAGAAGTGGACCTTGCTCTTGGATATTCTTGCTCTTATTGCCCCGATAGCCGCTCTGTTTGATTCCGTCTTGCCATGACGATTGGATCAAAGACCGGACTATTCCCTTTGGGTTAGCGAAGCTATGGTCTATGTCGTACCTCGGACCCGTGTGTGTCGACCCGATCGACCGTCTAAAACCATCTTCCCCAAAGATGTGTCTGGGAGCATAACATGGGCGTGCCTAACTAATCCCGCTGCTTTTGTCGTGTTGAACGACTGTCTCCTCGGCTCCCGACGTTGATGTGTCGTGTGGATCGAGAGGACCCGTCACTGTCCAACCTATTTGTGCTACCGCTTCCTACCATAGCGGGTGAGCCAAAGTACATTGGAGCCAAGTCACAATAGTGTTATTCGTTCTTGTTTGCTTCTCATGTCCAATTGTGACTTGCGGGATAAGGCTATAAGAGCTGGACCTCGTCGTTCCTCTTCTTGGGGCCCGACTTCCAATCCCCGTCGATTCAATGACACCGGATCGGAAGATCATGAGCCGTGGTGTGCTATGGATAAGCTTTGGCTTAAACCAACTATCCTAAAGCCATACCGGCTTGGCCATGACTTAAGCTTGTGCTTAGCAAACTACCATCTGTGATTCTTGGCCCGAGGAAATCGGACAACCGCCGAGAGGGCTAAGCCGTATATCTCTTATTGTCTTAATAGCGTTATTGGATTTTCCTACATCTTGTCGTCTTTTCAAATGTTGAGTGTTCTCTTGCCTTGCGTGTCGCTTCACGGAGTGGCTGACGAGCGGACCAAGAGAACGAGGACGACGACAAGGACTGCGGAATGGAGTCAACACAGGAGGAGGTGACTCCGCTAATGGAACACCAACAAATGGGGAATTGAACCACTACTACCTCTACATCGCAGGTGTCATGGCAGCACCCTCTTTTAGAGAATCCTATTCGACATTGCATAATATCTAGAACTGCTAGCGCTTTATAATTATTCCTTTGCCAGAACTTTGATGCATGCTACTACCTAAGCCATTATTACCCTGATGCAACCCACTCTACCACGTCACCCTGCTTTGCGCATTCGCTCGCTTATATATACTTACTTGCTTGCATATTACACCACTATACTTATTATTAACTCCACTTCGCATTATATCGGGGATGTGATGCTGGTGGTGCACCCCCCTGGGAATGGTTTGGCTATGGGTGCCAGACTTGGTGGTGTGTGAGCGTGCTGCGTGTGTCTTGGGTGCGTGGAGAGTGAGGGTTGTGTCGACCGAGCTGGAGTAACGACGAGCCTAGGGCGAGTCTTGCCATGTGGTGCTACCTGGGCACTTGGATATGGAATACCTGTGGCGGGTAAATGGTAATTGGAGGTGGCCTTGGGTGTGAACCTCGGAGAGGTGGAGCCCAAGGTGGAGGTGCTGTGGTGGCACGGTAAATGGAAACCCTGATGAAGACGTTCTGGCTTGGTCACCCCTAAGGACTTACTAGTACTCAGATTCACCGGGAATCCTCTACATCCCACTCACCCTATATGGTGCGGGACGGTCAGACTACTTGGTAGAGCGATGCCATTACTGCTAGGCGAACGTGTGCAAGGAGGTACGGGGTGCGCGGTTTTCCCCCCACACCCTTCTGAGACTTCAGGAGGCCTTGTGGACCGGCTCTTGACATCCGGTGGGCCCCGGCTCTGTCTACGACTCACAGTATCAGCCATCCCAGACTAGACTTGGGATGTTCTAGGGCTGAGAGGTAGGGTGGCATCGTTCTAGGCTAGCAAGCGGCCGGAATCTGCCTAGACGGGGCACCGTCGAGGATGGCTATCTTGTGGGTATGTAAAACCTCTGTAGAGTGTTTGGTTGATCGATCGATACATATGCTGACTTGTTGGCTATGGACCTTTCCTGGGTTTCGCTTAAACTAGATAGGAGATGAGTCCTTCTATTCTCCCTCCAGGGTTTGGGGTATTTTCTGGTCGTGAGCCTTGGGGCTGTGGGCCGTTGAGACAAGGCTGAGAGGGAGTTGGCCTGTCGACCTGAGTGTGTGAGATGAGATAAGGTGTGGTGGTGTGGAGGTGGTTATGGTTGGGATGGGTTGGTGGATGGTTATGGATGGATGTGGATGTGTGTGGCTGGGAATGTGTTAAAAACTGGACATTATTATTACATTACTACTGTTACTTACTTCTCATGCGCTAAGGATGCAAACCACAGCCAAATGTTAGGATCGCCAGATCCTCTTGTTTTATCTTTTCCACTAAAGCTCATCGGTGCTAACCATGGCCTGCACACATCTGGCGGTGTGCAGATTTCCTGCTTCTCAGAGATGCTGACTATAGAAGGATTAGGAGGTCTCGTGCCTACGCTCAAGTTTAGTTCGGAGATGGAATCTACGCTGCACTACGCCAACTCTGATGACAACCCATGAAGGAGAAGCCTTCACTCGATAGTCTTCCGCTAGATTAACTCTGTAATGGGTGTGTTCCCCAGTGATGTAATATCTTGTATTCTTATAATCTTACGATGTATGACTGTGATATCGACTGATATATGATAATATGAAGGAATCAACTATTGGTTTCTTCATATTATAATTCATTCTGTGGATTTTCCCTGCGCGGAAAAATTGAGGATGTTTCACCGCCCACCTTGGCTTCTCAGAGGATGATCTCCAGAGGGACAGGATCCACACCGAGCAGGTGTTACCTCCTGAGCAGCTCGCATATATGGATCCTCCTGGTGGTGAGAGAGGAGCAGTGGGGAAGGTTCTAGGTCTTCACCCTACTTACAGATACTTGGACAGGATGTTCAGGAAGACTATTGACTGCAAGGGTGGAGACAAGGGCAACATTGCTGATTATTCCAGGAACCTACTCCACAGGATGGCACCTGATGCTCGGCCCTTCAGCGTGTTTGATTTTATTTGGTCTGAGATCAGGAGTGTGGGAGAGAGGCCCCTCAAGGGCTGTGGTTTTGCTCCTTATATCATGCATATGATTGAGCAGGTGACAGGGCACACGTTCGAGTATGACAAGATTCACAAGGCCCTGAAGATTGTTGCAGATCTGCCTGAGTTAGGGTTACCTCCAGCAGGACCAGGAGGAGCAGCAGCAGCACCAGAGGCAGATGCACCTGGGAGTGGTGCACCAGCAGGAGCTTCACCTTCACCACGTGCTCCTTCACGTTCTACTTCATGCCATGGCAGTCCTCCCTCGCCTATCCGTAGGCTTTTCAGCTCCATATTTGGGATGTGCATAGACATCCAGACCAGGCAGCAGAAGGAGAGGGAGGCTAGGAGGAAGGACACTCGGACTTTGAAGCAAATTGCTTCTAATCTTGAGCTTGATCCTCCTAGATCTCCTCTATCAGATGAGGCAGCTAGTGAGCCTGAGACTGAGGAGCAGCAGCAGGCCAGATATGATAGAGAGTATGTTGAGTTCATTCAGCGACAGCAACAGCAGCAGGCACCAGAGCACCCTAACACTCTTCCACTTTAGGCTCGTGTGCCTACTCACTCTCAGCCACGTCCTAGTACTGCAGACGAGTATGCTACAGATTGGTGGAGTGACCTCACAGGTGGTGGCGGCTACTACGGGTCTAGTGGCTATGACCCATCCGGCGCAGGTGGTTCTCGTCCAGCTGGTGTCACACATTCAGATGACGAAGATGCTGAGAGAGATGATGATGATGATGCTGAGTGATGCCAGAGATCAAATACAGCTTGTAGCCCCTTTTGTCCTTAGTTTGTCATTGTTGGACCTTTGTGGTGATAGATGACAAAGGGGGAGAGAGACTGATTAAAGCTTCGGGATTTTTGTTTCATTTGCTTATCTTTGTACCTAAAGATATGTACTGCAGGCTGTAGTTTTTGTTCATGAGCTTCATTGATGTATCTTGAGTTTGAGATTGCATTGTATCATGTGAGAGATGAGACTCACTTATGTTTTATCTATGGATCTATTGAGATATGATCTTTATTATCTGTGGCTTGTGGACTTGAGAAAATGTGTAATGAGTGCTATGTGTGGCATACATGTGTTGTATTTATTTTTCATAAGGTCTATGCATGATAGAATGAAAATATTTAATGTGATGTCTTTATATTTATTCTTGTGTGATATATCCTGTCATATGCATCACAATTCTATTTTGTCACACACACATACACCCCACGGATACAATGATTTAGGGGGAGTCTCCTATATGTGTTAGTATGTGTAATTGACAAGTTGAGGTCATTTTGTGAATTCCAATCACAAGCACATATTAAGGGGGGAGCCTCTTATAAATCATTGAACCCAAAAGCTTAAATGTTTATATTCTTTTGTAAGTTTTAATCAAGTTGTCATCAATCACCAAAAAGGGGGAGATTGAAAGTGCATCTAGCCCTTTAGTGGGTCTTGGATGACTGAATGACAACGTGATTAAAGGTCTAACCCGTTTGCTAAGTGTGGACAGGTTATAGGTTATCTCATGAGTACTTAATAAAAGCCAAAATGATGTGTTGTTGTATAAACAATCTAGTTCAAGCACAAGACAACAATGCAAAT
The DNA here is from genome assembly GCA_904845875.1 of Miscanthus lutarioriparius. NCBI lineage: Eukaryota > Viridiplantae > Streptophyta > Magnoliopsida > Poales > Poaceae > Miscanthus > Miscanthus lutarioriparius. The sequence continues at coordinate 140,404,254 of CAJGYO010000002.1, forward strand.
GTTATTCATGCAAAGGCTCATTTATTGTGGAATTTCCATTTGCTATGTGAAAGCAAGCTCGTGAGAATTAATTAATGAGACATGAGAAATTGCATATGGAATGGTCTCATACTTGAAGCTTGCTAAATTGAAATGAAAAAGATAACAATACAAATGAATGAATGATTCAACACAAGAAGTGACTTGATGGCTTGAGATGGTGAAGATAGCAAGGAAAGGCTTCGAGGTACTAAGCAAGGGTGAAGGGTAAGCGACGGCTTGGCGGCCGAAGAACCTAGCTAGGGTGAAGAAGAAAGTACTTGCATTTAGTTGAGGTACTAATCAAGCCATGATGGCCATGTTCATGTGGAGGATCAAATCACTATTGGATTGTTTGATGGAAGTGACTTGATATATTTGGGATTATTCAAATTTGATGAATGGAATCAAGTCACGTGCTCAAGATGGCTATGCTCAAGTGAAAAGATCAATATCAACATGTTAGCACCCTTACTTGATGAAGATTGAAAGAGACGGCACCAATTCAAAAGAGATCAACTCAAGTGGTATAAATCCTTTTTTCCTTTGATCTTGAGTTTAATAGGTATGCCATACTATTAAGAGGGATGCATCATGTTGATAGACAATGTTTCATAAGTGCTCAAGCCAACCTATGTGAGATTTGAGTGGTTGAGAGACAAAAAGGCTAACTGACTTGTTGCTGGTCTGGCCTTACCGGACGTGTCCGGTATGCATACCGGACGTGTCCGGTATTTGCCCAGTATCTATAAAAATGTTGTTCTCGGGTTGGTTCGTCGGGAGTTCCGACGTTGGTCGGGAGTTCCAGCAAGGGTCGGGAGTTCCGACGTCTCACACTTTAACTGTCTTGGAGGGTTCACTGTCCTGGTCATACCGGACGTGTCCGGTATGGACGACCAGATGCCAACGGCTAGTTTTTCCAAAGCCTTGAGGGTCGGGAGTTCCGACGTGAGTCGGGAGTTCCGACGGTCGGAAGTTCCGGCATGTGTCGGGAGTTCCGACACCTCATATTCTTTAACTCAGTTACATGGTTTTCAAATATGCTGAGGGTCGGGAGTTCCGACGTGAGTCGGGAGTTCCGAAGGTCGGAAGTTCTGATATTCATCGGGAGTTCCGACGCCTCACAAATTGACTGTAATTTAGTTACCGTTGGCGCAGTGTAAGTCATACCGGACGTGTCCGGTATTGCAACGGCTATAAAACGGCTAGTTTTTCAAGAGGGCTATAAATACCCCCAAGCCTCCAACTTTGGATGCGGCTGATTCTGCTGAGATAGACACATGTTTTTTAGCCTTGCCAACTCTCCCAACCCTCTCTTAGTGAGTGTGTGATCCAAATTGCAAAATCAATTTGTGGGTTAAGAGAGAATTTGAAAAAGAGAGCAAGCCACCACTTGAGCACTTGTGCATATTGTCAATCTCGTGATTCGCATTTGTTACTCTTGGACTCTTCGGTCCTAGACGGCTAGGCGTCGCCGGAGAGCAACCGAGAGATTGTGGTTGCTTCGGAAAGTTTGTAACAGTCGATTCCGCCGCCTCGGAATCATTTAGTGGAAGGAGGAAAAGGAGTTGGAAAAGACTCCGGCTAGAGTGACCTTCGTGGTACCCTCTAGGGCTGACCTTCGCTGGGTCGCCCGTAGCCCCCTCAACGGAGAGTAGGACTCGAACGAGTCCGAACTTTGGTAAAACAAATATCGTGTCTCAATTCGCATTTCATTTGATATTTGTGTTGCTCTAGCTATTCTGCAAGTTCTCTGTGTATATTACTATCTCTAATAGTTTCCTGCAGTTTGGATTGAAGATAGAAATCAAAAGGAGCAAGTTTGGGGCTGTTCCACTGAAGTCGTGAATACTGGACACGTCCGGTATTAGCCCCTGCGCCAAACTGAATTGTATTGTGTTCTAACTCTTTAGTTGCAGGCGTTTGGCTCCTAGAATCATTTAGTATCTTTTATATACTCTGTGGCTAACTTGTGAGGGGTGGTACTACTCTTTATTTGGAGTTTCCATTTTGGAAACTCTCTTTACTAATCGTTTCCGCATTTAAAGGTGTTAATTTTCAGAAACGCCTATTCACCCCCCTCTAGGCGGCATCCTAGGTCCTTTCAGTAACACCTAATATACTTTTGAAACATTCAGATGCAACACTTGCGATATACGTCTGAAGGCAAATGAAACGCTTAAAAAATGCATCTGAAACAATTGCAAAAACGTACGAAAAACACTTGAAAACAATTGTAAACATACGCAGCATCCAGATAAACACTTGCAACATATATGTGAAACATATGCAACATCCAAATAAACATACTTGCAATATACGTCTGAAAAAATAGATGAAACATTGGGGATAGAAGCTTGCAACATACGTGTACAACCATTGCAACTTGTACAACATCCCGATCTACTTTTACAACATCCACATGAAACATTTGAAACATACTTGTAAAACATCTAAAACACTTCAAACATACGCTTGTAACATACGCTTTCAACGCAATGTCACCTTGCTACTTGAACGAATGGAGACTCATCGCTGCGGAGCTCAACGCTGGCGCGGAGGTCGGCGGTGGTGCATGGAGCTCGCGGCGACGCGGCCACTCGCCGGCAAGGGGAGCGCGGTTGTGGCAGGAGGCGTGAGTCTAGGGAGGAGGCGCGCGCAGATCTCACATAGCCCGCCGTGTGGAGCTCCGCCCTATCTGGATCTGACCCCGGTAGCGACCTCTCGGCACTAGCTAGCGGCTCACTCAGGCGGTGGTGGGACAGAAGGGTGGGAAGCGAAGGGGTGCCTGCGTCGTGAGCGGGAGCGCGCGGCGCGCCACGTGGACTGGGCAGTCCGGTCCGTCTGTCTAGACGGACGCCCTATAGGAAGCATTACCGAAAAATTATGACAAACTCGAAAGAGTAACAACGACAAATGGGTTGTTTGGATCCCATGATGAAAACTAGACTATATTTTATAGAACAAGTTTGAGCCCAACAACCAGCAGCAATACAATGTTTGGATGCGCTAACTAACTTGGGGTTATCTAAAACAAAGTTCTCCACAACCTAGAAAAGTGAGGCTTAACAAAAAACAAATTATGTTTTTATGATTTCTTAGAGAATTGGCTTACGCAAAATATCTCAATCGCCAACATCCAACAAATCTAGCAATCATTCTACATCTTGGGTACAAAGCCGGCAATTGTGTATATAAATTAACTATTAAATAAATTAAAGATTTAGATCAGAGAAAGTGCTATCCCTGCTCGGGTCACATGTTGCCTCCTCTATACCCAAACAAAGAAATATTCAAACACGGAGTAACAAACTAGCCAACCACGATTTGTTTTTTTTCTCCCGAAATTTCAAATAAGGGATTTGCTAAACTTTATGTGCCTAAATTTTAGTTTTCTTTCGGGTGATGGTTATTAAATATATTTTAAACTAAAATTGCAGCTCTAGTTCGTTGCAATTTCTGTAGACATAATATGTAATTTTTGGTTTCGAGAATAAAAAAACCATGTTATACAAAACCACCAACATGACAAAATCTTATATGTGTTTGCACAAAGATAATTTAACAATTTACAATTATTTATATAGTCGGGCAAGGACAAAATTTTAATATGTTATGAGATAGACAAATAGTAAATCACAAAGTGACAATACTTGTACTAATTAGTAGTACAAAAATGTTGTTTGAAATCATATTAAAATTCAGGCACCTGAAATACAGGAGAAATGCCAAATAAACCTCGTTTTACTAAAACTAGCTCCTGATTAGAAGGTCTAAAGAACACGTGCCAAATTTTGGTTGCCAAATTTTGGGCAAGTCAAGCTTTTGACTCCCATTGAACTTGTTACCAAAGCTTGCGTATAACACTTAATGAGACACCCCCGGTAGAGATCACCTGCGATCCTCCACGATGATATGTGAAAGCTGTGTATTCGTCAGATCTAAACTTTCTAAATAACTCAACATAAACCTAGGTTCTATCATCTTATGCATAATGGCTCAAATAGTCAAAAGAAGCTTAGTGGCTATTTCAATAGCTATCTTCAAGGAACTGTTTTGCATGCTTTGCCAAATCGAAATGAAATTAACAGAATACCATATAGATTGAATTGATTTGTTGAAACTGTGGATTTGAACATAAAAATAGCCAAAAAAATACTAGCTCGGTTCTTTTTTTATTAATTTGTTTAACTATATCTAAGATGTTAATCCTGAAGGCCTCTGTATTCTGCAGGCTGAAGCAGAGAAATTCAGACGATGCGTGGGGACATACGAATGCGAGGAGTTTTTTATGATTTTGAGATTTTCTTATGACTTCTAATGATGCGTGGAGCTGCTGGTATTCAGGACACAGAAACTAGTAGAAGAAAGTACAGTTTAGAGTTTTGAATTCATGTTGACAACGAAATAGAAAAGCATAATATGTATCTGTACCAAAATCATAGATTAGGTCAGTCCAGCCAAATCTTATGAGAAAGCAAATTCAAGGCCACATCTGTATGGTGATTTGATTCCACCAACGCTGTGTAAAGTAAAACACCTGTTCCACTGTGAGGTTTTGTCAAATTTGACGCTGCAAAACGTACCCTCGAGACTCCTGAAAATCTCTAACTCTTGCAGTGTCAGCAAATACTTTATTTGACATAAAATGCAGCAGAGGCTACTGGTGGTAGAAAATCCAAACCAGGCTACCATTGTCGTATAATCTCCACTGCATCCTTGTTTATATGTGAAGTCTTGACAGTTGAAAAAACCCTCGCAAAAAAAATTTACAGTTGACAAACACCGTATTGTATAGAAACCGGAAAACCCAGCCCATGTACAGGGCCATTCATACGTGCACGGACGCTCAGATTACAACGCTTTTAGAATACATACAAGGCTATAGATAGCAGCAGCACAGTCCAAGCAATTTATAAAACTATCAGCTCTTACAGGTACAACCAATCAAGCCAAGCAAGTTTGACAACAACTCATCTCACAAACCAGGTGATAAGACACAGCGTGCTCGCACATGGAGCCACAACATACAAAGGGGGGCCTATCCCCGAGAAGACTCAGGTCCGATGAAAATAAACGTAGCATGCAAATCTGCCACACATATCTCGAGAAATGAAGGGGACATAACTTGAGACTAGGTGACGATGAGGAACTTGCGAAACCTAGAAGCACTTCCTGTGAACAATTGCCGGGCCAGACTCATCATACTCCTCCTTCGATATCCACATCTGGTACATCAACGCCACATCATAACATAATTCAGAAGTGTTGTCATTTCAGCCATATTATTATGAGTTAAAAGAAATAAAGTGCAGCAGCTGAAAGTAATATAAACAACACACACCTGTTGGAAAGTGCTGAGTGAGGCTAGGATCGACCCTCCTATCCAGACACTGTACTTCCTCTCAGGTGGTGCAACGACCTTGATCTTCATGCTGCTTGGTGCAAGGGAAGTGATCTCCTTGCTCATACGATCAGCGATACCCGGGAACATAGTTGAACCTCCACTGAGCACAATGTTGCCGTAGAGGTCCTTCCTGATATCCACGTCGCACTTCATGATAGAATTGTATGTTGTCTCATGAATTCCAGCAGCCTCCATACCAATCATGGACGGCTGGAAGAGGACCTCAGGGCACCTGAATCTCTCCGCACCGATGGTGATTACTTGACCATCAGGTAGCTCATAGCTCTTCTCAACTGAGGAGCTGTTCTTGGCAGTTTCCAACTCTTGTTCATAGTCAAGGGCTATATATGCAAGCTTCTCCTTGATGTCCCTTACAATTTCTCGCTCGGCAGAGGTTGTGAAGGAGTAACCCCTCTCGGTCAGAATTTTCATGAGGGAGTCCGTGAGGTCCCGACCAGCAAGATCCAAACGAAGAATGGCATGAGGAAGGGCATATCCTTCGTAAATGGGCACAGTGTGGCTCACACCATCACCAGAGTCAAGAACAATACCTGTAGATCAAGAAAATAAAAAAGGGGGAACTTCAGCCACACCGTGTAAGCAATTAAGTTTAACTTCCATTATTTATTCTTGATATATTAGCAGAGATACTATTTTTGCCTGAATTCATATCACCGAACAGACTGAGGTGGTAACCACATATGTAGCGTATCTGAGTTATGCAATCTCATGAGCAAGAATAAAAGATAAGATACATGGCGACTTGATATGACCTTGACAATAACCTCAGATAAACACTTGATAACAGCATAATGGAACCATAGAGATATTATTAGTAGGAAACTGAATCAACACCGAACTAAAGGGAGAAGCAGGTCATACCAGTAGTACGCCCACTAGCATAGAGGGAGAGCACGGCTTGAATCGCAACGTACATGGCAGGAACATTGAAAGTCTCGAACATAATCTGGGTCATCTTCTCCCTGTTGGCCTTTGGGTTCAAAGGAGCTTCAGTGAGCAGCACAGGGTGCTCCTCGGGGGCAACACGAAGCTCGTTGTAGAAAGTGTGATGCCAGATTTTCTCCATGTCATCCCAGTTGCTGACAATACCGTGCTCAATCGGGTACTTGAGTGTGAGAATACCTCTCTTGGACTGTGCCTCGTCACCAACATACGCGTCCTTCTGTCCCATCCCTACCATGACACCAGTGTGGCGAGGACGCCCAACAATGCTAGGGAAAACAGCTCTTGGTGCATCATCGCCAGCAAATCCAGCCTGGAAGATAGATAGACAGACATAATTAGTGGCGTATTTGGAAAGAAAGGAGATAAAGGTTGTACAGGTTAAGGGGGGGAAAGCACTGACCTTGACCATTCCGGTGCCATTGTCACAGACAAGAGGCTGGATGTCCTCACCATCAGCCATTTCTACAGAATTGCTGCAGCTTGGCATATAAAGAGAATCCATCAGTGATTTTTTTTTTTTCAATATATGATTGATTGAAAGGAACACTGGATTCGAATACACATGCTAACTGAAAGCGCTAAATCCAATTCTTAGTGCAGAAAAAGGTCACACAAAGAAAACAATTTATTCGTGACTTGTAGCATCTGAAATTTGCAACATCATATTCCAGCAAGCTAATAGGCGTGGTGGTATACTTCCGGACGAAAGACCAACGGCTCTTCACTGGAATCACAACACCAACAACTTCAACCGACACCCCAGTTCAAGCATCCAGTTAGCTCAGACCAATTCGTAAAAGACTAGCAAACTCTTTTACGCCAGATCCGAATGCAACTGCACCACACCCGTAACTAGATCAGATCCGGATGCAAGTACGCAAATGGGAAGCCTAAGCGAGGGTTTGGGAGATCGATTTCGCCCAGCACGAAGGGAAAGGAAGGGGGCAGGCGGCGAACCAGGTGACCTCCGGCGAAGGACGCGGCGGAGACCTGGGCACCTGGCGAAGGGCGGCGGCGGCGGTCTCGCCCAGTCGTCGCGAGGAGAGAGACTTGTAAGAACGCGCAGGCACGGTCCGTCTGCTTGACTCCTCACGACTCACGACTTAAAAATTAAAAAAAATATATATATACCTAATACTAAATTGGTAAAATTTATTGCCACCTGACCATCCTAAAGTGTCTCGACCTCGGCCATGAGCTCCGAAAAAAAATTGCGCATCCGTTCTTGTACGCGATAGAAAGGTTCAAAATTACTTGAGTCCGTCACCAACTCCAACCGGCTCGACCTATAGCCGAAATGTTATACAACACACATGTGTTTTAGTATAAAAATACACATAAATTTTATCTCTCTCCCTCTCTCTCTTTTCAACTGTCTCCAAGAAATTTTGGATCATGCGGCAGCCGGCAGATGATTCTAACGGTTGACTGGTTTATATCTCATCAGAGTCCGTGCCTGAACGACGACGGCCCTGAAGGCAGGCAGGTCGTTTATCCAGGTGTGAGCCTGATCAGCATGAGTATCCTGGATTTCAGTTTGTTTAGTGAGCCTGATCAGCATGAGCCCGATCGTCGCGATTTGTCCTCTTGTCCTTGCATAGAAAAAAATTGTTTCTTATGATACGTGGATCTATAGATCTGTGATCTTGTTATTTGTGATTGTCTAGAGGTAGAAGAAGGTTAGAGGTAGAAGAAGGATGGAGGTTGTTAGATCTTAATTATATAGTGTAAAAAAATTCATGTGTTGAAACTGCATAAAACATATAATTATTAGATAGACAGGCTACTCCTTCACATGCACGATTCAAGCTACCACATACGGGTGCCCTTGTAAACAATTGATGATTCCGCTTTCTGAGCCTCTATTAGAGTATACGCAGGAGGACGACATTGGCAAGGCGAGATGGAGGTGACAAGCCTATACTACCGAGACAAAAACAGGCGTATCGGCTACTGGCCACAACCCTTACCACCAGAGGTCGCCGCCAGAAGTCCTCCCGCATACGGCCGGCGCCACCCTGTTGTGGAGGGTGCAACTATGGTCTGTGGGCGCATTCGACTGGAGTGCATCGACCAGATGCATGCTCCGGTGAGCAGGCCCATGCGGCACGCCTCAGACCGCTGTTGCTGGGTTGAAGCTCCAGCTTATGCACGCACATGCTCAGATCACATGTCGAGGGAGAGGGAGCCCACCTCCGACCTGGCCAGGCACTGACGATATGAATGAGGAGGCCCGGCGCTGCTCCCCGGAGAGCTTTGGTTGGAGTCCAATCAGAGAGATGCAGGTGGAGCTGATTGTTAGCGTAAGCAAGAGGAAGGATGTTTGTTTGCTTCTGGGGGCGTGAGAGAGGATGGCCAAGACACTGATTGCTAGGTGAATGGAACAGAGAAGGTGACGGAGGAGATCGTAGCTTTGGTTGCTTAGATTGGGATTTTGCGTGTGGGAAAATTGGAGCTGGTACTGCTCAGATTGGGTTCAGGCTGAGGCTGGTGTTGGTGTGTGTTGGATTCACTTGAGGAAGGAGGGAGCAGCGAGGACAGTTTGCTGCACCTAGGTTAATTTGTTCCAAGATATCCTCTGTTAACTGCCTTGATGTTGCCTTAGTTGAAGATGATGCATGGAGCATGAAAGGAGAAAGAAAAGAAAAGAGTGGCGGCGCCTCTTGGGAGACATGGACGAGGAATCGTACTTATTGGCCATCCAAAAGTCCGCTTCTTTTTCTTTTTATTAATCATCTCGTCTCGTGTGTGTGCTAGGCTGCCAGCCTTTCCTTTTCTTGCACTTCATGCCCTTTTCTTTACTGACGTGTAGTTAGTAGTGTAGATTTGAGAGCATGTTTGTTGGTTGTCTATGTGTAGAAGAAAACCATTACCACCCTGTCACCAGGCTTAAATTTTATAAGATGATCCACTATTTTTTTTTCATAACACGACTTCACGTGTATTTCATTAAGAAGAAATAGTACCGAAGAACGGCTTACACAACGCAACTACTGAAAAACCCGTAGTGCTGGTTCAAAAACTAGAAAGTAGTTAGGAACCAAAACGACAACAGAACCGAAAGAGTGGCGGTAGAGAGAGGCCCTCCACCACTACTAACCTAACTTGTTGAACCTACACATGAAAAATACATCAACTATTATTGATCTCCATTGCTTAGAAAACTCAATGATGAAACAATTTTGACTCAAACAAGTGTATTAAAATAATAAAAATGAATTGGTGCATGTTACAATTTTCTCCAAATAATGAAGCCGTCTGTATAAGATAAACTGTTCAACTTTTTCGTTTTGTGGCCGATCGGTTACTGATTGTTGGAAACCGAAGTTTCTAAAAACAAAAAGCCAGACCGAAGTACACCAAATGCCCAGTCATAGAATTAGTCTAAGCTATGTCTAATTGTTTATTCCTTGCCAAAAATTATTTAATTGTTTGGTGGACTTGGTCGTGTTAGTAGTTTATTTTGTCATGTTGCAACGCACAGGCATACTTGCTAGTAATAATAAAGAGGCAAAATTTCTGCCACAAATTATTTTCGTCCAACTCTAATTTTTATTGGGATTCTGGTTTTTTGTCCGGTAATCCTCTTTTCAAAGTCCTATTCAGTTTGCATCCAATCTTTAATAAATTTCCTTTCCTTGGTTTGTGTCCCCACCTCCAACATGATGGACTCTCCATATGAATCCAACAGGAGAAATCGAATACAATTCAACGAATCAATAAATAAATATGAATCCAATAGAAGAAATCGAATAAAATGCAAATTAAACCACCATATTAGCTCCGGTGAGGCGGCGCAAAAAGATGCTGAGGCCGGAACGACGATGGTGTGAGGTAAAGATGGCAACGGGTAAAATCCACGCGGATACTAGCCCTAGATATCCATACTCGCGAGCAAAAATCCATGCCCGCGCCCGCGCCCGTTAACCGTCACGGGTAGAAAACCATGCCCGTGCCCACTATCCGCGGATATCACATGCCCGCGGGCACACCCGTATACCCGCAAAAATGAAGCAACAAAGCACCCAACCATATCTTAATAGCAAGTAAGAAACAATATATCAAAAAATAAACGTCTATATCTCAACATTAGATAAAGTATGACACATTGACCATACAAGAGTCATCAAAAGTCTACATTAGTGTATCTCAAGTCATCATAAATTAACACGAATAAAGACATACAACCGTATATAGACTTATAGGGTCATTGGCGCGGGTCTAGCGGGTTTGCGGGTGCGGATATCATTTTTCCATGCCCACGAGCAAATATCCATCGGGTTTAGAATCACACCCATGCCCGTGCCCGTGGGCACAAACTTAAACCCATATCCATGTCCATCGGGTTTTCTATCCGTGGGCACACGGATATTTTGTGTCCGTTGCCATCTTTAGTGTGAGGCCCAGAAATGACGGCGAGGTCGGGCAACGAAGGGGCAATCTGAAGAGACGGCGACATGAGCGAGACCGATGCGAGGATGTGCGACGGCGACGACGCGGGGCGAGGTCGAGGAGAGAGGAGACGGCGACGCGGGCGAGGCTGCCAAGTCGTTGGGGCATGCGGCCACCGGGGCTCCGTTGCATGGACCTGCCAGGCTGCTGGGACGCCGTCGCGTAGACCTACCGGGGCGTGGTCGCGTCAGGGCTCCGTGGCCGCCATGACAAGGCTTCAGGCAGATGAAGTTGGAGGCCTCGGGGTACTAGTGGATGAGGCCACGTGACTCCGAGTCCGAGCTAGCAGATAAGGAAAGAAAAAAATAAAAATAAAATAAAAAAAGGGTATTATGTTTCCTCGTTGACTAATTGTGTGCTATTGGTCTCGACTTTAACAAAAATTGCACGATGAAGTGTTTAACACTGTGTAAATTCCCTGGTATGCAGTATGCTTCGTTATATTTGTGGATTCTTTAATGCTATAATTGGAAGTGGAATTAAAAACATGCGCCCCTAGCCCTTCGTGTTCGCATGCGCTATGGCATAGATGCAATTGATTACTTAGGTAGAAGAAAATATATTGAGTCAAAATTATTTATATATATGTTTTTGAGCATAACGTCAAGTGCAATAAAAACATAATGATGTAAATGAAAAATTATAGCTTTCAAGACAAAACAGCACATAGATATCAAAACATTGGATACCACTGTATCTTTCCTCCTGTTGCAATGCACGGACACTTTTGCTAGTAAAAATAAATAGCTCTCACCCCTTGAGGCTATAACATCAATCGAAAAAAAAATGAAGCGGTTCAAAGTGATTTTTAGGATGATTTTACTCGTTAAATGTTAAAATCAAAGGCAGATCAAAGTGTTTTTTAAGATTTTCAAGACGAGTTTCACGTGTCAGAGCATCTATACTCTTTTTTATCCTGGTTGTTTTAAACATCATATGGTTTTTATCGCGTCATCTATATTGGACCCACCCTCACGTGTGGCGTAACCGTGCGAAATAACACGCTTTGGAGATGCTCGTCTTCCACTAGACACTAAGCACCTCGAAAGTTAGCTACATCAAATGTTCACGTCGAGCACACCCCAAGGGAGAACTCGAAACAATCCACGTTTTACATCCAGAATCTCATAATGAGTACGAGTTTACAATACTTAGTCCATTTCATATAACCAGAGGTCTTGAAAATTATTTATTACAATACCAGAGTTCAGAGTGCGATAATTAAACAGCAGAAAGAAAATAAATATCTAGCGGAAACGATACAACGATCCGTCTGTGCCCACCAGAAGAATCCTTCACACAAGAGCTACTCTTCAAGTTGTACCTGCAACAGGATAAAATAAACCATGAATACACAATATACTCGCAAGACTTACCCGACTAGTGAGAATAGTTCACGACTCCAAGGGTTATGATAGGCAATATGGGTTTATTGTTTTCTTTTTGTTTACGGAAAGCATTACTAATAGTTCATCCTTACAGTCAAGTTTTATTAGCAGTCATGATTACTTCGTTAGCTAACCATTCTAGGTAAGCACATGTTCTACTTTCAAGCAAGGGTTGAGCAATCAGAACTATTTTACCATCTTTCATATTCCAGTTCTTACTACGATGCTAGACCATAGCCAAGTTGTACCGTCTCACGGAAACGGCGATTCACGAACCAATGTATCCTAGCTGGGTATCCCGAAGCACACGCCCTGTTTGTACCCTAGGCACAAACAAGACCAACCCATTCCACTCCTGTCACGGGGTCTAGGTCCCCGTCCAAACTTGGACTCCAAGCCCCCACACTTGAGACCTGGTCTCAGCATGGTGCTTAGACCTCCACATTTCCCCGCCTCCAATCAGTCGATCCGGAAAGAGCCAAAACCCACGATAAGAGCGCAATGAGCCTTCCTGCTCCCATAAGCAAGTATGTGCTCAGGATAATAAGTCTATGACCTGACTACCATCCACAGCAACGGACGGTCCTCAATCGACATGGACAGAGAAAACAGTGTAACCAAGCTAAGCCCCATGGCCACGGGACACAACTTGTTATGCCCACCAATAATCATGCCATATCCCTACCTGATCTCCATTTAATATGACTTCACCTAAAAGGTTCAAAGGTTAGAGAAGCAAGAGCTGAAACCTCTCAAGAAGCTTTGCCAAATAGTACCTAGTACTAGGTACGATAGAGTTATGAGTGCCAAGCTTAACACACCAGCGTTCATATAAGCCTACTGCACGTTCGTCCTAGTTCAACTGGTTAAGTGGAAGGTACGATGGTGTTGCCAACTACCCAAGTTCAAGTCCTCGCTCGACTTGAATTTAGGTACCTATTTTTCTCTTTTTAACGATTAATGAAAAACCGTCGAATTCTCTCCTAGGTTGGATCTCTTTTTTAATATATCTGATCGAGTAGAGGGCATGAGATTAACTTCTATCGTTGTAAACGTTTTTTTTCGAATCACACTATAGACACACACGCATACATGCACGTGAAACTCACTTTACCCATATGAGCATCATCTTAAAGGATTTTTTTTGTGAATCATATTACAGACGCAAGACGCAGACAATCATACATGCATGCACACTCACTCAAACCATATGAGCAGCAGCAACAACAACAACAAAGCCTTTAATCCCAAGCAAGTTGGGATAGGTTAGAGTTGAAACCCAACATGATCTATATGAGCACCTCTGGAAAATTCAGACCAAGCCGACAGATCTTGAGATTGACGAAGTCATTACAAACATCTCGCTATCGGCGGACATGTCCTCGTGCCTACACTGAAAGAACGACTTTGTTAAATCTACTTATATGAACATTTCGAAAGACCGAGACTAAGTCAATAGATCCCGAGATTGACGAAGTCACTATAGACATCTCGCTGTCGACGGACATGTCGCCACGCCTACCACTAAAAGAACAATACCATTAAATCTTAGAATAAATCTAGAAAAATGCGAGCACCCGGATCAACTCAATGACTTAAACCTAGATGTCCAGGTCTACGTACGCCAAGAAATAATTCAACTAGCAGCTAAGATATGCCCAGTTCGCTTTCTTAAAGTTGTACATATACATATATCGTCATGTAATGTCCATATATATACCATATATGGGCATGTACGTTTCTTGCTTGATGTTTTGACGTTTGTATAGCTACTAGCATGCATATAGCAGATCCCAAGTACACTATACATATGGATGTCGTGTTGCCGTGTTGAGTTCTTGCCGTGGAGGACCATGATACAGCACCAGCATCTTCGCTCTTCTATTGGCATTTTTCTTGGCAAAGGAATCACCAATTTATCGGATTATATTATATAGATGTGCAGCATGGGCATTATTGGCCCGTTCGTTTCGCTGAAAAAACAAACCGAAACACTATTCCGACTGATTTGTTTGTTGTGAGAGAAAAACACTATTCCGGCTAAAATTTTTTTGAAAAAGACGGATTATAAGATAAGCGAACAGGGCATCAAATTGTTGAGTGCCTTCAACTAGCTAGCTACACAGAAGCACACCTAATAAAAATAATCTCTCTTCAGCCTGTTTGTTTGGCTATGGCTTATCGTAAACGATCGTAAATTTTCAGCCGGAATAGTATTTTTCTCTCACACAAACCAGCCAGCAGTACTTCTTTACGAACCAGCAACAAAACGAACCAGCCAACCGAACAGGCTGCTTGTCTACGGTCAGATCATATATCATCTTCAATCGATGTGACCAAGAAAATGACACTTCTTAGACGCATCATGTGATATGCCTCCATTTAAATATTGCTATGGTATTCGTGCGGATCAAATTTAGATTTGAAAAAAAATTAGTAATATTTATATCTCTAAATAAATTTGTTATAAAAATAGATTTAATGATTTATCTAATGATACTAATTATGTATTATAAATATTAATATTTTCTTGTATATCTGTCTTAAAAATATTTTCTTGTATATATTTAATTAAAGTTGAGTATGTTTAATTTCTCGAAAGTGAAAATGACAATTAAAAAAGGACGGAGAGTATATTGGTTGTCTCAAAGAAAGCGTTATTTGGTTACAAAAGAAGCTTTCGCTCTCTTAACAAATCTCGATGCGTTCAAAAACGAAAATCTCGATCACTCCCCGAGAGTTCCCATACTCCGTCAACCTCGCTGCACATACACGCCTCCATTGTAGTATATATTTTTTATGTACCTTTCCGTTCTAAATTATAATTTTTATAATAATACATAATTTTTGTTGTAAGCACATAGATATACATTATGTTCAGATATATAAGTAAAAACCATATATCTAAAATAACTTATAATTTGAAAGGTAGCCGGGAGTAGTATATATTTTCTCTTTGTTATAGGTGTATCACAATATATTTTATTAAAAAAAATTAGACGACATCACGGAATTGCAAGATTGTATTTAGGACTAAACGTACTAGACTAAAAATGAGATTTCCATCCATACCACGATTTGAAGGGTATTTTTTACCACCGAGCTAGTAAATGGCATGTCGTGGGGGCTTGGCCTCACATGTCATTGACACGGATTGATTCACCTCGAGAGGTGGTACAAAAGATATCCCATCAAAATGCATCTTACAAGGATAATGGACACTGGGACCTGGGAATGTGGCTGTGTAGTGTAGTACTACTAAACCTTAATCATTTTATTAGATGGCATATCATTACACTACTTGTGATTGCAATTAGTATAGTACTACCACACTGTCTGTCATATCATTCAATTAATTGTATCAATATGCACTCAATGTGTCGGCAGCTTCATCAACTCTAAGTGACCAATTGTGAAAGCATTTTACGGGAGTAACTGTTTAATGGATAGGAGTATTTTGTGCAACGGGCAGCAGAAAACAAATTATGTTCCATTTGTATATTATAGGAAAAAAACTGAAAAAGGCTAAAATAGGAAATATCTCCTTGTTGCCTAGTCTATGCTTGCAAGCATTCACCTTTTATGCAGGGGGGACAAAAATGCAACATGAGTAGGATTTATTGCAGGGTCCAATAAGGAGAAGCTATTTGGGCCCGTTCGGCTTGCTAAAACTTAGCTGAATTGACTGAAAAATACTGTTCTGGCTGAATTGCTGTGAGAGAAAAATACTTGTTCCGGCTGAAAAAATAAGTTGAATAGTGCGAATTATAAGGTAAGCCGAACGAGCCTCGATAGACACTGTTGAGATCACGAGACGATCTGTTGTGGTACACTCAAGTGGGTGAACGTTTATAGTGGTTTTGGTCTGCATTTACAACCTAGAATCCAGTAATCTGTGAATCTGTTCCCCAACTTGATCTTCTCAAAAGCAACACCACCTCATTAGATTAGCTAATTAATTACAGCAGCATTTGTTAATCATTCTATGTGTGAACAAAATTATCGAGTCACCAACTCGAGCTACTAGCTAGTAGTACATGTCAATACCATTTTTTTCCCTTTCTAAATTCTACATACTAAGGTGAGGCTGCTAGATCTTATCATCATCAGACTGGCATCAAGCCAAACAATAATAGTACAAATGTGC
Source organism: Miscanthus lutarioriparius (assembly GCA_904845875.1). Taxonomy (NCBI): domain Eukaryota; kingdom Viridiplantae; phylum Streptophyta; class Magnoliopsida; order Poales; family Poaceae; genus Miscanthus; species Miscanthus lutarioriparius. The sequence goes on from CAJGYO010000002.1 coordinate 140,420,632, forward strand.
AACAGTTTCTTTAGAAGCAAAGAAGCAGATGTGTCTGTCTGTTAGTGAGTGAGCAAGACCATCCATTCAGATCTGAGCAACAGTACTCAAACCCATGGCCTAGCGCCCGTCGCAGGAATAAAATTGCATTTACAGGAGGAGCAACTCGATCATACCAACAGCATAAAAAACGAACTATTCCCTAGACTAACGACCAGCTGGCTACTTGTGAGAGGTCACAAGCCAGGCCAGCAGATACAGTCAAGCGAGCACTTAGGCCAGTCTCAGTGGGGGTTTCACCATAGTGCCATGCACATTAAATATAGTGACACATCAGCAATTTGATTGGAACGAGGAGGAGAGAGAGCACCAGCGTTTCACCATGGTGACACCGTGCTGGCGTTGTTTCCCAGAGAGTGAAACGGAAATGAAACCAGCGCTGAGGGGTTTCATCTCGTCTTCCTCGATCCGCTGCGGCCGCGCGCCATATTCTTCCCCGAAATCCTCTCCCGCGCCATCCTTCCCGCCGCGCCATCCTCTCCTCAGCGCGCCACCACTTCTTCCATGAAGCGAGAGCGACCGTCCCAGTCGCGTCAGGCCCCGCCTCCCGCCCGCTAGGTCAAGGCGCGAGATCCACTGGACTTGCGAAGGATCCGCCGCGGATCCGGTCTCGGCTCTCCGCGTCCTCCACCACCTCAGCGGGCGCGCGACCTCCGCCACCTCGCGGGCAGGCGAGGCGACCTCCACCACCTCCTGCGGCCCATGGATCCGCCACGGCCGATGACTCGAGCCATGGCGCCGCCAGCAGAGGAGGCAAGTCCGGCAAGTCTCGCGGCCGCTTGGACTCAAGAAGCTGCCTCCCACCCCACCATGTGCCGACTCCCACCACCACCGCCGTCTCCCACCTGACCAGCAGGCCGGCGTCATGCCATGCCGTGTGAGTTGGTCCCAGGCCAAGGCGCTTCCCTCCCCCACCGCGCCGACTCCCACCCCCATCATGCCAGGCCGCCAGACAAGCTCCTGGATCCTTTCTCAAGCTACTTGACTTGTCCTCCGCAAGGAGCAAGATGGGGCTCCATTCCACCAAATTTTGCACAAGACCCAAACTCTTGGTATGATTTGAACTATTGTTTCAAATCAATCGACACTCGCTGTGATTTTGATTCTTGCTATTTGCTAGTTGCTTGTGATTTTGATAGATGGTCAATCGATCCCCAAGTAGATTAGTTTCTTTTCATTGTTGTGCTCTGTACAATTAGTTCAAATAGTGTTTCATCTTGTTTTGTTCTTTGCATGACAAAAAGGAGTTCACCGTTTGTTCGATTGGCTAGCGTGCTAGTGTTTCATTGCGATCTTCTTTGCATGACAACAAGGGAGAGTTCATCTGTTTGTTCGATTGGCTAGCGTGCTAGTGTTTCATCTTCTATGTTCTTTGCCGCATGTGCATTATCATCATGTATATATCATCATTGCGTTCTTTCGGTAGCAAAATGTTTGTGATTTCATTAGTACGCAAGCAACCCGAGTCATGATCATTTTAACTTGCTTTTTCGGATATATCCGCAAGGTGGTTTTGTAAATATGATTCGTCAACCAAACTATTCGCCGCAATCCTGGGAGAGAACTTTCATTTGATTGGTCGATATGGCATTCAACCCAATGTCTCCACCACATCCAAAGAAGTACCTATGGAACACCTTCACGTGAAGTCTTGAACAAGTCATGGAAGAAAACACTTCAGCTAACAAGAGTACAGAACAAGCTATAGAAGAAAGCCTTTGCAACTAACAAGACCATCAAACAAAGAAATTTGAGGTCTTGGACTCATGACGAGGAAGAGCGGTTGGCTAGTTCTTGGTTGGAAATATCTAAGGACCCAATTTATGGAAATGATAAGCATCGTGATTCATTTTGGAAGGAAATCACTAATGAATTCAACAGGAAAGGGAATGGGAAGCGTACAAGGGAACTCAACCAATTGAAGGTGCACTGGTCACGCCTCAAGACAATAATTGGTGAGTGGAATGACTATTGGACTAAGGTTTGTCAAATGCACACAAGTGGTTACTCAGATGACATCTTTGGAGGAAGAGGCCACACGAAAAATGTATGCAAACAGGCATGGAAAGAAGTTTACCTTGATCCATTGGTGGAAGATACTCAAAGATGAGCCTAAATGGTGTGTAATGTTCGTGAGTGAGAAAGACAACAATGACATAGTTGATATTCCGATGCATGATATCGTCCCCCCAAGGCGGAGAAGCTTTGCAAAGGGCGAAAGCGATGGAAAAGCGTAAGAAAGAAAATGTCAAGGACGGAATTGTCATGCTTGGGGATAATATAGGGAAAATTATCAAGATTGAGGAAGATCGGAAGATGGAGCGTGACAAGGTCACGAGAGGCACAAATTCAGATATCCAATGCAAACTCATGACAGCAATGATGTTTAAGGTGTACAACTCCTTGCTTCATCAAGATACAGGGGGAACATGTCGGGAAGATCGAAGGCTAGACATGACAAGGCAATACGCAAGTTAGAAGAAAAGTTGTTTGCAGACTAAGGTGAGTTTTGTCTCAATGCAGCTCAGTACTTTAATCATTTGAATGCTTCACTATATCAGTTTGTAGGTGTAAATGCAAAAAAGTTTCAGTTTCTAGTTGTGAATGCTTGCACTATATGCGCTTTCTAGTGTGAATGCTTTGCACTATATGCGATTTCTAGTGTGAATCGGTGTGAACCGGTGCCTGTACGTATGTCTAGTGTGAATTGGTGTCAAGTGGTGCCCGTGCACCTATATATATATACATTCTCTCCTCCCATTCTACTTGCCTGTGCACCTCTTTCCTCCCATCATCTCTTCTCCTCATCTCTTCTCCTCATCTCTAATAGCAGCTTGATCACAGATGTCTGAGGAAAGTGACAGTCCTCAAGGTAGTCCAATTCCGTTGTACTCGCTGGATGACTTCCTTGCAGAGGAGGAGATCATAGATGATGTTCTTCACCAAGCCAAGCTGCTCATACAGTCCAGCGTCAAAGAACTTGAGAAGGAGGCTGCTGACCACAGATTGAATCCAAGGCAGCACATCAACAGGCCACGAGAGGAAGCACATACAAGATTGGTGAATGATTATTTCTCTGATAATCCTCTATACCCTCCGAATATTTTTCGCAGAAGGTTCCGCATGTCTAGGCCACTATTTGTGCGCATCGTTGATGCCTTGGGCCAATGGTCTCCGTATTTCACTCAGAGGGTCGATGCTCTTAATCGGCAAGGGCTCAGTCCACTACAAAAGTGTACTGCAGCTATCCGCCAACTAGCTACTGGTAGTTCTGCAGATGCACTAGATGAGTACTTGAAGATTGGGGAGACAACTGCAATGGAGTGTTTGAAGAATTTTGCCAAAGGTGTTAGAGAGGTATTTGGTGCAAGGTATCTAAGGCGTCCTACAGTGGAAGATACTGAACGGCTACTAAAACTTGGTGAGAGACGAGGCTTTCCTGGTATGTTTGGCAGCATTGACTGCATGCATTGGCAATGGGAAAGATGCCCAAATGCTTGGAAGGGTCAGTTTACTCGTGGTGATCAAAAACATCCAACTTTGATACTTGAGGCAGTGGCATCACATGATCTTTGGCTTTGGCATGCATTCTTTGGAGTAGCTGGTTCTAACAATGATATTAATGTTTTGAACCAATCTACTGTTTTTATCAATGAGCTCAAAGGACAAGCTCCTAGAGTCCAGTACATGGTGAATGGAAATCAGTACAACATAGGGTACTTTCTTGGTGATGGAATATATCCTGAATGGGCAGTATTTGTTAAGTCAATTCGACTCCCTCTTGATGAGAAGGAGAGGAGGTATCAGCAGAACAAGAAGGGCAAGAAAGGATATCGAGAGAGCCTTTGGTGTCTTCATGATAGCTTTTGCATTTTAAAACTACCGCTTCGCCTATTTGATGTATTGTACTCCGTGATGTCGTGCTAGCATGCATCATACTTCACAATATGATAGTTGAAGATGAGAAGGAGGCGGAGATTATTGAAGAGAATCTGGACCTAAACGTTCCTCCTAGTTCGACAAACCGTTCAAGAACCGAATTCTCTCCGGATCGTGAAGTTCCATTAGAGAGAGTTTTAGAAAAAGATACTAGTATTAGAGATCGATCGGCTCATCGTCGACTTAAGAAAGATTTGGTGGAACATATATGGAATAAATTTGGTCCTCTTCCACCTAGACCAGAATTTGAGCTAATACATGTATGTTTAATTTTTTGTACCAATTATACATATATATTTCTTTGTTTGTGACTGAACTAATACTGTGCTATTTTTTTTTAACTTATGCAGGGGTGAAAGCAACTCTTTGGAGTCTATGGGTGCAGCAATTTGGACTTTTGGAAGTCATGATTGGTTGAAGATGAGCTCAGTAGCTCTTATATCTAATATATATCTATATTATTATATGCACTTGAGCTCATTTTAGTGATGATTGTCTTTGCTTGTCCTGAGAGTAGCAAGCTATATGTACTTTGTTTTTTCTACCTTAAGTACCAGTCATCTATATGTTCCTGTGATCTGAACTGTTATCTTGATCACTACTATTTATCAATGCACTATGTGAGTGCAGTTTGGAGACTTTGCACTATGTGAATGCAGTTCGAGAACTATTTGTCGATCAATGCTATTTATCAAGTTGCTCTTGTGTATGTATTACAGTTTTGTTGTGAAAAGTAAATGTCTGATGCTTCAATGTCGGTTTTGTTGTATGTCACTTGTGCTCATATATCGCTTTAGCTCTTGGGGGGCTGTTTCTCTTTGCTCGTGTGTACAATTTGCTGTGAAATGGCTACAGAATTAAGGATGCATATGATCCGATAAGCAAACAGCAATTAATTGCTTTGCAAAGCATGGGAAACGGCAAAGTGAAATAGCTGCACTATGGATGTTGTTTCAATACTCGTTTCATTGCTGCTTTGTCATCATTTTTTTATGGGAAACAGTGTATTGAAATGGTGCACTGAGACTGGCCTTAGAAAACAAGTTAAGCACAGTGCAGAGTCCAAAGCATGAGCACTTAGAAAACAAGATGGATGGGCGTGGGCATGGCCATGGCCATGTGGGGGAGATGAGTACAGACATCACCGCCGGGTGAGCCGGAGTGCCCAAAAAGAGAAAGAAAGCAGCAGGAACGGGGTGAGGTGAGTAATGGGAGAGGAGGCGTAGAGAGAGAAGGAAAGAAAGAACAAACAGGGGGAGCCCATCTCTCGTGATCAACAGCACACAAGGTGAGAAAGCGAGAGAGGGAAGAGGGGGGAGCTGGCAGGCGCATTGATTCCATCCATCCTCGGTGCACGCCAGCCGGCGGCCTCCCGGCTTCCGGCGGCGCTCCGACCTCCCGCCGGGTGGATCCAATCCCATCTTGTAGGGAGTGCGGCAGCCGTCAGGGGCAGGAGAGTTCTTCGCCTCTTGGGCGCGTGGAGACCTGACGCTTCGTCTCCCCCAGGAGCTTGTGGTACGCGAATCTTTCTCGTTCCTGTGCAAAGTTTGGTTCTTTTCGCTGTTTCTCTGCGCACCCTAGTCAGTTGGTGCCGGTACGGCCAGAAAGGGGGCTCCTTGCATTTCTGGAAGAATCTAGTGTGTAGATTTTCCGGATTTCTGCTCCCTGCGGTTCTGTTGTTGATGTTTCTTGGCAATTTGAGTAGGTAGTTTACATATTACAGCCACCCCTGATACCGATTTGGTTTGGTAACGTTGGGAGGAAAGTTGCCTGAATGCGGTTTGCGTTTCTCGGTCTTCACAACCTGATGATATTAGCTGTGATGGTAATGTACTGCTAAGCTACTTGGCTGAGGAATGCTTTCTCTGTTTGCATCATCTTGTTTTTTTAGATTGCACCAGGTGGTGTGGATTTACATGTCAATAGACGATGCCATCAGAAGTGCTCACACTGACAAAAAAAAAATGTGATGCTGACGGTTGGCATGTTGCCAGTTTGCCACACGCCCACACCTTCATTGATGTTAGGCTTTTGTTCGTGTGCAGATTATGGTTATCTTGGGGGAATAAAAGGATGTAGTGGAGTATTTCAAGTTGCCAGCATTAAATTCTTTGTTGGCATACACTGTGGGTTCACCCAGTTTTTTAATACAACAAAATGTGTAACCTACTTGTCTGATGCTCATCAAGTCTGCTTACAAGGAGTCACTTCATTTAAATATCAGAGGAGCTTTTGTCTCTTTTTGGTAAAACTCTTCTATCATGGTTCTGGAAGAGAGTTTCATTCTGCTTTTACAAAAATCTTGGTCCGCTGGCGGTTATGGTTTCTGGCCAGTAACTGTTGGTAATAGTTATACTCATGGTGGTTTTATTTGGCCAATTTCAATGGAGTCTTTCCTCCGTCAAAAATTTCAGTGGAGTCATGGGCACTATCTGATTTATCCAATTTAAATGTAGAATTTGAATGTGGTCTGTTCATGATATGTTCTGGCAGTGAATGTTGTGAGCTTGGTCAACTCCTATCCAGAATAATTGTTAATCAATTCTAAATTGACCTTTCAATTTATATTTAGTTGCTTTGGATTTTTTCCTGAATATTGCTGGGGAAACATGTTATTCTTATTTACACATAGTAGGATGTAGTACCATAATTTTCAATGTGCACATACCTTTATTGCCCTTTTTCTCTTGCATAAAGTTTTACCTGTTCTCCAATTTTCTCTTCTGCATTTTTTTATGCATTTCTGTTAATATGTGCAGGTATTTGTCATGTCCACTTTATTCTAGCACCTCTGTCATCAATTCAGCATTGTTGCGCTGCATCACTGGCAGTAGTGATTCTGTTTCTACATTGGTACTACTCTCCTAGCTTTATGGTCGCATTGTGAGCAGATGCAACAATATGCTCACAAAGGGGCCATCTTCAGATGTTCTCAGAGCAAGCATTTCTAGTGCCCCAAGTACATCTAGCCATGGTTCTGCACAAGATGAATGTGATTCATTAGGGGATGTGTATGTATGGGGTGAGGTTGTCTGCGATACTTCAGTACGAACTGGTTCTGATACTGTAATTAGTTCAACTGGCAGGACTGACATCCTCCTCCCGAAGCCATTGGAGTCCAATTTAGTTCTTGATGTGTATCATGTAGATTGTGGGGTTAAGCATGCTGCATTGGTCATGAAAAATGGTGAGGTTTTTACATGGGGTGAAGATTCTGGAGGCCGCCTTGGCCATGGAACACGAGAAGATTGTGTTCGCCCTTGTCTGGTTGAGTCTTTGACAGTTTCCAATGTAGATTTTGTTGCCTGTGGGGAATTTCATACTTGTGCTGTTACAACAACGGGTGAGCTTTATACCTGGGGAGATGGAACTCACAATGTTGGGCTTCTCGGGCATGGCAATGATGTAGGACACTGGATACCTAAGAGAGTTTCTGGAGCATTGGAAGGTCTTCAAGTTGCTTATGTTTCATGTGGGACCTGGCATACAGCCTTGATAACATCCATGGGCCAATTGTTTACCTTTGGGGATGGTTCATTTGGTGTATTAGGCCACGGAGATCTGAAAAGTGTTTCTTACCCAAGGGAGGTAGAGTCACTATCAGGATTGAAAACAATTGCTGTGGCATGTGGTGTATGGCACACTGCAGCTATTGTGGAGGTTATTGTCACTCGGTCCAGTTCAAGTGTAAAGCTATCTGCTGGAAAGCTGTTCACATGGGGAGATGGTGACAAGCATCGACTTGGTCATGGTGACAAAGAAACTCGACTTAAGCCGACTTGCGTGGCTACTACTTATTGATCATGATTTTTACAGGGTAGCATGTGGTCACAGTCTTACTGTTGCCTTGACAACTTCTGGACAAGTCTTGAGCATGGGTAATGCTGTTTATGGTCAGCTCGGAAATCCTCATTCAGATGGAAGGATACCTTGTTTAGTTGAAGACAAGATTGTGGGTGAACAAGTTATCCAAATTGCTTGTGGCTCCTACCATGTCGCAGTTTTGACAGGTAGGAGTGAAGTTTTTACATGGGGAAAGGGAGCTAATGGAAGATTGGGCCATGGAGACATAGAGGATCGGAAGGTGCCTACACTGGTTGAAGCCTTGAAAGATAGAGCTGTTAGGTACATAGCCTGTGGTGCTAACTTCACTGCTGCTATTTGTCAATATAAATGGGTTTCTGGAGCTGACCAATCACAGTGTTCCTCATGTCGACAGCCATTTGGGTTTACTCGAAAGAGGCGTAACTGCTATAATTGTGGACTTGTCCATTGCAATGCCTGCACCTCGCGGAAGGCTTTGAGAGCAGCACTGGCTCCTAGTCCTGGGAAACCTTACCGTGTTTGTGATTCATGTTTCTTGAAGTTGAATAATGCCTCGGATCCTAATGCAGCTAACCGGAGGAAAGACCCTGTTCCCTACCAACCTGTTGAAAGCAATGGCGATGCTAAAGTAGGAAAGGCTAGTTTGCCTAGTAATATGGATATGATTCGAAATTTGGATATCAAGGCAGCACGGCAAGGGAAGAAAACTGATGGGCTATCATTTCTCCGGAATCCTCAAGTTAGTTCGCTCCTGCAGCTGAGTGATATTGCTTTATCTGGTGGCTTGGGCATGAACAGATCAGCTCCAAGAGCAGTACGCATATCTGCAGCTCGGTCAGTTACTACTTCAAGAGCTGTTTCCCCTTTCTCTCGCAAGCCCACTCCACCACGTTCTACTACACCAGTTCCAACAGCCCATGGTCTTTCTCTCTCAAAAAGTGCTACTGATAATATTGTTAAAGCAAATGAGCTCTTAAATCAGGAAGTTGAAAGACTGCGTGCACAGGTGTGTATTCCTCATTATTCAGTCAAACCTTTGTTTTTTGATGTTTATCACGTAGCAACAATTAGTACTTTTATCCATTATTAGGTTGATAACCTGAGAAATCGTTGCGAGCTTCAAGAACTTGAGCTTCAAAAATCAGCAAAAAAGGTACAAGAGGCCATGACACTGGTTGCCGAAGAATCTGCAAAATCCAAAGCTGCAAAAGAAGTTATAAAATCTTTAACCGCTCAGGTAAAATCTAATATTTTGCTAGTTTCTCATGGTTTGTGATGTTTTACTGACTCAACTAACAAAATACTCAACTTGTAAAGTTTTTCAACGTTTGAAAATCGCTTTCTAGAACAGTGTCTTGTTGTTAAATTCCCGTTTTCTTTTTCTGGGAAGAACAGTGTCGGATCGGATGTGTGTTATTTCTGTATGCTGTCACAATCATCTTTGCTACAAAGAACCTGCTAAATGTTAACTGGAGTCACTTGTATATTTAAGATAACTAAATACATGAGTGGGTATGTTGTTTTAACAAATGGTAAATCCTTATCGTCGTGTGCCTTTTTCTGACTCGTGTAGCTGAAGGATATGGCTGAGAGATTACCACCAGATCACGGGGCCTATAATGTCAATGAGACAAAGCAATCACATATTCCGAATGGCATTGAGTCACATGTTGCTAGCTACTCTAGCATGAATGGAATTCACCAGACACGGAATGAGTTGCTCAATGCTTCAATTGCACATAGTCCAAGCTCTGGACGATCATCGCATTGCAATGGAATCTCAGGCCAACATAAATTACTGGGTAATGTGAGTGAACATAGTGATTGCAGCACTCACAGCCTAAGAATTGCCAGTCCTCACGACTCGGAGCTTCCTAATCGAAGAGCACGCAGCAGCAGCGATGAGATGCTGACAGCAGGCAGTAGAGCGGATGATAATGTGAGCATGGATGCTATGTCCCTTCAAAGCGGTGAGGATGGCTACAAGCCTCGAGGCACGATATCATTACCAAGCAACCAAGTTCAGGCTGAATGGATCGAGCAGTATGAACCCGGCGTATACATAACACTCACAACCCTCCGTGATGGGACCCGGGATCTGAAGAGGGTTCGCTTCAGGTGATTTAGCTATAATTTATCTCTGTTTCCTGGACTAATCCCTTTTCCAGTTGCATTTTCCATATACAGATTACAAATCTTGACAATTGCATTGTTTTAGTCGCTTTATTATTAATGAGCACCCTTCACATCACTTCACCTTTCCTGACACTATACAGTATCTGAGCACTTCAAAACATGCAGCCAAACAAGAACTAAAGTGCGTTTGTCTTTAAATTCTTGAACACAAAATGTTCCAAACCACACATTCTTTTTAGAGAAATAAAGGCTGCATTATTATTCTCTGAGCAGGCGGTACGAGCACCTTTTCCATTACTTGTAGCAGCAAGTAATACTGTATAGCTATCCAGGACTGCTGTATTGAACATTGACAAGCCAGTATTTCTTTGCAAAGTCCCACTTATCTGAATTCTTGCCTTTCTTGAAATTTACTTTTCGCAGTCGAAGCGTTTTGGTGAGCATCAGGCGGAAAATTGGTGGAATGAGAACCGGGAAAAAGTGTATGAGCGATACAACGTGAAGAGCTCTGAGCGTGTGTCATCAGCAGCCTCAACCCGGTCTGCATACTGACTTGAGGTTGACCTGTGCCATCATGGAACTTGTAGAAAACTGCAAGGCTCCAGCATCACTACTCACCAGAAGCAAATTATCAAACGAAGCACATATCCAACAAGATCATATATACTGGGTGATGCAAAAAGGCCAGCAGCCATTATTATTTTCTTGGCACTACAATGCTGGATACAATACAAAGCTATCTATATATGTCATCAGCCTGTTTTGGCGTAATGTACATAGACGAAGAAACAAGTAGTACACGAGGAGAAGCGAAACCCTGTTTTAGGTCAGCATTCATCAGTAGGCAAAGTAGTAGGTTAGGTTCTTTGACTGCCTATTTTTCCTGTTTGCTTTTCACGGATATGCTTATGTATGTTCCAGAAACAATTTATATATGGTAAAAGTTATCATGCAGTAATATAATCCTACTTGTTATGCTTTTGTGGGAATAAATAAAATTGCATGACCGAATGAAATATATGGTCAGCTTAAATTTAACCATTGCAGTTTACTATAGATAACCATGATTTCTTTCTAGGCAATTACAAAGCACCGAGACATCTTCCACAAATTAGTCTGAGAAAGTCAGAAGGCAAAGGAAGTGTTACAATTGATGGCAACAAGGACGCTCAGCTTCAAGGACAAACATATATAGCCAGTCCAATAGAGGTCACTCAACGAAAATGTTGTACATATAAACATCTCTGAGGTTACTAGGGGAGAGATGCTGTGTAGGCGGTCATGACCTGAATACCTGATCCACCGTGCAGGTGCACAGGAGATGAGAGAGCGAGCGAGGGAGGGAGATGAGCCCATCACCAGGACCAGGAGAGTGCTGGCCTGGAACACTGTATATGCGCTCCAGGAAGTGGAGCAGGATATCATCACTCATCAGGGAGTGCGCTCATCCTATCTTCTTCTTCGAAAGCTTCTGCTAAACAAGCAAGTGTATATTTGATTCTAAGGATGGACTAGTGCTCGATCATTTTCTACTTTCAGGGTGTAGCTACTCTCAACCCCGATCCTATTTATTCGGCACTTTCCATCCCGTACCACCGTCGCAACCTCATCTCATGGGCGAACTAATTTGTGATCGCGACGTGACTCCCTCGTGGCCAGGGAAATTACCACACCATGACTACTCGCGAATCAGGATATACCTGGTCAGCAATGTTAGGAACTGCAACTCTGGTGTATTCCAACGACTAAAGGGCCAAGATAGAGAGATGTAGAAAGTGTAGTAACACCCTACTCGGCTACTCTAGTGACTACAATATATACATCTAACATCATCCTCAAACTCATGGTGAGTCAACAACACTGATCTCATATAGAAAGCATCTGACTCGAACGCGTTTGGTGAGTTCATATGCTTGACTCAGGTCGGTAACACCGGTCTGTGCTGGTTTTAGCAATCTTCAGCCAGGCAGGCCCCAAACCGACCTGGGTTGATTTTTTCTATGTTTTTGCAAACTTGGACAATTCAATCCAAATTAAATCCTTTTTTGTTTGGACGTGATTTTTCATTCCATCTTCAACTCTCTTCTGATCAAATTTTGACTGACAACAATAATTATCAAGCATTATTTGCATGCATAATTTATTGCTTGGCGCATGTGATAATCAGATAGATGGCCAAATGGGCTAGGCTTCATGGGCGGCACAAGGCAGGCTCCATTTTTTTTTGACCGGGTACAATTTGGACGTACACAATCCATACACTACACACTCACACCACACGCGCACACACGCGTGCGTGTCCGTACACACGCAAAGAAGAGATTGAGAGGCTTCTCTAGCTTCCAGTGCGTGAGAAACGCGCACTACCACCGTACGCCCACGCATGAGTGTACTCTAAAATTTCTAGAAAAATTCCAGAAAAGGTGCGACACCAGGGTCTGAACCCCGGTGGGTAGCATCCCACTGGATAGCCCTACCACTGGACCACAAGCTATTTGCAAGGCACGCTCTATTTTAACACAACCCCAACACAACATGACATGAAAGTTAATGGGCCCGTTCTGGCCCAGCCCGATGCATTGGGCCGTGCTTGGGCTAAATTTTTGTCCCGTAATGCTGGCACAGTTAGTATAGGGCCCGTTAAAGGCCCATCAAATGACAAGCCTAGTTAAAATCAAGCTCATCTAACTGCCTCAGTTAGTCAACGGTAGTGCTAGCGTCCGAACGTCCGGACGCCCGCGCTGCACTCCATTTCCCGTGCTTAGGCCAGCACGCCCCCACCCGAGCCTGTATTTCGCGCGCCCATATAGGCCCGCTGAAAGGTCCTAATATGATCTCTATGCACACAAACGGCTATGTCACTACTCACTAAGAGCTCTCAACAATGCTACACTAAAGAGCTCCACTAGATAAAACTAAGCTACAGAGCAAGCTCTCAATTCTAGCTATACTAAAGAGCTTGCTACAACTAGTTTGCGGAAAAGTAATGGAGTGAGTAAGGTTATTATACCGCCGCGTCGAGGAATGAACCAATCACAAGATATAGACAATCCAATCACCGGGAGAAATCCAATCACACAAGAGACACAATTTTTCTCCCGAGGTTCACGTGCTTGTTGGCACGCTAGTCCCTGTTGTGTCGACCAACACTTGATGGTTCGGTGACTAAAAGGTGTTGCGCAAACCTCGCCCACACAATTGGACACCGCAAGAACCTACCCACAAGTGAGGTAACTCAATAACACGAGCAATCCACTAGAGTTACCTTTAGGCTCTCCACCGGAGAAGGTACAAGACCCCTCACAATCACCGGAGCCGGCCACGAACAATCACCAACACGTGCCGAAGCTCCTCTGCTGCTCCAAGCCGTCTAGGTGGCGGCAACCACCAAGAGTAACAAGAAATCCACAGCCACAACGATCCCCAAGTGCCACTAGATGCAATCACTTAAGCAAATACACTTGGAATCACTCATAATCTCACTACGATAATGAATCAATGATGAAGATGAGTGGAAGAGGTTTGCCTAGGCTCACAAGGATGCCAAGTATGTCAAAGTGCCAAGAGAGTGAGCCCTAAGCCGGTACCTTCCTATTTATAGAGCCCCAAAACTCAGAGAGTCGTTGGGAGCTCTCAGGCTGACCGGACGCACGCCAACGTCCGGTCGGCCAGCGTCCGATCGCCCTCGACCATCCATGTGTCAACGCTTTGAATCTCGTCCACCGATTTTCAATGGTCATCTCTTGATCGCGCGTACACTCAAGTTAGGACCGGACGCACCGCTCGAGCGACCTGACGCTCCACGAAGCAGAGTCAGGGTGTTTACAGAGAGGTTTCAGAGCGTACTTTTACTTACCGGATGCGTCCGGTCAACGATGACCTAACACGCCCCTGCGTCCGGTCAATACACTTCTCCTTCGCACGCGCCCGCGGAGCTGACGCTAGCATACGTCAACGCTGACCTGACGCGGCCCCTGCGCGTCCTGTCGCGCCAAAGCTCCTCCTCGCAAAAAGTGACCGGACGCGCCGGTGAAGCCAGGGACAGCGTCCGGTCCTTCCTCGGCCAGTCATTGTGTCACAGCTATAAATGACCAGACTTGGCTGCCAGCGTCCGGTCAGGATGTGGCCAGCGTCCGGTCACATCAGTCTCCTCCTTTTTTTTCTAAGTCCACAACCACTTCGCCCTTTCTTCCAACTTGCTAACCACAAAGTGTAGAACTTATGTGCATGTGTGTTAACATTTTTCAAAGCATTTTACAAGGGTTAAAGTTAGCACACTAGGTTCCTAAATGCATATGCAAGAACAATGTCACCTAGTGGCACTCGATAACCGCTTAGCCAAAGATTTACCCTCTTTATAGTACGGCTATCGATCCTAAATGTGATCACACTCTCTATAGTGTCTTGATCACTAAAAACAAAACATATCTTATACCTTTGCCTTGATCTCCTTGGTTTTTGTTTTTCTCTTTCTTCTTTTCCAAGTTGGAGCATGATCGTCTTCATTCCATGTTCACCTTCATCACCACGGACCTCTAACTTGCTCCACAACTTGGATTGGGCCACCTTATCTAATTCACTCACTTAGATCAAAGGTTAGTCATATGTTTCATCAATTATCCAAAATCAAACTAGGGCTTTCACCCACGCCGCCAGACTGCGCGCAGGGACCGCTCGCGCCCTATCCCCTTCTCACGCGCATTGCAACATATGCAACACCCGATCTACTTTTGCAACATCCAGATGAAACGCTTGCAACATATGTCTAAAACAGCTGAAACACTTGCAACATACGTCTGAAACACTTGCAAAACACTAAAAAAACTTGAAAACACATGTGTAGCTATTGCAAACATCAAGATGAAACACTTGTAACATACGTATAAAAACACCGAAAAACACTTGCATATATATGTAACATCCCAATCTAGTTTTGCAACATTCAAATGAAACACTTGCAACATACGTCTAAAACAGATGAAACATTTGGAACATATACTTTAAACATACATGTACAACCCATTACAACATGTGCAACATCTCGATCTACTTTTGCAACATCCTTATAAAACACTTGAAACATACCTCTAAAACATCTAAAACATTTGAAATGTACTCTTGCAACATGTATCGTATCTTGGTGCGGCCTCCTCTGCTGTCTGCATCGGAGCGCCATAGCCGTAGCAGGAGGCGAGGCCAGAGGGCTTCCGCGCCAGGGCTCGATGCTTCTCCTTGAGCGGTGACCTCATTGGTTAGCTGGTGACCGAGGGAGCGGTCGCCACTCATGGGCACGGCGGTGCCCGTGCCGTCAGGTGAAGCACGCCATAGAGCAAAGGCAGCGGCAGGCAGCGGGGCAGCGTGATGGAGTAGGAAAAGGAGCAGCATGGGGTGACCGTCGATGATGGAGCGGGCCACAGAGTAGGAGCAATGAGGTGACCGACAGAGTAGGAGGAGGCGGGGTGACCATCGACACGTGGAGCAGAGTGGTGCATGTCTCTCGTCTCCTTGTCCTTTCCTTATCCAATCAGCGCAACAGAAGAGATAGACGCGGATATACCGTAATAAAAAAATGAGCAGGCACAAGAGTAGAGGTCTATTGGGCTAGTATGCAGGCCCACGAAGGGGCGCCCGGATAGACAAACACCCTGCATGTAGCATTTCCAATTAGTCAATCTTGTCTCCTATCCACGTCAACCTCCACGCCATTGAAAGGTCCTTGTTTGGTTTTGGTAATTGAGTGACAACCGAGGTGGACTAATTGTGTTTAATGTGAGATACACAGGTGATTAGTCCACAGGTACATATGTGTGAGCAACATATGCCATGGAGGTGAAATGGCTCGGAGATGTTGCAAAGCTCACACATGTGATGAAGGAGCTCATTGCACATGAGACATGACATTGAGTCATGTGATCAAGGTGGAGAAGATCAAGACATGACTTAGCTCGATGGACCGGTTGCAAGTGTGAAGGGCAAGTTGAGTGATGACTTAGCGTCGATGGACCGAAGCAATGGTGAAGAGCAAGTGAAGTCAAGATCGATGAACCAATATGGTCACGTGATAATATGGAGTGGATCATATCATTGTCGATCATGTTGGTCCATGTGTTGCATCAACATCGAATGAGTTGGAATGGAATGCGCAAGGCAAAGGTATAACTTAGGGCATTTCATTTCATGGTCATAGGTGTGTAGAGAAGTTTATGACCGGGTTTAGGATAGATGGACGTACTATCAAGAGGGGCAAACTTGTTTGCATATCGGTCATCTAGTACCACTCGAGTGATCTAACTTTGCATCGTTGCTAGGATCGAGTGGCGTGGCAAGTTGAGTGGCTAACTCCTTAAAAATGTTTGTGAAAAGCTAACACACGTGCACAAGGTGTTGTAACTTGGTGGTGTTGGCACATTTGCAAAGAAGAAGAAGTTGGAGTTGAAGTGGATCAACTTGACGAAGAAACAGAGGTGAAAGGAGGTCACTGGAAGTGACCGGACGTAGGCCTCGGTAGGACCTACACGTCCGGTTAGTGTAGGCTGAGAGGCGCGGTCTCGGTCTTGATGACCAGATGCAACGCTCTTGCATCTGTTCGTTGGTGACGTATGGTGACGTGGCATTGGTGGGCTGACTAGAGAGGACCAAACGCTGACCGTGTCAGGTCACGTTGGACCGGACGCGTCAGGTCGTGGTTTTGCTTCTCTGGACCCTCTCTAGAGTCGACCTGACTCCGCGCGGCGCGGCGTCAGAAGGAGGGATCGGCGCGTCCGGTCAATTTCTCGACGTGAGTGAGCTTGCGAGGACCTGATGTGGCATGGCTGCGTCCTGTCATGCTCCTGTGAGTCCGGCCATCACTTGACCATTGAGGTGGTGTCAGTGACCGTTGAGATCGCACGTTCAAGGTTGAACGTGGTGGCCACATGGCGCGATCGGTCACCTTGACTAGTGCGTTCGGTCACCTCGAGTTGCCTCCAGTGAAGGGGTAACGGCTAGTTTAGCCCGTGTGGCTATAAATAGAAGTGTTGGCTGATCTTTGGCCGGTTGCTGAGCACACTAGAGCCTTGGTGGCTTGTGTGGTGGTGCTTGGGAGCCCTCTAACTCACTCTTGCTTAATAGTGTTCATCCAATTGAGTAAGTGAGCGATTCTAGTGCGATTGTATCGTGTGGCACTAGATGGTCGTCTTGCAAGCCGGTGGTGCTTGTTACTCTTGGAGGTTGTCACCTCCTAGACGGCTTGGTGGTGGTCTCCGTCGAAGCACGCAAGAAGCTTGTGCGTTGCTCTAGAGAAGAGATTGTGAGGGGTATTATGCTCACCCTGCGGTAGCCTCGAAGAGCAACTCTAGTAGAGCGAGACGCGAAGGGCGACAAGTGGTTCGACCGAGTTAAGTGCTAGAGCTTGTGTAGGATCTACAGGAAGATTAAGGAGGCCTAAGGGGGGTGAATAGTGTAACAACCCGGATCTTTCTGGAAACCAAAAATACGGAATTTTTAAAAATTTTCCTGCAATGTGTGAAGCATGTAGATGCTAGGTCAAATTAAGAACAAATTATAAATAAATTGTTGCATGTATATAGAATTACTTGTAGGAGTTTGCCGGAGTTCTTTTGTTGGTTTAGTGTTTTGTGTTGGAGAGCACAAGTCCGTAGCAAATCCTTTTGATCCCTTCTAGAATATCTTATGAATCCCTTTTCCTCTCTCTCAATTCATCTTTTTGCTTTTGAACCTCATTCAAATCCCTTGATCTAATTCATAAAGTCCATCGACCTTCCTTGTAAATCAAAGCCCATCGACGCCAACCCTTGACATGGACCCCACTAACCCTAATGACCCTTAGTGGACCCTACCAGGATGTATTCATGCTTGACAATACATGTATACACTCATAGAGACCCAAGGTATAATTAGAATGGAAAAGTAGAAATTGAAAAGACTTAGAAAAGTGGAGAAAATGGAAAAGGCCATTTTCGGCCAAGAGCAACCCCGTGGCCCGCCTGGCCTGCTAGCTGCTTGGCCCAGCACTCCCATGCATTGGCGGGCCAAGCCTGCCCAACATCCCCGCCAGGCCTGCTCACGCGCACAGCCAGCCAATCGGCCCAGCAAGCCGCGGCCCAGCTCGCCCACACCTGCCTCTCCCTTCCTCGCCCTATGCCGCCGACAGGAGGGACCCGCTCGTCATCCCCTTCCTCCCTTGGTCCCCCCTCGCCTCCTCTGCTTTAACGGAAGCAGAGCACCGGCACATGGGAAGAATCCCAGGGCGCCTCGGCCCTCTCTGCCGTCCGCCTCGCCCACCTACCGCGCGGACGCACCGATTGGCTGCCACGTCGCCGAACCACGGCGCCTGAAACCCTATCCAGCCTCACGCTCGCCTGGCGCGCAACGGCCGCAGCCATGGATGACGCCACCACCTGCCACCCATATCCCCTCCCTGTCGAGCCACGATCTACGAAATTCAGGAGCACCAAAGCGCCCACGATCACGCCGCGGCCCCAGAACCCTAGCACAGCCTCGCTAGAGGCCCTCCGATCACCCCTCGATCTCCATCCGCCGTTCACCGAGCCCCATGGTCGAGCTCGGCCTATAAAGAGCCCCGAGCGCGGAGCCCTAGGCCCCTCCTACCCTGCCACCACGCAGCGCCTTCCAATTCGCCAACATCCGAGCTAAGAGAGAGAGGGGAAAAAGGAAGAAGAAGAGGAACTGGAGCACGCCGGAGCCGTCCGCCGCCGGAGTCGTTGGAATGAGGACACCGCCCCATACGACTACAGCAGCGTTGCGGCTCTCCCTGTGCGGCCTCGACCCGTCACGACCTCGCCTCATCGCTGCGCCGCTATCCTACCACCCTAAGCCCCACGGTGAGCCCCGCTGACCCCTCTGCTTCCCGTGCTCGCCCTCGCTGGACCACCATGAGCGCTGCTGTGTTCCCGTGCCACGGGGATGCAAAGGCAGAGCCTTCCCGTTCCTGGACACACCCCCACTCAAGCACACACGCGCATAGTAATGACATGCGCGACTGCCCTGACCGCCTTGCCAAGCCCCGAAGGACCGGCCACCGCTCGCCGGTGTACGAGAACTGCCGCCACCATGTCCAAAGCTACTGGGGGCTCCAGAAGACCCTTCGACCCGCACCGAAGTCACCATGGCCGAGAGTAGGAGCTGCATCGCCTGCTGTAGCGGCAACTAGAATAGGAAGCCCTTGCCTTGCCCTACGACGCACCGCGGCCGCCGCCATGATCCGCCATGTCGCTGTCGCCGGCCACCTAGAGCCCCAGCTACCGTCTTCTAGCCCACCGGAGTACCCGCCACTGCCCCGCGAATCCTTAGCGCCCTGTGTCCGTGCCTCCGAGCCACCAAGTCGCCTAAGAGCGTTAGCTCGCCGCCGGCGAGGAACTCCGTCGGGAAACAGAGAAGCAAGAGGAAGAAGGCAGTGCCACCCTGCACCGGTTTCACGTGAGCCAAAGACAGAGAGATGGAGTTGGACCTAGACCACCATGAACCAAGCCCTCGGTCCATGCACCCGTAGGCTATTAGTCCACCGTGAACCGAGCTGGTGAACCCGTGACCAATAGAGCAGCAGCCGTCTGGACGTGTCCCACCGTGAGCCAGGAGGGGAAAAGGAGGATGGACACAATCCACCATGAACCCAGTGTGTGGTCCATCGACCCACACCACCCAGACCACCGTGAGCCACGCTCACGCCCACAGCCTGGATCCGAGCTCGATAGGAGCCCAGATGAGCCACGTGGATGGCCTCCCCGCGCGACACATGGCGGGCCAAGCCCGGCCCAAATCCAGCCCGTATCCAGGCCCAACCGGTCCAAACGAGACCCGAACCGGTTGACCGTTGACCAGGGCCCACCGGTCAGCGACACAGAGCCGCTAGACCCACTTGTCAGTAGGTGACGTCAGGCTGACGTCATGCGGGTCCCACCTGTCAGTGACCATTTGACCCCGAACCCACTTGTCAGTGACCAATCGAGATGATGACGTCACGCTGACATCAGCGGGACCCACCTGTCAGCCGCAGTTTAGCTCTAATAACGCCATCCTGATGTCATGCCGAAGATGAGACCGCGCTAGCGTCGGGGACTTTGGCAATCTCACCGACCACGTTGGCAACCTTTCTGACCACTTCGGCAATCTCACCGACCACGTTGGCAACCTTTCCGACCACTTCGGCAATCTCACCGACCACGTTGGCAACCTTTCCGACCACTTCAGCAATCTCACCGACCGCGTTGGCAACCTTTCCGGCCACGTTGGCAACCTTTCCGACCACCTTCGCGATCTCACCGACCATGTCGGCGAAGCTCTCCGACCACCTCGGCCAGCCTTCCGACCACGACGGTGATCTCACCGACCACCTCGGTGACATCTTCGACCACCGACGAAAGCCCCTTCCTGCTTATCCTTATACTCGTTCGTACACTTACGATACGTGATTTTGATCTATTTATATTTGTCTGCACCGTGCCCTTGTGCAGGTCTACCCATCCCCCTCGCTATGGATATGTGCTACTCCGTAGTCGTGTTGAGTTGTTGCGTCTTTCGGTCATGTTTGGTTCTTATCACTGGTTGTTGGTGTTGTTGCCTGTGTGCCAAGCCTTCAAGCCGGCTGAGGGATCGTACCTCGTTCGGACGTTACGATCATGGGATCCGTCTCACCATGACCATGATGCCGAGTGTAACTCGACCCCTCGCTTTTTAGTTGACTTTAGAGTACCATGAGCGTTAGCTCCTGTCTTCGGCCCTAGAACATGAACGTGATGGATTCAATATCGATGGCAATATCGATGCGGATATTACCCGCACATTTTGAGCCCTTCGTGACCAAGTTTTGTGGGAGAAAACCTGGGAGTAAACAATCGTGGAATGATGAATGCCAACTCGTTGGCATAGCTTGTGACCGCGAGTTCACCTCGCCATGACCATGGAGCCACGCCTCTCTTTCGCTTTTAGTTGCTTCTTCGTGCTCAAGCCCTTGTATGCTTGTACCTCGCTTTGACCATCACGTTTCTCACGATTCTCGTGGTGACAACCGCCTTCGCTTGAATCCGAGAGATATCTCGGCGCGGTGCACCCGTGTCGGCACCCTATGAATGGCTTATGCACTTGGTGTTCTTGAGTGTCGCTCCTTCCGATGCCCTGTCTTTCATCGTGGCGCGAGTGTTGGAAGAAGTGGACCTTGCTCTTGGATATTCTTGCTCTTATTGCCCCGATAGTCGCTCTATTTGATTCCGTCTTGCCCATGACAATTGGATCAAAGACCGGACTATTCCCTTTGGGTTAAGCGGCTATGGTCTATGTCGTACCTCGGACCCGTGCGTGTCGACCCGATCGACCGTCTAAAAACCATCTTCCCGAAGATGTGTCTGGAGCATAACATGGGCGTGCCTAACTAATCCCCGCTTGCTTTTGCCGTGTTGAACGATCGCCTCCTCGGCTCCGATGTTGATGTCTCGTGTGGATCGAGAGGACCCGTCGCTGTCCAACCTCTTTGCGCTACCGCTTTCTACCATAGCGGGTGAGCCAAAGTACATTGGAGGCAAGTCACAATAGTGTTATTCGTTCTTGTTTGCTTCTCATGTCCAATTGTGACTTGCGGGATAAGGCTATAAGAGCTTTGAACCCGTCGTTCCTCTTCTT
This sequence comes from Miscanthus lutarioriparius, assembly GCA_904845875.1. NCBI lineage: Eukaryota > Viridiplantae > Streptophyta > Magnoliopsida > Poales > Poaceae > Miscanthus > Miscanthus lutarioriparius. Next base: position 140,442,205 of record CAJGYO010000002.1, read on the forward strand.
GGGGCCCGACTTCCAATCCCTCGTCGATTCAATGACACCAGATCGGAAGATCGTGAGCCATGGTGTGCTATGGATAAGCTTTGGCTTAAACCATCTATCCTAAAGCCATACCGGCTTGCAGCCATGACTTAAGCTTGTGCTTAGCAAACTACCATCTGTGATTCTTGGCCCGAGGAAATCGGACAACCGCCGAGAGGCTAAGCCATGTATCTCTTCTTTGTCTCAATGGCGTTATTGATTTTCCCTACGCCTTGTCGTCTTTTCAAGTGTTGAGTGTTCTCTTGCCTTTGTGTAAACGCTCATGGAGTGGTCGACGATCGGACCAAGAGAACGAGGACGACGACAAGGACCGAGAATGGAGTTAACACGGGAGGAGGTAACTCGCTAATGGAACACCAACGAATGGAGAATTGAACCACTACTACCTCTAGATCGCAGGTGTCATGGCAGCACCCTCTTTTAGAGAATCCTATTAGACATTGCATAAATTCTAGAACTGCTAGGGCTTTATAATTATTCCTTTGCTAGTACTTTGATGCATGCTACTACCTGAGCCATTATTACCCTGATGCAACCCACTCTACCACGTCACCGCTGCGCATTAAGCTCCGCTTATATATGCTTACTTGCACCTTGCTTGCATATTACACCACTATACTTATTATTAACTCCACTTCGCATTATATCGGGGATGTGATGCTGGTGGTGAACCTCTTGGGAATGGTTTGGCTATGGGTGCCGAACCTGGTGGTGTGTGAGCGTGCTGCGTGTGTCTTGGGTGCGTGGAGAGTGAGGGTTGTGTCGACCAAGCTGGAATAACGACGAGCCTGGGGCGAGTCTTGCCGTCAGGTGCTACTACAGGCACTTAGATATGGAATACCTGTGGCGGGTAAATGGTAATTGAGGTGGCCTTGGGTGTGAACCTCGGAGAGGTGGAGCCCGGGGTAGAGGTGCTGTGGTGCACGTAAAATGGAAACCCCGATGAAGACATTACAGCTTGGTCATCCCTAAGGACTTACTAGTACTCAGATTCACCGGAATCCTTTACATCCCACTCACCCTAAATGGTGCGGGGCCGGTCGGACTACTTGGTAGAGCGATGACACTCTTTGCTAAGCTGAACGTGTGCAAGGAGGTGCACGGGTGCGCGGTTTTCCCCACACCCTTCCGAGACTTCAGGAGGCCTTGTGGATCAAGCTCTTGACATCCGGTGGGCCCGGCTCATCTCGACTCACGATGTCACGCCATCCCAGACTAGATTTGGGATGTTCCAGGCTAAGAGGTAGGGTGGCATCGTTCTAGGCTAGCAAGCGGACGGAATCTACCTAGACGGGGCACCGTCGAGGATGCATATCTTGTGGGTATGTGAAACCTCTGCAGAGTGTATGGTTGATCGATCGATACATATGCCGACTCAATGGGCTATGGACCTTCCCCGGTTTCACTTAAACTAGATAGGAGATGAGTCCTTCTATCCTCCCTCCGTGGTTGGGGTATTTTTTCTTTTCGTGAGCCTTGGGGGGTCATGCCACGTTGAGACAAGTGCCGAGAGGGAGTCGGCCTGTCGACCTAAGTGTGTGAGATGAGATAAGGTGTGGTGGTGTGGAGATGGTTTGGGATGGATGGTTGGTGGATGGATATGGATGGATGTGGATGTGTGTGGTTGGGAATGTGTTAAAAAGCTGGACATTATTATTACATTACTCTCAAGTATTTACTTCTCATGCGCTAAGGATGCAAACCACACCAAATGTTAGGATCGCGGATCCTCTTGTTTTATCTTTTTCACCAAAGCTCATCGGTCTTGACCATGGCCCGCACACATCTCCGGTGTGCAGATTTCCTGCTTCTCAAAGATGCTGACCGTAGAAGGATTAGGAGGTCTCGTGCCTACGCTCAAGTTTGGTTCGGAGATGGAATCTCTGCCGCACTCACGCCAACTCGATGACGACCCGTGAAGGAGAGAGCCTTCACTCGATAGTCTTCCGCTAGATTAACTCTGTAATAGGTGTGTTCCCTAGTGATGTAATATCTTGTATTCTTGTAATCTTATGATGTATGACTATGATATCGACTGATATATGATAATATGATGGAATCAACTATTGGTTTTATCATATTATAATTCATTATGTGGATTTTCCCTTCACGGAAAATTGAGGATGTTTCAAATAGGTCTATAAAAATTCAACTCAAAACTCTGTTAGAACAGAGGGCGGCACTGCCGGCCTTACAGGGCGGCACTGCCGCTCTATGAAAAATAATCTAACACAGTTGAGATTTAACAGATATGAACCTGACCCCACTAGTTGCTTAATCCTGCAATATAAAGCCAAGATCCAGCTCGAAGACTGGATACCACAGAAACTTCACACAACAATGAATCGAGCAACTAAACCCTAGCAATAACTTGCAATAAGGTAAACAACAAGTATAGTGAAGATGAAGCACGCAAGATACAAGATTTATCCCGTGGTTCAGCTCACCACTAAGGTTTGCCTAAGTCCACGTTGTTGAGGAAGCCACAAAAGGCTTGCGCTTGCCACCAAGGCTTGCCTTACCCTTGTTCTCAAATCAAGAGAGTGAACTCTTGAAGTGAGAGGTGATTTCTTAGCTTTTGAATGAGGTTACAAACCTCCCAAGACTGCCACACAAGATGGCAAGCACAAGGGCGACGCCTAGCCGGCTAGGAGCAAGCTCCAAGAGTAACAAACCCTAGAACCGTCGGCCAAACATGAACCAAATGCTCTTAGACTTTGGGAATCAGTGGATCTTCTCTCCAATCATGTTTTGCTGCCTTTTTTCTTAAGTTTTGATGGTTGGAATCAAGGATTAGCTTGAGGGATGGAGGAGCAACAATGGAGGAGAGAGGTGAGCTTTGGTTCTATCTGGTTTCGAGTAGAATGGCTCAGTGGAGAAGATGATCGTTGTGGGCCGGGCCTAAAGGGTATAAATACCCCCGAGCCCAACGATCAGTTAAGGGCGGCACTACCGCTCTTGACAGGGCGGCACTGTCGCCCTAGCCAAAACAGGTAACATGATGTGAAATTTGGCTAGCTGTTTTGACTTGGTGAGAGAATGTAGATCTGTGAATTTGAGCATCCGGTTCAACAATTGACCAACTGTACTAAAAATCCTCTTAATAGCAGTAATGACTTTTACTAAACTCAATTTCAAAACATAAAAGAATTTAAACCTCCTTTGAGCTAGGTCTAGCCACCTTTTGTAATTAGGACACACCAGCTTTGTACATCATCCTTATTCTTTGATTCCCTGCTTGTCGTCTCGATAAATCTCATTAGTCCTCTAATTTGGTGGTCATCAATACCAAAACTCATAATAGGGCTTGATTGCACTTACAATCTCCTCCTTTTTGGTAATTGATGACAACCTAATTAGAGCTTACAAATGATATGAAATCTAAATCGAGATTTTGAACCATGGGTGTGGAGCCTCCCCCTAAATATGTGAATAGAGATTTGAATTCTCAATTTGGCATAAAAGGCCATGATTCACTTTTTAGGTGATGGGAACCTCCCTCTACATCCATGCCTACTGTGGGGTGCTGAACAAAGTGTCACAGGAATAAACGTGATGCATATAACATATAACAGGTTATATCCGTTCAGGCACATAAGATTCAGGCGTCGACATAATAGAGGCTGACACCGCCTTTCTAGGCCCCATAAATAAGATCGCTGAGTCTGACTATATCGATCGGTAGCAATTAGATTTCTCTGATAGATCATATAAATATAAAATAATCTAAACTCGTATATGAATATGACAAGTCAAATAAAGAATTATGAATATCGTAACGCCCCGCCTCCTCGAGGCCGCACCCGCTTACATCTGATAGCTTTCATAGGACATAGATCGCCCTCACGGATCAACACGGCCTTTTTCGCACGACTTTGTCCTCACTCATGCGCCTTAGGAAGAACTTCCCGGCCGGTCACCCATCGCCCAGTGCCAAGCACGCTTACCTTGGAGTTCTTAAGAGATGGGCTTCGGAAAAGAAGTTGCAACTTGTTGGTACGAGTATCCTATTAATCTTATTCACCGAGCTGTGGTGTTACATCCTCACCCCCTTAGGAGACCAATGTCCTCGTCGATCAACCCCGTGCCGTGAACGTCCCCTCTTTTAGCCACGTCCGTGTGTCTAGTGCCAACAGATGTGCCCATCTTTGGGTGACCACTCTGGGTCCACACCAACCATGCGCACCATGCCTGCGCAACTGACACACGCACCCGTGAAACCGCAAGGGTCGGCTCTGATAGCATTCTATAACATCCCGCCACCACGAGGCCAGGTCCGCTTACATCTGATAGCTTTTCTAGGACATAGACTGCCCTCACAGACCAACACCAGTCTTTTCTCAAGACTTGTCCTCACTCATGCGCATTATTCAGGATCCAGGGTCAGGGCTGCAGCTCGTGAGCTTTAATTCCTCGTTAAATTACTATAGCATCAAGCATAAATCATCATTAAATCTTCATTATCAATCAACATGTCCATTACTTAGCCCCCTCCTTGATCCCATCCTAAATCTGCCACTGTTCATGCGCCCCCGAGAAGAACTTCCCGGTCGGTCACCCATCGCTCCAGGCCAAACACGCTTAACCTTAGAGTTCTTAAGAGATGGGCTTCCAGAAAAGAAGTTGCAACTTGTTGGTACGAGTATCCTATTAATCCTATTAAGCCCTGAGCCGGGGTGTTACAAATACATATCCATATCCGAAGCAAATTAAGTCACAAAAAGTAGCATAATTTTATAAAATAGAGTTTTGAGCAACTCTCAAACTCACAACCTAACACTACTCTCATCGGATCTCGAACATCAAACGAAAAAGAAGGCGTCAAAAATGGTTGACCCCTCTAATTTTCTCCCCTTTGGCATCAAATACCAAAAGAGAAGAAAAAGAAGAGAAGTCACTCGTCATCGCCGGAGTCGACGCGGCACGTCCAGACGATGTGGGTGTCTTGAAGTGAAGCGTCTTGAACGCCGCAGAGGTACGCCTAGCTCAAGTAGAAGGCACTTCGCTAATCCGTCGAGGACGCGGTCTCCTCGGAATATGTGCGAAACAAAGTCGCCTCAACATGTGGATCTCGCCTGCGTGAATGTCCGCACCAAGGTCCTCGCCATAGGGGCTCCTCAAAATGCTGCGCCTATGGGTACCCATAGTAATCGACTGAATGGTTCATATGAGTGTCCATGCTGCTGATCATCTGGCTGTTCATCATGGTGCTCATGTGACTGATCCTGCTCCTCATCAGAAGAAGAAAGACGAGGCAAGTTAGGAAACTAAGGTGACGACTACACTGGTGGAAGTGGTGGCAGCCCTGCCATCTCCCTAGCATGCCTCATAGCTTCTCTGTTCTCCATTCTATCCTCATAAGCAGTCTGTGAAGCATATGCACAATGAGCAAAGATTGCCTTCATCCATACACTCATCTTTCCCTACTTTGACTTCTTCTTTTGTTCCCTAGCCCTGGACAGCTCAGGAATATCTCTGTGTTCAGCTCCAGAAGGGTGAAAGCCTGCTGCCCCACTATCTCCAAGTCCTCCAGAACCAGTGTGCTGAGTAGCTAAGCCAAGTCCTCCTAAGCCACCATGTGTTTTCTTGATTTTGTAAACTGTGTGCTCACAATCCTTAGGGAACCACATGCCAATCACTCTCTCAATTATAAACATGAGGTAAGGAGCATAGGGCAAAGATCTCCTCCCATCATCCATGCCATATGCTAGCTCAACCCAAATGAATCTTGGAACATTAAACTTTTCACTGTTGGGAAACCTAGAGAACACATTAGTGATATAGCCATTCAAATCGGTTGCATTATCTTTACGGTTGAAAGTGGTCCTGAAAAGATTGTTCATGATGTAATAGAAGCTCTTGAGCTTTGTTCTTGACCAATCAGGAACTGGAAGATTTTGATCCTCCCACATGAAGCTTACTTCCATTGACTCAAGACGACGCTCATTATGTATCCTCTCATATCCCCTGTGGATGTGTCCAAAACCAAGAATACGATAGAAAGTGACAAAATTAATACGATAATGTCACCCATCAGTCATCCAATGAAGCTCATCCACTTCCCTGTTCCAATAGTAAGTGGCATGGAATCTGTAAGAATCTCTCGGTTCCAATCATACACTGAAACTCATGATGTCTCGCTATCTCAAAGCGGTCACATGTCTTGATTGTCAGAGTAAACCGATGATCATCTCTTTCTTCAAGTCACCAAAGTCAACATACAAACATCTTGCTAATCTTGCCCTTTGACTTGGATAGGATGGTCGTGGTATAAAAATCAGATTGGAAAGTATTCCAAAATCTATAATCAATGCCATTTGATCCATCAGGAGGAGTAGGGATCAATCTCTAGCTTCACCTATCTTCTTCCAACTCATGGAATAGTCAACAACTCTATGATCATCATTGCTTTGGGGAGGAATGAGATCGAACCTATCGTTGTTATCTCTCATGTAGCTGCTATCAAACTCAAATATGCAAAGGAGAATTAGGCCACACACAAATGGTTCTTCCCATCCTCTAAATGTTCTCTTCCTCAAGAAGGTCTTCATCAAGATTTCTATCTCTGGGAGTATAGCTTGCCTGCCCCCCCGCCTCTCTTGACCTTTTGCTTAGTTGTCAACACCTTCCTTTTCCTCGGTCCATCTATGCAATTAAATCAGACTTGATAAAAAACCGTATAAGATAATGAGTTAGACACAGCTACAAGCAGGTTTTAACAAGAAAAAGAATTTTGAAGATGACACAGGAAGCAGTGCTAGATTTGGAATCAACATGGTAGGGCGGCACTGCCGCCCTCAGTTGCTTCACCATTTCATTTTCAACTTTCTAGCTCGGTTAAATCCTATTTCCAACAAAGTCTATTCATCATCACAATTTCGTAATCACAGTCTAAGCAAAGAAAACATGAAACCCTAGCCATGAATTTGAAAGATTGAGTATGAAAATTTTAAAACAATTTTGATAAGTGAATCCAATCTATTCGAACTTCATCAGATTATGAACTTGAGTATAGCAAAGAATCGCTGGGGGTGCCATTAATGGTTCCAAGGGCGGCATTGTCGCTCTCCCAAAATCATCCAACTGGTGAAATCCAAAATCAACTTGATTCATCCACCAAAACCTTTCTAAACACTTCATACTCCCCTAGAAACCTAAATCCATGACTAAAAAGCTTCACATTGCATAGATCGAATGGGGTTAGGGTTTCACCTTGCTTCCAAACCGTTGGAGTGGAGAGAGAAGATAAGAAATGGCTCGGCCAGAGCCTCCTCAGAGTGACCAAATGAAGAAGAGTCTCGGCTGCTTTGTAGGTGCGGCCTTGTCGGGGAGGCAGTCGCAAAGAAATGGCGGCAGCAAAGGCTTGAGAGAGAGGAAGAGAGACACGAGCGTCGATGTCGGCCGGGAGAGAAGGAGAGAGTTGGCCGAGGGGCTAGAGAAGGAATAAGTAGAAGAACACGGGCCCATGACCTAGCCAAAAATTGGCTAAAAAGCCCGATTTTCGGAGAGCTGCCTTTGCTTGGCCAAGATGGGCTAACACTTGCCATTTCTATAATTTTGGTGGATTACGCTTAAACTTTATGACCTCCTTCACTTGAGATATGGATATATATTCTCTAAATATCATGACCCAGTATAAGCAATCAACAATCTGAGACAATGGTCATGACACTTAGTTGGCCTTTTGAAATGGTTTTGAAACACAATATAATATCTTTTAAATCATTTTCCTATGCCGCTAGGTAGTCAAACAGAGATGTGCCACATTTTAAACCACGTTACGAGAATCAAGTATATTTAGCTCACTACATAAAGCACAAAACCTTGACTCATCAAGAGGCTTAGTGAAGATATCGGCTAGTTGTTTTTTGGTGCTCACATGACGAATTTTGATATCTCCTTTGGTTTCGTGGTCTCTCAAGAAATGATGTCGGATGTCTATATGTTTGGTTCTTGAGTGGCTTACGGGATTGTTTGCAAGCTTTATGACACTTTTATTGTCACACAAGAGTGGGATTTTGGTAAATTGACATCCGAAATCATGAAGGGTTTGCCTCATCCAAAGTAGTTGAGCACAACATGCACCGGCTTTAAACATACTAAACCTCGACGGTGGAAAGGGGTACAATTTTGCTTCTTAGAACTCCAGAGACACTAGGGACCGTCCAAGGAATTGACATGTCCCCAAGTGTTTTTTCTATCTACCTTTGGTAATCGGCATAATCGAATCCGAATAGCCAAGTAGATTAAACTTGGAGCCCTTGGGATACCACAAGCCAATGTTAGGAGTGTGTACTAAATATCTCAAGATTCTCTTAATGGTCCACTAAATGGCACTCTTCAAGTTAGCTTTGAAATCTAGCACATATGTACACACTAAGTATTATGTCCCAAATTTAGATGCACATAAGTAAAGTAAAGAGCCGATCATGGAAGAATATACCTTGATGTCGATGGCTTTCCCTTCTTCATTTAGATCAAGATGTCCATTAGTTGGCATGGGAGTTTTGATAGGCTTGGCATTCACCATGTCGAACTTGTTAAGCATATCATGGTGTACTTGGTTTGGCTAATGAATGTCCCTTCCTTCATTTGCTTGATTTGAAATCCAAGGAAGAATTTCAGCTCACCCATCATGGACATCTCAAATCTCTTAGTCATAATCCTATTAAACTCATCACAAGACACATGGTTAGTACTACCAAATATTATGTCATCGATATATATTTGTCACACAAATATATCATTTCCAACTTTGTGAGTAAAGTGGTAATGGTCGGCTTTTGCCTATTTCAAAGCCTTGTTTGAGCAAGAATTTCTTAAGGCATTCATACCATGCTCTTGGTGCTTGCTTAAGCCCATAGAACAGCCTTTTGGAGTTTATAGACATGGTTAGAACTTGGGATCTTCAAATCCCGTATGGCTATTCCACATACACCAACTCTTGTATTGGGGCCATTGAGGAATGCACTCTTGACATCCATTTGGTACAAATTTTGAAGTCATGATGGGCAAAGAAAGACTAGAAGCATTGGGATTGCCTTAAGTCTTATGAAGGGTGCATATGTTTCTTCAAAGTCCAAGCCCTATACTTGAGTAAAGTTCTTGGGCCACCAATCTTGTCTTGTTCCTTGTCACGCATATTTTTATCTTGCTTGTTGCGTAGAAGATCCATTTGGTACCAATGACATTGGTATTAGGCCTTCCACCAATTTCCACACTTGATTTCTCTCAAAGTTGTTGAGCTCTTCTTGCATAGCCATGACCCAATCCGGATCTCCAAGTGCTTGTTCTACCTTTTGAGAGGTTACAAAGAGAAACAAACGAGTAATATTGACAAAAATTTGCTAAATGTGAACGAGTTGCTACCCCTTTCAATGCTCCTAAGGATATTGTCAGCGGGGTGATCCTGTTGTATAGTTTGACATAGCTCTTGGATGCTCAACACCTCCTTGTTCTTCTTCTTCTCGGACCTTCACCTCTTCTTGTTCAAAGATAGGCTCGAGTTGAGTCCGTGAGGTGGTGGAGTAGGAGTTGAAGGAGTCTGCAGCTTGAGGTGGATGGGCGGCACCTGCCCGCCCTCATGAGCGGGCACTATCACCCCCAACGATGTTCAATGTGTGTGTGCTACCCTCGATGGAGTACGCTCGGCCGAAATTTGTGCAAAGAACATCCCAGAGGATCCTCATTATTAGTGGCTTGATCTTCTTGTGGCCTAATGTCTCCTATAGCCATTTGCTTGATTGCCTCACATGGTGGATCCTCTTTCCCTACCACACTTGAATCAACTTGCTTCACTTGAGAGCCATTAGATTCATCAAATGTCACATCTACCGTGACTTTAACTCTACCTATGGTTTTGTTGAAGACACGATAGGCATACTCATTTGATCCATAACCAAGAAGAATGCCTTCATCAACTTTAGGTGTGAATTTAGAGGTTTTGGGTCTTTTGTTAAGTATAAAATACTTGCACCCAAACACTCTAAAGTGTGACACCTTTGGTTTGTTACTGGTTAGAAGCTCATATAAAGTATTCTTGAGTTTCTTGTGTAAGTAGAGACGGTTGATGGCATGGCAAGCGGTGTTACTGCATCACTCCAAAAGAGGTTCTGGACGTCTTGTATTCATCTAGCATTGTCCTTGCCATATCAAGAAGTGTAACAGGTTCTTCCTCTCTACTACACCGTTTTGTTGAGGGGTGTAAGGAGTTAAAAACTCATGTTTGATGCCCTCGTCATTAAGAAACTCTTCAACTAGAGTGTTCTTGAATTCGGTCCCATTGTCACTTCTTATCTTCTTTGATAGGAAAGACCAACTCCTTTTGTGCCCCTTCTCACAAATATCTTGACTTTCTCTTGCACAGGACTTATCATAAACAAAAGAACACCCAAGTGAAGCAGGAATAATCATCAACAATAACTAGA